>CM046953.1:65087213-67487213 GCA_025698515.1 Gossypium sturtianum
CATACTTCGTTTCAGTTGCATTATTGCTACATGAGACTGTGTAGTACCTACATGATGTATGTGGCTTGATGCCAAGAGTAAGTAAGCATTTGAGATTTGTGATGCCATTCTTTACTGATAAATATGTCCACGTGGTAAAATCTCACATGTATTCATTAAAAATGAAGAATGCATGATGTTTTGTTTACTATGGCTTCTGTTATGGAAGCCATATTATAGTGTGGAAGTTAAAACTTAAAGTTTGACTAAGTGAGAATGCGTGAGATGATGGCTCTGATTGTTCAATGATGAAATGATATGGACAAGACCATGGTTGGACCATGGCGGTATATGTGATCCCATATAAGACCAGTGTGCAGGCATGGCATTGGCATGCGATACATAATCGCGTGTAAGATATATACGGGATATGAAAGCCGACATCGATATCCACGATTTCGTGTAAGATGTATATCTGAGGTTACTGGCATTGACTTATCGATATGAGTTGCTCATGTAAAGGCAGTATACAAGGATATGACATTGGTGTTGATATGAGATTTCGTGTAGACCATAAGCGAGGCAATGGCATTCGTGGCGACATGTAAAGTAATAGCGGGGCTATGATGTTTGTGATCTGAGTAAGACCATAGTCGGACTATGGCAATCAAATAACTGGCGTACTCAAAACCGTAAGACATTCTCGAGAGATTAATAAAGGAATAGTAGAGGAAATAGAGTTAAATGTTGGAAGAATTACTCAAGTAGACGCTTAATGTGAAACTTGAGTAAGTGAAGTCAGGTTCAGAAGTATAAGTGATAGAAACAATTGTAGCGTGATAAATGTGAAAACTCCCTTGAGGTGAGTTGTGTGACTATGATGATATTTCATTGACAATGAGTAGTAAATCATATGTATGTAGTCCCACGAAGGTTAGGTTAAGGGACTTTGCAACCTAACTCACACAGCTGTTGAATTTTGTGAGGCGTTATGAGAAATTAAGTTGAGTAAGTTTGCATCGGATTAATCGCGATAATTATGCTAGCATGATTAAGAATGCCTTGTATCACATCGATGCATAATACTCTACTAAATGGGAAGTAACTGTTGTTGAACATGAGGTTGAAGTCTAGAGGACTAAAATGATGAGGCTATCATCGAGATATGAGATAGACAAGGTCTAAGTATAAGACCATGGCCCAGGGACATAGCCTCGGCCTTGAGTTGAGGTTCCAGTATAAGACCATATCAGAGAATATGGCATCAATATTTGATGAGAAGTCCATATAAGACCTTATCAGGATATGGCATTGGCATTTAGAGGTGACTCCATATAAGACCACCACTAGGAGATGTGGCATTGGTTTAGTGCCTACATGAAGGGCCCCGATGAACATACGTCTTTGATTATCCCTAGTGATCAATGGGAACAGATAGATGAGTCTAGAGGTAGAAATGAGAATGGTACTAAAGTCATGTGAAAGAGTGAAAACATGTACTAAGTGAATGAATCACTTGAAGAGACGATTACGATATATGACACGGAGCGTGTTATATAAGTGCAAAGTATGAGTAAGTTGGCTAGAAACCTATGGTTTTGTGCATGGTTAGTTAATGCCATGGATAGGATTATAATGATCTCCTTTAGTATTATGTACTAATACATGTTTCCCTTCGGAGGATGATGTAGTTGTTCTTTTCATAAATTGTGACGTGTGTGAGAATGTTGGTGATGGTAAAAATCGGACAAAGCAGGTTGTCCGATTTGAGTTAATTGAAATTGACATTTCCTTTATCTCCTCGTAACCTTAATTGGGTACCTTGAGGAGAAATTGAGTGATGATTCGTATATAAGAGGTGAAATCACAAGTTTCACGTTGTGTGATGGGTTTCGGGTAAGCTTGAATAGAGTTAACGAATTCGATCGAGATGTCCACTGCTATCGTGAGATATGACGATCGTAAAGGTTCTAGATTGGCATAGCAAAGAGAAACTCAGATGAGAGTGTGCTTAAAAGATGTCTCGGTATGGAGAAAGAGTAGATTAATGTATTGTGATATGATTCAAGTTACGTGTGTATATTCACGAATGAATCGATAAAGAATAAAATTCTTTGTGTATGTGGTAGGGAGCATAATATAAAAGATATGCTCATCAAGAAATGTTCAAACCATGATAGTTGAGTTAAGCTATTGAAAAAGCTGCATTTTATTTGAAAGTTCTAATCTTTGAGATCGATCGAATCGAGAGAAAGAAGTTGTGGAGTTGGTGATCAAAGATGATCACTTTTGTGTCTATGTTGTGAGTTAGGTATTATGTATTGATCCATGGGAAGATTGATGTGTATTTTACGAATTTTAATAGCTTTGAGGGTATCTTATGCTATAAAGATTTTGAAGATGAAAGAGTGGAAGCGGCATGAGCTATTACAATGGTGGGCATAGTTATTGTGATACTACTCGGATAGTAGACATAATCTGGATAATCTGAATGAAGATCCATGTTTAGTAATGTGAGTTAGTTGCTCGGTTGACTCTAGTTGGTAATATCCTAGTTTGTGAGTTTTAATGACTATAGTGAGTCTTCCTTTCAAAAGCGAAGGAGTCGAGAATGTTATAATAAATGGTATATTAAATAAGTTATCCATGTTGGATAAGATTTACATTGTTGATGCTTCCTCGAGATAGAAAGTGAATGATGTTGAATCAAAACTTATACAAGAGTTTTGGTATGAGATTAAGTAGTAACGTATCTACTAATGCACAAGTAAGGAAATGTAGTTATGTGCATAAATATTTTGAAAATAGAGTACATTTCACTATATGATCGAGTTATAGTCGAAGTAGTGAATCAACCGATAAAGATTCGAATGATCATTTGGACATGTGCGAGTTTCAAATTGGTAGATTCTGAGTATATGCCCCGGAGGAAGAATAACCTAGGTCTCAAGTTACGTTTCGACCTTATGTATCTGACTTAGAGTTATTGGAAAGAGAAACTTGAGGATAAGTGGATTCAGCGATTTTGCTGAGTAGATGGAAGCATTTTAAGAATGTTGGTAGCAAATCCTCGATAAGATTTTAGAGGGCGAAAATCCTAAGGAGAATTATAATGACAGATTTATGGGCTAGTCGAGCAGTGATCTCAGAAATCACTAATTCGAGGTTAGAAAATTATTTTCATTATATGTTATGTGTTATAACATGTTTATAAGGATGCATGAAAATTTTGGTGCCTTAATTTTTAGCGATTTCTAGCTAAATTGTGAAAAAAGGACTAAATCGCATAAAGTGCTGAAAGTTCTATTTTAATTGCTAGAGGTACCAAAAAGCTATGAGTTCTAAATTAGAGTCTTTAAAGTGCAAATAGGCCATTTTGGAGTGTGATGGAGGCCATGTGGTATGGGAGACAAGAGCATTTAATGCTTAGTCAAAATTAGGTGAAAAGATGAATAAAATATGACAAAAGAAAAACTATCATCATTCACTATTCACTCATCTCTCACCAAAATTTGAAGAAGAAATAGAGCTCTTGGGTTTCAAACATTCAACCACTCAATTCATATCCAAGTAAAGTGATTTAGGTGGTTTTAATTGATGATTTTTGTGTTTTAGGTCCCCAAAGCTTAAGCTAGCTAATAAGAGGACTAATTTGAGATATGATTGAAAGTCTAGGGACTTTCCATGAGAGTATTTATGATGTTAGCTGAGTTTTATGGAAGAAAAAGAATGTTAAGGAGATGATTTGTGAAAGGTGTTAGCATGAAAACACTAATTGGGACTAAAATGCAAGAAGTTGTAATTTGTTCATTAAGGCATGAAATAGATGGAATTGTGAATAGTTGTAGAGAGATTAAATGTTCAACTAGGCTTGCTTAATAAAGAAATTGAGATGAAAATTTGTTTTTACGAGCCTAGAGGGTAAAATCGTAATTTTGCCAAAGTGTAGGGGCAAAATAGTCATTTTTGCCTAAAGTGTATATTATGGTGTAATATGATTTATAAATGATTAAATTAGTAAATTTCATTGTTCTAGATCAAAGAAAATGAGTTTCGGACCTAGAGCGGATGAAAAGAAATGTGGGCAAAAGGTCCCTTTTGGCCCCTTTCGACATCGAGGTAAATTCATGTTCAAATGTTGCAATTACGTGTGAGTTAGTTTAATGTTCCATTTTTGTATGAAATTTCTTTGATGAGAGGTCAAAATAATTGAATATAAGAGTAATGGGAAATGTATGTGAGAGTGATATGATGCGAGTTAAGGCTATCAGTATGTAAGACCATATTGGAATATGGCCTCGGTGTAAGAAATTAAGTATAAGACCATGTCGAGGACATGGCATCGACATGTTAATACAAGTAAGACCCTATTGGGGTATAAATTCTATGTGACATTATGAGTATGAGACTCAGAGAGTTATTTAATAACAGGTGATTCAACGTATATGTTGAAAGAAAGAAAGTATGTGGTTGTACCACGAAAAGCACAAGTGTGTGTTAGAATTGAATTGATATGGATTCAGTATATGATGAACCCTTAGTGGGTTATATGTATTTAATACACCTTAGTTGCATGAGATAGATTTATTAATGTATTGTGTGAATGCAAGCGAGTATCAAAGAAAGTTAAGTAAGAATAGAAGCATGTGAGAATGTTCTAGGATGAATATTTGAAATAGAGATATACATGTGGATTACTATCGGGAATGTAAAATGAAAGGTGGGCTAAGTGCGAAACCACCGTAAGTATAAGCGATTGGTGTGCTAAGAAGTGAGAAATCACCATAAGTATAAATGATTGGTGGGCTATATGCGATACCACCTATTAGAATTCAATGGTGGCGAAGTGTGGGAAACCATGAGATGTTAGTTGCATGAGCAGCTTATTGAAAATGCTTGATGTGTTGTTTTATATGATCATGTGGTGATCGAGTCTGCGAGGAATGTATGCTAAATTGAACGAGCAATTGGTTGGTGACATGGTAAGAATGTAGTAAGAGATTGAATGAATAAGTTTCAAGAATATTTGACTAAGTAACCATGAGTTTATGAGAGACACTCTTCATGATACTTTGTAATTATGTATATTCAATGAATATCAATATTTGACACATTATGCGAGATGAGCTTACTAAGCATTATTGCTTACTCCTTTACTTTTCTCATCCCTTATAGGTTATTTTTTTAACTAGCTCGGGTTGGAAGTCGCCGGAGATGTTTTCACACTATCGAGCAGACCCTTGGTATGAGGTATCAAGTCGTTATGAGTCATGGCATGTATAGGGATTCTTTTAAAGTTGATTTAAGTTCTAACCAATGTAGCTAAATTGTATTGACCATAGATGATGGCTTAAGTTGGTTGTATTTGTATTGGGAGTAGTTCTCCCTAGTGTATGGGATAAAGACTTTTTCTCTTTAATGATTAAATGTGTTAATTCATGTGTTTTAATGGATGATTTGAGAATGTTTTGAAGTAGTATATGAATGTATGCAAGCGGGAGTGGTAAAAGGCTTGAGTAAGATAGCCTCTAAGTGCCCACACGGATAGACACGGGCATGTGTCTACAAGGCTGTGTGTCTCACACCTGTAGTATCTTAAGCGAGATTAGACCACGAGTGGTCACCACGGCCCGTTTGTTGGTGTGTGATACACGGTTGGCACATGGGCGTGTGCCAAGGCCGTGTGAAATGCTGCACTGACGCCAGAAATTCAATTGTCCTGGTGTCGCTGCAGGCGTGTGTCTGAACCGATGTGGATAAAGTCGGAATGCAAGGTTTGGCACACGGGCGGGAGCCACGGGCGTGTCGAGGCCGTGTGGATTTTGCGATATCCTCTACGGGTGAAAGACACGGGCATGTTTTAGGGGTGCAGGCGTGCCCCAAGTCACCGCGGGCGTGTGACCACATTTGAGAGAAAGTTTCCGGATGAGTTTGAAAGTTTGGGACAAAAGTCGAGGCCTCATTAGGCCCATGAAATGTCTGATTTGACTAAGAAAGAAGTTTTTAATTGACTTGAAATTCTATGGCAGTAAGTTCATGTTTAAGAAAGTTCAAGCATAGTAATGTCTCGTATCCGGTCTTAGCCTCGGACTCGGGTATAGGGTGTTACAATAGAACCTTAAAGTAGAGAGTCTTATGTAGTAATTAGATAATTTTTAATATGAGTGGACATTCTTGACATCTTTTAAGTGTTTTTAATGGTTTATTAACAAGGTTAATAAAGTAATTTAATAAATTAAATAAGTAAAATAACAAAACAACAAAATCCATCATCTTTTAATCTATCATCTTCCACGAGAAATTGAAGAAGAAAAAAAAAGATATTAGGTTTCTTCATTGACCAAGCTTCTAAGCTCAATTGTAAGTCCGTTTTGTTCCGTTTTTAATGATTTCTACGTTTTTAGGTGCAGTTGTGACTTAGTCTAGCTAGCCCAAGGACTAATTTTTAAAATTGCTAAAGATTTAGAATGTTTCCATTGATAAATAAGCATGTATTTTGATGATTGATGATAGATTATGAATGATTGTTATGAATTATACAAGTTTTGTTAAGTGATTTTTAGTGAAAATGTAAAATGGGGATTAAATTATGAAATGTGGAAACTTTGTGGTTAAAATGTGAAATAAATGAAAAATATGGGATGCTAGGGACTTAATTGAAATTCGGCTAGCATGGGTATAGGTTGAATTGCATGAATTTGTGTTTTTATGAAATAAGGACTAAATTGTAGAAGTAGTGAAATACTTGGGGCAAAAGTGTAAATGTACTTTAATAAGTGTTTTGGATTAAATTGAATAGTGAGGTAATTAAATAAGTTAAATTTTATTACATATAGATCATGAAAAGCGAAGTTCGGATATAGATTGGGGAAAAACAAAATACTCAACTAATCGACTGTTTAAATCGTTTTACATCGAGGTAAGTTCGTATGTAATAAGCATTGCAATATTTGTGTTTTAAATGTTTTGATATTGCATGAATTGTGAATTACGAACTTGTGGACACATTAAAGCGAAGATTCGGCATTATAAATCCTTGTTGAACCTTAGGAATAAATTAGGATCTGAAGGATATGTCATTACAATCTTCATTAATTTGGCTTTGGGCCATGAAAGTGCTTGCCGGGTGTGAGTTCATTGATTTGTCTTGAGGCCATGATATTAGTGCTTGGTGTGAGTTCATTGATTTGGCTTGAGCCATGATATTAACGCCGGTCACGAGCTACATTTATTTTCTTTGGGCCATGATATTGGCACCTAGGGTGTGACACATCCAAGTATCGAATGGTTCAACAGGTGTATTGAAGATGTGAAATGGTGAGAGATAGATACGTGTTAGTACAGGTATGTATGGAAAAGCTGTACAAGCAATGAGTCAAAAGAAAGTTGTGAGTTTATGATCAAGTATGTGGTTAAGTTCATGTTAGCTTGAGAATAATGAATTTTGCATATTATGTCATTTAATTTGAATGGTAAATGAAAGTTGAGACTTGCTTATTATTTTAATACGAGCTTACTAAGCTTTATAGCTTACTTTGTTTATTTTCTTGTGTTTATAGTGACTTCAAAGCTAGCTCAGATTCGGGGTTTGATAAACCCGAAATAGTAACATATTTTAGGCCCACATTGAGCATACTTTTGGATGATTTATCCCTTGATTTATGTAAAAAAGTGCTCTTAATCATTTCTTTTCATGTCTTATACTCGGAAGAAAGCACGGGGATGAAAAGAGCATAGAAAAGCGGGCTTAAAGCGGGACAAATGGGCCAAAGCATGAAATCGACATGCACTGGACCAAAGATCACCTGCAAGCCGTGCCTCTTTAAAGATCTCGAACACGACACGGACCACGATTTTGCGGCGTGCCTTATTAAAAGAAGTCAGAGCACGGCTGGCCACGATCCCACCGGCGTGTGCCATGGCGTGTCACTGTCATTTGGAAAGAGCAATTTCACTCGGTTGGATGCTTGGAGGCAAAGAAACACACTCCAAAGTCTAATTAAACTCCCAAATAGGAATTGCACTCAAATTAGGATACTTGGAGGCCAAGTAACACATCTCAAAGCCTATATAAACACCCCAGGTAGCAACTTAGAAGGGAAGTTGGACAGAAACCCTCTGTCGAGGGAGCCCAAAGCCATCGTCTAGGGCGTCGTGCTAGGCAGAGAAGGAAGATTTGTGGGGATTCACTCGGGGATAGCCAGTTGATCTATCTCAAGAAGCGGAATTCTACTCAAGACGGAGGGTCACTCCTTTAATTCCTTCAGGGGTTTTAGGGATTTTTATGTTTTGTTTTATCTTTTCTCTTGAGATGTTTTCCTTTATTGTTATGAACTAAACCCTTGGATGCAGAAAGTATGAAACCTATGATGAATCTTGTTATTGTTTTACTGAATTATATGATAAATACTTAGTTTGTTCTTAATTATGTGAGCTTAATCCAAATTTAATGTGCTTAGGTGGAGGAGAATAGAGCCCTACCACAAGTAGATCAACATAATTAAGCGGAGTTGATCATACGCCTAAAGATAGGGTGGCGAGATTTTTGCGGATTAGGGTGAAACCTAATATAGGAATCCACGGATCGATTTCACCTGCTATTACAGGGGTTATTATAAGAAGAGCGAGAGTTCCACTAATTAACCTAGGGTTAGGCGTTATTCGCCTAGAGAGAGGGTTTAATATACGTTAGGGAGTCTTACGAATCAAACTAAGTGAATAAATCGTATGGTTCGGTGTTAGGTAACAAGTGAAGTCTAGAGTGGATTCTTCTTAGGGTAGCGTCTAAATCAATTTGAGTTTTCCCAAGTTATTTTCCAAATTCATTCTTCTTTGTCTTAGAGTCTTTAGTTTAGTAGTTAATTAATTTAGATTAATAAACAACTTCACTTATTTTAGGCTAAATAATAAAAGAAAGTTAATATTAGTACTTTTAGTTCCTTTGGGTTCGATAATGCGGTCTTGCCTAAGCTATACTAATGTTCGATAGGTGCACTTGCCTCAATCGTTGTCGAGTTAGTTTCGAGTTCGATCATTCTTTTATAAATTTTAAAACTACGATTCTGATCGGGGTTCATCGGGGACTACTTCACACTATCCTACTATCACTTTGGTACTTTTAAGCTTATGTTTTGAGTATCAGCATGTATAGGGACTTTGGTCATTTTGGTTATGTGTTGGTAATGAATTTAGCCATTTGAATTAGCTTGTAAATGTTTAAGTTTGGTATTGTATATAGTCATGAAAGTTAGCTTAACTTGGTTGGTTTGGTTGTGTATATATTAGTGCATATGATTCCTAATATGTTATTGGTTGATGGTTGTGTGATGCTTGATGGTAATAGATATTATGAATATCAAATGGTTTAGTTGTGGATATTGGTATATTTGTGAGATTAGGCTAAATAATGCATATTTGAGTTTGGTCATTTTTATGTTTGAGTAAGTAAATTTTGGTAGAAATTTGGATGGTATATTAAGTATTTATGTTTTGTGTTGATTGGTATTGGAAATGGTATAAAATATGCTTGAGTAAGATTGATTAAATGCCTATTATATGCTATGTTTTGTGCTAATTGAGTTTGGTGGGGGTGTGCATAAGTTTGGGTGGCAAAATGGCAGTAAATAGCCTATTTTTGTCACACGCGAAGCGAGAAGTTTCTGGGCATGTGTCTCGACCATGTGTGACACTGCAGTCATGTCACAGCCCTATGTCACAGTGTTGAATTAAAAACCAAGTCTGTATGCTCCACGGCCTCACACATGGGCGTGTGACTTAGCGTGTGGCATAAGTAAGTATACCCTACAGAGTTGACACGGCGGCTGGCACACCGTGTGACCCAAGTCGAGAGAGTTATATGAGGTCTTACAGGTTGAGACATGGCCATGTGTAATATCTGGATTATAACTTATGCATTAATACTAAATTAGATGAAGTGGCATGCTTATGAATATTACGAATGTGTTCTATAAATTTTTGTGAACCTTAGTATATAGTTAAATGCCTTAGAAATTATTGGATTTTAAGTTTAAAAAGGAGCTAAGCTTGATAAGGCCTTAAGGAAATTTGTAAGGAAATATGACACAGAAATGGAAGCTTGTCTAAGTGGCTTGGAGGCGCCACTTAAAGCCAGTAAGTGACGCCATATGCGGTGCAAGGAGGTCTTGAGTTCGAGCCACAAGGAAAGCAATAAAGGAATTTTTATTTTTGGCAATGGGAAGGTGATGGGCGGCATGGGAAGACTAGATGGATGAGGATTTGACTTGGATAATTCCTTATAAAAATTCGGCTAAATAGAGATAAATATAGATTTATTTATTTTGAATAAATAAAGATAAGAGATAAAGTAGGAGAAAAGGAAGGGATGTGATAGGGAAGAAGAGTTGGCCGTGTAGGGGATCTTGGGGTGATATTTTTCGGCAAAAGGGAGGAGAGTGAGATCATTTGCTTCTTTTCTTCTCATTTGTGCCTCTGCCGAATTTCTTAGCAAACTTTCTCTTCTTCATTTATTTTGTCAAAGCAGAAAGTACACCTTGTGCTAGTCGAAATTTCATTTGCCAAATTGCTCAACTCTTTTCTCTTCTTCTTTCTCCAACTCAATCAAGCGCCAAATCTCCTTGGTATTCTTGGCCGAATCCCTGCAGGGTGTTAGGCAAGGTGGTGTCGATTTCTATAGAGAAGGTAAAGACCAAATGTCATTTGATTTCCATTCTTTTCTTTTAGATTTGGTGAAATCTAGAACTAATCCCATCAATATTCTTGTTTTAGAAATTTGGAAGGATCTTTCGGGATTTTCGGTGTAGTCGACTATAAGGAGGATTATTCGGGATTTCAATATCAAGGTAAAGATTATGTGATATTCGGCCATAGGCCATTTTATGTGATTTAAAGTAGAATTGAATCTAACCTATGCCTATAGGTATTTCGACACCTTCATAACCAAGTAGCACTTTTAGGATTTAAGATTCGCAAGGTAAGTACATATGTACATTGGCCAAGGCCATAGTTAGGGATTTCGATCTGTTTCTTAAATGTTTAAAGCGAAACTAACTTATGAAGTGATTGAGTGTTAGCGAATGGCTTTTACTAACACATTTAGGGTTGGCCGAATATAGGAATTAAAGATCTAAAGCACTAGATCGAGTTGTTGGGATTTCTATAAACTCGATAAGTATAGCAGTGTGTACCCCACTCTAAGCCTTAATAGATTTATGGCTATGTGTTAATAAATGTGTAATAAGAATATGTAAAATGTGGCTAAGGTACCATGCAATGGTACAAAGTACTCAATACGTTTTCCTACTCCTACTATGAGTATAATATGATGCTGTTATGGCACACATAGGAAACTATAAGAATGTGAATAAAGAATATGGCATGATATTGCATGTTTTGTATGACATGGGCATATGGGTTATTTAAGGGGAAGTGATTGGTGGTTATATACCCCAATATCGAATGTGGTGACCGGTCCGCGTTAAGCGAATGTGGTGTCTCATGACACAAAATAACTATCTGGTGGCTATGCCACGAGAAATTTATAAGAGGCGATGAGCCACGTCGTGCCAGTGGCGCCTTCGATGATGTGTAGCGGATGGAGGGTTGACTTAGTAGTCCCCACGGTGTGCGGTTGAGTGCGGGTGATGTGTAGCGGATGGTAACTAGGTTTGGGTTCGGGTTTGCATCATTATATTTATTTAACTATATGTACATGTATGAATTTGTTTTGCCTAAAACTATTAGGATTTAGTGTTGGTTACACATTGAGTCTGTTTGACTCACCCAGTTTGGGAATATTTTTGGTGGCCTTCGGTGATGGACCGGGTCGCGGGAGCTCGGTGGTGGCCATGCTCGGCCACGGGATTAATTTTATTTTGGACTTTTATTGTTTTAGTATTTGAACTTATTTTGGGTTTTGTTTTGATGTAATAAGGCCACTAGTATGAAAGCCCATTTATGCATGCATTTTAATTATTTAGTATGATAGGAATTTTATCAACTTAAAGTTTAAGCAATTTTTCTTAAAAATAAATTTTAAATGTTTAGACACCTAAACACAAGCGATTTTAGAATTAAAGATTAAACCCCAAAACAACTCGGTATTTTTATAAAAGCACCCCAAATTTTACGAAGTAATAAACATGAAATTTAAGCGTTTTACTCGAGGAACATACCGGATCAGTCGGGGGCTCGTGGGGCGGGTTTGGGAGTGGTTCAAATTGGTATCAGTCAAGTTCAAAACTCGGCTCTGCAGGTTTTTAGGCTCCAAAGCGTTTTTTCTAAAAATGGGCTTTTAAAGGATAGCAAGTGCATTGGCTCGGCCTTAGCACTTGCGTCTCCGACCCAAGTTCGCGGGTAAGTACCTAAACCATTGTGTGACATACATGTGGGCTTTATGGGCTTTATGGGACGTAGACTAGTTTAAATAGATTACGATGGACTATAGGCTTTATGCATAAAAATTTCTTAATCAGTTAAAGCGCGATCGTAGACATGAGTTCTAGGGGCGTGGTCGTAATGTGCGAGGATGTGGTAGAGCGGAATGACCGTGCTCGAACCAGTTGGAGTCTGGACAAAAGTCAGAAAATGAGGTACCACCACCCCCACCACCGGTTTGTTGGTGTTGAGCGACAAGATCGGGGCGGGAGGATGCGATGCTCGCGAGCAATCTGCGAGTTCTTGAGATGGTGGCTTGAGTAGGTGGAGGTATGGGGCTCGAAAATCATGCCGGCGGCCGAGCCAGCGGATCGAGGTGTTTCGTGGTGTATCTGGTGTAGCGCCCGATCTGGTGAGTATTGGTTGGAGGCAGCCGAGCAAATTATGGGCGAGCTTGATTTAGCTGCTGGGGAGGCGAAAGGGATGGTGGCACTACTGCGTGAAGCCTATCAATGGTGGCTCACTGGTCGGGATGGTGCCACGGTGAGGATCTCACGGACCACGATTTGCAGCCGTGCCTCATTATAGAAGTCAGAGCACGGCTGGCCACGATCCACTGCAGGCGTGTCTTTGTGGCCATGTCCACATCATTTGGAAAGAGCAATT
The DNA here is from genome assembly GCA_025698515.1 of Gossypium sturtianum. Taxonomy (NCBI): domain Eukaryota; kingdom Viridiplantae; phylum Streptophyta; class Magnoliopsida; order Malvales; family Malvaceae; genus Gossypium; species Gossypium sturtianum. The sequence goes on from CM046953.1 coordinate 65,100,234, forward strand.
TCACTCAGTTTGGATGCTTGGAGCAAGAAACACCTCAAAGTCTAATTAAACTCCCAAATAGGAATTGCACTCAAATTAGGATACTTGGAGGCCAAGTAACACATCTCAAAGCCTATATAAACACCACGGTAGCAACTTAGAAGGGGAGTTGGGCCAGAAACCCTCTGTCGAGGGGCCCAAAGCCATCGTCTAGGGCCGTCGTGCTAGGCGAGAGAAGCGATTTGTGGGGGATTCACTCGGGGATAGCCAGTTGATCCATCTCAAGAAGCGGAATTCTACTCAAGGCGAAGGATCACTCCTTTCAATTCCTTGGGGGTTTTAGGGATTTCTTATGTTTTGTTTTATCTTTTCTCTTAAGATATTTTCCTTTATTGTTATGAACTAAACCCTTCGGATGCAGAAGAGATGTAAACTATGATGAATCTTGTTATTGTTTTCTGAATTATATGATAAATACTTAGTTTGTTCTTAATTATGTGAGCTTAATCCAAATTTAATGTGCTTAGGTGGAGGAGGAATAGACCACTGCCTAAAGTAGATCCAACATAATTAAGCGGAGTTGACCCATACGCCTAGAGATAGGGTGACAAGATTTTGCGGATTAGGGTGAAACCTAATATGGGAATCCACGGATCGATTCTTTGCTATTCTAGTGGGTTATTGAAACACTAACGGACACGAGATTTGCCCGGTTTGGTATGTTCCTCAAGTAAACGGTTTCAAAATTCTTCGTTACCTCTGAAAACATGCGATTTAAAAAAAAAAACATTGTTTAGGTTGGGCTTGTGTTGAAAAGCAATTCAATTCTTTATATTAAAAGTTTTACTTAAACTTTAATAGGTAAAACTTATAATCATAATAAATAGAAATAAATGGAAAACAATTCAACTATGGCCTTATGGCCTTATTACATCAAATAATTTCCAAGTAATTCAAGTACTTAAATAGAAATAGTAGTTCATAAAATAAAAAACTTCATGTTGAGCATGGCCACCACAAGTTCTGCCATCCCGGTCCATCAACTTTGTTCATCACACAGAAACATGGTCCCACAATAGGGTGGAGTCAAGCGGACTCAATGTGTACCACGACACTAAGTCATAATAGAATCGGGCATACGGGAGTTACACCTTCAAAACATAGAATACAAGTTATGATGCATTCCCAAACCCAAACCTAATTGTCCATCCATCTACACACCCCAGTACCAACCATGCACCGTGAGGACTACTAAGTCGACCCTCCTTCGCTACACTCCAAATTGCGGTCTTAGGTCACCGCATTCGTGGTCTTAGGTCACCGCGTTCAGATTCTCTTGTGGTCTTAGGTCACCACTTTTCGATTCTGTGGTCTTAGGTCACCACTTTCGAGATATCACGGTCTTAGGTCACCGTGTTCGTGGTCTTAAGTCACCACATTCACTTCCCCTTTCAAGCAAACCCATATGCCCCATATAATAGTGATATGCATAAATATGCAGAGTTCACATTTTCATCATATTCTCATGTTACTAATGACCTTTTTCATATTCTTTGTAGAAATAGGAAGCGTGCACAGTACTTAGTACCATAACATGGTACCCTAGCCACTTTCATATTCTTAATATCACATATTTTAATAAAGCAGGCCATGAAACATATTAAGAAGTAGTGTGGGGTACACACTGATTTGCTTAACCACTTCACTTGAAATCCGAAATCGATCTACTGCCTTAGATCTCAAGTTCCTACAATTGATTAATCACTTACTATTTAGCACAAAGCCTATTCGGCTAGAAAACCAAATCCTAGTAGGATTTGTATTCTTAAAAGCTTACCTTGGTGTCGATTTGATGATTTAATAAAATCCTAGAAACTCGTATTTTCCCCTTTGAAATCGGCTAGTCACTAAATCCCTTGAATCGGTTAGTTTTAAACTTAAAACACATAATAATATATCTACTACTAAAATAGGCCTTGGCGAATTTACCTTTGTTCTTACCTTCCAAATCTTAAATCCGAATTGGATCCTTGCTTCTTTATTCTTTGTCGAAATCCCTATGTACCCATGTTAGATCCAATCTAACATTAAATCATAATAATATAGCTTATGGCCAAATGGTATTCATAACTTACCTTAGATCTTAGAAGTTAGAAAGATACCTTCTTGTAGTTGACAATTTCTTAAATCCAGAAAACACCCTTCCATAACTCGGCCAAAATCCATAATAGAGATTAGTCCCTAAATTTTAGATAGGTTTAAAATATAAAAGAATTGAAACCAAACTTTGGATCTTACCCTTTTTAAGAAATCGGTAGCACCCTGTTTAAAAGCCCCTTAAAAGAATCGGCCTTGATGACTAGATGATAAAGTTTCGGCTTTTGGGATTTAATGGAGAAGTCGACTAGAGGTTCTCTTGGGGTATTTGGTTTCCACAAAAATAAGGAAAAGAAACTTGAGAATTTTGGCAATGGTGGACTATATAGATTCGACTTGACAAAGAAAAAGAGAGAGAGAGAGGAGAGCACTCGAAATTCGGAGAGAGGAGGAGGAAGAAAAATTGATGAGTAGCCTATTTCCTTCCTTTTATAGCGAAACTACTCTTGGAATCCTTACTTAGCCACCACTCTTCTTTATTTGATAGCTTTATCTCTTAATTAAAAATAATTAGAGAATAATCCTTTATTATCTCTTCAAAAATAATCCAAATTAAATCCCTTATTTATCACCTTATTAATCGAATATTAAAGAGAATAAAACTCCTCCTTTCTAGAAGGCTTGTGCCGTCCACCTCGAGCTTACGGAAGCAAAAATAAAACTTCTTTTATTTGCTTCCCAAGTGACTCGAACCGAGCCCTAACACCTTGCATGTGGCGCCATTTCGAGAGGAGGCCTAAGTGGCATCTTGAGCCCACTTTCCAAGCTTTGTTTGTGTGTCAAATTTCACAAACTTTTTCTTTTAAGGCCACCTTGCCTTAATTTCCTCTTTTAAACTTTAAAACTCGACATTTCTAAGTCATTTCTAAGTTTCCAAAAATTTTCGTTGAAGCTCTGTAAATTTGGACATTTTCTTACATTTCCAAGTTTCGAGAAATGTTCACTTTATATTTTTTTAACTTAACATTTCCATACATTTTCAGGTTTCCAAAATTGTTCAAAATTTATTCTTAGTACATAAAACATGTTACTTCATACAATTAAACCGAAAATGCATAGGCCCTTTCGAGGATATTACAATTCTACCCCCTTAAAATAATTTCGTCCTCGAAATTTTCTAACTAAAATAATTGAGGTATTGTTGTCGCATTGCCTCTTACGGTTCCCTGAAGCTTCTTAGATCCATGATTGCGCCATAACACCTTGACTAGAGAGGCTGACTTCTCTCGTAGCACTTTCACATCACGTTCCAATATCAGAATCGGCTCTTCCTCGTAGGATAAGTCGGCCTTAGCTCTACTTCTTGGACCGGGTACCACATGAGGCGGATCGATCGGTAACGACGTAGCATGGATACATGGAATCGTCGTGCATCTGCGCAACTCTGGTGGCAACTCCAATTGGTATGCCAGCTTTGCTCCAACTTCGCTTCCGTACTCGATAGGGCCCTATAAACCTTGGGCTTAACTTCCCATGCGGCCAGGAACCTCATTACTGTTTCCAAGCGAGACTTTCGGAAACACTTGGTCTCCACTTCAAACTCTATTTCCTTCCGGCTTAAGATGCGCATCGACTTACGCCTATCGGAGGCTTCCTTTAACCGTGCTCAAATCATCTCAACCTTCTCTTGATTTCAGCCACTAACTCTGGACCCAAAACTTCGGCGTTCTCTAACTCGATCCAACAAGTAGGAGTTTTACACTTCCGACCATACAATGCTTCATATGGTGCCATCCGAATGCTAGCACGATATTTGTTGTTGTAAGCGAACTCGGCTAAAGGCAAATAGTCTTCCCAACTTCCTCGAAAATCCATCACCTGACCTCTCAACATATCCTCCAACACTTGTATAACTTTCGTTGATTTGCCGTCGATTGTGGATGAAAAGCCGTAGTGAAGTCAACTTAGTGCCTAAAGCGATGAAGTGCCCTCAGAGCAGAGGCGTAAACCTTGGGTCTGCTGTCGGAGATGATCGATCTTGGTACACCATGTAACCTCACAATTTACGCCACATATACTTAGCCGACTTACGAAGAGAATAGTCAACTCTTACCGAGGATGAAGTGCGCGGACTTAGTCAAGCAGTCCACTATCACCCATCACAGAGTCCTTCTTAGTAGGCGTGGGGAAGCCCCTAACAAAATCCATGGTAATTCTCTCCCACTTCCATTGCGGAATCTCGATTGGTTGAAGCAATCTGATGGAACGGTGTTCGGCCTTAACTTGCGGACACGTCAAACATTTCCCCACAAATTCAGTCACTTCTTGCTTAGATCGGACCACCAAAATTGTTCCCTTAGATCTCTGCGACTTAATGCCTCGGGATGCATAGCATAAGGGCTACTATCGCCTCCGAAGAATCCTTTGTCTTAACTCCTTGTCCTTGGCATCTGAGACTTTTCCTTTGTAGCAGAATACTCCTTCATCATTAACGCCATAATCCTTTAATTCCCATTACGCACTTGCTGTAACTTAGCACTTAGATCCTTATCAACCAAGCTGTCCCTCTTTCACCTCCTTGACCATGTGGGCTTGACTTGCAACTACGCTTATGAGGCTTCCATCATCGTACAAACTTAAGTGAGCAAACATAGCCCTTAGATCAGAGCACAACCTTCCGAGCTTAGGGCATCGGCTACCACATTCGCCTTGCCGGATGATATTCTATCGAGCAGTCGTAGTCCTTCAACAACTCCACCCACCTTCCGTTGCCTCAAGTTCAACTCCTTACGAGTCAGCGGATACTTAAGGCTCTAGTGGTGCAGTGTAGATCAGCGACCTTTCTCCATAGAGTAGTGCCTCCAAACCTTAGAGGCGAAAACCACTCTTGCCGGTTCAAGTCATGAGTTGGGTAGTTAACCTCATGAGGCCTTAGTTGCCGAGGAGCGCATAAGCGACTACTTTTCCTTCTTGCATTAGCACACATCCTAATCCCGTATGCGAGCGTCACGATACACCACAAAATCCTTCGACCTCATTTGAGTGCTGCTGGAGCCTCAGTCAACACCTTCTTAAGGTTGTCAAAGCTCTTATGTTGCTTATCAGACCATTCAAAGGTACTTCCTTCCTTAGTAACTTTGTCAAAGCGCGGCTATTGGCGAGAATCCTTCTACAAACCCTGTAATGCTTTGCCAAACCTAAGAAACTTGAATCTCGACTACGGACCTAGGTGGTTTCCAATCCAACAACTTGCTTTGATCTTCCTAAGATCCACCCTTATTCATACTGCGGATACCACATGCCTAAGAATGCCACCTCCTTAAGCCAAAATCCATACTTACTGAATTTGGCATAGAGCTTCTTCTCCCTTAACACTTGTAGCACCACTCGGAGATGTTCATCATGCTCCTCTTGGACTTAGAATACACCAAAATATAAGTCGATGAACACAGCGGCGAACCTATCAAATAGGGTTGAAAAACTCGGTTCATCATATCCATGAGCATGGTGGAGGCGTTCGTCAACCCTAAGCGGCATTACTACAAACTCATAATGACCGTATCTTGTCTAAAAAAGCGATCTTATGGATATCGCCTCCTTTACCTTCAACTCATGATATCCCGAGCCGTAGATCTATCTTGAAAACACAGTTTGCCCCCTTTGGTGATCGAACAAGTTGTCTATCCTTGGCAAAGGATACTTGTTCTTAATGGTCGACTTATTCAGCGGCGATAATCTATGCACATACGCATAGTTACGTCCTTCTTCTTTACAAAGCGAGCTGGTGCTCCCCATGGAGACACCTTTGGGTCGTATGAACCCACGATCCAACAACTCTTGGATTTGAGCCTTGAGCTCAACTAACTCCTTTAGCGCCATTCGGTATGGGCGATTGACACGGGAAATTTGTTCCCGATAGTAAGTCTATTTCAAACTCCACCTCCCTATCAGGGGTATTCACAGTAATTCCTCGGAAATACATCTTCAAAGTATTTCACCGTTCTAACTCCGCTGACACCTTCTTCCTTTCCACCTAACGCTTACTTACGAAGGCTAAGAACGCCTTGCACCCTTTCTTAACCATTTTCTCACCTTCAACTTGCGCGAAACTAAGTTGGGCGGTAGTTTCTTCTCTCTCCGATCATTACTACTACTTCATCCTCGGGGTCCTTAGTTCCATTCGTTTAGCGCCCAACCCAACACGGCTCGGTGCTCTGCTAAGCGATCCATTCCAAGTATAAGTTCAAACTCCCGAAACATTTCGGCTCTATTAGCTCGGAGTCGCTCAAACCACGGACTTACGGGTTCGAATTTCCTCTGCACGACCACCAACTCCAAAACTTCGTATACTGACTGCGACACAGCATCATCCGTCGAGCTTGTTGCTCAACACCAGCGGTGGGGTGGTGGTGGCGATGGTATCTCATTGTCGGACCCTAGACCGATCTAGCGGGTTACGACACCATCATCCTTCCTCTACCTCGTCCACGATGACCATGTCCTCTAGAGCTCATTTCTAACGTCGTGATCGATTAAGAAGTTTTATGAATTAGTCTTTGTTTCACTTGATTACATGAAGAAATTTTATGAAAAAGAGTTTTATGAGTGGTTCTTTCGTATACTACACAGTCTTTCCATTCATTCATCCATACATCCATCAAACAATCATGAACTCGTTCATTGGAGAAAGGTTGTAGTTTTCATTGTTATTTATTGTTTTTTCTTCCACTACCGGAGGTATTTTTAGTAATTCTATCCTCTGGGGGTATTTTCGTAATTTTTCAAAGGAAAAAGTTCCTTGGTGATTTTGTCATAAAGTATTTTGGTATTTTTAAATTTCAGGTATTTTGAAAAATTTTGAAATCGAGAAGTATTCGGTGATTTTGGACCTCGGGGTATTTTGGTGATTTTTTTCCAAGTCGGAGGTAAATTTGTAAAATCTTATAAATGAGGATATTTCAAAGGTTGCAAAACTTTGAGGTTCTTTTGAAATTGTACTTTTCAAAGCGGTGATGTTGCAAAAAATTTGGAAATCGAGGGTCATTTGGTAATTTTATAAGTTAGGGGCAATTTTGAAATTTCTAAAATTCAAGGTATTTTGATAATTTGCAAATTAGGGTTTTGAACATTGATAAAATAATGAAATTTTGGCAAAAAGCTGTTGGGTAGTTGGTCATTTTATAAACCAAAGGGTATTTTGGTAATTTTACCACTAGGGGCATTTTTGTATAAATCGAAAATCTTTGAAAAATTTTGTAAAGATGGTTTCATGAATTTAGAAGAAAGTTTTAAGAGTTCTAAAACTAGGGTTTTGTTGTTTTTATAAAAACCCTGGCTAATTCCCTTTCGGGTTTTAGTTATTGTGTTTAGCCTATGGCCAGAGTCCTCTTGGTGGGGTGAACAAAGCTACGCACCAAGCGAGGATTCGAGTGGAGAGGAGAGGTGAGTCACGCGGATTTGCTTAAATACCAAGCTCCCAGAGAAACCATTCCTAGACATGCGCTTGCGAGAGGTTGCCACCTCTTGAGCTCTGCAGGTTAGGGTGAGAGCAGAAGCTACGCACCGGGTAGGATTCTGCGAAGAGGAGGTGAGTCACTAGGGCTGCTTAAATACCGGGCTCTTAGGATCAATCCTGAACATGCGCCACGGGGTTCACAGCACCTAACTTAGTGACTTAGCCATGGGTTTGTTTAACGTTCCTTAAGTCTTATGTGTTTGTGTTTGAGTAGACTAGTCCCTGGGTTCAAGTTCCTATCATGCTATTCTACGTTCCATTCCTTTTCTACCCTTCTAATATTCATTACACATAATCACACAAATAGTTAGGGGGTACTTACAGGTGGGCTGGTCGGAGACTTTAGGTGCCATGCGAGAAAAACACCTTGTTTCATAAAATATTTTCAAAAAAACTCATTTTGGCTAGCTTTGAAAGCGTTTTGGGCCTTGGCCTCTGGTAGGAGTTTTAAAGCTGGGCTCACGATACCAAACTAAAACACCCCAAACCCGGCCCATGAGATTTGCCCAGATTTGGTATGTTCCTCAAATAAACCGGTTTCAAAATTCTTTACGTTACCTAGAGAAAACATGCGATTTTTAAAAAAAACATTGTTTAGGTTGGGCTTGTGTTGAAAGCAGATTCAATTCTTTATATTAAAAGTTTTACTTAAACTTTAATAGGTAAAACTCATAATCATAATAAATAGAAATAAATGGAAAACAATTCAACTATGGCCTTATGGCCTTATTACATCAAATAATTTCCAAGTAATTCAAGTACTTAAATAGAAATAGTAGTTCATAAAATAAAAACTTCATGTTGAGCATGGCCACCACAAGTTCTGTAGTCCAGGTCCATCAACATTCATCACTGAAACATGGTCCCACAGCGGGGTGAGTCAAGCGGACTCAATGTGTACCACGACACTAAGTCATAATAGAATCGGGCATACAGAGTTACACCTTCAAAACATAGAATACAAGTTATGATGCATTCCCAAACCAAAACCTAATTGTCCATCCGCTACACACCCCCGTACCAACCATGCTGCAGTAGGGACTACTAAGTCGACCCTCCTTCCGCTACACTCCAAATTGCAGTCTTAGGTCACCGCATTCGTGGTCTTAGGTCACCACGTTCGGATTCTTTGTGGTCTTAGGTCACCACTGATTCTGTGGTCTTAGGTCACCACTTTCGGATATCACGGTCATAGGTCACCGTGTTCGTGGTCTTAAGTCACCACATTCACTTCCCTTTCAAACAAACCCATATACCCCATATAATAATGATATGCATAAATATGCGAGTTCACATTCTTATCATATTCTCATGTTACTAATGACCTTTTTCATATTCTTTGTAGAAGTAGGAAAGCGTGCACTGAGTACTTAGTACCATAACATGGTACCTAGCCACTTTCATATTCTTAATATCACATATTTTAATAAAGCAGGCCATGAAACATATTAAGAAGTAGTGTGGGGTACACACGATTTGCTTAACCACTTCTTGAAATCACGAAATCGATCTCTTTGCCTTAGATCTCAAGTTCCTACAATTGATTAATCACTTACTATTTGCACAAAGCCTATTCGGCTAGAAAACCAAATCCTAGTAGGATTTGTATTCTTAAAGCTTACCTTGGTGTCGATTTGATGATTTAATCAAATCCCGAAACTCGTATTTTTCCCCTTTGAAATCGGCTAGTCACTAAATCCCTTGAATCGGTTAGTTTTGGCTTAAAACACATAATAATATATCTACTACTAAAATAGGCCTTGGCGAATTTACCTTGTTCTTACCTTCCAAATCTTAAATCCGAATTGGATCCTTGCTTCTTTATTCTTTGTCGAAATCCCTATGTACCCATGTTAGATCAATCTAACATTAAATCATAATAATATAGCTTATGGCGAATGGTATTCATAACTTACCTTAGATCTTAGAAGTTTGAAAGATACCTTCTTGTAGTTGACAATTTCTTAAATCCAGAAAACACCCTTCCATAACTCGGCCAAAATCCATAATAGAGATTAGTCCTAAATTTTAGATAGGTTTAAAATATAAAAGAATTGAAACCAAACTTTGGATCTTACCCTTTTTAAGAAATCGGTAGCACCCTTGTTAAAAGCCCCTTAAAGAATCGGCCTTGATGACTAGATGATAAAGTTTGACTTTTGGGATTTAATGGAGAAGTCGACTAGAGGTTCTCTTGGGGTATTTGGTTTCCACAAAAATAAGGAAAAGAAACTTGAGAATTTTGGCAATGGTGGACTATAGATTAGACTTGACAAAGAAAAAGAAAGAAGAGGAGAGCACTCGAGAAATTCGGCGAGAGAGAGGAGGAGGAAGAAAAATTGATGAGTAGCCCTATTTCCTTCCTTTTATAGCGAAACTACTGCTCAGAATCCTTACTTGGCCACCACTCTTCTTTATTTGATAGCTTTATCTCTTAATTAAAAATAATTAGAGAATAATCCTTTATTATCTCTTCAAAAATAATCCAAATTAAATCCCTTATTTATCACCTTATTAATCGAATATTAAAGAGAATAAAACTCCTCCTTTCTAGAAGGCATGCAGTCCACCTCAGAGCTTACGGAAGCAAAAATAAAACTTCTTTTATTTGCTTCCCAAGTGACTCGAACCAGGCCCAACACCTTGCATGTGGCGCCATTTCAGGAGGCCCTAAGTGGCATCTTGAGGCCACTTTTCCAAGCTGTTGTTTGTGTCAAATTTCACAAACTTTTTCTTTTAAAGCCACCTTGCCTTAATTTCCTCTTTTAAACTTTAAAACTACGACATTTCTAAGTCATTTCTAAGTTTCCAAAAATTTTCGTTCGGCTCTGTAAACTTGACATTTTCTTACATTTCCAAGTTTCCAGAAATGTTCACTTTCCATTTTTTTTAACCTAACATTTCCATACATTTTCAGGTTTCCAAAATTGTTCAAAATTTATTCTTAGGACATAAAACATGTTACTTCGTACAATTAAACCGAAAATGCATAGGCCCTTTCCAGGATGTTACAGTTATTATAAGAGAACAATAGTTCCACTAATTAACCTAGGGTTAGACGTTATTTGCCTCGAGAGAGGGTTTAATATACGTTAGGGAGTCTTACGGATCAAACTAAGTGAATAAATCGTATGGTTCAGTGTTAGGTAACAAGTGAAGTCTAGGTAGATTCTTCCTAGGGTATCGTCTAAATCAACTGAGTTTTTCCCAAGTTATTTTCCAAATTCATTCTTCTTTGTCTTAGAGTCTTTAGTTTAGTAGTTAATTAATTTAGATTAATAAACAACTTCACTTATTTTAGGCTAAGCAATAAAAAGAAAGTTAGTATTAGTACTTTTAGTTCCTTTGGGTTCGATAATCCGGTCTTGCCTAAGCTATACTCTTTGTTCGATAGGTGCACTTGCCTCAATCATTGTCGAGTTAGTTTCGGGTTCGATCATTCTTTTATAAATTTTAAAACTACGATTCTGACGATCAAGTTTTTGGCGCCGTTCTTTGAGGAACTAAAATATTAAGAAAGCTCTATTTTATTACTTTAGCCATTTTTATTGCAATTTGTTTTCATTATTATTATTATTATTATCATTTTACTTTGCTAATTTTCCTCCATTTGCTTTTGGCGGATAATTTTAGTTTTTAGAGAAGATGTCATTGAATAACTATCGGTGGCAAGTTACAAGGATAAGGCCCACCATAAGCGGCCGGTATCTTTAACCTCGCGTACACCCAATAATGCAATATGACTCAAATCTAGGAGGCGTCGCGAATCTGAGTACCCACCCTACGGATATGGCATGGAGAATGAATAAGTCCACTATATGGGTAACTATTCTAGACCATAAAATAATTTTATGATAACACTTACAATGCGGGTTGGAGGTACCATCCCAATTTCTCGTGGGATGATCAAAGTAGCCAAAGAGCAGGAACTTCCTTTAAATTTTCAACAACCACCTCACCAACAGGAAGAGGAGTCGAACCTTGAAGAGATCTTGACAAAATTCATGGCGACTACTGGATAGCAGTCTCCAAAAAAAATAAGACAACACTTAATGACCAACAAGCATCGATCAAAGGGATCGAGAGCCAAGTTGGGGAACTTCTTGAAGTCGGTTGGGGAACTTACTAAGTCGGTTATACAACTTGCTAAGCTGATCTCAGAACTACCACAAGGAAGCTTTCCAAGCAATCACTGAAACTAACTTGAGTGAGCAAAATCAAGCCATTTATGATAGTGAAGGGTTAGGCAGACCAAACTCAAAGGAAGAACTTTGTGGTAAGTGAAGGTAAGGTTGAAGTGTGCCATGATATACCAAAGCCGGCAATTCTGAGTACCAACCTGCGTGTGCCATATCCGATGCAATAAAGAAAGACCACACGAGAGGAAGAAGTCGGGTGAATTCACACCGTGTGAGCGATGAAACAATCACTCTTCAAGCTCTTGACTCGGCTAGGACATCGAGTAATAAAAGTGCGAGCGTTAATTCTATTGATAACCATTTGGTTCAACCTTCTTTCTGAGGAAGCATCACGAAATCACCTAGGTGAGCTAGATCTTAGACCTCGTACCCATAAAGAAATAATTCATGAAGAACTAAGGCTTGGTCGATGAACTAGGCAGTGGAAAACACACTTAAAGAGAAACTAGGAATACAGAAGTGAAACCAAAGAAACCAGACAGTGATAGGAACAACAAATCACTTCAAAATAGGGGATCGGGTATTGTTGAATAAGGAAGACCCTCGAATCACCAATTTGGACCTCAAGACAAGCGAAGAAATCACTTTTGAGGTACTTAATGTCTTCCTATACGGCCACGATCGAGGTAAGCAATCCTAAATTCAACACTTTTGAGGTAAACATTACTCGACTTAAACTTTATATCCACAAATGAATTGATCGCATGAGAAAGGATTTTCACCTCCTCAAACCACCTTGACCATACGAATGAGAGGTAAAGTCTAGCTTAAGACTATAAGCAGCGCTTCTCGGGAGGCAACTTTGAGCACTAACCTATTAATTTTTACATTTTTATTTTACTTTTATTTTCATTTTAGCACCTAACCATAAACTAACCAAGTCTGATTTCCATGCTCACTGCGGCCTTGTACGGTCGTGGCGTGGCCGTATGGAAGCGGAAGGACAAACCGCAGGCGTGCTAGTAGCAGTGCATGACAAAGAATGATTTCTTTTCCCAACACGGGCTGCGATAAAAAGCCACGCCCGTGCCGACTTCCCATGTGAGATTGCGACTTATTGAGCGCAGGCGAGACGGTGTGCCCCTGGCCGTCTTGAGGTTCGCGACTTGACAAGCGCGGGTTAAACACGCCCGTTCTAAAGGACCGTGAGAAGAATACTGCGGGCGTGCTCACGAGACCACGGTCGTGGTAAAACACCTAAACACGCCCAAAATTCAAAATCACGAAAAAACGGCCTGATTAAACTCGAACAAAGGCGTGGACCGTATCACTATTTATATATTTACTTTTATTTCTATTTTTATTTTTATTTTTATTTTCATTTTATTTTCATTTTATTTTTATTTTTATTTTTATTTCCTTTCTTTTATTTTCTTTATTATTTTCTTCTTGTTATTCATTCCATTTAGATTTAGCTTAGGATACAAAAGAAATTAGGATGGCCTTGAGGACTCAAACGAGTTCGAGACACTTTACGTTCACCTCGGTCCTATCAGGTTTCTTTTCATTGACTTCATCCAAAATTCGGGAAGTTTCACTTCTCTCCCTATCTTATGATTTTATGATTATTTTGCTATTATTTATCTTTGTACATTGGAAATGTACATCTTAAGTGTGGGGGTTAACTATAGTATTATTTGAAAATCCTGAATTATGCCTTGTCTTAAAGTAAGTTTCTCATATTATGATTAGGATGAAATTTACGATGATTTATGATTTTTATTGATATGTTTTAGATTAAGTCATTGATAATTGTGCATTGATAATTAAATTTGAAGAATACTAGAGAATCAAGCATGATAAGTCTATTTTTCAGAAATTAAAATTTTTCTAGGTTGTCGAACTGAGTTTAAATATTACTTGAAGTTTGAATTTTTACGAGGTTGACGTCAAAATACCCATAATTTTTGTGAGATTTTGAGCCTTATAGAGCATATATTCTTTTTGTTGCTCACTTTATTGATTATGAGTATGTCAACATTGATCTGTTATTCTAGAACTTGCATCGATTATACATGTCGAGACCACATTTTTGATTTGATATCTGAGAGATGATAAAGGCACCTAGGATTTAACCCACTTACTCCACTAAAAACCCACCTTCATAATTAACCCCCTAGTGAACCCGTTTAATCCTAACAACCCATTTATTGACTTACCCACTAATATTAACCCAAAACCCTTTTTATTTGTTATCACCATTCTTTTTAACTACCCTTATATCGAGATTTGATTTGATTAATAACCTAACTATGTTTTTATTTTTAGTTATGTATTTATTAGTTTGTTCTTAAAAAAAAGCGAAGTATATTCATTATTAGTTATGTGATTAAGCGAGCTTATACATTTAAAATCCAAATATCGAAAAAGAGAAGCTCGTATTATTAGTATTATTAGTTTTCAATTGATGTAATTATTATTATTAGTTCATTAGTTCTTAGTTAGGTAATTTGTCAATTCAAACTCGATTCTAACCCTCTAATTCAGCCTTACTCACACCTTAACCCTAGCCCAGTTACAACCCTAACAAAGACCTTTTGATTTGTGTTTCATCTCATATTTCGAGTGGTGGAGATTTGATTTTCATGCAAGCCTATGGGATTAACTCTTCATGTTTGACTTTTGAGTGCCTAAATTACTGAGACCTTAAACACTTTGAGTGATTTGAGTGAATCTTTTGTGAGGATGTCAATCCTTGTCGATTTCAAATTAAAGGTAATTATTTAGATAAGGGAAGCGCCTATGTTTTGAGCTACAAAATCTAAGACTTAGATTATTTGAATTTTAGAACTCTTTGAGTTGAATTATCCATGTATGAATTATCTACGAATTATGATGAGACACTATCAATGACTATTATGAATTATAGGAAGTTCGTTTTAATTGTAAGTTGAGAATTTTGCTTGAGGACAAGCAAAAGCTTAAGTGTGGGGGTATTTGATAAACCGAAATAGTAACATATTTTAGGCCCACATTTAGCATACTTTTGGATGATTTATTCCTTGATTTATGTAAAAAGGTGCTCTTAATCCTTTCTTTTCATGTCTTACACTCAGGAAAGCACCAGGGGATAAAAAAACGCAAAACGGGCTTAAAATGGGACAAATGGGCCAAAGCATGAAATTGGCACAGCCTGGACCAAATATCACACGGTCGTGCCTCCTTAAAGATCTCGAACACGACCTGGACCATGATTTACACGGCCGTGCCTTATTAAAGAAGTCCGAGCACGGCCTGGCCATGATCCACATGGGCGTGTGCCATGGCCGTGTCCTGTCATTTGGAAAGAGCAATTTCACTCGGTTTGGATGCTTGGAGGCAAAGAAACACGCTCCAAAGTCTAATTAAACTCCCAAATAGGAATTGCACTCAAATTAGGATACTTGGAGGCCAAGTAACACATCTCAAAGCCTATATAAACACCCGGTAGCAACTTAGAAGGGATGTTGGGCGAAACCCTACAATGGGGAGCCCAAAGCCATCGTCTAGGGGCGTCGTGCTAGGCAGAGAAAGCGATTTGTGAGGATTCACTCGGGGATAGCCAGTTGATCTATCTCAAGAAAAGTGAAATTCTACTCAAGACGGAGGATCACTCCTTTAATTCCTTGAGGGGTTTTAGGGATTTTTATGTTTTTATCTTTTCTCTTAAGATGTTTCCCTTTATTGTTATGAACTAAACCCTTCGGATACAGAAAGGATGTATGAAATATGATGAATCTTGTTATTGTTTTACGAATTATATGATAAATACTTAGTTTGTTCTTAATTATGTGAGCTTAATCCAAATTTAATGTGCTTAGGTGGAAGAGGAATAGACCCTACCTAAGAGTAGATCCAACATAATTAAGCGAATTTGATCATACGCCTAAAGATAGGGTGGCGAGATTTTTGCGGATTAGGGTGAAACCTAATATGGGAATCCACGAATCGATTTCTTGCTATTTTAGGGGTTATTATAAGAGAGCGAGAGTTCCACTAATTAACCTAGGGTTAGGCGTTATTCGCCTCGAGAGAGGGTTTAATATACGTTAGGGAGTCTTACGGATCAAACTAAGTGAATAAATTGTATGGTTCAGTGTTAGGTAACAAGTGAAGTCTAGGTGGATTCTTCCTAGGGTAGCGTCTAAATCAACTGAGTTTTTCCCAAGTTATTTTCCAAATTCATTCTTCTTTGTCTTAGAGTCTTTAGTTTAGTAGTTAATTAATTTAGATTAATAAACAACTTCACTTATTTTAGGCTAAATAATAAAAAGAAAGTTAATATTAGTACTTTTAGTTCCTTTGGGTTCGATAATCTGGTCTTGCCTAAGCTATACTAATGTTCGATAGGTGCACTTGCCTCAATCGTTGTCAGGGTTAGTTTCCAGGTTCGATCATTCTTTTATAAATTTTAAAACTCTGATTTACAGCGATCAGGGTTCATCGGGGACTACTTCACACTATCCTACTATCACTTTGGTACTTTTAAGCTTATGTTTTGAGTATCTGGCATGTATAGGGACTTTGGTCATTTTGGTTATGTGTTGGTAATGAATTTAGCCATTTGAATTAGCTTGTAAATGTTTAAGTTTGGTATTGTATATAGTCATGAAAGTTGGCTTAACTTGGTTGGTTTGGTTGTGTATATATTAGTGCATATGATTCCTAATATGTTATTGGTTGATGGTTGTGTGATGCTTGATGGTAATAGATATTATGAATATCAAATGGTTTAGTTGTGGATATTGGTATATTTGTGAGATTAGGCTAAATAATGCATATTTGAGTTTGGTCATTTTTATGTTTGAGTAAGTAAATTTTGGTAGAAATTTGGATGGTATATTAAGTATTTATGTTTTGTGTTGATTGGTATTGGAAATGGTATAAAATATGCTTGAGTAAGATTGATTAAATGCCTATTATATGCTATGTTTTGTGCTAATTGAGTTTGGTGGGGGTGTGCATAAGTTTGGGTGGCAAAATGGCAGTAAATAGCCTATTTTTGTCCACAGAGGCAATTTCTGGGCATGTGTCTCAGCCGTGTGTGACACACTGGTCATGTACTGCGGCCCTATGTCCCACAGTGTTGAATTAAAAACCAAGTCTGTATGCTCACACGGCCTCACACATGGGCGTGTGACTTAGCCGTGTGGCATAAGTCGAGTATACCCTACGAGGATTGACACGGCTGGCACACCGTGTGACCCAAGTCGAGAGAGTTATATGGGGTCTTACGGGTTGAGACATGGCCATGTGTAATATCTGGATTATGGCTTATGCATTAATACTAAATTAGATGAAGTGGCATGCTTATGAATAATGCAGATGTGTTCTATAATTTTTGTGAACCTTAGTATATAGTTAAATGCCTTAGAAATTATTGGATTTTCAAGTTTAAAAGGAGCTAAGCTTGATAAGGCCTTAAGGAAATTTGTAAGGGAAATATGACACGAGAAATGGGCTTGTCTAAGTGGCTTGGAGGCGCCACTTAAAGCCCAGTAAGTGGCGCCATATGCGGTGCAAGGAGGTCTTAAGTTCGAGCCACAAGGAAAGCAATAAGGAATTTTTATTTTTGGCAATGGGAAGGTGATGGGCTGGCATGGGAAGACTAGATGGATGAGGATTTGACTTGGATAATTTCTTATAAAAATTCGGCTAAATAGAGATAAATGTAGATTTATTTATTTTGAATAAATAAAGATAAGAGATAAAGTAGGAGAAAAGGAAGGGATGTGATAGGGAAGAAGAGTTGGTAGTGTAGGGGATCTTGGGGTGATATTTTCGGCAAAAGGGAGGAGAGTGAGATCATTTGCTTCTTTTCTTCTCATTTGTGCCTCTGTAGAATTTCTTAGCAAACTTTCTCTTCTTCATTTATTTTATCAAAGCCAGAAAGTACACCTTGTGCTAGTCGAAATTTCATTTGCCAAATTGCTCAACTCTTTTCTCTTCTTCTTTCTCCAACTCAATCAAACGCCAAATCTCCTTGGTATTCTTGAAAGCCGAATCCCTCTGGGGTGTTAGGCAAGGTGGTGTCGATTTCTATAGAGAAGGTAAAGACCAAATGTCATTTGATTTCCATTCTTTTCTTTTAGATTTGTGAAATCTAGAACTAATCCCATCAATATTCTTGTTTGCAGAAATTTGGAAGGATCTTTCGGGATTTTCGGTGTAGTCGACTATAAGGAGGATTATTGAGATTTCAATATCCAAGGTAAAGTTATGTGATATTCGGCCATAGGCCATTTTTATGTGATTTAAAGTAGAATTGAATCTAACCTATGCCTATAGGTATTTCGACACCTTCATAACCAAGTAGCACTTTTAGGATTTAAGATTAGCAAGGTAAGTACATATGTACATTCGGCCAAGGCCATAGTTAGGGATTTCGATCTGTTTCTTAAATGTTTAAGCGAAACTAACTTATGAAGTGATTGAGTGTTAGCCAGAATGGCTTTTTACTAACACATTTAGGGTTGGCGAATATAGGAATTAAAGATCTAAAGCACTAGATCGAGTTGTTGGGATTTCTATAAACTCGATAAGTAAAGCAGTGTGTACCCCACTCTAAGCCTTAATAGATTTATGGCTATGTGTTAATAAATGTGTAATAAGAATATGTAAAATGTGGCTAAGGTACCATGCAATGGTACAAAGTACTCAGGTACGTTTTCCTACTCCTACTATGAGTATAATATGATCTGTTATGGCACACATGGGAAACTATAAGAATGTGAATAAAGAATATGGCATGATATTGCATGTTTTGTATGACATGGGCATATGGGTTATTTTAAGGGGAAGTGATTGGTGGTTATATACCCTGATATACGAATGTGGTGACCGGTCACGTTATCACGAATGCGGTGTCTCATGACACAAAATAACTATCTGGTGGCTATGCCATGAAATTTATAAAGAGGCGATGAGCACGTCGTGCGGCGGCGCCTTCAATGATGTGTAGCGGATGGAGGGTTGACTTAGTAGTCCCCACGGTGTGCGAGGTTAGTGCGGGTGATGTGTAGCGGATGGTAACTAGGTTTGGGTTGGGTTTGCATCATTATATTTATTTAACTATATGTACATGTATGAATTTGTTTTCCCTAAAACTATTAGGATTTAGTGTTGGTTACACATTGAGTGCATTTGACTCACCCGTTGGGAATATTTTTCAGGTGGCCTTCGGTGATGGGCCGGGTCGGCGGGAGGCTCGGTGGTGGCCCAAGCTCGCCACGAGGATTAATTTTATTTTGGACTTTTATTGTTTTTAGTATTTGAATTTATTTTGGGTTTTGTTTTGATGTAATAAGGCCACTAGTATGAAAGCTTGTTTATGCATGCATTTTAATTATTTAGTATGATAGGAATTTTATCAACTTAAAGTTTAAGCAATTTTCTTAAAAATAAATTTTAAATGTTTAAACACCTAAACACAAGCGATTTTAGAATTAAAGATTAAACCCCAAAACAACTCGGTATTTTTATAAAAGCACCCCAAATTTTACGAAGTAATAAACATGAAATTTAAGCGTTTTACTCGAGGAACATACGGATCCGGTCGGGGGCTCGTGGGCGAGTTTGGGGTGTTTCAAATTGGTATCAGTCAAGTTCAAAACTCGGCTCTCAGGTTTTCAGGCTCCAAAGCGTTTTCTAAAAATGGGCTTTTAAAGGATAGCAGGTGCATTAGCTCGGCATGGCACTGCGTCTCAGGCCCAAGTTCGCGGTAAGTACCTAAACCATTGTGTGACATACATGTGGGCTTTATGGGCTTTATGGGGCGTAGACTAGTTTAAATAGATTACGATGGACTATAGGCTTAGTTTAAACCACTTCTTAAACTTTCATAAGACTTAATTTCACTAAACAAACCCGTTAACGAGCCACAAGACTAGGGTGTAGTAGCAGTAAATGCGCATGTCTAAGTTGGATCAGGAAGAGCTTGGTATTTAAGCGGTCCTAGTGACTCACCTCCTCTTATTTGGAATCCTACATGGTGCGTAGTATTTATTCACCTTAGTCGAGTTAGGGTGTGGCAATGGCGACGCATGCCTAGGAGTGGATTCGAGGAGAGCTTGGTATTTAGCGATCCTAGTGACTCACCTCCTCTTATTTGGAATCCTACAGTGCGTGGTGACTATTCACCTAGTTATGAGGACTCGTTGATGGGCTAAACCCTATAATTAAAACCGAAAGGACGACCACCCTAGTTTGGAAAAAATTGCAGAAATACCCTTATTTCATAAAATCACCAAGGAACCACTGAATTGGAAAATTTCTGAAATTACCACGATTTACAAATTTTTAAATTAACCCGATTTATTACCAAAATACCCACTGTAGGTGAAATGGCGAAAATACCCACAGGATAGGAATAGGACAAAAATGTTTGAATGATGAATGTGTGTTGAATGAATGTGCTCCTTTAAATTAGGATAGAAGACTTGAAACTTTGATCGATCGAAAGAACTACTTCTAAACTTCTTTCATAAAATTTCTTGCGGATAATCAGTGGAACAAAATACTAATGCATAAAAATTTCTTAATCAGTTAAAGCGCGATCGTAGACATGAGTTCTAGGGGGCGTGGTCGTAATGTGCGAGGATGTGGTAGAGCGGAATGGCCAGTATCGAGGAGCCAGTTGGAGTGCGGACAAAGGGTCGAAAATGAGGTACCACCACCCCCACCACCGGCTATTGGTGTTGGCGGCAAGATCGGACGGGGAGGATGTAGTATCGCGAGCAATCTGCGAGTTCTTGAGATGGTGGCTTGAGTAGGTGGAGGTATGGGAGCTGAAAATCTGTGCCAGTAGCCGAGCCAAGCGGGTGAGGTGTTTCGTGGTGTATGCGGTGTAGCGCCCGATGCGGTGAGTATTGGTTGGAGGCAGCGAGGCAAATTATGGGCGAGCTTGATTTAACTACTAAGGAGAAGCAGAAAGGGATCTTTGGCACTACTGCGGCGAAGCCTATCAATGGTGGCTCCTGATTAGGGATGGTGCCACGGTGAGGATCTCACTTGGGAATATGTCAAGGTGGCGTACGGAAGAAATATGTTGGTACTCACTATATTGATCGCAAAAGAAAGCATTTTTGGGGTTGGTTCAAGGGAATAAGTCCGTAGCGAGTCTGTGAATTTGAGTTCTTAAAGGTGAGCCGATATGCTCGAGGAGTAGTGGCTACGGGCATGAGCAGTGTGTCCGGTTTGAGGGCGGGTGAGAGATGACCTAAGATTGTTGATAGCCCATGGCGGAGGCGGGAATTTGCCGTATTAGTGGAGAAGGCCAAAGTGGCGAAGGAGTTAAGGACTCTAATCGGAATAGGCGAGAAAAGAGGATTTGGACCAGCGGGGTCATGCGGAAACGTGCAAAAGAGGCCTAGAGTTGATGGGCGCGAGGTGATGGCCCAGTACAGAGGAGGCGATGCAGCACATGTCTTGAGTGTGGAAAAAGCACTTAGGAGAGTGTTGGAAGAAAGCGGGAGGATGTTTTAAGTGTGGGTCTAAGGACCACATGATTGAGGCTTGTCAGATAAAGATAGCGAAGTCGACCAACGGGCATAATGGTGTCAGTGGTAGAGGTGGGCAGCGACCTCGGCGAGTCGTGGTTCGAATGGCGGAGGTAATGGTTTTGGAAGAGGGCGTGGAACACTGGCGAGAGGTGTTAGTATCTGAGGCAAGGCAGCGAGGGTCTAGTGTATGCGGTTCGTCGAAGGAGGGCGGAGACACACGGACGTTATAAGCCGATGCGTTCCTTATATTTGGCAAGCCTTATTTTGCTTTGATTGATGTGGGCTCGACCCATTCTTATGTTGCAAGTAGTGTAGTTGAAACACTAGGCATAGACTACGAACTATCGATAAGGAGATGGCGTAGTAAGCCCATTAGGCCAAAGCGTAGTGGTGAATAAGATCTTTGGGCGTACCCTTAGAAATTCGGGGAGTGATATTTTACTGCGACTTAATGGAACTTCCCTTGGAGAATTTGATCTCATACTTGGCATGGGTGGCTTGTAGAACACCAAGCTATATTGGATTGTGCGGCTAAGCAGAATGGAGTTAAAAGGCAGGAGGATGAGCGATAATTATGATAGGAGAAAGAAGAAACTACTTGTCTAACGTAGTCTACGCCTTAAAGGTGATAAAATGGTTCGGAAAGGGTGCAAGGCATTTCGACTTTTGTTAGAGGCGTTGGATGCCAAAGAAGGGAGTTAGTGGAGTTAGAGCGATAAAAGGAGTTTGTGGATGTCTTTCAGGAGGAGTTACAGAATACCCCGGACGAGGGAGGTGGAGTTTAGAATTGACTTGCTTTGCTGGAGGCAGCGCCGGTATCTATCGCTCCGTATAGAATGGCACAGAAGGAGTTGGTTGAGCTCAAGGCTCAAATCCAGAAGTTGCTTGATCGTGGGTTCATTCGACCCGATGTGTCTCCATGGGGACACCAGGTCTTGTTTGTGAAGAAGAAAGATGGGACTATGCGTATGTGCATAGATTATCATCGGTGAATAAAGTGACCATCAAGAACAAGTACCCTTTGCCAAGGATAGGCGACTTGTTCGATCGGCAAGAAGCGCGGTATTCTCGAAGATAGATTTAAAGATGCGGATATCATCGGCTTAAGGTGAAGGAAGCGGATATCCATAAGATAGCCTTCCGAACAAGATCACGGACACTATGAGTTCGTAGTAATGCCGTTTGGGTTGCGAACACGATCGCGTTCATGGATATGATGAACGAGTTTTCAACCCTACTTGGATCGGTTCGTCGTTGTGTTCATCGGCGATATCCTAGTATACTCAAGTCGAGGAAGAACATGGCGAGCATCTGCGGAAAGTGTTGCAAGTGTTAAGGAGAAGAAGCTATATGCCAAATTCGGCCAAGTGCGAGTTTTGGCTTAAGGAGGTTGCATTCTTAGGGCATGTGAGTATGCTGCGAAGGGATAAGGGTGGATCCTAGGAAGATCGAGCGATCTTTGGATTGGAAACCACCTAAGTGCCATTTGAGATTTGAAGTTTCTTGGGATTGGCGGGCTACTACTGAAGGTTTGTGGAAGGATTTTCTTCAATAGCCTTGCAGTTGACAAAGTTGTTGAGAAAGGAGGTACCTTCGTTTGGGACAGAGATAGGCAAGGGAGAGCTTTGAGAAGCTTAAGAGAGTTTTGGTGAAGCTCGGTTTGATTCAGTGGAGCGGGAAGGACTTTGTGGTGTCTTGTGATGCTTCTCACCACAGGATTAGGATGTGTTCTAATGCGGGGCCCAGGAAGGTTGTAGCTTATGCATCTCAACAAGCGAGGCCACATGAGGTTAACTACCCGACGCATGACTTGGGGCGCGGCGGTGGTCTTTGCTCTTAAGGTGTGGAGAGCACTACCTTTATGGAGAAAAGTCGGTGATCTACCACGGACCACAAGAGTCTTAAGTATCTATTGACTCAGAAGGAAGTGAACTTGAGGCAGCGAAGGTGGGTGGAATGCTGAAGGATTATGATTGTTTCATAGAGTATCATCAGGGCAGGCGAATGTAGTGGCGAGATGCCTAAGTCGAAAAGTAGTGTCGGATCACGAGGGCAATGTTTGCACATCTTAGCTTGTATGGCGATGGAAGTCTGTTGGCGAGTTGCAAGTTAAGCCGTCATGGTGAATGAGGTAAAGAAAGCCGGTTAGTGGATGAGGATCTAAGTGCTAAGCTATGGCAAGTCTGAGAATGGAGAGTTGGAAGATTCTGATATTAATGGCGAGGAGTATTATGTTTCAAGGGCAAGATGCGTATCTTAGAAGAATGAGGACTTAAAGCGAGAGGAATTCTTGGGAATCGCATGGTAGCCCCTATGCTATGCATCCTGGAGGTACTAAGTTGTATAGAGATCTAAGGAGCAGTTTTGGTGGCACGGTCTTAGCGGGAGATTCTGCGATTTTGTAGGAAAATGCTTGGCGTGTCGACAAGTCAATTTGAACACCAATTTCGTTAGGATTGCTTGGTAGATAAAGATCCATGATGGAAGTGGGAGAGAATCACCATGGACTTGATAGTGGGCTTCCCCTTACGCCTACTATGAAGGACTCGGTATGGGTGATAGTGGGCCCGATTGACAAAGTCGCGCATTTCATCGATAAGAGTTGATTATTCTTTGCGAAGTTGGCAAAGTTATATGTGGTAGAGATTGTAAGGTTGCATGGAGTGCGGTTTCAATCATTTGAGATAGGGATCAAGGTTTACGTCTCGATTTTGGAAAGCACTACATCGGGCTTTAGGCACAGATTGGATTTCACTCGGCTTTTCATCCACGATCGGACGGGCAATGCGAGCGAGTAATCAAGTGTTAGAGGATATGTTGAAATTTTGTGTGATAGACTTGAGAGGAAGTTGGGAAGAATATTTGCCGATTAGCGGAATTTGCATACAACAACGGCTATCAAGCCGATGTTCGGATGCACCGTATGAAGCGTTGTATGGGCGGAAGTCTTTGCACACCTCGTGTTGGGCGGAATTAGGGAGCGTCGAGTTTTGGGACGAGAGATTGTGGCGAGAATCCGAGGAGAAGGTTGAGAGTAAGTCAGACGCGATTGAAGAAGCATTTGATAAGCGAGAAGTCGTATCACGGATCTTAAGCGGAAGGAGATAGAATTTGATGTGGGGATCAAGTGTTTACGAAGGTATCGCCTTGGAAGAAGGTGATGAGATTTGAGTCATAAAGGAAGCTAAGTCCAAGGTTTATAGGACCATGCTCGGTATTGAGGCGAGTTGGACGGTGGCATACCGATTAGAGTTGCCTTGGAATTGAAGCAAATGCGGCGTATTCCATGTTTCTATGCTCGTCGTTATCGATCGGATCCATCTCATGTAGTTCCGATTGAAGAGGTGGAATTAAGGCGATTTTCCTATGAGGAAGAGCGATTCGAGATCTTGGAGCGAGATGTGAAAGTGTTGCGAAGGAAGTCGGTTCCTTTGGTCAAAGTGTTATGGCGTAATCATGGATTAGAAGAAGCCGTGGGAGCGAGGAAGAAGTAATCACGGCGACAATACCCTCACTTATTTTAGCGAGGTAATTTAGAAAGTCGAAATTATTTTAGGAGAGAGTAGAAGCGTAATATCTGGATTATGGATTATGCATTAATACTAAATTAGATGAAGTGGCATGCTTATGAATAATACGAATGTGTTCTATGAATTTTTGTGAACCTTAGTATATAGTTAAATGCCTTAGAAATTAATGGATTTTTAAGTTTTAAAGGGGAGCTAAGCTTGATAAGGCCTTAAGGAAATTTGTAAAGGAAATATGACACGAGAAATGGAAGCATGTCTAAGTGGCTTGGAGGCGCCACTTAAAGCCCGAGTAAGTAACGCCATATGCGGTGCAAGGAGGTCTTGAGTTGAGCCACAAGGAAAGCAATAAGGGAAATTTTATTTTTGGCAATGGGAAGGTGATGGAATGGCATGGGAAGACTAGATGGATGAGGATTTGACTTGGATAATTCCTTATAAAAATTCGGCTAAATAGAGATAAATATAGATTTATTTTTTGAATAAATAAAGATCGGAGATAAAGTAGGAGAAAAGGAAGGGATGTGATAGGGGAAGAAGAGTTGGCGTGTAGGGGATCTTGGGGTGATATTTTCGGCAAAAGGGAGGAGAGTGAGATCATTTACTTCTTTTCCTCTCATTTGTGCCTCTGTAGAATTTCTTAGCAAACTTTCTCTTCTTCATTTATTTTGTCAAAGCCAGAAAGTACACCTTGTGCTAGTCAAAATTTCATTTGCCAAATTGCTCAACTCTTTTCTCTTCTTCTTTCTCCAACTCAATCAAGCGCCAAATCTCCTTGGTATTCTTCAAAGCCGAATCCCTGCAGGGTGTTAGGCAAAGTCTTTGTCGATTTCTATAGAGAAGGTAAAGACCAAATGTCATTTGATTTCCATTCTTTTCTTTTAGATTTGGCGAAATCTAGAACTAATCCCATCAATATTCTTGTTTGCAGGAAATTTGGAAGGATCTTTGGGATTTTTGAGTGTAGTCGACTATAAGGAGGATTATTCGGGATTTCAATATCAAGGTAAAGTTATGTGATATTCGGCCATGAGGCCATTTTTATGTGATTTAAAGTAGAATTGAATCTAACCTATGCCTATAGGTATTTCGACACCTTCATAACCAAGTAGCACTTTTAGGATTAAGATTAAGGTAAGTACATATGTACATTCGGCCAAGGCCATAGTTAGGGATTTCGATCTGTTTCTTAAATGTTTAAAAGTCGAAACTAACTTATGAAGTGATTGAGTGTTAGCCGAATGGCTTTTACTAACACATTTAGGGTTGGCGAATATAGGAATTAAAGATCTAAAGCGCTAGATCGGGTTGTTGGGATTTCTATAAACTACGCTAAGTATAGCAGTGTGTACCCCACTCTAAGCCTTAATAGATTTATGGCTATGTGTTAATAAATGTGTAATAAGAATATGTAAAATGTGGCTAAGGTACCATGCAATGGTACAAAGTACTCAGAGTGCGTTTTCCTACTCCTACTATGAGTATTATATGATCTGTTATGGCACACATAGGAAACTATAAGAATGTGAATAAAGAATATGGCATGATATTGCATGTTTTGTATGACATGGGCATATGGGTTATTTTAAGGAAGTGATTGGTGGTTATATACCCCAATATACGAATGTGGTGACCGGTCACGTTATACGAATGTGGTGTCTCATGACACAAAATAACTATCTGGTGGCTATGCCACGAAATTTATAAGAGGCGATGAGCATGTAAATGCGGCTGCGGCGCCTTGATGATGTGTAGCGGATGGAGGTTGACTTAGTAGTCCCCACGGTGTGCGAGGTTAGTACGGGTGATGTGTAGCGGATGGTAACTAGGTTTGGGTTGGGTTTGCATCATTATATTTATTTAACTATATGTACATGTATGAATTTGTTTTGCCTAAAACTATTGGGATTTAGTGTTGGTTACACATTGAGTCTGTTTGACTCACCCAGTTGGGAATATTTTTCCGGGTGATGCTCGGTGATGGACCAGGGTCGGCGGGAGCTCGGTGGTGGCCCATGCTCAACACAGGATTAATTTTATTTTGGACTTTTATTGTTTTAGTATTTCAAATTTATTTTGGGTTTTGTTTTGATGTAATAAGGCCACTAGTATGAAAGCTGTTTATGCATGCATTTTAATTATTTAGTATAATCACTGAATTTTATCAACTTAAAGTTTAAGTATTTTTTCTTAAAAATAAATTTTAAATGTTTAGACACCTAAACACAAACGATTTTAGAATTAAAGATTAAACCCCAAAACAACTCGGTATTTTTATAAAACCACCCCTAAATTTCCAAAGTAATATACATGAAATTTAAACGTTTTACTCGAGGAACATACCGGATCGGTCGGGGGCTCGTGGGCGGGTTTGGGGTGTTTCACCATGTACTTCCATTTCGAATCTCCACACGGCCACGGGCGTGTATCCCCTGTTTTTGGCAAAAAAATTCTAAGTGTTATTAAAGTTTTCAAAGTTATCGATTTTGTCCCAAACCACCCCGAATGCATGTTTTGGGCCTCGTAGGCTCGTATTAGGGACGATATAAATGTTATTGATTGATGATTACATGAAATTTAAAATGTATGATAAACTATATGTGTAATTGTGTAGTATGTTGGTAATGCTTCATAACCCTATTCGGCGTTGAATATGGGTGAGTGGTGTTACAAAAGACATTGATACAGGACATCAAATTTCACGACAAAGGATTGTTGTCGACAAAGCAAAAATTGAGGTTATTGACAAATTGCCACCACCATCTATAGTTAAAGGTATTATGATTTTTCTTGGCCATTCAAGATTCTATTGGCGATTTATCAAAGATTTTTGAAAATATCAAAACCCACAATGCTGATTATTTAGAACATAATAGATCTTTCAATTTTGATGAGTCATACTTACAAGCATTTGAGGAATTTAAGAAGCGAATAGTCACGAAACTTATAGTCATAGCACCATATTGGACTTTACCTTTCGAACTTATGTGTGATGCTAGTGATTTTGTCATAGGGGTAGTACTTGGGCAAAGACAGATCAAGGTATTTCATGCTATCTACTATGCAAGTTGTACATTGATAGATTCACGGACTAAATTATACCACTACTGAGAAGGAGCTATTGGATGTAGTATTTGCGTTTGACAAATTCAAAGCTTATTTAGTGGGCACCAAAGTTTCGGTTTTATGAACCACTCTGCTATTAACTTGGTGACCAAGAAAGACTCAAGCCAGTTAATTCAATGGATACTACTATTGCGGGAATTTGATCTAGAAATTTGAGATAAGAAAGGCACGAGAAAATCAAGTGGTGATCACTTGTCTCGAATTGAAGTAGGAAATGAAAACGATAATATTCAAGCGCATTCAAGATGATTTCCCAGATGAGCAACTGTTAGATACCATGGCATTACCGTGGTATGTCGATATCGTAAATTTTTTGGTTAGTGGATTGTTGCGACCTGAGCTCACCGATCAATGTCGAAGGAAATTTATCCATGATGCCAAGAAGTAATATTAGGATAAGCCGTTTTTATTCAAACATTATGCAGACCAGATAATTTAGAGGTGTGTTCTGGATGACGAGATTCAAAGTATGTTATATCATTGTCATTCAGCACCGTATGGAGGACACTTTGGGGGCATGAGAACTACTGCAAAAGTTCTCCAATCTAGTTTTTATTGGCAAAACATGTTTACAGATGCTCATAAATTTTCTCAAGCTTGTGATCGTTGTCAAAGAACTGGAAATCTATCAAGGAGGAACAAAATTCCCATGCAAACTATTTTAGAAGTGGAACTATTTGACGTATGAGGAATTGATTTTATGGGTCCATTTCCACCTTCTTAGAAAAATGTATAGATACTTGTAGCTATTGATTATGTCTCCAAGTGGGTTGAGGTTTTTGTTTTACCAACGAATGATGAAAAATCGGTACTGAAATTTCTACATCAGAATATTTTTACCAGGTTTGGTATCCCTCATGCTCTGATTAGTGATGAAGGTTCACACTTTGACTGCAAATTAGTTCCTAATGCTCTGAACATGTATGGAGTTAAACATAAATTTGTCACGGCATACCATCCCCAGACAAATGGACAAGCAAAAGTCTTTAATAGAGAGATTAAACAAATTCTGGAGAAGGTAGTCAATCCCACCCGCAAAGATTGGTCATCCAGATTGGATAAAGCTTTATGGGCATATCGAACTACATTCAAGACACCATTGGGGATGTTGCCTTTCAAGCTTGTTTATAGGAAACCATTCATTTTCCCGTTGAACTTGAACATAAGACATATTGGGCAATTAAGAAATTGAATATGGTTTGGAGTGCTATTGGTATTAACCGCCTATTGGAGTTGAATGAGATGGAAGAATTCGAGAGCATAAGCTTATGAGAATGCCAAGTTGTACAAAGAAAAGACCAAACCATGGCATGACAACAAGATTTTGCCCACTGACAATTTGCACTGGACAAAAAGTCTTGTTATTTAATTCCAGGCTTAAATTGTTTCCTAGAAAATTAAAATCTCGTTGGTTTGCCCCATTCGTGATAGTGCATGTCTATCCCCATGGAGCTGTAGAAGTCAAAGACGGCAAGACTGGTTCTACTTTCAAAGTTAATGGCCAATGATTAAAGCATTACTCTGAAGGTCCTATAATTCGTGATAAAAATTCCATCACTTTTCAAACTGCTTAATATTTCTCCCCAGTATTGTTTTATTCATTTACTTTGTTTTTAATTTCTTTGTTTAGTTTATTCAATAAGTTTACTTAACTTTTATTTTCATTTGTTGCAGGCACATTACGGCCCAGGTTTGTAGAAATCAGCCCATTTGATATATTAGTTAATTTTAGTTTAATATTTTTTTCTATTATTTTTCCCGCTCAATTTTTCTTTTTTCTATGTCAGGGCACAATTTTAGGTTAATCTTATCCCCCACGTCACTGCTATATTTTCCCACATTTTAGCCTAGTTGATTCACTTCTTTTCTAACTTACTTTCAGTTTCATCTTCTTCACCCTTCTCTGTTTAAGGGTCTCTCTCACCTATTTCATTTTACAATTACTATTTTCTCTCAAATGGCTGCTTAAACACCATCTTCTTCCACCTCTGTGCATCCATGAACATTCTTTAGCAAAATCGTGGAAGAAAAATATAACATGAACATAGCAAAGCAACCTTTTTGCATGTAAAAAGGTTTCCTTTTCCAAGATGCCCCCTTTGTGGGCTATTCCAAAGCCATCTCATCTGTCGTGGAATTTTATGCACATTTAACCTCTCCTGAAAATGCTTTCATCTATGTGTGCAATGTCTAGGTGTTATTTTATGAAGAATCAATCAATGCGAAATCACGGATTACCTAAAGGCCACTGATGAACACTCTCAATTTGTCAAGACAATGAGGATTGAAGGAATTAACCAAGTTTTGTGATTTATGTGTAGAAGGAGCAGCGTGGACAATTTCTCAAAGTGATTGCTACACCATCGACCGTGTAACTTTGAAGCCTCAATGTAGGGTATAGTATCATTTCCTTAAATCTCGTCTTAGCCCTTCTACGTACAACTCTACTATTTCCAAGGAACACATGTTGCTGCACTTGATTATGACTGGAAGAAAGATAAATGTAGGAAATTTTATTTTCAGAGAAGGCCACCACTACACACAAAAGAACATCAGTACCTTAAACTTTTCGTTGCTCATTACAGCACTGTGTCAAAGAGTA
Organism: Gossypium sturtianum; assembly: GCA_025698515.1. NCBI lineage: Eukaryota > Viridiplantae > Streptophyta > Magnoliopsida > Malvales > Malvaceae > Gossypium > Gossypium sturtianum. The sequence continues at coordinate 65,130,758 of CM046953.1, forward strand.
AAGGTTCCTACTCAGGCAAATGAAGACAAAATCCCAAATAAAGGAGTCATAACCAAGCAAATTGCCTTGAGATTTTCAGGGGAAGAAATGCCAAAGCATCCAAGCTCTACATCCACAGCTTCTCCACCTATGACTACTGATACTACCCCATCAACATCTCACGGTGACTTTGAAGCGAGAAAGTGATTGATGCTTCGAGATGTTGCAACAATAATTTTGGATCATGGAAAAACAACAAGCGAGGATAGTCAGCGATCTGGTGAGCTCAAGAAGAAATGGTTCTATTTTTGGGATATGTCGGACAACGTGACAAAGCCATTAAGAAATCTCTTCAAAGAACTTTGCAGACCTATGCCCTCTTTGTGAAACCATTTTAAAATTTTGATTTAAAAGCGGGAGTCGACTTTTAAAAAGCAAAATGAGAGTCACCACAAATCCTTTTACTTTGGTGTGATTGGATCACCTTAAAAATGTTTTATTTCAAAATCTTGATTTTGGTCTCTGAAAAAAAACAAAAATGGGTTAGGGAGTCGGTTCACGTATGAGGAAGGATTAGCACCCTCATGCGCCCAAAAATTAGGTACCTAATCGATAAAATCATGTCTAATGTTGAAACTTTGAAAAATTTTAGAAAATGGTCTTTTTATTTGAAGAGAAAAAAAACTAGACTTACCTATCCCAAAGAAATAAAACACCATACCAGTAAGTTAGGATATAGTATCTCATGACTTGAAACTAGGCACGTCTTTATTTTAGAAAATCCTATCTCGAGACACAAAACATCATATCAGTAAGTTAGGACACAGCGTTTTGAATTCCCAAGAATAAGTTTTTGATTTAAAACTTGAAATTTCTTTGTTAGAAAGAATATAAACATCACATCCATTACGTTAGGACCACGATATTTTTAATTCCTTGAAACAAAAACATCTCATAATTTACAAAACTTGTTAAAAGGATATTTAGTTATTTAGTCAAGCGGAAAATCGCAACCCGGTACGATCGGGCACTATTTCCCGAATTTCTAAATACAAAACATTGCCTTATTTAAAAACCTTTAAATAAAATATAGTAATTTTGCAAAAATTTATTTTACTTTAAACAATAATCTATGTATTGTATTGCATTTATACATTATCGAACATAAATATTAAAGCAATTATGACATACTAACATTTCATATCTATATAAATAATAAAGTAATAATAATATAGAATAATAAAATAATAATAATAATAATATATAAGGATTATACATAATAAAAATAATTAGTGAATAATATATATAATAATTTTGAATAAAAACATATATATACATAATACTAATCATAAAAATTATATATGTAATAAATAATGTAAATAAAGCAGGTTATATAATATAATAAACTTTATTTAAAACAAATTTAAAAATAATACATAATATAAAATTAAAAAAAACATACAATATAGTAATTAATATATAAAAATAATATGTAATGAAAATAACTTTAAGCTAAATAAAAAATAATATATAATAATAGTTTAATATATAAAGATATTACATAGAAAAAATATATAAATTTATACTATTAATGTATTAATATATAAATAATAGAGTAAATAATATAGATTATCTAATATAGTAAAATAATTTAATACAATATTAAAAATAATAAAATAAAAGGATAAAGGAAATTAAAACAAAGAAATAGGGATTAAAATGGCAATTTTGCCAAGTTTCAAAGCAGCGTCGTAATAAATTTAGCCTTTAATGTGGCAGAGGATTAAATTGAAGCGATATAAAAATTTCAAGGCTAATTTAATAAATAATAAAAGTCGAATTAAACTAAATTGAAAACAATGAAATTACGGAAGGACTAAAGGGATAAATTTCCTATTTTACGAAAATACGAGGATCTGTTGGGTCTAGGGTCAATCTGTGGATCCTATAGCTCCAAGCAGCGTTGTTTTGCACTTATTAGATTAAGTGAAAGCGGCGTCGTTTCTTCTATGTTATAAAAATAAAGATTTGGCCTAAAAAAACAGTTTTAAAACAGTTTTAAAAAAAAAATTAAAAAAAGCTCTGAAGGGCCCTTAGCTCCTTTGACGGAGCCTGGTCATCGGGCTTAGGGGGCCTTCTTCTCCACACGCTGCACGTGCCTACGCGCCGTTGCCTACGGCGGCTCTCAGGTATGAAACTCGTCCCTTTTTTTGCTATTATTTATGAAATAACCAGGAACTCGAAAGCAAAGATAAAAAGAAGTGTAAATCACCTCTGAAAAGGCTTTTTATTTCTCTATATTTGAATGATTTTTTTTGTATTCTGTTTGTTTTCTCTGTGTGTTTTTTCTGTCTGTCTATTCTTCTATTTCTCTCTGTATTCTCATTACAAAATAAATCAGGCTTTTATAGCCTTGAAAAATAAAAATAAAAAAAGGAAAAGATTTTTGTTGCCTATTCTTGCTGTTGTTTTCCTTCTTGTGCGGGGAGAGTGCGAGAGAACACGGCAATGATGGCGCGATTCAGGCGTAGATCATGGTGCGACCGAAGGCTTGGCGCGGCGATTGGGGTGCTGCGGTGAGGATTGCGGCGCGAACACAACTCTGGTGTCGAGGCTTGCGGTAGCGGCTGGTGGCCTCTGCCATTGCGGCGCCTAGGGTTTCTAGAAACCCTAAGCCTGTGTTTCTTAGGTTTAATTCTTGGGCCGTGTAGGTTTGGGCTGAGTGGGTTTAATTGGGCTCTTTTGGGTAGAAGCAGGTCGGGGGTGTATTCGGGAAATGGGTAGTTTGTTTGAGTGCAGGTCATAGTTTTGGGTCAAGTCTGTTTGTGGTATTGGGTTGGGTATTGGAGTGCAGTTTTGTAAATGGTGTAAAGCATAAATTGAGGCTGGTTTATTTTTCATTTTATTAAGCCCAGGGCAATAATGGGCTATTACAGCTGCCCCTCTCTGCTCATTGTCGTGTAACGAGAATAGAGCAAAGACGATAAAAGGGCCCATTTTTGCCCGGTCTTTGTCGAGCCTCGACTTCTTGATCCTCGTCTTCTTCAAATGGCTTCCAATCCCAAGCTGTATCTTGAGGTGCTTGAAACTTCATCTTGATTTCACTAAGTTTGATAGCTTCAATGCAGCCCATTTGCGACTTGGGAAGGCAATATCCACTATCTTTTAATCTACTCACTTTGCAACCGGGGAGATCGGACTAATCTATTCGATATGTTTCCTACAACCCGGGAATTGCGGATCTGTAATTTTAATCTGCTCCCTACAACCGAGGGATTTGCGGGCTAATGTCTTCGATCTGCTTCCTGCAACCTCAAGAATGCCAAATCTGCTATTTTAATGCCCCTACAACCGAGGATTGCGGACTAATGCCTTCGATCTGCTTCCTACAACCCGGGAATGCCAAACCTGCTATTTTAATCTACTCCCTAAAACTTGGGATTGCGGACTAATGTCTTGATCGCTTCCTGCAACCTTAGGAATTACCAGATCTTCTATTTTAATCTGCTCCCTACAACTTCAGGGATTGCCAGACTAATGTCTTCGATCTGCTTCCTGTAACCTCAGGAATTGCCAGATCTGCTATTTTAATCTGTTCCCTACAACCGGGGATTGCAAGACTAATGTCTTGATCGCTTCACTGCAACCTCGGGAATGCCAAATCTGCTATTTTAATCTGCTCCCTACAACTTCGGGGATTGCCAGGCTAATGTCTTCGATCTGCTTCCTGCAACCTCAAGAATGCCAAATCTGCTATTTTAATCTGCTCCCTACAACCGAGGATTGCGGACTAATGCCTTCGATACGCTTCCTACAACCGGGAATGCCAAATCGCTATTTTAATCTACTCCCTAAAACTTGAGGATTGCGGACTAATGTCTTCGATCTGCTTCCTGCAACCTTAGGAATTACGGATCTTCTATTTTAATGCTCCCTACAACCGAGGATTGCGGACTAATGTCTTGATCACGCTTCTGTAACCTCGGGAATTGCGGATCTGCTATTTTAATCTGCTCCCTACAACCCGGGGATTGCGGACTAATGTCTTGATCGCTTCTGTAACCTCGGGAATTGCGGATCTGCTATTTTAATCTGCTCCCTACGGAGATTGCGGACTAATGTCTTGATCGCTTCACGCAACCTCGGGAATGCCAAATCTACTATTTTAATGCGCTCAGTACAACCGAGGGATTGCGGACTAATGTCTTGATCTGCTTCTGCAACCTCGGGAATGCCAAATCTGCTATTTTAATCTGCTCCCTACAACCCGAGGATTTCTAGACTAATGTCTTGATCGCTTCCTGCAACCTTAGGAATTGCGGATCTGCTGTTTTAATCTGCTCCCTACAACCGAGGGATTGCGGACTAATTTCTTGATATACTTCCTGCAACCTCGGGAATTGCGGATCTGCTATTTTAATCTGCTCCTACACCTTGGACTAATGTCTTGATCGCTTTCTACAACCCGGGAATTACGGATCTGGTATTTTAATCTGCTCCCTACAACCCGGGGATTGCGGATCTGCAAATTCACCGATATTGCTACACCAGTCCTTTGAGGACATATCACGTAGACTAGGCTTAGTATGTTTATGTCACATGACTAAGATGCTATGATCAAAATGAATCAAATGCTTCTAGCTACATGTACCATGTCATGAAGATGATTCCTTTAAAAGGATTAGGATTAGGATGCAATGATCGAAATGAATCAAATGCTCCTAATGAAATTTACCATGATACAAAAATGTTATGAGTATGATTCCTACTCTAGGTGTTATCACTCATTTGTTTTTCATCTTTTTCATCAATCATGTTACTGCTCAACAAGCTTGCCCCAATGACAATTGAGTCCTCTCCACTTGAACCTTGAGACATGAAGTTGGTACCCACTTTGCAAATTCGGGGAAATAACATTTGGTTTCTTCCATCCAAATTATTTACCACTCATAGGTATAGAACTTGTATTGTTTTCCATCAATTTAACACAGTACACCATTCTCTGGATGTATGAGTGCGAGATTTACATGAATCTGAGGGTCTCGACAATGATCCCCTTTTACACTTGGATTGACCTTGTTTGTCATTTGCCGATATGGTATCACCAACGAAATTGTCTTGTCCAAAAAGAATCTGAAGTGATAATCGTTTTTCAATGTTTCCAACCCTTAGGCTTGGTGAATTCTGAACAATAGTCACGTTTCAAATTCCTTATATTATTTAGAAGTTTTCAGAATAATATGCGAAACTCCTTTTATGAAAGTGTTATGAGTCCATTAATCGTTATTTCAATATAAAATGCTTGAAAAAGGTCACAAAAATGGACGAGAAAGAAATTAATCAAGAGCATGGCTCAGAAAAAATAATTTAATCAAAGATAACCTAGTCAATAAAAGAAAAATGATATGGGTGTATCTCAAAAATAATAAAGCAATCAAAGATAACAAATTCAAAAAATGAGTAAGATAGAAGCTAGGTGCCCCAGATATCGCAGCCTGAGCTTCTCTATTCAAACTTCTTGAGGACCATTTTAAACTCAATATGTGTTTAGGGGGTCCGGAGTACTTTGTCAATGCCCCAAGACGTAACATACTTCCTCATTGTAATAAGATTACTGTATGCCCCACTTTTTTTTGGTCAAAATTTGAATCACCCTTTTCGGGTTTCAACTCAAATCCCTTTTAGTCTCAAAGCGCCCTTTGCGGGTTTTCACCTTGGCCTCTCCTCCTTTTTTTTCGAGGTGCCCTTTACGGGTTTTCACCTTGGTCTTTCCTCTTTCAGGTAAAATACTTTTTGACTTAACTTTGAATTCACAGTTAGGAAAGTCTTCACCATCTGTCTCGGTCAATATCAATGCTCCTCTAGAAGCAGGCCCTACATAAGTCCTTCCAAGTTCGGCATATGCTTTCTTCTAAAATCGTTTTGTAAAAGAAAAATCTTTTTCAACATCAGGTTTCTTCGTAGAATTCCCTAAGATGAACTTCTTTAACCTAAGCTCGCATCATTTGGCGTAGCAAATAGCTTTTAATCTTTCCTTGATTAGGTTTAATTGATAAAAGCGCTTCAAACCTATAAGACAATGTGTAAGATGTTGCCCGAACAAAGTCTGGCCAGCGTTCGATAATCATAGAAGTAGTGATAGCTTCTTATGCCAATCTTTATAAATCTTAGCCACATTTCATTTTTTTGGCAACTTTTGTTTGCCTTTGTGATATCTTTATCGATCTTTGGACAAGCGTAAACTTTGACTTTATGCGATTATTTAAACCACGATCCTTTATGGCGTGCTAGCATTTGATCCCATTTTTGGCGATTTGATGGCTATCGACTTTGTAACATTGACATATGAAACTACTTCCACCCTCTTGGCGAAGTGAGCGATAACCATGACGGTGAATCGATGTCAACTAGAAGCGTTTGACGAGATTGGCCCTATCACATCTATGCCCCACATATGGAAAATTTGTGAAGAACTGGAGTAGGCACATGAATCTTGTCTCCTTAGTTACGGCATAGCTGATACCATCCCTTTCTATGTTGATCGGAAGTGCTCGATCCTCATGTTTAGCCCGCATCTTAGTAGCCCAGGCATGTCCTGATATGATCGTGCAAAAACATCTTTGAATTCTTGAAAATAACTCAATGATGTCTCGCATTATTTCTATGGTGAGCTGGGCTTCGATCTTCACCCCTTTTCTAGGCTCATAATATCTGCTGGCCCTTTGTTAAGTGAGGTCTGTTTTTCATCTTGTTGAACCATTCTTAACAAATTAGAAGGTATATTACATTCTCTGCCATCTTCAAAGTCCTTAGGTTCCCTAGACCCATATCTCATTCAAAAAGGGAGTCAATAACAACGTCGCTCATGTCGTTAATATCTGAGGACCTAGTGTAGGGTCGAAACAAGATTTCAAAAGAATAAATGATTCAAAGAATGATTATTTGTATGGTATGGTTATAATTAAAGAATATTGTAAAACAAAAGAATGTACAATATGAAATGGAAAGAATAAAAGAATACTTGCTTAAAAAAATGCATTTTATTGAAATAAGAATTTAGGACACAAGCCTATTTCACAAAAGAGTTCTTATTGCCTTTAGGCTAAAGGCAACAAGCATGTTTCGAATATTACTCTAGATCAGCTCTAAAAATATAGGGATCTCTTCCACAGTCCCATTATTCAAAACACTCCCAAATATCCAAGGGTTTGGAAACATTGTTCCCCAATTCCCTCTTCGCTTTCGATTTCTTCAAGGGATTGCAACTTTCTTGTCTCCTCCTTCAATTATCGCATTTACTGCCTCGTCAAAGTGATCAGGTTTTGATGAATCGTCGACCTTCACAATTCCCATTTTGATGATCCTCTCAACTACCTTTTTGAAGGCAATGCAGTTTTCTATGGAATGCCCCGATATTCCCGCATGATAATCACATGTGCGTCAAACAAACTTTGATATAGCTCCTTATACGTCATTGAGATTGGCGTAAATTGGAGCCTTTCAGAGTTTTGCTTGGTGCCTGATTCTTGTCTTGTCGACCATTGTTGCCTAGTAGTGATTACCTTTGGCTGGTTAACAGTAATTGCTTTTGAGTACCCTTTGTTGTATGTACTCGTATTATTCACCTCGTCATCCATTTTCCTAGGAGTAGACCTTCTAGTGGTTTCCCCTACTTCAATCTTGCCACCCCTTATGGCATTTTTAATCATCTCTCCTGCCATCACTATATCCGCAAAGCTCTTCGTAGTACTTCCTATCATATGAGTGATGAATGGAGCCTTCAAGGTATTGATGAAGAGCATTGTAGTCTCCTATTCTAGGAGTGGTGGCTAAACTTGCATGTCGACCTCTCTCCATCTTTGCGCATATTGCCTGAAGCTTTCATTTGATTTCTTCTCCATGTTTGCAAAGTGATTAAATCGGCGTCATATCACGACATGATTGTATTAACTTCATGAAGGCTTGAGCTAAGTCTCTCCGAGGAGCTAATGTTAAGTGTGGTGGTGATTGTACCACCTAGGCGTTGCCCCACCAAGGTGTCTTGGAAACAATGAAGATCATTGTTAACATAGCGGTCATGCGTCGCAAAACATGGTGATGTGGGCTTGGGCACGCTAGTCCCATTATACTTCTCAAATTCGGCATCTTGAATTTATGAGGAAGCACCGGATCTGGGACGGACTCAAATCCTTTGCGTCAATACCATAGTGGCGATCGAGAATTTTCCAAAGCCTTGAACTTTTCTTCCAACCATCTACAGCGATCTTCCAAGCTGTCTTGAAGATTCGATTACGATTCCCTCTCTTTCTACCATGTCGGATCGGGAATAACGAGTTGGCAGGGTTATCCCCAGGGGTGGATCCTATGCCAACTTGAAAATTCATGGGTACTCTCGCGTCAGCTTGCCCTTGCTGAGGCCTAATTGTGACAGGTGGCCTTCTGGGATATTCCTCAAGTTGTGCTTACACGTGTGGCGGAGTGAATCCCCTAGGAAAGTCCTCATTGTCTTCAGTATTAACTAGTGGACCCTTTCCTTTGTCCATTATCCCATTCATCATCTGGGCCATTTGAGCCATCATATTCTTTTGTGCCTCCAACATTTGGTCCCTCATCTCTTGTTGGAGTTTTGCCATCTACTCTTGCATCTGGTCTTGCATGTCTCTTTGGAATTGTTCCATTCTTTGATCCATTCTCTTTGATTTGGCACGTGTACCGTAAGGATGTTCAGCTTCCAGATTTTCCTTCACTTTTTCTCTCTCTCTCTCTTTCTATTATAAAGTTAACTAATTAGATTCTCTCTATGGACTTGAATGCATATGGTGTGATGTAATGCAAATGCATGAATGCAAAGAAAGAGAGGCATTGATTAATTCAATTCCATTAGAAAAACTTTTCTAAGCGATTTCTTTACATAAAGCAGGATCACATATCGACCATGCCCTCATATTCCAAGCAAAAACATCAATCCCCTTCTTCGCATTGGTCAAATCTTGCAAACTTCTAATAGATGCCTCATATTAACTCTTTTTGCTTGATCTGAAGTGCATCTCCTTTGCTCACTTATCCTTACAATGCTCATTAGCCTCTTCAAGAAAGCCTTCTTTGTGGTGATTCTTGAATAATCTTTGTCAGCTTGAATCCTTGGGCAATAAACTCTTGTATTCCTTCACGGGCTATCAGTCTTCTCTCGTTGTGTTTGCTTGAAACATATTCAGACAACCGTATTATAATCCACTTTATCAAAAAATCCATTTCCTTATGGAAAACTTTTCTATTTAGCAATCGAATTAGAATCAACACCTCTTTTCTATGATGTGGATGCAATGCAATAAAAAAAAATGTTAGCACAAGACAAAAATAAATAACATAGAACACCTATCTGGATGACCACTAGGGTTTGACATAGTTCTACCTAGGGTAAGCCCTTAGGTTTTCTACATGTGGTTTAGCTCTAAAGTTCCGATACCTGAACCAGCAGATTCCTCGATCCTCACCCATTATAGGCTCATACGGATCGAGTTCGGTTCAGGGGGATACATTTCCTTATGGCTATACGGAGGTGAAAACCTCACAAAGACATAGGTACGGATGTATCCCGGAAGTGGTCCACTAGCCCATGCGGAGGTGCAAACCTCACGAAAGCATAGTTTCTCACTCCCACTTAAGGGTGCGACCACAACGATCATGCAAATTTAATGCAAAAATATTTCAAAAAATAAAATCACATGCAATAAAAGGATGATGATTTTCAAATCAATTTCAACTTTGAAACAATAGGACATGAAATTATCGACTTTGCGACTTGACTCTCTTATTGGTCCTAGTGGAGTCGCCAAGCTGGTATGCCGAAACCATTTTAAAATTTTGATTTAAAAATGGGAGTCGACTTTTAAAAACAAAAATGGGAGTCGTCACCAATCTTTTTACTTTGGTGTGATTGGATCACCTTAAAAAACGTTTTATTTCAAAATCACTGATTTTGGTCTCTGAAAAAACAAAAATGGGTTAGAAGTCGGTTACGTATGAGGAAGGATTAGCACCCTCATGCGCCCAAAAAATTGGTACCTAATCGATAAAATCATGTCCTAATGTTGAAACTTTGAAAAATTTTAGAAAATGGTCCTTTTATTTGAAGAGAAAAAAAAACTAGACTTACCTATCCAAAAGAAATAAAACACAATACCCAGTAAGTTAGGATATATCATCTCATGACTTCGAAACTAGGCACGTCTTTATTTTAGAAAATCCCTATCTTGTAACATCTGGGAATTATGGGCTTTGCATTTGCCATGTTCTGTGTGTTTGGTATGCTATATCTATTAATTTGTTATGTTTGGGGGCCCCGGGAAGGCTCGGGGTTAAGCCGAAGCTTTGGCGAAAATTTTATTTTTCGCACTTTAAAGGAGTGCTAGGTGGGCGAGTTTTAAGGATTATTTTTGTGTTTGTTGACACAAGACAAGGAGTGTGTCACAGCAGAAAGCGCCACTTAGGAAGTAGGGAGATGACGCCACGGGAGGCGGTGAGGAGTAGGCTCGAGTCGCATAGGTTGCTTTTTGGGAATTCTTTTTGGCGTCAGGATGAGAGGTGTTGGATTTGGCTAGGGACCTTAAAGAGTGGGAGTGGACTAAGTCAAATATTTTAAATGATTGTACAAGAGAGAAAGGTGGATTTGAATCTTTCAAATCAATTCAAATGGGGGGATGAGAGTGAAAGTAGGAGATGATCAAGGAGTGGGTGGTGGTTCAGAGTTATTGACCGAATGTGCCTTGGTTGAAGGGGGGAAGCTTTTGGTTTTAGGGGCATACCAAGGTGCTTGTGCCGAAAGTGGTCTTGGGGGCATTTCTTTCATCTTTGGTGCACTTTCGGTTTTGAGGTATGTGTGTGGGTGTGTGCCATTTTCTCCATAGGTCACTTTAAGTTGAGGGTTAGCAAATCAAACCTTATTCTCTTTTGGCCTTCTTTCTCCTTTCAACCAAAAACCAGAAACCCCAACTCTCTCTCTCTCTCTCTCTCTCTCTCTCTCTTTTCTTTTGTTCATACTCATTTTGCATTTCATAACCCATGGCAGAACCCTCCTATCACCCTCTCTATTTCATCATTTTCTCTCATTTTTGTATCTTCAAAGTGAAACATTTGTTGCTTCAACTTCTTCTCTATTTCTTCTAAGGCGAATTTTCCTAGTCCATTTCTTTTTATATCTTCCCTTTATCTCTTTTCAAATGAAACTTATTCCATATTCCTTCTCTCCGAGTTTGTTCTTATTGTTCCTGTTGGCCGAATCTCTCTGGTGTGTCTAAACCTCTTCATTTGCTCTTGTTTCAGTGGATTTTTGTCACTCTTTTCTCTTAACCCTCTCAACCGGTTTTGTTGTTGCGGTAAGTATTCTTCTTCTCTTTCGATTCTTGCTTTTCTCTTCTTTGATGGTTTAATCGAGGCGTTAGCAAGTGGCACTTTGGGTGTCTTGGCCGAATATAGGAGGGAATAGTGGGACTCAGCTGATTTCTTAATCCAAGCCTGAAGCTCTCGGTTTCTGTCGTTCTAGGTAAGAAACTTGTTCGTTTGAGCATATCTTCTTATTTTACTTTGCTTGATTGCCTTAACCGGTCTTGATCAAGATCTTTTCATGGAATCGAATACTAGCTAAGCAAAGGAGGGGGTTGGACTCATAGTCCCTACCCCTAAGTTCAAAAAACGTGCGGTATTGGCAGTACGTGACTTTCCACCGGGTTGTGGGTCGGCCGGAGAGGACGAGGCGAGATCAACTTTGTGATCTCTGCGAGTGAGGTTGTTAGCAAGATTGATAGCCTAGTTCTCTGTGTTTGCGGTGTGTAATTCTCACACCTTTTTTCTGTCGTTTACTTGAATATATAAATATATATATGCTTTATTGAATGCAGAAACCCGGCATATCTTTGCTCTTGCCCATGGAGGGTAAATCGGGACATCGAGGTTAGTGATTTCTGCTTATGTTATATATGGAATTATCTTGACATGATTATATGTACACTCGATCATCGATATACATGTCGATATCTTTGCATTCATACACCATGAGTTCATGTTCGCATAATGGATGGGTATATGATATGATATTGAAAGGGAAGTGTATCGGTGACTATTTCACATACATTACGGTGGATTTTGCCACAATCATTGCAGTGGCTTTTGCCTGTCGATCCGACAGTGGCCATGCCATTCTGATCTGTGACTCTGTCACAATTTGGTGATGAGCGACTAAGCTTGCATATTGCCATCGATGTTGTAATAAGGCCACTACTACTTTAATTTGGGTATCTTTTCTTAAGCGCTTAAATTCAAGGTTTAGATGACATGTCAACATTTGTAAATGAATGATTACTAAAGCGTAACAAGTGATTTTTTCAAATAGTAACAAGTAACTAATATTTTGGGGTTATTTTAAACGCTTTACTATATGAATTAATTGGTATGACGTTTTCTTAGAAAATCTAAAACTGCGGTTTTCAGAGAGCTTAACCTCGATTTACAACGACATCGAACAACACCTCTAGTTAACTTAAAAGTAACAACAAGCATTTTCTAACTTCATAAAAAGCGATTCTAAATTAAATATGAAAACACTGAGGTTTCAAATGATCAAGTGAACTTGCGATCTTAAAAGAAAGAAAGTTTCTCTAGTATTTACAAATAGCGTGATCTTTCATGCGACGCTCCGGATCCGGTCATGATGCTTGGGGCCAAGTTTGGGGTGTTACAATTGTGGTATCAGAGCCTAGGTTTTAAAAGCTTAGCCATGGGTTTTGGGTTCAAAATGTTTTCCAAAAAAAGATGGTTTAGAAAGAAAATACATATGTACATGTCTTGGAGGTGTGGCACCCAAGTCTCGACCCAAGTGCTGCAAAGGTAAGTCTTACGATTATTATGTGGTTTGCATGAGGTGAATATATTATGTGAATATATTGCTATGAATGTTAGAATTAAGAAACCCTACTTTAGAGATGAAACCTATAGGTGTATGTGTGTTTTTCTGGAAAACTACTTAAAACTCTATTCTCATAAAACTACTCATTAACCCACGGTGAAAAGAAAAGCTAATGCATAAAATTTGTAAAAGCAGATTAAGATAAAGCAGTAAACATGAGTGCGAGGAGGGTGTGGGCGTCTTTGCCTTTGGCGGCCGTGGTAGAGGTCGGGGTGTTGAGGTTGAGTTTTTGAAAATGAGGCATGAGCACGAAGGTGAAGCGCTAGCATCACACCGTAAGCGAGCGAGGATCGCAAGATAGAGCTGGTGGGGATGATGCCTGTCCCAAGCAGCGCTACGTGTGTTGGGGCGAGTTGTTGGGGCGAGCTGCAGGCGATATCTCAAAAGTCTATTCTGGCGACTTTGAGCAAATGGGGCGAGAGGTGATGCAGGGTATCTACGGTGTGGCCGAAATTTAGGTGAAGTCTTGGTGGAGCGATCAGTGAATTATGGATGATCTAGATTGCAGCGGGAGGAAAAGCGAAAGAGGCGGTGTCTCTTCTTCGGGATGAGGCATATCGGTGGTGGCTTACCAGATTAGAGAGGGTACTTGAGTGGATCGCATTGGTAGGATTTCTTTAAAACTACATTTCAAGGGTTGGTGTTCGAGCTAATTTGATGGAACTCAGTTTGGGAGTTCGATTTTATCTTAGGTATGGATTGGTTGGTTAAATATCAAGCAAACTTGGATTGTCTTTGCTAAGCGCATGGTGTTAAGGACCCACGAGGATAATGAAGTTGTAGTGATAGGCGAGAGGAGAAACTACTTGTCAATGTAGTGTCTCGTTAAAGCGAAAATAATGGTGAGAAAAGGATGCGAGTCTTTCATAACTTTTTTTCGTGCTCTGGAGGCCAAGGAGTTTTCGGTGATGGACGTCAAAACAGTGAAGGAGTTTTCCGATGTTTTTCCAGAGGAGCTTTCGGGGTTACCTCCGGATCGCGAGGTGGAATTTAGTATTGAACTTCTTCCAGGAACAGTGCCAGTGTCTATTGCCCCATATAGAATGGCGAAGGAGTTAGTGGAATTGAAGCGGAGATTAAGGAATTGTTGGATCGGGGTTTTATCCGACCGAGTGTATCTCAAGTGGGAGCACCGGTGTTGTTCGTGAAGAAGAAGGGCGAATTCGTCGTATGTGCATTGACTACTATCAATTGAATAAGTTGACCATCAAGAACAAATACCCATTGCTAGAGGATTGGCGATTTGTTCGATCAACTTAAGGGGCTTGATTTTTGAAGATAGATTTGAGGTCGGTTATCATCAACAAGGTCAAAGAAAGCGGATATTCATAAGCTGACCTTTAGAACTTCGTTATGGTCACTCTGAGTTCTTGGTGATCTCATTAATTTGTGAATGCACAGCGGCATTTATGGACATGATGAGCCAGAGTGTTCCAACCCTATCTGTACCGGTTTGTTGTGGTGTTCATAGGCGACATTTTGGTATACTCCAAGGCGAGAAGAGGAGCATGATTCGCATCTTGGGTGGTTCTACAAATTTTGAGAGAAAAGCAACATCGCCAAATTCGATGTAAGTGTGAATAATGGTTGAAAGAAGTTACCTTTTTGGGTCATGTTGTATCTGCGAGAGGAACTAGGGTTGATCCCAGAAAAATTGAAGGCTGTGTTGAAGTTTGAAAGCGCCTAAGTTTGTGGCGAGAAGTGAAGTTTTCTTGGGTTATTTGGGTACTATAGAAGGTTTGTTGAGGATTATCCTTGATTCTGGCACCCTTAACTAAGTTATTCTGGAAAAGGGTAGCATTTTTTTGGGTGACAAAGTAGCAGAAAGCTTTGAGAAGCTAAGAGGATCTTGAGAGGCTCAGATTTTGATTGACTGAAGGCTAGGAAAGAGTTTGTGGGGTATTGTGATGCTTCACACTGCAGGATTAGGGTGTGTGTTAATGCAAGGCGGGAAGGTGGTTGCGTGTGCGTCTCGTGATTAAGACCGCATGAGTTAAACTATCCTACGCATGATCTAGAGTTGGTTTGTGGTAGTGTTACGCTCGAAGATCTAGAGACACTACAGTATGGGGAGAAGTCTATCATTTACACCGACCACAGAGCTTAAAATACCTCCTTACCGGAAGGAGTTGAATTTAAAACTGATGAAGGTGGATTGAGCTGATTAAAGGATTCTTGCTTTCGATCGAATACCATTCGGGTAAAGCTAGCGTGGTGGCGGATCGTTAAGTCGAAAAGTGATATCTGATTTGAGGGTGATGTTTGCCCATCTCGACTTGTATGATGATGGGAGTGTGCTATTGAACTTCAAGTAAAGGTGGCGTGGGTTAGTCGGATCAAAGAGAAGCACTTATTGGATGATGTCTTGAGTGCTCGGCGTGCAGTCTGAGAATAGTGCGGTAGAGGATTTTGGTTTGAACAATGATGGGGTCCTGTGTTTCCATGAGAGGGTTTCAATGCCGAAGGATGCTGGGTTAAGACAGATGATTCTTCGGGAGGCGCATAGTAGTCCCTCGCTATGCATCTGGTAGGAATAAAATGTATCGGGATCTGCGAGAAGCGATTTTGGTAACTTTGGTTTGAAGTGGGAGATTCACAGAATTTGTGGGTAAATGCTTAGCGTGTCAGCGGTGAAAGCGGAACATCGGTTGCCTTTAGGGTTATTACGGCGGTGAAGATTCCATAGTGGAAATGCAAGAGAATCACGATGGATTTTGTTAGTGGGCTACCTCTTATGCCTACTAAGAAAGATTCGATATGGGTGATTGTTGATCGATTGTGAAGTCGCCCATTTCATACATTCGTTTGACTATTCTTTTGTTGGCTAAAGCGTATATGGCGATTGTAAGGTTGCGAGTACCGGTATCCATCATATCGAGACGAGAGACCCTAGGTTTACGTCGCGGTTTTGGAAAGTAGCGCATCGGGCATTGGGTACAAGACTAGACTTGGCCTGACTTTTCATCCATAGTCGATGGCGATCTGAAAAGGTAATTCGGATCTTGGAAGATATGTTGAGAGGTTGTGTCATTGATTTGGGGTAGTTGGGAAGAGTTTCTACAGTTGGCGAGTCGCATACAACAACGGACTACGATCTATTATTCGGATGGCGCCCTATGAAGCGTTGTATGAGGCGAAGTGTCGTACTCCTACTTCTTTGGGGCGAGTTGGGTGAGCATCGGATGTTGGGTCGGAATTGGTTTGAGAGGCAGAGGAGAAAGTTAAGTTAAGTCGAACTTGATTGAAGGAGGCTTACGGCGGACGAGAAATCCTACAGCGGATCTAAAGCGTAAGGATGTAGAATTTGCGATGGGTGATCAAGTCTTCCTAAAAGTCTCACCTTGGAAGAAGGTTATAAGGTTTGGGCGAAAGGGTAAGCTAAGTCCCGGGTTCATCGGGCTTTATCCGGGTATTGAAAGCGTGCGGGACGGTGGCGTATCGGCAGAGTTACCTTGAGTGAAACATATACATGATGTGTTCCATGTTTTCGATGTTGAGCGTTATCGTTCGGATCGACTCATATTGTGCTAGTGGAGAGATTGAAGTAAGACAAGACCTGTCCTTTGAAGAGGAACGGTCACGGTCGTGGATCAAGGCGTTAAGGTGTTGAGAAGAAATCGAGTCCCGTTGGTCAAAGTCTTGTGGCGAAATCATGGTGTGGAAGAAGCGGCGTGGGAACGAGAGGATGTTATCGTCGGCCACACCCTCATCTCTTTTGACCCGGAGTAATTTTTGGTAGAAATTTCTTTAAAGGGTAGAGTTGTAACATCCCAGGGAATTAGGGGCTTTGCATTTGCCATGTTACGTGTGTTTGGTATGATATATTTATTAATTTGTTATGTTTGGGAGCCAGGAAGGCTCGGGGTTAAGCCAGAACCTTAGCGAAAATTTTATTTTTGGCACTTTAAGGGAGTGCTAGTTGGGGCGGAGTTTTAAGGATTATTGTTTGTGTTTGTTGACAAAAGACAAGGAGTGGTAATTTGGCAAGAAAGACGCCACTTAGGAAGCGAGGGAGATGATGCCATAGGGAGGCGGTGAAGGAAGCGAGTTCGAGTCGCATAGGTTGCTTTTTGGGAATTCTTTTTGGCGTCGGGATGAGAGGTGTTGGATTCGGCTAGGGACCTTGAAGAGTGGGAGTGGACTAAGTCAAATATTTTAAATGATTGTACAAGAGTGAAAGGTGGATTTGAATCTTTCAAATCAATTCAAATGGGGATGAGTGAAAGTAGGAGATGATCAAGGAGTGGGTGGTTGGTTAGGAGTTGTTGGCCAAGATGTGCCTTGGTTGAAGGGGAAGCTTTTGGTTTTGGGGCCTGACAAGGTGCTTGTCTTAGAAAGTGGTCTTGGAAGCATTTCTTTCATCTTTGGTGCACTTTCGGTTTTGAGGTATGTGTGTGGGTGTGTGTCGTTTTCTTAATAGGTCACTTTGAGTTGAGGGTTAGCAAATCAAACCTTATTCTCTTTTGGCATTCTTTCTCCTTTCAACCAAAAACCGAAACCCCAACTCTCTCTCTCTCTCGCTCTCTCTTTTCTTTTGTTCATACTCATTTTGCATTTCATAACCCCTTAGCCGAACCCTCCAATCACCCTCTCCATTTCATCATTTTCTCTCATTTGTATCTTTAAAGCCAGAAACATTTGTTGCTTCAACTTCTTCTCTATTTCTTCTAAGGCGAATTTTCCTAGTCCATTTCTTTTATATCTTCCCTTTATCTCTTTTCAAAGCCGAAACTTATTCCATCTTCCTTCTCTCTGAGTTTGTTCTTATTGTTCCTGTTGGCCAAATCTCTCTGGTGTGTTTAAACCTCTTCATTCGCTCTTGTTTGAGTGGATTGCCGTCAATCTTTTCTCTTAACCCTCTCAATCGGTTTTCTTGTTGCGGTAAGTATTCTTCTTCTCTTTCGATTCTTGCTTTTATCTTGCTTGATGGTTTAATCGGGCGTTAGCAGTGGCACTTTGGGTGTCTTGGCCGAATATAGGAGGAATAGTGGGACTCGGCCGATTTCTTAATCCAAGCACTGAAGCTCTCGATTTACGTCTATCTAGGTAAGAAACCTTTTAGTTTGAGCATATCTTCTTATTTCAACTTCTTGATTGCATTAACTTGATCTTACGATCAAGATCTTTTCATGGAATCGAATACCCGCCAAGCAAATGAGGGTTGGACTCGTAGTCCCTACCCTAAGATCAAAAAATGTGCGGTATCGGCGATGCGTGACTTTCCACGGGTTGTGGGCGGCTTGAGAGAGGGACGAGGCGGATCAACTGTGATCCTGCGAGTGAGGTTGTTATCGAGATTGATAGCCTAGTTCTCTGTGTTTGCGGTGTGTAATTCTCACACCTTTTTCCTGTTGTTTTACTTGAATATATAAATATATATATGCTTTATTGAATCACAGAAACTTGGCATATGGTGCTTTGCCCATGGAGGGTAAAATCGAGGACATCGGAGTTAGTGATTTACGCTTATGTTATATATGCAATTATCACGACATGATTATATGTACACTCGATCATCGATATACATGTCGATATCTGTTGCATTCATACACCATGAGTTCATGTTCGCATAATGGATGGGTATATGATATGATATTGGAAGGGAAGTGTGTGCAGTGACTATGTCACATACATTGCAGTGGCTTTTGCCACAATCTATTCTTGTGGCTTTTGCCACAATCGATCTGATGGCTCTGCCACACTCATTACAGTGGCCATGCCATTCTGATGCAGTGACTCTGCCACAATTTGTGATGAAGCGGCTAAGCTGCGGCATGAGCGCCATCGATGGTGTGTAGCGGTGAGGTTGATTGTAGAAATCCCCATTGGTGTGATTGCGCGGTAAGGGTGGTGTGTAGCGGATGGAAACTAGGTTGGGTTGGGATTTGCATCATAATGCATTACTTCACGATTATTTGCTATTCTACGCTAAATGGGTCAAGGCACTGATCGATTCTATATGGGCTTTGCCCAAAGTGATTTATGAGGGCGAGGCCCAACTCAGTGAATGATGAGTAATTGCACACTAAGTTCTTCTTGACTCACCCCCTGCTTAAATGTTGCAGGTAATTCTTAGTTCAGCGGACATGGGCTGGGATCGACTTTGAGGTGGCCATGCACTTAATGTTTAGTAAAATTTCACTTTTCTCCTCTTTAGACTTATTTGCTTAAAATTGGGATTTTGATGTTGTAATAAGGCCACTACTACTTTAATTTGGGTATCTTTTCTTAAGCGCTTAAATTCAAGGTTTAGATGACATGTCAACATTTGTAAATGAATGATTTCTAAAAGCGTAACAAGTGATTTTTTCAAATAGTAACAAGTAACTAATATTTTAGGTTGATTTTAAAAGCTTTACTATACGAATTAATTGGTATAGCGTTTTCTTAGAAAATCTAAAGCTGCGGTTTTCAAAGAGCCTAACCTCACGATTTACAACGACATTGAACAACACCTCTAGTTAACTTAAAGTAACAACAAGCATTTTCTAACTTCATAAAAAGCGATTCTAAATTAAATATGCAAACAACTGAGGTTTCAAATGATCAAGCTGAACTTGCGGTCTTAAAAAGAAAGAAAGTTTCTCTAGTATTTACAAAGCGTGATCTTTCATGCGGCGCTCGGATCCGGTCATGGCGGCAGGGTCGGGTTTGGGGTGTTACATATCTCGAGACACAAAACATCATATCCGATAAGTTAGGACACAGCGTTTTGAATTCCCAAGAATAGGTTTTTAATTTAAAACATGAAATTTCTTTGTTAGAAAGAATATAAACATCACATCGATTACGTTAGGACCACGATATTTTTAATTCCCATGAAACAAAAACATCTCATAATTTACAAAACTTGTTAAAAGGATATTTAGTTATTTAGTCAAACAGAAAATCGTAACCCAGCACGATAGGGCACTATTTCTCGAATTTCTAAATACAAAACATTGCCTTATTTTAAAAACCTGTAAATAAAATATAGTAATTTTGCAAAAATGTATTTTTACTTTAAATAATAATCTATGTGATGTGCATTTATACATTATCGAACATAAATATTAAAAGCAATTATGACATACTAACATTTCATATCTATATAAATAATAAAGTAATAATAATATAGAATAATAAAAAATAATAATATTTTAATATAAAATAATTAATAATAATAATATATAAGGATTATACATAATAAAAATAATTAGTGAATAATATATATATATATAATAATTTTGAATAAAAATATATATATACATAATACTAGTCATAAAAATTATATATGTAATAAATAATGTAAATAAAGCAGGTTATATAATATAATAAACTTTATATAAAACAAATTTAAAAATAATACATAATATAAAATTTAAAAAAAACATATAATATAGTAATTAATATATAAAAAATAATATTTAATGAAAATAACTTTAAGCTAAATAAAAAATAATATATAATAATAGTTTAATATATAAAGATATTACATAGAAAAAATATATAAATTTATACTATTAATGTATTAATATATAAATAATAGAGTAAATAATATAGATTATCTAATATAGTAAAATAATTTAATACAATATTAAAAATAATAAAATAAAAGGATAAAAAGGAAATTAAAACAAAGAAATAGGGATTAAAATGGCAATTTTGCCAAGTTTTAAAACGGCGTCGTAATAAATTTAGCCTGAGGATTAAATTGAAATGAAATAAAAATTTCAAGGCTAATTTAATGAATAATAAAAGTCGAATTAAACTAAATTGAAAACAATGAAATTACGGAAGGACTAAAGGGATAAATTTCCCATTTTTACGAAAATACTTGCGGATCTGTTAGGGTCTAGGGTCACTTGCAGCGGATCCTATAGCTCCGAACGACGTCGCTTTGCACTTATTAGATTAAGTGAAAACGGCGCCGTTTCTTCTATGTTATAAAAATAAAGATTTGGCCTAAAAAAAATTAAAACAGTTTTAAAAAAAACTTAAAAAAAGCTCTTAAGGGCCCTTAGCTCCTTTGACGGAGCCTGGTCATCGGGCTTAGGGGCCTTCATCTCCACCATTTGCCAGCGCCTACAGCGTCGTTGCCCTCTGGACGGCTCAGGTATGAAACTCGTCCCTTTTTTACTATTATTTATGAAATATCCAGGAACTCGAAAGCAAAGATAAAAAGAATTGAAATCACCTCTGAGAAGGCTTTTTATTTCTCTGTATTCGAATGATTTTTTTTTGTATTCTGTTTGTTTTCTCTATGTGTTTTTTCTGCCTGTCTATTCTTCTATTTCTCTCTGTATTCTCATTACAAAATAAATCAGGCTTTTATAGCCTTGAAAATTAAAAATAAAAAAGGAAAAGATTTTTGTTTCCTGTTCTTGCTGTTGTTTTCCTTCTTGTGCAGGAGAGTAGCGGAGAACACGGCGATGATGGCGCGGTCGGGACTGAGATCGTGAGTGTGTTGAAGGCTTGGCGCGGCGATTGGGGTGCTACGGCGAGGATTGCAGCGCGAACACAGCTCTGGTGTCGAGGCTTGTGGCGCGACTGTTGGCCTCCTGCCATTGCGCTGCCTAGGGTTTCTAGAACCCTAAGCCTGCTTGAGCCTGGTTTAATTCTTTGGGCCGTGTAGGTTTGGGCTGAGTGGGTTTAATTGGGCTCTTGGGTAGAAGCGAATTCGGGTGTATTCGGAAATGGGTAGTTTGTTTAGGTTTGGGTCATAGTTTTTGGTCAAATCTGTTTGTGGTATTGGGCTCGGGTATTGGAGTGCAGTTTTGTAAATGGTGTAAAGCATAAATTGAGGCGGTTTATTTTTATTTTTATTAAGCCGGGCAATAATGGGCTATTACACCTACATTCTTTGTTTTTCCTAAAGAATTGTTGTTGGAGTCGAGGAAGATGATAATGAAAGCGGAGAAGAAGCAATTGCAGAGAGAACAAGAACACGAGAAAAAGAGGAAGAGGAGGAGAAAACTCAGCAGTGTAAATTGAATCTAATAAGGATGAAGGTGATATGACTCAAACTTTTACACTGCTACATTGCCACTACACGAAATCCACTTGCTCCTATGGTGAGCAAGAGCATGCGATTCATCAATTTATTGATGATCTCACAAAATCGATTATTGGTGATGAAGAAGAGGTGCCAATTAACCAGACTAAAAGGAAGCAATACAAGCAAAGGCTTGGAAATCGATTCGAGATGATCTTTGGTGAAGTGGAAAGGAAGCGATGCTACAAGCCTTATTTGTGGATAATCAACCCAACCCAATTAGAGTAACCCAAATTCTTTCCAAGCTTTTATTTTTATTTTCATTTGCATCTTTTAATTTCATAACATATATTTCATGCATTCATATTTGGTTGTCATTGAATTTTTATATTTGTAAGTTGTTGTTTTTGCATTTTGAAATGTTTCATTGTTCATGCATTGAGAACAATGCATCCCTTAGGATTTGGAGGTGTGTTGTGTTATAAATATAGTATGCGATAGATATATGTTTTAATATTCATGCATTTGTCATTCATTTTCCATTCGCCAAGTAATTGCTAGACTATAGTAAGTATATTATTATCTATGATATTCGCGAGGATAATAATTCTTCGATAAAATTAGAAAATTGTGATGGGTGAATAGGTATGTTTAGATTAGGATAGTTGAGTGAAAATTGTTTCCTAAAAGTAGAATGCCCTATTTATAATTGTAATTAGTCTATAGTAGGTTTCTTTTAATACATTTAGGAATTCTTAAACTTAAATTTAGTAAATCGGTAGTGTGTAATAATGAATATCATGGCAAAATGATAAGAATCACTCCAATTTTTGAAAATGTTGAGTAGATCAGTAATACTTTGTTTGCTTCATCATATTATTGACAAAAAAAAAACAAGTTCAAATAAGAGTGAGTAAAAAAACAATTGAGGACACTCCACTTTGTAGTAATAGGCTGATTAGCTAAGGAGGTATTTGTTTGCTCCATCCATCTCTTTAGTTAAAAACCTTAGCTTCATGAGTGAGTTACATTCAAATTGTGGCATGATGTAATACCAGGCAATCTAGTGTATGCTCCATTGATATTCTAAAGTAAAGAAACCATGTGACAAGATGAATTCCCTTAAAAAATATTGTTTGTAATTAAATTTTGAAATGACAGAATAAATGAGAATAGAGAAATTGAATTTAGAAGAAAGATAACCGAAGTGCATGTAACAACCCGTTTCTAATGAAATTGGAATAGTAGTTTTGGGATCACAAATCTGATGTGAAAATAAATATTTTATTATTATTTTAATGTCTACAGGATGTTATTAATGTAGTATAAAAATTTTGTTAAGAAATTTTACCGTTTGCATGCTTTATTCGATAAAAAAGACTAAATTGCAAAAGGTGCAAAACTGGAGTTCTATAAGCTAAAGGGATTTAATAGCTATGAAATTAAATGGTTAGAGGGTTTATGTTGTAAATAAACCATTGAGATGTTGAGTGGACAAATATGGACATTTATTTGGTGCTTTTAAAGGTTATATATCAAGGCTAATTAAGTAAGTTAGTAAATAAGTTAATTAAAATATAAAAAAAAAGATATCATCTTTCTTCCATCTTCACCACCGAAAATCAAAGAAGAAAAACACCATGGGAGCATGCTAGGTTCGGCCATGGCATTCTAGCTTGCATGTAAGTCGTTTTTGTTTTGTTTTTAATGATTTCTATATTTTTTAAATCGTTGTAGCTTAATCTAGCTAGCCCAGGGACTAATTTGTAAAAGTTTTAAAATATTAGGGTTTTTCCATGAATGTATACATGTTTTTTTATGATATTTGATGGAAGAAAATGCACCTTTGTTGTTAGATAAACAACTTTTGTTAAGTGATTTTTGATGAATTTGTCAATTAGGGGTTTAATTGAATAATATGAAATGTTCATGGTGAAATTGTGAAAAAAATGAAATGTATGAGCTGCTATGAGCCTATATGAAATTTGGCTAGACTAGGGTAGGGATGAAATTGTATGAATTTCATTTTACGAGCTTAAGGACTAAATTGTTAAGAAATAAAAACACTAGGGGCAAAAGTGTAATTTTACAAAAATATGAATTTGGATTGAATTGAATAGAATGGTTATTAAATTGATTGAATTTATTCATTTAGAACAAGATATACCTCGTACGGCTTTAGATCGAGGCAAAGAGAAAGCTTCAAATTAATCGACTCTGTTTCTACATTTTATCATCGAGGTAAGTTCGTACGTTTAAATAGAGTTTTAAATTATGTTTTATATGTTGTCATTATATGATATCAAATTATGTCTCGGCGGAAAAATCCAACGGCTTATTGACAATCATCGACAAATGAAAAGGGATAGTTTCGGCTATCGATTATGAAAAGGGATGGTGACGACCATCAACTATGAAAAGGGATTGTGACGACCATCAACTATGAAAAGGGATGGTGACGACCATCAAATTATGAAAAGGGATAGCTTTGGCTATAGATTATGAAAAGGGTTGGTGACGACCATCAAATTATGAAAAGGGATAGCTTTGGCTATCGAATTATGAAAACGGATAGCTTCGGCTATCGATTATGAAAAGGGATGGTGACAACCATCAACTATGAAAAGGGATGGTGACAACCATCAACTATGAAAAGGGATGGTGACAACCATCGAATTATGAAAAGGGATAGCTTCAACTATCAATTATGAAAAGGGATGGTGACAATCATCATGATTTTACTTCGTGTGAGCTTCGATAAGAGTTTTTGATGCAATTTACTTTGTTACTTTGGAAGGTAGGAAGCATGTGGATGCATGATTGTGGGAAGTATGGATTCATATGTTTTAAACTTATGAAAGTTATTGTATCATATGTTGATATTGAACTTATGTGATTAAGCATTAATTTGGATTGTTCGTGATGCTTAGGTATCTGCCAAGCTTGTGTTAGATTTGATCCATATTTATTTTAAGCTTATGCATTGTATTGGTAAGCATCGTTTATGTATTATGAACTTACTAAGCATTATATGCTTACCTTGTGTACATTTGTCTATGTTTTGTACTTAATCGAAGCTCAATCGGGTTGGAAGTTCATCAAAGACCTATCACACTATCCATCGGCTATATCAGTAGATTTTGATGATTTTGAGTTATGGTTATAATGGCATGCATAGGTATTTTGTGCTTGATGATATAGCCATTATGTTTGGCTTGCAAATATGGTATTTTGGTGGATGGATTGGTTGCTATGTTGGCATATATATATATGGTTTTATAATTGTTAACATTTTGGTATTTTGTTGCTTAAATGGTGTGTGTTGGAATGGTCAATTGAATGCATGCTATGAATGGCTCTTTTGGTATGTTTGAATGTGGCAAATGTAGTATGGTTTGGTATGGAATTAAGTAGCAATTGTTGAGTTGTTTGATGGTTAAAATTATGAAATGTTGAGTATATGTGATGTCATGTGAATCGAGGTGCCTCGTGGCATATTGGTTGTATGAATTGGTACCATTTTCTTCTATCTTGATTATGCACATTTTAAGTGCATTTTGAATGCTTGAAATAGGCGGAAATGGATTGTATGTGCGTGCACAATTTGGATGAAGGAAATGGCTTAAAAAGGACCTATTTCTTGTCCACACGGCCTAAGACATGGGCGTGTGTCTCAGCCGTGTGTCCCCTATAGGTTTCAAAGGGTGTCAAGTCGGTACATTACGGCCTAACACACGCGACACAGCACTGCGGGCATGTGAGGCCATTTCGAGAGTTACGGCACTGGCACTGCGGGCGTGTGAAGCATTTGTATGACCCAAGTCGAGAGAGATTCTGAGGCGCAGACACGGATTGGGACATGGTCGTGTGTCCCTCTTTCGAATGTCCACTCGGCCTGAGACACAGGCGTGTGTATTAGCCGTGTGAGTCACACAGCCTGGCCACACGGCCGTGTGACCCCTGCAATATGAAAAATTTTAACTTTTTCCCAAAAATTCTATATGTTTCCAATTTAGTCCCGAATCATTCCTAAAGTGTCTGTTTGGCCCCGAGGGCTCAAATAAAGGACCATATGATTATGTTTGAATGGAATACGATGTGATTCTTGAAATTTTTTGAAATGAATGTTTAAGTTTTAAATTTTTCGGTAACCCTATTCCGGTGACGGATACGAGTTAGGGGTGTTACAGTGCATTAGGAGGTATTTACTATAGTCAAAATTGCATGAATATTTAGGAATTTTTATTTTTAGGTTTGCTAAACAAACCTACAAAACTTGAATCAATTTTTTTGTTTTAATAGAAAGCTGCTTTGAGAATAGAGGTATAGAATATCGACAAATGGTTTAGCAGTATATATTATGCTTGTGTGTTATGGAAAATTCATGCATTCATGCATACTCATACATATTTTGCTTGAGGACAAGCAATAATTCAGGTTTTGGGGTGTGATAACTCTTGAAAATAGTTATATTTCAAGCCTCTAAATTGAATTAATTTTTGTAATTAAGTAAATATGTTTGCATTTTATGATAATTTTAGAACATTGCATAACAAAGCTTGGATTATGCTATAAATGTCATTATTTGTTACTAGGAAGAAAAGTGCTAGTTATTGTTGGCGGGTGTAGGATGAAGAATAGAAGAGAAAAGAAAGAAAATGAAGGAAGTGAAATATTACCATGGAAAAATGTTTGTTAGATTGCCAACAAGAATGCCATGGAAATTCGAGAAGACACTGACACTTAGTCCATGTCACTCTTGTTGGTTTGTACTTCTACTAGATAAACCACCTTGAAAAGAGGAAGCAAAAATTGTGTTGAGAGAGGACCTACCCTATAAAGGAGGAAGAGAAAAGAAAAGAGGGGACAAGGATTTTTAGGAGAGAGGAATTGGAGAATAGTTTTCTCTGCATCAATTCTCTGGAAAATTTCCGGGAAAAGAGAGAGAGGGTAGCGACTTACAGGAGAAAAATCACAAGCGCATAAAGGAATGGGAAGAAAAATTTGCCTTGGGTTTTGCATCAAATATCGATATTAAAATGAAAATTTAGATGTGAGAGCTTCTGCTGTGATTCTGCCTTTTTTATTTGAACTTTGTGATTTGTAAACTTGAATGATGATGTTGAATGGTTTTATTTTGGATTTGAATGTCCAATCCATGAGCTAAATCTCATTGGGTTGGAATTATTTGGCTGAATTTTACTATCTTTAATGCCCAAATTTGGAATTGATGGTGACTCGGCTAGTTAGGGAGCTTGTGGAGGAGGTTAGAGAAATTGGTGAACACTTGAGTTGGGCGCGTGGACTATAAGAAGAAATTAGATCGCGGTTCTTTAGGGCGCGATCTCGTTCTGTGAAGCGTGTTAAAGGCACGTCCAAACTTTCCGACTTGCGATTATTGCGAAGCGTCATCGGGAGAATCTTTGGAGGAGTCGAGGAGCATGCTTGAGATGCGGGTCTAAGGGCATAAGGCTCGAGATTGTTTCATCACCATCAAGTCGGGTATGTTATGGTTGGGCGTGATGATTGAATGTAAAAAATTTTAGGTATAAGTGGTAGATAAGCGCTTGCATACGTGGTTAGATGTTTGGTTGAGTGAAAGAGGATTCAAGTTTTTGTTAAAAGTACATTAGTGTTATTAAGATCGAGTCTTGTGAAAGCATAGTGGTGTGATTTGAGCGTGCGTTTAGTAGTTGGTTGGAAATTTCGAGAATGAAATTTCTTTAAGAAGGGTAAATTATAATGACCCAAAATTGGGCCTAGTAGGATTGGGCCCATTGGACCTTGGCGTAGAAGCATTTTAAAATTTATGGGAATTTGAGAATGGCATTATTTCAAGTTGGACTTATTAGGAGGGTGATTTTGGAAAGTTACGAGGTTCTAGGAAGTTTGGGTTCAAATTGGGCCTTAGCAAAAATTTTATGTTTTAGCACTTTAAGGAGATATAGTAAGTGACCTCAATGTTTATGGAATTAAATGGGTTATGTGCTAGCATAAAGGAGCTTATGGTAAAGGGATATGGCGCCACATGAAGTACCTTGAGGAGGAGGTTCAAATCCCATAATGTGCAAATTTTGACTATTATTTTTGTATTCTTTCCTAAGTGTCGGCCAAGCTAATAAATAAGGCAAGTTGGACTTTTATGTTTGGCAAGATGGCTAAGGATATTAGGAAAGGATGAAGGTAGGAAAGAAATCAAAAGAAAAGGAAAGTATAGGGAACATGTTGGCACAAAGAGAGAAAGTGTTTTGGAAAGTTTTGGTTGGCAAATGTTTGACCTTTTTTGCCAAGGTATGTGCGGTTTTGGTGAAGGGGAGTATAGCCGAATTTTGCTAGGAGTTTTGACAACTTTAGTGCTTGAGAGGTTGTTTCTCTTTAGTTTTGTGTCATCTTTCTTTCTCAAATCCTTCCTCTTAACAGTAGCTCCCAAAAGCCAAAAAGAGAGTATCTTTTCTTTGTTTTGGTCTTTTCTTTTCATTGTTGTGCGAAATCTTAATCCATCTTTTACCAATTTTCTTGTTGCCAAAATACTCACATTTTCCTTTGGTTTACATCTCTTTTGGTGTTGGCGAAACCCTTCAAACCCCTTGTTCATCTTCTTCTCTAATCCATTTTCCTCCATAGCCAGAATATCATTGTCCATTTTCCTCTATCGTGAACCCTTCATCTCTTCTTTATCTTTTATTCTCATCCAGTATTAACACCCACTCCTTTGATAAATTGGTAAGTAGTTCTATTCTATATTCTTATTTTTCTTTCTCCTAGCCAGAATGTGTATTTATCAACATTCGAATATTCATTTTGTTTCAACCAAAATATCTTCCTTTCATAACTCTTTACAATATGATCACCTTCTAATGTAGAATTATAGTGGAAGGCGAAACTTTGATTCTTCCGTAGTCACCGTACAATCGTTGGGAATCGATCCTATAAATATTTAAGGTAAGGAGTTCTTCAAGGATTTTCTGAAATCATTCTTATTTGTTTTAGATGTTATCGGAATAGTGATGATTAGCAGATTATATTTTAGGGACCAAATCGCTCGATCACCTATCCTCGTAATAAGAGACTCGGATTGTTGGTAAGTGATATAGATTGTTAATCAATCGCAATACTTAGTTGAAGTTGAAAATTGGGCTTTGGATTAATTGTTAACCGATTGTACCTTTAGGTGCGCGGAGAGTATCGTGTTCACGGAGTTCGAATAAGGTGTGTAATCACGTACCCTTCGAATACATGTTTGAAATGATGTGTAATCTCATACCTCACTGAATGTATGTATGATATGTTCTATGATTCGGTTGAAAATACAGAAGAAAAGCTGGCAACCGGCATCAAGTGACCACTCGGGCGTGCGTATGTTCGTAGTAGTAACCATATTTTGCAATGAAACAGTTTGGTGTGCAGCGGTGGCGTGATTTTGAAAAATCACGAAAAATAGGAAAGGAATTAAGCGAATAAGATATTGAATTAAATTTTACTGTGTCTATTTTCATATGAAAGAAACGGAGTAGCAAGAGGAATTTTATATTCTGTGATATTTTAAATTTAGTGGGACTGGCTCTGATTGACTTCATGGTTCCCTGATCTGTCTTAGAAAAATCATTTAAAATTGTACAAAGTGAATTATGAGTTATAATTTATATGTATAGATTCCTTAGTGAGCCTATTTTCAATAGAAACAAGTGGGAGCAATATATGAAAACATTACAGTGATATATTTGAATTTTGGGTAAGAGAGGTCAGAACCGTTGGTGAGTGAAACAAAGGAAATTTTAAGGGATAAACTGTACTAAATGGTTAAGCCAAAAATTCTGGAAATAATTTAGTAAGAAGATATATGAGTCTAATTTCAAGGAAAATTTACGGATTTAAATTTCGAGTTTCCTAACTCCAGTTATAGTCAATTTAGTCAGTATGAAGCAGATGGACAGTTTAAATTTTTATGCCCCAAATTAGTAGTTAAGTGCAGGTTGCGAAATTACCATAATACCCTTAGAGGGTAAATTGCAGAAATACCCTGGGTTGCGAGGTTACCAAATTACCCTTAGTGGGTAAGATTGCAGATGCGAAAATGCCCTTATGAGTAGAATCAGAAATGCCCCTAAAGGGCCGATTTGTTATATTGCCTTAATGGGCGATTTGTCATATTGCCTTAATGGGCCTTTTTATTATATTGCCTTAATGGGCTGGTTTTTATATTGCCTTAATGGGCGATTTGTTATATTGCCTTAATGGGCGATTTTTATATTGCCTTAATGGGCGATTTGATATATTGCCTTAGCGGTCGATTTGATATATTGCTTAAATGGGCCAATTTGATATATTGCTTAATGGGCGAATTGATATATTGCTTAATGGGCGATTTGATAAATTGCCTTAAAGGGCGATTGTAAAGTGTTAATGGGCTGAACTTTTATGCGAATTAATTATTGTTGTTATATTTGTAAATATCATGATTTGCTATGTATGATGCATCTGCATGAATTTTGCATGGGATGGGAAAAATGTTGAAGAGAAGTGTAGTGGTGGCTTTGCCACAAATATTATAAGCGGTTTGGTTTGTGCGATATATTTTGATTAGGTGGCTCGCCACAAATTACGATAATGGCTATGTGCCATTTTCAAATATAACTTTGTGCCATCGTGATTAAAGTGTGTGCGATTATATTACAGTATATGATTACGGTGGCTCTGCCACAAATTTTGATAATGGCTATGTGCCTAACATATGAATCAATGACTGCGTGTCGATCATATTTACCCAAGGTTGTGTCTTGATTATATTACAAATCGATAGTGGCAATGCCCGCGTATATTACGATTCGGTGGCTCGCCACAATTACATCAGTGGCTATGCCGCGTATAATCTGTTATTACGGTGGCCGCCGCCACAAATTACGTATATGGCGGCTTACTGCGATTGGTGTGTTGGCGGGGTGGGTTGACTTGATCCTCCGGTGTGATGGATGAGTGCGGGTGGTGTGTAGCGGATGGATTATTAGGTTGGGTTGGGAATTGCATTACATTCATATAATATATTTGATACATTATTATGTAAAAGGGCTTAGGCCCATGATATTGCTTTATGGGTTCGGGCCGGTGGATGGTGATAAGGGGATTTCTGCTTTGAGTTCTTGTAACTCACCCCCTTTTCTTAACCCTTGTAGGTAATGCTCCGTAATGAGGACTTGGGCCCATGGATGACTCGTTGGAGGCCATACTTGAGAAATGGTGTTATTGAACTTTAAATTTCTATTTCGGTTTATTTTATTATTTTGCTATTTTGGTTTAAGTTGTAATAAGGCCTGCAGGATATGTTTTAAATTGCTTTATGTTTAGTCGTACTTATTATATTGCTTGAATTGTTTTAACGGGGATTTTCTAAAACCATAAATAATGGTTTTCCAAAATTGATTAATAAATGGATTTTATAACAAACTTTTACAAATATTTTAACTCGGAAATTTTCTCTCGAATTATCAACAATATTTTCAAAAGCCACGGTTTTAAAGCTCACTACCTCTATTTTCGACTCATCAAGCGATCTCTCAAAAATACTTGTATTTTATCTACGTTTCATAGCGATTTCAAAAATATACATGACTTTATTTCTAAACATCACATTTTTGTAAATTGTTTATTTCAAATATGCTTTTCGCCACCAAAAAGGTTTTTAAAGATAATTACGTTTTCAAGTAGTTAACAATTGCTTAAGTGTTTTGGGTTTTAACAAAAATTTGTAATTCTCAAACAAGTTTTTTCCATGTGACACGCCAGATTCGGGCCTAACTTCTAGGGCGGGTTTGGGGTGTTACATATAAATAAACCAAACCATATATACAAGTATATACAAGCAAGACCAAAGCACACCATATTGACAAGCTAGTCTAAAGCACCTATTACATGTCATTTATAACCTTGAACCAAGGTAACCAAAAACTACCAAAATGATGGAGGAATAGTGTGATCGTGCTCCGAGAGATTCCAACCGGTCGAGCTTTCCGATGATCTAAAAAAACAAAGAAAACAACTATATAAGCAACTTTTCATTTGCTCCCTTTTCATTTCAAATACATACATCAACAATTTTCATTCAATTAAAACTTTAATCACCCGTTGAACCAAACAAAATGTCATCAGATACTTAGGAATGCTCACACAAATTGTGCATGTACATGTAACTGTAATCGTATCTATAATGCTCACACGAGCTCTGAAATAGGCTTGCTCACATGTGGTGTAGGTCAGGATGTTAAGCTACACGATGCTGCTCACCACGGCCTATGGAAAATCTGCAACAAATGCAAGACATCAACCATCGGTAGGACATCCAAGACTAGCACCCGAAAATGTATAATCCCTAATGACATGTCATTTGTATCCTAAGTATTCACAAGATTCAAGCGGGACATTTTCCATATCATCCTTTAACTTCTTTCCATAGTATCATTCTATTATATACTACCATGAATCTCATGTTTCGCACATGATCTTCAATTACATAAACATTACAATTTCATCCAAATAACTAATTAACAATTTATATACAATAGAAGTTATACAAAGCATAACATTAATAAATTTTCTATTCAAAAGAAAAATTATTCAATTTACCATTATATGAACTTGCCTTGACAAAAACAGTTATAAAATAGAGCCGATGATTAATTTGAAACCTTAGCTTTAACACGATTCAAATCTGATTGTTGCGTTTCTTGACCTAAATAATAATTCATTCAATTAAATCATTAAAATAGCTTAAAATAACTAATTCAAGCCTAAAACCCCTTTTAATGTGAATTTATAAAATTACCCCTAACATTTTAAATTTTGTGCAATTTAGTCCCTAAACCCGAAACTCACAATTTAATCATAATCTATGAAATACTAGGCTAGCCAAAATTTCTAGGGGTTCATTACAGCCAAACCTTCCACCATTTCACATTATTTTCATTAAATTTTACTATTTTCTCAAGTAGGTCCTTAAACACAAAATCATCAAAAATCACTTAACAAGGTACTTATATTTGACTACTAACCTTAATAATTTATCAACTAATTTCATAAAAACTTCAAACTCATTCATGGAAAGTCCCTAGAATTTTAAAATATTTACAAATTGACCCTCAGGCTAGCTAGATTAATCTAATACGAGCTCAAAAACATAAAAATTACTAAAAATGGGGAAATTGCATACCATGAAATAGAAATAAGCTTGGTCGAACCTATCTCCTCACTTGACTATGGTGTTTCGGTTTTAGGGTGAAATAAATGTTGAAGATGATGTTTTTTTTCTTTCCATCTTTGATTTATTTCGTTTTAATTTAATTTACCTAATTAAAAATTAACCTTTAAAAACTATTAAAATTACACCAAAACCAACCAATATCATCCACTAACTAAGAATATTGTATTTCTATCCAACAAGTCCATTAACTTACATTATCATAGCCATTTAACCCATTTAATCAATATAAACCAACTTTTGCATCTTTTACGATTTAATCCTTTTTGCTTAATTAACTAACTAAACATTAAAATTTCTTAACCAAATTTTAATACGACCCCCATATAACCCTATAAACATTAAATAAATAATAAAATACTGACTCATTCGTCAGAATCGTGATCTCAAAATCACTATTTCGACACCACTAAAAGCAGTACATTACCACGATGGATGCAAGATATGGGTGATATTTCGATTAGCCTTGTGAAGCAGAATGGATGGCGACACCAGCGCCACTCCCAAACATGTTTGAGAGATTCCACCTGCTTTGGTCAGGAGGACAACAATAATGAAGGAGAGCATTATAATGATGATGACAAGGAGAAGGCCGTTATCGCACCGGATTATGGCGGGTATTTCGGCCGGACCACCCCAAAGCGAGGGCACGATGATCGCGACTGATCCATCACACCCAACCAGGACTTTGGGAAGCCAAGCTACTAAAGCATCGGCATGGCATTAAAGGTGCAAGGAGAAGATGATGGAGAGTGAAACATGATTCCGACTAGTTTTGAAAGTTTTTATTTTATATTTGAACTTAGTATTTTATTTTTATTTGGGATGATTTTTAATTTTTATTTTAGATTTTAATTAGTTAGGATTGAGTATTGTATATATATGTGTGTGTTTTATTTTTTCTTTGTGGAAACCCCAATTTTTAAAGCGCACTATTGTTGAGCAAAAACTAAAAGGAGTTGTCCACCAATTGTATTTGCGTATCATGCCAATCGGGTAACCTCTTAGGAAAATTTCTAAAATTTTCTATTATTTTTCTTAGTTTTAGTCTTTTTTAAAAAAATTATTAAGTGCTCTATATGTACATATAGGATTACATTTAATAAATTTGTACATTTATTTTGATAGTAATTGATTCTAAATTATCTAATTTTAGACTACTTAGTTCAATATATTACATTGTGAATAGATTTAAGATGTAACCTTTTGTTATTCGGTGTAGCAGATTAAACTAGTTTTCACACTTAAGGAGCTTGAATACAAGCACTTTAATTACATTTTAGTTAAGTTTCTTTAGTTTTACTTACATTCAATAAAATGTGCAAATTGAGTCTTTTATTAACCTTAAAGGCGAATGAGGCCTAAGGGGACCTAACGTGCTTTGTAAGTGTGCGGGAGACCATTAGAAGGCATTTTAGGTCGATACTGGATGCTATGTCATAACACGAGAGGTCTGATGTCACAAAATAGGGAGAAAAATGAAGAAAACTCAAGTCTTCCTTCAATGTAGCGACATACCCTTGTAGATGGCTATAGAGGAGCATATTGGCTGCTATGTCGCGACACAGGTCCTAGTGTGTCGCGACATCGACTCTAGAACGGAACTTAAACACGAAGTAGGGGCGTTTTGGTCCGCACAACCAAACTTAAAGCTCTGGGACGTCAGCTAACCTAGGGTTAAGGACGACGGCCACCTGAAGGATATAAATAGGCTCCTTTGGCACATGTTAAAGACACTTTTAGATTTAGTTTCGTTTTCTTTCTTAGGTTTCTAAAGTTTAGTTTATTTGTTCATTGTTTTCTTTCATGAGATCTAGATTATGGAATCATTCAATTATGTGGATTTACACTTAAAATCAATACAATCAGGCTCATTCATTTACTCTATCTTGTCGATTTAATTAGCATGCTTTCTCTTTACATTGATTATATATTGTTTATGAATGCCATGAGGAACTAATCCTTCTATGGGAAATTAACGAGTCGAGGTATGATCTGCTAACTATTTTCTGAGGTTCTTGAGTGGATCATTTGTTTGGGAAAGGAGAACATGAAACAAACCCTAGGCTTGACAACCCAGGAAGTCATCAATGTGGGAATTAAACCAAAATTGGTATTGCCCATCCGTGAACACCTTAACCCCAAACCAAAATGGACTGTGAGGTTGAAAGATAAGTAGCTCTTACTGACTCGTTATGTTAATGGAAGATTAGAAGATCCTACTAGGGTAATGACTAGTTGATTGACAAGGAACCCGAAATGATAGTTGATGGAGATTGTGTAAAAGCCCAATTTTTAGTGGTGTCAGAAATAGTGGTTTCGAGACCACAAATCCGACGAGTAAGTTTGTATAATTGGTATAAAAATTATATGAGTTAATAGTAATTTTTATATTGGATTTTGATTTGATGATTTTAAATAATTGAATTAAAAGTTAGTCTAAGTGATTGGGTTCAAAAGTCAAGTGGTTATTGAAAATGAGGTATTAGGACCTCATTTCCGTAATATACAGTCGTAAATAATTTTATTAAATTTTTACAAAGTTGTATTATATGTTAATTGAAGTTTGGCCCGATATTTTTGATGATTTGATGCTTAATTAATGTAAAAGGATTAAATTGTAAAAAAGACAAAAGTTAATCGCTATAGATTTAAATTAGTAAAAGGACCAAAATGGTAATTAAACCACAGTCAAAAAGTCCAAGCGGTGGGGGATATGATTAAATCCACTAACTTTTGAGCTATTTTCTCTTTTAGTCCTAATTAGTTTAGGATTAAACTAAAAATTAAGTTTATTTAGTTGGAATTTAATAAAATTGAAGGACCAATTATGCAATTAAACCTCCTTGAATGGCAATTATACCATTAGAAGGGATAGTGGATGGTATTAGGCTTATGAATGTTGAAAATTATGAGTAATTAGAATGGACAAAATAGTAAATTGGAAATTAAATGAAATTTGTCTGAGAAAACAAGTTAAAATTATTTTTAACTTATCATCCTCTTCAATTAGAACTTAAAAACCTAGAACCCATAGGAGGAAGCTTTGGTCAACATTAGTCCTTCGATTTAGGAGTAAAACCTTGCCCGTTTTTAGTAATTTTTATGTTTTTGATCCCGTATTAGCTTAATATAGCTAACCAGGGGTTTAATTTGTAAAATTCTCAATATTATGGATTGTGCTATTGATGAATTTAAGTTGTTCTTGAAGTTTCATGATAAACTATTAAGCTTGGTTTTAAATAAGACTATTTTGTAAAGTATTTTTGGTAATTTTAATGTTTAAGGACTAAAATGTTAAAGTGATAAAATTAGGACGACTTAATGTGAAATAACATCATGTATGGGCTGTATAAAAATACAGAATAATTCAGCTAAAATAAGATTTGAATAAAAATGGTTAAATTGCATGTTTCGGGCTTAGGGACTAAATTGGATAAAAGTAAAATATTTGGGGTAATTTTATAAAAATGTTAAAAGGACTTAATTGCATAAAATGGATTAATTTTTCTGTTAAACTTTTTTGAATTGAATGGAATTATTATTTTAGATCGAAAGCAGTGGAAGGCGAGGAAAAGTAAAATTACAAAATAGCCCTATACTTTGTCATTTACTCTGATTTACTCACAGTAAGTTAAATGCAGTTTAAATTTAGTATATTTTTAAATGTATTATTTGCACATAATTGTGTAATTTTTGGATTATATTAATGTGTGTAATTGAAAATGAAAATAATGAATTGACAATGTCGATCAGCGATTGATTTATTCTAGGCCGTTCTTTTAAATCGATCCTGTAAGTTTGTTTGGTTTAATTATAACGTATTTAAATGCATATTAAATTAATTGAATTGTTTGGTTAATGAACATAACACCTAACCGTGTTCACCGGAGTATGGTTCACAGTATTGCCAATCAATCAACATCATTTAACATACATAATTCATACATTTATGCGCTCATACTCAAATGCCATTCAATCATATTCATATTGTCCCTTATAAGGGCCTCTGAGGCCTTAAACATGCTTTAGAAGGGGTTCGGGACTAAACAAATAACATATAAAATTCTCGAGAAAAACTTAGAATTTTTTCAAACATACAAGGGTCCTGCGCCCGTGTGAGCAGTGTGTGCCTCACACGGCTCACGACACGCCCGTGTCCCGGGCCATGTAAAGCAGGGCATACATGCGACTTAGGTCACCACGGTGACCACTGCGCCCGTGTGTCTAGCCGTGTGCCCGCCGAAATGGCCACATATGCCGTGTACCACGCGCCGTGTGTTAGGCGTGCCAGTGCAGTAGGGTATCTTGACTTATGCAACACGGCCAAGTCACTGCGCCCGTGTGCTGGGCGTGTGCCATTTAGGGGGTATATTGACTTGTGCCACATGGCCAATCACTGCGCCGTGTGTGAGGGCGTGTGGAGCATCTTGACTTCAATTCAATTTCAACACCGGGGACACTGCGGCCAGTGTAGCATGATCGTGTATCGCGCATGGAGACACACACACCGTGTCTCTGCGCGTGTGTGGAAAAAATAGGCCATTTGCAAAGGCAATTTGCCACCCTTTTGCACATACCTACACAAGCTCAAATGACATCAATTTAAGACACAAATATGCGACCAAAGTTCATCAACCAATACATAATCATACCATATTCATTTCAACTATTTCAATACTCAATTCCATATCATTTACCTATTCAAATACCAAACAATATAACTTGCTTTTCTAAGCATAATTCACATGTATAATTCATTTAGAATAACTAATCCAAACATTCATAACTACTTTAATCCCATTCATTCATTATGGGTCTATTACCAAACATTAAAAGTAGAACTATTTGCACATTCACAAACATCATCAAGTTCATCATTTTATGCCAACTTAAATGGCCAAATTACACATCTATCAAATATACCAAAATGACTCAAGCCTATACATGCCATATACCATATATACATAGCTTCAAAAGTACCAAAATAGATGATCGATAGTGCGATGAATTCTCGCGATTTTTGAATCAGAGCTAGTTTCGATTATCTATAAGACGGGGAAAGAACACCACAGTGAGCTTTAAAAGCTTAGTAAGCCATATATAAATAAAATTACCTCATGAAATAACATCATTTCCATCAAATATAAGAATTATGAATATGCACATATAAATTCACAAACCTTTCCCAATGTATACATATCCAAGAATACATGCACATTCATCAAATACTTCCCTTTTTAATACTCGTATGAATCTCATACGTATCTGTATCACTTAATTTTATTACACATTCTTTCTCATCTTGACTTTGCCCGTTGAACCTTTCGAAATCATTAAGGATACCCGGAAATCATATATAGCTCGTACAATGCCATATCCTAGATATGGTCTTACGTGTTATCACATATCGATGCCAATAGCCCAGCTATGGTCTTACACGAATTCACATAACGATGCCAATGTCCCAGACATGGTCTTACACGTAATTACATCTCGGTAATTCTAATGTCATGACATTTAAATCCTATACTATTCCTAAGGTTCGTACGGGACTTTCGGAAGTTGTAACTCTGTTGATTATTGCTTGTATTTGATTATTCGACATTCAATGCAGTTCAATGGCAAATAAACTTATATAATTCAATTTAAAGACATTTATTTGCATATGAACTTACCTCGTATTCAGGATAGACGGACCGAATCGACTACTCGATAACCTTTGATTTTCCCCGATCTAAATTCGATTTCTTTCTTTCTTGATCTCTATGTATTCAAAAATAACTCATTTAATCACCTATTCATTTAATTTAGTCCAAAAATACACGTTTGGGCATTTTTACACATTAACCCCTAAACTTTCACATTTATTCAATTTAGTCCCTATTTCAAAAATACACAAAATTCACAAAATTCAACTTAACCCATGCTTAGCCGATTTATACATAAGCCCCTAGTAGCCCAAAACTTTTATTTATTTCACATTTCAACCACACAATTTATAAATTTCACAATTTATTCCCTTTTTGACATTTTTGTCAAAAATCACTTCTAAAATTAACAAACTTTCATAATCTATCATAATTCATAAAATTACTCAAGCATTCAACCATGCCAACTTGTTAAACCTTTAAAATTTTCAAAATCTAAAAGTGCGGGCTAGCTAGAATACAAAGCAACGATCTAAAAAGCGAAATTATTAAAAAGCGAGCTCAAAACACTTACCAATTTGAGCTTAAAGTTTCGAACCCTAATGGCTTTTAATGGTTCTTCAATTTGCAATTTCGATGGTGGAAGATGATTATGAAACATATTTTCTTTTTTTTAATCAATATTAACTTAATTAACTATTTTACTATTATAGCTTAGTTATTATAAACTTATAAAATCATATAATGGATGCCTAATATTGTCCACCAACATTTAAAATGGTCTAATATCATCATAAGGACCTTAACTTTAATAAACCATAGCTATATAACACCTTTATCAAGTAGAATGAAACTTACGCATTTCTGCGATTTAGTC
Source organism: Gossypium sturtianum (assembly GCA_025698515.1). Taxonomy (NCBI): domain Eukaryota; kingdom Viridiplantae; phylum Streptophyta; class Magnoliopsida; order Malvales; family Malvaceae; genus Gossypium; species Gossypium sturtianum. The sequence goes on from CM046953.1 coordinate 65,170,448, forward strand.
CTTTTCTCAAATTGAGCAATTAAGCGATAAATTTAGCTCACGAAATTTTCACACATACATGCTGTCATGCTATAAACACATAAAATAATATTAAAATAATTTTTTGACATCAGATTTGTGGTTCCAAAACCACTATTCAGATTTAGCTAAAATCGGGCTGTTACAACTCTGATTTTCGTCCCCAAAAATCTTACCATTGAATTGGTTCGGTTATTGTTTTCTCGTAGAATCCTCGAGTTCCCACGTAGCTTCTTCAACCTCGTGTCGATGCCATAATACTTTCACTAATGCAATTTTCTTATTTCTCAGCTCTTTGATCTCACGAGCTAAAATTCGAACCAGTTATTCAGCATATGACATATCTGACTGAATTTTAACTTTGGTCTGGGAAATTACGTGTGAAAGGTCGGATCGGTATCGCCGAAACATCGACACAAGAAACACGGTAAAGATAGTCGATATGCCACTAGTCCAACTCGCTCGATAATCTCATACGGTCCGATGAATCGCGGACTCAATTTCCCTTTCCGACCAAATCGCAATATCTTTTTCCACGGCGACACTTTCAAAAACACTTTATCCCCAATCTGGAACTCAATATCTTTCTGTTTCAGATCTGCATATGATTTTTGTCGATATGACGCTGCTTTCAGACTATCGCGAATTACTTTCACTTTTTTTTCAGTCTCTCTGATTAGATCAACCCCGTGAATCTTATTTTCGCTGAGCTCACTCCAATACAACGGTGTTTGACATTTACGACCTTATAGAGCTTCGTATGGTTCCATCTTTATACTCGATTGAAAGCTATTATTGTAAGCAAATTCAATCAGCGGTAGATATTTCTCCCAGCTACCTTCAAACTCAAGAATGCAACAACGTAACATATCCTCAAGTATCTGAATAACTCATTCGAATTGTCCATTCATTTGCGGGTGGAACGCAGTGCTAAAATGCAGCTTTGTACCTAAAGCTTCTTGCAATTTCTTCCAAAATCACGAAGTGAACCTCGGATCTCTATCCGAAACAATAGATAGTGGCACTCCGTGTAATCGAACAATCTCTGAGATATACAACTCAGCCAAATTATCAAGTGAATAATCCGTACGTACAGGAATGAAATGAGTTGATTTCGTCAATCTATCGACAACAACCCAGATTGCATCTTTCTTTTTTGGAGATAAGGGCAAACCCGATATGAAATCCATTGTCACTCTATCCCATTTCCACTCAGGAATCATTATAGGCTGTAATAAAAACTTTGTGACACTTGATGCTTAGCTTTGACTTGTTGACAAATCAAACATTTTGAAACTAATTCGAGATATCTCATTTCATGCTATGCCACCAATAAAACTATTTCAAATTGTTATACATTTTCGTGCTTCCCGGATGCACTGAGAAACAACTACTGCGTGCTTCATTTAGAATCTAAATAAGTTCAGAATTCTTGGTACACATATTCTATCACGAAACATCAAACAATCATCAGACCTTATTGAAACTTCGAGGTGAGTCGACTCTGTGAGCTCGTTTTGCTTGCAATTCATTATCAAATTTTTGAGCCTCACAAATCTGATGTAGAAATAACGGTCTCATTTTCAAATCGGCTACTATAAAACCGTCATCAGACAAAGCTAATTGTGTGTTCAAAGCTCGTAAAGTGAATAAAGACTTTCGGCTCAAAGCATTAGCAACTACGTTCGCTTTTCTCGAGTGATAGTCAATCACTAATTCATAGTCTTTTAGCAATTCTAACCATCTCCGCTATCGCAAATTCAATTCTTTCTGAGTCATCAGATATTTCAAACTTTTGTGATCGGTATAAATATGACATTTCTCACCAAACAAATAATGACGCCAGATTTCCAATGCGAACACTATCGCGGCTAACTCAAGATCATGCGTCGGATAATTCTTTTCGTGTGGCTTCAACTGTCTCGAGGCATAAGCTATAACTTTGCCTTCCTGCATCAAAACACAACCCAGGCCATTTAACGATGCATCAATGTAAACTACAAATTCTTTACCCGACTCAGGCTGAACTAACACTGGTGCCTCTGTTAATAATGCTTTCAACTGTTCGAAGCTCTACTGACACTTTTCTGACCACTCAAATCTAACATCTTTTTTGAAGCAATCGTGTCATCGGAGTCGCAATCATCGAAGAGCCTTTCACAAATCGTCTATAATAGCAGGCTAGTCCCAGAAAACTACGGACTTCGATTACATTTCTCAGAGGCTTCCAATCTATAATAGCAGCAATTTTGCCCGGGTCTACTCGGATACCCGCGGCTGAAACTATATGTCCCAGAAAACCAACCTCTCGTAGCCAAAACTCACATTTGCTAAACTTTGCAAACAACTGTTTATCTCTCAAAGTTTGTAGAACGATTCTCAAATGTTCAGCATGTTCGGATTCATATCAAGAGTAAATTAAAATATCATCAATAAACACAACTACAAATCGGTCTAAGTACCGCCTGAAAATCCGGTTCATCAAATCCATAAAAATAGCAGGTGCATTTTTCAGTCCGAAAGGCATAACAAGAAATTTGTAGTGTCCGTACCTTGTTCTAAATGCAGTCTTTGGCACATCTGAGTCTTTCACTGCATAGTAGTAATAACAGATCTCAAATTGATTTTTGAAAACACTGTTGCCCCTTTCAACTGATCAAACAAATCATCAATCCGCGGTAGAGGGTATTTATTCTTTATAGTCACTTTATTCAGCTATTTGTAGTAAATACACATTCTCATCGTGCCATCTTTCTTTTTCACGAATAACACCGGTGCACCCCAGGGAGAGAAACTCAGTCTAGCAAAACCTTTATCTATCAACTCTTGTAACTGATCTTTCAATTCTTTTAACTCTATCGGGGCCATTTTGTACGGGGCTATCGATATCGGTGTTGTTCCCAGTACTAATTCAAAACCAAACTCAACTTCTCTGATAGGTGGTAAACCCGGTAAATCTTCTGGAAACAAATCTGGATACTCGCATACAACTGGTACTCTTTCAATTTTTCTTTCTGTCACTTTCCTATCATGTATATAAGCCAGATAAGCTTCACACCCCTTTCTCACAAATCTCTGAGCTGACATAGATGAGATTACAACTGGCAAACTGTTTAGATCATCAGATTCAATTCTAATAGTCTTATTATTCTGACATTTCAGTTTAATTGTCTTTCTTCTACAATTAACTATAGCACTATGCATCGTTAGTCAATCCGTACCAAAAATCACATCAAATTCGTTGAATGGCAACAACATCAGATTAGCCAGAAAATAGAAATCCCAATGCATTAACGGACAATTCTTGCAGACTTTTTCAACAAAAACACATTTGCCTAAGGGGTTCAATACTCTAATCACAAATTCAGTAGACTCTACACGCAAAGTCTTACTAAATACTAAATTCATGCATATGTACAATGAGTAAATCATGGATCTATCAATGCAATCACATTAGTATCATAGAGAGTGAAAGTACCAGTGATAACATCTGGAGATGATGCTTCTTCGCGAGCGCGAATAGCGTAGGCTCTAGCAGGTGCTCTGGCCTCAGATCTCACGATAGAGTCTCTCGTCGCCCCTCGACTACAACTCACATTCCCAGCATTTCTAAGTGGTCTTCCTCTAGCTAACATATTACTCGGCCTTGCATTCTAAGATTTATCTTTCTAATCTAGCTCAGGACAATCCCGGATGAAATGTTCATGTGAGCCACCTTTAAAACAGGCTTTATCATTCAATCTACACTCTCCAAAATGTCATTTTCCACATCATTCACATTCAAGTTTATTTGATCTAACATTACCCACACTAGCCACTGACACAGCTGGAGTTTTTGAACTCATAATTTGCTTCCCACGATCTCTACAAGAATTTTCCACTGGTGTGTTTGATCTACTAAATAAATCTCGAGATTTCTTTCATGAAGAGTGATACGGCTTACTCATCGATCTATTTCTCGAGTCTCTAGCTTCTGAATCTACTTTTCTCTTTTCTTTGCTAAGATCCTCAGCTTTACAAGCCCTTTCAACCAGCACGACAAATTCTTTCAATTCAAGAATCCCAACTAATAGTTTTATATCCTTGTTCAACCCATCAACGAACCGTTTACACATAATCTCCTGAGTAGACACATACTCTCGAGCATACTTGCTTAAACGTACAAATTCTCTTTCATACTCAGTGATAGTCATCCAGCCTTGTTTCAACTCTAGAAACTCTTTATGCTTCTGATCGAGAAATCTTTGACTGATGTACTTCTTTCGAAATTCAGATTGGAAAAACTCCCAAGTAACCCGTTCTTTAGGAACCATAGATATCAATGTTTTCCACCAATGGTACGTATTATCTCTTAGCAAAGATACAACACATTTGATACATTCATCTGGAGTACAAGATAATTCATCAAATACTCAGATCGTATTTTCGAGCCAAAACTCAGCTCTCTCAGCATCATCATCAACAGTAGCCCGGAACTCTTTAGCCCCATGTTTATGAATTTTATCCACTAGCAGCTTGTTCAACCTTATCGGATCTACAGCTTGAGGAACAACAGGGATTTGTTGAGGTATAGGTGGGGGTGGAGGTTATTGAGCAGCCAGATTTGTACGAATGTATTGACTAAACCATTCGTTCATCATCTGGAAAAAGGCTTCTTTAGCCTCACATCCGTGACTACTCGACAGGGGTCTAGATTTAGTAGGCACTATCCCTTGAGCGGGAGCAGGCGTATTACTCTCTACATCATCCGCTATAGCTCTTTCGGGATCCATTACTATATGAAAGCACAATTTAAGCTGTCAGGAATCATCTCACTATCGTAGAGTATATATGGCATGTATAGCTAGACTCTCATACACGCTACGTTAGTCCTAGAATCGACTAAACCTGGCTCTGATACCACTAAATGTAACACCCCTAACCCGTGTTCACCATTTGGAGTAGGGTTACAGTATTAGATCAATGAACATTATTTAACATACATAACTCATACATTTATGCATTCATACTCAAATGCCATTCAATCATATTCATATTGTCCCTTATGAGGGCCTCTGAGGCCTTAAACATGCTTTAGAAGGGTTCGAGACTAAACATATAACATATAAAATTCTTAGAAAAACTTAGAAATTTTCAAACATACAAAGGTCCTGCGCTTTGTGTCCCGGTAGGTGTGAAAGCAGGGCATACACATGCGACTTAGGTCTGCACGGTGACCACATGCCCGTGTGTCTAGCCGTGTGCCGCCGAAATGGCCACACTGCGCCCGTGTACCGGGCCGTGTGTTAGGCGTGTCAATCTGTAGGGTATACTAACTTACTCAACACGGCCAAGTCTGCGCTCGTGTGCTCGGCCGTGTGCCATTTAGGGGTATCTTGACTTGTGCCGCCACGGCCAATCACAAGCTTTGTGTGTGTGGCCGTGTGGAGCATGCGACTTCAATTCAATTTCAACACCGGGGACACTGCGGCGTGTAGCATGACCAGTGTGCGCGCAGCCAGTTGAGACACACGCGCGTGTCTCTGCAGTGTGGAAAAAATAGGTCATTGCAAAGTCAATTTGCCACCCTTTTTGCACATACCTACAAAAGCTCAAATGACATCAATTTAAGACACAAATATGCAGCCAAAGTTCATCAACCAATACATAATCATACCATATTCATTTAAACTATTTCAATACTCAATTCCATATCATTTACCTAATCAAATACCAAACAATATAACTTACTTTTCTAAGCATAATTCACATGTATAATTCATTTAGCACAACTAATCCAAACATTCATAACTACTTCAATCCCATTCATTCATTATAGGTCTATTACCAAACATTAAAAGTAGAACTATTTGCACATTCACAAGCATCATCAAGTTCATCATTTTATGCCAACTTAAATGGCCAAATTACACATCTATTGTAACAGTCCGAATGTGACCCTAATCGAAACGGTGGTTTCGAGACCACAAATCCGAGTCCAAAAAATATTTAAATATTATTTTCTATGTTTATTATATGTGAATTATTATGTGTGAAAGTTTCGTATGAAAATTTGATTGTTTGTGTGCTTAATTTAATAAAAGGATTTAATCGCATAAAGTATAAAAGTTACAAACTATAGTGAAAAGTGTCTATTTGCTAGTGGTTTCTTAACATGAAGTTCTTGAAGGGAAAATAGCCCATTATCTAAGGTAGTGGACGGTTTAAGACACCATTACCCTTAGTATATATGTTAGTTTTATTTTAAGTAAAAGGTTATTTAAGTAATTGAAAAATAAACATAATATATGTTAAAAGAAAACAAAATAAAGCCATTATCATTTTGGCTTCTTCCTTGGCCGAATGTGAACAAAGAAAAGAAAGATTGGAGCTTTGTATATTTGGCTACTTACAAGCCAAATTAAAAGGTTAGTTTTTAATCGGTTTTTGATAATTTTTATGTTTTTGTAATCGTTGCTTCGAGAACTTCAAAACCCATGTCTTAATTTCATGAATTGATGATGTTTGTGTAAAATTCAATGGATGTTATGTTGAGTTTCATGATTTTTTATGGTGTTAAATGATAGATATATAATTGATGAACATACTTTGTTCTTGAATTTTTGATGAATTTGGCTAAATAGGGCTAAATTGAGAAAATAAATCTTTGAGGGGTTAAAATGCGAAATTAATGAAATGTAGGGACTTATAAGACCATGGGGAAGATTTGGCCTAGCTATATTGTTGGGAGATTTTGCATATTTTTTGTTTTGTGCAAATAGGACTAAATTGTAAAAATGTGAAACATTAGGGGCAAAATGGTAATTTGCCCATTTAGGTGTTTTTGAATTAAATTGAAATGAAATGTGTTTGAATGAGCTTAAATTGAATATGTTTAGATTAAGAACAAAGAAAAACGGACTTGGATCGGGGAAAGACGAAAGTAAACGAATAACCTGTTCATGTCGTCCGATGATACTCGAGGTAAGTCTTTAAGCAAACTAATATCGTTAATATTGGTTACAACCTTGATTATATTTTGAATTATGAATTTATAAGTTTGAAATAGGCTAAAGCCGAATATGGTAAGTGGTTTTTAAAAGTGAAAGGTAGTTATATTTAATTAAAGTTGATATGTGAAAGTAATATGCATTATGTGTGAGATGTGATATTGGTAATATGTACTGTGTATGATATGGTTTATTTATATTGATACTCGGGCTTTGAGCCTAGCAGGCCTTATGCCGGTAAAGTGTATCGGGCTTATTGCCTAGCAAGCCTTGTCTTAGGTGAAGTGTATCGGGCTTATTGCCTAGTTTGGGTAAATCTGGTGATTAAATTTGGACCCGAGTCTAGCGTGCTCAGTGCTTTAGGTGTGTGTTTGAGGCTTTGTTGCCTAGCGAGGCTTAATCTTGGTGATTTAATATAAATAAGCGGGATCATGGATCAATACCAAGGTGAATTTATTTCTTTGCAAATAAGCTAAATGTTCAGGTATGTATAAACTTTATAGTTACAAGGAATAAGGTAAGTTGTTATATTACTTCTCGAAGTTAGTAATATGAAATATATAATTGAGGTATTTTTGTAAGGTTTTTAATATGTGCATGTGACTTTGCAAATAATGAGTAATAATATATATTAGAAATTGATCTTGGTTGTGCCTTTGAAATTCGGCCTTATGTGTAAATGCAATGTGTGAGGGTAATGGATATGTTTACATATGTGTATTATTGAGTACATGTGGTTGACATGTATATTGCGCTTATTAGATTTGGTTAGATGTGGAAACATATTAAATTTAAGTGTACTAGCTGAGTTTGCTTATTTAAGGTGATATGAGGATAATTTGAGGTAGTCAAAGAAAAGGCATTAGCATTCGGCATTAGAAGACCATGTTAGTATTAAGTTTTAAAAAACAAAAATAAAATGTTATGATATTAATTATGGTTTTGTAAATGCTTGAATGATTACATGATTTAATATTTTTGCTTAAGACTTACTAAGCTAGTAGCTTACCTTGTATGATATGTTTTCACTTTGTTTTATAGATTTTGTTACGGCTACAAGCTCAGGTGTATCGTCATCGAAGTCTACCACGCTACCGACATATTTTGGTAACTTAAAAGTTGAATTTTCGAACTTAAGGCATGTATAGGCTAGCTTAACGTTTGAATGATATTTTGTCGTTGTATATAAGCCATGCGAAAATGGCTCGTCTTATTATTAATAATCTAAAGTATGCAAATCTTGATTAAGATGCGAGTGCAAGTTATATTTGGATGATGAATATGGATGAGTTTAAAATCATGCTAAGCTTAAGGTTAGTATATGTATGTTTGATATGAAGTCACATATATGAATCTTTGCTAGTTCTTTGAAAAGTGAATATTTTTAAATGGGATAGTATATTCGGTTATGAATGATATTGGTACATGTGTATTTTTTTTTTAAATTCAATTGATATGATTCGGTAATGAAATGGTTAAATTATGGTGCTATGGTTCGGTTATAATCGGCCTTGATGCATGATTATTAAACGGGTAAAATTCGGTAATTTAAGCAAGTGTATTTTATAGTACATTATTCAGGATGGATGTTCTTAATTTGTCTATTTGGTAAAGATAATTGTTGAATGTGATTAATTTGGCTTGTTTGGTAGCTGGTTATATTACGTGATTGAAAACATTAGGTGTTGCATTATGAACATTGGTATATGCGCATATGGATGTGATTTAGGTTATGAATTGATAAATGATAAATTTGATTATATATAAGGTTTAAGCATGGTTAAATATATTTATATATATATGTATATTTAGTTTTGTTATTTGACATCTTACTTAGGTATATTAATTATAAATATGGGCAATTTCTATCATTGAAAATTTGATGACTAAGTGAATAGTGGTGGGCATAGTCAATGAAAATGTTTCTTTGTAAATCTTGGATAAATATTTTATGAATTGTTTATAAATGTTTGATTATGCTATGAAAGCACATTACATTTATTGTATTTGGTCATGTTTATTTGAGATGTTAATAATTGATATGACTTGTACTATGCTTGGTAATGCCTCATAACCCTAATCCGGTGACGGGATCGGGTTAGGGGTGTTACATTTGGTTGGTATCAGAGCTTACGGTTTAGTCGATTCTAAGACTACCGTAGCGCGTGTGAGTCTAGCTATACATGCCTTAACTTTATAATACGATAGTGTGGTGGCTTCTGACATTTAAATTGTGTTTTATATAGTAAATGGATCCTGACAGAGCCGTAGCTGATGATGTAGAGAGCGTAACGCCTGATCCCACACATGGGTTAGCACCGGTAGACTCTCGACCTATCTCGTGTAGCCATGAGGGGGAGGCTAAGCAAGCCTTCTACCAGATGATGAATGAATAGTTTACCCAATTTTTTCGGACTAATCCGGCTGTACAACAACCTCCACCCCCGAGTAATCCAACTCCGATACCTTCAGCACCTCCGATGATAGATCCGATGAGATCTAGCAGGCCTCCCGTTGATAAAATCAGGAAATATGGGGCCGAAGAATTTAAAGCTAATGATGATGACGACACGGAACGAGCTGAGATGTGGCTTGATAATACTATCCGTGTGCTCGATGAGCTCTCATTTACTCCTGACGAATGCTTGAAGTGTGTAATATCCTTGTTACGGGACACCGCATATCACTGGTGGAATACACTAGTATCGGTGGTTCCAAAAGAAAAGGTGACTTGGGATTTCTTTCAGACCGAGTTTCGTAAGAAATATATTAGTCAGAGATTCATTGATCAGAAACGAAAAGAATTTTTGGAATTGAAACAGGGTCGAATGACCGTGACTGAGTATGAACGGAAATTTGTTAGACTGAGCTGATATGCCTGTGAATGTGTGTCAACTGAAGCCATTATGTGTAAAAGATTTGAAGACGGTTTGAATGAAGATATTAAGTTTCTAGTTGGCATACTCGAGATTAAAGAGTTCGTGGTACTTGTCGAACGAGCTTGCAAAGCCGAAGAGCTTGGGAAAGAGAAAAGAAAGGCTGAAATGGAAGCTAGAGACATTCGTAAAAGATCATCGAGTAAGACATTTCATTCGGTATCCAAGAAATTCAAAGATGAATCTGGTCGACATAGAGTTACTTTAGACTTATCTAGACGAGATCGACCACCTATAGGTTCTCGAGCTACTTCGATGGCCAGTGTTGGTAATGTCCAGTAGAATCGGGTTGAATGCAAGCATTGTGGTAAATGGCATTCAGAGAGTTGTAGATTTTGTGATCGGTCCTGCTTTAAATGTAGATCGTCGGATCATTTTATTCGAGAGTGCCCGATGCTAGCTGAGCAAAATACGGCTCAGAATATAAGACCGAACAACGCGTCAGCACGAGGCAGACCACCCAGACATTTGGGGAATGTAGGTGGCAGTTTGAGAGGAACAAAGGACACTGCAGTTCGATCAGAGGCTCGAGCACCTGCTAGGGCATATGCTATTCGCACTTTTCGGGAGGATCTTCGCTTCTCGGATGTTATTACGGTACTTTCACTCTTTATGATACTATTGTGATTGCATTGATTGATCCGAGTTCAACTCATTCTTACCTGTGTGAAACATTAGTATCCAGTAAGACTCTGCCTGTTGAGTCTACTGAGTTTGTAATTCAAGTATCAAACCCCTTGGGTCGGTGTATTCTAGTCGACAAAGTGTGTAAAAATTTGCCCGTTGATGATTCGGGATTCATGCTTTCGGTGATTTGATGTTGTTGCCTTTCGATGAATTCGATATAGTGCAGGAATGGGTGGTTGACTTTGCACGATGTTGTTGTGAATTGCAAAAGAAAGACCATTGATTTAAGATGTCGAGCGATGAAATTATTCGGATTGAATCTAACGATTTGAATGGGTTACTGGCGAGTAATATCCTCGATGTTAGCTCATAAGTATGTGAGAAAAGGGTGTGAAGCTTACTTGGCTTATGTGTTGGATAGTAAAGTTCTTGAGAAGCGATTGAATCCATACCGGTTGTGTGCGAAGTACCGGATGTGTTTCTGAAGAACTACGGGGTTACCACATTCGAGAAATAGAGTTTGGTATTGAATTAGTAATGGGGCGACTCCGATTTCAATAGCTCCGTATCGGATGGCACCTCTGAGAATTAAAAGAGTTGAAAGCACGATTGTAAGAGTTATGAGATAGGGGCTTTGCACGACCGAAGCTTCTCTCCTTGGGGTGCACGATTTTATTTGTGAAAAAGAAAGAGCGGGACTATGCGAATGTGCATCGGTTACCGACAGTTCAACAAGGTAACTATAAAGAATAAATACCCGTTGCCACGGATTGACGATTTGTTCGATCAATTGAAAGGGGCTTCAGTGTTTTCAAAGATAGATTTGAGGTCGGGTTATTATCAGTTGCGCGTCAGAGATTCTGATGTGCCAAAGACAGCTTTTCGAACGAGGTACGGGCACTATGAGTTTTTTGGTTATGTCTTTCGGACTTACTAATGCACCTACTGTTTTTATGGATCTGATAAATCGGATTTTCAGACAGTTTTTGGATCGGTTTGTAGTAGTGTTTATAGATGATATTCTAATCTACTCCAGAGATGAAACCGAGCATGCTGAGCACCTGAGACTTGTGCTACAAACCTTGCGAGATAAATAGTTGTATGCAAAGTTTAGTAAATGTGAATTTTGGTTGAACGAAGTTAGCTTTCTGGGCCACGTTGTTTCAGCAGCAGGCATTCGGGTGGATCCGAATAAAGTATCGGCTATACTTGATTGGAAACCACCAAGAAATGTTCTACGAAATTGAAGCTTTCAGGACTTCTTTGGTTACTCTGAGACAATTCGTGAAGGGTTTTTCTATGATAGCCACACCTTTGAAAAAGCTATTACAGAAAGATGTCAAGTTCGAATGGTCAGAAAAGTGTCAGAAAAGCTTTGATCAGTTGAAAACTCTTCTGACCGAAGCTTCAGTGTTAGTTCAGCCTGAATCGGGTAAAGAATTTGTTGTTTATAGTGATGCTTCTTTGAATGGTTTGGGTTGCATTTTGTTGCAGGAAGGCAAAGTCGTAGCCTACGCTTCGAGACAATTGAAGCCGCATGAAAGAAATTACCCGACACATGATTTGGAGCTAGCAGCCATTGTATTCGCGTTAAAGATTTGGCGTCATTATCTATTTGGTGAGAAATGTCATGTCTATTCGGATCACAAAAGTTTAAAGTATTTGATGACTCAGAAAGATTTGAACTTGAGACAATGCAGATGGTTAGAGCTGTTGAAAGATTACGTATTAGTGATTGACTATCATCCAGGGAAAGCTAATGTTGTTGCGGATGCCTTAAGTTGAAAATCATTATTTGCTCTCCGTGCGTTGAACGCACATATGGTTATGTCTGATGATGGTTCGATAGTAGCCGAATTAAAAGCAAGACCGTTGTTTATTCAACAAATTTGTGATGCCCAAAAAGTTGACAAAGATTTGTTAGCAAGACGAGTTCAGTGTGAAAGCAATGTTGAGTCAGAGTTTCGAATAGATGAGAATGACTGTTTGAAGTTCAAAGATCGAATGTGTGTTCCGAGGAATTTAGATTTGATTCAGATGATATTGAATGAAGCTCACAGTAGCCTATTGTCTGTACATTCGGGTAGCACGAAAATGTATAATGATTTGAAACAGTTTTATTGGTGGCTTGGTATGAAACGGGACATATCTGATTTTGTCTCGAAGTGCTTAGTTTGTCGACAAGTAAAGTAGGACATCGGTACCTTACAGGTTACTTCACCGATCATGATACGAATGGAAGTGGGATAGAATTACTATGGATTTTGTATCCGGCTTGCCTATGACACCGAGCAAGAAAGATGCAATTTGGGTTATAGTGGATAGACTAACCAAATCAGCTCACTTTGTTCCGGTTAAATGCGGACTATTAAGCTCGATAAGCTTCTTTGAGTTATATGTATCTCAAATTGTGAGATTACATGGTGTGCCGATCTCTATTGTTTCATATAGAGACCCGAGATTCACGTCGCGGTTTTGGAAGAAATTGCAAGATGCTTTAGGTACTAAACTACACTTTAGCACTGCTTTTCATCATGATCGGATGGTCAATCTGAGCAATTATTCGAGATACTTGAGGATATGTTGAGATGTTGCATTCTCGAGTTTGAAGGTATGTGGGAACGATACTTACCTTTGATTGAATTTGCTTATAATAATAGCTTTCAATCTAGTATCAAAATGGCACCCTACGAAGCTTTTTACGGTCGTAAATGTCGTACACCTTTGTATTGGACTGAACTCAGTGAAAACAAGATACACGGGGTTGATATGATTAAAGAGACTGAACAGAAAGTGGCTGTGATTCGTGATAGTTTGAAAGCTGCATCCGATCGACAAAAGTCATATGCAAATTTAAAACGTAAAGACATTGAGTTTCAGGTCGGAGATCGAGTATTTTTGAAAGTTTCTCCGTGGAAGAAAGTGCTTCGATTTGGACGTAAAGGCAAATTAAGTCCGAGATTCATCGGACCATATGAGATCATCGAACGTGTTGGGCCTATTGCTTATAGATTAAAGTTGCCCTCTGAACTAGAAAAGATGTACAATGTATTTCATGTTTCGATGCTTCGTAGATATAGATCAGATCCGTCGCATGTGATTGCCCCGTCTGAGATTGAAATTCGATCCGATATGGCCTACGAGGAAGAACCGATCCGTATCTTAGCTCGTGAAGTGAAAGATTTGAGAAACAAGAAAATTCCGTTAGTAAAAATATTATGGAATCGTCATGGAATAGAAGAGGCTACGTGGGAGCCTGAGGATTCAATGAGACAACAATATCTGACTCTGTTTAACGGTAAGATTTTCGGGGACGAAAATCCCTAAGGGGGGAGAATTTTAACAGTCCGAATGTGACCCTAATCGGAACGGTGGTTTCGGTACCACGAATCCGAGTCCGAAAAATATTTAAATATTATTTTCTATGTTTATTATATGTGAATTATTATGTGTGAAAGTTTCGTATGAAAATTTGATTGTTTGTGTGCTTAATTTAATAAAAGGATTTAATCGCATAAAGTGAAAAGTGTCTATTTTCTAGTGGTTTCTTAACATGAAGTTCTTAAAGGGCAAATAGCCCATTATCTAAGGTAGTGGATGGTTTAAGACACCATTACCCTTAATATATATGTTAGTTTTATTTTAAGTAAAAGGTTATTTAATTAATTGAAAAATAAACATAATATATGTTAAAAGAAAACAAAATAAAGCCATTATCATTTTGGCTTATTCCTTGGCCGAATGTGAACAAAGAAAAGAAAGATTGGAGCTTTGTATATTCGGCTACTTACAAGCCAAATTAAAGGTTAGTTTTTAATGGATTTTTGATAATTTTTACGTTTTTGTAATCGTTGCTTCGAGAACTTCAAAACCCATGTCTTAATTTCATGAATTGATGATGTTTGTGTAAAATTCCATGGATGTTATGTTTAGTTTCATGATGTTTTATGGTGTTAAATGATAGATATATAATTGATGAACATACATTGTTCTTGAATTTTTGATGAATTTGGCTAAATAGGGCTAAATTGAGAAAATAAATCTTTGAGGGGTTAAAATGTGAAATTAATGAAATGTAGGGACTTATAAGACCATGGGGAAGATTCGGCCTAGCTATATTGTTGGGAGATTTTGCATATTTTGTGTTTTGTGCAAATAGGACTAAATTGTAAAAATGTGAAACATTAGGGACAAAATAGTAATTTGCCCATTTAGGTGTTTTTGAATTAAATGGAAATGAAATGTGTTTGAATGAGATTAAATTGAATATGTTTAGATTAAGAACAAAGAAAAACGGACTTGGATCGGGGAAAGACGAAAGTAAACGAATAACCGGTTCTTGTCGTCCGACGATACTCGAGGTAAGTCTTTTAGCAAATTAATATCGTTAATATTGGTTACAACCTTGATTATATTTTGAATTATGAATTTATAAGTGTGAAATAGGCTAAAGCCGAATACGATAAGTGATTTTTAAAAGTGAAAGGTAGTTATATTTAATTAAAGTTGATATGTGAAAGTAATATGCATTATGTGTGAGATGTGATATTGGTAATATGTACTGTGTATGATATGGTTTATTTATATTGATACTCGGGCTTTGAGCCTAGCAGGCCTTGTGCCGGTGAAGTGTATCGGGCTTATTGCCTAGCAGGCCTTGTGCCGGTGAAGTGTATCGGGCTTATTGCCTAGCAGGCTAAATGCCGGTGATTAAATTTCAGACCCCAGGTCTAGCAGGCTCAGTGCCGGTGTGTATTTCAAGCTTTGTTGCCTAGCAGGCTTAATGCCGGTGATTTAATATAAATAGCGGGATCATGGATCAATACCAAGGGGAACTTATTTACTGCAAATAAGCTAAATGTTCAGGTATGTATAAACTTTATAGTTACAAGGAATAAGGTAAGTTGTTATATTACTTCTCGAAGTTAGTAATATGAAATATATAATTGAGGTATTTTTGTAAGGTTTTTAATATGTGCATGTGACTTTGCAAATAATGAGTAATAATATATATTAGAAATTGATCTTGGTTGTGCCTTTGAAATTCGGCCTTGTGTGTAAATGCAATGTGTGAGGGTAATGGATATGTTTACATATGTGTATTATTGAGTACATGTGGTTGACATGTATATTGCGCTTATTAGATTTGGTTAGATGTGGAAACATATTAAATTTAAGTGTACTAGCTGAGTTTGCTTATTTAAGGTGATATGAGGATAATTTGAGGTAGTCAAAGAAAAGGCATTAGCATTCGGCATTAGAAGACCATATTAGTATTAAGTTTTAAAAAACAAAAATAAAATGTTATGATATTAATTATGGTTTTGTAAATGCTTGAATGATTACATGATTTAATATTTTTGCTTAAGACTTACTAAGCTAGTAGCTTACCTTGTATGATATGTTTTCACTTTGTTTTATAGATTTTGTTCCGGCTACAAGCTCAGTGGATCGTCATCGAAGTCTACCACGCTATCGACATATTTTGGTACCTTAAAAGTTGAATTTTCGAACTTAAGGCTTGTATAGGCTAGCTTAACGTTTGAATGATATTTTGTCGTTGTATATAAGCCATGCGAAAATGGCTCGTCTTATTATTAATAATCTAAAGTATGCAAATCTTGATTAAGGTACGAGTGCAAGTTATATTTGGATGATGAATATGGATGAGTTTAAAATCATGCTAAGCTTAAGGTTTGTATATGTATGTTTGATATGAAGTCACATATATGAATCTTTGCTAGTTCTTTGAAAAGTGTATATTTTTAAATGGGATAGTATATTCGATTATGAATGATATTGGTACATGTGTATTTTTTTTTAAATTCAATTGATATGATTCGGTAATGAAATGGTTAAATTATGGTGCTATGGTTCGGTTATAATCGGCCTTGATGCATGATTATAAAACGGGTAAAATTCGGTAATTTAAGCAAGTGTATTTTATAGTACATTATTCAGGATGGATGTTCTTAATTTTTCTTTTTGGTAAAGATAATTCTTGAATGTGATTAATTAGGCTTGTTTGGTAGTTGGTCATATTACGTGATTGAAAACTTTAGGTGTTGCATTATGAACATTGGTATATACGCATATGGATGTGATTTAGGTTATGAATTGATAAATGATAAATTTGATTATATATAAGGTTTAAGCATGGTTAAATATATTTATATATATATGTATATTTAGTTTTGTTATTTGACATCTTACTTAGGTATATTAATTATAAATATGGGCAATTTCAATCATTGAAAATTTGATGACTAAGTGAATAGTGGTGGGAATAGTCAATGAAAATGTTTCTTTGTAAATCTTGGATAAATATTTTATGAATTGTTTATAAATGTTTGATTATGCTATGAAAGCACATTACATTTATTGTATTTGGTCATGTTTATTTGAGATGTTAATAATTGATATGACTTGTACTATGCTTGGTAATGCCTCATAACTCTAATCCGGCGACGGAGTCGGGTTAGGGGTGTTACATCTATCAAATATACCAAAATGACTCAAGCCTATACATGCCAGATACCATATATACATAGCTTTAAAAGTACCAAAATAGATTATCGATAGTGTGATGAAGTCTCTAACGATTTCCGGATCCGAGCTGGTTTCGATTATCTATAAGATAGGGAAAGAACACACAGAGTAAGCTTTAAAAGCTTAGTAAGCCATATACAAATAAAATTACCTCATGAAACAACATTATTTCCATCAAATATACAAATTATGAATATGCACATATAAACTCAAAAACCTTTCCCGATGTATACATATCCAAGAACACATGTACATTCATCAAATACTTCCCTTTTTAATACTCGTATGAATCTCATACGTACCTATATCACTTAATTTAATTACACATTCTTTCTCGTCTTGACTTTTCCTATTGAACCTTTCAGAATCATTAAGGATTCCCGGAAATCACATATAGCTCGTACAATGCCATATCTTAGATATGGTCTTACATGTTATCACATATCGATGCCAATAACCCAGCTATGGTCTTACACGAAAGCACATAACGATGCCAATGTCCCAGACATGGTCTTACACGTAATTACATCTCGGTAATTCTAATGTCATGACATTTAAATCCTATACTATTCCTAAGGTTCATACGAGACTTCCGGATGTTGTAACTCTGTTGATTCTTGCTCGTATTTGATTATTCGACATTCAATGCAGTTCAATGGCAAATAAACTTATATAATTCAATTTAAATACATTTATTTGCATATGAACTTACCTCGTATTCAGGATAGACAGACCAGATCGACTACTCAATAACCTTTGATTTTCCCCGATCTAAATCCAATTTCTTTCTTTCTTGATCTATATGTATTCAAAAATAACTCATTTAATCACCTACTCATTCAACTAAGTCCAAAAAAACACATTTTGGCATTTTACACATTAACCCCTAAACTTTCACATTTATTCAATTTAGTCCCTATTTCACAAATACACAAAATTCACAAAATTCAACTTAACTCATGCTTAGCCAATTTTGTAACACCCCAAACCCGGCCTAGACGTTATGACCGGATCTGACGTGTCACATCTAAGTGACGTTTGTAAACCGGAAAGTTCGGAAAACTCAATACAAAACATTTATTCTCTTTGGGACTTTTAGGATAGTAATTTCGTAAACACATTATTCCCTTATCAAACAAATCATTTATTAAACAGAATAAAATATCGCAGAAGCTCGTTTGAGTTGTATTTTGATTCTTTTTTTTAAGGTTTGAAAAATCATAATTTCCTTTAAAAACCGTTATCGTTTTAAAACTCGCGTTTCCTAGTCTAGCAGGTAGCAATGAAAAGAAATTACCAATTAAAAGTTAAAAATCCCAAATGGCCTTATTACAGAATCATTAGCCCAATATATTAAAACTAAATTAAATAAAATAACTAAGTTTACATTTAAAACATATCGAGCGTGTGGCCACCTCCGAGTCCCTCGCGGCTCCAAATCGTCTAAGACTGGGGATTACCTGCACAGTTAAGGAAAATGGTGAGTTACGAGAACTCAGTGTGTAATCCCCTACTACAGTGTCGATGCAGGCCCAAGCCCTAATCATTACTGACTCGATGCGGGCCTTAGCCTATCTGAGAATCGAGCGGGTCCAAGCCCAAAATCATGTCAATGCAAACAGAATGCAGCCCAACCCAGTCCAACCATCACACCACCCGTACCAACCCTACACACCATGTGGGGACCAAGTCGACCCACCCAGCCTTACACACCAATAACGCGGTAGAGTAAGCTAATATCAACGCAGCAAAGCTGCTAATAACAGTAAACGTGGCTGATAAACCGTAAAAGTAACATATTCTAAACCCACATTTAGTATGATTTTGGATGATTTAAGCCCCAATTTATGTAAAAAGGTGCTCTTAATCCTTTCTTTTCATGTCTTATACTCAGGAAAGCACCCGATGACGAAAAGAACGAGAAACAGGCTTAAAATGGACCAAGTTGGGCCAAGCCACGAAATCGACACGACCTGAACTCCACTCCACATGGCCGTGCCACCATTCCTACTAGAACACGGCCTTGCCCACGACTTTACGCGGCCGTGCCTCATTTTATGATGTCGAACACGGCCTGGCCACGATTTACACGAGCGTGTGCCATGGCCGTGCCTCTACCGTGGAGAAGAGGAATTTCATTCGGTAAAGGATACTTAGGGAGAAAGAAACGTGTTTCAAAAGCCTATAAATACACCCTAGGTACCAGCTAAAAGGGGGCGGAAAAGCTAGGCTAAAAAGCCAAGCCGAAAAGGTCAGATTTGTGGGAATCACTCGAAGATAGCCAGTTGATCCATCTCAAGAAGCCGGAATTCTACTCAAGATGGAGGATCTCCTCTTCAATTCCTTCAGGGGGTTTTAGTGATTTCTTATGTTTTGTGTTATCTTTTCTCTTGAGATGTTTTCCTTTATTGTTATGAACTAAACCTTCGGATACCTGAAGGGGATGAAACCTATGACGAATCTTGTTATTTGATTTTTGAATTATATGATAATAACTTAGTTTGTTCTTAATTGTGTGAACTTAATTCAAATATAATGTGCTTAGGTGGAGGAGGAATAGACCACCGCCTAAGAGTAGATCCAACATAATTAGCGAGAGTTGATCGCACGCCTAGAGATAGGGTGACGAGATTTTGCCGGATTAGGGTGAAACCTAATATGGGAATCCACAGATCGATTTACTGTTATTCTAGGGGGTTACTATAAGCGAACGAGAGTTCCACTAATTAACCTAGGGTTAGACGTTCTTCACCTCGAGAGAGGGTTTAATATACGTTAGGGAGTCTCACGGATCAAACTAAGTAAATAAATCATATGGTTCAAGGTTAAATAACAAGTGAAGTCTAGGTGGATTTTTCCTAAGGGTATCGCTTGAGTCAACTGAGTTTTTCCAAAAGTTGTTTCCCAATTTCATTCTTTTTCTTTTTGCATTTTAGCTTAGTAAGTAGATTAATTTTAGTTTTAAAAACCATCACTTTATATTAAGGCTAAATAATAAAAAGGCGGTAAGTATTAGTACTTTTAGTTCCTTTGGGTTCGATAATCCGGTGTTGCCTAAGCTATACTACTGTTCGATAGGTGCACTTGCCTTTCATCGTTGTCGAGTTAGTTTCGTGTTCGATCATTCTTTTATAAATTTTAAAACTACGATTCACAATGATCAAGTTTTTGGCGCTTGATTGTTTGGGAACTAAAATATTAAGAAAACTCTATTTTTATTACTTTAGCCATTATTTTATTTTTCGCAATTTATTTTTATTTTTAGTTTTTAATTTTAAATTTGCTAAGTTTTCTTTCTTTCTTTTTCTACCAGGTACCTCTAGTTTATGACTAGAAGGAACCCGAGAGGACCTTTAGAATACGACAGTGACATTGAATCTACCGCTCGAAGAAATAGCAGAGAAATTAGGCGAGCCCTAAATTACCAAGGAGAGCGAGAAGACCGATCCAATCCAACTGAAGGGATGGACGAAAATAATCCACCACCACAAAATGATGTGGCAGATCAAAATGCTCCTCGTACTATGTATGATTATGCTAAACCTCATTTAACATGGGCAGAATCGAGTATTGTTAGGCCTGCTATAGCTGCTAATAATTTTGAATTAAAGCCAACACTATTCAAATGATTCAACAGTTTGTTCAATTTGATGGTTTGCAGGACGAAGACCCAAACACTCATATAGCTAACTTTTTAGAGTTCTGTGATACCTTCAAAATAAATGGTGTTTCTGATGATGCCATACGTCTTTGGTTATTTCCCTTTTCATTAAGGAATAAAGCTAAACAGTGGTTAAACTCGTTACCACGAGGGTCAATTACTACATGGGAATAAATGACCGAAAAATTTCTATTAAAATATTTTCCACCGGGCAAAACGGCCAAGTTATGTAATGATATATCTTCTTTTGTGCAGATGGATTTAGAGACATTATACGACGCATGGGAGAGATACAAAGATCTCTTGAGGAGATGCCCACACCACGGATTACCATTGTGGCTCCAAGTCCAAACTTTTTACAACTGTGTGAATCCTTCAACACGGTAATTAATTGATTCGGCATGCGGTGCAACCTACGAATAGTAGAACTCGAGGCGACCCTACGAGTTTATTGAAGAGATGTCATTTGAATAACTATCGGTGGCAAGTTACAAGAACAAAGCCAACAAAAGCGGCCGGAGTTTACAACCTCGATGCAGTAACCAAGTTATCAAATCAGGTAGAGTTGATGAATAAGAAGATTGATAGTTTGTGTTCTTCGCAGTACACGATCATGCAAATGCGACGCAAGTGGGGCTGTGGCAAATTCTGAGTACCCACCCTACCAACCAGAGAGCGAACAGATGAACTATTTAGGTAACAATTTCAGATCCAATAATAACCCATATTGTAATAATTATAATCCAGGTTGGAGGAACCACCCAAATATTTCGTGGGGAGGACAAGGAAATCAAGGAAATCAAAGACAACAACCTCCTCAAAATTTCCAAAATCAGCCCTATCCATAGGAAAAGAAACCGAGTCTTGAAGAGACGTTGAACAAATTCATAGCATCCACAGAAGCCCGTCTCCAAAAAAATGAGGTAACGCTCAACACCCAACAAACATCGATCAAAACGATCGAGAACCAAGTTGGAGGACTTACAAAGGCAATCGGGGAAATTACCCAGTCAGTCGGAGAAATTGCAAAGATATTATTCGAACGACCGCAAGGGCGTCTACCAAGTAACACTGAAATTAATCCTAAAGAGCAGATCCAAGCCATAACAGCTCAGGAGAATACAAGGGTAGATGAATCCATCTCAACACAAGGAAACAAGGTAGAAAATGGTAAAGTTGAGGTAACACAAGACAAGCCAAAACCGATAATCAAAGCTTACCAACCTCGCATACCTTAGCCCGAAGCATTGAAGAGAGACGACACAGAGGAACAGTTCGGTAAGTTTCTTAAACTCTTAAAGAAATTACACATTAACTTACCACTCCTCGAAGCTCTTTCGCAGATGCCTGATTCTAGGAAATTCTTAAAGAAGCTTCTGACAAACAAGCAGAACCTAGATGAAGATTCGCATGTGGAACTCAACGCAAAGTGCTCAGCAATCTTGCAAAATAAGCTACCACAGAAACTAAGAGATCCAGGGAGTTTTACAATTCCATGTTTAATTGGTAGACTAACTGTTGATAATGCGTTAGCTGATTTAGGGGCAAGCATAAATGTCATGCCTTATAAATTGTTTAAACAATTAGGTCTAGGGAAACCCAAACAAACTAGGATGAGCATTCAATTAGGTGATAAAACTGTTAGAATTCCTAGGGGTATTATCGAAGATGTTCTCGTAAAAATTGACAGATTCGTTTTCCCAGTAGATTTTGTTGTCTTAGACATGGATGAGGATAATTCGATCCCCCTAATTTTAGGAAGACCCTTTTTAGCCACTGCCAGGACTAAAATTGATGTTGATGCAGGAGAACTCATACTTTGCGTAGGTAATGAGACCGTCACCATCAAGGCTCTCGATTCGGCTAGAACATCGAGTAATCAAGGTGAGAACGTAAATTTCCCTAATAACCATTCGGTTAACTCTTCTTTTTAGGAAACAACACTGAAGAATACAACTGAACTCGATCCTAACCTCAACCCCAACAAAGAAATAACTCATGAAGATCGAGAAATTCAGATCGATGATCTAGACAAGTGGAAGACACATTTTAAGGAGAAATTAGGGATACACGACGAAGAGCCAGAACCACACGACGAAAAATTGAAAGAGTCCCTAGAAGAGCTTATAGGAACAACAAACCACTTCAAAATAGGAGACAAGGTACTGTTAGAAGAAGCAGATCCTCGAATATCTCCTCCAGACCCTAACACAAACAAAGAAATACCTTTGAGGGTAACCAGTGTTTTCCCATACGAAACAGTCGAGGTAAGTAATCCTATTTTTGGTACTTTTACTATAAATGCATCTCGACTTAAAATTTTTCTCGAGGATATAGATAATAACATGAGGAAGGACTTCCAACTCCTCAAACCACCCTGAAGATGCAAATGAGAAGAGAGTCTAGCTTAAAACTATAAACGAGCGCTTCTCGGGAGGCAACCCGAGCACTAACATAAATTATTCTCACATTTTGCTTTCAATTTATTTTTCTTTTCATCTTTTCTTTCTGAACACGTAGTTATAAACTAACAAGGGGTGCAGAATTCAAGAACACACGGCCTTACACACGGCCGTGGCCGTGGCCGTGTGTACCTCAAGAATCTTGGTACTAACAGGACAGGACGGTACAAGTTAGAATGACCTAATTTCTGGCAATCACGGACTCAACCACTCTCCCACGGGCACCAAATAAGTGACACGGCCGTGCTTGATGGCCGTGTGAGGCTACTGACTTGCCAACCACGGGCTGAACACGCCCGTGCCAGATAACCGTGCTAATATACTGACTTGTCGAACACAGGCTAGACACGAGCGTGGGGAATCAACATGCCTTAGAACACGGCCGTGCGAGACGGTCGTGTGAATCGACACATACTCAACCCACGGGCGTGGGAAACCGCCAGACCTAAAATTCTATTTAAACATCATACCCTTTTCCTTCCCCTTATTAACCCACTTCTTTCTTCTTTCCTTCTTCCTTCATTTCCTTTCTCTTTCCTTTTTCTTTTTCCTAATAAATCCTTAGACTCTTGAGCTACATTAAAATCATATCCATGGCAAAGAAGCATAAGAGGCCAATCTCCCCAAAGGAGATCGATTCACTTGAGTTCATGTCGGCAGCTTCATCCAAACAACAAGCCAAGGGTCTTTGAGACCAATTATTTGTTCTTTTATTTTTATCTTCTCCTTTATTTTCTTTATCTTTACTTCTATACTACTTAATTTAGTTTACTTTGTTTTAGTTTCTTGTTTTTAGGTTCTTAAGGCTGCTTGGGAATCACGCCACCACCACCACCATAACCTCAGCCTTAGAAATCACACCCAAAAATAAGGACTCTACGGTCCACCCATATTTTCTTTTAATTTTAGTTTTCTTCTTAGTCTCCTTCTCTTTATCTTCATTGTCCTTAATTTCATATTTAGTTTACTTCAATTATGTATTAAGGATCCCTGGCTAATTCTCTGCAAGTGACCCAATTTCTTCATCTAGCGCAGGTTCGTCATCAAGACGGCCCATCACCACCACCAAAGGCACAATCTCATCTCAAGGAATCATCCGAAAATTCAGGAAGTTTTCACTTACCCCCATATCTGATGATTTTATTACAAGGTTATTATATATCTTTGTACATTGAGGGCAATGTACATCTTAAGTGTGGGGGGTGAACAACCTAAGAAGATACCTAACAAAAACCCTGAATTTAGTCATGTTCTTAAGTAATTTACTCATATTGCTAGTTAGGATGAAATTTCTGATGATTTATGACTTTTATTGATAGGTCTCAGATTAAGTCATTGATAATTGTGCATTGATAATTAAAATTGAATAATACTAGAGAATCAAGCATGATAAGTCTAGTTTTCAGAAATTAAAAATTTTCTAGGTTGTCAAACTGAGTTTAAATATTACCTTGAAGTTTTGAATTTACGAGGTTGACATCAAAATACCCATAATTTTTGTGAGTTTTTGAGCCTTATAGAGCATAAATTCTTTTTCTTGCTCACTTTATTGATTATGAGTATGTCAACACTGATTTGTTATTCTAGAACTTGCATCGATTATACATATCGAGACCACATTTTATGATTTGATTCACAGAGATGATAAAAGGCACCTAGGTTTTAACCCATTAATTCCCTAAAAAGCCTACCGTCACAAATTAACCCCTAGTTAACCCCATTTTAACCAGACACCCTTTTTATTGACATACCCACTAATATTAACCCAGAACCCCTTTGTTTTTGTTATCACCATTCCTTTTGACTACCCTTATATCGAGATTTGATCTGATTAGTTGCCTAATTATGAATTTCAGTAGTTTATCCTTTATTATGTATTTAGTTTGTTCTAAAAAATGAAGTATATCCATTATTCATTATTAGTTGTGATTAAATGAGCTTATACGTTTGGATTCCAAATATCAAAGAAGAAGCTCGTATTTCAGTGGTGGAGATTTGATTTTCATGCAAGCCTATGGGATTAACTCTTCATGTTTGGCTTTTGAGTGCCTAAATTCTGAACCTTAAACACTTTGAGTGATTTGAGCGAATCTTTTGAGAGGATGTCAATCCTTGTCGATTTCGAATTAGAGGTAATTATTTAGATGAAGGGAGACGCCTAGGTTTTCGAGCTACAAAATCTATGACTTATACTATTTGAATTTTTAGGACACTTTGAATTGAATTATCCATGTATAAATTATCTATGAATTATGATGAGACACTATCAATAGGAATTATGAATTGAGGAAAGTTTGTTTTAATTGTAAGTTGAGAATTTTGCTTGAGGACAAGCAAAAGCTTAAGTGTGGGGGTATTTTATAAACCGTAAAAGTAACATATTCTAAACCCATATTTAGTATGCTTTTGGATGATTTAAGCCCCAATTTATGTAAAAAGGTGCTCTTAATCCTTTCTTTTCATGTCTTATACTCAGGAAAGCACCCGATAACGAAAAGAATGAGAAACGGGCTTAAAACGGACCAAGTTGGGCCAAGACATGAAATCGACACGGCCTGAACTCCACTCTACACGGCCGTGCCACCATTCCTACTAGAACACGGCCTTGTCCATGACTTGCACGGCCGTGCCTCATTTAACAGTGTCGAACACGGCCTGGCCACGATTTACACGAGCGTGTGCCATGGCCGTGCCTCTGCCGTGGAGAAGAGGAATTTCATTCGGGAAAGGATACTTAGGGAGAAAGAAACGTGTTTCAAAAGCCTATAAATACACCCTAGGTACCAGCTGAAAGGGGGCGGAAAAGCTAGGCTAAAAAGCCAAGCCGAAAAGGTCAGATTTGTGGGAATCACTCGAAGATAGCCAGTTGATCCATCTCAAGAAGCCGAAATTCTATTCAAGACGGAGGATCTCCTCTTCAATTCCTTCAGGGGGTTTTAGGGATTTCTTATGTTTTGTGTTATCTTTTCTCTTGAGATGTTTTCCTTTATTGTTATGAACTAAACCTTCGGATACCCGAAGGGGATGAAACCTATGACGAATCTTGTTATTTGATTTTTGAATTATATGATAATAACTTAGTTTGTTCTTAATTGTGTGAACTTAATTCAAATCTAATGTGCTTAGGTGGAGGAGGAATAAACCCTGCCTAAGAGTAGATCCAACATAATTAAGCAGAGTTGATCGCACGCCTAGAGATAGAGTGACGAGATTTTGCCGGATTAGGGTGAAACCTAATATGGGAGTCCACGGATCGATTTCATCGCTATTCTAGGGGTTATTATAAGTTTAACGAGAGTTCCACTAATTAACCTAGGGTTAGACGTTATTCACCTCGAGAGAGGGTTTAATATACATTAGGGAGTCTCACAGATCAAACTAAGTAAATAAATCATATGGTTCAAGGTTAAATAACAAGTGAAGTCTAGGTGGATTTTTCCTAAGGGTATCGCTTGAGTCAACTGAGTTTTTCCAAAAGTTGTTTCCCAATTTCATTCTTTTTGTTTTTTGCGTTTTAGCATAGTAAGTAGATTAATTTTAGTTTAAACAACCATAACTTTATATTAAGGCTAAATAATAAAAAGACGGTAAGTATTAGTACTTTTAGTTCCTTTGGGTTCGATAATCTGGTCTTGCCTAAGCTATACTACTGTTCGATAGGTGCACTTGCCTTTCACCGTTGTCAGAGTTAGTTTCTAGGTTCGATCATTCTTTTATAAATTAAAACTCTGATTCACAGGGATCAGTGGCTGAGCCACTAGAATCAGTATACGTGGCAAAGCCACTAAATCAGTAAATCGTGGCATAGCCACCAATACAGTACTTCCTCCAAAATACAAAACCCAACCCAATGCAGCATGTCATGTCATATATAACCCATGTATGCAGTATATCATAATCATAATCAATCATACAAAATACACATACATCACTTATACTACCACTAAGGGTATGACGGTCATTTGGTCGGTTGGGGGTAAAGTGGTAATTCACCCCTCGGGGGTATTCCGATAATTTTACCCATCGAGGGTATTTCAGTAATTTTCACCCATTGAGGGTATTTCAATAATTTCACCCACTGAGGGTATTTCAGTAATTTCATCGATCGAGGGTATTTCAATAATTTAGTCATCTAATGGTCTCTCCAGAGGCCTACAGTCGCCCCGAGCGACACAGGTACCATTTCTGGTCAAAATGGTGCAATTGGGCCTAAAGCCCAATTTTCGGCCCAAGCAGGCCCACATGCTCGTGTGGCCCATTCAGCCCATTATCGATCACGGTTCTATGAGCCTCGCAGTCGTATCTATTATCTGACACTTACCATGGATTTTGCCCCTGGGGGCCCATTTGCCCATTGGGCCTACTTCGGCCCAACAAGGCCCATTGCGGCCTAAGCCCACGAGAAAGTTCGTGGCATTCCCAACGGTCTATCGCCATCGATTGTGGCTCGGTTTATCTCTACGAGTGCTTGCACGCTCGAGTGATCTCGGATGCTGAAGTTTCGGCTTATCAGTTTTTCGGCTTTAGCCGATTCGCAGTTCATCAGGGTGTGAATACACACCTTCGTTCATCGCATTGACAGAACTAAAATAGGTGTACAGTTACACACCTGCTACGGATTACGGTTTGAGACACTTTTCGAGGCACCTATCATAACAATTGACCATTAGTTAGTCTCAACCTTTGGTAACCCAAAATATTGAAATACTTTACTTAACTAACTTTACTTACCACGAGACACGATCTCCCACAGTGCAACGGTAATCGGCCCTATTCTGTGGCTAAGGAAAACGAGTCCCTAACAATAATCGACGAAAAGGAGAGTATTAGCCAGAATCAAATAAAGAGAAAACCAGCCTAGATATAGTCAGCACCTACCTACGAATCGAAGAGTTTCGGAAATGGTTAGAACAGAAAAGGAAGAGTTACCCAGGCCCTAATAGATTCGGCCTACACAAAAGAATCAAGGCTTAATGTTTGGCTAGTTTAAAGAGAGGAATAAGAGGAAAAGAAAGGTTGTGTGTTTGGCCAAAGGAGAACCGAAAGGAGAAAAGGGATTCGACAGCAAGTGGGCAGCAATCACGAGATAATGATGTAACGAAGAAAAGAAGAAAAGAAGGTGAAAGAGGAGAGGCCTATCAATTCGACAAATAGCCAAAAGTGCATAAGAAGGAGAAGAATGGGAGAAGAAGTGAATTCGGCAAAGGTCAAAAATGAAAAGAAAACAAAACAAACCCGAGACGTCACCAACAAAAGAAAACCCCCAAATACACTCAATTAGCTAGCCGTTCAAGCACTACATGAATTTTAAACAAAATTACAGCCCCTAGTTTTTGGGATGTTACAACTCTACCCCCTTAAATAAATTTTGGCCTCGAAATTTACCTGATAAGAAGAGGTGAGGGTATTGCTGTCGCATTGCCTCCTCAGGCTCCCACGTGGCTTCCTCTGAACCGTGATTACGCCAAAGCACCTTGACTAACAGAACAGATTTTCTTCTTAACACTTTAACATCATGATCCAGTATTTACACCGGTTCTTCCTCAAAAGTCAGATCAGGTCTTACCTCGATATCTTCCACTGGCACTATATGAGAGGGATCAGAACTGTATCGTCTGAGCATAGAGATGTGGAACACATCATGTATACGATTTAACTCAGGAGGCAGCTCCAGCTGATAGGCGACCGGTCCCACACGCTTTAATATCCGGTAAGGTCCGATGAATCTAGGGCTCAGCTTGCCTTTCCGTCCAAATCTTAGAATCTTCTTCCATGGTGAGACCTTCAGGAAGACATAATCTTCCACCGAGTACTCAATCCCTTTACGTTTTAAATCAGCATACGACTTCTGCCTATCGGATGCTTCTTTTAACCGGTCCTGAATCAACTTTACTTTTTCCTCAGTTTCAGACACTAGCTCTGGTCCCAACATTCTCCGCTCACCCAGTTCTGTCCAACAAGTAGGGGTACGACACCTACGACCATATAACGCCTCGTACGGTGCCATTTGAATGTTGGATTGGTAGCTGTTGTTATATACAAATTCTGCTAATGGCAAATAGTCTTCCCAACTGCCCTTGAAATCAATTACACAGCTTCTTAGCATGTCTTCCAATATCTGAATTACCCTCTCCGACTGACCATCATTCTGAGGATGAAATGCCGTGCTGAAATCTAACCTTGTACCCAAAGCTTCGTGTAACACTCTTCGTAAGCGTGACGTGAATCGGGGTCCACATCGAAATGATAGACACTGGTACCCCATGCAGCCTCACAATCTCAGCCACGTATAACTTGGCCAACTTCTGTAACGAGTAATCAGTGCGAACTGGTATAAAGTGGGCAGACTTAGTCAGTCAATCAACAATAACCCATACCGAATCTTTCTTAGTAGGCGTCAGGGGTAGCCCACTAACAAAATCCATGGTTACCCTCTCCCACTTCCAGAGTGGAATTTTAACAGGTTGCAGTAATCAAGAAGGCAGTTGATGCTCAGCCTTCACTTGCTGGCATGTCAAACACTTACCTACAAAATCGGTAACCTCACGCTTAAGCCCTGGCCACCAGTATAGTTCACACAGGTCTCGGTATAACTTGTTCCCACCAGGATGCATAGCATATGGACTACTATGCGCTTCTCGCAGTATGGACTACCTTAACTCAGAATCCCTCGGTACACAAACTCTCCCACGGAAGAATAATACTCCCTCACTATTCAGCCCAAAGTCCACATTTTCTCCCTTCTTCACCAGTCGTAAACGAGGAATCAAAGATTCATCCAGCAACTGCTTCTCCTTAATTTGATCAATCCAAGTCGGTCTCACTTGAAGTTCAGCTAACAGACTACCATCCTCAAACAGGCTGAGACGAGCAAACATTGCTCTTAGATCAGATACAACCTTACGGTTCAATGCATCCGCTACTACGTTAGCTTTTCTCGGATGATACTCAATCGAGCAATCATAATCCTTAAGCAACTCTATCCATCTTTGTTGCCTAAGATTCAACTCCTTCTGAGTAAGGAGGTACTTGAGGCTTTTATGGTCGGTATAAATGATCGACTTCTCCCCATACAAGTAGTGTCTCCAAATCTTCAGTGCGAAAACCATCGCAGCTAATTCCAAGTCATGAGTGGGGTAACTCACCTCGTGCGGCCTAAGCTGACGAGCGCATACGCCACCACCTTACCCTCTTGCATCAGCACTGATAAACCGTAATATATACATATTTTAATCCCACATTTAGCATACTTTTTGGATGATTTATCCTTTGAATTGTAGAATTTGATGCTCCTAATCCTTTAATTTCATGTTTTATACTTAGGAAAGCATTGGAGGATTAAAAATACGAGAAACGGGCCAAAAACAGAGCAAATGGGCTTACCTTAGAGACTCTCACGGCCTGGACTATCACCCACAGCCGTGCGTTTTGAGTAACAACTGAGACACGGCCTAGAACATCGTACACGGCCAGATCACACGGCCGTGTGTGGCAAACAGGATCGACCGCGGCCAAGAGATTCGACCACGAGAGTGTCACACGGGCGTGTCCCTGCTATAGCCAAGATGAGTTTCATTCAGAATAGGATACTTGTGGGCCAAGAAAGAAATTCTGAAGCCTATATAAACGCCCTAGGCATAACCTAAAAAGTGTCTTTTGGTCGGGGGCGAAGCCAGATAGGCTGAACACGGGGAATTACTCCAAGAAAGCCAGTTGATTCATCTCAGAAGTCAGAATCATACTCAATACAGAAGATCTTCCCTTCAATTTCCTTCAGGGGGTTTTAGGGTTTTTCTTATGTTTTGTTATTTACTTTCTTCTGAGATGTATTCTTTATTATTCATGAACTAAACCCCTCAAATACCTGAGGGGATGAAACTCGAGACGGATCTTGTTATTGTTTTACTCAACTATATGTTAAATACTTGATTTGTTCTTAATTATGTGTTCTTAATTCTTGTTTTAATATTTCAGGATATTGATCCAAGTATTGATGTGCTTAGGCAGTGGAGAAAAAGTCCCTGTTCAAGAGTAGATCTAGCATAGTTCAGTGGAGTTGATCGGAACCTTAGAGATAGGATGACGAAAATTTGCCAGATTAGGGTCAAACCTAATATGGGAGTCCATAAATCGAGTTAATACAACACTAGGGGTTTTAATTAGAAAGAGATTTCAATTAATCAACCTAGGGTTAGACGTTAGTATCCTCGAAAGAGGTATTAATATAAATTAGGGAATCCTACGGATCAAGTCAAGTGAATAAATCGTCTGGTTCAGAGTTAAATAACAAGTGAAGTCTAGGTGGATTCTTCCTCGGGTATTGTCTTAATCAACTGGTTTTCCCAAAAGTGTTTTCCCAATTCACCCTCTTTGTCTTAGCATCCTTAGTTTAGTAATTAGTTAGATAAACATCAATTCCCTTAATACTTAGGCTAGATAATAAAAAGATAGTAACTACTAGTACTCTTGGTCCTTGAGGATACGATATTTCCGGTCTTGCCCTAGCTATACTACCGAACGATAGGTGCGCTTACCTTATTCGTTGTCATAGTTAGTTTTGACACGATCAAGTTTTTTGCGCCACTGCCGGGGACTAAGATATTAGGAACACTTGATTTTTATTACTTTAGCCATTTTTATTTTTGCAATTAATTTTATTTCTACTTTAATAATTTGTCTTTTTCCTTGCTTCTGGCAGGTATTCTAGTTTATGACTAGAAGAAACCCGTCAGGACCTCTACTTTACGATAGTGATATAAAAGGAACCGTTCGCAGAAACCAAAGAGAAATTAGGCGAATCCTACAATACACACAAGAAGAGCAAGAGGACAATACTAATAACACAGAAGAGATGGCTAATCCCCAGAATAATCCACTTCCTCCGGTGGTTGCCGAAAATCCTCCTCCTCGAACTATGTATGATTATGCTAAACCTAATTTAACAAGAACTGGATCGAGTATTGTTAGACTTGCTGTCGCTGCAAATAATTTTGAACTGAAACCTAACACTATACAGATGATACAACAGTTTGTTTAGTTTGATGGTTTACGGGACGAGGATCCTAACACACACTTAGGGAACTTTTTGGAGTTATGCGATACGTTTAAGATTAATGGTGTTTCTGATGATGCCATTCACCTTCGGTTATTCCCCTTTTCTTTAAGGAATAAAGAAAAACAGTGGTTGAATTCTCTTCCATGAGGATCAATCACTACATGGGAACAAATGACCGAAAATTTTTTGTTAAAATACTTTCCGCCGACTAAAACGGCTAAGTTGAGGAATGATATCTCTTATTTTCTGTAGATGGATTTAGAGACACTTTACGATGCATGGGAGAGATACAAGGATTTATTGAGAAGATGCCCTCATCATGGGTTACCATTGTGGCTACAGGTTCAAACCTTCTATAACGGTGTGAACCCTCAACTAGGCAAACTTATTGATGCACCTACGCGGTGGAACCCTAAATAACAAAACCCCTGAAGCAGCTTACGAATTCATTGAAGAGATGTCACTGAATAATTATCAGTGGCAAGTTATGAGAACAAAGCCAACAAAAGCTGCCAGTGTTTTCAACCTCGACGCAATGACCATGCTATCAAATCAGGTAGAACTCTTAAGTAAGAAAATTGATGGTTTGTGTGGTTCCTCGCAGGTACATCTAGTGATGTAGTGTGATACAAAATGGAGGAGGGTCGAACAATACAGAATACCCACCCTACAACCCCGGCATAGAAAATGAACAGATGAACTATATGGGTAACCATTCTAGACCTCAAAATAACCCTTATAGTAAGACTTATAATCCAGGGTGGAGGAACCATCCGATTTTCTCATGGGGAGGTCAAGGAAATCAAAGACAACAACCCCCTCCAGGCTTTCAACAGCAACCTTATCCACAAGAGAAAAAGCCGAACCTTGAGGAGATGCTAACAAAATTTATCGCGGTGTCAGAAACCCATTTTCAAAACAACGAGACAATGCTCAAAAATCAGTAGGCATCAATTCAAGTGACCGAGAACCAGTTAGGTCCGCTAGCTAAGCTAATCTCAGAATGACCGCAAGGTTGCTTGCCAAGCAACACTGAGACTAACCCAAAGGAGCAAATTCATGCCATTACTGATTACGATAGTGAAGGGTTAGTAGAATCCAAATCTGAGCCAAGGCAAGAACCCGTGGTAAATAAAGGTAAGGTTGAGGTAAGCCACGATACACAGAAACCTGTCATTAAAGAGTATACACCTCGAGTGCCATATCCTAGTGCGATGAAGAAAGACCACACAGAGGAACAATTTGGTAAATTTCTTAAACTTTTAAAGAAATTACATATTAACTTACCGATTCTTGAAGCTATCTCGCAGATTCCAGATTCAAGGAAATTTTTAAAAGAGCTTCTGACAAACAAACGGAGGTTAGACGATACGTCGCATGTGGAGCTAAACGCAATGTGCTCAGCAATTTTACAAAACAAACTACCACGGAAATTAAAAGATCCAGGGAGTTTTACGATTCCTTGTTTAATTTGTAGTTTATATATTGATAATGCTTTAGCATATCTAGGGGCAAGCATCAACGTCATGCCTTATAAACTGTTTAAAAAACTAGGTCTAGGGAAACCCAAACAAACTAGGATGAGCATTCAATTAGCTGATAAAACCATTAGAGTTCCTAGGGGTATAATCGAAGATGTTCTAGTGAAAGTTGATAAATTTATATTCCCAAATGAGACTTTGTCGTTTTAGACATGGATGAGGACAACAATATTCCCTTAATCCTAGAAGCGGACCTTTTAGCAACCGCGTAACTAAAATTGATGTTGGTACAGGAGAACTCACACTTCGTGTAGGTGACGAAACGATCACTCTTTAGGCTCTTGACTCGGCTAGGACGTCAAATGAAAAAGGTGAGAACATAAATTCTATTGATAACCAATTGGTTCAACCTTCTTTTCAGGAAGCACCGCGAAAGTACACATCTGAGCCAGATCCTAGATCTCATGCAAACAAAGGAAGTAATTCATGAGGAACGAAGGCTTCATGTCGAGGAACTAGACGAGTGGAAGACACATTTCAAGGAGAAACTAGGAACACACGAAGCAAAATTGAGGGAACCCTCGAACGAGCTTATAAGAACAGTAAATCACTTTAAAATAGGAGATCAGGTATTGTTGGAAAAGACAGACCCTCGAATAACCATTCCAGACCTTAAGGAAGAGATCCCTTTTACGGTACTGAATGTCTTCCCATACGGAACAGTCGAGGTAACTAATCCTAAGTTCGGCACTTTTAGAGTAAACACTAATCGACTCGAACCATATATTGTTAGAATTGATAGTAGGAAAGAGGAGTTTCAACTCCTCGAACCACCATGATCGTGCGAATAAAAGGTAAGTCTAGCTTAGGACTTTAAACAAGCGCTTCTCGGGAGGCAACTCGAGCACTAACCCCCTTTATTTTCATATCTTTGATTTTTAGTACCTAACTAAAGACTAACCAAGTTAATTAAAGCATAGGTTTCCGTGCCACACAGCCTTGCACACGGGCGTGGCCGTGGCCGTGTGGGCATCACGAATTTACACACTAGCATGGCAGAGGTCGTACAAACCAAGGACGAAAAGTCCCCACATCACGGATGGCTATAAAATGCCACGACCGTGTGATACGGCCGTGGTAGACACTGAGAATGTCACACGGGTATAAGCCACGCCCGTGCTTTGAGGCCGTGGCTGACACTGAGAAAGACACATGGGCATGGAACCCTCTACACAGGCGTGGGAAAAACGAACGAGCCACCACACGGCCGTGTGAAACGGTCGTGTGATCGAACACGCCCACAGCACACGGGCGTGGGCAGCACTAGGTCCTTGTTTCTTATTAAAGACCCCCCTTCTTCTCACCGTCTCCCCAAATTCTTCTTCTCCCAACCAACAGCCACCACACCCCTTTCTCTTCTCACTATCCTCTCCCTTCATTTTTCGTTCCCCTTCCCCTCATTCCTTTTCTTTCACCATCCTCCCCACCATTCCCATGCCGAAGAAGCAGAAGGACCCTAGCACAGTCTCCTCGTGCGAGACCGATCTACATAAGTTCATGACGGCCGCTTCATCAACCCAACAAGCCAAGGACATTTGAGTCCATTTATTCTACCTATGTCTTTTCTCTTCTCCTTTATTTTTCTTATCTTTAAATACATATTTAGTATATTTAGAATTTTTCTTATTATTTCTTGGCTATTTCTTCACAAGTTGCCCAATTTCTTCATCTAGCGCAGTGATTGTTGGCGGCCACCATACCACCACCAGAAACGCCTCCTCCAACTTATCTTTCACCTCCGAATCAAGTTTCCACACTCCCAACTCAAGAAATCCATCCGAAATCCAGAAAGTTTCACCTCTCTCCTTCTCTTATGATCTATTACTACATGGTTATTATCTTTCTTTGTACATTGAGGACAATGTACATCTTAAGTGTGGGGGGTGAATTTTATCGTGAAAAGTGCCTAACTTTTTGCATTATTCTCAAATCCCTGAATTTTATCTTGTTCTGAAATAATGTTCTCATATTAACTGTTAGAATGAAATTTCCTTTGATTTATGATTTTCATTGATACGTTTTGGATTAAGTCATAGTTAATTGTGCAGCGATGATTTAAACTTTAGGAGACTAGAGAATCAAGCATGATGAGTTTATTTTCAGAATAAAAAATTTGTTAGGTTGTCTACCTGAATCTAATTATTACCTTGAAGTTTGAAATTTACAAGGTTGACATCAAAAGCCCATAATTTTTGTGAGATCTTGAGCCTTTTAGGGCATACATTCCTAGTCGTGCTCACTTTATTGATTATGAGTATGTCAACATTGACTTGTTATTCTAGAACTTGCTTCGATTATACATGTCGAGACCACACCTTTGATTTGATATACTAAGATGATAAAGGCACCTAGGTTTTAACACACTTACTCCATAAAAAGCCTACCTTCATAATTAACCCCTAGTGAACCCCTTTGAGACTAACAAACCATTTCTTGACTCACCCATTAATATTAACCCAAAACCCACTTTGTATTTGTTATCACCATTTCTCTTGACTACCCTTATATCAAGATTTGATTTGATCGGTTACTTAACTATTTTCTTTATTTCAGTTACTAAATTTTATATTATTATTGTACTTGATTTGTTCTTAAAAAAATTAGGAATCTATTCATTATTACTTCTTTGTTATTGGAGCTTAAGCAGTTAATTTTATATTTTGAGAAGAAGCTCATGTTATTAGTATTAAGTTTTCAATTGATGTAAGCTTTAGTTACTCTTCTAGTTAGGTAATTTATCAATTCAGTCTCGATACTAACCCTCTAATTCAGCCTTTATCCACACCTTTAACCCAAGCCCCGTTACAACCCTTTTTAAAGACCTTTTGATTTGTGTATCATATCATTTTACAGTGGTGGAGATTTGATTTTCATGCAAGCCTATGGGATTAACTTTTCATGTTCGACTTCTGAGTGCTTATTTTTGAACCTTAAACACTTTGAGTGATTTGAGTGAACCTTTAGTGAGGATGTCAATTTTTTTTCGATTTTGAATTAAAGGTAATTATTTAGGTAAGGGGAAACACCTATTTTTCATACTATAAAAACTATGACTTTGATTGTTTGAATCTTTAGGAACCTTCTAGTTAAATTATCAATGTATAAATTACCTATAAATTATGATGAAACATTATTGATGAAGATTATGAATTAAAGGGAGTTAATTTTAATTGTGAACTGAGAATTTTTCTTGAGGACAAGCAAATGCTTAAGTGTAGGGGTATTTGATAAACCGTAATATATACATATTTTAATCCCACATTTAGCATACTTTTTGGATGATTTATCCTTTGAATTGTGGAATTTGATGCTCCTAATCCTTTAATTTCATGTTTTATACTTAGGAAAGCATCGGAGGATGAAAAATACGAGAAACGGGCCGAAAATGGAGCAAATGGGCTTACCTTAGAGACTCACACGACCTGGACTATCACCCACGGCCGTGCGTTTCGAGTAACAACCGAGACACGGCCTAGAACATTGTACATGGCCAGATCACATGGCCGTGTGTGGCAAACAGGATCGACCACGGCCAAGAGAGTCGACCACGGGCGTGTCACACGGGCGTGTCCCTGCTATAGCCAAGATGAGTTTCATTCGGAATAGGATACTTGTGGGCCAAGAAAAAATTTCGAAGCCTATATAACCGCCCTAGGCATAACCTAAAAAGTGTCTTTTGGTCGGGGGCGAAGCCAGATAGGGCTGAACACGGGGAATTACTCCAAGAAAGCCAGTTGATTCATCTCAGAAGTCAGAATCATACTCAATACAGAAGATCTTCCCTTCAATTTCCTTCAGGGGGTTTTAGGGTTTTTCTTATGTTTTGTTATTTACTTTCTTCTGAGATGTATTCTTTATTATTCATGAACTAAACCCCTCAAATACCTGAGGGGGATTAAACCTAAGACGGATCTTGTTATTGTTTTCTGAACTATATGATAAATACTTGATTTGTTCTTAATTATGTGTTCTTAATTCTTGTTTTAATATTTCAGGATATTGATCCAAGTATTGATGTGCTTAGGCAATGGAGCAAAAGTCCCTGTTTAATAGTAGATCTAGCATAGTTAAGCAGAGTTGATCGCAACCCTAGAGATAGGATGACGAAAATCTGCCGGATTAGGGTCAAACCTAATATGGGGTCCATAAATCGAGTTAATGCAACACTAGGGGTTTTAATTAGAAAGAGATTTCAATTAATCAACCTAGGGTTAGACGTTAGTAGCCTCGAAAGAGGTATTAATATAAATTAGGGAATCCTATGGATCAAGTCAAGTGAATAAATCGTCTGGTTCAGAGTTAAATAACAAGTGAAGTCTAGGTGGATTCTTCCTCGGGTATTGTCTTAATCAATTGGTTTTCCCAAAAGTATTTTCCCAATTCACTCTCTTTGTCTTAGCATCCTTAGTTTAGTAATTAGTTAGATAAACATCAATTCTATTAATACTTAGGCTAGATAATAAAAAGATAGTAACTACTAGTACTCTTGGTCCTTGAGGATACGATATTTCCGGCCTTGCCATAGCTATACTACCAAACGATAAGTGCCCTTTCCTTATTCATTGTCATAGTTAGTTTGGACACGATCAAGCACACAACCCAAACAGTGTGCGACGCATCACAGTAGACAATGAATTCCTTTCCAGACCCTGGTTGTATTAATACCGGGGCTTCAGTCAGAATCTTCTTCAGTTTCTTAAAACTCTCCTGCTATTTATCAGTCAAATTAAACGGTACCCTTTTACGCAGCAACTTAGTTAGGGGTGCAGAAATCAGTGAGAATCCCTCAATGAACCGTCTATAATACCCAACCAGACCCAGAAAACTTCGAATCTCAGATACAGTCTTTGGTGGTTTCCAGTCCAATACGGCCTCAATTTTTCGAGGATCAACCCTAATCCCCTCGGCAGACACTACATTACCCAGAAATGTCACCTCTCGTAGCCAAAACTCGCACTTGCTGAACTTGGCATAAAGTTGCTTTTCTCTTAGTATTTGAAGGACAATCTGGAGGTGCGAATCATGATCCTCCTCGGTTCTTGAATACACCAGAATGTCATCTATAAACACCACTACGAACCGGTCCAAATAGGGTTGGAAAACTCGATTCATCATATCCATGAAAGCAGCTGGTGCATTCGTCCACCCAAATGGCATAACCAGAAACTCGTAATGTCCATAACGAGTCCTGAATACAGTCTTGTACACATCTACCTCCTTAACTCTTAGCTGATGGTACCCCGATCTAAGATCTATCTTGGAGAAAATCGAAGCTCCTCACAGCTGGTCAAACAGATCGTCTATCCTTGGTAATGGGTACTTGTTCTTAATCGTCGATTTATTCAATTGGCGATAATCAATACACATGCGCATAGACCCATCCTTCTTCTTAACGAACAATACCAATGCTCCCCAAGGAGACACACTCGGCCGGATGAATCCTCGGTCCAGTAGCTCTTGGATTTGAGCCTTTAACTTGACCAACTTCTTTGGCGCCATCCTATAAGGGGCGATGGACACCGGAGCCGTTCCATGTAGAAGCTCAATGCCGGATTCGACCTCACGATTTGCAGGCAACCCCGGAAGCTCTTCGGGGAATACATTTGGAAACTCCTTTGCAGTTTTGACATTCCCAACAGACGGACCCACAGAATCAGAAATGCTGACATAAGCTAAGAATGTCTCGCAACCCTTGCGAATCAGTTTCTCGGCCCTTAGTGCCGAGATTACATTAGTTAAATAATCCCTTCGCTCCCCTATCACAATCACCTCCTCATCCTCCGAAGACTTCAATACCATATGCTTAGCAGCGTAATCCAAATTCGCACGGTGCTTCGCTAACCAATCCATGCCCAAAATAAGATCAAATTCGCCAAACGGCAGTTCCATCAAATCCGCCAAAAAGACAACCCCTTGGACCTCTAGGGGTACATCTTTAAATAGTTTATTCACTCTAACCAGTTGTCCTAGCAAACTTACCACTGACGTTTCTCTGTCAGTAATTTCGAACCGTATACCCAACGACTCAGACATAGTACATGCAGCATACAAATGTGTAGACCCAATATCAATTAAAGCGGTATATGGTACATTATAAATGAGGAACATACCAGTTATGAAATCAGGGGCGTCACCATCCTCTCGGCGCTGACCAGCATAGACCAACTCTGGCTGTCTCACCTCCGTGTTACCAGCACCTCTGCCCGGTGCTACACGACCTCGTCCCAAACCATTACCCCATCTGGCCTGACCCCGGCCTCTCGGTGGCTGCTGACCACCTCTCCCTAGCTGAACATAGCCCTGACCCGCAGCTTGCATCTGACCAGGCCTCTGAGTACAGTCTTTAACCCTATGGTCCCTAGACCCACATCTGAAGCACGCACCAGTTATCCTCCAGCACTCACCCTGGTGCGATCTTCCACACACACCAGCAGTAAGGCTACGGCCCGACAAAGAATAGCAGAACCCGGCTCGGGATCGCCCATCAAATCTAGGCCTCTTCTTAGGCCCACCAGAAGAACTTGAGGGCCCAAAATCCCTCTTATTTATGCCCCTTTCCTTCTCACGATTTTGACGCTCTAAGCGTTTCACATCCTCGGCAATTTTTGCCTTCTCAATCAAGGCAGCAAAGTCTCTTTCCCTCTGCGGAGCTATCATTACCCACAACTCATCTCGAAGACCATTCTCAAAATGTACGCAGCACTCATACTCAGTCGCGACTATGCCCCGACCATACCGGCTCAACTGCAGGAACTCTGCCTCATACTCTGCTACAGACCCATTTCCCTAAACCAGACTCAGAAATTCCTTCCTCCGAGCATCCACATAACTCGCCCCGACATATTTTCCTTAGAAGGTCGTCTTAAAGAAGTCCCATGACAAACGGTCAGACTGCGTGCCTTTCCCCACAGTAAGCCACCATTGGTACGCCTCATCTCGCAGTAAAGACACTGCTCCTTTCAATTTTTGCTCCGCCGTACAATCAAGGTCATCCATTATTCGCTCGACCGCTTCCAACCAATATTCTTCCACGTTCGGGCCTACACCAGAGATGCCCCTAAAACTTTCTGCCCCATTCGACCGGAGTCGTTCAGAAATTGACCCTCGGCCCATCGACCCAAGACTTGCTCCAAAGAACCCTTTCCGAACCCACAACATCGCTTGGGACAGGCATCACCCCACCGCTCACCATGAGACCCGCCTCACCATCGGTGAGGCTGGTGCTTCCCTAGCAAGCATGTGTCCTGATGCTGAAGACCCAGCCCTAGCACCTCGGCCTCTACCACGACTACGCGTACCCCTTCTACGACCTCTTGTGCTCCTATCGACATAGCGTATTTATCTTATTTAAGAGTTTTATGCATTAGCTTATAATTATCATAATTAACAGATATTTTATGATGAATAGTAATTAGGGTTGTTTTTGCAGATCAAATTTTTACTACAGTTTTCAGTCTTCTATAATCTCAATTTCTCTAACTAAGAAGTTTCAGTATACTACTACTATCTCTAGTAGTTTCTCAGTATAGTCATTTCAGTATATAACAGAGTACAGTGTCAGAGAACTTACAGATTTGGTGCCGGAGACTCAGTGTGCCACACCTTTGGTAACGACATTACTTTTCAAACAAAAATTTAAACAGATTAGAAAATTTTCAAAACCCATTCCACAGCCGAGTTTTATAACTTGGCTCTGATACCACTAAATGTAACACCCCAAACCCGGCCTAGACATTCTGACCAGAACTAACGTGTCACATCTAAGTGACGTTTGTAAACCGGCAAGTTTGGAAAACTCAATACAAAACATTTATTCTCTTTGGGACTTTTAGGATAGTAATTTCGTAAACACATTATTTCCTTATCAAACAAATCATTTATTAAACAGAATTAAATATCACGGAAGCTCGTTTGAGTTGTATTTTGATTCTTTTTTTTAAGGTTTGAAAAATCGTAATTTCCTTTAAAAACCATTATCGTTTTAAAACTCGCGTTTCCTAGTCTAGCAGGTAGCAATGAAAAGAAATTACCAATTAAAAGTTAAAAATCCCAAATGGCCTTATTACAGCATCATTAGCTTAATATATTAAAACTAAATTAAATAAAATAACTAAGTTTACGTTTAAAACATATCGAACGTGTGGCCACCTCCGAGTCCTTCGCGGCTCCAAATCATCTAAGACTGGGGATTACCTGCACAGTTAAGGAAAAGGGTGAGTTACGAGAACTCAGTGTTTAATCCCCTACTACAGTGTCAGTCTAGGCCCAAGCCCTAATCATTACAGCTCAGTCTGGGCCTTAGCCCTATACAGAATCAGAGTGGGTCCAAGCCCAAAATGATGTCAATGCAAAGAGAATGCAGCCCAACCCAGTCCAACCATCACACCACCCGTACCAACCCTACACACCATGTGGGGACCAAGTCGACCCATCCAGCCCTACACACCAACAACGCAGCTGAGCTGTTAATATCAACGCAGCAAAGCTACTAATAACAGTAAACGTGGCTGAGCCACTAGAATCAGTATACGTGGCAAAGCCATTAAATCAATAAATCGTGGCATAGCCACCAATATAGTACTTCCTCCAAAATATAAAACCCAACTCAATGCAGCATGTCATGTCATATATAACCCACGTATGCAGTATATCATAATCATAATCAATCATACAAAATACACATACATCACTTATACTACCACTAAGGGTATGATGGTCATTTGGTCGGTTGGGGGTAAAGCGGTAATTCACCCCTCGAGGGTTTTCCGATAATTTTACCCATCGAGGGTATTTCAGTAATTTCACCCATTGAGGGTATTTCAGTAATTTCACCCACCGAGGGTATTTCAGTAATATAGTCATCTAACGGTCTCTCCAGAGGCCTATAGTCGCCCCGAGCGACACAGGTACCATTTCTGGTCAAAACGGTGCAATTGGGCCTAAAGCCTAATTTTAGGCCCAAGCGGGCCCACATGCTCGTGTGGCCAATTCAGCCCATTTTTGGTCACGGTTCTGTGAGCCTCGCTGTCGCATCTATTATCCGACACTTACCATGGATTTTGCCTCTGGGGGCCCATTTGCCCATTGGGCCCATTTCGGCCCAATAAGCCCCATTGTGGCCTAAGCCCACGAGAAAGTTCGTGGCATTCCCAACGGTCCATCACCATCAATTGTGGCTCAGTTTATCTCTACGAGTGCTCGCACGCTTGAGTGATCTCGGATGCCAAAGT
The DNA here is from genome assembly GCA_025698515.1 of Gossypium sturtianum. Classification (NCBI taxonomy): domain Eukaryota; kingdom Viridiplantae; phylum Streptophyta; class Magnoliopsida; order Malvales; family Malvaceae; genus Gossypium; species Gossypium sturtianum. The sequence continues at coordinate 65,213,516 of CM046953.1, forward strand.
TTTAGCTTATCGATTTTTCGGCTTTAGCCGATTCGCAGTTCATTAGGGTGTGAATACACACCTTCGTTCATCGCATTGATAGAACTAAAGTAGGTGTACAATTACACACCTGCTATGGATTACGGTTTGAGACACTTTCTGAGGCACCTATGATAACAATTGACCATTAGTTAGTCTCAACCTTTGGTAACCCAAAATATTGAAATACTTTACTTAACTAACTTTACTTACCACGAGACATGATCTCCCACAGTGCAACGGTAATCGGCCCTATTCTGTGGCTAAGGAAAACGAGTCCCTAGCAATAATCAATGAAAAGGAGAGTGTTAGCCAAAATCGGAACCAGCCTAGATATAGTCACCACCTACCTACGAATCGAAGAGTTTCGACAACGGTTAGAACAGAAAAGGAAGAGATACCCAGGCCCTAATAGATTCGGCCTACACAAAAGAATCAAGGCTTAATGTTTGGCTAGTTTAAAGAGAGGAATAAGAGAAAAAGAAAGGTTGTGTGTTTGGCCAAAGGAGAACCGAAAGGAGAAATGAGATTCGGCAGCAAGTGGGCAGCAATCGCGAGATAATGATGTAACGAAGAAAAGAAGAAAAGAAGGTGAAAGAGGAGAGGCCTATCAATTTGAAAAATAGCCAAAAGTGCAGAAGAAGGAGAAGAATGGGAGAAGAAGTGAATTCAGCAGAGGTCAAAAATGAAAAGAAGAAAACAAAACAAACCCGAGACGTCACCACCGAAAGAAAACCCCCAAATACACTCAATTAGCTAGCCGTTCAAGCACTACATGAATTTTAAACAAAAGTACAGCCCCTAATTTTTGGGACGTTACAGATTTATACATAATCCCCTAGCAGCCAAAAACTTTCATTTATTTCACATTTCAACCACACAATTTATAAATTTCACAATTTAATCCCTTTTTGACATTTTGTCAAAAATCACTTTACAAAACTAGTTTAACTAATAACAAATTTTCATAATCTATCATAATTCATCAAATTACTCAAGCACTCAACCATGGCAACTTGTTAAACCTTTAAAAATTTCAAAATCTAAGGTACGGGCTAGCTAGACTACGAAGCAACGATCTCAAAAATGTAGAAATTATTAAAAACCGAGCTCAAAACACTTACCAATTTGAGCTTGAAGTTGTCAAACCCTAATGGCTTCCAATGGCTTCTTCAATTTTCAATTTCGGTGGTGGAAGATGATTATGAAACATATTTTGTTTTGTTTTTAATCAATATTAACTTAATTAACTATTTTACTATTATAACCTTTATTATAAACTTATAAAATCATATAATGGGTTCCTAATATTGTCCACCAACATTTCAAATGGTCTAATATCATCATAAGGACCTTAACTTTAATAAACCATAGCTATATAACACATTTATCAAGTAGAATGCAACTTTTGTATTTTACGCGATTTAGTCATTTTTCTTAAATTGAGCAATTAAACGATAAAATTAGCTCACGAAATTTTCACACATACATGCTGTCACACTGTAAACACATAAAATAATATTAAAATAATTTTATGACATCAGATTTGTGGTTCCGAAACCACTATTACGATTTAGCTAAAATCGGATTGTTACAGAACTAATGTTTGTATTTAGAATCTGAGATAGTGAATTATTCATATATTGTTTTGTGTTGAGATACTCTGAGCCAATGAACGTAGGATAGAGTACGATTGGCATGCCAATAGGTTGTTATGCGCGCGGTATGGGATTGATCTGAGTAGTGAAGATGATTTCTGCATATTCACTATTCACTGGATATGCCGAGGTCATGCATTTGTTGCGGACTATCATGTTATTTTATAGTGTTAACTGGTGTGCTGGATGGTGCTGGCTCTTATAAGCACTGGTGTGTTGAATGGTTAACAATTTACTTGTATCTGTATATCATTTATTGGGCATTATCTTTAATGATCACTGAATGTTATTGAATATGGAAATTAATTTGCACTATTGTATCAAGCATTACTCACCTGTTGTGAGCTGTGATTGACAGGAACTCTGTTAAGAACCTTATCGCCAAGAACTCCGTTCAGGACTTTATTGTCAGAAAAATTGTTTATAAATTTCATTAACCGAATTATTATGCATAATTTAGTAAGCTTTATTGTTTAATCGATAAACTTACTAAGCCTTAGCCCACACAATACAGCATATTAAACATGTATGCAATGCAGCCCAACCCAACCTAGTTTTCCATCCTCTAGGTCTCTTGAGTCAGCCAAACACCCGTGGCGTTATGCCACCGTGGTCCCAGACCACTCGTGACAAAGTCACATGATATATAACTGTGGGGCCAACCCACCGTGGTTCTAGACCACCGTGACGATCTCTGAATAACATACGTGGGGCCAACCCACTGTGGTCTAAGACCACCGAGACAAGTCACTGATATATGTATACGTGGTTTCAAACCACCATGGTCCTAGACCACCGTGACATCAGTCACTGAATAAATACGTGGGGCTAGCCCACCGTGGTTCCAGACCACCGTGACAGAGTCACATAATCACACTTCCCCTTTTTAATCATTACCCATAAGCCCATGCAACATATTGTCATACTATGATGAATGCAACATACTTTCAGTGTATAACATATAATTAATTAAAACATACAATAATCTGTAAGTGACGTAATAGCGAAACTTACCCGGTGTCTCCAACCTTACCCACAAGGGTATCTCGACTATCTAAATAGTCGTTTTTCGCTTTCACCAACACAAACATTAACATAGATTAATAAGGTGAAGTGTGAGCGTTACACACCTGATTACACGTAAAACTAGACTCTCTAAGTCGACGCTTTCACTAGCAGGGATAACAGCGATTTATCTATCCCAGGCAGACGTCGGCTCTCTACCATAGCCTGATGGAAAGTCTCGAACCGCTAACACCGCACGTCTTTTAAACTTAGGGGCAGAGGCTACTAGTCCACTCCCCTCCTTAGTTTGACTGGCACTTGCATCCATGAAGAGATTTGATCAGTACTCAGAGTGAAACGTCGCTTATCTAACAAGAGAATCGATTAAGGCAGACCACAACCAATAAGGGATATAAAAGCCAAGAATCGAAAAGAAGTGACCCTTACCTTGGTAAACGGTGAACCACACAATTACTGATTCGCCCCCGAATCAAAGATGAATCGCGAGAGAAGCAAAGATTAGGCCTAAAAGTCAAGAATAGGCCTTGAGCATTCGGCTTAAAAGAAGTCTTTAAATAAAGATAATAAGGTACTGCACGAAGTTACCTTGTGTTGAAACGGATGGTGAAAAGCCAAAGCAGATTCGGTAGGAAAGTAACCCTTCACACCCTAGGCTACTCAAACAGCATTGATTCGAGATGAAAAGAAGAAACAAAGATTCGGTTAGTGAAGATGGAGATAGAGGAGTTTAGAGAAGAAAAAAAAGAAAGAAAGGAGTGGGAGATCTGTCTCTTGCGACAAGAGAGAAAAGAAACATACCTTCAACAGATCCGAAGCGAGGTGAAACCGATTCACTTGGAATTAATGGGACTATTCAATGGAACAAATGCAAGGTTTCGGCTAAAGAAGAAGAAGTAGAGGAGAAGAGAGTTTCGGCCAAGAGAAACAAAGAAAGAAAAAGAAAATAAGGAATGCCCGAATGGTGACCACTTTCGGCTAGAGTAAAAAGAGCAAAAGAGATGAATAGCAACAAAGACAATTTCGGCACAGAGAAAATAGGTAAACCAAAGAGAGAAAAAGGGAGCTCAAGAAGGCTGGCAAAAATCGGCACTCACTCCCTCTTAATGACTGAATATGCACCAAAAGAAATGAGAGAAATGCCTAAGACCTATGGAATTTTCGGCACACTCACCTCTCCTAGCACTAAACTGAAATTTTCCCCTTTTCAAGCTCCCCACATTCGGCCAGTACCTCCACCAACACCAAATCCCTTGATTTGCTCCTACTTTCACTCTCCAACACCCATTTGAATTGGTTTGACCAATTCAAACTCCACCAACTCCTCATGACCACTCATTTCAAATGCTTTGACTCCTTCAATAACCACCAAGGAGAGTCCCAGCCGAAAGCCAACACTCCACCACTTTGAGCATAAAAATAAAGCGCCACTTGCTGCAGAGGAGACTCGAACTCCTTCCCTCCTACTGCTCCCTTGTGACGCCACTCCCTTGCACCTTAAGTGGCATCACTTGCCATTCTACCACACTCCTCTTTATGCAAACAACTACAAGCAATTACACATAAGACCTGCCTCAGCTAGCTCTCCCCTCCAGAGTGCCCAACAAGCAAAATTTTTTAAAGTTCTGGCTCGAACCCGAGCCTCCCCAGGACCCCCAAACATACCAAAATAACATGCTAAACAAACCAAACACCTCAATTAGCATAAAATGCAGAACCTCTAATTCTAGGATGTTACGGTTCTACCCCACTTAAAGAAATTTTAGCCTCGAAATTTACCTGATTAAAAGAGGTGAGGGTATTGCTGTCGAATCACATCCTCTGGCTCCCATGTAGCTTCTTCTGAACCATGATTTCGCCATAGAACTTTAACCAATGGAATCGCTGTCTTCCTTCTTAACACTTTAACATCTCGGTCTAAGATCTCGCGGGTTCTTCTTCAAAGGACAAATCGGGTCTTACTTCAATTTCTTCCAGGAACTATGTGAGATGGATCCGAACGATATCGCCTTAACATTGAAACGTGAAATACATCATGTATCCGATTCAAATCGGAGGTAACTCGAGCTAATAAGCTACCAGGTCCCACACGCGTTTCAACTGCGTTAAGGCCCGATGAACACAGGGCTCAACTTGCCCTTCCGCCCAAACCTTAAAACCTTCTTCCAAGGCAAAACTTTTAGGAAAACCTGATCACCCACTGAGAACTCTATTTCCTTACGCTTCATATCCGTGATACGATTTACGCACGTTTAAGCTTCCTTCAACCGAGTCTAAATCATCTTAACCTTTTCCTCTGTCTCAGCAACCAAATTCGGATCCAACAACTGTCGCTCACCCAACTCTATCCAACAGGTAGGAGTACGAAAATTACAACCATACAACGCTTCGTAAGGTGCCATCTGGATACTGGATTGATAGCTATTGTTGTATGCAAATTCTGCCAACAGTAAGAAATCCTCCCAATTACCCCTGAAGTCAATAACACAGCCGCTTAACATATCTTCCAGAATCTGAATTACCCTCTCGATCGCCATCGATGCATGGATGAAACGCTATCTTTGAAATCCGATCCGGTACTAACGCTTGATGCAACGCTTTCCAGAATCGCGATGTAAACCTGTGGTCTCTGTCTGATATGATAGACACTGGTACCCCATGTAATCTCACAATCTTCGCTACATACAGTTTGGCCAACTTCTGTAATGAGTAATCAACATGAACCGGTATGAAGTGAGCAGACTTCGTTAACCGATCGACAATCACCCACACCGAATCTTTTCTAGAAGGTGTAAGAGGAAGCCTACTAACAAAGTCCATAGTTATCCTCTCCCACTTCCAGAGTAGAATTTTCACTGGGTGTAGCAACCCCGAAGGCAACTGATGTTCTGCTTTCACTGTGACAAGTCAAGCACTTACTCACAAACTCGGTAACTTCTCGCTTCAAACACAGCCACCAAAGCGTTTCGCAAATCCCGATACATTTTGCTTCCACGGGATGCATAGCGTATGGACTACTATGCGCTTCTTGCGAATCTCTGTCTTAACTCAAAATCCTTGACATACAAGCCTTTCCATGAAAGCACAATACTCTTTCACTGTTCAAACTAAAGTCTTACGTCTCACCACTTTCCACTTGGCCGATATCTAAGACTTAACGATCCATCGATAAGCGTCTCTCTTTAACACGGCTTACCCACGAAGGTTTCACTTGCGATTCGGCTAACACACTTCCATCATCATATAAACCGAGATGAGCAAACATTGCCCTCAAATCACATATCACCTTACGGCTCAACGCATCCGCCACTAGGTTAGCTTTACCTGGGTGATACTCAATCGAGCAATCGTAGTCTTTCAATAATTCAATCCACCTCCGTTGCCTTAAATTCAACTCCTTCTGGGTAAAGAGATATTTCAGGCTCTTATTGTCAGTGTAGATAACCGACTTCTCACCATACAAGTAGTGCCTCCAAATCTTCAAAGCGAACACTACTGCAGCTAACTCCAGATCATGCGTAGGATAGTTCACTTCATGAGGTCTCAATTTCCGAGACGTATATGCCACCACTTTTCCCTCTTGCATCAACACACATCCTAACCTTGTGTGCGACGCATCACAATAGACAACAAACTCCTTCCCGGCCTCAGGTTGAATCAACACCGGTGCCTCCGTCAAAATCTTTTTTAATTTCTCAAAGCTTTCCTCACGCTTATCGACTGGACAAACGGTACCCCTTTTCGTAATAACTTGGTTAACGGTGCGGCTATTGCGAGAATCCTCAACAAATCTTACGTAGTACCCACTAACCCAAGAAAACTATGAATTTACGCTCATCGACTTGGTGGTTTCCAATCCAAAACAGCTTCAATCTTTCAGGGATCGACTCTAATCCCCTCGGTAGCCACAACATGCCCCAGAAAGGTAACTTCCCTTAACCAAAATTCACACTTGCTGAATTTGGCATACAGTTGCCTCTCTCTCAAATTTTGTAGAACAATCCGAAGATGGGAATCGTGCTCCTCATCCGTCCTTGAATAAACCAAGATATCATCTATGAACACTACGACAAATCGATCCAAATAGGGTTGGAATACACGGTTCATCATATCCATAAACGCAGCTGGTGCATTTGTCAACCCGAACGGCATCACTAAGAACTCGTAATGACCAAAACGAGTTCGAAAAGCAGTCTTATAAATATTTGCCTCCTTGACCTTAAGCTGATGATAACCTGACCTCAAGTCTATCTTCAAAAAGATCAAAGCGCCTCGTAACTGATCGAACAGATCGTCTATCCTTGGCAATGGGTACTTGTTCTTAATCGTCAACTTGTTCAATTGCCTATAATCAATACACATCCGCATCGACCCATCCTTTTTCTTGAAAAATAACACCGGTGCTCCCCACGGAGACACACTTGGTCGAATAGAACCACGGTCCAACAATTCCTGAATTTGAGCTTTAAGTTCCACCAACTCCTTCGGTGTCATTCTATATGGAGCAATGGACGACGGAGCTATTTCAGGAAGAAGATCAATACCGAACTCTACCTCATGATCCGGAGGTAACCCTGAAAGCTCTTCTGGAAAGACGTCCGAGAACTCGTTCACCGTCCTAACATCTTTTACAGACAACTCCTCGGCTTCCAACGCACTGACGAAAGCTAGGAAAGCCTCACACCCTTTTCTCACCATCCGTTCAGCTTTTAGAGCAGACACCACGTTGGACAAGTAATTCCTTCTCTCACCTATCACCAACACCTCCTTATCCTCAAGAGTCTTCAGTATCATGCGCTTAGCAGCACAGTCCAAGTTTGCTCGATACTTAACTAACCAGTCCATGCCTAATATCAAATCGAATTCGCCAAACGGCAACTCCATCAAATCAGTCGGGAAAACTATCCCTTGAACTTCTAGAGGCACATTCCTAAAGAGTTTGTTCACCACTATAGATTGTCCTAAAGGGCTAATCACAGTCATTTCCCTAGGAGCAACTTCAGATTCTATGTTCAATGCTCCAGACACAATATTAGCAACATACGAATGTGTAGACCCAATATCTATCAGTGATGTAAAGGGCAAACCAAAAATAAGGAACGTACCCGTTATAACGTCTGGTGCGTCGCCATCCTCTCGACGTCTAGCTGCATAAACCAACCCAGGCTGTCTCACATCTGTATTCCAAGCACCTCTGCCCGGTGCTCCGTGCCCTCGACCATAACCATTTCCTCCTATGGCTGGTCCATGACCTCTCGGTGGTTGCTGCCCACCTCTTCTAGGCTGATAACCACGACCTCCATGGCGTGCCCTATTTGACTCTTGTGGACAATCCTTTACCCGATGTTCTTTGAGATCCACACCTATAACATCCTTTACTCCAACACTCCACGAATGGAATCTACCACATCTAGCACACTCTTCGAGTCAGAGCAAGCAACAACGAGGCTTCACCACTCGACTTGGCCCACCAAACCTAGGCCTCTTCTCGAAACCCCAGTGAGTAAACGACGACCCAAAATTTCTTTTATTCCTACCCTATCCTTATCTAGATGTCGCCTCCCGGATCGCTTCACCTCTTGGCTATCTTAGCCGTCTCAACGAGCGATAAACTCTCTTTCCCATTCACGGAGCTATCAGTATTCGTAACTCGTCCCTCAGACCATCCTCAAATCAGACACAACGCTCGTGATCTGTTGCAACAATACCCCGGGCATAACGGCTTAGTCGTAAAAATTCCACCTCATATTCAGCCACCGACTTATTCCCCTGGACCAAATTGAGAAATGCCCTCCTCTGAGCGTCCACATAACTTGCTCCAATATACTTTCCCCGGAACGCTGACTTGAAGAAGTCCGAGGTAATACGATCCGTTGACGTACCATCTCTAACCGTAAGCCACCACTGGTACGCTTCATCTCGAAGAAGAGACACAACTCCTTTCAACTTTTCCTCCGCAGTACAATAAAGATCTTCCATGATCCGTTCCACCGCTTCCAACCAATACTCGGCCACACTAGGAGCTACCCCAGAAATGCCCCTAAACATCTCAGCCCCATTAGCTCGAAGTCACTCAGAAACAGATTTTCGAGCCACTAACCCCGTGCTCGCACCAAGCAATCCGCTCGAGAACGCAACATAGCACGAGACACGACGCATCGTCTCCTCCGGTTTGGTCCACGAATCCCGCTTCCACAATTGGTGATTTGGCACTTCACCTTCGGCCCATGCCCTAATTAGGGTTGACTTCAACACCTCGGCCCTACTACCACGGTGCATACCACGCCCACGTCCTCTAGCATTCATATCTACAATTGTCTTAACTCGATTAAAATTTTATGAGTTAGTGTTTCTTCCTTTGTTTATTTGGGGGATCTTATGGAAATAGCATTAGAAGTAGTTTTCGCATGACGACCTATTTCTAAAGGTCTCAGTTCTAAAGTTACATTTCTTAAAACTATCTATCACAATATTTCATACAATTTCAAGTAATAACCAGAACACTTACAGTGCGGTTGGGTGCTAGAGACTTGGGTGCCATGCTTCCAGAAAATATGTATTTTCAAAACCATTTTTTTTAACCTCTTGAACCTTATAACCCACAGCCGAGTTTTGCAACCTAGGCTCAGATACCATAATTGTAACACCCCAAACCCGTTCAATACATTACAACCAAATCTGGTATGTTACAGAAAAGATAGTTTTGAAATTCTTTTAACGGAGCATCGTAATTTGAGAAAAACTTTTTGTTTAGTGATTCCCTTTTAAGGTTAATTTAAAGATTTTGTTTGAGAATATCTTACCAACTTCTTATTAAAATAACTAAGAGTTGGAAACGGGTTTCTTTTGTAAAAGCCGATCTTAGGGAAATTTCAGAAATGTGACAGTTGGAAACCATGTAGTCGTTTTAATAAAATCTCCAAATTAATTAGCCATTCGTATGTCATCTTTTGTTAACACCATTTTAGGAAAATATTGATTTATGTTTCTATTTTAGGAAAAAAAATCCCATGTTCGATAAGTCATAAAAAAAGTGTGATAACAGTGTAAATGCAAATCCCAAATTTTAGAGTTATAGTGGCCTTATTACACAATTAAAATCCCCAAAATTTAAGAGTAATATTAAATAAGAACTGAAATTTTACGTGGAAAACAATGCATGACCACTTCGAAGTCCGCCTTAGCTCCCAAAACCGCAATCTACGGATTACCTGCAAAATTAAGCAGAGGGGTGAGTCATCGAGACTCAGTGTGTAAAACCCCTTTTAACGCAATCTGGGCTTTAAGCCCACAGATGCACATTAGGCCTTAGCCCACACAATACAGCATATTAAACATGTATGAAATGCAGCCCAACCCAACCTAGTTTTCCATCCTCTAGGTCTCCTGAATCAGTAGAACACTCGTGGCGTTATGCCACCGTGGTTCTAGACCACCGTGGTCCCAGACCACTCGTGACAAAGTCACATGATATATAATTGTGGGGCCGACCCACCGTGGTTCTAGACCACCATGACGATCTCTGAATAACATACGTGGGGCCAACCCACTGTGGTCTCAAACCACCGAGGCAAGTCACTGATATATGTATACGTGGTTTCAAACCACCGTGGTCCTAAACCACCGTGACATCAGTCACTGAATAAATACGCGGGGCTAGCCCACCGTGGTTCCAAACCACCGTGACAGAGTCACATAATCACACTTCCCCTTTTTAATCATTTCCTACAAGCCCATGCAACATATTGTCATACTATGATGAATGCAACATACTTTCAGTGTATAACATATAATTAATATAAAACATACAATAATCTGTAAGTGACGTAATAGCGGAACTTACCCGGTGTCTCCAACCTTACCCACAAGGGTATCTCGACTATCTAAACAGTTGTTTCGGCTTTCAGCCAACACAAACATTAACATAGATTAATAAGGCGAAGTGTGAGCGTTACACACCTGATTACGCGTAAAACTAAACTCTCCATGTCGACGCTCTCACTAGCAGGGATAACAGCGATTTGTCTATCCGAGGTAGACGTTGCCTCTCTACCACAGCCCGGCGGAAAGTCTCGAACCGCCGACACCGCACGTCTTTTAAACTTAAGGGCAAAAGCTACTAGTCCACTCCCCTCCTTAGTTTGACTGGCACTTGCATCCATGAAGAGATTTGATCAGTACTCAGAGTGAAATGTCACTTATCTAACAAGAGAATCGATTAAGGCAGACCACAACCAATAAGGGATATAACAGCCAAGAATCGAAAAGAAGTGACCCTTACCTTGGTAAACAATGAACCACACGATAACTGATTCGCCCCCGAATCAGAGATGAATCGCGAGAGAAGCAAAGATTCAGCCTAATAGTCAAGAATAGGCCTCGAGCATTCGGCTTAAAAGAAGTCTTTAAAGAAAGATAATAAGGTATTGCATGAAGTTACCTCGTGTTGAAACGGATGGTGAAAAGCCAAAGCAGATTCGGCAGGAAAGTAACCCTTCACACCCTAGGCTACTCAAACAGCATTGATTCGAGATGAAAAGAAGAAACAAAGATTTGATTAGTGAAGATGGAGATAGAGGAGTTTAGAGAAGAAAAGAGAAAGAAAACGAAAGAAACAGAATGAAAGGGATATTCGGCTCTTGCGACAAGAGAGAAAAGAAACATACCTTCAATAGTCCAGAAGCAGGGTGAAACCGATTCACTTGGAATTAATGGGACTATTCAATGGAACAAATGCAAGGTTTCGGCTAAAGAAGAAGAAGTAGAGGAGAAGAGAGTTTCGGCCAAGAGAAACAAAGAAAGAAAAAGAAAAGAAGAAATGCCCGAATGGTGACCACTTTCGGCTAGAGTCAAAAGAGCAAAAGAGATGAATAGCAACAAAGACAATTTTGGCACAGAGAATGTAATATTCCGGGTCGGGGGCTATTCTGTTGTTGCATGATGTTGCATGTGTTTAGTGTGCTGTGTGGCTATTTTTTGTGTGTTTTAGGGGCTTAATTGTAGGCTAGGAGTATGCCTGAGTGAATGGGAAAAATTTAGTTTTTGGGCTTAGGTGAGAGGAGCTGAAAATTTGGGGTTTAAGAATTTTATTTTGTTGTTTTATTGCACAAAAGAGGAGAGTGGCAAGGTGGCAAGGCATGCGCTACTTGGGAGCTAGGTGTGGCGTCAATTGCATGAGGTGGAGGTCTTGTGTTCAAGCCGCAAAGACCTCACATTTTGGTTCATTTTGGACGGCATAGAAGGGAAGAGTTGGATGAAGTTTAAATTCCTCCTTGGACTTGGTCAAATGGCGGCTTGGTGGGTGGAGAGTGATTTGTGGAGGAGGACTTGGTCAAGGTGATTTGAAATGGTGGCTTGGAGTGTTTAGGGGATCTTGGCCGAATTTTAGGAGCTTTGGGGGTGTGGACGGCTTGGTATGGGATTTTGGGTGTCCGAATGTCATTTTGACATTATTGGTGATTTCGGTCTTGAGTTAGCAAGTTCTCTCTTTTTGTCAAAGTGCCGATTCTTCTAAAGCATTTCTCTCATTTTATTCACTCCTTCAAGCCGAAATTCTAAGTGAGTTCTTCATACTTTCTTTGCAAACCGAAAGCTCAATCTCTCTTTTCTTAGGAATTGTGTTGCCTTTTGAGTTGGTGGTCGAAAGTTCCCAACCATCTCCCTTTCTTTTATTCATTGGTTTGAAACAGAAATTAGTAATCTTTCTTTCTCATATTTTCATTCTTCTACAACTCTTTTGCCGAATCCATATCTCCTCTTTAGCCAAAACTTCTAATTGTTCTTATCATTTCATTAAACCGAAACCTTATCATCTTGTTCCCTTAAACCTTCATTTTATTTTCTTTCTTTTCCCTATACCCTTAGCCGAAACTTTACCTATTTCTCATCTTCTCTCTTTGCACTCAAAGCCGAACATAGGTGTGTTAAACACCTTGGCCGAATCCTCTTTTCTTTTGCTTAGTGTGTTAGCCGAATTTCCCCTCTCTCCTAGTGGTGTTCATCTTGGCCGAATTCTAGAGAAGTGTTGATCTTGTTGGGGTTTGTTTTGAATCGATTGGAGTTAGGTAAGTGCTTGGTCGAATGGCCATTTCTCCTCTCTCTTGTGCTTTATTGTGTTGGGTTGGTTAAGAGCCGATTTTGGGTTCGGTTGAAAGGAGTTAATCTTTTGTTAATCATTGCATTATAGGGCCTTTGGATTTTGGAAGCAAGCAAGAGGAGTCTTCTTTCTCTCATAATCGTTGGTAAGTGGTGGCAAGAGTTGATGTTATCAAGTCTATTCTCTTAGTTCTCGTTTAGTCAAGTTACAAGAGACTAATATTTCTTCTTAATAGGGTGTGCCGTTTGCTTTAGGAGGAACCATTATTGGTTGGGTTTGGTAGGAAACCAAATCAAGTGTAAGGTAAGGGTTAAGCGTTAACCCTCTTGATCTATTTGGTTTTGGCCGAATGGTATAGGTGACTAATCTATGTTTGGCCGATCATAGGAGCAAGGATTCGAGGGCCTTAGATCGGTTCGTTGAGTTTTAAGCTTGTGTTTGAACAGGTGTGTAACTAACACACCCACACTTAGTAATATTATTAATAACTCTGATTGCTTTGTAAAACCAAAACAGTATGATGGATTAATTGGTACCCAAGTGGGGTATATATACGGATCAGGGTAAGTCAGTAGCATTACGAGTTCTCTTGATGTATACTCAATATTATGATCTATGTTATGTATGCTATGAGATATAATGCTTGGCATGTTGGCATGATATGCATGACTTGTACGAGATGCATGATCACATGAGTATGGCATGATGATGGGTATTACGAGTGGAGGAGGATGATGATGATATCCGTGTCTTTGGGACACCGTGTCTTTGGGACACGGAGGTTTGGCACCTCCGGTGGTTTGGTACCACGATTGATTTTGTGACTACGGTCACCAAAGTGATTTGGTATCACATTTGTGTCTTTGGGACACCGGAGGTTTGGCACCTCATTGCGACTCGTCCACGTGAGTTAACACCACCGTGGGTTGGCCCCACTTTGAGATATGGGATCGTCTCGCTAGTGATTTGGTATCACACGATGGGTTGGCCCCATCATCGGATTTGTGATGCGGTCACCGGTGATTTGGTATCACATTTGTGTCTTTGGGACACGAGAGGTTTGGCACCTCATTGCGACTCGTCCACGTGGTTAACACCACCGTGGGTTGGCCCCACTTGAGATATGGGATCGTCTGCGCTAGTGATTTGGTATCACACGCGATGGGTTGGCCCCATCATTGGATTATTCGTGACTTTGGGTCACCAAAGGGTTTGGCACCACACTTATGGATATCGTGACTTTGGGTCACCGGTGGTTTGGCACCATCGGTGGTTTGGTACCACACGGGTAGAAAAGCGATATGGATGGTTAGGATCGGGTTGCATTAATCATGTTGCTATGTATGATGTGTGTTAGCATGTTGTTTCATCGGGAGCGGATTTATGCAATCGAGTCATTCGACTCACCCTCTCCTTTGACATTTCAGGGGACACTTAGACGCGGACATGGAGCCGGATGGACTCGGGGTGCTCATGCCACGCTTAATAAAGTTTTACTCGGACTTTATAAATTTGGGTACTTTTGCTTGTTTTTTTTTTTATTTGGGTTTGGTTTTGGATTGTAAAAGGCCTTTAATTTATGTTTTATGATGTTTATGCTTTAAATAGATTTTAATATGCCTTAACAAAATAAGTGGGTTGGAATTTTATTAAAATTTGGAAAGACAATGATTTAAAAACTATAACGCAAAGTGTTTTAAACTATACCATCGGGTATCTCATCATGACTTGCATTAGAAACTATTTGAATAATGAAATGGAATGAACTCGTTTTAATTACATCTTTTGGTTAAGCTTTGATTTGGGCTTTTCAATGCACCACGATTTCAAACAAGCCTACTCAAATTTTCCTCAAATACACTAGATAGTGAAGTGTTTACATCCCGCTTTAAACGAAAAACCTAAACCTCTCAAGCACGTTTTCCCGTAACATACCAGATTCGGTCGTGGTGTATTGGCCAGGGTTTGGGGTGTTACAATTGTGGTATCGAGCCAAGTTCAAAGGTTGTTTGTGGCCCGAGGCCCAAAATGCTTTTAAAAGTGCATTTTAAGTGTTTTGTTTGAAATAAATGGTTTGAAGGGCATGACACCGAGTCTCCGCACCGATTCGCCCAGTAAGTACCTTACTATTGCCTGTGATTTGTTGGATGTGAGGTGATTTGATGATTAGCAATAGTACATTACTTTAGAGATTGGCGATAAGATTCTCGTGAACTCGAGAACAAATCTCCTTAAATATTCATAAGATTTGCTTTAAAACAGTGGAATAAATACTGATGCATAAAACTCTTTAATCAGATACGTAGAGAATTTAGTCATGAGCGCTAGAGGTGGACGTGGTCGTGGACGAGGTCGTGGTAGGATGACGGTTTCTGAACCCGTAGGATCTGGTCAGGGGTCAGAAAATGAGATCTGGGATTCGCCACCGGTGGAGGTGGTGAGTTCCAAGATCAGACTGGAGATGACGCAGTGTCACAGGCGATGCTGCGAGTGTTGGAAAGGGTAGCTGGTGTAGGTGGTGGTGCAGGAGTTAGGAAATCTGTTCCTGAGCGACTCCGGGCAAACGGGGCCGAATTCTTTCGAGGTGTTTCTGGTGTTGCTCCCAGCACTGCTGAGTATTGGCTGGAGGCAACGGAGCGGATCATGGATGATCCGACTTGACTCTTGAAGAAGAGAAGTGAAGGGCATCGTACGCTTCTCCGGGATGAGTCATATCGATGGTGGCTCACGGTTCGGAGACGATTGTGGCAAAGCAGAGGATCCGACATGGGATTATTTCAGTACATATCAAAAGAAGTACATCGGAGCTAGTTATATTGACTTCTCAAAGGCATTTACGAGGCTTGTTCAGGGAGTAAATCTGTTTTGAGTACGAGGTCGAGTTCTTGAGGCCGAGCCGGTATGCCGAGGTATTGTGGCGACCGAACACGAGAGGTGTGTTCGTTTTGAGGATGGTCCGAGAGACGAGTTGAGATCGCGATTGCTCCACAGCCAGAGCGTGAGTTTGCCGCCCTGGTTGAGAAGGCTAAGGTAGCCGAGGGTGTTAAGGAGTCCGTGAGGCGGGGTATGGACGAGGCAGGCATAAGAGAAGCTTTGGGTCTTACGGATCGTCGGGTAATCCTCGAGAAAAAGGGCTAGACAGAGTGGGCCGAATCGAGTGCAGTAGGGATGTTCTTTTGCTAGTCGAGGACCGCCGCGGTGTAACCATTGTGGGAGATATCATTGGGGAGGCTGCTGGACCGGTGGAAAAGGTTATTTTGAGTGTGGTTCATGTGTATGCCTTGGAGACTAAAAGAGTGCTATAGAAAAGTCCGAACTATTAAGGAATTTCTTGATGTGTTTCGAGGAGCTTAGGGTTTGCCGCGATCGTGAGGTAGAGTTCGGGATAGATCTCATTGCCGGAATCGCGCCGGTGTCTATTGCTCCGTATAGGATGGTGCCAAAGGAATTGGTGGAGCTTAAGGCTCGAGATCCGGAATTATTGGATCGAGGTTTTATCAGCCTAGTGTTTCGCGGTAAGTGCGCGGTACTCTTTGTTAAGAAGAAAGATGGTACGATGCGGATATGCATAGACTACCGCCAGATTGAATAAGTCGACGATTAAAAACAAGTATCCGTTGCCACGGATAGATGACTTGTTTGATCGGCTAAAGGGTGCAGCGGTATTTTCTAAGATTGACACGAGGTCAGGTATCACCGATTAAAGGTGAGAGAAGCGGATATTCACAAGACAGTGTTTGGACTCGGTATGGGCACTACAATTTACGTAATGCCGTTTGGGTTGACTAACGCATGCCGGCGGCATTTATGGATATGATGAATAGAGTGTTTCAAATGAAGATCTGGATCGATTCGTCGTGGTTTTCATAGAGCGACATCTTGGTGTATTCAAGAACAGAGGAAGAGCATGATGCGCATTTGAGAGTTGTCTTTGCAGATTTTGAGGAAAAGCGACTCTATGCTAAGTTCGATAGAAGTGCGAGTTACGCTTAGAGAAGTGACTTTCTTGGGTCATGTAGTGTCGGCGGAGGGGATTCGAGTAGATCCTCGTAAGATTGAGGCGATTTTGGATTGGAAGCCGCCTAGGTCGATGGGTGAGATTCGAGTTTTCAGGTTTGTTTGGATACTACCGAAGGTTTGTTGAGGGTTTCGTTGATAGCAAATACCGATGACTAAGTTGTTAAGGAAAGAAGTTCCGTTTGTTTGGGTGAGAAACAAAGCAGGAGAGTTTTGATAAGTTAAAGAAGATCTTGATCAAGCTCTGTTTTAATTCAACCCGAGGTGGTAAGGAATTCACGGTCCATCTGCGATGCATCACATACTGGGGTTGGGTTGTGTCTTTGATGCAGAAGGTAAGGTTGTGGCTTACGCATCTCGGCGATTGAGGCCACATGAGGTCAACTATCCGACGCACGATCCGAAGTTAGCGGTCGTAGTCTTTGCGTTGAAGATTTGGAGGCACTACTTGTGCGGAGAGAGATCAATAGTCTACACCGATCATAAGAGTCTCAAGTACCTCTTGACTCGTAAGGATTTGAATTTGAGGCGCGCAGATGGGTTGAGTTGCTTAAAGACTACGATCGCTCGATTGAGTATCACCCGGGCAAGGCTAACGTGGTGGCAGACGCGTTGAGCCGCAAGGTTGTTTCGGACTTAAGAGCGATGTTTGCCCACTTGAGTTTGTATGGCGACGGAAGTATTCTCCGCGAGTTGCGATTAAGCCTACTTGGGTTGAGCGATCGAGAGAAAGCGATTAGGGATGAGGTTACGAAAAGCGCGCGAAGGTTGCAAGTGTCTGAGATGGTGGTTTGGAGGGTTCTGACTTGTCTAGTGATGAGGTTCTGTGTTTCCAAGGTAAGGCTTGTATGCCTAAAGATGTTGAGTGAGATAGAAGATTCTTCAGACGCACATATGATCCTTATGCTATGCATCATGGAGGTAGCAAGATGTATAGAGATCTTAGAGAGCGATTTTGGTGGCACGGCTTGAAGAAAGAGGTGATGAGTTTGTTGGGAAGTGCCACGACTTGTCGACAAGTCAAGGCTGAACATCGATTGCCGTCGGGTTTGCTTCACCTGTGAAGGTTCCTCGGTGGAAGTGGGAAAGGATAACCATGGATTTTGTCGAGAGGTTACCGCCACGCCAAGCAAGAAGGATTCAGTTTGGGTAGTGGTGGATCGACCGACTAAAATCACTCACTTTATTCCGGTGAGGTTGACTATTCACTTCGAAGTTGGCAAAGTCGTATGTTTCGAGAGATAGTAAGGTTGCACGGTGTGCCGCCGATCATCTCGGATAGGGATCCCGATTCACGTCCAAGGTTCCGAAAGCGTTGCATCAGCTCTGGAGTGCGCGGTTGGATTTCAAAGACGGCTTTTCACCCATGATCGGACGGGCATCGTAAAGAGTTATTCAGATCTTAGAGGATATCTCGAGAGGTTGTGTCTCGGATTTTAGAGGTAGTTGGGAAGAGTTTCTACCATTAGTCGAGTTTGCCTACAACAACGCTACCAAGCGAGCATCAAGATGGCACCATATGAGGCGTTGTATGGTAGGAAGTGTCGATCACCCACGTGTTGGACGGAGTTAGGTGAACGCCGATTGTTAGGACCCGAGTTGGTTACGAGACCGAAAACAAGGTTAAGTTGATTCGTGCTCGGTTGAAGGAAGCCGGACCGGCAGAAGTCTTATGCCGATCTTAAACGGAGAGACATAGAGTTTTCTGTGGGGGATCAAGTGTTTCTGAAGGTCTCGCCATGGAAGAAGGTTTTGAGGTTCGGAAAGAAAGGCAAGCTAAGTCCGAGGTTTATTGGGCCGTATAAGGTTTTGAGACGAGTGGGACCAGTGGCGTATCAACTGGAATTGCCAGCAGAGCTTAGTCAGATTCACGACGTATTTCACGTGTCGATGCTTCGACGTTATCGTTCGGATCCATCGCATGTGGTAGCAGTGGAAGAGATCGAGGTAAATCCAGATTTGACCATGGAAGAAGAACCTGTGCAGATTCTGGATCGGGAAGTGAAGGTTCTGCGTAGGAAGTCCGTGCCTTTGGTTAAGGTACTTTGGCGAGAATCATGGCGTGGAAGAAGCTACGTGGGAACCCGAGGATATGATGAGACAACAATACCCGCAACTCTTACGATCGTGTAATTTCGAGGTCGAAATTATTTTTTAAGGGGGGTAGAATCGTAATATCCCTGGTCGGGGCTATTCTGTTGTTGCATGATGTTGCATGTGTTTAGTGTGTTTGTGTGGCTATTTTTGTGTGTTTTAGGGGCTTAATTGTAGGCTAGGAGTATGCTCCCGAGTGAATGGGAAAAATTTAGTTTTGGGCTTAGGTGAGAGGAGTGAAAGAGAGTGGGGTTTAAGAATTTTATTTTGTTGTTTTGTTGCACAAAAGAGGAGCTGGCAAGGTGGCAAGGCATGCGCTACTTGGGAGCTAGGTGTGGCGTCAATTGCATGAGGTGGAGGTCTTGTGTTCAAGCCGCAAAGACCTCACATTTTGGTTCATTTTGGACGGCATAGGAGGGAAGAGTTGGATGAAGTTTAAATTCCTCCTTGGACTTGGTCAAATGGCGGCTTGGTGGGTGGAGAGTGATTTGTGGAGGAGGACTTGGTCAAGGTGATTTGAAATGGTGGCTTGGAGTGTTTAGGGGGATCTTGGCCGAATTTTAGGAGTTTTGGGGGGGGAGTGTGGACGGCTTGGTATGGGATTTTGGGTGTGCCGAATGTCATTTTGTCATTATTGGTGATTTCGGTCTTGAGTTAGCAAGTTCTCTCTTTTTGTCAAAGTGTTTGATTCTTCTAAAGCATTTCTCTCATTTTCTTCACTCCTTCAAGCCGAAATTCTAAGTGAGTTCTTCATACTTTCTTTTGCAAACCGAAAGCTCAATCTCTCTTTTGCCGAATTGTGTTGCCTTTTGAGTTGGTGGCCGAAAGTTCCCAACCATCTCCCTTTCTTTTATTCATTGGTTGAAACCAAAATTAGTAATCTTTCTTTCTCATATTTTCATTCTTCTACAACTCTTGTGCCGAATCCATATCTCCTCTTTAGCCAAAACTTCTAATTGTTCTTATCATTTCATTAAACCGAAACCTTATCATCTTGTTCCCTTAAACCTTCATTTTATTTTCTTTCTTTTCCCTATACCCTTTAGCCGAAAACTTTACCTATTTCTCATCTTCTCTCTTTGCACTCAAAGCCGAAAACATAGGTGTGTTAAACACCTTGGCCGAATCCTCTTTCTTTTGCTTAGTGTGTTAGCCGAATTTCCCCTCTCTCCTAGTGGTGTTCATCTTGGCCGAATTCTAGAGAAGTGTTGATCTTGTTGGGGTTTGTTTTCAATCGATTGGAGTTAGGTAAGTGCTTGGCCGAATGGCCATTTCTCTCTCTCTTGTGCTTTATTGTGTTGGGTTGGTTAAGAGCCGATTTTGGGTTCGGTTGAAAGGAGTTAATCTTTTGTTAATCATTGCATTATAGGGCCTTTGGATTTTGGAAGCAAGCAAGAGGAGTCTTCTTTCTCTGTTAATCGTTGGTAAGTGGTGGCAAGAGTTGATGTTATCAAGTCTATTCTCTTAGTTCTCGTTTAGTCAAGTTACAAGAGACTAATATTTCTTCTTAATAGGGTGTGCCGTTTGCTTTAGGAGGAACCATTATTGGTTCTGGTTTGGTAGGAAACCAAATCAAGTGTAAGGTAAGGGTTAAGCGTTAACCCTCTTGATCTATTTGGTTTTGGCCGAATGGTATAGGTGACTAATCTATGTTTGGCCGATCATAGGAGCAAGGATTCGAGGGCCTTAGATCGGTTCGTTGAGTTTTAAGCTTGTGTTTGAACAGGTGTGTAACTAACACACCCACACTTAGTAATATTATTAATAACTCGATTGTTTTGTAAAACCAAAAGCAGTATGATGGATTAATTGGTACCCAAGTGGGGTATATGTACGGATCCGGGTAAGTCCGTAGCATTACGAGTTCTACTGATGTATACTCAATATTATGATCTATGTTATGTATGCTATGAGATATAATGCTTGGCATGTTGGCATGATATGCATGACTTGTACGAGATGCATGATCACATGAGTATGGCATGATGATGGGTATTATGAGTGGAGGGAGGATGATGATGATATCCGTGTCTTTGGGACACTGTGTCTTTGGGACACCAGAGGTTTGGCACCTCATTGCGACTCGTCCCTGTGGTTAACACCACCGTGGGTTGGCCCCACTTGAGATATGGGATCGTCTGCTAGTGATTTGGTATCACACAATGGGTTGGCCCCATCATTGGATTATTCGTGACTTTGGGTCACCAGTGGTTTGGCACCACACTTATGGATATCGTGACTTTGGGTCACCAGTGGTTTGGCACCACCAGTGGTTTGGTACCACACGGGGTAGAAAAGGCGATATGGATGGTTAGGATCGGGTTGCATTAATCATGTTGCTATGTATGATGTGTGTTAGCATGTTGTTTCATCGGGAGCGGGATTTATGCACTGAGTCATTCGACTCACCCTCTCCTTTGACATTTCAGGGGACACTTAGACGCGGACATGGAGCCGGGATGGACTCGGGGTGCTCATGCCACGCTTAATAAAGTTTTACTCAGACTTTATAAGTTTGGGTACTTTTGCTTGTTTTTTTTTTATTATTTGGGTTTGGTTTTGGATTGTAAAAGGCCTTTAATTTATGTTTTATGATGTTTATGCTTTAAATAGATTTTAATATGCCTTAACAAAATAAGTGGGTTGGAATTTTATTAAAATTTGGAAAGACAATGATTTAAAAACTATAACGCAAAGTGTTTTAAACTATACCATCGGGTATCTCACCATGACTTGCATTAGAAACTATTTGAATAATGAAATGGAATGAACTCGTTTTAATTACATCTTTTGGTTAAGCTTTCAGATTTGGGCTTTCTGAATGCACCACCTGATTTCAAACAAGCCTACTCAAATTTTCCTCAAATACACTAGATAGTGAAGTGTTTACATCCTGCCTTTAAACGAAAAACCTAAACCTCTCAAGTACGTTTTCCCCGTAACATACCAGATTCGGTCGTGGTGTATTGACTGGGTTTGGGGTGTTACAGAGAAAATAGGTAAACCAAAGAGAGAAAAAGAGAGCTCAAGAAGGCTGGCAAAAATCGGCACTCACTCCCCCTTAATGACCGAATATGCACCAAAAGAAATGAGAGAAATGCCTAAGACCTATGGAATTTTCGGCACACTCACCTCTCCTAGCACTAAACCAAAATTTTCCCCTCTTCAAGCTCCCCACATTCGGCCAATACCTCCACCAACACCAAATCCCTTGATTTGCTCCTACTTTCACTCTCCAAAACCCATTTGAATTAGTTTGACCAATTCAAACTCCACCAACTCCTCATGACCACTCATTTCAAATACTTTGACTCCTTCAACAACCACCAAGGAGAGTCCCAACCAAAAGCCAACACTCCACCACCTTGAGCATAAAAATAAAGCGCCACTTGCTGTAGAGGAGACTCGAACTCCTTCCCTCCTACTGCTCCCTTGTGACGCCACTCCCTTGCACCTTAAGTGGCGTCACTTGTCACTCTACTACACTCCTCTTTTTGCAAAAAACTACAAGTAATTACACATAAGACCTGCCTCAACTAGCTCGCAACTCTAGAGTGCCCAACAAGAAAATTTTTCTAAAGTTCTGGCTCGAACCCGAGCCTCCCCAGGACCCCCAAACATACCAAAATAACATGCTAAACAAACCAAACACCTCAATTAGCATAAAATGCAGAACCCCTAATTCTAAGATGTTACATAATATTTTGTGGATCGGGAGATCGGATCAGTACGAAGGAATCACACTATTCGGGGATTCTTTTGGTAACCCATGGATTTATCTTGGCTTATATGGCATGTAATAGGGAAAATTCGGTTATGTTCTGTAATGTTTCATAAGTACATGTATTGTGTTTGAAGGTGCATTTTGATGTTGTGGTATGTATGTTTAATTACGTGTTAAAGTATAATGAACAATCATGAAAATGGTAAGTTTGGTTTGAATTAGTTATGATATAAGTGAATTGAAGATAAGTTAAATTTGAGCATGTTAAGACTTGTGTGATGAAACTAAAGTAGTGAAATGTTAGGTAATTGAGATTGTAACAGCCCGATTTTGGGTTTAGTCGGAAAAGTGGTTTCGGGACCACAAATCTGACACAGTAAAATTTATTTTTACTATATTTTTGTGGTCTACAATTTTATGGAACAATTTCGTAAAAATTTCGTTCGAAAATTTTAACGTTTTGGCACTCAATTTAGTCAAAATGACTAAATTGCAAAAAGTGCAAAACTTGAATTCTATA
Organism: Gossypium sturtianum; assembly: GCA_025698515.1. Classification (NCBI taxonomy): domain Eukaryota; kingdom Viridiplantae; phylum Streptophyta; class Magnoliopsida; order Malvales; family Malvaceae; genus Gossypium; species Gossypium sturtianum. Next base: position 65,236,666 of record CM046953.1, read on the forward strand.
TGCTAAAGGTGTCCAATTGCTATGAAATTTAAAATTAGAGGTCCTTAAATGGTAATTAGACCATTGGTTAAGTTGGTGGACAAAAATGGACATGGTTTGGTATGTTTCTAAAGTTTTTCATTAAGGGCATTTTAGTAATTTAGTTATTAAAAGAATTAAAAAGCCAAAATTAAAAGCCAATTTTTGTCCATCTTACTCCCATGGTCGAAATTCACAAGGGGAAACCATGGCTAGGGTTTTCCAAGCTTCCAAGCTCGATTGTAAGTCCGTTCTAGCCCCGTTTTTAATGCTCTTTACATTTTTAAAGTCGTAACTCGATCTTTCTATTTCTACCATCAATTTGAAGAGATGTCAAGGTCTAAACTTTTACCCATGATGGATGTTTATGTATTTTGATGTCTAATGGTAGAAAATGCATGTTTGGTGTATGATAAACGAATTTTGCTAAGTGATTTTCTGTGAAAATGCCTAAAAGGACTTGTTTCTAAAAGTTGTAAAATGAGTGGTAAAAGTGTGATTAAATGAAAAATGTGGGCTGTTATGAGCATGATATAGGTTCGGCTAGGCTTGGGTGTAATGAAATTGAAGGGAAATCATTTTACGAGCCTAGGGACTAAATTGTAAAAGTGTCAAACTTTAGGGGTAAAAATGTATTTTTTTCCATAATGTGATTTTGGGCTGATTTGAATTGTATAATGATTAAATAAGTTAAATGTGATATTATAGATCAAGAAAAACGAGGTTCAGACCTAGAACGGGGGAAAAATAAGTATTTGACGATTTAGTCCTTTTTGCCATTTTTATGTCGAGGTAAGTTCGTATGTTTAATAAGCATTAAATTATATGTGTATAAATGCTTAATTGATATAATTGTGGTAAATAATACATTATTAAAATGAAATGTGAATACTATTGATAACGATACTACGGAAATGACCGACAGATATTTTGACAAACGAGTAAATCCCGGTTGAACCTTAGGAATAGATAAGATATAAATGTCATGACATTAGGGTTACTGTGATTACGTGTAAGACCATATCTAGGATATGGCATCGATATGAGACTTCGTGTAAGACCATATCTGGGATATGGCATTGATATGAGACTTCATGTAAGACCATATCTGGGATATGGCATCAATATGAGACTTTGTGTAAGACCATAGCTGGGCTATTGGCATCGATACGAGATTTCATGTAAGACCATATCTGGGATATGGCATTGGTATGGTATTGTATGTACGAGATTTCTGAGTATCCTTTAGTATTCCAAATGGTTCAAGGGGAAATTCAACAGGTATGTCAAAGACGAGAGAAAGTATGTGATTATGTTACGAGTTGGTACAGGTATGTACGTAAAGTTTATAAGCATTGAGTTCATGAAATTGTGAGTTCATGATTTCCATGAGAATGTTTTTGTGAAAACTTTGTAATTTTTGGTCTACACTTGTGATGTATGAAATACATGGTAAATTCGATTGACGGTTATGTGATTGGCTTTTGGGCCAAATTGAGTTATGATGTGGTATGTTTTATTCACACAAATTATGATTTATCGGATATGAGAAAAGGGAAGATTGGCATAATTGCTTGCTGAAATGGTTATGGGAGTATGGGAAGATAAGAGTTTAGGCAATTAAAAGATGTTAAAGTATATGCTTGAAATGTAAATACTCATAATTAATGTGCATGGTTACTATGAAGTTTGAAATGATTCGTCATTTGCTGTAATCTGATACAAAGGAGAAATTATGGTTGTTAGGCTAAAGCTAAGATATGTTAAATTATGCTTATAAGTTGATAGAGTAAACATTATGACTGAATGAAAATTTGTAACAGTCCGGTTTAGACCCTAGTCGAAACAGTGGTTTCGGGACCACAAATCTGAGTCCGAAAAATATTTTAATATTATTTTTTGTGCCTATGATATGTGATTAAGCATGTGTGTAAGTTTCGTGATTAAATTTGGTCGTTTGTGTGTTTAAATTGAGAAAAGGACTAAATCGCATAAAAGGTAAAAGTGGCCTTCTATTTGATTGAGTGGCCTAATTGGTGTGTCTTCTTTTATATGGGGATTCATGTTGCAAATTGGCCATAAATGAGAATAGTGGACGGCATAAATGTTTATATATGCTTTTATATGTTAATTTTTATAAGTTAATATTAACATTAATATATTATAAGTTATTATATAAAACAAAACATGAAAATAAAGCCATAGTGCTTATCTTTGGCCGAATATCAAAAAGAAAAAGAAAAGAAGAAGAAAGCTAGGTTTCGACTACTTCTAAGCTAAATTTAAGGTATGTTTTGCTTCAGTTTTTGATAATTTCTACGTTTTCGTGATTGTTGCTTTGTGGGCTTCAAAACCCATGTCTTAATTTTGTGAATTGATGAATATTTTGAAATGTGCCATTGATGAACACATGAGTTTTGTGATGTTTGATGGTGAAAAATGAAAGATATGTGTTTGATTAACATAGTTTGTTCTTGAGTTTTTGATGAATTTGAGTATTTTGGATTAAATTGAGAAAATAATATTTTGAAGGACTAAATTGTGAAATAAATGAAATGTAAGGACTTGTATGAGCTACATGAGAATTCGGCTACGCATGGGTAACTTGAAATTATGTGTATTTTGTGATTTTGTGGAATAGGGACTAAATTGTCCAAATGTGAAAATGTGAGGGCTAATTTGCAAATTGCCCTAAATATGTGTTTTTGGATTGAATTGAATGAGTTGATGAATAAGTGGATTAAATTTGAATATGTATAGATCAAGAACCGAAGAAAACAGATTTAGATCGTGGGAAATCAAAAATTATCGAATAGTCGAATCTGATTGAATATCTGAATCCGAGGTAAGTCGATATACAAATAAATGTATTTGAATTGACTTATTTGTGAATATATGAAATTTGAATTACTATGAATAATACTCGAAATGAAGAATATATGGATTCTGAGAAAGTATCGAGAGATGGTTAATGTCCGAGAAGTCCCGTCTGAACCTAGGAATAGATAGGATAGTATATGTCATGACATAGGTGTCCGATATGCGATATCATGTAAGACCACATCTGGGACGTTGGCATTGATTCGAGATTTCGTGTAAGACCACGTCTGGGATGTTGGCATCGATTTGAGATTTACGTGTAAGACCATGTCTGGGACATTGGCATCGTATTGATTCGTGTAAGACCCTGTCTGGGACAGTGGCATCGATATCTGATTACATGTAAGACCACGTCTGGGACGTTGGTGTTGTACGACTATTCCGAGCATTACGAGTATCCTATTAGATTCTGAACGGTTCAACTGAAAAGTCTGAAAAATGAATGACTATATGAGTTGTATATCGGTTTCAGGTACGTTGATATATGTATGCTTTGTATAAGCATGAAAGGTGAGTAAGTATGTGCTTTGATGCAAAGGTACATTTGAGATATATGTATGTTTGAGATATGAGAAAATGAGATATATGAGATATGATGAATTGGTAAGCATTGGTAAACCAAGTGAGCTAAAGAGACTATTATGAATTAGAAATGAGAATGTGATATTGATTTTAAATAACTATGTTTATGAATGATTATATATGTTAAGTTTATTTGTATATGGCTTACTAAGCTTTTGGAAAGCTTACTTTGTGTGTGTGTTTATTCTGTTTACAAATCATCAAAGCTATTGAAGGCTCGGGGACCGTTGAGGATCATCACCACACTATCAAACACAACTTTGGTACTTTTGAAAATGTATATACTAAGTATGGCATGTATAGTCTAGATGTTTGGAACATGTTTGAGATGTGTAATTAGCCATGTGATGTGGCTAGTTAAATGTTGGTGATATGCATAAGTGATCATGGTATATGATGCATGTTTTGGTATGGCTTGATGACAAAGAAAGGGTCTTATGAATGGTAAGCTTATTGATGAATTGATGCCTTATTGAATTGGTGAAATTGTGGATGAATTTTGCTTGGTTTTACATGTGATTTAGATGTGCTATTTGGCATACAAGTTGGCATATTTGGAAATGTGATTAAATGGAATGATAAGTTGAATATTTGACATGATATTGGTTGCCAATTGTGTATGGGACATTGATTATTTGAGCTAGTAGGGATGACCCTTGTGTGGGTGGCAATTTGGCCTTGAAAATGGCCTATAATTGCCCAAACGGTTGAGCACACGGGCGTGTGGCTCGACCGTGTCCCTCGTGGTTAAAATTCAAAACAAGTCAGAATAGACCACGGGCTGGACACACGGGCGTGTGACTGGCCGTGTGGTGAAGTCAGGATCGACCACGGGTGAGGCACACGGGCGTGTCCATACCGCGTGGTGAAGTCAGTATGTATGCCCTGTTTTGATACGGCTTAGACACACGGGTTGTCTAAAGGCCGTGGGAGGCACCCGGCCTGCCCACACGGGCGTGTGACCTCTGTAACTTAGAAAAAGTTTTAAAGTTCCGAGAATTTCCGTATGTGTTCAGTTTAGTCCCGGCCTTATTCTAAAGCTTGTTTAAGGACAAGTTGACCTAATAAAGGGACTCTTTGATTGTATTTGATGTGTTATATCACGAAATTTCTGTAAAAGTTTCCATTTGTCTGGTAATGCCTCTTAACCTTAATCTGGCGACGGATACGGGTTAGGGGTGTTACAAAATTCATAAACGTGAGATTTAAAGCAATTATTATTATCTTATGTTTATATTGTTGGACTCGATAAAAGACTGGTAAGAGTTGCTTATTATTTTCGTACGGACTTACTAAGCTATATAGCTTACCCCCTTCTTTTCCCATATCTTTTAGGGTTATTAAGCTAGCTCAGGTTGAAGATCGCCAGAGATCCTATCACACTATCAAGCTATCATTTTGGGTATAAATGAATCCAAACATTTTGAGTCTATGGCATGTATAGGGACTATGTCAAATTGTTATGTGTTTCATTATTAATTTGGCCATAGGTGTTAACTTGTAATTGTTAATGCTTCATCTTATATATAGCCATGAATGATGGCTTATGTTGATCATAAGTTTATTCATATGTTAATGCCCTCTTGTGAATGTGAAATTAGTATGTTTTTAACTGGCTAAGTATGATGTTTTAAGCATGATAAATGATGGTATAAGAATGACATGTTATTATCTTGTTTGTGGTTGTTGGTTGCATTTATATGCTTGAATTTGTGCCATGTGATGTTGTGTAGATGTGTGCAAGTGAGGGTGGCAAAATGGCTTGGTAAATAGCCTTGTTTTTGTCCACACGGGCGTGTGTCTAGGCCGTGTGTGACACACGGTCTACCCCACGGGCATGTGATCTGGCCGTGTGTCCCCTGCACCTTAATTTTGAAAAGCAGAATGTCCAGAATTGAGCACACGGGCAGAGACTCGGGCGTGTTTCTCAGCCATGTGTGCTACACAGCCTAGCACACAGGCGTGTGGCACGGTCATGTGGCACAAGTCAGAGAGCACCCCTAAATCGAACACGGTCTGAAGCACGAGCGTGTCCCAGGGTCATACGGGCGTGTCCCTTAGACCACACGGGGGTGTGAGCCCTGCATCTAGCAAAATATTTCTAATTTTTGTAAAAATTTCTAAAGTTCTAGGTTTAGTCCCGAACCACCTCCAAAGCATGTTTTGGGCCTCGTAGGCTCGTATAAGGAACTTTATGATTGAATATGAATGGTTTTAATTTGGACGCAAATTTATGACTCGGAATTGTGTGAATGCTTGTGTTATGAGTCCGGTAATGCCTCGAGCCCTGTTCTAGCGTTGAATACGGGTAAGGGGTTTTACATTTAGTGTTATTAGAGCTATGGTTTAGTAGATTCTCGGACTAATGTAGCATATGTAAGTCTAGCTATACATGTCATATTACTACCTGTGATAGTGTGATATCTCCCAATTCTGATGAAATTGTTTTGTTGAGGCAGAGATGCTTTCCAACCGAGCTATTTTCAAAAACGCTGAAAGTGATACTAAGATATTTGATATGTATGAGATGATGTACAAAATGAAATAACCATAAGTTGAGAAATAGGGATAAAATGTCATTGTTCCGGTTGAACGTTGTATTTCGATGGATTATGGTGATTTTATGAAACGGATAAAATTTTTTAAATGTTACAAAAAGGATTTAGCCCAGAACAGAAATCCTGAATTAAGCACTCTCGAGCATATGTTATGAAATGGATTTTGCCCGGACTGGTAATCCAGAGTAAGCCTTTAGAGCATACGTTGTCGAAAGGATTTATCCTGAATTGGCAATCATGTTATGTCATATATGGCTCGAGAGTGTGCTCCATGAATATGTGTCAAAAGGGCACTTTTGAGTATGAATTGACGAATTGTTGACATGCATACCTTGAGTATACTACCCGAGAATCCATCGAAATTACAATAGTTCAATGGGAATTATTCTTGAAATGTAGAAAGGTGAAGTGAAATGAAATTTTATATTGTAATAAACTTATCCATGTTTGTTTGGCATTCATATGAAGTTATGTGCCTAACTTGTTTGATTAAGTGAATGCGATTAGTAAACTTACTCAAAACTTATGGAATGTATATTAGGTACACATGTTTGAATAAGATAATCGGAAAGTTTGTGTAACATAAATATGTATGTTAATTAGCTTGGAGTGAATTATATGATTGTGAAGATATTATGGTGATGATGAAAGTTATATGTGTGTATTTATGAGAGTCGAGTTAGAGGCTTTACACCCTCACCCCCTTACCAATGTGGTAATTTATAACGAAATTTTGCGAGATTTAAATTGAATGAGCTCACAAGTAAGAGACTAAAGAGTTCAGTAGCAGAATGATTAATAATGTGGTCAGAGTTAATAATAGTTTGGTAAGTGAATACAGTTCTGGAAAAGATGCCAGGTTATTCTAAAGATCATTCAGATTTCGTTATGTCACAGTTAAAGAAAAAGTTAATCTCGACTAATTGACTCATTCATGTATGATGTCTAAAGTATGTATTTACTGGAATTTCTTCCGAATTGATTTTCGTTAATGAATGGAATAATACTGAATTAGTGATGATAGAATTAGTCAGAGAAATGATATTTGAATCATAAATATGTCTGAGTGTAACAGTTGTAATTGAATAGATTATGATGATCCCTCTTGGGTATTTTATATATTCAATTATCCTTAGAGATATATGTGATTGTTCATTTTCTAATGAAATTCTTATCGTATGAGAATGCTAGCTGATTATAGTGTTAGATGAAAGCACTGTTGGTCTGGTTGGTTGATGACCAGCATTTCTTATCTCTCTCTTTGGGATTCTATTCTATTATGCTTGGAATAAAAGTTGTTGGTGAAAATTTATGTGAGGCTATTCTTCTATTTCTAATGAATGTTGTTTTGTTTTATATATATATTTGGAAAATATATTATCTCTGTTACATTTGATTCTAGAGCGTATAAGCATTGTTTTTCTTCTGGTTTTCTCTGAGGAATCATCAAGATCTTTGTTATTTTCTTATTAGTTATGTTCTCAGACTTCCAGTATGATATCGTATCTTGGATTTCTTTGTCTTGGTTTTCTTATCATCCTTATTTCGTAAATTATCAATCATGGCTCATCTTTAAAGTGTGTTCTTTGGCTTGTGATAACTATGTCTATTATAGTTGTATTTCTGGTTCGATCATAGGAATGTGGTGATTTTGGTATCAGGATCTCTCTAATTTTCATGGAAGAAATTAACATCGGAAAAGGTATAGATAGTGGAAGCTCAAGCTCAAATTGTAAGATGGTTTTCTTTTCACAGGTAAGTTTGATTAAGGTCAATGAGTTTAATCAGGATATTTTGTTTCCTTGAGCTAATGCAGTGTAAAGATCTTTGACTAGCATGTGAGGAAATTTTGAAAGATTGTATGTTTGAGTTGTTTTAACACAATAAAGAAGGGAGTATTTTGATATGATATTATTTGATAGTTGAGATCGACTCAGTTGTTTTTATCTGAGCGAGCTGGTTAGTTGAAAAGTAATTTGAGTTAGATGCATTTAAGTTTATCCTCAGGTAAGAAGTTAAAATCTTGTATATTCATGGGTAAATTGACGAACAGTCTGAATGAACAATTTATAAACAAAAAGGGTGTGATACAAGGATGTAACACCCCAAACCCAACCTAGACATTATGATCGAATCTAGCATGTCACATAGAAGGGTTGTTTAAAAGCTGCGCGTTCGTTAAAAAGTTTGTATTCTTATGAAACTCCAAGTTTCATTGTTTGTTTGTAAAAACACGATTTGCTTAATGTCCATTCTTATAAAGTTGTTATTATTTCGAAAAATTGTTTTTTTTGTGAAAATTGAACGTGAATAGTAGGGAAACGTGATATTTTAAAAATGATTATTAACGTTTTGGAAAACTCAGTATTCAAATATTTAATAATTTAATAATAGTCGAAATGAAAGTTTAAAAGAAAGATAAAATCCAATGGCCTTATTACATAATATTAAACCCAAATTAAAATAATCTTAAAAAGAGGCAAAACTGAAATTTACTAAAGTTTGTGAGCAGTACTCCGATGTATGGCCACCACAGAGTCCTCCGCACTCCAAATCCTCTAACGCTGGGATCACCGCAAGGTTAAAGCGAGAGGGTGAGTTACAAGAACTCAAAGTGTGTAATCCCCTAATCGGTCATTAACTAAGCCCGAGCCCATACGAAAGCTTGACACCGGGCCGCGCCCTATAAACATGATAATGCAAGCAGAGAATGCAGCCCAACCCAATCCAACCCTACACACCACCCGTACCGGCCCTACACACCTGTGGGGACATAGTCAACCCACCCAGCCCTACACACCAATATGGCAGTCAAGCTGCAAAATCGCAGAATTTGTGGCGATGCCACCAGAATAACAGAACATACGTGGCATAGCCACTTCACAGAATGTGGCAGAGCCACCAGAATACACTTCCTCCGATCATCAATCCCAACCCATGCAACATATTATAAATGCAATGCATCATACGTACAAAAGTGTAAATAAAGCATATACATGATAACCAACCATAATCAAGGGTGTAACGGTCACTTACACTCCAGGGGTATTTTGGTAATTTACCCTCTCAGGGGTATTTCGGTAATTTACCCTCTAGGGGTATTTCAGTAATTCTAAACTTAACGGCCTTCCCGAAGGCCTACTGTCGCCTCGAGCGACACAGGACCCTTGTTGGGTCTCTACGGAGCTATTGGGCCTAAAATCCATTTCAGACCCAAACGGGCCCACACGCTTGTGTGGCCCATTTCGCATGGTTTCGGTATCAGTTTTTTAGATTTCACAACCACATCTATCATTTGATAGTTCCATCAATTTTGCCCATATGGGCCGGATAGCACATTGGGCCCATTTGGCCCGCTTCGGCTCGATTAGGCCCGTTAGAGCCTCAGATTCAGGAGAGTGTTTGTGACACTCTCAATGTTCTATCGCCATCACTAGTGGCTCGGTTAAACACCACAAGCGTTTGCATGCTCGAGTGGTCACGGTTGCCGGTTTCCCGATTTTTCGGCTTTTGGCCGAAATACAAATCAAAACATGCTTCATCAATGCTTGGTGTGAGATTACACACTTGATCACGTAGAGTACTATACACTCACGATCGTCGTCACCCTCACTAGCGCGATCCACCACGATTTGGTTATCTAAACCAGATGCCGACGCCCTTCCGCATCCAGGCGGAAAGTCCCGAACCGTTGACACCCTACGCCGCTTAAACTTGGGAGCAGGCACAACGAGTCCACTTCCATAAGGCACACTTCTAGATCCCCCCTCAGACTGGCTATTACCTGCCTCCATGAAGAACTCTTGATTGGCTAAACTCACAGATTCGGCAAAGACAAATCCTTGAGCACTTAGTAGTTGAACACGTGTAACCTTCAGAGTTGATAATCGACTTGTGATCACAGATTAGGCAATGAAGATTCGGCAGACAAAAGAACACCTAGCTTCCGGCTACCAAGTATTCGGCTAAAAGAATCAAAGTAGAAGTAGGATGGCTATTGACTTATGAAGAGAGAAGAAGTGGATGAAAAGAGGGAATAGGTGAGTAGTAGAGGATTCGGCTACTAGCAAAAGAAAAGAGAAACCGATTCAAATGAGAAAAAGAGGGAATTCGAGTTATGGAGAAAAAGGGTTGAAAATAAATGGAGAAGAAGAGAGGGAGAAAAGGAATTGACAAGTAGGAAAAATGCAACCAAAATGACCCGAAATGCAACAATGCTAAGAAATCACTAGAGAGTTTCGGCACACACACAAAAGGTTTCTGTTTCTCTGCTACCCGCCTCCCAAATGCCGAATTTGCTACTCAAAACTAACCCCTAGCCGAAATTCTCATCCCCCACACACTCTACATTCGGCCAAACACTTCCACACTCCCCTATCCCCTGATTTTCTCCTCTTTTTGCTCCACAATTCACTCTCCACCTCCCATTCAAACCATTTGACCAAGTCTCCATCCTCCAAGGCAGAGTTTGATTTCAACTCTGCTTCCTCCTTTCCTGAGCACAAAATAATAGCCACCCAAAATGTCACTTGTGAGATTCGAACCTCCAACCTCTTTACACTCCCCTTAACGCCACACCACCTTGCCACAAGCTCCTCTTGTGCTAGAAAAACGCCAACAAATTTCCTTAAGTCTAGCTTCCAACAGTCCTCCCCCCTAAAATGCCCAAAACCAAAATTTTTCCTATGGCCTAACTTGAACCCGGGACTTCATAGAACCCTCTAAACACTCCAAACTCACACACCTAATAGGTCCAACTTGTAATAGTGTCGCTCTCTTATTCCCAAAAATTTGAAACGCTCCCACGCCCAAGGCCCAATGGGCCCAAATTCGGGTCGTTACAAATCTACCCCCTAAAAGAAATTTCGTCCTCGAAATTTCCAACTATCTAACAGTCGTTTAACGCAGACTACTCTACCACGCTACCGCTGCGCACTCTGATTCTTATATCCCCATCATATTTTAACTAGAATTTGGAACTCCCTACACATAGTCAAAACACCTAACCCCTAAAGCAGACAGATATCTCATACGCAACAAATTTCTATATCCAAACATTGCATCCAAACAAAACATACCCGACTTAATGGTGATTGAGCAATCCCGAGCCTTGTGCTCCATAGACCCGCATCTTAAACATGCTTCTGACTTCCTCCAGCACTCTCCCGGATGACGCCTTCTACAATATTTGCAATCCGGAAAGTTTGGACGTACCTTAACATGCTTTACAGAACGAGACTGCGGCCCTAGAAAACTGCGATCTCTTCTTTTCTTACAGTCCACGCACCTAGCCCGAAGTATTTCACCAATTTCTTTAACCTCCCTTACTAGCTGCGTCAGCACATCCGTAACGAGTTCTGGGTTACTGCTACTCGAGATCGGTGGGCTCACTCTGGCCTCCGTCTCCTGGACCATCTCACGCTCCTTTTCAGGGACATGCCCCGATGCTGAGGATCCAGCCCTAGCACCTCGGCCTCTACCACGGCCGCGTGTTCCTCGTCCACGTCCTCTTGTAATCATATTGCTGAATCGAGTTAATCTGTTTAAGAGTTTTATGCATCAGCTTATTGTTCAAGTAATTACTAACAGATGTTTTATGAAAGAACAGTAATAGGAGTAGTTTTCGCAACTCGATTTTCATAAAGTTTCAATCTCTATAGTATTAATTCTTATAGCTAACAGTTCCAGTGTACTACCACTAACTCTAGTAGTTTTCTCTCTACAGTTATCTCATCATATCATCAGATAAAGTAAGAGGACTTACGAATTTGGTGCCGGAGACTCGGGGTGCCATACTTCCAATAAAGATATATATTTTCTAAACCATATTTCAAAGAAATTTTGAAAAACGTTTTCGAACCCATTCCACAGTCGAGTTTTGTAACCGGGATCTGATACCATAAAATGTAACACCCCAAACCCTACCTAGACGTTATGACCGGATCTAGCATGTCACATAGAAGGGTTGTTTAAAAGTTGCGCGTTCGTTAAAAAGTTTGTATTCTTATGAAACTCCAAGTTTCGATGTTTGTTTGTAAAAACACCATTTGCTTAATGTCCATTCTTATAAAGTTGTTATTATTTCGAAAAATTGTTTTTGTTGTGAAAATTGAACTTGAATAGTAGCGAAAACGTGATATTTTTAAAAAACGGTTATTAACGTTTTGGAAAAACCAGTATTCAAATATTTAACAATTTAATAATAGTCTAAATGAAAGTTTAAAAGAAAGATAAAATCCAATGGCCTTATTACATAATATTAAACCCAAATTAAAATAATCTTAAAAAGAGGCAAAACTGAAATTTACTAAAGTTTGTGAGCAGTACTCCGATGTATGGCCACCACAGAGTCCTCCGCAGCTCCAAATCCTCTAACACTAGGGATCACCTGCAAGGTTAAAGCAGAGGGGTGAGTTACAAGAACTCAGTGTGTAATCCCCTAATCGGTCATTAACTAAGCCCGAGCCCATACGGAAACAGTCTGGGCTGCGGCCCTATAAACATGATAATGCAAGCAGAGAATGCAGCCCAACCCAATCCAACCCTACACACCACCCGTACCGGCCCTACACACCTGTGGGGACATAGTCAACCCACCCAGCCCTACACACCAATATGGCAGTCAAGCTGTAAAATCGCAGAATTTGTGGCGATGCCACCAGAATAACAGAACATACGTGGCATAGCCACTTCACAGAATGTGGCAGAGCCACCAGAATACACTTCCTCCGATCATCAATCCCAACCCATACAACATATTATAAATGCAATGCATCATACGTACAAAAGTGTAAATAAAGCATATACATGATAACCAACCATAATCAAGGGTATAACGGTCACTTACACTCCAGGGGTATTTTGGTAATTTACCCTCCCAGGGGTATTTCGGTAATTTACCCTCCAAGGGTATTTCGGTAATTCTAATTAACGGCCTTTCTGAAGGCCTACTGTCGCCTCGAGCGACAGAGGACCCTTGTTGGGTCTCTACGGAGCTATTGGGTCTAAAATCCATTTCAGGCCCAAACGGGCCCACATACTCGTGTGGCCCATTTCGCATGGTTTCGGTATCAGTTTTTCAGATTTCACAACCACATCTATCATTTGATAGTTCCATCAATTTTGCCCATATGGGCCGAATAGCCCATTGGGCCCATTTGGCCCACTTCGGCTCGATTAGGCCCGTTATAGCCTCAGATTTAGGAGAGTGTTCGTGACACTCTCAACGTTCTACAGCCATCACTAGTGGCTCGGTTAAACACCACGAGCGTTCGCATGCTCGACCGGTCATAGTTTTCAGTTTCCCAGCTTTTCAGCTTTTGGCCGAAATACAAATCAAAACATGCTTCATCGATGTTTGGTGTGAGATTACACACCTGATCATGTAGAGTACTATACACTCACGATCGTCGTCACCCTCACTAGCGCGATCCACTACGATTTGCTTATCTAAACCAGATGCCGACGCCCTTCCGCATCCAGGCGAAAAGTCCCGAACCGCTGACACCCTACGTCACTTAAACATGGGAGCAGGTGCAACGAGTCCACTTCCATAAGGCACACTTCTAGATCCCCCCTCAGACTGGCTATTACCTGCCTCCATGAAGAACTCTTGATTGGCTAAACTCACAGATTCGACAAAGACAAATCCTTGAGCACTTAGGAGTTGAACACGTGTAACCCTCAGAGTTGATAATCGACTTGTGATCACAGATTAGGCAATGAAGATTCGGCAGACAAAAGAACACCCAGCTTCCAGCTACCATGTATTCGGCTAAAAGAATCAAAGTAGAAGTAGGATGGCTATTGACTTATGAAGAGAGAAGAAGTGGATGAAAAGAGAGAATAGGTGAGTAGTAGAGGATTCGGCTACTAGCAAAAGAAAAGAGAAATCGATTCAAATGAGAAAAAGAGAGAATTCGGCTTATGGAGAAAAAGGGTAGAAAAGAAATGTAGAAGAAGAGAGGGAGAAAAGGAATTGACAAGTAGGAAATATGCAACCAAAATGACCCAAAATGCAACAATGCCAAGAAATCACTAGAGAGTTTCGGCACACACACAAAAGGTTTCTGTTTCTCTGCTACCCCCCTCCCAAATGCCGAATTCGCTACTCAAAACTAACCCATAGCCGAAATTCTCATCCCCCACACACTCCACATTCGGCCAAACACTTCCACACTTCTCTATCCCCTGATTTTCTCCTCTTTTTACTCCACAATTCACTCTCCACCTCCCATTCAAACCATTTGACCAAGTCTCCATCCTCCAAGGCAGAGTTTGATCTCAACTCTACTTCCTCCTTTCCTGAGCACAAAATAATAGCCACCCAAAATGTCACTTGTGAGATTCGAACCTCCAACCTCTTTACACTCCCCTTGACGCCACACCACCTTGCCACAAGCTCCTCTTGTGCTAGCAAAACGCCAAGAAATTTCCTTAAGTCTAGCTTCCAATAGTCCTCCCCCTTAAAGTGCCCAAAACCAAAATTTTTCCTATGGCCCAACTTAAACCCGGGACTTCATAGAACCCTCTAAACACTCCAAACTCACGCACCTAATAGGTCCAACTTCTAATAGTGTCACTCTCTTGTTCCAAAAAATTTGAAACGCTCCCACGCCCAAGGCCCAATGGGCCCAAATTCTACTAGGCCTAAATTCGGGTCATTACAAAGGACGTACCTATTAGATCAGTTCTAATTGGATGATATTATTATGAGTTAAAGCTGTTTTGATTGATAAAATTATCACATTTGTGAAAGTTTGAACAGTCTGCTGAGTGTTAGCAAAGGTTAAAATAGTTGAAGGTATTATTAACCGAAGCACTGATTCTGAGTCCAGTTTAAATTGAGTAAAGAATTTACGAATTTTTCAGCGATGCACTATCAAACGGATTGGAATGTGTTTTAATACAAGAATGTAAAATGATAGTTTATGCTTTCAGACGGTTAAAGTCACATTAAAGGAACTGTCCGACGGGTGATTTAGAGTCGGCCACTTTTTATGTTTGTGTTGAGAATTTGATGACATCGGTTGACTGATAAAAAATGTCATATGTTTCTTGATCCCAGGAGTTTAAAGTATCTAATGTCATAAAAGGAATTTGAATTTAAAAACAGCATAGATGGCTTGATCTATTGAAAGAATGTGAGCAGTTATTGATTAACCTTTGGGAAAGCAGATATAGTTGCAAATGCTTGAATGGAAAATCGTTGATTATTTTGTGAGTATTGGATACATGATTAATCTTACTTGATGACGGTCTGAATCTAGCTAAATTAGAAGCTAAAGCTACATTTTCTTTGCAAGATTGAGAACCTCAAGAATGTGATAGTGAGTGGTAAGCTAAACAAGTACAGTGTAAGACGACTTTTGATTCTGAATTTCAGGTCGGACCTGATGACTGTTATCATTATTACGAGATAGAATTTGTGCACTGAGTAATTCAGAGCTTATGCAGAAAATTTTGTACGAAGCTCGGTAGTAGCTCGTTTGTTCATTCAGGGAGTAATAAAATGTACAGTTATTTGAAATAAATGTTCTGGTGATCGGGTATGTAACATGATAGATTAGTTGAGTTATATGTTTCAGAGACTATCTGATCAGAAATCATACAGAAAGTAAAAGTGATTCGTGGTAGTTTAGAATCCACTTCAAATTGTCAGAAAACTTATGTGAATTTGAAACATAAGGATATGAAATTCCCGTTCAGCGATAGCATGCTTCCGAAAGTATTGCCTTGCAAAAATATTCAAAACGTGTTTTGTGTATCTATGTTGCGATGGTATCGATCAGACTCTTTGAGTATGAATTCTCCGATAGGGATTAAGATTTAGCCGATGTGTTGTATAACGGAGAATCGATCAGAATTTTGACATGAGAGATTAAAAAGTTTAGAATTAAAAGCATAACCTTAGTGGAGGTTCTTTGGAAGTGTCACGAGACAGAGGAGTCTACGTGGAAATCGAATTTATATTCCGGTAAGATTTTTGGGTACGAAAATCCCTAAATGGGGGAGAGTTGTAACAACCCCATTTTGGGTTTAGTCGGAACAGTGGTTTCGGGACCACAAATCTGACACAATAAAATTTACTTTTACTATATTTTTGTAGTCTACAGTTTTATGGAACGATTTCGTAAAAATTTCGTTCGAAAAATTTGACGTTTTGGCACTCAATTTAGTCAAAAGGACTAAATTGCCAAAAGTGCAAAACTTGAATTCTATATGCTAAAGGTGTCCAATTGCTATGAAATTTTAAATTAGAGGTCCTTAAATGGAAATTAGACCATTGGTTAAGTTGGTGGACAAAAATGGACATGTTTGGTATGTTTCTAAAGTTTTTCATTAAGGGCATTTTAGTAATTTAGTTATTAAAAGAATTAAAAAGCCAAAATTAAAAGCCAATTTTTGTCCATCTTCCTCCCATGGCTGAAATTCACAAGGGGAAACCATGGCTAGGGTTTTCCAAGCTTCCAAGCTCGATTGTAAGTCCGTTCTAGCCCCGTTTTTAATGCTCTTTACATTTTTGAAGTCGTTGTAACTCGATCTTTCTATTTCTACCATCAATTTGAAGAGATGTCAAGGTCTAAACTTATACCCATGATGGATGTTTGTGTATTTTGATGTCTAATGGTAGAAAATGCATGTTTGGTGTATGATAAACGACTTTTGCTAAGTGATTTTCGGTGAAAATGCCTAAAAGGACTTATTTGTAAAAGTTGTAAAATGAGTAGTAAAAGTGTGATTAAATGAAAAATGTGGGCTGTTATGAGCATGATATAGGTTCGGCTAGGCTTGGGTGTAATGAAATTGAAGGGAAATCATTTTACGAGCCTAGGGACTAAATTATAAAAATGTCAAACTTTAAGGGCAAAAATGTAATTTTTTCCATAATGTGATTTTGGGCTGATTTGAATTGTATAATGATTAAATAAGTTAAATGTGATATTATAGATCAAGAAAAATGAGGTTCGGACCTAGAACGGGGGAAAAATAAGTATTTGACGATTTAGTCATTTTTTGCTGTTTTTATGCCGAGGTAAGTTCGTATGTTTAATAAGCATTAAATTATATGTGTATAAATGCTTAATTGATATAATTGTGGTAAATGCTATATTATTGAAATGAAATGTGAATGCTATTGAGTACGATACTACGAAAATGACCTACAGAGATTTTAACAAACGAGTAAATCCCGGTTGAACCTTAAGAACAGATAGGATATAAATGTCATGACATTAGGGTTACTGTGATTACATGTAAGACCATATCTGGGATATGGCATCGATATGAGACTTCGTGTAAGACCATATCTGGGATATGGCATCGATATGAGACTTCATGTAAGACCATATCTGGGATATGGCATCGATATGAGACTTTGTGTAAGACCATAGCCGGGCTATTGGCATTGATACGAGATTTCATGTACGACCATATCTAGGATATGGCATTGGTACGGTACTGTATGTACGAGATTCCCGAGTATCCTTTACTATTCTAAATGGTTCAAGGGGAAATTCAACGGGTATGTCAAAGACGAGAGAAAGTATGTGATTATGTTACGAGTTGGTACAGGTATGTACGTAAAGTTTATAAGCATTGACTTCATGAAATTGTGAGTTCATGATTTCTATGAGAATGTTTTTGTGAAAACCTTGTGATTTTTGGTCTACACTTGTGATGTATCAAAATACATGGTAAATTCGATTGATGGTTATGTGATTGGCTTTCGGGCCAAATTGAGTTATGATGTGGTATGTTTTATTCACACAAATTGTGATTTATCATATATGAGAAAAGGGAAGATTGGCATAATTGCTTGCTGAAATGGTTGTGGAAGTATGGGAAGATAAGAGTTTAGGAAATTGAAAGAAGTTAAAGTATATGCTTGAAATGTAAATACTCATAATTAATGTGCATGGTTACTATGAAGTTTGAAATGATTCGTCATTTGCTGTAATCTGATACAAAGGAGAAATTATGGTTGTTAGGCTAAAGCTAAGATATGTTAAATTATGCTTATAAGTTGATAGAGTAAACATTATGACTAAATGAAAATTTATAACTGTGAGATTTAAAGCAATTATTATTATCTTATGTTTATATTGTTGGATTCGATAAAAGATTGGTAAGAGTTGCTTATTATTTTCGTACAGACTTACTAAGCTATATAGCTTACCCCCTTCCTTTCCCATGTCTTTTAAGGTTATTAAGCTTGCTCAGGTTGGAGATTGCTGGAGATCCTATCACACTATCAAGCGATCATTTTGGGTATAAATTAATCCAAACATTTTGAGTCTATGGCATGTATAGGGACTATGTCAAATTGTTATGTGTGTCATTATTAATTTGGCCATATATGTTAGCTTGTAATTGTTAATTCTTCATCTTATATATAGCCATGAATGATGGCTTATGTTGATCATAAGTTTATTCATATGTTAATGCCCTCTTGTGAATGTGAAATTAGTATGTTTTTAACATGCTAAATATGATGTTTTAAGCATGATAAATGATGGTATAAGAATGACATGTTATTGTCTTATTTGTGGTTGTTGGTTGCATTTATATGCTTGAATTTGTGCCATGTTATGTTGTGTAGATGTGTGGAAGTGAGGGTGGCAAAATGGCTTGGTAAATAGCCTTGTTTTTGTCCATAAGAAAGTGTGTCTAGGCCGTGTGTGACACACGGTCTGCCCTACGGGCATGTGATCCGGCCGTGTGTCCCCTGCACCTTAATTTTGAAAAACAGAATGTCTAGAATTGAGCACACGAGCAGAGACACGGGCGTGTGTCTCAGCCGTGTCTGCTACATGGCCTAGCACACAGGCATGTGGCACGGTTGTGTGGCACAAGTCAAAGAGCATCCCTAAACCGAACACGGTATGAAGCACGGGCGTGTCCCAGTGTCACACGGGCGTGTCCCTTGGACCACACGGGCGTGTGAGCCCTACATCTAGCAAAATTTTTCTAAGTTTTGTAAAAATTTCTAAAGTTCTCGGTTTAGTCCCGAACCACCTCCAAAGCATGTTTTGGGCCTCGTAGGCTCGTATAAGGGACTTTATGATTGAATATGAATGGTTTTAATTTGGACACAAATTTATGACTCGGAATTGTGTGAATGCTTGTGTTATAAGTCCGGTAATGCCTCGAGCCCTGTTCCGGCATTGAATATGGGTAAGGGGTGTTACAGAGATGGAGTGTCATTACTGACCCATTGCTTAGGTCTTAAATGGATTGAATTAGCATGTATTGGATGTTTTGTATGTGTTTGAAGCCTTGTGATCACATGTTTTGTATTGGTTTAGGTACTTATTCAATTGGGTGAAATTTGAGCTTTAAATAGGACATTTTTGGGCTCACACGGCCTGGGACACGGTCTGTCACATGATCGTATGAAGCACACAGGCAGACACATGGCTAGCGACACAGCCGACTGAGGGTATTTCGATTGTTTCACGAGCTGGCACACAACCTGCGACATGACCGTGTGATCCAAATTAGAGAGTTACATGTTCCATGCAGACGGGCGTTTAAGGTCGCACACGGGCATGTAGGATAGCCACACATCCATGTTTAGAGCCACACGGACTGGGCTCTATCACACAGCCTAGACACACGACTGTGTGACCCTTGACTTGAAATTTTTCAATTTCTTCCTAAATGTTTTAATTTGTTTTGAATTGGTCCTTGAATGTTTGTAACTTACTTTTAGAGCATTGAAAGCTCAATTTAAGGCTCGAAACTGAGCGACTCTTCCATATTGAATATTAGTTGTGATTACGGCAATTGAATTGATTAAAGAAAATGTAAATCGTTATTAACCATTCCAACTTGACCGGTAACATCTTGTATCCTATTTCAGCAACCAAAATAGGATATGGATGTTACAGATTACCGAAGCGAGCTAATCACCCATAATCAGATTTGATTTATTCTTCCTTTTTAATCTCTTGAATTTTATCTTTTTATGTTGTTTTAGTTTTATTATTATAAAAACCCCAAAAATCTTTTATTTTATATTCTTCGTACTATAATTGAATTTAAAGTATTAATTAGATCTTTTAGCGTTTAGGTTAGAATCGATCTAGCAGCTGCCTCCCTTGGGTATGATCCTCGGAGTACTCACCCACTCCGTTGTAAAACTATATTACAACTAGACCCGTATACTTGCGGATACCACCTTGTAATTCTATATTTTTGTGTAGTATTGTAACGCCCCGAATTTTTGGGCCTAGAAGAAATGGGCTTCGCGTGCCGAAGGAATTGGAATTCAGTTGTGCATTTGAATAATATAAAAGTGTGTCTTCTTTGGTGGTTACGGGTCCTGAGAAGTATTGGAGAAGTCTTGGGTTCAAACCTGGGCTTTAGAAAAATTTTGGTTTTAGGTGAATAAAACCCTAGATGTAAGTAAGTAGGCTTTAAGAATATTACTGGGGAAATCATGACACAAGAAGGGTTGGTGATCTAGTGGTAGTGGCATCATTATGGTGTCAAGGGGATCATGAGTTCGAATCGCATTAGATGCAAAGGGATTTTATTTTATTTCCATGAGGTGAGAGAGGTAGAGTTGGATTAAAACTCTCCTGGGGTGGTTGTTGACTTGGTCCTGGATGAAGTTGTTGGGGAGTTCAAATTGGTCTTTGAGGGATTTATGGAGTGATTTTAGGAGGGTTTTGGGGGATTTGGATAAGGGGGTTGTTAGTTGAGGATTTTGGGGAGAAAAAGAAGGAGTTTGGTGTGTAATGGGTGTATTGTGCCGAATTTGAGTGGGGACTACTCAGAATTTCGGGATTGGGAGTTTGAGTGCACTATTTTGGGTTGGGGTAATTAACCATTTAGGGAATTGTCCTTTACTGCCGAATACATCATTCTCTTTTCACCCTCTTCTTTTTCGGTTTTGGTCTGTTAATCTTCTTCTTCCCTTCTTGCCGAACCTTTTCTATTTCTCTCGTCTCTCTATTTTTTCTGTCAGCTTTTAGCTAATGATTTTCTTGATCAATTGTTTCTGATCTCTCCTCCCCTCCAGTGTCTTGATTATGTTACTGATTTCTATCTTCTTCTTCTTCTTTGATCAGTTCCGGTTTGGGAGTGGCTTTAGCAAACGGTGAGTTACTAGATTTCTTCTTGTTTTTTTTTTCTATTCCTTCGCTATGTCCAAACTCCTTTCTTAAACGTGTGCTCTTTTCTTTTATGTTCTCTGTTGGTCGATTCTCTTTCCCTCCTTATGCTTGGTAGTGCCTTCGGTTCAGAGATTTCCACGAGGAGTGCAAACCGTTTGCTCATCTCACGATCAAAGGTAAAAGTTGAAGGCTTGTAATTTCTCAAGTGGTTGGCCGAATGTTACTTTCCCCTTTTTGGGGGAAGGGTTGCGTGTACTTCCTTTAGACTAATGTGTGCTAAACCATGGTTTTAGACCATCGTGGTTGATAGGTTGTATTTGTAATGCAGTAATCGTCAAAGAGGAGTGTGATCAACTCTAGCCTGTGATCTAAGGGAAATAAACCGATTAGCGATCAGTCAAGGTAAGTATGGATTATCGTTTTGGGCTTGGACAGTTATTAATCTTATTGGTTGTAAATCTGATACGATATTTTGGCTGATTATAGGATTTGGAGAGCGTGGATCTTATCTAGTTTCGCGAACAGGTGTGTATTTGTATGCGGTACTCGATGATCGGCTGAAAAGCCGAAAGTATGTGTTGTTTACACTGCTATGACTGTAGATCGGCAAAATGCTGAAAAGCCAAAAATATGGCGTATAATGCCACACGAGCGTGCGATCGTGCGTGTGGTGAACCGAGCCCACGAACATGGGCGTTAGTCTGTAGAGGCCACCTCAAGCGCTCTCGTGGTATTGGGCTGTTCTGGGCCTCGTTGGGCCAAAATGGGTCGTGTGGGCCCAGTGGGCTTGTGGGCCCACACGGATAAAATGTATGTGATGTGGTAAATGTTGTTTGGACTGTGACGTTTGCATAACTGTGGTTGTTTCTAGGATAAATGGGCCACACGAGTCTGTGGGCCCACTTAGGCCGAATAATGGGCCTTAGGCCCATTTACACCGTTGTGTCTGTTTGGGTTCCTTAAGTCGCTCGAGGCGACGGTGGACCTTCTGTTGGGTCGTTAAGCCTCGATTTGTAAAATTACCGAAATACCCCTGATTTGTGAAATTACGAAGTACCCTCGATTTGTGAAATTACCGAAATACCCTCGATTTGTGAAATTATCGAAATACCATCGATTTGTGAAATTACCAAAATACCCTCAATTTGTGAAATTATCGAAATATCCTCGATTGATGAAATTACCTAAATAGCCTCGATTTGTGAAATTACCGAAATACCCTCGATTGGTGAAATTACCAAAATACCCTCGATTGGTGAAATTACTGAAATACCCTTAATGAGTAAAATGACTGAAATACCCTTAATGAGTAAAATGACTGAAATACCCTTATAGGGTAAAATGACTATTTTACCCTTGTGGGTAAATGACTGGCTTGTGCTATGAGTTGACTTATTTGACTGGGATTGTATGACTGTGCTTTAACTGACTTGACAGTGGCTGTATGACTAATATGCTTTTAATATATGTCTAAATGACTGTTACTGAGCATGGCCATTTTGCATACACGTGTAATGATTGAGCATGACATACACGACATATTGCATGGGGTTGGGACATTGATACGGAGGAAGTTCTGATAGGGTCGAAAGGGTCGCATGAGACGACTGTGGATCCAGTATTGATTTGTTAAGGTCGCACAGGTTGTCGTAACCATTTTTGAGTTTTGGCAAAAAAACGGGGTCGACGAATAAAAAAACAGGAGTCGCCTCCAATCTTTTTTTGATGAGGTGTGATCGGGTCACCTTAAAAAGTGTTTGTTTTTAATAATCAGATTAATTTATCAAAAACACAATTTTGGTCTACGAAAATCGAAAATGGATTCGGAGTCTCACACGCACGAGGAAGGGTTAGCACCCTCGATACGCCCAAAATTGGTACCTAATTGATTATCTAATGTCTTAATGTCGAAAAGTGAAAACCTAAGAATTCAAAAATACGATCCCTCTTGTTGTTGAAGAATAAATTTGGATAAATTGGAAGTGTATGCCAAGGGTCGTCTCGTTTTAAGGTGAAGTGTTACATCCAATACTTTAGGACACCACATTTCGACCTTTAAAGTTGAACTTGCCTTTTATTCAAAACTTATGGATTTAATTGAAAGGATATTTTGTTATTTAGAATGGACGAGAAAAGGAAACCCAATACTTTAGGGCACGATTTCTCGAGCTTTTAAATACAAAACATTGCCTTGGTTTTAGAAAATATTATCTCGGAATAACAAAACATCACATCCAATGCATTAGGACACGACGCCTCTCGGGTTCACGAGAATAAGCTTTTAGTTTAAAAATGTATTTGTTTTAAAAGGATATTCGGTTATTTAGATCAAACGAGAAGGATCGAAACCCAATACTTTAGGGCACGACCTCTCGAATTTCTAAATACGGAATATTACCTTTGTAAAAGAAATCAATTTTGTATTGGGTAAAATGCAGCATCTAATTTGTAACAAAATGTAGAAAATGAATTACGATGCTAGCAAGCATATAGAACAAATACGTTAAATACAAACGATAATAATAAGACGAAAATAGAAATAAAATGAGTAAACCAATACGCTAAAGGGGATAATAAATAGAAAATAAAAGAATAATAAGCAAGATGAAAGTTTTACAAGAAGAAAAGGAAAATAATAATAATAAGGATAATAGTGATAATGAAAATGATGTCAATATATATATAAGTAGAAATATATAGAAGTGTGTATAAGTAAAAATATATAGAAATATATGATAGTAGTTATAATAAAAATAATAATAGTAAAAGTAATAATATAAATAATAATAAAAAAATGTTGATGATATTAGAAGAGAAAAATAAAATAATAAGAATAGTAACGATAATGGAAATAAAAATAATAAAATGATAATTAAAAAAAACAATAACAAGGTAATAATAACGGTAATAATATAAAAACAATAGTAATAAAATGAGAATAATAATAATCTAATAAAAACATAATAATAATAGTAATAACAATCTAATAATGATAGTAACTATAATAATAATAATAATGATAATAATAATAGATAGCAATAATAAACAAATACTAGTAAAAAATATAATAGTAATAATGATAAATATATAAATAATAATAATAATAATAATATGGTTATAAAAACAATAATAGAAATAATAATAATAAATATAATAAAGACAATAATAAGCAAAACAATAGTACAAAAACAAAAATATATATAAAAATAAATAAATAAACAAATACAATAATGATATTAATAATAGTAAAAATTGCAAAATAGTTAAAGGAGGATCAAATTGAATTTAAAATGAATTTTTGGGGTCAATTCGAAAGAAAATAAGGAGAAAGGGCCTATTTGGAGCGCGTGGATTACATGGGGACTAAAAGGGCAATGACCCTTTCCTCCCAAAACGCACAGCATAGGCAGGGGCTCGATTGAAAACCGAATGGACTTTCGGGGCCAAATTAAAAAAAAAAACTTGATTACAAAATTCGAAGAAGCGGAGGGACTGCGCGCATAAATTCCCATTTTTTCGGCAAAACGCGCGGATCCTGGCTGGAGCGGGTCGGACCGGGTCGGGTCAAGGGTGAAACGACGTCGTTTTGGGCATTAAAGGCCAGCCCCAAAACGACGTCGTTTTAAGGGGCTATTTAAGGCCATAAAATCAGAAAAAAATCATTTGAGCTGCTTGTTGTTAAAAAAAAAACTCTCACTCTTCCTTTTTTTCTCTGCAGTCCAAGAAGGGGAAATTCAAAGTGATGGGCTCCGTCGCATATGTTACTTGCGCACCACCGCGCAAGATGATGGCGGAAAAGGTAAAAAAATTGTTTTTTTTTCTTTTTTTTTAAAAAAAATAATATATGTATACGTATATGTCGAAAAGAAAAAGGAAGAGAGGAAAAAAAAAAAAACTTGAATGTAAGAAAAAGAGAAAAAAAAAAAATCACCTCTCTCGGCTTTGGTTTTAGTTTTTAGGGTTTAATCTCGGTTTGCTGTTTGCTTCTTTTTTTTTGGATCTCCGTTCGTCTCCTTTTAATGTTTGTTCTCTCCCCTTTTAGTATTTAGATCTTGTATTTGCATCTAGAAACTCTTTTTTTGTATTCCGAATCTGTTACTGCTTTGATGAAAATCTCTCTTTTCTATTGATCATAAAAAAGGAACCCCCATTTTAATGTTATAACCGGCTTTTATAGCCTAAAATTTTACACTTATTCGCCTTCTGTCTTGTCTCGTTTATTGTTTGCAGGTGAGTGGCGAGGGCGGTCTTTGAGGCTCGGCAAGTGGCGGTGGAGCGAGAGACAGGCAAGTGGAGCAAGTGGAGGGGCTGAGGTGCGGTGCCACTTGGATTAGGGGGCTAGGGTTTTGTTTTTTTCTCGATTAGGGTTAATTTGGGTATTGGGCTAGCTGTTGGGTTAGGTTAATGGTAATTGGGTTTGGGTTTTAATTTGGGTTTTATTTTTTGTGTGGGCCGGGCAATAATTGGGTTCTCACAGTGCCCCTCTTTGCTCATTATTGTGTAACGAGAATGGAGCAAAGACTTTCAAAGGACCAATTTTGCCCGGTCTTGTTGAGTCTTGACTTCTTGGGTGCTCTTCCACGAGATAGCTTCATTCTGTTCATCGCATCTTGTCGCTCGATCCATTCCATCTGCTACTTTCGAGAGGTAGGACCTATAGCTTCAATTTGCTCTGCTGCGACTTCGAGGATGAGACTTGTTTATTTTAAATCGCTCCACTTTGCAACTTCAGGGGGATAGATTTGCATCTTCAACCTGCTCCATTGCAACTTCGGGGGGGGGGGGGAAGGTTTGTAATCTTCAGCTTATTCCACTGCTGGCCAAGACAATAAGATGATGGCTTAAATCATGTTCCCTCTTTGTTTAGGGAGACGAGATTTGCCTTCGATCTTGCCCCACTCATCTGGTTAGGGGCGACAAGATCTACAAATTTGACCTATTTCATCGCTGGTCAGTGGTAATAGGACGGTGGCTTAAATCATGACCCCTACTGTTTAGGGAGACGAGATTTGCCTTCGATCTTGCCCCACTACTGGTTAGGGTGACAAGATCTACAAATTTGACCTATTTCACTGCTGGTCAGTGGTAATAGGACGGTGGCTTAAATCATGACCCCTACTGTTTAGGGAGACGAGATTTGCCTTCGATCTTGCCCCACTCACCATGGTTAGGGGTGACAAGATCTACAATTTGGCCTATTCCATCGCTGGTGATCG
Source organism: Gossypium sturtianum (assembly GCA_025698515.1). NCBI lineage: Eukaryota > Viridiplantae > Streptophyta > Magnoliopsida > Malvales > Malvaceae > Gossypium > Gossypium sturtianum. The sequence goes on from CM046953.1 coordinate 65,263,042, forward strand.
GTGGCAATAGGACGGTGGCTTAAATCATGACCCCTACTGTTTAGGGAGACGAGATTTGCCTTCGATCTTGCCCCACTACTGGTTAGGGCGACAAGATCTACAAATTTGACCTATTCCACTGCTGGTCAGTGGTAACAGGACGGTCTTCAACCTATTCCACTGCTGGTCAATGGCAATAGGAAATCTTTTACCTATTCCGCTGCTGGTCAGTGGCAATAGGATAATCTTCAACCCATTCCACCGCTGGTCGATGGCAATAGGAAATCTTTTACCTATTCCGCTGCTGGTCAGTGGCAATAGGATAATCTTCAACCCATTCCACCGCTGGTCGATGGCAATAGGAAATCTTTTACCTATTCCGCTGCTGGTCAGTGGCAATAGGATGGTCTTTAACCTATTCCACTGCTGATCAGTGGCAATAGGGTAATCTTTGACCTATTCCACTGCTGGTCAGTGGCAATAGGATGGTGGCTTCACCAATGTTTCTACACCGTCCTCTGGGGACATATCCTGTAGACTCGATTTTATATGCTTGTGTTTATGTCAAATGATTAGGATGCTATGATCAGAATGAATCTAATGCTCCTAACTAAATGTACTATGGACGACATTTGCATGAATGCAGAATGTCATGAGGGTGGTCTTTTTACAATGATTAGGATGCAATGATCCGAATGAGTCGAATGCTTCTAACTAAACGTGCTTTGAATGATGATGTATGGAATGATCCCCTTTTTAATGCTTAGGGTTGTCACTACTCGTTGTCCATCAAGGCCGCAGTACGAGCGTAATTTTCGTCTTCTCGTAGTCATGAGCTATGATTTTAGACTCCTCTTTCTCGAGCGTTTCCAACCCCTAGGCGTGTTGGTTCTAAACAATGATCTGCTTTCAGTTCCTGTCTTTGTTTAGAGACTTCCGAGTAATAGGCAAAACTCCTTTTATGGAAGCATTATGGGTCCATCGACCGTTATTTCAATTGCAAAAACAGTTTTAAAAAAACTTAAATGATGAATATCAATGAAGAATGGAATTGGATTAATCAACAAAAGCAAACATGATTGAAATAAACAAAAAAAAATGAGTGAGAAGGAAGAAAGGTAGGTGCCCCAAATATCGCAGCTTGAGCTTCACTATCCAATCTTTCTGAAGATCATTTTGAGCTGAATGGATGTTGGGAGATCTGCAGCGCTCTGTAGATATCCTGAGGCGTAACATTTCTCCTTTTGCCAATTCTGGGAGAACAACAATCGTCACACATTTCGTCTTTCGTTTGAATTTGAGCCGCCCTTATCGGGTTTTCGACCCAAAGCCCCTTTGGTCTCAAAGCGCCCTTTACGGGTTTTCGCCTTGGCCTCTTTTTTTTTTTTTTTTTTTTTTTTTTTTTTTTTAGAAAAGCGCCCTTTGCGGGTTTTCGCTTAGAGACTTTTCCTTCTTTTTCACGCGTAATACTTCTTGACCGAATCCGAATTTACGGGATTTGATAAGTTCTTCCCATCCATCTCGGCCAAGATCGAGCTCCTCCAGAGAAAGCCTTTTTCACCACATAAGGTCCTTCCCAATTAGGCATCCATTTCCTCTCAAATCCTTTTGTATGGGGAGGATCTTTTCAAAACTAAGTTTCCTTCGTGGAATTCTCTTGGCGCACCTTTTTGTTGTATGCTCGCGTCATTCGCTTTCGTACATCCGACCATGACGAATAGCTTTCAACCTTTTTCTTCAATCAAATTTAATCGATCATATCGAGCTGGATCCATTCTCGCCGCCCAACTTCGATTCGCATAAGACTCGAAGGGATGGAATTTCAACTCGATAGGTAAACCGCCTCCATCCCGTAGACCGGTGAGAAAGGAGTTGCCCGGTGGAGGTTCGACCGACGTTCGGTAAGCAAAAAGGGCAAACGGTAATTTCTCGTGCCAATCCCTCAGTAGGTCTCAGTCATTTTCCCCACTATCCTCTTGATGTTCTTATTAGTCGCTCTCATCGCCCCATTCATCTTTGGGCGATATGGCGATGAATTGTGGTGTCTGATCTTGAATTGCCCATAGACCTCTGCGATCATGCTATTGTTCAAGTTTAACGCATTATCGGATATGATCTTCTCGGGCATTCCATATCGACATATGATTTCCTTTTAAGAACTTGCTAATCGCTGATTTTGTCACATTGGCATATGAGGCGACCTCTACCCACTTAGTGAAGTAATCGATTACACGAAGATGAACCGATGTCCATTAGAAGCTTTTGGCGAGATTGGCCCAATGACGTCCATGCCCCACATAGAAAAGGGCCATGGGGAAGTCATAACATGTAGAGGTGAAGGTGGTACATGAATTTTGTCCGCATAAATTTGGCACTTATGACACTTTTTAGCATAATCAATGCAATCTCCTTCCATGGTAGGCCAATAATACCCGAATCTCATGATTTGCCTAGCCATCGTGAAACCATTGGCGTGCGTTCCACAAACACCTTCATGGACCTCTTCCAGATTTGCTTAGCCCTCTGCAAGGCCCACACACCTTAATAGCACTTGATCCTTTCTTCTTTTGTATAGGATTTCTCCGTCCAAGACATAGTCACACGCCAGTCTTCTTATCGTCCTTTTGTCATTCTCAGTCGCCTGCTCGTGGTATTGACGATTCTTTATGTATTGCAGTATATCATGATACCACGGACGATCCCTTTTCTCTTCTTCTTCGACGTTGTAGCGATGGCGGGGCCTCATGAATGCTCATTCGGATAGGTTTCATATCTTCTCGCTTTGTTTAATCGACCATGGAAGCCAAAGTGGCTAGAGCATCACCATTTGATTCTCGCTCTCTTGGCAGATAATTGAAAGTGACATCGTCGAACTCTTCGATCAATTCTTGGACCAATCTTTTGTATTCGACCAACTTGGGATCTCTCGTTTCCCATTCTCCTCTAAGTTGATAAATCACCAGTGCAGAGTCTCCGTACACTTTTAGCACCCTAATTTTGCGCTCTATAGCGGCACGGATGCCCATGATACAAGCCTCGTACTCCGCCATATTGTTTGTGCAGTCAAAATCCAACCTACAAGTGAAAGGGTAATGATCTCCGTTTGGGGATACTGCACTGCCCCAATTCCATTGCCCACAAAGATTTGATGCCCCGTCGAAGTTCGGTGTCCAAGGACGATCCTCCTGGGTACCTCTTGATGAGTTGCCACGTACATTAGGTCCTCATTGGGGAAATCAAAGTCCAAGGGCTCGTAATCTGCTAGGAGAGCTCATCGGCTAGAAAATCCGCTATTGCACTCCCTTTCACTGCCTTTTGGTTTACATAAACTATGTCAAACTCAGAAAGCAAAATTTGCCATCGGGCCATCCGACCATTCAAGGCAGTCGATTCTATCATGTATTTCAGAGGGTCCTGCTTCGAGATGAGCCAAGTCGTATGATACAGCATATACTGTCTCAATCTCCGAGTTGTCCAGATCAAGGCACAACAAAGTTTCTCAATTGGCGAGTACCTTGTCTCACATTCGGTGAACTTTTACTAAGGTAGTATATTGCTTTTTTTCTTTCTTTCCGACTCATCGTGTTGGCCGAGCACACATCCCATTGAGTTATCAAGTACCGTCAAATAGAGGATTAATGGCCTATATGGATTAGGCGGCATCAATATCTTTGGAGCATTGGGACAGTATTGCTTCACTTTATCGAAGGTTTCTGACATTCCTCGCCCCACACACGGATTGTGTTTTTAAGGAGACGGAATATGGGGTCACATTTCTCGGTTAATTGTGAGATGAACCGAGCGATGTAGTTTAACCTTCCTAAGAAACCTCGAACTTCTTTTTGCGTGCGAGGTGGAGGCAGTTCTTGTATTGCTTTGACCTTGTCTGGGTCAACCTCAATCCCCCTTTCACCGACTATAAATCCTAGCGGTTTCGATCGGGCTCAAGGTACATTTTCTTTGGATTAAGCTTTAGCTGGAATCTCCTTAACCTCAAGAATAGTTTCCTCAAGACTTGGACATGCTCCTTTTCATCCGAGATTTGGCGATCATATCGTCTACGACACTTCAATTTCTTTGTGCATCATGTCGTGAAATAGGGTTACCATGGCTCTCGATATGTCGCTCCCGCATTCTTTAGTCCGAACGGCATCACTTTATAGCAAAAGGTCCTCCACATGGTTATGAACGTAGTCTTGTCCATGTCCTCTGGAAGCATCTTTATCTGGTTGTATCCTCGAGAAACCGTCCATGAAGGAGAACAACGAATAACCCGCCGTGTTGTCCACTAGGTATCGATGTGAGGCAACGGAAATTATCTTTTGGGCTAGCCTTGTTTAGATCTCTGTAGTCTACACACATTCGCACTTTCCCGTCTTTCTTGGGACGGGGACGATGTTGGCTACCCATTCTCGAGTACTTAACCACTTGCAAAAAAACTCGCATCAAATTGTTTCGACCTCCTCTTTTATTTTCAACAGACGTCCCGCCTCATCCTTCAAGTTTCGTTGGACTGGCTTGTATTCTTCCTTTATAGGCAACCGGTGTACCACGATATCGGTGCTTAGCCAGTGCATGTCTTGATACGACCACGCGAAGACATCTTTGAATTCATGAAGTAACTCAATGAGGTCTCGCTTTGTCTTTACGGTAATACTAGCTCCGATCTTCACTTCCTTCTTTTCTTGCCCTGTCTCCTAGGTCCACTATTTCCACTAACTCCTCGCGAGGCGGATCTGCTTTCTCCTCTTGTTCTACCATCCTTATGATTCAGAGATAGGTCACAACCTTGGTCATCTTCGTAATCCTGAAAATCTTCCACACCCGTATCTTGCCCAAAAGGATATTCTGAGTTATTGGTAGTGTTGCTCACGTCGTTGATATTTGGGGACCTGTTATGAAGATGAATAAAGGCTCATAGAATAAAGGGATCTAAGCATGTTTATTGGCATTATGAATGAAGAATGGAAATATTTAGGAATATCTAAAGAATAATAATGATGAATGAAGAAGAAGATTTGCTCAAAAGGTAATGGAGATGCATTTCATTGAGAATAACGATGCCTCGTACAAAAGTCATGCTTTCACAAAAGGGACACTTATCGCTTCTAGACAACAAGTGTGTTCCGAGTATTACTCTGAATAAGTTCTAAAAGCTACAGGAATCTCCTCTGCGGTCCAGTTGTTTAGAACGCTGCCTGGCTCGTAAGGGCGGATACCATTCCAGTTTTCTTCCCCTATTTTCTCCCCGAATATGGCATTGATGTGCATGTTTGCCCGTATTCCTTTTATGGCTTTCTCATCTTTCATTCCTCGTCCTTGGTGGATAATCCCTCCTGATATAAAGGTCTCAAGAATATGAGGAATTATCATCGGTTCCCACTTAATCTCATCTCCACCCAAACGCGCTCTCCTTCTTTCTTGTCTTTTTACTAATTCTTTCCTTTTTTGCTTCGCGTCCGGTTTGAACCCTAAACCGAAGAGGTCTCGTTTTTATTTCAATCTCGGGACCTCGATCTCTCCTTGGAGATACTTCCCAAGTCCTTTCCTAGGTGCGGCTCCGCCTCGATCATCGATTTGCAAACCCATTTTCGTGGTTTTAGATAATTGAGGCATGGGATCTTGTTCCTCAATGACAAATGTTGCATTGACAAATTCCAAAGAGCGGAAGGAGCACTCAGTTGCTTCATCATCTGCTTCTAAATATGGCGCGCCATTGGTCACAGTTGCGATTACGTCCTCTTCGGCATTTATTGTCACCAGACGACCCTCTATAACTAGCTTCAACTTTTGGTGCAATGACGAGGGCACTGCTCCCGCCGAGTGTATCCAAGGTCTCCCCAGCAAGCAATTATAGGATGGTCTGATATCCATTACTATGAAATCCACCTCATATATACTTGGGCCGATTAATAGAGGTACTTCGATCCTTCCCATAACTTTCCTTTCAGTTCCATCGAATGCCCTTACTACATTGTGGCAGGCCTTCATGTGAGAGCTGTCAATGGGTAATCGATTCAGCGTCGATGATGGCAAAACATTTAGTGCTGACCCATTATCGACCAAGCACTTCGTAACGTGTATCCTTTGCATCGGGTGGTGATGTGGAGAGCCTTGATGGTACCCGCATTCTCCCGAGGGATTTCATCATCATTAAAGAAAATGAAGTTATCGGCGCTTATATTGCTAATCAAAGCGATCCAACTTATTAACGGTGATATCATTAGCAACATAAGTTTCATTTAGTACTTTCATCAGTGCGTTGCATGTGCGCTTCGAGCTTAATAGTAAGTCAAGCACGTATATACGAGCCGGGCCGCTTATGTAATCGCTCCACGATTAATCGTATTCGCTATGCTTCAAAAACTTTAAGAATTCCTCGCCTCTTCTTCCTTCATCGGCTCATTTATAAACGCCTCGGTTTGGTCACTTTCCCTTTCTTTGGTTCGCCTACCGGGGTTTTCCTTTGTGAGCTCCATTCGTGTATTCACCGCTGTCGTAGCGCTTTCCACTGCGTGTATAGGAGCCTACCCCCTGGTTTTCCTTTGCAGCGTTGGACGAGGCTTCCTTTTCAGGAACCGTCACGTTGCAGTTATAGTTCCAGGGAACCTTTTTGTCATCTTCATATGAAAAAGCCGCCGGTTTTCGAATCACGATCTTCGGAGGCCCCCGGTTCCCTTTTTTATCTTTGGACGAGTCCCCTTTTTCAGGAATCGTCATGTTGCAATTATAGCTCTCGGGAACCTTTTTGTTATCTTCAGATGAAAAGACCGCAGGTTTCCGAATCACGATCTTCGGAGTTATTTTTATTTCGGATCCATCATTCTTTGGTCGCGAGATGATGACCAAAGGGTAGCCTGGTCTTGAAGTTTTTACCCTCGCTTCATCTTCTAACACGCAGATGTTTCTTTCCTCTTGGTCTTCGTTGCCTTCAGAGAATTCTAACTCTTTATCGTCCATCGCCTTTGTACTGTAATCCTAAACTTTATACGCTTTTGGATTTCGTGTCCTCCATGTTGTGAAATTCACAACCCTTGCTTGTTCTTTCATGCTCTCTTCTTGGGCTTGACACAACCAATCCCCTTTTCATCATTTCCTTCCGCACTCGCCTCATTGGGGTTTTCACTTGGCAATATCCTCTTAACTCTTTTTCCATGTTCTCGCCTATCATATTGACCCCATGATTAGGCGGTGGGTGCCCCGCATTAGAGGTATCGCCTACTTCTACAACACCCATCCGGATGAGTCTTTCCACCGCTTTCTTGAAAGCGAGACATTGTTCTATTGAATGCCCCACATTCCCTGCATGGTATTCGTGATCTGTATGCTCGTGATCATACCATTTAGGGTATGGGGTCGCAGGGTTTCAAGTAATGCGGGGCAACAATGTGCGATCGAATAAATTTTGGTACATTTCTTTGTACGTGACTGGGATTGGTGTGAATTGAATTTTCTCCGTATTTTGCTTTGCATTGATTCTCGACTAGAGGGACTCTGATGGTGGGCAGTTACGCCCTGGGCTGGTTCACAGTTATAGGCTTTGAATAACTTTTGCTTATGTTGTTTACATCGTTCTCTCTTTTCTTCGGGATCGTCTTTCTAGCACCTTCTCCCGCCTCTATCTTGCCACATCTCGATTATGTTCTCTATCATTTCCGACAACACAATATCGAGAAACTTTTGGTGGCGCCCCAAACATGTGGTTAATGAAAGGAGCTTTCAATGTATTGACGAACAACATGGTTGTCTCCCTTTCTAGGAGCGGTGGTGGTGAACTTGTGTGGCTACTTCCTCCACCGTTGGGCATATTGCCTAAAGCTTTCGCCCGACTTTTCTCCATATTTGGAGCGTGATTCGGTCAGGAGCTATATCAGCTACGTAGCCGTAGTGTTTCAGGAAGGCCTGTGCCAAGTCCTTCCACGACTTGATCTAGGTACGGCTAAGCTGATTATACCATTTAGCCGCGGACCCGGTTAAACTGTCCTGAAAACAGTAAATCAGTAATTGATCATTGTTAACGTGCCCCACCATTCTCGCGATGAACATTGTGATGTGCGCCCGACACTGGTTCCACTGTACTTTTCAAAATCAGGGGTTTTGAACTTTGGCGGAAGTACGAGGTCCGGGACTAGGCTTAAATCCTTAGCGTCTACTCCGTAACGGTGGTCAGCAGTCTCTATTTCTTTAAACTTTTCCTCTAGCCACTTGCAACGATCCTCGAGCTGCTTTGGGAAGTCCATTTTCGCCTTGTCCATTTCGGGCATTTCGTCGAAATCGGGGACCACTGGGTTAGCCGGACCTTCCCCAGGATTAGTACCTGAACTGGTCGGGAGATGCGTTGGTACCGTGGTATCAACCTGATATTGCGGCCTGATAATAACAGGTGTTCTTTGGGGATACGATCTGGTGGCGCTTGGGTATTTGGCGGGGTAAAACCGTGAGGGTAAACAGGATCGTCATTGTTGTTCCCCGAACTAGCAAGCAACGCCCTTTCCTTCTCACGCTCATTGGCCAACAATCGCGCTTAGCCGGTTTATCATGTTATTTTGGGATTCTTCCATCCGCCCTATCATGTCCTGTTGTATCTTGGCCAATCGTTCTTGCATTTGATCCTGCATTTCTTTTGCATTTGCTCTAATCTTTCTATTCTTTGATCCATCACTTTTGTTTTGCCTCTCGCATCGTAGTGATGTTCCAGGTAACTCTCTGTCATAATTTAGGGTTCCTTTGTGAGATTTGATGTGTATGATGCAATGTAATGCAGATGCATGAGATGTGTGCTACAAAAAGGCATTGATTCGATTCAATTTCCATTAGCATAACTTTTCTTAGAAAACAAGTCTTTTCCATAAAATGGATTACATATAAGGCCTCGCCTAATACTTAAAGCCTTGACTTTCTCAAGAAGATCAGCTAATTCTTGTCCTCTCTCCGATCTTGACTCGTACATTAAACTTAGTAAGTCGGCTTGGACCGCTAAGGCTTGTAGATGATCCGCCACCTCTCGTACTTGGGCCACGGCTTCCCCATAATATAATCTCGGTCTCTCGACTTGGTTTTGATAGTGATGCGCTTGTTGCTTCCAACGTTCCTCGTTGACTTCAAAAGCTCACAGTAGCTCACAACCATTTAAAGCAGATTCTAGTTCTTCGACTCTTGCTTTCATCTCTTCAATCTTGCTCAGACTAGCCTTCAATTCGACCACGAGTTGCGGCTTCGATCTTTGGTACAATGATTTCTCTAATTCGAGATCCGCGTCTTTAATTTTTCTTTCTCATTTTGGCTCTCTACTAGACTTCTTTTCAGGGTATCCTCCCGCTCTTGAGTCTCTCGGAGTTTCCTTTCCCATTGACTTGCTCTATGCTTCTCCTCTTTAATTTCTTGACGCCATTGCTCTGACGTTTTCCCAAGTCCCGCAGTTCTCATCGATCTTCGTAGCTTCTTGTAGTCCGTCTTTAGACTGTCTAAATCTTCTTCAGCTTTATTTTTTCCTTTTCTCAGCTTCTCGGCTTCTAGCTTCTGAATGTCGACATCCAATCCCAATTGTATTTTCTCTTCCTCTAGTTGCTCCATCCTTTTTCCTAACTCGCGGTTCTTCCTTTCAAATCTTGTTTGATGATTTCAAGTTCCGAGGGGACCACCTGTAAGTGCTCTTCTAGTGACCGGATGTCTTCTTGGTCCGGCGTGGGGATATTATCATTGATCCTTTGACTCCTCCACCAGTCATATTCAGGGGTTGTCATCGGATTGGCAGCAAACCTTTTTATTCTGTGAATTCGACGCCAGGCTTTTGATATCTCCTTACTCTCTTCTTGTAATTTTCCCTTTGTAGTCAAACTCGCATTGAGTTAACCCTTGTGTCGGTGGCGTAAACTGTCTCGATCTGTATTGTCTTAATACGAGGAGAGGTGTATACCCGACAGCTCCCCATATTCCGAGCATAGGGACATAGTCAAAATCCCCGCATCGATATATAATCTCATCGGATCGCCCAAGGGCTCTCCATGCTACATCCTCTTCTTGTAATTTTTGCAAGATCATAACCCAATTTTCTTCCGTAATATCATCTCGTCTTGGCGTGGTTGCCATTTTTTCCAATGGGAGTAGTCCTCGGAGAAAATTCGACACGACATCTTTTCCATTTTCCAAAAATGACCATGAAACCATGCTAATAGGAGTTGGGCGCAACCGATGAATCTTCCCTCGCCCGCTCTTCGGCATGTGCTTAGGGACCTGAATGTTTCGGTTAAAATTGCAGGAACAGGAGTAATCCCTCTTTCTAATTTGTCAAACAAATCAGTGACCGCTTCATCTATATGTCCTAGGGCTTTGGGGAAGATAACTAGCCCATATATGCTCAAGGCTAAAGCGTCAACCCTTTTTCTTTGCTCAGGATGTGCTATGATCAAATCTCTTAGATTTTTCCAGGGGATGCATTTACAATCTCCTTTCTGTTTTGTTCGAGCTGTAACCCATTGTTCGCTCATTCCTGTAATGTTCATTAACTTTTTTACGAATGTGGGGACATTAACGGCCCTTACATAAACTTTGTCAGGTCGAATCTTGAGCAAATGAGCAGAGCAGTGTATTCTTCCATAGTAGGTACCAAGTCCACTTTCCCAAAAGTAAAGCAACTATAAGCAGGGTTCCAAAACTGGGCCATAGCTCGGAACAAGTGCTGGTCTATCTTAACGTCAAGCAGGTAAGGCAGATCGCCGTAATGACAATAGAACAGTTACTTGATGCCTTCGTCCCATTGGCTCCATATCTCTTTCATTTCTTGAAGATTGTTCTGGGTTACGCTGATACGGGTGAAGTCCCACGACCGACACGCACTCTTCCGCAAGGCTATCACCCTTCTCTTCTTGCCGCACGGTCTCGCCCATATTCGGACGCCGCATTGTCTCCCACTTTATCAAAAAACTCTTTTTCCATGAAAAGCTATCCATTTGGTAATTGAATGTGAATCGATACATTTTTGATGAATATGCCATGCAAAATAAATGAAGCAGTCAAGATTTCATAAATAGTAAGTAGAGGATAACATACATAATCGTGTAAGCACTAGGGTTTGGCATGGCTCTACCCAGAGTGGTTCTTAAGGCTCGCTATATGAGGTTCGGTTCTAGAGTAGGGGTACTGAACCAAACAGATTCCTCGATCCTCACCCATTATAGGCTCATATAGACCGAGTTCGGGCCTGTGGGAATACATTTCCCTATGGCTGCACTGAGATGAAAATCTCACGAAGACATAGGTACGGATGTATCCCTAAGCGATCCACTATCCCGCACGGAGGTGAAAACCTCACGAAGGAATAGTTTCTCACTCCCACCTAAAGGTGCGACCACAACGGTCATGCAATGTACTTGTGCACAAGAAAATAGAAATCATATGCAATGATACAAATGAATGCAACACAAGGATAGTAAAAAATTTTAAATCAAATTTCCAAACTTTCGACAAAGGACAAAAATAATCAATTTACGGCCCGACTCTCTTTTGGGGTCCCCGATGGAGTCGCCAAGTCGTCGTGAAACCATTTTTGAGTTTTGGCAAAAACGGGTCGATTTAATAAAAAAACAGAGTCGCCACCAATCTTTTTTTGATGAGGTGTGATCGGGTCACCTTAAAAGTGTTTGTTTTTAATAATCAGATTAATTTATCAAAAACACAATTTTGGTCTACGAAAATCAGAAAATGGATTCGGAGTCTACACGCACGAGGAAGGGTTAGCACCCGATACGCCCAAAATTGGTACCTAATTGATTATCTAATGTCTTAATGTCGAAAGTGAAAACCTAAGAATTCAAAATATGATCCTCTTGTTGTTGAAGAATAAATTTGGATAAATTGGAAGTGTATGCCAAGGGCCGTCTCGTTTTAAGGTGAAGTGTTACATCCAATACTTTAGGACACCACATTTCGACCTTTAAAGTTGAACTTGCCTTTTATTCAAAACTTATGGATTTAATTGAAAGGATATTTTGTTATTTAGAATGGACGAGAAAAGGAAACCCAATACTTTAGGGCACGATTTCTCGAGCTTTTAAATACAAAACATTGCCTTGGTTTTAGAAAATATTATCTCGGAATAACAAAACATCACATCCAATGCATTAGGACACGACGTCTCGGGTTCACGAGAATAAGCTTTTAGTTTAAAAATGTATTTGTTTTAAAAGGATATTCGGTTATTTAGATCAAACGAGAAGGATCGAAACCCAATACTTTAGGGCACGACCTCTCGAATTTCTAAATACGGAATATTACCTTTGTAAAAGAAATCAATTTTGTATTGGGTAAAATGCCGCACGAATTTGTAACAAAATGTAGAAAATGAATTACGATGCTAGCAAGCATATAGAACAAATACGTTAAATACAAACGATAATAATAAGACGAAAATAGAAATAAAATGAGTAAACCAATACGCTAAAAGGGATAATAAATAGAAAATAAAAGAATAATAAGCAAGATGAAAGTTTTACAAGAAGAAAAGGAAAATAATAATAATAAGGATAATAGTGATAATGAAAATGATGTCAATATATATATAAGTAGAAATATATAGAAGTGTGTATAAGTAAAAATATATAGAAATATATGATAGTAGTTATAATAAAAATAATAATAGTAAAAGTAATAATATAAATAATAATTAAAAAATGTTGATGATATTAGAAGAGAAAAATAAAATAATAAGAATAGTAACGATAATGGAAATAAAAATAATAAAATGATAATTAAAAAAACAATAACAAGGTAATAATACTTGGTAATAATATAAAAACAATAGTAATAAAATGAGAATAATAATAATCTAATAAAAACATAATAATAATAGTAATAACAATCTAATAATGATAGTAACTATAATAATAATAATAATGATAATAATAATAGATAGCAATAATAAACAAATACTAGTAAAAAATATAATAGTAATAATGATAAATATATAAATAATAATAATAATAATAATATGGTTATAAAAACAATAATAGAAATAATAATAATAAATATAATAAAGACAATAATAAGCAAAACAATAGTACAAAAACAAAAAATATATATAAAAAATAAATAAATAAACAAATACAATAATGATATTAATAATAGTAAAAATTGCAAAATAGTTAAAGGAGGGATCAAATTGAATTTAAAACAGAATTTTGGGGGTCAATTCGAAAGAAAATAAGGGAGAAAGGGCCTATTTGGAGCGCGTGGATTACATGGGGGACTAAAAAGGGCAATGACCCTTTCCTCCCAAAACGCACAGCATAGGCAGGGGCTCGATTGAAAACCGAATGGACTTTCGGGGCCAAATTAAAAAAACAAAAACTTGATTACAAAATTCTGAAGAAGCGGAGGGACTGCGCGCATAAATTCCCCATTTTTTCGGCAAAACGCGCGGATCCTGGCTGGAGCGGGTCGGACCGGGTCGGGTCAAGGGTGAAACGACGTCGTTTTGGGCATTAAAGGCCAGCCCCAAAACGACGTCGTTTTAAGGGGCTATTTAAGGCCATAAAATCAGAAAAAAATCATTTGAGCCGCTTGTTGTTAAAAAAACTCTCACTCTTCCTTTTTTCTCTCGCAGTCCAAGAAAAGGGGAAATTCCGCAGCGATGGGCTCGTCGCTTGTTGCCGCATGTGCCACCACCGCAAGACTGATGGCGGAAAAGGTAAAAATTGTTTTTTTTTTTTTTTTAAAAAAATAATATATGTATACGTATATGTTTAAAAGAAAAAGGAAGAGAGGAAAAAAAAACTTGAATGTAAGAAAAGAGAAAAAAAAAAATCACCTCTCTCGGCTTTGGTTTTAGTTTTTAGGGTTTAATCTCGGTTTGCTGTTTGCTTCTTTTTTTTTGGATCTCCGTTCGTCTCCTTTTAATGTTTGTTCTCTCCCCTTTTAGTATTTAGATCTTGTATTTGCATCTAGAAACTCTTTTTTTGTATTCCGAATCTGTTACTGCTTTGATGAAAATCTCTCTTTTCTATTGATCATAAAAAAGGAACCCCCATTTTAATGTTATAACCGGCTTTTATAGCCTAAAATTTTACACTTATTCGCCTTCTGTCTTGTCTCGTTTATTGTTTGCAGGTGAGTGGCGAGGGCGGTGCTGAGGCTCTGACAGTGGCGGTGGAGCAGAGACAGGGCAAGTGGAGCAAGTGGAGGGGCTAGGCTGCGGTGCCACTTGGATTAGGGGGGCTAGGGTTTTGTTTTTTTCTGATTAGGGTTAATTTGGGTATTGGGCTAGCTGTTGGGTTAGGTTAATGGTAATTGGGTTTGGGTTTTAATTTGGGTTTTATTTCTTTGTTGGGCCCGGGCAATAATTGGGTTCTACACAGGTCGTATGAGACGACTGTGGACCGACGGACGGCTTAAAGCCGCGTGATCTGATTATGGCTCTTTGCCAACCTAAATATGGCTCTGTGCCATCTTGACTATGGCTTTGTGCCAATTGTATTTACCCGTGGCTATGTGCCTAGCATATATATTGATGACATTGTGTCGATCATAATTACCCGTGTCTCTGTGTGCCGATTATATTACCGTCGCTGATGGCTATGTGCCAAACTTATCACAGTTACCGATAGCTTTGTGCCATCCTAATTATGGCTCTGTGCCATCCTGATTATGGTTTATAACCATTTTGTTTATGGCTTTTAGCCATTCTGTTAATTGGCAGCGTTGCTGCGATATTTATGGCTATTAGCCGTTCTGTCCACGGCGCCGAGCCGTTCTGTCCACGGCGCCGAGCCGTTCTGTTGACTTAGTGCCGCAACCGGTGCTAAGCTTGGTGTGTTGGCTGGGTGGGTCGATTTTATCCCCACGTAAGTGTAGGGTTGGTACGGATGGTGTGTTGGCTGGATCGGGGTGGGATGCATCCTCATACTGTTGCATATATGTTTATGAGATCTGTCACTGTACTGGGCTTAGGCCACTTGTTCTGTATTGGTTCGGGCTAGGCCCAATTGATTCTGTTATGGGTTGTGACCCAAATGATATTGTAGTGGGCTTTGGCCCACGTATGCTCTGAACTGGATTGTACTATTACTGTTATAGGGCTTTGGCCCAGACTGTTTCAGTTTTTGTTTCTATACACTGACTGTTACTCTAGTAAGGGGATTACACACTGAGTTTTCGTAAACTCACCCCGTTTTTAACTGTGCAGGTAATCCCCACCGTTAGGATGATCGATGTTACGAGGGACTCGGAGGTGACCACACAACTGCGGCTGTTATGCTTGAGACTTAAATATTTTAAATTTCGTTTTGGGTTTTAATTTCTGTAATAAGGCCTCTCTGGATTTAATTTTGAATTTGGGATTTTGTTACGTTTTATATCTGTTAGACGTAGACGAGTTTTCAACCCAATTACTGTTTTTAAAAACATACGTTTTAAACTTCTTTACCTTAAATTAGCTTCTACAACTAAAAGAGATTTTTAACGAAGTTAATAATGTTTTTAAAAGTGATTAACTTTTCAATGAACCATGTTTTGAAATTGAACAAACACAAACTGAGACTTTAGGTTTTAAATATT
Source organism: Gossypium sturtianum (assembly GCA_025698515.1). Classification (NCBI taxonomy): domain Eukaryota; kingdom Viridiplantae; phylum Streptophyta; class Magnoliopsida; order Malvales; family Malvaceae; genus Gossypium; species Gossypium sturtianum. Next base: position 65,278,570 of record CM046953.1, read on the forward strand.
AAGGAGGGTTTTCAATGAAAACATGGTTTTCGAAAAACACTTCAATGTGACAAGCCAGATTCGGGGCTAACTTCTGGGTCGAGTTTGGGGTGTTACAAGTATTCACACTCTGCACGTTAGTACGTCCTGAGGCGGTCAAGATGTTAAGTGTATCACATGATAAATAGACATATAAATAGATTGCATATTTAATTGAATTATAGGTTGTAGTAATTGATAGACTTGGCCAACTTAATCCATGTATTGAATTACTTAGGGATGACCTAAGGCATTGTTTGGTAGACAACTTTTTGAGCCAAAAAGTTATCCTGTAAATATTTCCCTAGTACCTATTTTGAGGCTTGAACCCATTTTCTTGATGAACCGAAAATGAAACCTTATGCCTAAAGAGTATTTTATTTGATCCTTTAATTTCTTGGCCCTTGCAAGAATTTATACGTTCCACCATTGATATTGAGGGATTAGTTAGATACATCAGGTTCGCGATAGAATGTGAAAGTGTACACAGTCATTATCAAGTAATAAGTAGGTAAAAAGAGTTATCGTCTCCATAGGGATTATGCTTAAATTGATAATGTTAAAATTAATATTCACAAGTTGGTTGAGAAAAACCCAATATTTTTAAGGTGGTTGATGTTAGAATTAAATTAATGCAAATGAATTAACCTAAATACAATACAATGAAATAAGATGCAATGAGATGGTTTTAGCAGCAATTTCACGAGTTTTAACAATTATAACATGAATAAGCTAGAAGAATTACAACACTAAACTCAATTCATTATGCATCATGTTTCACAATGTTCCAAAAAAATTCCATGGCAACTTGATCATTCATTAACTTGGAATATCATATAAGTTCTTGGAATATCATAAATAAGCGTATTTCAAATGAGAGGGTAGTACCTTAAGTTCAAGTTTGGGTGGTGGAAACATAAAAATATATAGACTTTTTCAGCACCTTTTGAGCTCTAATTCATGTAGCTTCGTAGTAAATTTTTCGAAATTCATAATTTAATTATAAAATAATTAATTTTCACTTAAATTATTAGCATATTGAATTTTAATTATTTTTACAATAATTTTTCACAAATTTGGTTTATTTTCGACAGTTTTGCACAAAAGGTGAAAATTAGCTCGGCAGACACCTTGAAAGGCTTGAGCCGTTGGAGAAATTTTTGCATCAAGTGAACCAAGAGTAAGGCTGAATATTTTTCCAGCCAAGGGTGGTCCAAATGATGATTATTTTATTTACTTTATATTTAATTTTCATCCAAAGTTAATTGGGTTGAAATTTAATATAAAGCCTGAAGGAGAAAGTGACCTAGTATGCTAAGAAAAGAAGACTGATCCACCAAGCAAATTGGCAGCCCAAAATCGTCCAATAAGCTGACCCAATCAGCTGATTTTTTTTCTGATTTTTATGCTTTCAAAACAGCCCTCAAAGTTTCTTTAAACTCTATTCAAACCCCTCCACTTTTCGTGCCTTTGAATATTTGCCCCAAGCTAAATATAGCAAAGTTTGAATTATTCAAACTTGCTCCTTTTGTGACCAGCCAAGGAAGAGTGTATGGCTACTCTTTATTTGATATTTTAAGTATCCATTCACACCTATAAATACCCACCTTTGCTACCTCATTCAACACACCTTCATTTCCCACTCATCTCTTCTTTCCTCTCTTCCATTTCCCTTTGTTTTCCCATTTCCCTTGTCCATTTTCTTGCAAATTTCCCCTCTTGGAAAAGAGCCACCATCCACTTTTGATTAGCAACATTCAAGTGTTCATACATACCTTGGATCGATAAAACAAGAAAAAAATAAGAGGAGAGTATTAGTCTGGTTACGGAGAAACTCCGGGATTACTTTCTAGTTCACTTCTCTTTAGAGTTTCTTGTTTATGTTATGAGCATGATGATGAATACGTATTGTGTTGCTATTCTTAATTTAATTAAAAGTACTTAAATTAAATTAGTGTTGGATTAATTACATTATGTTCACTTAAATTACTAAAATTATATTTTTGTTGTTATAGGCTTTGGTAAGTTGTTCAATTAAGTAAAATCATGTTTATGTTATGATTGCATTATAATTGTAAGGTAACAATTGAATTAATTATTTAAATGGAATGAAATTGTAATTAATGGACGCGGTACTTAATTGGTGCATGTTTAATCTTCTAAGGTAGCTGCAGGTTAAATTAGCGACGGTATTAAACAATACATTAGCCTTGCATAACTTGCAAGTTTATTGTGATTAAACTGTTTCAATATAGGTATATGTTGTTACTTCACTTAAACTTATATGTGCTTATAAAGATTGATTAATCGTTTGAATTGGCATTGGAGAATGTTCAAGAGATTGGTTAATTTAATAAGTATGTATGTGCACTAGTTAGCAAGTTATCGAGTTGCCATGAAATTATCCGTAACAACATGAGCATGAGTTTAGTAATTCTAAGTTAAAGAATGTGATGGATCCAACACATTTATTTCATCTTGATTTAAACCCATTTTTTTGAAATCGTGCATTGAAATTTTTACTTTTACTTTTAATTTTTCCTTAGTTAATTACTTAGTTAAGTTTTAGTTTTTAAATCACTTCCTCAAAATCAAAATATTTTCAATCACCAAAGTGTTTGATTTATATTTCATAAATGTTTTTTCACAGTCCTTGTGGGTACGATAACTCGACATTTACTTATCATTTTATTACTTGTTAACGATTGTATACACTTGCACATTTCTATCATTCCAGGTGGTTCCCCGATTGATGACTTTGGTTATGTGTATTATCGAGCTTCTAACTCCAATGGTTCAAACTTTGATGGTCGAACTTAGTCCTTTGAGTTAGCTTCCATCAAAGTCATATTTTCCTTACCTTGTTCATCTTCCAATGGTTCAGACCCTTAGGTGTTTTCCAATGGGTCTTCTACAAAATTGCTTTCCCATTTTGTAGAAACTATGGCTTTTAATTGTTGGATCACCGGGATGCCCCATGGCGCAGCGAAAAATTTATTCTGGTGATCCAAACTAGGAATCCATGCACGAGGAATGAATCGGGAAGAAAAGGCTTGAAAAATATACCTTTTGTACTCTGAAAAATAGAAAGGAACCACTACTGTTTTAATCCCCTTCACAAGCTACCGATCCAAAGCCACAATAGAATCATTTCGGCCTCTACGTAGTCCACCCTGTTGCGAACGAACAAAAACTCTCACTGAACATTTTAGAGAGTTTTCAAAAAAGAAATGCAACTGCTAGACCTAGGTTTTTTTTTTCTTTTTGTGTGTAATGTTGGTTAACACTCTTTTGCACCTTAGGGTTTTTTTTAATGATTCCTTTTATTTAATATCCCCTAAAAAAAATAGAATCCCATTTTTGGTGCCATAATATATATGAAAATATCACATTGTAATATCATTTCCAAAAGGATATTAATTTCCATATATATTTTATGTTTGACAGAAATTAATTAATATAATACTTTATTTTAATAATTTCGGTAAACATATCATAATTAATATTTTATATGAATCTAATTCATACATTTATTTTAACTATGTTCTTTATTCTTGTACAACGAATTTGTACATATATTGTGTTTATTATTTAACTGTCAAATTAAATTAATTCAATAATTAATATAATTCTCGTGACAGTTAAATTTAATACCAACTCCGTTTAGATTCTGTTCGTTTCAACCATAAGGTGTGACCCTGTAGGCTCTTGTAACATTGGTGGTAATACTAGAAAACTTCTAACATTACAAGCAATGAGTGGCATCTAGCAATGCATCATCGCTACCCAAGTTACAAGAAGTCGTGATTCAACATAACTTTTCTATGATAAATTTTCATTTATTATATCCTTTTGTCCTTTATATCTCGATTGGACACAAGTCATGCAATAGTCACACTTGCAAAGTCCAATTTCATGTTTCTTGATACCCAAAGTAGACTACAATAAACAAATAAGAGTAATATCTCATATTAACTTATTTGAGCATGGCCATGCATTTCTAGTCACACTTCTTCAAGTAGCCTAAGATATTGCTCCCATTATGTAGGAGAGACAAATCCTATATTGATCAATCATATTCCACTACATAGATTGTGGCATACCCAACATCAGTCTTTATAGTACAACCCGTTATAGTAGACATTTGACTGTATCAAAATATACGACTCATTATGTTGGGACAATGATTATCTCAAGTCTAAGGACCGTATACATAGTTATCACTATGAGTAATGTTGTGACTATTATATAATAATCCAAGAAACATACTCATAACGGGTTAGTCCAATATGTCGTTCTCTAACATATACTCATGCATTGATTTTGACATCCCTATGTTAAAGACAACACTTTGTCATCAATCAATTACATGTTAGTCTTAATGCATTATTGTTGTCCAAGCCCACAATAATACTTGATTAAGGACCTTTTAAGAATAATCATATTATTCTCGGAAATTATTTTAAAATAGTTTATTTATATACACAGAAAAGAAATTAAAATAATAATGGCAATGTCTTATATTAATAAACGAGGTAAAACAAGTATGTTATTATAATCATCTCGTGATTGGTCTTTGGGCATACTTTAGCACTAATTCCTCCAATACTGAACATTCTACAACCGGATCAGGGAACTTCATGGCTTTAAGAACATTAAATGTTACCTGATCATCTTGAACTTTCATTGTGAGTTCACCTTTTTGCACGTCTATTAATGTTCTTCACGTTGCTAGGAAAGGTCTCCCCAAGATGATTGGCAATTCCTTATCTGCTTCAAAATCTAAAACAATAAAATCAGCAGGAAAGATAAACTTATCTATACGTACCAAAACATCCTCAATCTTTCCTTCTAGGTATGCCAAAGATTGATCCGCCAATTGGAGTGTCACAGTCGTGGGTCTTACTTCACCTATGCCCAACATCTTAAAAATAGACTTTGGCATCAAGCTGATGCTCGCTCCTAAATCGCATAAAGCTTTACCACAATTAGATTATCCAATATTACAAGTGTAACACCCCAAACCCGGCGTAGAAGTTAGGCCCAAATCTGGCATGTCACATTGAGGTGCTTTTCGAAAACCGCGTTTTCATTGAAAACCCTTCTTGATATTTAAAAACTAAAGTCCCAGTTTGCGATTGTTATTATTAATCGACATTTATTAAGAATTCATTACCTTCAAAACCTTGATTGTAGCGGAAGCTTAATTTTAAAACAATTGATTTATGAAAACGTGTTATTTACAATTTAGTTGCGAAAGCGTAGTGTTTTGAAAACAGACATTATTTTGGAAAAACCGCGATTCAATGTTGAGCAGATTTAAAACAAAATAAACTAAAAATCCAAAACTAGACCGGAAATTAAGAGAGGCCTTATTACAAAATATTAACCCAAAATAAAATAAAATAAAAACAGAATATGAAAATCTGAAACTGCTCGTAGTGTGGCCACCTCCGAGTCCTTCAGTACGTCAAACCGCCTACTGAGGATTACCTGGAGCAAAAAATATTAAAAAGAGGGGGTGAGTTTACGAAAACTCAGTGTGTACAACCCTCATTGGTCATAAAGCATGCATCACAACATTCTCGGGCCGAAGCCCATTACGGTAACGGTGGCTTAGCCCATAATAGCCTCGGTTGGGCCTTAAACCATATCAAATGTCACATATCATATTTATCTGGGCCTAAGCCCATCTCAATATTAAAATCCATGAATGCAATGTATTAATGCCCATACCAACCCTGTACTCCGTCTCTTGTCCAACCCTGAACTTCTGTGGGGATTTAATCGACCCACCCATCCCTACACTCCTTATGTAGCACTGGCTGCGGCACTACCTTATCGGTGCAGCATGGCTGCTCGGTGGCTAAAAAGCCTTCGGTGGATCCATAGTCGTCAAGCGACCATGTGATCCTATTAGCACTTCCTCCGTAATAATAATCTCATCCCCATGCAACAAAATAACACATGAATGCAACATAAAATAATAACCATACGATAACAATCATAAATCGCATACAAGAATAACCATATAACATGTAGGGGCATTATCGACATTTTTCCCTTCAGGGGCGTAACGATCATTTTACCCATTGAGGTTATTTCAGTAATTTTGCATTTAACGACCTTTCCAAAGGCCTACTGTCACCTCGAGCGACACGGAACCCTTTTTGGGTCTCTACGGAGCTATTGGACCAAAAATCCATTTTAGGCCCAAATGGGACCACACGCTCGTGTGGCCCATTTCGCACGATTTTGGTCTCAGATTTCTAGATTTGGCATTCGGAGTTATCACTCGACAGTTTTTCTAATGCTTTAGCCCAAGTGGGCGGATAGCGCAGAGGCCCATTTGGCCCTAAGTTAGGCCCTGCATCTGAGCCTCGATGATCGCGAGAGTGCTCGTGACACTCTCCACGACTTAACGTCACGATTCATAACTCGGTTCACCACTACGAGCGCTCACACACTCGAGTGGTCACAGTTGCTGGCTTTTTGGCTTTTCGGCTTTTGCCGATCTACAGTTGGAATGGTGTGAGTACACACCTAATTACGATTTGCGACACTCGACACTATTTCCAGAATACCTGAGATCCATAATGAATAATGGTTAGGCTTAATACAATATCTTCCAACATTGAAAAAGATCAACACTTTGGCCTTAATCCCACTTACCAACCAACCTTCGAAACCCAAGACTAGCAAAGCGATAAGGGGTATGCTAGCACTCCAACAGATTCGGCCTCAGATCAGAGATGAGTCGTATGAGAAGAAGAGGTTCAGCCTTGCAAGAAGAAAGGATTCGGCTTAAGAGAGAAGAGAAAAGAAAGAACAGATAGAAAGAAAATGAAAGAAACGATATTACCTTGTGCTCACAACAAAGTCTTTGAATAGCCAAGCTAGATTCTAGCAGACACAAGTCCCTCACGCTTCAGGCTACTCGACTTCGGCTAACAGTAAGGAATAAAGAAACCAATTCCAATTAGAGAGGAGGGAAAGATTCAGCCTATGGAGAAGAGAGTGTAGAACAAGAAAGCAATACGGAAAAAGAGAGAAAAGATGAGTAGGGGAAGGTTCGGCTATTAGTAAAAAGTAGTAGAGAATAACCTCAAATTCAGAGAAGAGAGGGAGTAGATGAATTCGGCTATTGGTTTTTTTGGCAATAACCAATTAAAGAGAAAATACTTGAAAAGAAAAGAGAAGGAGTCCCTATAATGGTTAAGGTTTCGGTAAGAAAAGAGGCAACAAAATACCCGAAATGCTTCAGTAGCAAAAACCGAGAATGCAAAAGAAAAACCTAAGAACCACTAGAGAATTTCGGCACACACACCAAGAGGTTTCGGTTTTCTCTCTTTGCTACCTACCAAATGCCAAATTTCCTACCTTACTCTCCCCTCTAGCCAAAATTCTCACCCCCCATGCACTTCCCATTATCGGCCAAACTCCTCCACTCCACCATATCCCATGATTCCCTCCTTAACTTCCTCCCCACATTACTCACCACCTTCCATTTGAAATATTTGACCAATTCAAACTCCTCAATCTCCTCTCCACCTTCCATTCAAACTTGATTGACCAAGTCTCCATCCACTTTGTAGAGTTCCACTCCAACACAACCTCCTATCTTCTCCTGAGCAAAATAAAAGCCTTCCATTTGCCATCTATAGGATTCGAACTCCTTCCCCCTTGCTCTGCCAATGATGCCACCACCACTCCACCAAGTGCCCACTTGTGTCTCTTAAACACACACAATTAAACTTAAGTCCTACCTCCAACTACCCTCTCCACTAAAAGGGCCAAAAACCAAAAAATTTCCAAAGCTCAACCTCGAACCCATGCCTCTATAGGACCCCCAAACACACTCAAATAGCAAGCCAAATAAGTACAACATGAATTTAAGCAGAACTACTAACCCCTAACTTTTGGGATGCTACAACAAGTATAGTAAAGCTTCTGAGGTCCTTCATTTTAGGAGGTAGTTTGTTCTATAGGAACGCACTACACTCTTTCGTTAATACTACAGTCTCGAACTCATTAAGCCTCTTCTTCTTGGATAGAATGTCCTTCATAGACTTGACATAGTTGGGAATTTAAACTAAGGCTTATACCAATGGGATATTGATGTGAAGCTACTTTAGAACGTCCAAAAACTACTTGAATTGCACCTCCTATTTCTATTGCTTGAGTCATTGTGGATATGGAGGTGATGGAGCTTTGGCTTGGATTGGAAAAATTTTCTGAGGAATTGTATCTGCATCTAAAGAAGGTGTTAGCTTATCAGAATTCACTAGTTTAGATTTTACCTCTTCAGACTTTGTAGAATATAGCTCTTCTAGTGAAGGAATTTCAACTGTCAATTGATTTTCGTTTTCCTTAGTAGGTTCATCTTCAACCTCAACTTCCTTGGGTTCCAAAGTCTTTCCACTTCATAAAGAAACTACTTTGCAGTGTTCCTTACCTAAATTCCTTGGATTTTCTGTGTCACTCGGTAAGGCTCCTTGTTGTATATTACGAAGCTCCACAGCTAACTGACCCATTTGGTTCTCCAAATTTTCTAATGTTGCAGCTTGGCTTTGGATTAAGGCATCATTCTTAGCCATGTACGCCTTCAAAAAAATTCTCCAAACTATGAGTTTGTGGTGGTTTCTAAATTTATTGATTGAACCCTTGGGGTTGAATTAATCTATGTTGCATGTAAGTGTTGTTGTAACAGCCTATTTTAGTAAAATCAGAACAGCGGTTTTGGGATCACAAATTCGAAGTCAAAAAATTTATTTTATTATTATTTTATTTCCTACAGCATGATAGTAGTACCATATAAAAATTTCGTTAAGAAATTTTACCGTATACGTGCTCAATTTGATAAAAAAGGACTAAATCACGAAAAGTGCAAAACTTGAGTTCTAATAGCTAAAGGTATTAAATAGCTATATAACCTTAAGGTTTGAGTCCTTAAATGGTAATTAGACCATAAATAGTGATATAGGATGTACATGGCTTGGCATTTGTGTAATTTGTGATGTTTTAAAAGGTTAATTTTGTAATTAGGTAAATTAAACTAATCTAATAAAAGAAAACATGAAACTAAAACAATATCTTCTTCATTTTATAACCTAAAGAACCGGTCACCATAGACAAACAAAGGAGAAGGTTTCGACTAGGCTATTTTCCATGCATTGGTATGTATTTTTGTCCCGTTTTTAATGATTTCTATATTTTCGGGTTCGTTATAACTTAATCTCGCTAGCCCTGGGACTAATTTGTGAAACTGTTAAATTATTAGGGTTTTATCATTAATGAATATAGATGAGTTTTGATGTTTGATGATAAAAAATGGATGGGTGTTGTTCAATAAACAACTTTTATAAAGAGATTTTTGATGAAATTATCAATTAGGGATTAAATTGAAAAATAGAAAATTATACACGGTGAATTTGTGAAATAAATGAAATATAGTGCATGTCAGGGACCTAATTCATATTCGGCCATAGTTGGTTGTGATGGAATTTCATGAATTTCCATTTTTATGAGCTAGGGACTAAATTGTAAAGAAATTAAAAGTATAGGGGCAAAATGGTAATTTTGCCAAAATATGATTTTGGGCTAAATTGAATGAATTATATATTAAATTGAGTAAATTTATCCGTATAGATCAAGATAGACCTCGTACGACTTTAGATCGGGGCAAAGAGAGAGTCTCAGATTAATCACCTAAGTATCTACGTATACTTGTCGAGGTAAGTTCGTGTAATTAAATCGAGTTTATGTGTTTTTAATTGAATTATACATGTGTTGTGAAATGTCATACATATATACCAACTGCATATCGAATGATGTATGACAATTACCGAGTCCTATTTGAACCTTTGGAATTCGTAGGATACAAATGACATGTCATTAAGGTTTACATGATTCGGGTACTAGTCCTGAACGTCCTACCGATGGCTGAGGTCCGGCATGTGTTGTGGATACTCCATAGCTCGTGTGAGCAGCATCGTCTAGCTATCTTTCTATCCACAGCTCGTGTGAGCATACCGATTTACAGCTCGTGAGAGCTTACCGAGTTACAGCTCGTGAGAGCATACCGATTTATAGCTCGAGTGAGAATACCGATTCACATCTCGTATGAGCATACATGTACAGGATTTGATGAATTACAGTTATATGATTTAGCACATTATGTGTTAGCTATCCCGGGTATCCAATGATATTCTAAATGGTTCAACAGGCAAAGTTCTGATATGAAATGATAAGAGTTCGATACGAACTATACATGGATTTATATGAATTACATGGAAATGTTGTTACATGGTATATAGAAATGGATGATACATGGATATGAAACATAATTATATGTTGTGCTCATCCATGTTTACTTAGTTTATGTATATGTTTACATGGCTAACTTGTTTGATGTATATGCATAGGCTTTGGCCAAATTATGGTTGGAATATGCTATGTTACTTACATAATATGTGATTAAATGGTAAGTTATGTTCTATGTTATACGAACTTACTAAGCTTAAATGCTTATTCTGTGTTACTTTTCGTGTCTTATTGTGAATCGGAAGCTCGTTCGGGTTGGAAGCTTGTCGGAGTTATATCACATTATCCATCGGCTCTTTTGGTACATTCGGTTGTTTAATTTTGGTTATAATGGCATGTATAGGTATTTTGGCTAATGTTGGCCATGTGTTTGGTTGTTGGAAATGGCCATTTAATTTGGCTTGTGATTTAGCACTTTGATGATGATATGAGCTTAGTTCATGGCATGTAAATATTAGCCTTATAATGGTTGATTACTTAATATGGTTGAATGATGGAAGACGAAATGATGGTTGAATATGCATATTATATATGGCTTGTGACTTGTTGGAAATGTTGAGAATTAGTACTTTGTTTGAATGGCTTAAATGATTATAGATGCTAGTGGTTGAATGGCATGATTAGTACCATTTGGTATATTTTTGGTAAGTAAATTACATGATATGTGTTGATGCAAATATGCATATAAGTTAACTAATCATTTTGGCCAAATTGAATACATGATTATACATGTTTAAATGTTGTCATTTGAGGTGCCATTGGGCATATTGGTTGTATGTTATTATACCATATGTTTATAGCTTGATTATGCATGGTTTGGATGCCTTTTTGATGGCTTGAATATTAGTACAAAGTTGGTTGTAGGTACTTCTAGACACGGGTAAGAAAATGGCTTGTAAAATGGCCTATTTTTGTCCACACGGGTAGAGACACGAGCATTTGCCTCAGCCGTGTGTGACACACGGCCAGGCGAAACGGCCGTGTGTCCCCTGTAGCTTTCAAAGGGTTGTAAGTCAGGCTGTTACACGGCCTAGCAAATGGCCTGGCACATGGGCGTGTGGCTTGGCCGTGTGACCCAATTCAATGAGTTACATAGGCACGGGCACGGACACGGCTAGGACACGGCTGTATGTCCCTACTTCGAATGCCCACACGACCTAAGACACGGGCGTGCAGTGTTGAAAATTTTCAATGTTTTCTGAAAAATTCTCTGAGTTTTCGATTTAGTCCCGACTTGTTTCTAACGTGTTTTTAGGGCCTCGATGGCTCGTATAAGGGACAATATGTATGTTTTGGATTAGTTTTAATATGATTATCGATATAATTTGAAATGTTTGAAATTTTCTATTCGTTTGATTTGAAACTCCTGTAATGCTCTATAACTCTGTTCCGGCGACGGATACGGGTTATAGGTGTTACAGTTTTTCGGTCCACCTCCTATGTTACTCCATGAAAAGTTTGGATGGTTTCCCCATGAAGGGTTATAGAAGTTGGAATGTGGTCCTTGTCCACTTCTATTCTGGTTTTGATTCCCTACATAATAAACAGACTCGGGATTTGATGGACAATTCTCAAACGAATATTGATCTGTCGTAATTCGTTGCAATAGATTAAAGTAGTTTTCATACTTTAAGAGATTGAATATAAGCAATCTTATTGTGTTTTATTTAGTTTTTCTATTTTAGTTTCCATTTAATAAAAAGTGTGATTTGAGTTGCTTTTATGACCTTAAGGGCTGAAAGAGGCCTAAGGGAAGACTAACGTATTTCGTAAGTGTGCAGGACGCCATTTGGAGGCATGAAAGCTCAAAGTTGGTCGCCATGTTGCAACACAAAAGTCAAACGTCAAAACATACTGAGCAAAAGACCAGAACAAACATACTACATTCAGTGTCGCGACATAGCTAGTGGATGTCGCGTCACACCCTTGAAACTAAGTCTAAGCCAAGCAAATTGTCTTCGATGTCACGACATAGCTAGTGGATGTTGCGAAAATGGCATTCTATGTGAAAGTATTAATGAGTTGAGGGCGTTTTGGTCTATGTAATGAATTTTAATGTAAAAACATCAGTTGACCAAGGGTTAAGGACGACGACCAATCCTAATTTTTTAAATAGGCTCCATTGAACACAATTTATGGGGGATTCAGACACAAACAATTTTTTTAGATTTTCACTTTGTTCTTAGTTTTTCTTAGTTTATTTTATGTTCGTGTAATCAGAAGATCCTATTTCGACGTTTAGACAATCGTGAGTGGAGATTGCTTCGAAGTTACGCTTTTACCTTGATAAATCCATAAGCATATCTTTCCTTTGTTCTATTCTTTATATCTCTTTCTTTAACATTGTTAATTGAATGTCTGTGTAAAGATTAGAATCTTTATATAGTTTATACATATTTCGCATGTTTCAATTGTATCAACTTAATCAATTGATTGAAAGGTAGAGTTTCTTAACAGGTCAGTTGTTTGGGAGAGGAAAAACTTAAACCCTAGGTTTGACAACCCTAGGAAATCATTTAGTTGGGAATTAACCCAAATTGGTATGGTCTATCCGTGAACACCTTAGCCCTGAACTGATCTGGACTGTGAGGTCGAGAAATAAATAGTTCTTGCCGACTCATTAGTTTAGTGGAAAAGCGAGAGATCATGCTAGGGTAAAGACTAGTTGATTGATTAGAACTCTACACCAATAATTAATTAGGTAAAACAATTGGATCTAGGCTAAAGGAAACTCGAGTAGTCAAGAAAAAAGGATAGGAGAAGTCGATACATGAACTTAGGAGTATATTTAGGTTTAATTCAATTTATTTAGTTTATTAATATTATTATCATCTTGCTTCAACATTAACACTACTAATTCATGACTCAAGTAGATTAATAATTATTTCCCGTAATTGGTCTGATAATAGTTTTCCCCAAACTACAGTCCCTTGGGTACGATCTTCGGAGAACTTACCTACTTCATTGTAACTATATTACAACTTGATCCGTATTCTTGCGAACAACGCCTCATTTATAGCTTTTGTTGCAATATTCACACTCTGGACGTTACTACGTCTAGAGGTAGTCAAGTTGTTGGCACTATTGCCGGGGATTGCGACGATGATAATTGTTATTGAATTAATTACTTGCAAAATAATATTAGTCAAAAGAAGAATGAGTTAAATAGTGTGCTAATTTTATTAATTTGGCTTTATTTTCGTTTCTCATTATTTTTTTTATTTTATTATTTTCCTTGTTGGTTTAGAAAATCTAATCATTAGTGCAATTCATAGTGATTACAGTTGGTATGAAGGGAAGAAGTGGGACAATTTATACGAAGATGTGGAATCAAGTTGGTTAGATGGAGATTTGATGGATCAATGGAGTTCGTATAGCGAATGAGGAAAAGAAGGGTATTCATATGAACCTCTGTATGAATTAGATGATAAAAAGATTGATATGACCGAATACCCAATAGAGACTCTTTCTAATCCACAAGAGATATTGTCATGCAAAACAGTTGAGCCCGACAAACCTTCAACCCAGATCATAGATGCACACTTGAATAAATTTGATGATGATGATAACTGGTTTGAGTCAGACGAGTTGTCCTTTTGGCACAATAATGGAGGACATATTTGCTTGAACGAAGCTTCGACAACCCAGTGGAGTAATAACAACGAATCAACTAAGCCTGAACATCTAGCCGAGCAACCTTACGATACGTATGGGAGTTATGACTATGAATATAAAAGTATCTAGAGGAACCCATACATGAGCCAAATAAACATCTATCTGCTTGTGATCAAATCTATCGAGCTAACAACAAAACATCCAACATACTATCAAATGTCACATACGATGACACAAATGATGGCAATGCTCCGAGAGATATCAGAGGCCTTACCTCCACGGGAAGAGGTCATACATGATGTTCTCAACCTTCACTATGATGACCACTGTACTATCAACAATCATCTGGACTTAGACGATGGAAATCAGCAAGAGTTTGGAATTGGGGACTGTGTTGATGAACTAAAAGGTGTCCCTGGTCCAATTTAACGTAGAAACAAATGTAACCGTAGATGTATCCACTGACGTAAAAATAGAAGTAACCACTGACATGGATCTTAAACCGATTCTGCATGAAAGTGTAGAAGAGCCAATACACTTTCTAGCCATAACAGAGAAGGTGCCAGTCGAAGATATCAATGAGTTCGACTCATTCTCATCCAACAAAGGCAACAAAGCTCGAGTGACCAAAACTTCACGCGACATGGAGGGGAGGAAGCTGGAGGCAATAATACCCCGAAAAACAATTTGGGGTTGGCTAAGATTCGGTACTAAATGGCTGGTAATGTGGATTTTGGGTCAGTCGAAAATAAGGCAACATCATTGAAATCTACCGAAAAGGCTGGTTCATATATATCGGCAGCAGAATAAACGTCGAATCAAAGTGTCGAGAACCAGCTGGAAGTTCTTCTATGGTGGCGACACAGATCGTCCCGATTTTTAAAGAACTCCTATTTCCTACTTTAAATTTCATTAGTTTTTTCTTTATTTTATTTATTTTTATTAATATTCTTTGTGTTTAGTTTTTTTTTCTACAGCAAGGTAGATATCATGGAGTGGCAGAATCGAAAGAAAAAAAATTAAGGAAGCTGAAAACTGGGAACTATGTCGTGACATCTCACCCTAATGTCGCGACATGCTAGACAGAATGCACCTAGCAACATTAAAGGCCTGAGTTCATCCAAATATTTTTAGATGTTCTGTCATCCATTATTGACACTTCTTCTTTTTCTTATTTTTATTTTTATTTTTTTATATTATATTTCATATTTCTTTTCATAGCATTTTTTAGGTACCTTTTCGTTTGCTTGGAGCACATATATCCCAAGATTATCATAACAACAAGGATCCGGCCTACTTAGGGAAGTTTTTCTTGTTTGCACTTTAATTATTTTTCGTTAAGGGCAATGTATGTTCTAAAGTGTGAGGGGAAGTGCATAGGATTAGTTTGTGTGCTTTTTTTATGTGTTTACTTTGCTTTAGGTTATTATTTATTTACAAAAAAAAAAAGAATATTATTGTTTTGTTGCATGGTGCTTGGATTACATTGTTTTGTTTCATGGTGCTTGGATTACATTAACACTGTGAGTAGTGGTTGAAAATAATGAAACATGTAATGATTTTTGTCAAGCATGAAATTTTTTTATTGATATGAGATAATTTGATTATTTTTTAAGGGAAATTGATTAGGTTACTTAGTTAAATTGCATAATAGATGAGAAGTACCTAAGTAAGAATGTTTGATGATCCCATATGAGATATAAGTCTTATATATAGTTGTAGAGACATGAATGCTTGAATTGATTATTATTCATTCGGTTTAATTTGAAGCATGAAAGAAATTGTATATGGTTGAATGCTTAGGAATGACCTAAGGCATTGTTTGAATAACCAGTTCTCAAATGATCATACATTAATGATATGAATCCCTAGTCTCTTTATTTGAGTCTAATAACTCCTTTTTGATGAACCAACAAAATTAAAACCCAAATACCACACATAAAACTTGAACTCTTACCTATCATTGGTCATTTAATACATTAAGAAATAGACGTCAAGCCATAGATATTGAAGGTTTAGGTAGATACATTAAGGTGGTTTCAAAAAAAAGGAGCGAAAAAGGAAGAAACAATGTGATACAGTGATTATAGGTCGAGCAAAAATATGCGAAAAAGAAAAAATCCAGAAAAAATCAAAAGAAAAAACGAGTGGAAAAAGTATCAAATTGAAACAAAAGCCCTGTGACTCAAAAAAAGAGAAAAAAAGATAAGTGACAAAACAAAATGTCAAAAAAAGAGAGAAAACTCAGTCATCAGTGCACCAAAAATCGTTAAACTGACCATAGTTGCTAGTATTATATTGTCCTTCCTATATGGAGAGATAATGTAGGTGAGAGAGAAATGTGTTAGTAATGTAACTTTGTAAACTAATCCTATTTTACTTTAAAAAGTTTCAAGGCATTGAACTATCAAGATTAAGTTACATGTGTCATAAGAATTGTTATACCTTTAATATTTAACAACCATGTTCATAGTAGTAATAAAATACAAGGACACCTTCTTATTGCATGCTATGTGTCTAGACTTGGTTTGCTTGAGGACAAGAAAAAAGTTAAGTGTGGGGGAGTTTAGGTGTTAGATTCTTATTTACACCCATCTTCACTAACTCTAGCTTGTTTAAAGAAAGAAACCAAGTCAAATTTTTTTATTATTTTGCCCTTTTCTCTATTTTTATTTTATGTTTTGTCTTTTTGTCTACTTTTATTTACAATTAAATATTTTATTTTTGTTTTTATGCTTATCTATTCTTTAGTTTTCTTTTTTTTTTATTATATGTTTACATTGCTTGAGGACAAACAATGATTTAAATGTGGGGGAGTTTGATCTGTTTTAATTTGTTGTAGCAGATTAAACTAGTTTTCGTACTTAAAGAGATTGAATATAAGTAATCTTATTATGTTTCATTTTTTTCTATTTTAGTTTCCATTTAATAAAAATTGTGATTTGAGTTGATTTTATGACCTTAGGGGCTGAAAGAGGCCTAAAGGAAGACTAACGTATTTGGTAAGTGTGCAGGACACCATTTGGAGGCATAAGAGCTCAAAGTTGGTTCCCATGTTGCAACACGAAAGTCCAACATCGCAACATAGTGAACAGAAGGGCAGAATCACCATACTACCTTTGGTGTCGCGACATAACTAGTGGATTTCGCGACACAACCTTAAAGCAGATTCTAAGCCAAGCAAACTGCCTTAGATGTCGTGAAATAGCTAGTGGATATCGCGACACTGGCCTTGTACATGAAAGTATTAACGAGTTGAGAGTGTTTTGGTCCGTACAATGTACTTTAACGTAAAAACGTCATTTGACCAAGGGTTAAGGACGACGGCCAACCCTAATGTTATAAATAGGCTCTATTGAACACAATTTAGGGGGGATTCAGAGACAGAAACTACTTTCTTAGATTTTTACTTCGTTCTTAGTTTTTCTTAGTTTATTTTATGTTCATGTAATCAAAATATAATATTCCGACGTTAGACGACCGCGAGTGGAGATTGCTTCGAAGCCACGTTTTTACCTTGATAAATCCATAAGCATATCTTTTCCTTATTCTATTTTTTATATCTCTTTCTTTAACATTGTTAATTGGATGTTTGTGTAAAGATTAGAATCCTTCTATGCTTTATACATATTTCACATGTTTCAATTGTATTAACTTAATCAATTGATTGAAAGGTAGAGTTTCTTAACAGATCAGCTCTTTAGAAGAGGAAGAACTTGAACCCTAGGCTTG
The DNA here is from genome assembly GCA_025698515.1 of Gossypium sturtianum. Taxonomy (NCBI): domain Eukaryota; kingdom Viridiplantae; phylum Streptophyta; class Magnoliopsida; order Malvales; family Malvaceae; genus Gossypium; species Gossypium sturtianum. Next base: position 65,296,258 of record CM046953.1, read on the forward strand.
ACAACCCTAGGAAGTCATTTAGGTGGGAATTAATCCAAAATTGGTATGACCTATCTGTGAACACCTTCGCCCCGAATCGGTATGGACTGTGAGGTCGAGAGATAAGTAGTTCTTGCAAACTTGTTAGTTTAGTGGAAGATCGAAAGATCTTGCTAGGGTAACGACTAGTTGATTGATTAGAACCTTGCATCAATAATTAATTAGGTAAAACAATTGGATCTAGGCTAAAAGAAATTGGGTAATCAAAACAAGGGATAGGAGAAGTAGATACATGAACTTAGGAGTAGATCTAGTTTTAATTCAATTTATTTAGTTTATTAATATTAGTATCATCTTGCTTCAATATTAACACTACTAATTTGTGACTCAAGTAGATTAGTAATTATTTCCCGTAATTGGTTTGATAATAGTTTTTCCCAAACTGGAATCCCTTGGGTACGATCCTCAAAGTACTTACCTACTTTGTTGTAACTATATTACAACCTGACCTGTATACTTGCGAACACTACATCATTTATATCTTTTGCTGCAATATTCACACTTTGGACGTTAGTACATCCGGAGGCAGTCAATGTCCGTCCCTGCAATATATACAGGAAACATTGTCGAATTGACTTTGTGGTCAGGCTACAATATTAGTCAAACCGTTAGTAGTAAAATGTTTCAACATTGAAGAGATAGAAGATACCTAAGCTGATAGTGAAGTAAGGGCGTATACTTCAGGCACTCCTACTACTCGTCTTCCTTAAGTTGCTCTATTAGTCGGCCACTGTTAGTTGTTACTGGTTATTCTCTCAATGATTTCATAAGCCTTGTTATAAGACTTAGATAGGACAGTATCATTCACAGAAGCATCTACCACCATTCTATTGTGCAAGTTAAGATCATTATAAAACGTCTTCAGTTGGATGCAATGCGGAATCCCGTGGTGAGGGCATTTGTGTAATAACTCTTTTAGTTTTTTCCATGCCTCGTATAAGGATTCATCATCCATTTACTGAAAAGTGGTGATCTCATTCTACAACTTAGCATTTTTTCTAGGTGGGAAATACTTTACCAGGAAGCGTTTGGCTAGCTCTTGCCTTGTAGAAATTGAGCTAAGTGGCAAAGAATTTAGCCATTCTCATGCTCTATCTCACAACGAGTATGGAAACAACTTCAACCTCAATGCGTCTTCTGTTACACCGGTTATTTTGAAGGAATCACTCACCTCCATGAATAATCGAAGGTGAAGGTGTGGATCTTCTATGGGCATTCCACTAAACTGGCCCACTGTTTGAAGCATCTGAAACAAAACAGGCTTCAATTCAAACTGTGGTGCCTCAATCTCCGGTCTCCTAATTCCCAAATTTAACTCATTAAAAAGTGGCACAACGTACTACCTTATAGCTCGATCCATATCATCAGCAATAAAGATTGGATTACAGGCATTAGCAGCCCCATTCCCCTGAACTCCGTTTTGATTTTCAGGGTCCATTTCTACGGCTTGCCTCTGGGCTAGTCTTTCTCAGCTCCTTTGTCTAAATGTCTGCTCGATTTCTACAGGGAGTAAATCGATGATACGATCAATACTCATAAACACTTGAAAAGAAAATCACAAAAAAATTAAATAAAATAAATAAACCAAATTGCAAGAAATAATTTCACAAATAATGATTAAATTAACAGTCTCTGGCAACGGCGCCAAAAACTTGGTCGTGACAGAATGTGCAAGTGTACACAGTCATTATCAAGTAATAAATAAGTAAAACAAGTTATCATCTCCACAGGGACTATGTTTAAATCGATAATTGTAAAATTAATATTCACAAGTTGGTTAAGAAAAACACAATATTTTTAAGGTGATGGAGGTTAGAATTAAATTAATGCAAATGAATTAACCTAAATGTAATGCAATGAAATAAGATGCAATAAGATGGTTTTAGCAGTAATTTCAAAAGTTTTAACGATAATAACATGAATAAGCTAGAACAATTACAACGCTTGACTCAATTCATTCTTCATCATGTTTAACAATGTTCCAGAAAAAATCCATGGCTAATCGATCATTCATTAACTTAGGATATCATATAAGTTCTTTTGAAGTCTTATACTTAGAAAAACATGCATATTTCTATGTCCATATTTAACTAAGGATTCCTTATAATTTATGTGAAGTAATAGGGACGGGTTAGGTTTGAAACAATCTAATCACATAAAACTAAATTTATGCAAGGTAATAGTGCTCTCTTAAGTTATTACAAACCTTTAATTTATTCTAGGTCGGATATAAATTAAGCATGCACCTTCTAATTATCACGTCCATTACCACCATCTGATTAGGATTAAGCAACTAATTCTAATGCATCCAAACATATTTTAATGCATGAATAACATAAATGATTTTAATTGGAAGCATGAAAAAATGAGGCACAAAACAACATAAACATGAATCGAATGAATTTAATCAAATCATTACAACAATTATAGCTAAAACAAATTTAAGTCATCATAATTAATGAAAAAACATTTAAACAATTTGCAATCATGTTTGAACAACTAAGAACAATTGAAAAGATAAAGGAAGAAGAAACTTTTTAATGAGTTCGGTGATTCCCTAAAGACTGATTGTGGTGGCTTTCTCCAATTCTCGTAGTTGCTCCCTCGCAAATTGCTCCTCAAGGTGGCTGGCAAAGATAGGTTTTCTCAAGGAAATGCTAGCTAAAATAAATCGAATGATGGATGGATTTATGTGTGGAAGAGAGGAAAGAAAGTTGAGTGTTGAGGGATTTAAGGATGAAATGAAAGGTGAATGGAAGGGCCTATATATACTTGAGGGATTGCTTGGGAGTTTGCTAAAAATAGCATGCACATCCCTTAAAAATCTCCCTTGCATGGTCGGCCATGAATTATGGGATTAGCGGTTGATGGTTACTTGATTTTATGATCGATTCTTCCTTGATTCATGGTATGGGGTTGGGCGACAATCAAGGTATTAGTTGGGGGTTGATTTGTGATTTTTTTTACACATGTAGGGATCTTCAATTAAATTACTCCAAAGCTAATTTTGGCTACTCTTAATTCCTTAGTTGAATTGGGCTCTTCTCCCCCCCCCCCCATTTGACGGTTTTGACAACCCAACTAGTTAGCAGACTAGCCCTTCTCAGCAAACAACTTTCAAGTGGGTTTAATCAACTTTTTTTGGGTAAAATTTGTTGTCTTGTCGTCCACATGAAGTGGATATTAGCTCATGTTCATGTGTGTGTTTTTATTGGCTCCCACATATATCATTTCAGTGGTCCAACTACAACAAATTCTACATACAAAAATTAACATGTAGCATAATAAAGTGAAATTATGTAAAATTAACACCTAATTATGTAAAATTACAAATTTTACTAAAATTATGTCCAAAGTCTTAAAAACATGAGTGAACTAAGGAATTGTATGGTATAGTGAGTATAAGATTTCTTGATCTTGTATAAAAATAAGTCAAAATGCCAATCAAGAAAATCTAGAAAAAAAAATTAAAGCAAAGTGAGTTGAAAAAAAATGTGCTCACATTTGTTCGAAAAAAAAACGAGCTCGAATGATTGTTGTAACACCCCTAACCCGCATCCGTCGCTGGAGTAGGGTTATGAGGTATTACTGATCAATACACATCAGTTAACATACATAACTCATACATTTATGCATTCATACTCAAATACCATTTAATCACAAACACATCGTCCCTTCTAAGGGCCTACGAGGCCTTAAACATGCTTTAGAAGTGGTTCGAGACTAAACCGATAACATACGAAAATTTTTAGAAACTTAGAAAAATTTCAAACATACAAGGGTCACACGCTCGTGTGAACAGGCCGTGTGCCTCACACGGCTCCAGACACGCCCGTGTCTCAGGCCGTATGGAAACCGGGCATACATACTGACTTGGGTCACACGGCCAACCACACGCCCGTGTGTCTAGCCCGTGCGCCCTTTGAAGTGGCCACACACGCCCGTGTGCCAAGCCATGTGCTAGGCCGTGCCAAACCTGTAGGGTACACTGACTTATGCAACACGGCCAAGTCACACGCCCGTGTGCTAGGCCATGTGCCTATTAGGGGGTATACTGACTTGTACCACAAGGCCAGTCACACGCCCGTGTGTGAGACCGTGTGGAGCATACTAACTTTAATTCAAATTCAATACCAGGGGACACACGGCGCTGTAACATGACCATGTTTCACACACGGCTGAGACACACGCCCGTGTCTCTGCCCGTGTGGACAAAAATAGGCCATTTGCAAGGCCAATTTGCCACCCCAACTTCAATGTACCTACACAAGGAAAAATGGTACCGTTTCCATACACAAAGGGCAGCCAAATCAATCCCAATTCATGCACAATTCATGCTATACAAATACAACCATTTCACTATACCAAATACATGTCAAAACAATATCAAACAATATGGTTCATTTACCATAATTCACATAACCATTTTAACTTCCATAATGTCTTGGTTACAACCATGCCAAAAAATCCATCTCACAAGGCATTATAAACATCTTACAAAAGTCATTAACAACCATTTCTAATAACCAAACACACAACCATATTAACATCATTTACAAGCCAAATCTCATGGCTGTGATCACAACCAAAATACCACATCTATCCTATACATGCCATATGTCATAAATGTATATTTCAAAAGTACCAACTTATATGTTTGATAGTGCGATGATGTTCCCGACGACTCCCGGATCCGAGCTAGCCCTGATTCACTATAAAACATAGAAAAATAACACGAAGTAAGCTTCATAGCTTAGTAAGCTCGTATGTGAACAATAAGCAATTATCACCATTCATTCATCATTCAAATAATAGAAAACGATATATAACAACTCTATTAAATCTCAAAGCTATCAAATGGTTATTCACATAACTTACCAATGAACTCATCAATTCCATAATTTTTAATACTCAATTCATTACCGCACGTACCTGTACCATCTCGCACCAATCTCATACTCAATCACATCTTTCATTTACCCGTTGACCCATTCAGAATAGAAGTCGGGTATTCAAGGATCTCAATCGATAAGTACCTATACCATGGCCTGAAGCCAAATCAAGGTAACTTATTCCCGGAGTACCTATACCATGGCCCGTAGCCAAATCAAGGTAACTCATCTCCGAAATACCTATACCATGGCCCGAAGCCAAATCAAGGTATAACTCGCACCCAAAGTGCCGATATCGTGGCCCAAAGCCCACACAATAACCTAATGACATGTCACTAGCATCTTAAACTATTCCTAAGGTTCAACCGGGATTTCACGCTTGTAGAACCATTGTTGAACGTATCCATAGAGTCGTATTCACAATTCAAACATTATCCGTAATCTCGTAATCACAGTTTATGCAATATCAAAGCATTAAACATACATTTATAATGAAATTACCACATACGAACTTACCTCGTATTCGTAATTGACGGGTAGGGTCGACTACTCGATAACCTTGTTTTCCCCCGATCTAAATCTGAATTCTTTCTTTCTTGATCTATATGAATTCAAAATTAACTTATTTATTCAATCATTCATTCAATTTAGTCCAAAACATACATTTAGGTATATTTACACATTAGCCCCTAAACTTTCACACTTTTAACAATTTAGTCCCTATTTCACAAATACACAAAATTCACACAATTCAACAAAACCCATGCTTGGCCGAATTACATATAGGTCCCTAGCAGCCTGAAAATTTCATTTATTTCACATTTCAACCACTCAATTTGCACATTTCACAATTTAATCCCTATTATGCATTTTCATCAAAAATCACTTAACAAAACATGTAAAACTATCATCAAGCTTTCATATTTCAACCTTAAACATCAAAGAACTCATAGATTAAATAATAGAAACTCTCAAAATCTTTAAAGGTTTCAAAATTAAAGGTACATGCTAGCTAGATTGAGCTGCAACAATTACAAAAACATAGAAATCATCAAAAACGGGACAAAAAATCACTTACAATGGAGCTAGGAGATGATCGAAACTTTTTTCAAGCCCTAAAAATGGCTTCTCCTCTCTTCAATTTTCAGCTATGGTGAAGATGATAGCCTTAAAATTTATGTTTGTTTTATTTAATATACCTTAATTAATCAAATAACCTATTTAACCTTAATGAATAAACATGGAAATTTATAATGCATGTCCATTAATGTCCATTAACACTACCAATGGTCTAATATCATCATAAGGACTTTTAATTTAATTAATCATAGCAACTAAACACCTTTAACAAGTAGAATGCAACTTTTGCATTTTATGCGATTTAGTTCTTTTTATCAAATTAATCAAACAATCGATAAAATTAGCTCACGAAATTTTCACACATATCAAATAACATGCTACAGATACCGAAAATAATATCAAAATAATTTTTCAACATCAGATTTGTGGTTTCGAAACCACTGTTTCGGTTTAGCTAAAACCGGGCTGTTATAATTGTACTCATGAATACTATAGTAGGCCTTAGTAAATGGAGAAATAAGGAAGGTGAGAAAAGTGGATATAAGGTGGTGTGCTACATGTATACTTGGGGGAGTTTCGAGGACAATATAATGTGCCAAACTACTTTCGTGCTTAACCATTTTTTCAAGTCTATTCTTTGAAATTCAAACCAACCTAAGTCGCAGTACGTTACAAGAAAGTCTGATGTGACTTAGGTAGTATCTAATACGGATGGCATTGTGCCAAGTTTTGATATTTTTAACACTTATATTCACTTGAACATAATTGTATATTTATATATTTGTTTTGATGGAAACCTATACTTGATATTCTTTATTTGTTTGCTTTGTAATTTAGTGAACTAACCCGTCTAATTTTAGAAATTGTGAGTCAATTATGTATCATGCTAGAGTTATATTTTTATTTACATTATCTTGCTAATATATTTCTGTCCAATTTCTTATATCAAGCTAGCTCAAGTACATTTTATTTTCTTGCATGTTTCTTTCACGTTTTCAGTTTAGTTAGTTTTTGGTTTTTCTTTGGTTTTTGTTTAGTTTGCTTGAGGGCAAGCAAAGACTTAAGTATAGGGGTATTTGACCTGACATCAAATGTAGTAGTAATTTTGGTATTTTCTTGCACTTAAGGAACTTGTTTTCTAGCCATTTTAGTATTTAATATTCCATTTTTGGTATTGAGTAGTTTAGTATTAAAAGTTAATAAAATAAGTGTTTTTACACAATTTGTAAGTGTTTGTGACCTATTAAGTTGACACGGGCCTTATGTAGTTTTAATTTGTGTAATTGAGTGTGTAGGATGATGAATTATATAGGCCCAATGGACGTAAGAACTTGGGACGAATGATACACGAGCTTCCCAAGGCGTGAAAGCATGACACGAATCCAAACAAGGCACAAATCACTTGTTGTGTGACCTGACGTCAAATGTAGTAGTAATTTCGATCTATTTTTCCACTTAAAAAGTTTGCTTTCTAGCCAATTTAGTATTTTATATTACATTTTCGGTATTTAGTAGTTGGTAGTAAAAGTTAATAAAAATAAGCGTTTTTAACACATTTTTTGAGTTTTGTGACCTATTAGGCCAACACGGGCCTTAGGTAGTGCTAATTTGTGTAATTGAGTGTGTATGATGATGATTTATAGCCCCAATTGATGTAGATCAAGGGATGAGTGACGCACAAGCTTCCTGAGCCATCAAAGCATGAAACGGAACCAAGGAGGCACAATTTGCATGTAGTGTCACGCCATAGACCTTGTATTTCAAGGTTATTCATGTAACACCCCTAACCCATATCCGTCGCCGGATTAGGGTTACGGAGCATTACCAAACAAACATGACATTTACACATACATTTCATACATTATCATAAACATAATATAAAGCAATCATTCACATACATGTCGTCCCTAAATCGAGCCCTCGAGGCCCTAAAAATACTTTAGAAATGATTTCAGGACTAATTTGAAATCATTTGGAAAGTTTATGAAAATTTCACAAAATTTTAGAAACAGAGATCACACGGCCGTGTGGCCAGGCCATATGCCTCACATAGCTGAGACACACGCCTGTGTCTCAGGCCGTGTAACCTTCAAACTAGGGACACACTGTCGTGTCCCAGCCCATGTCCTCACCCGTATAACTCTCTGAGTAGGGTCACACGATCGTATCACACGCCCGTGTGTCAGGCTATGTAACACTCGAAATAGCCCAACAGGCCCATGTACTAGGCCATGTGCTAGGCCATGTAACTAACTAACTTGCAAGCAAAGGAACCTATAGGGGACACATGGCCATGTCGCCAGGCTGTGTGTCACACACGGTTGTGTCACACGCCTGTGTCTCAGGCCGTGTGGACATAAATTTGCCCAAAATCAAGTCATTTCCATCACCAAACCATACACACCTAAAAGCCTTTTGTACACATAATCAAGACACCAAAACATGACCAAAACTTACATGTAATGACCAATTCAATAGTCTAAAATCAATCAACCAATATGCCATACAAGGCACCTCAAATGCATTCATCCATAACTTACCTAAACATGTATATGTTCCCACATCCCAATCATCAACATCTAGCTCAATACATTCTCAAAACATGCCATATCTTATCCATAATCAAACCAGCTAAACACATACCATTTGAGCCATTCAAACATGCAACAACATAGCCACAATGACATAAACTAGCAAGGCATCATGTACCAAACCAAACAACTTATACATACCAAATCTTCATCTAAGCATTCAACTAAACATCATTATAAGTCCACCTATACATGCCATTATAACCTTGTCCAAAACATCAAAAACTACCAGTATTAATGCTAGATGGTGTGATAGGTCCACCTATACATGCCATTATAATCTTGATTAAAAGTCTTATGAATCAGTCTATAGTTCCAATGTTTATTAAACGATGTTTTATGGAGTATGAGTAGAAAAGTTGTTTTTGAGTGTCAAATCCGCATCCTAGAGTCTCAATCTCTATATTTTCAACTCCTAAAGCTAACAGTTCTAGAGTATTCTATTTCGTAGAATTTTCGTACCACAGTAATAACACAATAATCATAAAATGAAAACAAATACTTACTTGACTTGGTGCCGGATACTCGTGGTGCCATACTTCCTTTAGAACATATATTTATAAATCAAAATTCTAAATAGCTTAAGAAAACGCTTTTGAACCCAAACCACGGCCGAGTTGTGCAACTGGGCTCTGATACCATAAAATGTAACACCCCAAACCCGACCCATGCGTTATGAGCGGATTTGGTATGTCACACGAGCAAAACATGTTAAACCCTTTTTGTTCGTACTAAAATATTGCTTTGTTAAAAATCAAGAAAACAAGTTTGATTTGATAAAATACTACTAACCTCAAACATTTGATTGATAAATCGATAAATTTGAACTAATGATCTTACAAAATCGTGACTTTTGAAAACGACATTGAAAATTCGAAAGAGAATCCAAGTCTTTTGAAAATATCGTTAATAGTTCGAGAGAAAATATCCGTGTTAAAAATATTTGTAAAAGTTTATTTTGAAATCCATTTGTTAATCGATTTTGGAAACTATTGTTTAAGTTTTTAGAAAATTCCTCTTTTTAAACAATTTAAGAAAAATAATAAAAACATCCCAACCAAAAAGCAAAAATAAAAATAGTCCAGAGGCCTTATTACAACATTTAACCCAAAATAGTAAAGTAATAAAATAAGCGAGAAAGAAGTCTAAAGTCCAAATAAACCATTTTCAAGTATGGCCTCCTCGAGTCATCCATAGCCCAAGTCCATATCATCAAGCATTACCTACAAGGGTTAAGAGAAAGGGGGTGAGTTACAAGAACTCGGTGTGAAAACCCCTTACAGTTATTCATTGGGCGGAACCCAATTAGCAATATTTTGGGCCTAAGCCCATTTACAACAACAATAATGTATCAAATATAATATGCATATGATATGCAATTCCCAAACCAAACCTAGTTTTCCATCTGCTACACACCACCCGTACCAACCGGCACACACTGTGTGGGAGCTTTAGTCACCCACCCCGCCAACACACCAAGCGTAGGCATTAAGCCGATTATATCAAATTTGTGGACAAGCCACCAGATTAACAGAATTTACATGGCATCGCCATTTTTCATATTTGTGGCGAGCCACGAATATATGTGAGCTACCGAACTTCTCTTCATCATTATCCCGTCCCATGCAAATCATGTATATAATGCATAGCCATTCACAACAATTTATTCAGATATTTATTACAAAATCATGGCCCATTATAACAATTAATCAAAAGGCCCATTAAGCAAAATATCATATTTGGCCCATTTAGCAAAATATCAGATTGGCCCATATAGCAAAATATCAGATCGGCCCATTTATCAAAATATCAGATTGGCCCATTTATCAAAATATCAGATTGGCCCATTTATCAAAATATCAGATTGGCCCATATAGCAAAATACCAGATCGGCCCATCTAGCAAAATATTAGATCGGCCCATTAAACAATTTTGTAATTCGACCCTTTAGGGGCATTTTCGTAATTTTGATAATTTACCCACTAAGGGTAATTCGGTAATTTCGCAACCTAAGGGTATTTTAGAAATTTCGCAACCTAGACTTAACTACTAATGTGGAGCATAAAAATCGAAACTGTCCATCTGCGCCGTACTAACTAAATTGACTATAACTTGAGTTAGGAATCTCGAAATCTAACTCCGTAAATTTTCCTTGAGACTAGACTCATATATCTTCTTACTATAATTTTTATAGAATTTTTGACTTAGCCATTTAGTACAGTTTATTCCTTAAAGATTCTCTTGTTTCACTTGCCAACGATTCTGATCTCTCTTACCCAAAATTCAAATATATCACTGTACAGTTTTCATATGTTGCTCCCACTTGTTTCTATTGAAAATAGACTCACTAAGGAATCTGTACATATAAACTATAACTCATAATTCACTTTGTACGATTTTATAAGATTTTTCTAAGACAGATCAAGGAACCACGAAGTCATTCAGAACCAGTCTCACTAAAATTAAGATATCTCAAAATATAAAATTCCTTTTCCTTCTCCGTTTCTTCCATATCAAAATAGACATAGTAAGATTTAATCTGATATCTTATTCACTTTTTAATTCCTTTTCTCCTATTTTTCGTGATTTTTCAAATACACATCACTGTTTCTGACCGAAACTGTTTTATTACAACATACGATTACCACTACGATCATGCGCACGCCCGAGTGATCACGGATGCCAGTTTTCGGTTTTCTTCGGTATTCCAACCGATTCATAGAATATTTCATACAAACTTTCAGAGAAGTGTGAGATTACACACCAGTTCAGATATGTATACTGAAGATACGGGATTACACACCTGATTTTAATTTCCTAAAGAACCACTCGTCGATGACCTAGAACAATACCAACCAAAAGTTAGCCTCGGATTTCCAAAAGATTTTGTATCACTTACACTTGAATCACTTACCACTATGTCCGAAGGTAGAATATATCGAGTGATTTCGTCCCTGAAACATAATCGATTAGTCACAACCACTATTATCCTTTAAGCGAATAAAGAAACGATTTCAAATAATCCATGAAGAACTCCTTACCTTATCGATATTGGATCCAATTTCCACCGTTTGACTTAGGGCTAGAATGATACACGGCCACCCACTTAGAACACTACGAAAAAGAGGGTGATTACAATATGAAGGAATGGAAGATAACACCATTTCGGTTAAGATCAAGATTTACAACCGAATAGTGATAAATACCTATTCGACTAGAAAGAAAAGAATATGAACATAGAAAAGAATTCACTTCTTGATTCAATCGAAGAAAAGAGTGTCAACCCACTTGAGAAAATGATAAAGAAGAGATGAATGAACAAATTTTAGTCTCAATGGTTTGGGTACATTCGGCAACAAGAAGAAAGAAAAGAAGAGAATATGTTCACTAATGGCTTGTAATTTCGGCACAAGGCAAAAGAAGAGATTTGGAGAAAACACAAAATTGTGCAAGAGTAGATTTTGGCCTAACAAACACCAAAATTCTATCAAAAGGCAAAGGAGAAATTCGACTAAGAGAATAGTAATTTGGAGAAAATGGCACACTTGATGCTAAAGGAATTTGACCAAAACAAGCACTAAAGCTTTACCAAAACACCAACAAAAATTCGGCTACCCCCCTTACACATAAAACCGTCCACATACATGGCCATAATGGTCAAAATTTGGCCATCCAAACTTTCCATAACATTCTCCTCTTTTTGTGCCAACATGTTCCCTATACTTGCCTTTTTCTTTTGATTCCTTTCCTTACCTTCATCCTTTCCTTGTTTCCTTAGCCATCATACCATAATTAAAAATTCTTACTTACCATATTTAAGCCTTGGCCGACACTTACCATATAGCACAAAAATTTAATCCAAAATATTTGCACTAGGTGGGATTCGAACCTTAGACCATTAGTACACTCCACACGCCACTTGCCACTTTACCAATTGACTCCTTGTGCTAGTAAAATGCACACTTATTTCCTTAAGTCTCGATGCTACTTGCCTACTCTCCTTAAATGCTTAAACACAAAATTTTTCCTATAGCCCATCTTGAACCCGGAACTTCCTAGAAACCTCGTAACTTTCCAAAATTACCTTCTTAATAAGTCCAACTTGAAATAATGCCGTTCTCTTGTTCTCAAAACTTTAAAACGCTTCTACGCTCAAGGCCCATTGGGCCCAATTCTACTAGACCCAATTTAGGAATGTTACAAGGCTACATGATGCTGCTCACATGAGCTGTGGAGTATCCGCAACAAATGCAGGACCTCAACCATCGGTAGGACATTCAAGACCAGCACCCGAAACATGAAATCTCTAATGACATGTCATTTGTATCCTACGAATTCCTAAGATTCAACCGGGATTCGATAATCATCATGGCATTTCTTTGGATATACATTGATTAATAGCATTATAAATACATAACAACACACAATTGAATAACATGAATATAGTAATCCGTACATATGAACTTACCTCGACAACTAGGGCGTAGAAACGAAATCGACTAATCTGAGGCTTTAGCTTTTCCCCGACTAGATTCGTACGTGGTCTATCTTCATCTAAATAGACAAATTTAATTCATTCAATATCCCTAGCATTCAATTTAGTCCACATTTCATTTTGTAAAATTATTATTTTGCCCCTAACATTTTAACTTTTCAGAATTTAGTCTTTAAGCTCATAAATTGAAATTTAAACATTTTAATCCTCTTCTCAAGCTAACTGAATTCTCTAGGGACTTAAATCAATCCATACAAACTATCATTTCATAAATCTACCATGAGACCAATTTTACAAACAAGTCCCTAAATGTCATTTCCATCAAAAATCACTTTACAAAACTTGTTTATTTATCAACAAGGACTCATAATCTTTCATTAAACATCAAGAATCAAACAATAGCATTCATGGAATAACCCTAAATCTTTAGCAATTTTACAAATTGATCCCCGAGCTAGCTAGATTAAACTAAAACGATCCCGAGAACTTAAAAATCATTAAAAACGGGCTTGAAAAACCTACCATGCATGAAGAATTGCCATAGCCAAAAGCTCCCTTCTTTTAACAATGAAAATTTGGTTCTTTTAGGGTTAGGAATAAAGAAGATGATGGTTTATTAATTCATCTTATTTTAACACTTTTTATTTAATTTAACTAATTACAAATTTAACCTTTTTATTTCATTAAAACTACCACAAAACCTTCCCAATAACATCCACTAATACCTTAACATCCACTAATAGCTTAACATCCACTAATACCTTAAGTCCATTTGGTTTCCTTTCCATAGCTTTTTATCTCCTTTAACTAATAGAACTCTTCTTTTACACTTTTTTACGATTTAGTCCTTTTCACTTAATTAATCATGCAAACATCAAAATTTCTTAATGAAATTTTAATACGACCTTACTAACATCCTATAGACATTAAAATAATACTAAAATAAAAATTTACTCATCGGATTTGTAGTCCCAAAACCACTATTCTGATTTCACTAAAAAGGGGTTGTTACAATTCAAGGTTATTTTCGTCCGCACAATCAACTTTATACGAAGACCTAAGACATGCCGAAGACCTAATTCGGGCTTCCAACACTCCTATAAATAAGATCTTAGGGGTTTGATGTAACTAAGTCTTCTTAAACGCATCCAAAAACCTTAGTAGTTTAGGAGTAAGATTATATTTAGCTTTCATTCATTTTTCATAAACTCTTTATTCTTTCCTCTTGAAATCAAATTCAATCCAATAGTGCTTTTATTTAATCGAAGTATTTCAATTTAATTGCCTTCACAAGTGACGATATTTGTTATTTTAATCGAAAGATTATCTACCCTGTTCTTTATTTGATATCAAATCCAGGATTATTCTAATCTCTTTTCTCTTCCAATTTATTCGTGTTGATTACATATTTATTTCAATTGAGCTAGAGATTATGAATAACATGAGTGGCTAAATCCCTTAGGGGAGATTAACAAACGGATGGGGACATGATTAATGGAGGATTTAGGGTTTCTCGATAGGATTAATTAGTTTAAATTACGCGTTCATAAATCCTAGGCTTGACAACCCTAGGAAGTAATCGTAGGCTAAACGAGGCCGGAAGATAAGTTTTTTCGAGTAAATCGTAGTTTATCCTAGTTGAGAAAGTGAGGTCGGGAGATAAGCGAGTATCAACCAATTAATTAATCAGTTAGAGATCGGAAGGTAATAATTGGTTAATTGATAGCTAATCCACCATAAAACCCTAATTCGAAGTTAGTTAAAACCCTGAAGCGAGTTAACCTTCTTGTTTGGTTTTTTCAATTTAGTTGTTTGTTTATTTTATTTATTTAATTTCTCATATTCATCTATTTTATGGTTTGTCGTAATATAGGATTTAATTATTACTATTTAGACTTATTATTGTAAAGAGATTTTCATTAGATTTATTCCATCCTCCCTTGGGTACGATCCTCAGATTACATGATAGATTGCTTGAACAACCTGTTTTTGAAATTGTCAGATTACATGATGTGCTAGCTTCTGTTATTTCTGATAGAGATCTATAGTTCATATTCCAACTCTGAAATAAGTTACAAGAAACTCTGGGTATACGGCTACATTTTAGTATCGTGTTTCATTTTCAGGCGGATGATCAATCTGAACATATGATTCAGATTTTGGAAGATATGCTTCAATGTAGTGTACTTGAATTTGAAGGTAACTGAGAAAAGTATTTGCCTTGGGTTGAATTTATTTATTATAACAGTTAACAGTCAAGTACAAAATTATACTGTACAAGGTTTTATATGGTCACAAATGCAAAACTCTGATGTCTTGGGCAGAGTTTAGTGAGAAAGGATACATGTAGTAGGTCTAATTCTTTCAAACCGAAGAAAGATGAAAATGATCTGAGACAGTTTAAAAGAAGTATTTGATCGTCAGAAATCCGATGCGAATCTAAAATGAAAAGAAATGGAGTTTCAGATTGGCAACAAAATATTTATGAAAGTTTCGCCATGGAAGGAAGTTCCCCTGTTTGGCCATAAAGGCAAATCAGGCCCGTGGTGAAACACCCCAAACCCGGCCCACAAGCCCCGACCGGATCTGGCATGCCCCTTGAGTAGAACTCGTTCTTTTTTTTTCTTTTTTTTTGAAAAATATGTTGATTTCGAAGAAAAATAGATTTGAAGTATGTTCTTGCTGAAAACCGTGTTGTGATTTAAGTTTGTGCCACATTAAAACGTTATCTGTATGATTTTAGAAAAATTTACAAGTCAATAGGAAACCAAGTTTAAAACTTATTATTATTTTGGAAACCTTAGGTGTTTAGGTGTCAAAATAGTTCAAGTTATTTATCGAAAATGTTTAGTTATTTAGCTGAAGTTGATCGTATCAGAATAAGAATTTAAAACGTATAAATAACATAGCTAATGGTGGCCTTATTACCAAAACATAACCCAAAATAAATCCCAAAATAAATAAGGAAAAGCGAAATGAGTTTAATTAAAAGAAAACCGAAATACTGAGTTGAGCATGGCCACCACCTAGTCCTCGCTGTCCAGGTCCATCACGCTAGGTGTCACCTGAAAAAGATATGCCACGAGGGGTGAGTCAACAGACTCAATGTGTAACAGTAAACTAAAACCCAATCGATCATAACCTTAACGATAACACTTTGGCAAAGCCCATTTTAATCACATTTAGCCATAAGCCCATAACATATCAAATCAGATAATGACAGATTATATCTCGTGTACATATAGAATGAAATGCAATCCCGAACCCACCTAGATATCCAGCCACTACACACCACCCGTACTTGCCAATCACACCGTGGGGATTACTAAATCAACCCTCCATCCGTTACACACCCTCGAAGGCAGTTGCTGCAGTCAACTGCACATCACCCTTATAAATTGTGGCATGGCCACCAGATAATTGTGACAAAGTCACCGGATTCATAATATGTGACCGAAGTCACCGGATAATGTGGTAAAAACCACCGGAACACTTCCCCTTTATCAAAATCACCCATATGCCCATGCAACACACATAATATTCAGATTTTATGCATTATACCCCAAAATCATAACGGAACATACATATTTCGTATCCATGCTCATAGCATTATTAACGAAGTATTAGGGGTTAACGTACCTGACTACCATGTACCACTGAATGGTACCCGCGACCCTTATCATACAGATTAATTATTAACACATGCTATCATTAATACTAACAATCTATCGGAAATTTAGTGTAGGCTACACACCTGATAACCATGAGTACAATACTATCGATCTGACACTCTCGCTAGCGAGGATAACAATGAACTGTTTATCCTTTCCGACGCTAGCCCACACCCGGTGGCCAATCACGAGCAATGAAACCGGCGTTTCTTGAACTTAGGGTAGGCACTACCCCTTTCTCCCTTCCACTGGTATTCACATCCATTGAGGCACCCTTAATCAGAAAACCGGTTAACTAACATACGAGATCTTAATTGAACAAAATCTACAACTTAAACACCCTTACCGAGAAGATCGAATCCGAGACTCCTTTAATACCACTATCGATGCGCCCTAAAAGACCATAGTCAGATTCGGCCAACCTTAATAGACAATATGGCCTTCGGCCCAAGATTACACTTACTTACCTTGGATCTCGAAATCCCGAAAGATCTCCCTTTGAATTCGGCTACAAATAAATCCCGAAATCCCCCCTTCAAGGTTTCGGCCAAAGAGAATAAATGGGATTAGATTCCTAATTTTCGGCTAATCCAAAAGATAAGGAAAGAAAATCGAATGACAGTTGATTCTTACCCCTAGTGCTGAGATCGATTGCACCCTTGCTTGAAACCACAGAGAGATTCGGCTAGATGGTGATTGATATGTTTCGGCTTTGGGTTTAATGAACAATCGACTAAGGCTTACTTGTGCTTTCGGCTTTTGATGGATTGTGAAAAGAAGAAGAGGGAGATGGAGTGTGATGCGATTTGGATTGGTGACAAAGGAAGATTCGGCTTTAACAAATAAGAAGAAAAGAGATGAAGTTTAGAGAGATTCGGCAATGGTGGTATTTTGGTTGAAAAGGTTGCGGCAATGGAGGTCTTTGAGAGAGAGAGGTTTCATCTAGAACAAGTTAAAAGAGAAGAGAAGAGAAATTGATGGTGAGGCCCACAACAAAAGAATGGAGAGGGAGAGGATGAGGCTTAGAAGTTGTGGCAATGGTGAAATAAAATGGATGAGAGGTTCGGCCTAATCAAAATAAAGAGAAGGGATAGATGATCAAAAGAGAAAGAGGTGCACGAGTGGTCACTTGCTTGGTTTACGGTCTAAAAAGAAAAAGAACACAAAAGCTTTCGAAAAAAAGAAATCGCACAAGAAAAATGCCTAAACCCCACCATGCATATTTGGTTTCTCCCCCCTTCAACATGACCGAAAATGTCATCAAAACAATCCCCTGGCCGGCCAACTCTCCTTCCCCTATCGGTTTCCTTCTTTTTCTCCTACTTTTCCTCTTCTTTACTCATTCAAAATAATTTGAATGAGTCAACACTTATCTCCTCCCTTTAGCCTTATTTTGAATGAGTTTGACTTAATCAAATGCTCATCCACTTAGTGTCCCAGTGTCGTCCACTACCTCTCCTCCTTGCTGCAAAATAAAAGCTCCAAATGCTTCCCTTCTTTGCTCGAACCTAAGCCCCCTTCTACTGCTTGTGGCGTCACCTTTCAAGGCCCTAAGTGGCGCCTCCCTTGCCACTTTGCCAACTGGTTACTTGTGTCTAAAACCCCACACAATTTTTCTTAAGGCCTATCTTGCTTAGCTCCCCTTAAGCTTAAAAATCCAATATTTTTCTAAGGCATTCACCTACATTTTAGGGTTCCCGAAACCCCCAAAACACATTCAAACCACACATAGGCATGCTACCACATACATTTAAGTTAAGGTGCATAACCCCTAAATCCCGGATATTTCACGTGGTCTATCGGGTCATATAAGATTATGGAAAAGGATTAGACCTGTTGTGTATTGATTGGTATTATTATCAGATATCTACAGAATTCACAATGTTTTTATGAGTATATGTGTTATGACAGTATCGATCAGACCCATCATCTGTTATTACTTTTATAAATGTTAAATTCATCTTGACACGACTTACAGTGAGAGATTGATTGAAATTCTGGCACTTGTAGAGAAAAACTGAGAAATAAAAATGTAGCTTTAATAAAAGTTATCTGACAATGACATGATATAGAGGAAGCTACCTAGGAACTGGAGGAAACTATGGGAAAGAGTAATGTCTGAATCTCTTTACTTGTAAAATTTTCGAGGATGAAAATTCCTTAAGGGGGAAGAGTTGTAACAGCCCAAATTTTGGTGAAATCGGAACAGTGGTTTCGGGACCACAAATCCGATCCGAAAATAAAGCTTATTTTTATATTATTATATAGTCCGTATTGTGATAGATATGACATGTGAAAATTTTGGTACGAAAATTTTATCGATTTAGTGCTTAATAACGAGAAGGACTAAATCGCATAAAATGTGAAAGTTGAATTCTAGTAGCTATAAGGATTAAACAGCTATGGAATTCAAAACTAGAGGTCCTTATATGGTAATTAGACCATTAAGAAAAGTATGTAGATTTTTCTTGGTGACTCATCCATGGAAAAATAAAAAAAGGCTAAGGACTAAATTGGAAAGATGAAAAGTTATTAAATGACAATTTAATTAAATGAAAAAAAAACATTTTCATATCATCTTCCCAAAATATTTCCATGGAAACCCTAGGAGAGAGGATGAAAACTTTTCAAGCTCAATAAGGAATGAAATCAAGTCTCGTTTTTAATGATTTTTATATTTTTGGAATCGGGATAGTCTAGTCTATCTATTTGGGGGATTAATTTGAAAAGTTATCAAGGTATGAAAAATGGGTCATGGATGTATATGTTGGAAATTAGAAATTTATGGTAGAAAATGAAATATTATTAATAGATAAACAACTTTTACAAAGTGATTTTTGATGAAAACATGATTTAGGGACTAAAATGTAAACTTGTGAAATTGAAAGAAAAATTCTAAAATTTTATGAATACATGTGCTATAAATTTTGTAATGGGGCTTTGGTTAGGCTTGGAATAGTGAGTAATTTGCACAAGTTTCATTTTCCGAGCCTAGGGACGAAAATGGAATTTATGGAAAAGTTAGGGGCAAAATGGTAATTTTGCCTAGGATGAAAATTGAGTCCACTTGAATGTGAAATGTGATAAATTAATGTTAAATTTACTCGTATAGATCCGTATAGACCAAATTCTGAGCTAGAACGAGGAAAGAGGAAAATGTCGGATTAGTAGATTTATGTACACGAACCCTTGTCGAGGTAAGTTCGTGTAACTAAATTGTATACATTTTTATTCTTGAATTAAATGTTGTGTTTTAAAATTGTATAAATGTCATAAATATGCGAAAGGGTTACATATCCGATCAATCCCGATAAATAAAAATGTCTAATTTAAATGATAATGCCCGATAGATGATAAATGAAAAACGATGAAAATGTTACTTTTATGCTTGGAATGAATGTGAAGTGTGATCATTTGAATTATATGGTTGACTATAGATGTATGAAATAATCACATGCCTGATAATGTTTGAAAAATATTTAAATCCCGGTTGAATAAATGGAAAATCGATGGATATGTGATTTCCAGAAATGAATGAGGCCCTGCAATTATTGCTGGTGGGATTTAGCTCAGACGAGTAATCCTATTGACCTCATTTCTGAAAGGATTTAGCCCGAACGGGTAATCCTAATGTGAGTCCTCTCGAGCATATGTTATGAATTGGATTTAGCCCGGACGGGTAATCCAGATCAAGCTCTTTAGAGCATATGTCATAAAAAGGATTTAGCCTGAACTGGTAATCCTGTTGTATACATGTGTGGCTCGAGAGTGCACTCCCTGAAATTGTACCATATGGGTACTATTGGACATGAATTGACGGATTTTGATTTGTACACCTCGAGTGTACTACCTGTGTATCCATCAATAATTCAAATAAATTCAACGGGCAAGGTTCTGACAGGGGAAAATATGAATTTAAGACAAATTGACATGGAATGATGTATACAATATGGAAATATGACATGAAAAGAATATTACATGAAATACAAGAAAATGATGATACATGACAAGCGATATATGAAAATATGAGATGATGATATTTGTACATGGAAATTATTTGATGAGAATGTTCATTCTTGACTATAGACTTGTACACCTTGAGTGTACAAATCGTGACCTTGATATTCCAAATAATATGAGTAAAGTTCTGATATGAAATGATCTGAACTCGAAATGAGCTATTATGAAATTATACTTGTAATAATGAGATGAATCATGCATGTTGAATGAATACATGTTGTGGAAAGCATATGTGCTTGGAAACTTGATTGTTGTTGAGCCCATATATGTCTTGATGTTACTATGGATTATATGACTAACAAGGGCATGAGGATGTGTGTAGGGCTTGAGGTCGAATTGATTGAATATGCCTTACTTATTGACCTCGAAATAGAATGAATGGTAAGTTAAGTACCAAGTTATACGAACTTATTAAGCATACAATGCTTACTCCATTTTATTTTCCCTTGTTTTAGAGTAAATCGGAAGCTTGTTAGATTGGAAGCTCGGCAGAGATCACTCACACTATCCATCGATCTATGTCGGTACAATATGGTAAATCAATTATGGTTGTAATGGCATGTATAGGTTATATTGGCCACATTGGCATGTAAATGTAAATGATGCTAGTAATCTA
The DNA here is from genome assembly GCA_025698515.1 of Gossypium sturtianum. Lineage (NCBI taxonomy): Eukaryota > Viridiplantae > Streptophyta > Magnoliopsida > Malvales > Malvaceae > Gossypium > Gossypium sturtianum. The sequence continues at coordinate 65,317,662 of CM046953.1, forward strand.
GCCATTGGAATGGCTAGTAATAGTTGTTTTGATATACTTGTAATGTCATGCTATGGTAGCTATATATATATATATATATGTTAAGTAATTGATCAAATTATGCCTATCATATAGACTAAACCAAGGCAAGATAATAAACATGTATGCATATAATGGTATACCATGTTAAATGATAGAATTTGCTTGATTTGAATGCTTGAAATAGTTGGTATTTGAATGTGAGTTTAAGTGCAAGTCATTGGTGTGATTTTGGGTGAGAAAGGAAGCTAGAAATGGCTTTATTTTGTCCACAAGGGTGGACAAACGGGCGTGTATCCTGGCCATGTGTCCCCTGCACCTTAAATTTTGAGAAATAGAATGCTCAGAATTGAGCACATGGGTAGAGACACGGGCGTGTGTCTCAGCCGTGTGGTAGACACGGCCTTGAACACGGGCGTGTGTCTTGGCCGCGTGAAACCTGCACCTAATTCGAATTGAATTAATTAACCACACGGCCTAGCACACGGACATGTGGCATGGCCGTGTGGTGCAAGTCAGAGAGCACCCTAAATAGAACACGGCCTGTAGCACGGGCGTGTCCCTTGGACCACACGAGCGTGTGAGCCCTGCACCTTGGAAAATTTTTTGAAATGTCACGAAAAATTTTTAGAGTTTCCAATTAAGTCCCGACTCGATTCTAATGCTCATATTGGGCCTCGAGGGTCCATCAAAGGGACGTTACGAATGATCTTGGTTAGTGAATAGTGATTTACAAGATTTATCTGAAAATGTTTTGAAAAGTTCCGGTAATGCTCCGTAACCCTGTTTCGGCGATGAATACGGGTTAAGGGTGTTACTCCTAAAATGAGTTAATCTTCCTGATTGGTTTGATTGAATTGGTTGTTTTTTTTTTACTTTATTGTTTATTTATTTTAGTTATTTAATTTCTGGCATTCATCTTTTTTATGATACATTGTAATATAGAATTTAATCACTACTATTTAGACTTTTTATTATAAAGAGATTTTCTACAGATTTAGTCCATCCACTCTTGGGTACAATCCTTGGAATACTTCCATGTGTTCTGTTGTAACACAAATACTATATTACTATTTGACTCGTATACTTGTGAACACCGCTGCTTTAATTTCTTATATTTTTGGTGTAGTATTTTCTAGTCAAACGTTCACATGTTTGGCGGCGGTCAATACTTCAATAGAAAAGACTTAGGTTCAAATCGAACCTGGTCAAAAAGAACAAAGAGTTTTCGAAAACATAATAAAAGCCTAAATCTGCTAATTATGGCTCCTAATTGGCTTTCCTTAACTTAGGATTAGCCTTCCTATTTATAGAGATGTTTTGAAACCCTAACTAGGTCAATTGGAAGCCCTAATCTTGGAATATATCAATGGTACGGACTAATTTAGCCTTCCCGATACTTGCTCTCCACATTTATCCCTGTATCGCGACACGACATCGACATGTTGCATTTGGTCTTCTGACTTTACGTGTTGCGTCTTGGGAACTTGTGCTCCACTCGAGTATCATCCATGAGGCTCTTAGGCTGCTAAATAATTATCATGCACACTCAATTGAACACAAAAGAACTACCTAAGGCCCAAATTGGCCTAATAGGTCAATAAGCATCAATTTATGCATAAAAATGCTTATTTTTGTACTTAAGATAGTGTTGAAAATACCATAATTAATCCTAAAATGCCTACAAAACAAGCCCTTAAAGTGCCGAAATGTACCAAAACTACCACCATATCTGATGGCAAATCAACTTTCTGATAAATGGAGGATACACCCACAAATCTCCACCTTGACTCGTATTTATCACGCCTCTTTTTCCATGCTCTGTCATGGGCCTAACTTGAATTTTACAGAATGTCAACCAAGTCTAAATTGTGCTCGAACTTGGAAACTGAAAGACTTCTAGTCTTCAAATCAAAGTTTTATAATGCAACAAGGGCTAGTATTACCCGAACGGGAGAGAAAACATCAACTCTCTCCACCTAACTGTAACCCTCTATGGCCAACCTTGCCCCAAACATTCTACAAACCATTCGAGTCCTAAATTCCAAAAAGGGATGAGATTATTTTCTAAATCAGGAAAATACTCGATATCTGACAGGTCTCTACCTTTAACTAGATTATATGTGGAGAAAAACGAATCATCACTTTTGTCCCCAGCCACATCAGCTACCTCCATAATTATTCGAAACTGCCAGAAACTAAAATTTGTGATCCTGTCAAATTTCTCAATATCCAAAATCGTTGTTATGTCACTGAACGAGTCGATTTACGGAAGCTAAACCTTGGCTTTGATACCAATTTGTTGGTGATCAAACCGTATAAGCAACAAATAAGTAAAATAGAGAAGATCAAACACAAATATTTACGTGGAAAACTTCTCTGAAGAGGATAAAAAACCACAGGCAAAGGAGGTTTCAGTTTTTCTCTAAATGAGTAAACAAACGAGAGCACAATATCGAGAAAATAAACTTAAATGTACTAAACATAGAAACCCAAAACTTGAAACAAAGCTATCACTCGGGAACAAAATTCTCTCCATAGTTACCATAAAACTCTCACCAAAACTCATATATGACTACATCTTGTCGCCTTCAAGAAAAGCCTTTACTGATTGGCATGTCAAAATAGGGATACAATGAACCCTTTAAATAGGCTTAGATTAGAGTTCTAATCATACTGAAATATCCCTAGAATAATCATAATCCAACTGGGAGAAGTAGTCCTGCTTGAAGTCTAAAACGCGACTGGAAAATAGGAGAACATGTCGTGATGTGTCAACTCTCCTCATCATGACGTCGATGTCACATTTGTCTGTAGTTTACATTGCGTCGTCCTGACGAGACCTACCTGGTTATCATGACGTCAGGCCTGTTTTAGCTTTTCTTAAGTTGATCGTTGATTGTTATCTTAAGTGCCTGCAAGCTTTCCGATAATGCGAGGCACACCCCACACATGCTAGTAATGATAAAAATCATTTGTCTAGACTCATGGTCATGTTTCCTTTCATAATCCATATAATGATGTTGATAGGATACCATTTACCTTTTTAATCAAGCTATGATTTTATTATTATGAGTGAAGACATATTTTGCATATGTAATGTAGCTAATATACCAACTTCCAGCCACTACCTCGAGAGTACAGTAGTTCTGACAATTAATTTCCACAACCAAACCTTGCCCAAGTGATGAACAATGTAAGTCGAAAGGCGCCTTCAAAAGTATTCATTCATAATATGCAATTAAGGTTAATGATTTTTAAAAATAAAAAATAAAAAGCTTGATATTCTATCAATATATCTCATTTTGGAACCATACTGAGCTTAATGAGATGCGCATGATTCGTGAATAAGTTTATCAGTTTAACTTAATTCTGGTTCCTTCTAACGGTAGTTCAATGTAGATGTCATCATTGATTGGATTTAAGTATGATATTCACAAGTTTTATGTTTATATAAGTTTGATACGATTCAAAATATGAGTTAAAAGTTTTGCTCAAACTCACCTATATTTATAAATAATTAACTCAAGATCATTTTAAAACCACCCATATTATTTTTAATTTTTTTTTTAAAATATTTCTATTATTTTAATTTAATATTTCATAATTTTATATATTTTTCATTTATCAAAATTTTATATATAATTATCTTAACATTTTTTAATGGTTATATTATGGTATTATATTTTATGATGGAATTAATTTTCATGTATTACAAATTAAAAAATATCTAACATTAACGTAATATAATATATTATAAACTTAGAAATGGGTAATATCAAACTTGGGCCTTGTATGTTAAAAATTAAATCTGGCTCATATTTTAAACGGATCTAATTTTTTTGTCTAAACTTATTTTTCGATCCTAATAATTTTACCCAAATCTCTTAAAATATGTGGACCATATTACAAACTGAATAATTAAATAGACAATTAACTAAAATAAATCTAAAAATGAATAAGCATGGTTTAATCAGGCTGTACTTAGCCGCATCATCAAATAATAAGCAGATTTTGTAGGCTTAGCGGCATGGGATCTACCGTGATTTCAAGTAGTATTTAAATATATAACTTGTGATGGCTGATGTCTTGTTTTGTTTATTATGGAAGCAAACAAAATAAATGTTATTATGGTAAGTTACAGTAAATATCAATATCGAAGATAGTTGAAATCATAATCACCTAAGTCCCTCCTAATATTCTTACAATCATAAAAACTTTGGATCAGAAAGTATAAAATAATAACACTGGATTATAACAACAGATCAAACTCTCCACTTGCCCACACCATCATCCCCTCATTAGCTAATATTTCTTTATGCCAATAGATTTTGATCTCACTACTAGAAAATTCTAAAACCCTTTGCACTGCACATCCTTTGGTGCCCTATTGAGCTTTCAGTTTTTTCTCTCTTTTATTTGCTTTTGCCTCTTAAGTTTCACCTTTAGACTTCCCTGGCTCCATTGGTCACACCACAAGTGGCTTTTACTTTGTCTGAAAATTGAACCTTAATTTTACTGTGTTGTACCGATGTTTTCTTCTTCTTGTATTATTTTCAACTTAATCAAGCAGTATCATGATTGGAAATTAAGAATTTATACAAAATTATCAGATTCTATTGACTTTCTCAAATCTATCTAAAAATTTGGAATTTAATCCTATTTATACTCTCTCTTTTTTTTTTTAAAATTTGACCAGCTTTTGAGTAGTAGCAAAAAAGAATTTTCCAATATTTGAATTCAGCAAATTTGAAATTCAATTCCAAACGTAGCTCTTTTCTATCCCATGCTAAAGTAAAATGAGTTCTTACAAAATTGCATTTAAAAATAAAAATTATTAGTTTTGAAAAATAAATCTGTAATTTATATATTTTTTATATTTTAAATGAGTAGAACAACTTTTTTTTCTAGATTAACTTTATTGAACTTTATATGCAAGATAAAAGTTGGTCACAAGTGTGAAAACTACAAACTTTATAATGTGCTTCCTTCTTTATCTAAGCACATTAAAATAATCTTTAGCATTTTGCTATAAAACACTTGTCATTAGGAAATTGCCTTTTCCTTTTCACTTATCAATTTCTTCACCTATTGGTCAAAGTTTCTCACTTATTATCAAATTGTTTGACTCTCTAAAAGATTGAAGTTGTTGATTATAAAAACGAGTGGTGACAAGAAATTTCAGTATAAGGTAATTTATGTTTTTAGGTTCTCAAAATTATTATTTTGAATTTTTTTAATTTTTAAATGTTTTTATATTTTTTTAGATTTTTTTATATTTTTATATTTTTAAAAATATGAAATTTTGGAATTTTTTATAAATATTTTGAATTTTTGAAAATTATTTGTATTTTTGTTGAAAGATATCAACTTTTTTCTTTTTCGAAATTTACAACCAATCTATTATTCAAATTGTAAAATAAAATTCAAAAAATTGAATCACTTATTTAACTTATAAAACAAATTTCAAATAATTTAATTCAATTAATTTAAAATTTAATATTTTTTTTTATTTTTCAAATCGAATTGTACTAACCCTAAACATTAGTTAAAAACACATTTTATTAGACGTGTTTATGTACATTGCGTCTAATAGTACGTTTTCGGTTTGCGTCTAATGTCAACTGAATTTGGTATTTTTTTTCATTTTTGTTATAAACATATATTTTCCGTCTATTGCAAGGAATCTGAACTCTTTAATGAAAAATGTCTCTACATAGGAGCGCTTGTCAAATTTCCCAAAAATCGTGTAGGCCCAATATGAAACAAACTCTCAACGCTCCATCTCATACACGTTTGGGAGTGAAAAAGCTTTCGAGTTTTTTTTTTTTTTTTTTTCTCTTTTGCAATCTGAAATTCTCATATGTTGGAGCGTAAATTGCATAGCTGAGTTCGAAAATTAATAGATTGAATTAATTAAATGGTTATTATTATTAATTTGATCATATTATTACGCCTAAAAATTTGATATTAATTCTAATATTATCTTGGAATAATATATCTGATAATATATTATTTTATTGTCCATTATACTATTTAGTTTTTATATAATTAGTGGTGTATGTACATTATACTATTTTCGTATTTGCTTGGTTGTTTTGTAATTGATGTGTGTGTTGTTTTAGCATATTTGAAGTTAAGATTCCATTAGTTTTATAGCAGAATTTTATCATATTAATTTTGTATTTATCGAAACCATTTTAAAATTGGGTTTTGAAAAACGTGGGATCGACTTTAAAAATAAAATAGGAGTCGCCACCAATCTTTTTTACTTAGGTGTGATTGGATCACCTTTTAAAACGTTTTATTTAAAATATTTACTTTTGGTCTACGAAAAATTAGAAAACAGGCTCGGGAGTCGGTTACGTATGAGGAAGAGTTAGCACTCTCATAACGCCCAAAAACTGGTACCTAATCGATAAAATCATGTCCAAATGTTTCAAACTTAAAAGGATTTAAAAATATGATTTCTAAAAAAAACTTCGAACAATTTGGTTTAAAATATGAGAGCTCTTCGATCCAAAAGATTATAAACTTCACATCCAGCACGATTGGACACGATATTTTTAAACCCTCAGAATCGAGATCATCTCATAATTTATAAAACTTGAGTAATTTTGATTTAAAATTTGAGAGTTCTTCTATCCGAAAGAATATAAACATCACATCCAAAGACGATTGGACATGATATTTTTTAAACCCTCGTAACTAAGATCATCCCATAATTTATAAAACTTGTTAAAAGGATATTTAGTTATTTAGCCAAACGAAAAATCAACACCCAAAGACGATTGGGCATTATTTCCCGAATTTCTAAATACCAAAACATTGCCTTATTTTAAAAACCTTTAAATAAAATATTAATTTTGTAAAAACGTAATTTTATTTTAAACAATAACCATGTGACAATATTGCATTTATACATTATCAAATATAAAAAAAACAATTATAGCATACTAACGTTTAAGATTAGGCAATAATAATACAAAATTCAACAGATAATAATTCCTATACTAAAGCAATTACAAATATATGATGAAGTATATACAAATATAATAAACAATAAAATTAACTATGAATATATTTCATGCAAATTTGAATAAATAAAAAAGGACATACATATAAACAATATAAACAATGTGTTAAAAAAATATGTAATGACTTTAAAAATATAAAAAATATTGTAAGTGGAATATATTACAAATAATTTTAATTAAATATATGATATTATATTATATTATATAATATAAAAATTTTAAAGCACATAATACTAAAATAATTTTGTAAATAAAATATAATTAAAATAAAATAATAATATAATAATAATTTGAAATCCATAATATAATAATATGCTAATTTATATAATATAAGTAATAAATAATAATTACATATATATGAAATTAATATAAATAATGAATATAATATTTTAATAAAATAATAATGTTAAAATAATCTAAAAAATAAAAATGAGAAGGATTAAATAGCAATTTAAAAATATAAAAGGGATTAAATCGAAAATCATTTTTATACCGCAAGGTCCGAAATGGCAATTATGCCAAGTTTTAAAACGGCAAATAGTTTTATGTTTAGCCTTCAAAGAAATCCGGGGGTTTAATTGAAATAAAAAAACTGTAGGGGATAATTTTATAAAAATAAAAATGCGAATTAGACTAATTTAAAAACAATAAAATTACGGAATGACTAAATGGACAAATAGACCATTAGCATAAAAAACACGCGGATCTTTTTACCCATCGGGTCGACGCGCGGATCCCAGGCGGATCGGGTCGGGTCAGTCCGACCTATCTCAAAACGACGTCGTTTTAGTGTTAAATGGCCCAAGGTGAAACGACGTCGTTTCACCCTACCTATATAAATAAAAAAAATTTTACAAAAATTTATTTTCCTCCTTGTTCTTCAAAAAACAGAAACTTTTCTCTCCCCCTCTCTCACACTTTGCGATTTCCGGTGGTCTCCGGCAAGGTTCCGACCGTCGTCCGTCACCGTCGCCGGCCACCGCGCACGGTGGCCGGAACCCTAAAAATGTAAGTTTTTTCTTTTTTTTATAAAAGTATTTTATATGTATCTTATATGTATATATGGTTTTAAAAAATATATATAAAAAAAAACGGTATTCGAAATGAAAAATAAAAATAAAAACAACACCTTTGCTGATTGTGTATTCGCTGAAATCTCTATGTATATTTGTGTATTCTCTTGTATTGATTTTTTTTTTTTGTATATCTTCCGTCCCCGTTACAGATTCTTTGTTAGGCTTTTATAGCCTTTGAAACAAAATGAAAAAGGAAACAAAATATTGCTATATTTGCTGTCGATTTTCCTTCCTTTTGCAGGTGATTGACGGTAGATCCGGCGATGTGGAGCTTGATCCGGGCGTTAATGGCATGTCGCGGATCCTGGCGATGATGGCGGCTGGTATGGAGGCTTGCGGCGCGAGGAAACCTAGGGTTTCAGAAACCCTTGGTTTCTGATTTGGAGTTGGGCTTTTTGGGCTCGTCTGTTAGTGTTGGGTTAGTGGTTTAGGAATGGGTCTGGGTCACGGGAATTTGGATGTAATGGGTTTTGGGCTAGTCTAGTAATGTAAAAAGACTATAATTTGGACATTTATTATTTTGGTTTTTCAGCCCGGGCAAAAATGGGCATTTACAGCTGCCCCTTTTTGCTCATTGTCATGTAATGAGAATAGAGCAAAGACTATAAAAGGACCAATTTTGCCCGGTCTTGGCCGAGCCTCGACTTCTTGATCCTCGTCTTCTTCAAATGACTCCAATTCCACTGCAACTTCAACGGCGTTGGAGCTTCATCTTGATTTCAGTGAGTTTGATAGCTTCAACTTCATGAAGGCAGTATCCACTATCTTTTGATCTGCTCCACTGCAAACTCAGGGAGACCAGATCTGATATTTTCAATTTGATCCCTACAAGCTCAAGGATCGCTAGACTGATGTCTTCAATCTGCTTCCTGCAAAGCTCAGGAATGTCAGATTTGCTATCTTCAATCTACTTCCTGCAAAGCTCAGGAATGCCAGATTTGCTATCTTCTGTCTGCTCCACTGCAAACTCAGGGATGCTAGACTGGTGGTTAAATCTGTTCCACTACTGCTTAGGGAGACAAGATTTGTCGTTCGATCTTGGTCCACTACTGCTTAGGGAGACAAAATCTACAATCTTTGACATATTCCACTACTGGTCAGTGAGATAGGGCTGGTGGCTTAAATCTATTCCACTACTGCTTAGGGAGACAGGATTCGCCGTTCGATCTTTGACCATTCCACTGCTGGTCAGTGAGATAGGGCTGATGGCTTAAATCCGTTCCACTACTGCTTAGGGAGACAAGATTTGTCGTTCGGTCTTGGTTCCCTACTGCTTGGGGTGACAAGATCTACAATCTTTGACCTATTCCACTGCTGGTCAGGGAGATAGGGCTGGTGGTTTAAATCTGTTCCACTACTGCTTAGGGAGACAAGATTTTCCGTTCGATCTTGGTCCTCTACTGCTTAGGGCGACAAGATCTACAATCTTTGACCTATTCCAATGCTGGTCAGGGAGATAGGACTGATGTCTCCGATCTGCTCCTACAACCTCAGGATTGTCAGATCTGCTATTTTCAATCTGATCCCTGTAAGTCAGGGATCGCCAGATTGATGTCTTCGATCGGCTTCCTGCAAGCTCAGGAATTGCCAGATCTGCTATCTCCAATCTGCTCCACTGTAAACTCAGGGATGTCAGACTAGAATCTTCAATCTTACTACATTGTCCTTTAGAGGACCTAACCTGTAGAATGAATCTATGCTTTTGTCTAATAATTAGGATGCCTTGATCGAAATGCATCAAATGCTCCTAATTTGGACATGCTATGATATATGAATGTAAAAATGATATGAGTATGATTCCCGCTCAAGGTGTTATCACTTATTTATCCGTCAAGGTTTCATCTTCGTTCCCCTTGAAGTATCATTTTTTGCTCAATTATTTTGCCCCGTGGTAATTCTGAGTCCACTCCACTCGAACCTTGGGACATGAAGTTTGTGCCTCCTACTGTAATAACATTTGGCTTCTTCCATCCAATCTATTACCACTCAGAGGTATAAAATTTGTATCGTTTTCCACCATTCCCATGAATGCAAGGTCTCTCGACAATGATCCCCTTTTATACTTGGCTTGACCTTGTTCGTCATTTGTCGATATGGTATCACCAAAGACATTGTCTTATCCAATAAGGATCCGAAGAGATAATCATTTTCCAATATTTCCAATACCTTAGGCTTGGTGAGTTCTGAACAATAGTCCTATTTTAGATTCTCATATTATTTAGAAGTTTCCAGAGTAATATACGAAACTCCTTTTATGAAAGTGTTATTAGTCCATAGATCGTTATTTCAATAAATGCTTGAAAAAGAACACAAAAATGGACGAAAAAGAAATTAGTCAGGAGCATAGCTCGGAAAAATAATTTAATCAAAGATAACCCAAGCAATAAAAGAAAATTGATTTGGGTGTATCTCAAAAAGAATAAAGCTATTAAAGATAAGGAATTCAAAAATGGGTAGGATAGAAGCTAGGTGACCCAGATATCGTAGCCTGAGCTTCTTTGTTCCAACTTCTTGAGGACCATTTTAAGCTCAATATGTGTTTAGGGGATCAGGAGTACTTTGTCAATGCCCCAAGACGTAACATACTTCCTCTTTGCTAATTCGGACGTAGCAAGACTACTGTACGCCCCACTTTTATTCAAAATTTGAGCTGCCCTTTTTCGGGTTTTCAACTCAAAGCCCCTTTGGTCTCAAAGCGCCCTTTGCGGGTTTTCGCTTTGGCCTCTCCTTTTTCCTTCTTCTCTTTTCTTTTTTTTTCTTTCTTCTTTTTTTTTTTAAATTGTTTGGACTCAAGGTGCCCTTTGCGGGTTTTCACCTTGACCCTTTTCCCTTTCAGGTAAAATCCTTCTTGACTGAACTTAAATTCGCTGGATTGAGCAAGTCTTCGCTATCCATCTCGGTCAATATCAATGCTCCTCTAGAATAGGCCCTTCATAAGTCCTTCTCAGTTTGGCATATGCTTTCCTCTAAAATCGTTTTGTAGAGGAAGAATCTTTTTCAACATCAGGTTTCTCCGTGGAATTCCCTAAGATGAACTTCGTAAGTTTGCATCATCTAGCCGTGGCAAATAGCTTTTAACCTTTTCTTCAATTAGGTTCAATCTATAAACCAATGTGTAAGATGTTGCCCCGGCAAAGGTCCTAGCTGACGTTCAATAGGACAGAGGGTAAATAGTAGCTTATTATGCCAATCTTTACAAGTCTTAGCCACCTTTCATTCTTTTTTTTTTGGGCAACTTTTGTTGCACTCTGATATACTGTCTAATCTTTGGACAAACTGTAAACTTTGACTTTGTACAGTTATGCATTCTGTGTTGGCATTTGATCCTCTTTTTTTCTTTCTTTTTTTTTTTTGAATTTGATGACTATCGACTTTGCAATATTGGCATATGAAACAACATTCGCCCTCTTAATGAAGTAGACGACGACCATAACGATGAATCAATGTCAACTAGAAGCATTTAACAAGACTGGCCCCATAATATCCATGCCCCACATATGGAAAATTTGTGAAGAACTAGAGTAAGCCCATGAATCTTGTCTCTTCAGATACGGTATTTGCGGTATAATTGAAGCAATCTCCCTTTTATGGTAGACCAAAAGTGCCCCATCCTCTTGTTTAGCCCGCGTCTTATCAGTGCAGGCATGTCCTGATATGATCGTGTGAAAACATCTTTGAATTCTTGAAGATAATTCAATAATGCCTCGCTTTATTTTTGTGACGAGCTAGGCTATAATCTTCACTTCTTTCCTAGACTCGCAATATCCATTGACCCTATGTAAGGTAAGGTCTGTTTTTCATCTTGTTAAACCATTCTTAACAAGTCAGAAGATATGTCACAAACTCTGTCATCTTTAAAATCCTGAGATCCCCTAGACCCATATCTTGTTCAAAAAGGGAGTCAGTAACAATGTCGCTCATGACGTTGATATCTGGGTACCTAGGTATGAAGGCGAACAAATCCTAAGAATAAATGATTCTAAGGATAATTATTTGGATAGTATGGTCACAAATAAAGAATGAAAAAATATTGGTAAAAATGTACAGTATGAAATAAAAGAATATGTATTCAACAAAATGCATTTTATTGAAATAAGAATTTAGGACACAAGCCTATTTCACAAAAGGGGTCTTATTGCCTCTAGGCTTAAGGCAACAAGCATGTTTTGCACATTACTATAGATAAGCTTTAAAAATATAGAGATCTCTTCCACAATCTCATTATTTAAGACACTCCCAAGTATCCAAGGATTTGGAAACACTGTTCCCCAATTCCCTCTTCGTTTTCGATTCCTTCAAGGATTTGGAATTCTTGCATTTGTTACCGTATTTTTTGTTGGATCTTGGTTAATTGCCCCTGCATCTGTATTTGCATTTGTTCTATTCTCTCCAACCTTTGTTAAATATTTTTACTTAATGATGTAATGTAATACAAATGCATGAATGCAAAGAGGCATTGATTCTGATTCAACTTCATTTTAGAAAAATTTATTAGAAAACAAAATCCTTTACATAAAACGGACTACAAATATGCTTTCGCCCTAAGTCCTAAAGCTTTGATCTTCCCAAGTAATGAAACTAGCTCTTGATTACGATTAGACTGTAGCTCATACTTTATGCTCAACATATCAGCCTGTGATGCCAAAGTCTGTAGATGATCAGCCACCTCTCGAATCTGAACTATCGCTTCACCCATGAGGTAATCTCGATTCCTAACTTGATCATGCGAATGGTGAAGCTCTTCTTTCAAACGCTCCTCTCTTGTCTCAAGAAGCTCGATCCGAAGTTCATAATGGTGCAATGCTGATTCTAACTCTTCAATTCTACTCTTCATTTTCTCAATCTTGTTCAGACTTGAATTCAACTCGATTACAGAATTACGGCTTCGATGGTGGTGAAGAGACTGTCCTAATTCAGCGACTCTAGCCTTTAGTTCATATTTCTCCTCTTGGCTTTCTGCCAAACTCTTTTCTAGGGCCTTATTTCGTGATCTGCATTTCTAGGAACTTTCTCTCCCAATGGTCACTTTGACTTTTTCCGTTTGTATCTCTTGTTGCCAGCATTGCATAAGTCTTCCCTAATCCGGCATTTTTCATTGATAAACGCAGACTTTTTATATTCCATCTTTAAGCCATTCAAATCTTCTTCGACTCTTCTCTTCCCTTTTCTTACTTCTTTGACCTCGATTTCGCACATCCACATCTAGCCTCAAGTACATCTTTTCTTTTCCGACTTCTCTATCCTCTTTCCAAGCTCTGAACTCTTCTTTTCAAAATCTTGCTTCACATTTTCTAACTCTGATGGAACCACTTGTAAGCATTCATCTCTCGATCGGGCGTCTTCTGGATTCAGTTTAGGAATGTTATCATTAACCCTTCTAATCCTCCATCCAATGTATTCTTGGGTCGTCATTGGACCTGCAGATAACCTCTTCATCCTACGAGTCTGATTCCAAGCACCAAAAATCTCCTTAACTCTCTTTTTATAATTGTCCCCTCTATAAGAGAACTCACACTGAGCCAACCCATGTGTTGTAGGTACGAACTGTCTCGATCCATACTGTCTTAGTACAAGTAGAGGAGCGTACCCAACAGCTCCCCAAATTCCAAGTAAAGGAACCCAGTCAAAATTCTCACATCGATAAAGAATTTCATCTGGAATCATCCAAAGGGCTCTCCACTCGACGTCTTCCTCTCAGAGATTTCGAAAGACCGCCATCCAATTCTTCTCAGACACGTCATCTCTCCTCGGTGTGGCTACTATCTCTTTCAACGGAGAGTAACTCTCGTAAAAATCCGATAAGACACTTTCTCCACCTTCCGAAATGATTGTGGAACCAAGCCAACAACAATCAAGCAAGCGCACCCAATGAACACGCCTTCGCCTTTTCTCCGACATGCATTCAAAGATCTAAACGTCTCGGCTAAGATCGCAGTGCAGTGTGACTCCTTTGCCTAGTCGATCGAATAAATCCAGAATCGCTTCATCTACATGTCCTAGAACTTTAGGGAAGATTATCAAGCCGTAAATACACAAGGCGAAGACGTCAATCTTCTTCTTTGCATCTGGGTGTGTTAGGACCAGATCCCTCAAACTCCTCCAAGAACTGCATTTACCTTCACCTTTCTCTTGAATTCTGGTTGTAACACACTGTTCATTCATCCCCGTGATATTCATTAACTTCTTCACAAAGGTTGGGACATTAGCAGCCCTAGAATAAATTCTGTCGACTTGGATTCTCGAGCAACGAAGCAAAGTCGTATATTCCTCTACCGTAGGTACTAAGTCTACTTTTCCGAAAGTGAAACAACTATAAGCAGAATTCCAAAACTGAGTCATAGCACGGAATAGATACTTATCTACTTTGACGTCGAGCAAGTAAGGTAGATCACCATAATTACGATAGAACAGCTGCTTTGCCTCATCGTCCCACTGGGTCCATATTTCTTTCAACTCCTGAAGCTCATTTTGCGTGACACTAATACGAGCGAAATCCCGTAGTTCCGACATATGCCCCTCAGCTAAGCTATCCCCTTTCTCTAATTGTCTTTGCTCTAACCATATACGGACGACTGCATTGTCCTCCACTTTATCAAGGAATTCGTTCTCCATAACCAGCTTTCTAACTTTAGAAACTGACCGTAAATCGATACCTCTTTAAATATGAAATGACATGCACAAAAGAATAAAACATAACAAGTTAGTACCGCAAAATATAAAGCAAGCAAAGTAAACAAACATCTACCTGGGTAGCTACTAAGGTTCGACGTAATTCTACTTAGGGTGGGCTCTTAAGGTTCACTATATGCGGTTTAGCTCTAAAGTTGAGGTATCCGAACCAGCAGATTCCTCGATCCTCACCCATTATAGGCTCATACGGACCGAGTTCAGTTCAGGGGAATACATTTCCCTATGGCCATGCGGAAGTGAAAACTTCACGAAGACATAGGTACATATGTATTTCGGAAGCAGTCCACTAGCCCATGCAGAGGTGAAAACCTCACGAAGGCATAGCTTCTCGCTCCCACTTAAGGGTGTGACCGTAATGGTCATGCAGTGCAATGCATAAATATTTTATAAAAACAGAATCACATGCAAATAAAAAGGATCATAATTTTTAAATCAAATTTTAAATTCAAACAGGAGGACATGAAACTATCGATTTTACGGCTTAACTCTCTTATTGGTCCCCAATGGAGTCGCCAAGCTGTCGAAACCATTTTAAAATCGGGTTTTGAAAAACGTGGGATCGACTTTAAAAAAAAAATGGGAGTCGCCACCAATCCTTTTTACTTAGGTGTGATTGGATCACCTTTAAAAACGTTTTATTTAAAACAATTAATTTTGGTCTATGAAAAATCAGAAAACAGGCTCGGGAGTCGGTTACGTATGAGGAAGGGTTAGCACCCTCATAACGCTCAAAAACTGGTACCTAATCAATAAAATCATGTCCAAATGTTTGAAACTTAAAAGGATTTAAAAATATGATTTCTAAAAAAAATTCGAACAATTTGGTTTAAAATATGAGAGCTCTTCGATCCAAAAGATTATAAACATCACATCCAGCACGATTGGACACGATATTTTTTTAAACCCCCGTAACTAAGATCATCTCATAATTTATAAAACTTCGAGTAATTTTGATTTAAAATTTAAGAGTTCTTCTATCCGAAAGAATATAAACATCACATCCAGCACGATTGGACATGATATTTTTAAACCCTCGTAACTAAGATCATCTCATAACTTATAAAACTTGTTAAAAGGATATTTAGTTATTTAGCCAAACGAAAAATCAACACCCAGCACGATTGGGCATTATTTCCCGAATTTCTAAATACCAAAACATTGCCTTATTTTAAAAACCTTTAAATAAAATATTAATTTTGCAAAAACGTAATTTTATTTTAAACAATAACCATGTGACAATATTGCATTTATACAATATCAAATATAAAAAAAAAAACAATTATAGCATACTAACGTTTAAGATTAGCAATAATAATACAAAATTCGACAGATAATAATTCCTATACTAAAGCAATTACAAATATATGATGAAGTATATACAAATATAATAAACAATAAAATCAACTATGAATATATTTCATGCAAATTTGAATAAATAAAAAAGGACATACATATAAACAATATAAACAATGTGTTAAAAAAAATATGTAATGACTTTAAAAAATATAAAAAATATTGTAAGTGGAATATATTACAAATAATTTTAATTAAATATATGATATAATATTATATTATATAATATAAAAATTTTAAAACACATAATACTAAAATAATTTTGTAAATAAAATATAATTAAAATAATATAATAATATAATAATAATTTGAAATCCATAATATAATAATATGCTAATTTATATAATATAAGTAATAAATAATAATTACATATATATGAAATTAATATAAATAATGAATATAATATTTTAATAAAATAATAATGTTAAAATAATCTAAAAAAATAAAGACAGAAGGATTAAATAGCAATTTAAAAATATAAAAGGGATTAAATCGAAAATCATTTTTATACTGCAAGGTCCGAAATGGCAATTATGCCAAGTTTTAAAACGGCAACGTTTTATGTTTAGCCTTCAAAGAAATCCGGGGGTTTAATTAAAATAAAAAAACTGTAGGGGATAATTTTATAAAAATAAAAATGCGAATTAGACTAATTTAAAAACAATAAAATTGCGGAAGGACTAAATGGACAAATAGACCATTAGCATAAAAAACACGCGGATCTTTTTACCCATCGGGTCGACACGCGGATCCCAGGCGGATCGGGTCGAGTCAGTCCAACCTATCTCAAAACGACGTCGTTTTAGTGTTAAATAGCCCAGGGTGAAACGACGTCGTTTCACCTTGCCTATATAAATAAAAAAAAATTTACAAAAATTCATTTTCTTCCTTGTTCTTCAAAAAACAGAAATTTTTCTCTCCCCCTCTCTCACCCTTTGCGATTTTCGATGGTCTCCGACGAGGTTCCGACCGTCATCCGCCGCGGCCACCGTGCGCAGTGGCTGGAACCCTAAAAATGTAAGTTTTTTTCTTTTTTTTTTATAAAAGTATTTTATATGTATCTTATATGTATATATGGTTTAAAAAAACAAAATAAAATAAAATATAAAAAAACGGTATTCGAAATGAAAAATAAAAATAAAAACAACACCTTTGCTGATTGTGTATTCGCTGAAATCTCTATGTATATTTGTGCATTCTCTTGTATTGATTTTTTTTTGTATATCTTCCGTCCCCGTTACAGATTCTTTGTTAGGCTTTTATAGCCTTTGAAACAAAATGAAAAAGGAAACAAAATATTGCTATATTTGCTGTCGATTTTCCTTCCTTTTGCAGGTGATTGACGGTAGATCCGGCGATGTGAAGCTTGATCCGGGCGTTAATGGCGTGTCGCGGATCGTGGCGATGATGGCGGCTGGTATGGAGGCTTGCGGCGCGAGGAAACCTAGGGCTTCAGAAACCCTTGGTTTCTGATTTGGAGTTGGGCTTTTTGGGCTCGTCTGTTAGTGTTGGGTTAGTGGTTTAGGAATGGGTCTGGGTCACAGGTATTTGGATGTAATGGGTTTTGGGCTAGTCTAGTAATGTAAAAATACTGTAATTTGGACATTTATTATTTTGGTTTTTCAGCCCGGACAAAAATGGACATTTACAGTATTATTTTCATATTTTCCAAGATTTGATGCATTGTGTAAAAAATAAAATAAAAAAAAGTTAGCTAACCCTTTTCTACAATCCACTAACCTTAAACATAAACCCTACAACCCTAAACTTTAATTTGAAACATTTAATAAAGGGTAGACTCTAACTTCAACTAAAGGAAACTTTAGTTCACCTGATTCCAATGTTTTTTCGCGACAATGTTCTTCCACTAGCGTTAGAGCATTGTCCAACTACGAAAACATCACCTAGTCCAACCATAGATTATCATATTTAGGATTAGTCTTTGAACATGTTTTTATACTTGATTGGTGTTTTAACTCTCGCATGAAAAGTATTTTAGTTATACTTGATTGATGTTTCAACTCTCGAGTAATTTCATTCTCATAAGAACTATTTTAGCCAGAAGAATCGAGTTATTTTTTATTTAAATTAAACTTAAATTTGTAAAATGTTTATCGAATATTTTAATTTAGAGCTTAGGATTAAAAGTTACAAATTATGATTTTGGATTTAATATTACTCTTTAGGGGTTCAGAAAAATGGATTAAGGTTTATGGACAACATGGAAAAGTGACAGAATTTCCCGGTTATTTAATATTAGTGTTTAGGGAAATGGGATAGGTTTTTGAATGACACATGTAAGACTTTTGGTGGTTTTGTTTGCTACGGGGATCACCGAAAACTACTTAGTTTTACATAAGCCAATATAACGATGGCATGGATGATGTAAAAACGACGTTGGTGCTTTATATATGCTAGTTGGACAAACAAAAGCCACTCGGGTGTTTTCCATTTCTTTGTAAACCACCTGAGATTATGTGTCATGCATCTCACGACGATTTAGCAAGCCGAGCAAGAGCAACCAACAGTTTAAAAAGTTCACAAGATCTTAGTGGATTGATTGTTTTTAACGTGTAAGTTTTCAAATAGCTTATAATATTTTGGTAAGAGCTTGTAATATGCCCTACAACTAGTATTTTGAAGTTTACAATAAAAAGTGATTTCTATCATATCTATAATGAATCCAACATAACATAATATAATCAATTACACTATGGTGAATGAAATGAATATATATAACATCAAATAATAAATTAAACGATGTCCAGTAAATTAAATATAACATGACATAGCTAATTAAATTACAAATCTTGAATTAAACAACCAATAAGTCAATACAAAAACTAATTAAAAGTAGTTACATGAAGCTTTTCTTAAAATTCAAAATGTAAAAACCTAAACAATCATCAATGGCTTTGGGTAACCCGATGAGTATCAGTTACACGTGAGATTTAGGCACAATGAGGGTTGAAGTTGGTTATTTTCATCATCATCATTTGCATCTTCATCTTTTTTCCTGTTAGAAAAATTATTAATGAAAATGGTTTTGTTGAATTTCAAAAAATTTCATAAAATTTGAATCTTTGTTGTAATATCTAGGGCTATAAAATTTACCAAACATAATACATGTGTTTATAGACTAGCAAGACTTGTTGATTCCTAAATTTCAATCAAGCAATCTTCTTCGTTATCCTCGAACCATCGGTTATTAATAGAGTGGGTTCTTATTGCAAACCAAACGTAGAATGAAAACTAAATCATTCTAATGAGGAAAGTTCACTTTCTCTATGGGAAATCAAAATTGAAAGTAATATCTCAAGTATTCATGAAAAATAGACTTTATTTTGTAGCTAAATAAATTTTTCTGATTTTCAGTAGAATAAGATTGTCTCAAAAGTGTGTGTATTCAACTATTTCATAGTTCCTTCATGTAGAGAAAAATCACAAGATTTTTACTTGAACAAAAGAGAAAAAATAATATTTTAATAAAAAACAAGAGTCCTAATTATTTTAATAAAAAAACAAGAGTCCTACCAGGACTTAATGCACTAGACAACACATACCATATTTCCCAGGCAGAGTTTGTTGCCCACCCCTAGTGTTATTGGGCTCATTGAGTCTTTCATGTATTAGGTATAATTATATATTCAGTACAACTTTAAAACAAGCTTATATAATTATCCAATTCAATAAACAATTTTCTATTTCCAAAATATTATTTATCTAATTAATTCAATTAAATTATTTTCACAACCCAATTTTAATTCTGTCAAAATCATGATAATTTTACCCTACTAGAATCTATGAATAAATAAATTTAATTGTTTTGTTCATTAAAATTGCGATAACTAATTTAATTTAATTTTTACTTTGAACTCAATTATTTAATTACAATATTAAAAAAATTAAATTAATTTTTAAGATATCTTTTGTTTCTTTCGAGAAAATGAATTTACTACGGATAGAAAAACATGCAATCTATTTTTTCTTTTGTCATTTTCATTCATTCTTCGTATCAATTCTAATTGCAATCCATATAGAGTTATGTTGAACTGGTGGAGGGACTAATTTGATAGATATAATTAGGACTTAAATATTTTGTAATTAAGGTTCAATATTTCATCTATTAATTACAACATTATTTAGTCATGGAGTCAATCTATTAAAAGTATCATGACTGAACTCCTCATTATATACTATAGTGAAAACAACTTAGATTTATGCTTTGTCCAATGACCTTATCATAAGTGTGTTACACTCATAGAATATCATTAGTCTCTTTAGGTTAAATTCATTCGCCCAATATGATCATACTTTATCTCATGATTACCACTGCATCTTCCATAATGAAAAAGATATTACTAGCACATAGTAATAACAATCATTCATCCCTAACAAATGACTCGTAGCCACATTTCATTTTCATAATTCATGTAATGTTAGAGAGTGGATACAATTTACTTTTTAATTAAGCTATGAATTCCACTATTGCAAGTGAAATCATGTCATACATAAGTCATATACCTTGTTGGAAGAATCCGGTTTAGAAAATGGTTTTCAATTGAACTGTAACAGCTCGATTTTGGATCTAGTCGGAACAGTGGTTTTGGGACCACAAATTCGACGCAGTAAAATTTATTTATATTGTATTTTTATAGTCTACAATTTTGTGGAATGACTTCGTGAAAATTTCGTTCAAAAATTTTGACGTTTGAGCACCCAATTTAGCTAAAAGGACTAAATTGCAATAAGTGCAAAATGTGTGTTCTAGAAGCTAGAGATGTCTAATTGTTATGAAATTTTAAATTTAAGGTCCTCAAATGGTAACTAGACCATTTTAATTTAGTATGAACAAAAATGGACATGGTTAGGTGAAATTTCAAAGTTTGGCATTAAGTGCATTTTGGTCATTTGGTAAATAAAGACAAATAAAACTAATAAAAAGATGTCATCTTCTCCAATTTAGTCCCCTTGTGCCGAATTTGAAGAGTCACCATAGCTAGGGTTTTTGGCCAAGCTTCCAAGCTCGATTGTAAGTCCGTCCTTGCCCTATTTTTAATGATTTTTATGTTTTTGAAGTTGTCTCAACCTAATCTAGTTATTTCAAGGACTAATTTGAAAGAAAATCAAAGTCTAAAATTTTACCCATGTTAGATATTTGTGTATTTTGATGTCTAATGGTATATTATGTATGTTTGATGTTAGATAAACAACTTTTACTAAGTGATTTTTGATGAAAATACCTAAAAGGACCTATTTGTAAAAGTTGTAAAATATGTAGTAGGAGTGTGATTTAATGAAAAATGTGGGTTGCTATGAGTGTGTAAATGGTCCGGCTAGGCTTGGGTTTTGAAGAAATTAACTATATTTCATTTGACGAGCCTAGGGACTAAAGTGTAAAATATTGAAAAGTTAGGGGCAAAAATGTAATTTTGTCATAATGTGATTTTGGGCTAAATTGAATAATGTGAGTATTAAGTGAGTTAAATTTGTTATTATAGATCAAGAAAAACGAGGTTCAGACCTAGATCGGGAGAAAAACAAAGTATTTGACGATTAGGTCCAATTCTACTATTTTTTGTACCGAGGTAAGTTCGTATGTTAATAATGCAACGTTATAATTGTATTTATAATGTTTTTTTTATTGCATGAATTGTATGATTGATTCTATGGATGAAATTAACGAAGTTTCAACAAGCGAGAAAATCCCGATTGAACCTTAGGAATAGATTAGGATACAAGTGACATGTCAGTAGGAACCCATATGATTATGTGATTTATGTGTCCCGGGTGCTGGTCTAGTACGTCCTACCAGTGGCTGAGTATACCGACATATGTTGCGGATACTTGACAGCTTGTGTGAGCAGCACTGAGTAGCTACGTCTTAATTGATAGCTTGTGTGAGCAGGCCCGTGGATAGCTCGATAGCGAGCCTATGTGTGTTATGAGATTGGTAGTAGCTTTAGCTACATATGTGGCACTTATGTGCAAGAATTCTGTGTATCCGATAGTATTCCAAGTGGTTCAACGGGTATGCCAAAGATGAGAAAGTATGTGATTACGTTATGAGTTAGTACATGTATGTACGAAAAACTCAATGGGAATAGATTCGGTATATGATGATCTATTGGTAAGAATATGATTGAGTATGTTATGTTCATGAAGTTTTAATGACATTTATGTTGATTCGTGTTATGTTATGCATATGATAAATGTATAATTAATGTTGTTTATTATTTGCATATGAACTTACTAAGATGTTTAGCTTACTCCCCTTTCTTTCCCTTATCTTATAGTGTCACCAAGCTAGCTCGGGATTGGAGATCGTCGGAGATCCATTCACACTATCAACCATTATTTTGGGTACCACTGAAATGTCAATATTTTGATTTATGGCATGTATAGGGGACTTGGTCATTTTGTTATGTGTCATAGTTGATTTAGCCAAATATGTTGGCTTATATTGGTTGAAAGTTCATTTTGTATAAGGCCATTTGAAATTGGCTAATATTGGTATAAGTATGTTCATATGATGATGCCTTTCATGGATGTGGAAGATTGCATGATTTGAGTTGAAAGTATGTGATGTTTATGTGTGATAGATGTAGCATGTGAATAATGTGTGGATGTCTTTGTTGTGGATGTTTTGGTTGCCTAAGTATGCTATGAATTGTGTCATTGAATTGGTGTAAGTGTAGGTGTAAATGAGGGTGGAAAATGGCTTGGTAAATAGCCTTATTTTTATCCACATGGGTAGACACACGGGCGTGTGTCTAGGCCGTGTGTGACACACGGTCTGCCCCAAGGGCATGTGTTTCAGCCGTGTGTCCCCTGCACCTTAATCGTTGCAAAACAGAATGTCCAGAATATAGCACACGGGCAGAGACACGGGCATGTATCTCGGCCGTGTGTGCTACACGACCTTGAACACGAGCATGTGCCCCGGCCGTGTGAAGTCTGCACCTATTTTATGAAAAATTATGAAAATTAAATTGACCACACGACCTAGCACACGGGCGTGTGGCACGACCGTGTGGCACAAGTCAGAGAGCACCCTAAATTGAACACGGCCTATAGCACGGGCGTGTCTCAGGGTCACACGGGCGTGTGACCCCTGTAACATGAAAAATTTTCTAAAGTTCTTGGTTCAGTCCCGAACCACTTACAAAGCATGTTTTAGGCCTCGTAGGCTCGTATAAGGGACTTTATGATTGAATACGAATGGTTTTAATTTAGACACAAATTTATGACTCAGAATTGTGTGAATGCTTGTGTTATAAGTCCGGTAATGCCTCGAGCCCTGTTCCGACGTTGAATACGGGTAAGGAGTGTTACATGAACTGGTTTGTAATATTTATAACAATAAACTTTTTCCCAAAAAATACTTGTGCCTTGTGCGATGTAGATCTTACACGTTTCCGACTTTCAACTAAACAACCTTCTCTGCTATTCTCGTACCACGAATTGCTTTAAGTGTGGGCTTGAACAATCACAAACCAAACATAAAACCAGAAACAATTTGTTACTTTCAATAGGGAAGTTGTAACAGCCCGATTTAGGGGCTAGTCAGAACAGTGATCTCAGAATCACTAATTCGAGGTTAGAGAAATTATTTTCATGTTATGTTATGTGTTATAACATGTTTATAAGGATGCATGAAAATTTTGGTGCTTTAGTTTTAGCGATTTCTAGCTAAATTGTGAAAAAGGACTAAATCGCATTAAGTGTGAAAGTTCTATTTTATTTGCTAAAGGTGCCAAATAGCTATGAATTATAAATTGGAGGTCCCAAATGTGCAATTTGGCCTTGTTAAGTGAGTCGGCCGGCCATAGGATGCATAGGGGACAAGTGCATTTATTATGATTAAAAATTGGTGATATTAGTTGGAGAAAATGAATAAAATAAGATGATATAAGAAAAAGTTATCATCTTTTTATTTGGTCTTCTTTTCCAACCGAAAATATCAACCATGGGAGGGCTTTGAAGGCTTGAAATTTCAGCAGCTTATTTTATCTACAAGTAAGTCATTTTGAAGGTTATTTTTTATGATTTTTATATTTTTGGAGTCCTCAAAGCTTAAGCTAGCTAATGAGAGGACTAGTTTGCAATATGGTTGAAAGTCTAGGGACTTACCATGATAGAGTTTCTGTTGTTTGATGAGTTTTTATGGAAGAAAATGAATGATAGGATGATGATAAACAACTTTTGTGAAAGGTGATGTTGTGAAAACACCTATTTGGGACTAAAATGCAAAAGTTGTAATTTGTTCATTATGGCATGAAATAGTTGGAATTGTGGATAGTTGTAAGAGGATGAAATGTTCAGCTAGGCTTGTTTAATAAGATATTGTGATGAAAAATTATTTACGAGTCTAGGGGCAAAATCGTACTTTTGCCAAAGTATAAGGGCAAATTAGTCATTTTTGCCTAAGTGTAGATTACGGTGTATTATGATTTATAAGTGATTAAATGAGTAAATTCCATTGATCTAGATCAAAGAAAACGAGATTCAGACCTAGAACGGGTGAAAAGAGAAATGTGGGCAAAAAGTCCCTTTCAACCCTTTAGACATCGAGGTAAGTTCATATGCAAATGTTGTAATTACGTATGAGTTAATTTGATATTCCAATGTTGTATGGAGTGTATATTTACTCTATGAATTTATGAAATATCTTTTGATGAGACGTCAAGAGAATTGAATCTAAGAGCAATGAGAAATGTATATAGCATGATATGATGATAGTTAAGGTCCCGTGTAAGACCATATTGGAATATGGCCTCGGTGTGAGAATTCGTATAAGACCATGTCGGGGACATGGCATCGATATGTTAATGCATGTAAGACCCTATCAGGGTATGATGTCAGTGTGACATTAGGTGTATGAAACTCAAAAGTGTTATTTAACAATTTGAGTGATTCAACGGGTATGTCGAAAATGAGAAAGTATGTGGTTGCACCACGAGAAACACAAGTGTGTGTTAGAATTGAATTGAGATGAATTCAGTATATGATGAACTCCCAGTGGGTTATGTGTAATCAATGCACCTTAGTTGCATGAGATAGATTTATTGATGCATTGTGTGAATGCGAACGAGTATCGTAGAAAGTTAAGTAAGAACAGTAGTGTGTGAGGATGTTCTCTGATGAACATTTGGAATAGAGAAACACTTGTGGATAACTATCCATGAATGTATAATAATGGTGAGCTATGTGCGATATCACCTTATTAATGGTTAGTGATGGGCTGTGTGCGATACCATCAACCATATTATTATCGGTTGGCTGTGTGCGTTACCACCTGATTAATTAGTAATTGATGGGCTGTGTACGATACCATCGCTTATAAATGATTGGTGGGCTGTGTGCGATACCACCCTACTAGAGATCATTGGTGGGCTATGTGCGATACCACCCTACTAGAGATCAATGGAGGGCTATGTGCGATACCACCCTACTAGAGATCAATGAAGGGCTAAGTGCGAAACCACCTAGAGTTTAGTAGTATGAGTGGCTTATTGAAAATGTTGGATGTCTTGTTCTACATGATCATGTGGTGACCAGTTCAGGAATGTAGGCTAATTAACACGAGCAGTTGGCTTGAGGCATGGTAAGAATGTGGTAAGAGATAGAATGAGTGAGCTTCAAGAATAGTTGAGTAAGTAACCGTGAGTTTATGAGAAAAACTCATTATAATACCTTGCGGTTGTATATATTCAATGAATATCGGTATTTGTCAGTTATATGCAGATGAACTTACTAAGCATTATTGCTTACTCCTTTTCTTTTCCCATCTCTTATAGGTTATTTTAACTAGCTCGGGTTGGAGGCCGCCGGAGATGTTTTCACACTATCGAGTAGAAGCTTGGTATGATGTTTCAAGTTCTTTTGAGTCATGGCATGTATAGGGACCTCTTTTAAAGTTAATTAAGTCATAGTTAATATAGCCAAATGTGTTGGCGTAAGTGAGTTATGTTTTGGTTGTGAATAGCCATAGATGATGGCTTAAGTAGATTGTAATTGTATTGGAAATAGTTCTCCCTTGTGTTTGGGATGAAGAATTCATTGTATGAATTAAATGTCTTTAATTCAAGAGTTATATTGATGCTATGTGGAGCTATGTGATGATGTATGAATGTATGCAAATGAGAGTGGCAAAAGGGCTTGGTAGATAGCCTGCTAATCTCCCACATGAGTAGACAGACGGCCGTGTGTCTAGACCGTGTGGGAGGCACGATTAGCACATGGGCGCAGCCCAAGCCGTGTGGATAAAGTCGAATACCAAGGTTTGGCACACGGGCCAGTGCCACGGGCGTGTCAAGGCAGTGTGAATTAGTCAGTGTCGACCACGGGTGGAAGACATGGGCATGTCTTAGGGGCACACGGGCGTGTCCCTAGACCAACACGGGCGTGTGGCCCCTGTTTTGATGAAAAGTTTCATGAGTTCGTAAAAGCTTCGGGATTAGTTCCAAAACCTCTCGGAGGTATGTTTAAGGTCTCGTAAGCTGAGGTTGAGTAAGTGATAGGCTTAAATGAAATTTTATAGCCCGTTTCGAAGTGTTACGTAAGATTAAGCATGGTAATGCCTCGTATCTGGTCTCGGTGTCAGACTCGGGTAAGGGGTGTTACAATTATTGGTATCAGAGCTATGGTTTAGTCGGTTCTCGGACTAACCTAGCGTGATTAAGAGTCTAGCTATACATGCCATATGTGGACTGTGATAGTGCGATATCTTCCGGCTCTAACGAAATTGTTTTGATAAGACAGAAATGATTTCCAATCGAGCTAATTTCAATAAGGTTGTAAGTGGCAATGAGGTAATTGAAATGTACTTATGCATTGTTGAAATTAGAGAAGTATGAATAGAAGTTTATGACATGTGTATGATAAGGTATGGAATGATATAACTCTAGGTTGACGAATGAGAGTTATGAAGTGATAAGCTTACCTATATTGGTTTGATATGTGTACGGTGTTATGTACCCAACCTATTGGGTTAAGTGCTTATAACGAGTAATTTATCCAGAGAATGGGATATGTGTGTATGTACAACTGTTTGAATGATGTATGATAAATATGTCCACATGGTTAAATCTCACATATGACTGTTAAAGTAGAAAATGCATGATGTTTTGTTTTATGACTCTGTTATGAAGCCACACATATTATGGTGTGGAAATTAAACTGAGAAGTTTGACTAAGTAGAATGCAGGAGACGAGTACGATAGTTTAATGATAAATTGATAAATAAGACCATGGTAGGACCATGGCAATACATGTGATCCCATATAAGACCATGTCTGGGACATGGCATTGGCAACGATATGCGATCCCGTGTAAGACCATATCTGGGATATGGCGTCGACATCGAAAAGTGATTTCGTGTAAGACCATGTTTGGGACATGGCTTCGGCACTAAACAAAAATCTCGTATAAGACCATATCTGGGATATGGCATCGACATCGAATTACAAGATCCCGTATAAGACCATATCTGGGATATGGCATCGGAATCGACATGAGTTCCATGTAAGACCGTATCGAGGATATGGCATTGGTATTGATATGAGATTTCGTGTAAGACCATAGCGAGGCTATGGCATCGTGATGACATGTAAAGAAATAGCTGGGCTATGATGTTGTGATACGAGTAAGACCATAGTTGGACTATAGCAATCAGGTAAACGACGTACTCAAAATCCGTAAGACATTCTCTAAATTGATAAGCAATGGTAACAGAAATTAGAGTTTAATGTTGAGTACTCAAGTAGACATTAAGGTGGAACTTGAGTAAGTGAAGTCACTATTCGAAAGTATGAGTGATAGAAACAATTGTAGCATGATAAACGTGAAAACTCACTTGGAGCGAGTTGTGTGACTATGATGATATTTCATTGATGATGAATATTAAATCATATGTATGTAGTCACGAGAGTTAGGTTAAGGGACTCTACAACCTCACCCCCTTACCATTGTTGAATTATGATGAGATGTTATGAGAGTCAAGTTGAGTAAGTTTGTATGTGATTAATGCAATATTTACGTTAGCATAATTGAGAATGCTTTGTATCACATTGATACATGATACTCTACTAAATATAGTAATTGTTGTTAAACATGAGGTTGAAGTCCTAAAGGACTATAATGAAAAGGCTATCATTGAGATATGAAATAGATAAGGTCTTGTATAAGACCATGTTCGAGACATGGCCTCAGCACCAAGTTATGATTCCGTATAAGACCATATTTGGAATATGGCATCGATACTTGATGTGAAAGTCCATATAAGACCTTATCCGGGATATGGCATTGGCATTTAGAGGTGACTCCATATAAGACCACCTCGGGGATGTGGCATTAGTTTCGTACCTACATGAATGACGATGAATATGCATCTTCGATTATCCCTAGTGATCAATGGGACAGATAGAGGAGTCTAGAGGTAGAAATGAGAATTGTACTAAAGCCATGTGAATGGGTGAATACAGGCACTCGTGAACGAGTCAAGAAGAAACGAGTACGATGTGTGGCACGATATGTGCTAAGTAAAGGGCAAGTATGAGTAAGTTGGCTTGAAGCCTGTGATCTGTGCATGGTTAGTTAATGCCATGGATAGGTTATAATGATCTCCTTGGGTAGTATGTATAAATATTTGTTGCCTTTCAGGACTGATGTAGTTGTTCTTCTCATAAATTGTGATTATGTGAGAACGTTAGCTGATTGAA
Source organism: Gossypium sturtianum (assembly GCA_025698515.1). Lineage (NCBI taxonomy): Eukaryota > Viridiplantae > Streptophyta > Magnoliopsida > Malvales > Malvaceae > Gossypium > Gossypium sturtianum. Next base: position 65,346,558 of record CM046953.1, read on the forward strand.
AAAAAATCAGACTAAATGGTTGTCGATTTAGTTAATTGAAATCGACATTCCTTTATATACTCGTAACCCTATTTGGGTGCTTTGAGGGGGAAGTTAGAGATGATTCTAGTATAAAGAGTGAAATCACAAGTTTCACGTTGTGTGATGGGTTTTCGGGTAAGCCAAATAGAGTTAATGAATTCGATCGAGATGTCCCTGCTATCGTGAGATATGACGATGGTAAAGGTTTTAGATTAGCATAGCAAGAGAAACTCAGATGAGAGTGTGCCTGAAATATGTTCTCGGTGTGGAGAAAAGAGTAGATTAATGTATTGAAATATGATTCAAGTTTTGTGTATATTTACGCATGAATCAATAAGGAGAATAAAATTCTGTGTGTACATGAGTAGGGAGCATGATACAAAGGTATGCTCATTGAAATGTTCAAACCGTGATGGTCGAGTTGAAAGCTATAGAAGGAACTATTAATTGAAAGTTCTAGTACTGAGTTCAGTCTGAATCGAGAAAAAGAGTTGCCAGATTGGTGATCCAGAGACGATCACTTTTGTGTCTGTGTAGTGAGTTAGATGTTATGAAATGATCCATGGAAAAATTAATATGTATTTTTTGAATTTTGATGAGTTAGAGTATCTTATGCTGCAGAAGATTTTGAAAATGAAATAGTGGAAATGGCTTGAACCATTACAAAGGTGTGTATAGTTATTGTAATACTTCTCAGATAGTAGACATAGTACAGATGTCTGGATGAAAGATTCATGTTAAGCAATGCGAGTTAGTTACTTGGTTGACCTTAGTTGGTAACATCCTAGTTTCAGCGAGGTTAATGACTATAGCGAGTCTTCCTTTCAAAACAAAGGAGTTCAGAAGTGATTTAGTAAATGGTATTTTAAATAAGCTTTGAATGAGTTTATTTAAGATGATAAAATCCAAGTTGGATAAAATTTCCGTTGTTAATGTTTCCTCGAGATAGAAATTGAATGATGATGAATCCAGAACTTATACAGAAGTTTTGGTATGAGATTCAGTAGTAGCATATCTACTAATGCAAGAATAAGAAAGTACAGTTATGTGCATAAATGTTTTGACAATAGAGTACATTTCACGATATGATTGAGTTTATGGTCAGAAGTAGTTGATCACTAAAAGCTGAGTTTTCAAAGCGTACAAGTCAAGGCTATTACAGTCGGTGAATGCTTTAATGGGAAAGTGAGATAAAACCTTATAAATTTTAAATTTGGTTTGACAAAATTCCCAAGAAGGGGAATGTCATCCAAATTGTAGTGGATCAACCGGTAAAGATCCGAATGATCATTTGGATATGTACAGAGTTCCAAATTGGTGGATTACTGAGTATATGCCCTAGAGGAAGAATAACCTAGGTCTCAAGTTACGCTTCGACCTTGTGTATTATAGCTTAAAGGCTGTTGGCAAGAGAAACTTGAGGATAAGTGGATTTGTAATTTTGAAGAGTTGATGGAAACGTTTTAAGAATGTTGGTAGAAACTCCTCCTGATAAGATTTTAGCAGACGAAAATCCCTAAGGGGGAGAATTGTAACAGCCCGATTTAGGGGCTAGTCAGAACAGTGATCTCAGAATCACTAATACGAGGTTAGAGAATTTATTTTCATGTTATGTTACGTGTTATAACATGTTTATAAGGATGCATGAAAATTTTGGTGCTTTAGTTTTAGCAATTTCTAGCTAATTTGTTAAAAAAGACTAAATCGCATTAAGTGCGAAAGTTCTATTTTATTTGCTAAAGGTGCCAAATAGCTATGAATTATAAATTGGAGGTCCCAAATGTGCAATTTGGCCTTGTTAAGTGATTTGGCCGGCCATAGGATGCATAGGGGACAAGTGCATTTATTATGATTAAAAGTTGGTGATATTAGTTAGAGAAAATGAATAAAATAAGATGATATAAGCAAGAGTTATCATCTTTTTATTTGGTCTTCTTCTCCAACCGAAAATATTAACCATGGAAGGGCTTTGAAGGCTTGAAATTTCAGCAGCTCATTTTCTCTACAAGTAAGTCATTTTGATGGTTATTTTTTATTATTTTTGTATTCTTGAAGTCCTCAAAGCTTAAGCTAGCTAATGAGAGGACTAGTTTGCAATATGGTTGAAAGTCTAGGGACTTACCATGATAGAGTTTATGTTGTTTAATGAGTTTTTATGGAAGAAAATGAATGATAGGATGATGATAAACAACTTTTGTGAAAGGTGATGTTGTGAAAACACCTATTTGGGACTAAAATGCAAAGGTTGTAATTTGTTCATTATGGCATGAAATAGTTAGAATTGTGGATAGTTTTAAGAGGATGAAATGTTCAGCTAGGCTTGTTTAATAAGATATTGTGATGAAAAATTATTTACGAGCCTAGAGGCAAAATCGTACTTTTGCCAAAGTATAAGGGCAAATTAGTCATTTTTGCCTAAGTGTAGATTACGGTGTATTATGATTTATAAGTGATTAAATGAGAAAATTCCATTGATCTAGATCAAAGAAAATGAGATTTGGACCTAGAACGGGTGAAAAGAGAAATGTGGGCAAAAAGTCCCTTTCGACCCTTTCGACATCGAGGTAAGTTCATATGCAAATGTTGTAATTACGTATGAGTTAATTTGATATTCCAATGTTGTATGGAATATATATTTACTCTATGAATGTATGAAATATCTTTTGATGAGACGTCAAGAGAATTGAATCTAAGAGCAATGGGAAATGTATATAGCATGATATGATGATAGTTAAGGTCCCGTGTAAGACCATATTGGAATATGGACTCGGTGTGAGAATTCGTATAAGACCATGTCGGAGACATGGCATCGATATGTTAATGCATGTAAGACCCTATTGGGGTATGATGTCAGTGTGACATTAGGTGTTTGAAACTCAAAAGTGTTATTTAATAATTTGAGTGATTCAACGGGTATGTCGAAAATGAGAAAGTATGTGGTTGCACCACGAGAAACACAAGTGTGTGTTAGAATTGAATTGAGATGAATTCTATATAAGATGAACTCCTAGTGGGTTATGTGTAATCAATGCACCTTAGTTGCATGAGATAGATTTATTGATGCATTGTGTGAATGCGAACGAGTATCGTAGAAAGTTAAGTAAGAATAGTAGTGTGTGAGGATGTTCTCAGATGAACATTTGAAATAGAGAAATACATGTGGATAACTATCCATGAATGTATAATAATGGTGAGCTATGTGCGATATCACCTTATTAATGGTTAGTGATGGGCTGTGTGCGATACCATCAACCATATTATTATCGGTGGGCTGTATGTGTTACCACCTGATTAATTAGTAATTGATGGGCGGTATGCGGTGTGCGGTACCATCGCTTATAAATGATTGGTGGGCTATGTGCGATACCAACCTTCTAGAGATCATTGGTGGGCTATGTACGATACCACCCTACTAGAGATCAATGGAGGGCTATGTGCGATACCACCCTACTAGAGATCAATGGAGGGCTAAGTGCGAAACCACCGAGAGTTTAGTAGTATGAGTGGCTTATTGAAAATGCTAGATGTGTTGTTCTACATGATCATGCGGTGACCAGTGCAGGAATGTATGCTAATTAACACGAGCAGTTGGCTTGAGGCATGGTAAGAATGTGGTAAGAGATAGAATGAGTGAGCTTCAAGAATAGTTGAGTAAGTAACCATGAGTTTATGAGAAAAAATCATTATAATACCTTGCGGTTGTATATATTAAATGAATATCGGTATTTTTCAGTTATATGCAGATCAACTTACTAAGCATTATTGCTTACTCCTTTTCTGTAACACCCCATACCCGAGTCCGAGGCTTAGACCGGATACGAGACATTACTATGCTTGAACTTGCTTAATCATGTACTTACGGGCTATAAAATTTCATTCTGAAATAAGAACTTATCTTTCTTAATCAACTTGTACTTTTCATGGGCCTACGAGGCCTTAAACTCATGTCCGTAAACTTTCGTAATTCAATCAAAAACTTTTCATTGAAACAGGGGTCACACGCCCATGTGAGTTAGGACACGCCCGTGTAACCCTGAGACACGCCCATGTCTCCCAATCGTGCTTAAAACTCGAGCTTACTGCCAAATTTCACACGGTCATGGCACGCCCGTGGTCCTAGCCCATGTGAAAAACCTTAGCATTCTTACTTATAACACACGGCCATGGCACGCCCGTGGACTTAGACCGTGTACTACATCTTGATATACTGACTTATTTCACACGACACGCACACGCCCATGTTCTAACCGCAGTGTGTCATGCACGGCCTTAACACACGGCTATGGGATTAGTCCGTGGCCTATTCTTACTTATAAGACTAAGGTGCTTTATATGCGGCCTAGACACACGCCCGTGTGTCTAACCGTGTGGGCACTTAGAGGCTATTTACGAAGCCAATTGCCATCCCGAAATTAAGACCAAACTCAAGCTCAATTCAGCAACTCAATTATTACATCTTTCATGAACAATATAACATGCTTCATTGATATTAATAACATACATACTTAGTCAAACTTGGCCAATCACTTAGCCATTTACAAAAGAATAATAAACTTGATGACCCATACTTTTGCCCTTTCTAAGACATATACTCAAAATGAAATGTTTCCTATACATGCCACACTTAATGTAAACAACTTGGCTATATCAAAATAGCGATTGATAGTGTGCTCCGAGTTCCGATGATAATGATCCACGAGATTAGCTTGGCGGAACTACATGGAAAGAAAGAATAAAAGACGTAAGCATTTAGCTTAGTAAGTTTGCATATAATGCACATAACAACATGCTTGCTTAAATTAACCCATTTGACATAAACAATGGTATCATAATTTCAGCTATAAAGCTTACTTGCTCATACTTGATTCTTACATATCTCATGATACTTACTAGTCTCATACTTGTGAGGTAAACAAGGTACCTGTATCACTTGATCACATTGATCAGCATACATTTACATCATAATCTCTAATTTATCATTCATAACATGAATAATACTCGTTTTCACTTGATAATAACTTTACTTACTTAGCTTTCTTGTTATCTCTTTGGAGCTTAACTCGTTTGCCCGATGAATTTATATGAATAACCGAGGATACTAAATTTCATCTAAATTTTGAGGCCATGACTTAACATGGACTTATACGAAGTCTTTCTTGTTCTCACCAATGCCATGCCTTAACTTGGACCTATATGGGATCTCTTTCTCTTGATAACTTTTCAATGCCAAGCTTGCCTTGGACTTACATGATAACTTGTTCAATGCCAAGCTTGCCTTGGACTTACATGATAGCTTCTTCAATTCCAAGCTTGCCTTGGACTTACATGATAACTTACTCAATGCCAAGCTTGCCTTGGACTTACATGATAACTTACTCAATGCCAAGCTTGCCTTGGACTTACATGATATCTTACTCAATGCCAAGCTTGCCTTGGACTTACATGATAACTTATTCAATGCCAAGCTTGCCTTGGACTTACATGATATCTTGCTTGCTTGCCGATGCCATGCCTCGGCTTGGTCTTATACGGACTTTCTTATTTCTTGTGGTAGATCGAGAATCCTAAGCTATTCAACTTCAATCGAGGCTTTCTCATGCTTGGTTTCATTAATTCCTTTGTTTAACATAATATTAAACATTTTCATAATAACAATATATATTATACTAAGGAATTCAATGATATAAATCATAAAGCTTAGAAATTATACAAACTTACCTCAATATACAAAATGTAACTAGGTATGCAATTTAGTCCTCGACCTTGTTCTTGCCTCGATTTCGATCCGGGCTTCATTTTTCTTAATTTATAGTCATAAATAGATCATTTAATACACACATTGACTAAATTGACTGTTAAATTATACTTTGGAAAAATTACTATTTTGCCCCTAAACTTTCTCATATTTGCACTTTTGCCCCAAGGCTCGTAAAATGAATTTCATTCAACTTTCTTAAACTTCATGCTTAGCTGATTCATTTTCTCTACTATGACAACCATCAATTCTCACTATTTCTACTATGTATGAGGAATCTCAAAACTTTTACAAACTAGTCCCTATATTCATTTTTCATGAAATTCATTAAGGAAAAGATGTTTATCTAACATCAAACTCTCATAATCTTCCATGAAACATCATTTAACAAGCATGTCATACATGGGTAGATTTTTGAACATGCATCTTAGCTCATTTTATAGCTAAAAATAGCTAATTCATAATACGAGAACTTCAAAAACATGAAGAATATTAAAAACGGGACTAAGATGAACTTACTAGCAAGCTTGAAAGATGAGCAAACCCTAGCTATGGTTTGTTTGAAAATTTTGGCAATGAGGAAGAAGATGATAATGATTTTTGTCATCTTTTTCCTTTATTAATCATTTAATAGGTAAATGACCAAAATGCCCCTCTCTTAAAAATATCACCATTTACTAACTCATGTCCAATTTTGTCCAAAAATTATAATTTGGGAAAATTGCTATTTAAGGACTCATAATTGCTATTCTAGAGCTATTTCATACAAAATGCTTCTAGAAACTCATAATTTGCAGCTTTTGCAATTTAGTCCTTTTTGGACCATTCAACCTCAATTTAGCAAAATTGTTTCATGAAACTTTCACACTAACATGCAAACATGGCATGAACCTTAAAAACTCATAAATTCACCTCGAATTTGTGGTATCGCACCCCTATTCCAACTAGGCCCTAAATCGGGCTGTTACAATTCTCCCCCTTAGGGATTTTCGTCCTCGAAAATCTTACCAGTAAAAAGGTTTGGATACTGGTTTCTCATACTCTTTTTTGGTTCCCATGTGGCTTCTTCTATTCCATGTCTTTGCCACAATACTTTAACTAAGGCAATATTTTTATTTCTTAGCTGCTTCACTTCCCGAGCTAATATCTTGACTGGTTCTTCACCATAAGTCATGTCGGGATGAATCTCTACCTCTGACTAGGGAATTACATGCGAAGGGTCTGATCGGTAGCGTCTTAACATTGACACGTGAAACACATCATGTATCTTTTCTAACTCTGATGGCAAGGCCAATCTGTAAGCTACAAGCCCAACCTTCTCGGTAATCTCATACGGTCCAATAAAACGTGGACTCAACTTGCCTTTCCGGCCAAATCTGAGAACTTTTCTCCAAGGTGACACTTTCAAGAAAACTTTATCTCTGACTTGATACTCTATCTCTTTTCTCTTTAAGTCCGAATAGGACTTCTGTCTGTCTGATGCAGCTTTTAAACTTTCTCATATCACTTTCACTTTCTCTTCAGCTTCTCTAACCAAATCAACCCCGTGAATTTGGTTTTCTTTAAGTTCAGTCCAATAAAGAGACGTTCGGCACTTACGCCCATATAAAGCCTCATAAGGCGCCATCTTTAAGCTCGACTGAAAACTATTATTGTAGGCAAATTCTACTAATGGAGAAACTTTTCCCAATTGCCTCAGAATTCAAGAATACAACATCTGAGCATATCCTCGAGTACTTGAATTAACCTCTCGGATTGACCGTCAGTTTGAGGATGAAAAGCGGTACTAAAGTTCAACTTTGTACCCAAGGCCTCTTGTAACTTCTTCCAAAACCTGGATGTGAATCTCGGATCTCTATCCGATATGATTGACAAGGGAACTCCATGAAGTCTTACTATTTCTGAAACATACAAGTTTCAGAATTTGTGTACCGAGACATACAAGGGAGTGGATTACTCCCTCGATAAGTATAAAATGGGCTGATTTCGTGAGTCTATCAACTACAACCCATACGGCATCTTTCTTGCTCGGAGATAGTGGTAAACCCGTTACAAAATCCATAGTAATATGGTCCCACTTCCACTCCAGAACTAAAATGGGTTGAAGCAAACCCGAATGTACTTGGTGTTCAGCCTTTACTTGCTGACAAATCAAGCATTTGGAAACAAATTCTGAAATATCTTTCTTTATTCTCGGCCACCAATACTGTTGCTTCAAGTCATTATACATCTTGGTGCTACCCGGATGTACAGATAAACATCCATTATGGGCCTCATGCAAAATTTTCTGAATAAGCTCTTCTTTTTTTGGTACACAAACTCTATCTTTGAACATCAGACTTCCATTGGGACTAATCCGGAAGTCAAACTCAACATCTATCTCGCACTGATCTCTCTGAACTTGCAATTCACTATCCTCTTTCTGAGCTTCAATGATCTCTTGGAGGAATATTGGTCTAGCTTTCAACTCAGCTAGAATAGAACCGTCATCGGACAAAGTCATCCGTGAATTCATTGCCCTTAATGCAAATAAGGATTTTCTGCTCAAAGCGTCGGCGACCACATTCGCCTTCCCGGGATGGTAATCAATGACCATCTCATAATCTTTTATCAACTCTAACCATCTCCATTGTCTTAAGTTCAACTCTTTCTGCATCATCAAGTACTTCAAACTTTTATAATCAGTGAAAATCTGACATTTCTCACCATATAGGTGATGTCTCCATATCTTCAATGCGAAGACTATGACAGCCAATTCTAAATCATGCGTCGGATAATTCTTCTCATGAGGCTTCAACTGTCTGGAGGCATAAGCAATAACTTTGCCTTCTTGCATAAGTACACAGCCTAATCCATTTAAGGATGCATCGCTGTAAATCACAAATTCTTTCCCTGTCTCAGGTTGTACTAAAACTGGAGCTTCTATCAATAATGCTTTTAATTTTTCGAAACTTTGTTGGCATATTTCTGTCCACTCGAACTTCACATTTTTCTGTAACAACTTCGTCATCGGGGTTGCAATCATGGAAAACTCCTTGACAAATTGTCTATAATAGCCGGCTAGGCCTAGGAAACTTCTAACCTCAGAGATATTCCTCGGTGGTTTCCAATCCGTAATAGCCGAGATCTTACTTGGGTCTACTCGAACCCCTTCTCCTGAGACAATATGCCCCAAAAATCCTACTTCATTGAGCCAAAACTCACTTTTACTGAACTTGGCATACAACTGATTTTCTCAAAGAATCTGTAAAACTATCCGTAGGTGCTCAGTATGCTCATTCTCATCTTGGGAATAAATCAAGTATGTCGTCAATGAAAAAACTACAAACTTGTCAAGGCATGGTCTAAACATGCGCTTCATTAAGTCCATGAATATCGCTGAGCATTGGTCAAACCAAAGGGCATGACTAAAAATTCATAATGCCCATACCTTGTTCGGAAGAATGTTGTTTTAGGCACATCCGATTCTTTTACTCAGAAATGGTAGTACCACGATCTCAAGTCTATTTTGGAGAACACGGTGGCTCCTTTTCAACCGATCGAACAAATCATCGATTCTAGGCAATGTGTACTTATTCTTTACTATCACTTTATTAAGTTGACGGTAATCTATGCACAATCTCATAGTGCCATCTTTCTTTTCACAAATAAAATCTGAGCACCCTGTGGAGAATAACTTGACCTTGCAAAACCTTTATCTATCAACTCTTGTAATCTGCGACTTCAGCTCCTTCAACTCGTTGGAGCCATTCTGTAAGAGTAATAGATATTGGTACAAGCATCAGGAGAGCTAGCTCAATGCTGAACTCAACCTCTCTAACGGTGGTAGTCCCGGCAATTCCTCAGAAACACATCCACGTACTCACATACTATTGGCATCGACTCAATCCTTAACTCTGCTTTCTTTTCATTCATCACAAAAGCCAAATATGCTTCATATCCCTTTCTCATGTATCTCGTGGCTTCGTCACGTGAGAAATCAATTCGACAATCTACTCTGTTCATCTCGATTCTATGTGAAGGGTGTCCCCATCCTCACATCTCATTTCAATGTATTTCTTCCCATAATTAACTATTACATTATGGGCGATTAACTACCCATACCGAGAATGAGATCAAACTCGTCAAATGGTAACAACATAAGGTTTGCTTTAAAATAATGACCTCTAATCATTAATGGACATTCTCTACATACTTCATTCACTAACACACTCTTGCCTAAAGGATTAGACACTCTAATCACAACTTCTGTAAACTCTATAGGCATACTCAAATCGGATACCAATTTCATGCAAATGTAAGAGTGTGTAGATCCGGGATCTATTAAAGCAATAACTTTAACATCATGAAGAGAAAAGGTACCCGTGATAACATCATGGGAAGATGCCTCTTGTGGCGCGAACGGCATAAGTCCGCGCAGCGCCCTACCCTCGGGCCTCACTACCGCTTCTCTAGGGTTACCTCTTCTACTAGCCCCACTTAAAGGGGTTTCTCTGCGCCTTCCTCTCGACCATACTCCCGGATCTCGGGTTACGAGTTTTGTCCTCTTTCATCATCTCTAGACAATATTTTATGTAGTGGTCCTGGGAACCACATCTCAAACATGCATTTTCATGCGCTCGGCATTCACCGAGATGACGTCTCGCCACACTATGGGCATTCGGGTCCGCCGGATCGAATATTCCCTACACCGCAATGAAGTAGTTCGCGCTTTGTTTCCCAGACTCTGTCTACTCTTGTCTTTCTTGGAAAATCCAGTGGAAGTAGCCGACCGGGTAGGGAAATCTCTTAACTTATTGGATGAATATTGGAATGGCTTATTCCACTGTCTCTTTCTCGAGTCACGAGATTCTATTTCAGACTTTTTCTTCTCTTTTACTAGCTCATCGGCTTTACAAGCCCTCTCTACTAGTACCACAAATTCCTTTAGTTCTAGGATAGCAACAAACAGTTTGATGTCTTCATTTAGCCCATCTTCAAATCTCTTACTCATGATGGCCTCGGTGGATACGCATTCTCGAGCGTATTTACTGAGTCGTACAAACTCACGCTCGTAATCAGTCACTGACATCTTACCTTGCTTTAATTCCAGAAATTCCTTCCTTTTCTGATCCACGAACCTTTGTCTGATATACTTTTTCTTGAACTCTTCTTGGAAGAACTCCCATGTGATCTTTTCTCTTGGTACCACCGACACAAGGGTGTTCCACCATTGATAGGCAAAATCTCTTAAGAGAGAGACTACGCACTTCATGCATTCCTCAGATGTGCATGACAACTCATTAAATACCCTGATGGTATTTTCTAACCAGAATTCAACTCTTTCCAGATCATCATCTTTTCTAGCCTGTAATTCTTCTCCCCATGTTTCCGATTCTATCAACAGGAGGCTTCTCTCCTCTTACCACCTCTACTACTTGAGGGGTTATTAGGATAGGTTGAGGAATAGGTGGGGGTGGAGGGGGTTGTGCATTCGGGTTCGTACGAACGAACTCCGTGTACCATGTGTTCATCATATGGAGGAAGGCTTCTCTAGCCTTTTCTCCTCCTCCTTGACTCACCGTAGTGGGTCTATTCTCGTTCTCATTCGGCACCGTCCCTTCAGCGGGAGCCGACGCGTTACTTTCTACGTCATCCGCCATATCTCTTTTAGAATCCATTTACTATATATATAAATATAATTTAAGTCGTCAGGAGTCGTCACACTATCATTATAAAAGCATTCTTACGTATGGCATGTATAGCTAGACTCGTACTCATGCTATGTTAGTCCTAGAACCGACTAAACCGTAGCTCTGATACCACTAAATGTAACACCCCATACCCGAGCCCGAGGCTTAGACCGGATACGAGACATTACTATGCTTGAACTTGCTTAATCATGTACTTACGGGCTATAAAATTTCGTTCTGAAATAAGAACTTATCTTTCTCAATCAACTTGTACTTTTCATGGGCCTACGAGGCCTTAAACTCATGTCCGTAAACTTTCGTAATTCAATCGAAAACTTTTCATTGAAACAGGGGTCACACGCCCATGTGAGTTGGGACACGCCCGTGTAACCCTGAGACACGCCCATGTCTCCCAATCGTGCTTAAAACTCGAGCTTCATCGCCAAATTTCACACGGCCATGGCACGCCCGTGGTCCTAGCCCGTGTGAAAACCTTAGCATTCTCGACTTATAACACACGGCCATGGCACGCCCGTGGACTTAGACCCGTACTACATCTTGATATATCGACTTATTTCACACGACCGGGCACACGCCCATGTTCTAACCATGTGTCATGCACGGCCTTAACACACTGCCGTGGGATTAGTTCGTGGCCTATTCTTACTTATAAGACTAAGGTGCAGTTTATGCACGGCCTAGACACACGCCCGTGTGTCTAACCGTGTGGGCACTTAGAGGCTATTTACCAAGCCAATTGCCATCCTGAAATTAAGACCAAACTCAAGCTCAATTCAGCAACTCAATTATTACATCTTTCATGAACAATATAACATGCTTCATTGATATTAATAACATACATACTTAGTCAAACTTGGCCAATCACTTAACCATTTACAAAAGAATAATAAACTTGACAGCCCATACTTTTGCCCCTTTCTAAGACATATACTCAAAATGAAATGTTTCCTATACATGCCACACTTAATGTAAACAACTTGGCTATACCAAAATAGCGATTGATAGTGTGCTCCGAGCTCCGATGACAATGATCCACGAGATTAGCTTGGCGGAACTACATGGAAAGAAAGAATAAAAGACGTAAGCATTTAGCTTAGTAAGTTTGCATATAATGCACATAACAACATACTTGCTTAAATTAACCCATTTGACATAAACAATGGTATCATAATTTCAGCTATAAAGCTTACTTGCTCATACTTGATTCTTACATATATCATGATACTTACTAGTCTCATACTTGTGAGGTAAACAAGGTACCTGTATCACTTGATCACATTGATCAGCATACATTTACATCATAATCTCTAATTTATCATTCATAACATGAATAATACTCGTTTTCACTTGATAATAACTTTACTTACTTAGCTTTCTTGTTATCTCTTTGGAGCTTAACTCGTTTGCCCGATGAATTTATATGAATAACCGAGGATACTAAATTTCATCTAAATTTTGAGGCCATGACTTAACATGGACTTATACGAAGTCTTTCTTGTTCTCACCAATGCCATGCCTTAACTTGGACCTATATGGGATCTCTTTCTCTTGATAACTTTTCAATGCCAAGCTTGCCTTGGACTTACATGATAACTTGTTCAATGCCAAGCTTGCCTTGGACTTACATGATAACTTGTTCAATGCCAAGCTTGCCTTGGACTTACATGATAACTTGTTCAATGCCAAGCTTGCCTTGGACTTACATGATAACTTACTCAATGCTAAGCTTGCCTTGGACTTACATGATATCTTACTCAATGCCAAGCTTGCCTTGGACTTACATGATATCTTGCTTGCTTGCCGATGCCATGCCTCGGCTTGGTCTTATACGGACTTTCTTGTTTCATGTGGTAGATCGAGAATCCTAAGCTATTCAACTTCAATCGGGGCTTTCTCATGCTTGGTTTCATTAATTCCTTTGTTTAACATAATATTAAACATTATCATAATATCATTATATATTATACTAAGCAATTCAATGATATAAATCATAAAGCTTAGAAATCATACAAACTTACCTCAATATACAAAATGCAACTAGGTATGCAATTTAGTCCTCGACCTTGTTCTTGCCTCGGTTTCGATCCGGGCTTCATTTTTTTTGATCTATAGTCATAAATAGATCATTTAATACTCAAATTGACTAAATTGACTCTTAAATCATACTTTGGCAAAATTACTATTTTGCCCCTAAACTTTCTCATATTTGCACTTTTGCCCCAAGGCTCGTAAAATAAATTTCATTCAACTTTCTTAAACTTCATGCTTAGCTGATTCATTTTCTCTACTATGAAAACCATCAATTCTCACTATTTCTACTATGTATAAGGAATCTCAAAACTTTTACAAACTAGTCCCTATATTCATTTTTCATGAAATTCATTAAGGAAAAGATGTTTATCTAACATCAAACTCTCATAATCTTCCATGAAACATCATTTAACAAGCATTTCATACATGGGTAGATTTTTGAACATGCATCTTAGCTCATTTTATAGCTAAAAATAGCTAATTCATAATACGAGAACTTCAAAAACATGAATAATATTAAAAACGGGACTAAGATGAGCTTACTAGCAAGCTTGAAAGATGAGCAAACCCTAGATATGGTTTGTTTGAAAATTTCGACAATGAGGAAGAAGATGATAATGATTTTTGTTATCTTTTTCCTTTATTAATCATTTAATAGGTAAATGACCAAAATGCCCCTCTCTTAAAAATATCACCATTTACTAACTCATGTCCAATTTTGTCCAAAAATTATAATTTGGGCAAATTGCTATTTAAGGACTCATAATTGCTATTCTAGAGCTATTTCATAAAAAATGCTTCTAGAAACTCATAATTTGCAACTTTTGCAATTTAGTCCTTTTTGGACCATTCAACCTCAATTTAGCAAAATTGCTTCATGAAACTTTCACACTAACATGCAAACATGGCATGAACCTTAAAAACTCATAAATTCACCTCGGATTCGTGGTCTCACACCACTATTCCGACTAGGCCCTAAATCGGGCTGTTACATTTTCTTTTCCCATCTCTTATAGGTTATTTTAACTAGCTCGGGTTGGAGGCCGCCGGAGATGTTTTCACACTATCGAGTAGAAGCTTGGTATGATGTTTCAAGTTCTTTTGAGTCATGGCATGTATAGGGACCTCTTTTAAAGTTGACTAAGTCATAGTTAATATAGCCAAATGTGTTGGCGTAAATGAGTTATGTTTTGGTTGTGAATAGCCATAGATGATGGCTTAAGTAGATTGTAATTGTATTGGAAATAGTTCTCCCTTGTGTTTGGGATGAAGAATTCATTGTATGAATTAAATGTCTTTAATTCAAGAGTTATATTGATGCTATGTGGAGCTATGTGATGATGTATGAATGTATGCAGATGAGAGTGGCAAAAGGGCTTGGTAGATAGCCTGCTAATCTCCCACATGAGTAGACACACGACTGTGTGTCTAGACCGTGTGGGAGGCACGGTTAGCACATGGGCGTGTGCCCAAGCCGTGTGGATAAGTCAGAATACCAAGGTTTGGCACACGGGCCAGTGCCACGGACGTGTCAAGGCCGTGTGAATTAGTCAGTGTCGACCACGGGTGGAAGACATGGGCATGTCTTAGGGGCACACGGGCGTGTCCCTAGACCAACACGGGCGTGTGGCCCCTGTTTTGATGAAAAGTTTCATGAGTTCGTAAAAGCTTCGGGATTAGTTCCAAAACCTCTCGGAGGTATGTTTAAGGTCTCGTAAGCCGAGGTTGAGTAAGTGATAGGCTTAAATGAAATTTTATAGCCCGTTTCGAAGTGTTAAGTAAGATTAAGCATGGTAATGCCTCGTATCCGGTCTCGGTGTCAGACTCGGGTAAGGGGTGTTATAGAAGTAATTTTCTCTCAATAAAAATTGGTAGAATTGTGATTCCCAATAAATATAGTTTATACTTAGAAAAAAAAGTCTCTCTACTTTCTAGTAGAATAAAAATATCTCAAAATAAAGCGTAACTTTTTTTTGTTATATTTATAGCTCTACCAGTGCCACATATTTATAGGAGAGATAGGAGAATCTTGGTTGAATTAGTAAAACACAAATAATATTTATTTAATAGAAAAATAATCTTCTAGTCTAACTAGAAGAGGGGGCGGCACACCATAGTTAAATACATTAGGGTTGTTGCCCCTCACATATAATATAAGGGGAATTGGGTCTCTCTTGTATTGAGTTTAACTATATGTGTTTATTGGACTTTTAACCCAACACTTTATAATTTAATCCAATCCAATACATGTTTTCTATTTCCCAAAATAAATATTATTTAATTAATTAATTTAATTAGATAAATTATTTTTTTCAATTAAATAATTTTCTCAACTCAAATCTTATTTTTTTAAAGTCATAGCAGCTTTACCATAAAAGAATCTATGAGGAAATATATTTAATTTTCATATTCAATGGATTCACAATTACTAATTAATTTAATTATTTAATTAAATAATAATTCGAAAATCTTAAATTAATTATTAAGTCATTTCTATACCATAGAGGTTTTCATAATTAAAGTGGTGGTCAAATTGATTAGTCCATTAATTTTTTATCCGACCGATACATCTAATTCAATTAAATAAATTATTAAAAGATATTAAAAAGTCAATTTATCTACCGATTGAATTGGTCTAATTCCTTATTTTGAACCGTTACTTTAATTGATTCACGATCCAATCATTTTAATTGATTCCATGCTATTTTTCTTAAAATGGTTTAAAACCCATTTAATAAAGTGTTTTCTCTCTCCTCGAATAATTTAAGTGGGAAACACCATCCATACCACATTGCAGGAAAAAAAATTGGCCAATGGCATTTTCCTTCCTTTGTGAATTTGATCTATTTTATTAAATAATTTTAAAATTAATTAATTAATTTTTATTTTATTTTATTTTTGTAAATAAATATTTTTTATCTTTTATTGTTTGATTAATAAGTCATAATACTATTGTTATTTCTTTTTGAAAATTTATTATTTTTATTTTACTTATAATTTCATGAAAAAAGTGTTGGTTAGTAGGATGCCTAGTCCTCCTAAAATGGAAAATTTTCCATTTAGGCATTTTAAGATTTTTAAAATTTTAAAATAGTAAAGGTAAAATTGCATGTTGGCCCTCCCTAAAAATGATAAAAATTTAATTTAATATTTTAAAAATTATAAAGATATAGACTATTAAAATTATAAAATTATATTTTTATTATCGTAAAAAATTACAATTCAATTTCGACCTAAAAAAAATTCCAACTTCGCGTTTGATAGTAATAGAAACTAAACACATGCAAACTATCCAAATTAATGTTACAAGAAATTTTAGTGCCTTAATATGTTTAGTGGATTCGAATCGAAAATATATATATGTTTGGCCGACTCTATTAATGAGTATCAAGACTCGTAACTATATGTCCTAAAAATAAATATGTATATTTTATAAGTTATGATTATATTATAATTTTTTATAAAAATTATTGTAGACTTTATAAAACTCCTCTTATAATAATTATATATTATAAAAAAATATTTTTTTATTTTTCATTTTTTTCATGAAATAATATATTTTAATAAAAACCTTAAAATTTTTAATTATTTTTATTAGTAATCGTATTATTGACTACTTTAATGGATTAATATATTGCATATAATGATTTGATTTTAATATTTGTTACTTGTTTAGAAAAAGAAATTAATTGTACTGATAATTTTTATAATAATTTATATTTTTAAAATTATGTAAATTAATATTTTTATAGTAATTAATATTTTTAATTTAAATTATATAATTGTGTAATTACAAATTGTAATTAAAATTTTGTACTACCAAACATGATACATATAATTATAATGTAAATACATTTTGTCAGTCAAACATATCTAAAAAAATTATAATTTTTTTTATAAAAAATGTAATTATTACTTTTTTTTATCTAATTATACTAGTATACAAATGCACCCTTAATATCTATATTCTATATTCCATTTACCTGTTGAACATTATATCAACTTACATAATTGTTTTTTTCAACTTTGACAAGTCTTTAATTAATTTACCATTGAAATTGTTGAATAATTAATTTGGGTGCGTTTTCTTTTAAGAGGGAAAAAAAGTTAGAAACCAAAATTTTCACCAACTTCAAAATAAATTATGGAAGTTTATTGCAACTATACACATCTAATTATTTTTTAAGAAAATATTAATACATCAAATCAGACAAAGTTTCGAAAGGAGTTGAATAAATAGTGACAAAAAAAGGGCCCTTTTCTCATTAATTAAAACGAAAATCAAATCACCCAAGATTATTGTCAATATCTTAACATCAATAAGCTTCCAAAAATTGGGAAAAAAATGTTAAATCTTTGAATGTTTGAAAACCATCATTCCCAATTTCCCATCAATTGTAACAAAGAAAAGGAAAGTAGAAAATTTTATTTTTGCAAGAGTGACCTAGCTTAAGGGACACATATCATTGTCTTTGTCTCCTTTTGCATTTTTTTATCAAGTCAACCCTTAGAAAAACAGCTATGCACATCCAATAATGACACAAGAGTGGTTCATGTTTTAGAAAGACTTTTATCACCTTGGATTCACTTAAATTATAATATTCCACAATTTTCCAAGCTCTTACTTCCATGATTCTAATAATGGGTCACTTAATCAATCAAACTTTTAACCTAAAAGTTTGTATGATTTTGTATACATTGCAAAAGATTAGCAAATTTGGTTTTTTTTTCATATAAGTTTTCCTAATTATTATAGTATATATTAAAATATTGATATATAATAAAAGTTTTATTAATAAATTATATGTATTGCATATGCTTTTACGCATTTAATATTAATTTATTTTCTAATTATTATATTTTAATTACAATAATTAACATAAAACAACATTTCTTATTTGAATTATTGAATATAATTAAAATATGTTGATTTATCAATTCAAATATTTTAATAGAAAATTTACAAATTATGGGTGTGTTTGTTTGCTGGAAAATATTTTCCGGAAATTGTTTTCCCAATTTTCCAGTGTTTGTTTGCCGGAAAACATTTTCCATTTGGAAAATCTTTTCCATCACACAAGGGTAAAATGGCTTCCATTTGGGAAAATGTCTTACTGATTTCTTTTCCGTAAGACATTTTCCGGATCTTTCCCCTTCATCCAGGTAAGTCTTTCTCCTTCTTCCCTTCTTCATTCCTTCTCCTTCCTTCTTTCTTTCTCAGCCAACAAATCTCTTTCTCTCTTCCTCAGACTTTTCCGGTTCTTCCTTTCGCTGGGTCTTGGAATCTCTTGAAAAAATTCATCTCTGATCTCCTCCAAGTATCTGCATATTTCTTTAATGTTTCATCTCTGACTGATTACTCTCTATTTTCTTGATTGCGATTCTCTCTAATTTTTGAGCTACTGCTTTGTGTTGCTTGATAGCTTGGACTCAACTGTTAGTAAAAGATGAATTTTTTCCTTTAATTTTTCTTTCATTTGTTTTCTTGACCATAGTTAGCCCTTGATTTGTTTTGAGCTACTGTTTTGTGTTGCGAAATAGGAAAGGCCATAGGCCATTGGAATGTCTTCTTTCTTGATTCTGGTTTGCCAATAGGTCTGTTTTTGCGAAAAATGTACTACCCCTGATCTAGCAAGTAATACTGGCTTGTAGTCTATCCTGTCTTTGCTTGGTTTGTATATTGTATGAGTTTAATGGAAATGGTGATAAAAAAGCCTTTTGTAATTTATGTATTTATTTTTTTATAATGAGGTAGGTGTTGCTTTCCGGAGAGTAGTTTATAGTTAATTTGTTTAGGGGTTTCTTTCCTTTATTTTACTAAAAAAGAAGCAGCCTTTTGTATGTATATTAGCCAAAAGCTAGAGTGTGTAAAGAGGTCAGTTTTCAAAGGATTTTTTGCATTTAAACACATTTAAATTCATGAATTTTAAGTTATTATAATAATAATAGTCTTCAACTTATGCCACCACTGAAGAAATATTTATAAAATACACAAGGCAATGTAGTTAATGGCTTCTGGATGAACTTCATGATTTGTTTTCGGTTTTTTTACCTGAGGAAGCAACCTGAGATCTCACTAAGGGAGTTAAAGCCTCTATGTTTGATGAAGGTAGTGAGAAAAAAGTACGAGGGCTTGATGGCTTCAGTTTACATTTCTTTTAATTTGCATGGCATATAGTTGGTAATGATCTCTCTAACGCGGTTAGGTTCTTTTTTGAGTGCTTGAGGATGCTTCCAGCTTTTAATGCTGCTACTGTTGTCTTAGTCTCTAAAGTGTCTAAATCCTAATCATGTTTAAGGATTTTAGACCAATCTCTTGTTCTTCAGTAGTGTACAAGTATGTCACTAGAATTCTTGTTAAAATGATCACTTCTTTTCTCCCTGATTTGATTTCCGCTAATCAGAGCGCTTTCATACAAGAAAAGTGTATTACTGATAATACCTTATTAGCTTAGGAGATTGTAAGAGGTTATAGCAGGAAGAACTTGTCTCTTAGGTGGGCAATGAAATCAGTGGATGCACTTGTTAAAGATTCTATATACTCCTTTATTCGAACACCACTTTCCTCTTTGATTGCTGCCCTATTCCTTCAAGCCTTTGTTGCAACACATTAACTTGCTCGCTCAACTCCTACCTTGTATCCTTTTAGATAACATTAGATAGCAATGCACATGAGGTGCCTTCTTTTTCCTTTGAGCAAGCATGCATCAAATCTATCATAGATACGTAGTTCCTAAAGGCAAGCATTTTAATAGCAAGGTATTGAGTGTTTCGAACTATATTGCAACTAATATGTTCTCCAGCAAACTAAGATTTTGTTAATGTTACCTTAAACCAATAGTTAAAGGGTTCTTTCATTTTCTTTTCATAAGAGTGTTTGGAATAGAGAAAAAAAAAGACCTCTAGTACATCTGCTTTAACTAGTATAGCTACGCGGGTAGTTTTAACAAGGACTGAGGGAGGAGATTGTTAGCTACCATAGATAACAATAATGTCAAAAGTGGAGGTAAATCATTTCTCATAACATTATAGTATTTCTAAGTGGTTTTTGAAATTCATCACGTATGCCAAAATAAAATAAAAAGGAAGGAAATGGATGGAGTTATAGGAGTCTAGTTTCCCCTGTTCATTTCTTCCATGGCTTCAAAATAGAAAGCACAATGATGAGTGCAATAATGAGGAGTAAGATAATGGAGATCATCATGAATTTTCTTGACTTTTATTTTTATAATGTTTTGTGCAATAATTGATGCATTTATTTTTGCAAATGTGTACAGTTGAATTAAAATCAAAGTTTTATGTATGTATTTGAATCAATCAAAATTTTATGTGCATGTACCAAATTAAAATTCATATATCAAATTATTTATTAAATCAAAATTTATGTATAGTTTTGGAATTTATCCCTACTATTAATTACATTCATTACATTTAAAAATGATGTAAGGGTGTTGGAAAAAAAATTGCCTTAAAAGGTATGTATCTTCTTTGGTTTCGTCCATTCATGAGCAAATTTATCTTTCTTACCACAGTTAAAGCATTTACTTTAGTTTTGCTTTTATTGTGAATGTATTGGGAGAATTTTTGTGTGCCTAATTATAGTTTGTTAAAAGCTTTGCCTTTATATTCACCATATGATTTGCGTTAAAGCTGGAAGCTCCATTGGAACTTGTTCCTACCATATACAAATCAATATTAGGTTTGGTTGTATCAATACATTTTTCTAAAATAACTTTATTTTTAGATTATTTTGGAAACTGTTGTGTGATTAAAAAAATATTAGTTTTTTCCTTTGACTGTTATATGGAAATTTTAAATTTGAATATTGATATATTGATATATTGATATATTTTCTAAAATAATTTTTCCCCTTTGTATTTCTTTGTATTTCGATCTTATGAAAAGCTTGCACCTTTTTTGTAGTGATAAAATATTTGTGTGGCATTATTTTGTGTAGATGGACCGTAGTCAAGATCAAAATGCAATTGTCGGAGTCGTGGCTTCAGTTTTAGCTTTTGGGGCTCTTTGGATTAAAAAATTAAAAACTAGGAAGGAAATTGCTTCTCACCCTCGTGTGAATCGAGATTATGAAAGAGAAAATTATATTAATAGTATTTTATATAGTGGTGACCAACATTATATTAATCTGATAAGGATGAGACCGATTGCCTTTTTTAATTTGTGTGATATTCTTAGTAGGAATAATTTGTTACAATCAACTAAATCTGTGAATATTAGGGAGCAAGTAGTTATATTTTTACATATAATTGGTCATAATGTAAGGTTTCGAGTGATTGGATCTAGATATTATCGATCAACTGAGACAGTTCACTGTTACTTTAGGGTTGTATTGAGAGCTATTTTGAAATTGTATAAACTAGTTATTACATCACCTGATGAGTTAACTCCTAGTGAAATCAGAAACAATCCAAGGTTTTATCCGTATTTTAAAGATTGTATTGGAGCATTAGATGGAACTCATGTTCATGCGTCCGTTCCACTTAGCATTCAAGGAAGATTTCAGAGTCGTAAGGGGGACGACACAAAATGTATTGGTCGCCATTACATTTGATTTGAAATTTTCCTATGTTCTAGCTGGTTGGGAAGGTAGTGCACATGATTCTCGTATTTTAAGTGATGCACTTTCACGCCCAAGAGGATTAAGAATTCTGAAAGGTAATAATTATCATTAAATACCAAATAGTTCTAGTAAGCTCATAATTTATTAGTATTAATTATGTTTTGTAAAATTGTAGGTAAATATTATCTTGTCGATCTTTGGATATGGCATCCGAAATGGATATATTACCCCCATATCGTGGTGTCCGATATCATTTAAAAGAGTTTAGTGCTCTGGGGCCCGAAAATGCAAAGGAACTCTTTAATCTTTGACATTCATCATTGCGAATCACTATTGAACGTGTTTTTGGGATTTTGAAGAAATAGTTTCGTGTATTAGATGATGAACCATTTTGGAATTTTCAAACTCAAGTAGATATAGTTTTGGTTTGTTGTATCATTCATAATCATATAATGGGAGTTGATCCTAATGATTTACTTAATCAAGGATTATACGAGGAGTCCGAGTCTGATTTGATAATACCAACTCTTACGGAGCGAGAAGAAAGAGAAGAAGCAAGAGAATGGTCGCTAAGAGAGACGAAATTGCACAAACTATGTGGACTGATTATATGGCTAGAAATATTAGGTAAGGTTTAGGGCTTAGGTTATTGTTTCTATGTTATGTATGTTTTAGTATTAAAATTGTTTTTTTTTTTTGTTAATGTTGGTTGGATAATGATATTGAAATTTTAGTTTGTTGGATTTTGAAATTATTATGTCTTGAATTTGTTAGATATTGATTATGTTTTAAACTTGTTAGATATTGAATTTATTATGTTTTAAGCTTGTTGGATATTGTAATGATTGACAATGACAATTATTAATGTAGAATGGGTAAGGGCAACAAAGAAGGGACCTCCAAGCAATTTAGGTGGACAAACCGATGGAACATGTTTTTCTTGAAATTCTAGCAGAGGAGGCCCAGAAGGAAATAAGCCTTCTAATACTTTCAAAGCGTTTCTATTAATCGAGTTGTCGAAGCTATTTTCGAAAGATTCCAAGTCCAATGCGATGCGAAGCATGTGGAAAATCATTTGAGGACCTAGAAAAACAAAGTGATGATTATATGCAAAATTCGAGGTGAAAGTGGTTTTGGATGGGATGATAACATGAAAATGATCACATGTGATAGAGCGACATATGATGCAAATTTGTGATGGTAATATATGTATATATATGTTAAGTATATTTCAATTATTTTTACTTGTTATTCTAATTGTGTATAATATCCAATGGCACACAAGAAGTATGAACCATTTTTGAATAAAAGCATTGATCATTATGATGAAATGGCTTTGGTTGTTGACAAAGATATGGCAACAGGAGTTTTGCCGAATATTTCTTGACATAGATTTGGATGATGGTAACCAAGATTCAAAGTGCCTCTAGATCGTGACAATGAAGAGGTCAAGAGGTAAGAACAAATGTATCTTCATCCGCACATCCAAACGTAAAAGAAAAAATGTTCAAGAAAGTGTCGTTGATGAACAAATTAAATTTGTGGGTGAACAACTTGGCAAAATTGCTAATGCTTTGGAACAATTTACTGCGGATAAGACACCACAGCTTTACGAACAAGTGATGTCGATGGAGGAAGAAGGATTTGATGATGACTTCTTGTGTTCTGTGTTTGATTATCTAGTGAGTCATGAATCCGAGGCCAAAGCTTTTTTAGTTAAAAGTAAGAAGCATAAAAAAATTTGGCTTCAAAAATTTTCTCAAGGTTGAAGATATTGATACTTTTATGTGGTGTAATATTAGTTATGCACTTGGACAATGTTGTTGTTATTATGTGGTGTACTACTAATTATGCATTTGGATAATATTATTAATTTTTAGTATTAATTGTGGTTTGGAAGCTTATTTATAATTATTCAATCCTTGTTTTTTTTTTTTTAACACAATTACAAATAATTTATTTGACTTTGGTTGTTTTCATTTTATGACGGTTAATAATGTAGCTTAATAATTGAGTATTATTATATATTTAATTTGATTTATTTATTTATAAATAAATCATTGCAATATATGTAAAAACAATTTAAAATATAAAAATTATTAATATGTATATAAATTTATTAATACATGTAAAAACAACTTTTTCGGAAAATATTTTCAGGAAATCTGCCAAACAACAGAAAATATTTTACACAGATTCATCCAAACACCAGAAATTTTTTTCAGTAAATCATTTTCCAGAAAAGTAAATCATTTTCCAGAAATCATTTTCCAGAAAATATTTTACTGGCAAACAAATGGACCCTATAATTAAAGTATTTTTAACATATTTACCATACAATATAGTTTGACTTTATGTGATTAATGCGAAGTAACATTATTCAAAGTAATAAATAATTAATATAATTAACTCTAATACTAATTATATGTAAATTAAGATGCTTAGAATTCTATTCAAGTAATAATAACTCTATCTTACATTAATAAAATTCGCACAATTTAAAAAAAAAATTAATACAACTTTTGTTTACATCAAAATTTTCAACTAATAATTGTAGATTATGATTATAAGTATCACTACTTTTTTATTATATTTTATGCTTGGATTTCTATTCAAGTAATAACTCTATTTTAAAATTATCACAATTTTTTTAAAATTGTAACTTAAATTCTAATTGTTCTTAAATGTCTAATTATCACAACTTTTATTAAATAATAATATATCATATATATAAAAGTACAAGTTTGGAAAAACTTTTAAATTGATGAGAATACCCTTTATTTTTTATTATATTACTAAATTCATATTTTAAATTAATTATAATATTTAAATTAGAATTATTAGTTTGAAAAATTGAAATAAAATAAAAGTTGCGATTTCACCAAAAAAAAAAAATTGCGATAACTATAGAATTTAAATTAAAATTATTAGTTAAAAAGAGTTCTGCTAATTTTAAAATATAATTATTACTTGAATATAATTATAATTATAAAATATAGGAAAAAAGTTGTGATAATTGTAATTATAATTTACATTTAAATTTAAACAAAAAATTTGCTAATTTTACTCATGTAAATATAGTTATTACTTGAATAAAATTCAAAACATATTAATTATCACTTAATTAATATTAATATTAAAGTTAATTATGTTAATTAGTTATTATTTTGAATAATGTTACTTTGCCTCAATTACATAAAGTAAAACTATAAAACTATATTGTATGTTGAATATATTAAAAATACTTTAATTATTATTTGAAAATTTTATATTATAATATTTAAATTGATAAGTTAATATATTTTAATTATATTCAATAATTCAAATAAGAAATATTATTTTATATTATAATATTTAAATTGATAAGTTAATATATTTTAATTAGATTCAATAATTCAAATAAGAAATATTATTTTATGTTAACTACTACAATTAAAAATATAATATTTAAAAAATTAATTAAATATTAAATACGTAAAATCACATGCAACGCATGTGACATTAGAAGCTAGTTATTTTTAAATGTATAATTATTACAACTTCTATTTTAATTAATTTTTTTAACTAATAATTCTAAACTAAATATATAATTATTTTTAAATGTGAATTTAGTAATATGATGAAAAACAAAAAAAAAATATTATTGTCGTGTAAAAGTTTTTACAAACTCATTCTTTTACAGAATTATAGATATAATTGAAATAATTATTAATAATGAGATGCGGTGTGTTGGTTGCTCACATCATCCCTACCTTTCCCATGAGGTCGGCAGTTCAATCTTTGCCCATGAAAATGGAGTACCACATTTAATGACCAACCATTTATATCTTTAGGAATCACGTCTTAAGCATTAATAGGTGGTCAAATGTCAAAAGCATGAACTTTTATAATGTTTTTGTCTATTTCTATAAAAAAAATTTAAAAAATATGGTGGGATTTGAACTTAAACATCGTACCCACAATGTTTGTAGCATTAATTTTACCAATTCTACCAAAATTTTAATGTTTAATATAAGTTTTTTTATAAATATATTTGTTATACAATTATTTTTTATTTATATTGTGGGTGTACCATAATTTAGGAAATGAAATTTTGAGTAAAGATATTACGATAGTGATTATAGCACATGATCATAATCCTGTTAAAAAATAAAGAATACAAATTTGTTTATGAAATAAAATTAATTAGAGCTTATGTTAGGAGATGGTATATGAAGAATCAGTACAATGCTATCCAAATGAAATTGTAATTACAATCAATGCATCTATATAATCACGATCATGATTAATTATTATAATGTACAAACAAATAAGTTCAGTACAATACACAAAAATAAAATTACAATTATAATTAATACATCTATATAGTTACAACCATAATCAATCATTACAAATATATTATTGACATATATTTAGACCTACAGGAATTATATATTTTAAAACTTAAATTAAAAATCCATCCATAAAATTGAAACTTAAAATTTAAAACTTTCTCTGTCCTTTAAACTTACCATTAAAGAAGTTGTTACTTATTTCAGTATTGCTAACCGTTAAAACATTGTGATGGTAGCTAATTTATGTTGCAAATTGGTATTCCTCTCCTCAAACATAAGGAAACAAACGGAGCCTTAAAAATAAAATTAGTTACTGGGAAAAACAACCCAACACGTGGCTTAAAAAAATAAAAATAATTAATTTCTAATGGAAATTGCAAAACAAAATGGCATTTAAAAACATTTATTATATAGATTTAGATAAATTAAAATTTCCATGTTTTGCAGTCATTCATTTTGAAGGTGGTCAAATATAAAGAAAACTAAAAATTTTAGTAGATGCAATGATTTTTTTACATGGAAATTACAAAACAACTTGAGACAATAAAATTATTAAATTAATCAAAAGGTGTTAATCATGATCCTACATGACACAGAAGGATAGAAATCTATATGATGCATTTGCAGTTGAAGAGCATGAATTGTGATACATTTTTGACATTCTAAGAAAAATGCAGAATTTGTCCTAACTCATAAAATGTTCTCTCTCTCTCTTTTTTTTTTTTAAATTATTGAAAACCAAAAATTGCATAGCCACAAGCATAAATCCACTGTCATAAATTTTGTTTTAAGGTATTTTGGTTTTGTTTTTTCTTTGTTTGATCAAGGGAATATGTAGAATTGGGAAAACAACAGCTCTTTGTCTCTCTATTCCCTGCAGATAACCTGCACAAAATTAACAACAATATAATAGATATATTTTTGGACCACAATGAGATCATTTTTGATGTTTTTCTTTTCCAGTTGTTTTTTTTTCATGTTTTGTGAAAAAGTAAAAAGAAATTTTTCTCATAGGGATATAATCAAGTCGAGTCGAACTCGAATAATGTCAAGCTTGAACTCGATAAAACATCTGTTTTTAAGTTTGAACTCGGTTCGAGATATAATCGAGCTACTTAATTCAAGCTCAATTAAGTTTGTTTATCAGTTTTTGTACTCAAACTCGAACTTGGTTCAATAATTAGCCTTAGGATTAATAATATATATTAAGGGCAATGATGTAATTTAATAATATAAAAAAATATAAAAAGCTTGATAAGACTCTTGAGCTTTTTGAGTCAAGTATTACTAAGTTCGAATTTGGCTCGATTAATAACTTAAGCTACTTGAGCTCAAGCTCAGCTCGATAATGACCGAACCGAGTTCAATATTTTTCGAATTGAACTCGAGTAACTTGTGAGCACTAATATTTTATTTACACTCCTAATTTGAATTTTAGTATCAATCATCACCCATCAAAACTAAATTTATTTACAAATATATAAATATTAACATAAAATAATTAAATATTAAAATAAAATTATAAATTGAGATCTGATGTAATTTATGAACATCTCAAATAAATTTGATCAAGTTTTCTAATGTGCTTCCTAAGTTGTTAATAACAGCTTCATAAGTTACCACTATGGCTTACGCCAACCAATTGATCCATTGTTGCTACAATAATAAAAGACGTGAATTCAGATCTATTTTTTAATTTATAAGTATAAAATAAAAAAAAATATACAAAATTATATGGAATATTTACCATTAACCGAAGATTAGAGACCTCGAAAACAGAAAATCCAAAACATATCCTTTCTCAAACTTTATATTTTTCACTCACATGAAAACAGGGCTTATTTAATTGATGTTTGGAGTTAAGAATTCTAGTTTGAAACTTGTGGGTTTAAATTTTGATATAAAATTGCACATGACTACTATATGCTCAGAATTTTAATATGTAAAAGAAATTAACTGTTTTTTTCTGCCAAAATATGCTGTCCTTGTTTCCATCTAGAATTGCCAGACAGGCATTCATGTGCTCAAAATTCGTATATTCATGTATATGTACATTAAAATTTTCGTATAATGTTGGAATCATATTTTTAATGTAATCGTACGCTGTATCTTATAATCAAACTGGTAAGAAAGCCAACAAAAGAACAATTCCCATGATGCGGATTTTAACAAAAAAAAAAAAACTATTAATTTATTTAATACTGTATCATAATTAAGAATTTAATAAATCATCTGCCACACAGATTATTAACTCATTTCCACTTTTTATATAAATTTTCGAATCATTGGGAAGTCAAACATAATTTAATTGGATTTCTCATTTATATATATTTAATGTTTTTCAATGCATCCAATTTTTGTTCCCATTAGTTTATACGGTTTAATTAATAAATATATTGAAAAATAAAAAATAATGTAATCAATTATCTATCTATTTAATTGGTTTATATCGATTCGTAAGTTAATTAATTTAATTTTTTTTTAAAACAATAATTCAGCCAATTTTTAATGTAATTATTCTAATTAAATGATCCAACTCAATTAAAAAAAATATTACAACACCAAACTTTCAAAACAAAGAGGAATTATATAAATAATTTATTTTATTTTTAAGTGTTCAATACAAATCAAATTCTAATTAATAAAATTATTTAATTTTTATTACTTTATAAATCATTATTATTTTAAAAAATATGACTTATATATTATTGTTTTTATACAAATGGTAGGTGTACCAGTTAATAATATTAAAGAATATTGGTGGCATAATTAATAGGAGCCGTTGATTCCTCATTTCTTTTCCCAATTATAATCGGACGGTGTATTGTTTTAGACTATTTTACTCATACAAAACACTAATAATAAATACTTGTCCTTCTTCGTCGCCACAAGAAAGTAATGATGACACATCGCCAAATCACTGAAATCAGTGAGTTAATTACCAACGCTATCACTGTAAATTACTCAATTTATAAAACCACACAAATCCGAA
Organism: Gossypium sturtianum; assembly: GCA_025698515.1. NCBI lineage: Eukaryota > Viridiplantae > Streptophyta > Magnoliopsida > Malvales > Malvaceae > Gossypium > Gossypium sturtianum. The sequence goes on from CM046953.1 coordinate 65,375,965, forward strand.
AATCAGTTATAGAAAAAATAAAGAAAAAAAAAAAAGAAAAGAAAAGAGAAAGGGAATATTACGCTGACACCCATAAAAACTACAGCTCAGCTCAACAAAGTCTACACAGTATCTCTCTTTCTCTCTCTAGACTTCTCTCAAATATTTCCCGATGTCCACCGTAACCGTCTTCAGATCCCCCTAACGAGCCGCTGAGTCTCTTGACTGTTTTTTTTTATTGAAATCAGCGTTAGATTTTTTTCCGTACATGGCGGAGGAAGACGTCGTTCCCAAAACCTTCCGAGCTCTAGTCGATAGCGCGGACCGTAAATTCGCACGAGTCCGGGACTTACCGTCGTACGGACGAGCACAAGGCCAACACTATTTCCAGAAAGTCTTCAAAGCCTATATGCGGTTATGGAAGTACCAGCAAGAGCACCGAGCCGAGCTTGTCAAAGCCGGTTTGAACCGGTGGGAGATTGGCGAAATCGCCGGTCGTATCGGCCAGCTGTATTTCGGCCAGTACACGAGGACGAGCGAGGCTAGGTTTCTGGTCGAAGCCTACATTTTCTATGAAGCGATTTTGAAGAGAAGGTATTTCGAAGGGTGTGGAGTGAAGGATCTTCGAGTTCGGTTTAAGGAGTTGAGATTTTATGCCCGGTTTTTGCTGGTTTCGTTGATTTTGAACCGGACCGAGATGGTGAAAGTTGTCGTCGAAAAGCTTAGAGCTCTTATTGATGATTGCAAGGCTAATTTCCGGGTAAAAACGATTTTTTTTTTATTTCTAGAATTTCAAGCTGAATTTTTATTTGCTATTGTTGGCTATGGTGCTTTTTTCAGTTTTCTTCTGCGCTTTTTGGCTGCTAACGGAAATTATGAATAAATAGTAAGAATAGAATTTAGGTTTACCTAAGAAGACATAAATTATTTAAAAAAAAAAAAAATTTTAAGAACATGAAAGGGAGTTCATTGAGTATTATCGATAACCATTTAATTACCAATAAATTAATTTCAAAATAGAACTCAATCTTTTCCTTTTTCCCAAATGAATAATAAGAATCGGGTTCAGGTAACTTTCGTTAATAAGTATAATCTAAATTTTCATAAATAATCTAAATTTGGGTAAATTAATGCATTACTCAGCTTTATTTCCTCTGCCCCCATTTTTTTCCCCTTATTTTTGTAATATCTTCTTCACTGTTTTGCAATAAAAATAAAAAGGAAATACAGTTGGGCCCTTTGTCTTTGATTTCCTTAAAGTGAATTATCTCCTATTTTAATCACCTTTTAATTTATTTGGTAGTGATGACTGAGCTAATTCCGATGTTATTTATGCTTATGTCTAAGTTTATTCTGTTTTTTTTTTTTAGAAAAAAAAAATTGTGCAAGAATTGAAAGATTTTTGCATTTCTTAGGCTGACTTAGATTCTTTCTTTGCACTTTCACTGTTCCAAGAAAAAAAAAGTTATTCTTTCCCACCGAGTAGCTAACCATAGTATTTGAAATGGATGATTTTCAGTATATTTGTTTAAATTGGTGAATGCGAACACATTATTGAGTGCTGTGCAGTATATTAGAGGATGCTTGAGTAATTTATAAGGAAGTTATAGTTTTAGAGGGAAGCTTATTAACTTCATACAGCATGTGGTAGATACTGATCAGTGCATATGATTACTTATTTATTATTTTCCAGGAAACAAACTTTAAAGAGTGGAAGCTAGTAGAGCAAGAAATTCTCCGCTTTATAAACATTGATACTACTTTTACCATTCCAAGTTCGAGGCCATTTCGGTACTGTGCTATGCTCGACTGTCATCCAAATTCTGTTCCATATGTAGCTCGATTCCATGCAAAGAAGGTTCTAAAGTTTCGGGATGCTATCCTGATGAGTTATCACCGGAATGAGGTGAAAGACTTATTTTTGGTCTGATCATTTTGATTTTAAAGTCGTACTGAAACCTTCAAATAGAGATTTTCTAAATCTTTTATTCTTGTCATTTTCAGGTAAAGTTCGCAGAACTTACTCTGGATGTATACAGAATGCTGCAGTGTTTAGAATGGGAGCCTAGTGGATCATTTTACCAGAAGCATCCTGCTGAACCAAAGGAGAATGGTGTTGCAGTTGATTATTCTGGAGCTTCTGGACTAATTGATATGAATTTGGCTGCAGACATGACTGACCCCGCTCTACCTCCAAATCCTAGGAAGGCTATCCTGTATCGACCATCTCTGACACATTTGATAGCAGTGAGTTATAAATCCTGTTAACTGAATTTGTTACTGTAAATTTTTTTCTGTTAGCAGGAGATAATTAGGCTAGTGCGCTTCTTTTAAGATTGTTTTAGGTGGCTTTTAGACATTTTCTTACACAACTCTGTTCCAAGGTTTCTTGTATCTTCCCAAGGAAGGTGAACCGACATCTAATATACTCTTTCAGTAATCAAACTGAGTTGAAAAAGAAAATAAAAAATAAAAAATTTTGATTGTCTCCTCTGAGAATTGAACCCCTCGGAACATGGTTGTTGTTCACAGCTAGGTGTTAGGTTCTTTAACTATTTTTGGAAGAGGTGTGAAGTCTGATATGCTGCAAATGGCTTCATTAAACTTGTTAACTGTGTGTTCTATTTGTGATGGGAGACACTGTGTTTTTTTGTCTATCAATGGCATACTCTTCTTATGGCTTGTTTGATTACATGTTTAGTCTAGCAACAACATACTCTTATCATGGATATAATATTGTTTATAACCAGAAACGAAAAGAAAAAAAGAAAGCATGTGTTTTCCTTAACAATTTGATACCTAATGTTAATTTACTCCTATGCGCCTCGGTTCTCATGGCTTATCTAAAACGTTCAATTCCTTTCTGAGTGAGTTTTTCTTTAAGTGACCAGTTCTTTTTAAGTAACCATTTTAAAATGCTGGATAAAGACACTGTTATATTGTAGGGCATTCCGCATATTATCTAATAAACCAATAACTAATAATATGCAATTCTATAAAAGCTTCATACAAATTTAGATTAATCTGGTCATTATTAGTTGGCTACTAGCCTGCTAAAAAATATTATATCTGCTCTCCTGTGCTTTCTATTTACTTTTCATTAACTTTTGTATGGATAGAGTCATCAGAGATGATGTTTAATGAATAATGATGGGCAGGTTATGGCAACAATTTGTGAGGAGCTCCCTCCAGAGAGTATTATGCTTGTTTATTTATCAGCATCAGGTAAATTTTGCTTCCATGCCATTGCTATCTGAGGAAAAAAATATATATATATATATATTTCTGAATAATTTGAATGTGTTTCTTCCTCATCAATTGTTGACACAGAGATAAATATGCAGGGAAGCCTGGTCAAATTAATACTTCTCATGTAGAAACTTCAGGAGGATCTAGGCGAACAAGAAAAAACATGCTCACTTCTCACAGTTCTCTTGAACAGAATTGCTCTGCAACTGAATCCCACATAAATGGTGTGAAAGGGCCTAGTGACTACTATAATGATTACTTGTGGTTAGGTCCTAAAGGAAATGGTGGTAGGTAGCTGTAGCCATATCTAATACCATAAGCTACCTTTAGCTTTTATTCTGAGTGTTCGTGGACCAAGACTCCTAAATTTGTGCAACATGAATTTTATTTAGTTTGTTCCAATTTATCTTAGGTATGATTCTCTGGGATTTGCAGGTTCAAGTAATCTCTATCCTGGTGATATAATTCCTTTCACCCGAAGACCTCTTTTCTTGATCATTGATAGTGACAGCAGCCATGCATTCAAGGCAGGTTTGTCATAACTTGTGTATGCTTGTCAGGATAGATCTAGTTTGCTGTTTATAATTGTAGTTTGTGCCTTATTTTTCTGCAGTATTCAAAAGATGACATGTTATAGTATCCTGCCGTGGTGTATTTGAAAGAAATGTCTTCTTTTTTTTTTAAATTTAGGAAGTTTATAAGTTAAAATAACTTATATTCCTCTTATTTTTCTTATATCTTCTATGTGATTATGATGGCATTCACAATAAAGAGTTTGATGAGAAGATGAAAACAGAAATGTGAATATTTTGAGAAGATATCCAAAACCTCCAGTCTGGTTTGTGATAGTAATGAAGTAGATTGCTCTTGTTGTAACTTGCAGATCAAGTTAAATTTATCACAATGCTTTTTGGCGATGGATAATCAACTTAAAAAAGGGAAAATGAATTTTACTCTGGTTAAGATGAAAAGAGGAAAAAAAAAAAAAAACAATTTGAAGGTTTGAAAGTCTTATGAAGTGGTCTGTGGTCATGACCTAGATTGTTCTTGCTGCAATGTGCAAGTAAAGTACTTTCTATTGCAATGCCTTTTCGAGATGAAATTAATGGACATAACTAAACAGAAGGGATAAACATAACCTTTGCATGAAATGTCTAGGCTTTGTTTTCCTCTTCCAAGGTTTCATGTATCTTTCCCCAGAGGTGAACCTCCTATCTAAAATGTTCTTTCAATATTAAACTGAGATGAAAAGTGATTATGAGAGTCTTGTCTGAGAAGTTAACTGCTTGGAACAATTTTGTCTACTGCTGGTGTTAGGTTCTTTTACTATTTCTTGAAGAGGTGTGGGGTCTGCTAAATTGCTAATAACTTCTTTAAACGTGTTGTTAACTGTGTTTGTGATAGGAGACTTTGCAGTATCTCGTCTTGCTTTCATCTGAATTCTTGTCTAAGTGGTTGGTTACACTATAAATTACTCCGAATTGCAGGTCTTACATGGTGCAGAAAGGGGAGAGAAAGCTGCTCTTCTGCTTTCACCATTGAGACCAACTTTTAAGGGCCCATCTAGTGCTGATATTACTCAGAATGGAAGTCAGTTTACCCTTTTCTTGACTGCTCCTCTGCTAGCATTTTGCCAAATGGTTGGGTTCTCCTTGTCTGATAGTGATATGGTAAACTGCCAAAGTTTTTTGAGTTTGTTAACACTACATGCTCTCTGCTCCTGTGGGTCTTACTTTCGCTTGCTTTCACTTTTCTGCTTTTAGGAGGTCCTAAATAGTGCTGAAAGCATACTATCTACCGCTTTCTCCAAGTGGGAAGTTATTCTTTGCAAATCACCTAGCCTGGATCTGGTTTGGGCGCAGGTTTTATCTGATCCATTTTTAAGGCAGCTTATTGTTAGGTATTTTATCTTTAATCTTTATACTCAATAGCTTATTTTAGTGTAAATATAATTAAATAATTTTTTCTTGGTTTAATGGAAGCATGCCGAGACAAAAGTGTACTGTGTGATATCATAGGACAGAGTAAAGGCTTTTCGCCTTTTGTTATTACAACCTATTGCACTTGTTGGCCCTGGTTTGGGTCATTGTTACTCATCGTTGCCAAATGAAGGTGATGGGGAGATGCTGCTAGGCATAGGTGTTAGAACGAATATATTGGTGTCATCATTTTGAACTTGGTCTTTACAATTTGGATAAGAACAAATAAAATGAATGTATCTTGCGACTTTTCTCCAGATTCATATTCTGTCGGGCCGTGCTCTCTGCCATCTGGCCTCCAGAAGGGAGCGATCAATATCTGCCTCTTTGCCTACCACAACTTCCTAATTCTCTCTCTCCGAAGTCTGATGTCGTGCAGTCTTGTGTCAGCCAGCTTGCAGATCACCTGAAAGTTTCCAACTACTTTCACTTGGAGGATTCATAAGTAGGACCATATAATTTGATGAAATCTGTAAAATAACATTGTTGCATTCCTCGTAGGAAGTTGCATTGAATCAGATCTTATGGTAGTGTAGCTGCTGGAGTTTCAACACAAGTTGTACTTTCTGGGCAGTCAAAGGTATATGATTGCTGAGTGAGGCTTAAGACAGGCATTGTCGAGGCTATTTGATCGACCATGCTTGCTTTAGCTTCTAATTGCCTACGCACAACATCACTGGTCTATCGATCTGTCTGCTGAAACTATATCCTGGTTTGCTACTAAGTTGAGATGGGTGCTTGATAACTTGCAAGGTGCGTATGAAGATAGTTGGGTAAAGCCTTTAGGACTCGGTTGATGTATGTATGAGGTAATTGTTGTGATGCATTTTAGAGCCTTCTCTTTTCAGTATATCGTTTTTTGGTTTGGATCTTTTCTTTTGTAAAAAGAAAAAGCGAGGTAGGCTAGTGGGATTAATTTTTTTTTCTTGTTATCCCCTTTTTGATCGGTTTGATTTACATGTATTCTTGGAAAAAAAAAAGGTTCATGAAGAGGTAGTAGGTAAAACGAATATATGATTTGGCAATTGAGGAATCGTTTCAATACGTGTAGTACTTTTTCATTTTTTATCAAGTTGGGACCTTTTTTTTTTCCTCTTTTGCAAAAGTGAAATCTAAAATAATAGCATTATCTATTTAAACAAAATTGCACTCCAAATAGAAATTTTATGTATGCATATTTAAACTTGTTTAGGTTATTTAATTTTTGGGGAAACTCATTTCATTATAAATATATTTATTACACTCAAAATAAAAAAAAATTTGTAATTTAAGTATTGTTATATAATTCGATCATTTTAATCACTTTTTATTAAAAACACAAGTTAACTTGACAATTAAAAAATTTAGTATAATAATAATTTTAACCTTTAATTTTTACATATTATATTGTCAAAATTTATAAATGATCTTATTTTGATTCTAATTTTAAAAATTTTAAAAATATATCCAAAATATATAAATATTTTTCAAAAAATATAATAATAAATTTAATTTTATATTAATATTAAATAAAATTCCCTGCGTCCCTCTCCCCTTCCCCCACCCCAGCACCGTCCCTCTCCCTCCCCTTCCCTTTGTCTTACGATCATCAACCCTTAAATTGATCAGCAACATGGAATGGAATATACACGCTTCATCATCAATGGTTTGTATCTCTTCAGGGAAAAATAAAATATGAAAAAAATTATTTCTTTATCTTAAATTGATTGTCTAACTTTATTTTTTTTCTTTTGGCTCTTTTTTTCTTGGTGTTTTTCTTATCTTATAAATTTTAAAGCTAGGTTTTAGATATAAAATGATATTTTACAAGTATTCTAGAATGAGATGAAAAGGTTTTCTCGTATGATGAAAGATAATGTTAAATATTTTCAGTTCTTCAGAAGACAAAGGTGAAGAGGAAGGGGAGGGATGGTGGTGGGGAGGGGTGATGGGACAGGGGTTGGGGTTGGGGTTGGGGGAGGGTGGAGGGAGAGGGAGGGGGAGAGGGACGAGGAGATTTTTATTTAATATTAATATATTAATATTAAATTATAAATATTAATATAAATTTAAATTTAGTGTTATCTTTTAAAAAAATATATTTATGTATTTTTATATATTTCTTTGATTTTTTTAGGATTAGGATGAAATTGAGACTATTTGAAAATTTGAGTTATTTTTAAAAAATTATAACTAAATTGATATAATATGTAAAATTTGATGGCTAAATTTGTTATTATACCAAATTTTTAATTGACACGTTAGCTTGTCGTTTGTGTCTTTAACGAGAGTGACTAAAATAGTCGAACTATATAATGTGTGTGCTTAAATTGTAAACTTTTTATTTTGAGTACCTAAAATGAAAATTTTTCTATAGTTAAGTGATTATCTATGTAGTTGGCCCTTAATTTTTTTCTTTATTATTTTTACTTTTCAAAATATAATTATTTTTACTAAATATTTGATAAATATATATATTTTAGGTTAAAATATACCATAAGTTCCTGTATTTTTGTTAAATTTAAATTTTAGTCCTTATGTTTTTATTTTCAAGAATTTAGTCCATTTACTTTTTATATTTCAAACTTCAAGTTCAATTGTTAACATTGTTGTCCTTTTGTTAAATTTGTTGATGTGAAATTTGAAAATGACAAAACACTCATTTCGTATCCATGTAAGTACAAAAATGATATAATGAACTTGAATTTAACTATATAATTTTAATTGTCGGTCAATGCTAATCAACGATGGTCAACATTGGTCAATGTCGATCAACAGTGATCAGTGTCGGTCAAAGTCAATATATTTTTAAATATATTTAATTTTTTAATTTTTTCTATTTTTGAATTTAAATTTAACTTTTTAAATTTTAATAAATCTATTGCCATGTGGCACATTCTAATTGGCTAAATGTGCCATGTGGCATATTCTAATTTGTGTCACATGTTAATTGATTTTTTTAACTTTGTTACAAAAAAATTAGGATGAGCTAGGTAAAGGAGGATAGTTTAAGTACTAAAGTGAGACAAAAAAAAGTTCAGACACAAAAGTAGAAAAAACATGTATAGTTCGAGGGGCAAAGTGAGCATCAAGCCAAATTTTAAAAAATAAAAGTATATGGACTAAATTCCAAACTTACAAATAGTATAGGACTTATGACATATTTTTTTTTTTTGAATCAGGACTTATGACATATTTTAACCTATCTTTTATTATATATTTTATAAAAATTCTAAATTAAGAAATTAATATTTTTAATATTTTTTTATGATGTAATACATTTGATCTTTCATATGATATAGATTAAATGCATAAAATTAATAAATTATATAATATATTTGTAACGCCCCAAAAATTTGATTGAATGACTATTAGAATTTGTTGTAATTAAATCTCTGTATTTGTGGTTCTGTGCTCTGTTTGTGTGATCGAGGTCAAGAGTTCGAGTCGTATCTTGAAAGTTTTGTTATTCAATTTTAACTAATCTCTACCTTTGGACTGCTAACTTAAATTTAATTATGTGTAAACCTATGTTAAGAATGAGTTTGCTAGTTCACTGGTTAAGTATTTGTATTCTGTTTGGTTTTGTGTTTAAGTCTCATCATATGCGTTAGGAAATATTTTGCTTTTTTTCGAAAAACTTGCTGGTAGTTAAGACAAAATTTTGAAACGTTTCTCCTGTCCTCTTTATGTTCTTCTTTTCCTTTCCCTTCTTTTTTCTTTTCCTCTTCTTTCGCTTTTGTTTTTTTTTTATATATTGTTTGAGCATTCTGTTGTAGATCGTTGGACTTCTCATTCTGATATTTTGTATGGGTCGGGTAAGTACGTCTTCTGTGATGTCAATTGTGTTAATATGTTGGAAGTTCTAAGAAACGACGATGTCGTGTCATTGATAGTTTTGCGCTAATGGATAAAATATCGTTGTTAAACGATTTTGGTTTCCTCATTCTAGGAATAGGTGTTGAAAGTAACAAACCTCGACAAGTCAATTCGAGTAAGCACTGTTAATCTTTCGGTAAGTGTCGATTCCGTTGAAAGTTTTATGTTGAAGTTTTTGACATAAGTTTTTGCGTATAATTATGCATCATTTTCGTTAAATTAGGTTGATTGAGTGATTAGATGGTTGTTTTAGGCTTTAAAGACTCTTTATGTTGTTATCGCTTCGAAATCTCTTCGGGTGCGAACTAAAAACCCCTGTTTTTGTGAATTTCGAACGCTGAAAAATGTGGCTGTCGACGCCACACGGCTGTGTGGTTGGCCGTGTAACTCACTGTTCATTGAATTCGAGCCAGACGGGCAAAGGACACGGGCGTGTGTCTAGGCCGTGTGTGGCCATGTTAGTGCAGGGTTCACACGTGCAAAGGGCACGGGCGTGTGTCTATACCGTGTAACTCACTTAGTTGAGAATAAAGACCACACGGGCCAGGGACACGGGCGTGTGCCCAGGCCGTGTGACTCACTGCCGTTTCTTTAGATACCACATGGGCCAAGGACACGGGCGTGTGTCTAGGCCGTGTGTCTAGGCCGTGTGACTCACTGTTTACGATTTGGAACCACACGGGCAGACGACATGGGCGTATGTCAGGCCGTGTGAGCCACACGGGCGAGCACACGAGCGTGTGGCATATAAATAGAATTCGAACCTTATTTCTGAGGCCGTGAGTGTTGTCTAACACAAGCACTGACCTCCACAAGGTATTTATGATCTGAATTTAATTGTATGAGGACTATCTGATGCTTTGAGATGGAGATATGACTTATATAAATGTATATATACTGTGATAGCTGTAATCTGCATTTGCATGAGTTGGGATATTTGTAAAGGAGGAAGTAATATGCTCTGAATCAGTGGCTAAGCCACGATATATATATAGCTGAATCTGGTGCTTTGTCGCAATTCGATCTAGCAGCTAGTCTACGTCTCAGTAAACGTGTCGAACAGACACTATATGGTTTGTAGGGATGGTTGGGTATTAAATGCCCTTAATGGTGTGTTGGGGTGGCAGGAGATGGTGTGTAGCGGATGGGGGTAGGAACAATTGCATGTCTCTAATCTGTTTTGTATCTGTAACAACCCGATTTTGACCCTAATCAGAATAGTGGTTTCAGGACCACAAATCTGAGTCCGAAAAATATTTTAAAATTATTTTCCGTGTTTATTATGTGTGAATTTGTTGGTGTTAAATTTTCGTGACTTAATTTTGTCGTTTAAGTGTCCGATTAAATAAAAGGACTTAATCGCGTAAAATGTAAAAGTTACAAATTAAAGTGTAAAGTGCTAATTTGATAGTGGCTTTTTAATATGGGGTCCTTAAAGGACAATTAGCCCACTTTAAAGATAGTGGATGGTACATGGTCTTAAATGACCTTGGAAATTATGTTATATAATATTATTATTAAAGGTTAATAAGGTAAATAGGTAATAAACTAATATAAGTTAAATAAAACATAATTAAAACAAGTTGTCATCTTTATTTTTTCTTAGCCGAAAGTTGAAGAAAGAAAAGAAAGAAAAACTTAGCATATTCGGCACTTTGGAGCTTGAATTTAGGTATGTGTTTTGTTCGGTTTTTGATAATTTTTACGTTTTTGAGATCGTTGCTTTTTGTACTTCAAAACCCATGTCTCAATTTGTGATTGTGATGATGATTTTGTGTTTTTCCATTAATGGTACCTTGTGGTTTTTGATGTTTGATGATGAAATATGAAATATATGTGTTAGATTAACAAGTTTTGTCTTTGAATTTTTGATGAAATTGAGTAATTTGGACTAAATTGCAAAAATAAATTTTTGAAAGACTAAATTGTGAAATAAATGAAATGTGTGTGCTTGTATGGACACTAGGAATATTCGGCCCTTAAGGAGTATAGTCAAATTTTGTGTATTTTGTGTTTTGTACAAAAAGGACTAAATTGTAAAAAGTGTGAAATGTTAGGGGCAAAATTGAAATTTTCCCATTTATGTGTTTTTAGGCTAAATTGAATGTAATGGTGTTTAAATAAGCTTAATTTGAATATGTTTAGATTAAGAATTAAAGAAATCAGATTTGGATCGGGGAAAGACAAAAGTGGTCGAGTAGCCGATTTAACAGTCGACGACATCCGAGGTAAGTCCGTAACATTTAAAAGTTGATATAGCTATGAATATATATTTGTTATGTATTAAATTGAATTATTTGAATTTATATATGCTATGGCCGAATGTAAACATTGTGATTTGGCTAACTTCCGAGCTTGATTCGATCGATTTTCGACGTCCGTAAGCCCCGTACGAACCTTAGGAATAGATAGGATACATATGTCATGACATAGGATATCCGATATGTGTTATCATGTAAGACCACGTCTAGGACGTTGGCATCGACTTGTGTTTACGTATAAGACCCTGTCTGGGACAGTGGCATCGATATGTGATTACATGTAAGACCACGTCTGGGACGTTGGCATTGTACGAGCTTCCGACTATCCGCGTATCCTTTTGAATTCCGAATGGTTCAACGGGCATGTGTAAGTGAAGGCCAATGTGTAATTCAAACTAAAAGAACTTAGGTATGTATATAAACTGTGCTGTGAAAAGCATGGTAAGTTAACTGTGTAGTTCGTTGTACAAAATCTAATGTTTGAGCATGTGAACTATGTATATGTTTCTAATTTGATGTATTCGGCCAAATTTGGTTAAATGTGTTTTGATATTGAACTTTAATAAGTATATGTGTATGTGGATCATTTAAAGTGCTTGTTATAATTTTGTATATTTGATTTTGTTAAGTTGGTTGCTATTAACTTGCTTATGACTTACTAAGCTTAAATAGCTTACTTTGTGTTTTCTGTTTATCTCTGTTTTATAGATTTTGGATTCGTTACGAGCTCGGGGATCGTCAGCAAGACTATCACACTATCGATAGTCTCCTTTGGTATTTTTACTAAGTTGATTTTGAGTATATGGCATGTATAGCATAGTAAAAGGTTGAATACGAGTTAAGTACTTTTGAATGTAATTAATAGCCATGCGAAGATGGCTTAACTTCTCTGCTTGAACTTGGTTATGTTTGATTATGGTTTAAGTTCATTTTGGTTATAATGTTATATGCTATGATAAATGGTATTTTTGATATGTGTTTTCTTTTGTGCATTGAAGTTAGTTAGTGATTTTGGATGTGGTATGAGTGAATTTAACTATGATATATATATATATATAATAATAATACAAATTATGTTTGTTATGCTACCATTGCTAAAATGATTTGATTATGTTTTATCTGTGTTAGTAATGGTTTATAATTAGTTGATGAGTACATTTGAATAAAAGCCGAAAGGTAATATTGTATATGTATTTGAAGATGATTAATTAGAGACAAATATATTTCGGTTGTGGCTTTATATTGATATATTGTAATGGTTTAATTTGCATTATAAATAGTTTAAGTTAATAAGCTAAATATAATGAATATATGTAATTGTTATGTTTTATTCATAAATTGATAAGGTTAATATATATATGTATGTATTCGGCAATGTTGTGATATTATAATGGATGAATGCATGTAATACATATGAATTTGATTTTATGATTTGTTTATGAATTTGTGAAAATTCTATGTATTTGTGGTTTGTGAAATGATGGACATGTTAATGATTAAATTGGTTTTATATGGGTCAGCTATTCGAATAGAAGAATCATGCAAGTATATGTTTATGCACTTGACTTAGAAATTTTAACTAAGAGATTATAAATATATTTGCATATATATTCGGATGTGTTTTAATAATATATTGGTATATTTATTTAAAGATTTTTTTATAATATGTCATGGGTTTAAATTTGTAAATTTTAAGTGATGATGAATATATTCGAATTAGTTGTATGGGAGATATTAAGTATGGCCGAATATTATATATAATGTGACTGATGCCATTTGGTTTTAATGTTACAATGTTCGAGTACCGTATATATATATGTGTTTTAAAGTGATGTTTATTATTTAAGTCTTTGATAAATGGTTAGATTAATGATGTTAATTATGAATGATTAACTATGTCATAAACTTGAGATAGGTGTTTAGTTGTAATGTAAATTATTTTAGCTTTGTTATTGAGGTATGAAATTTGTATTGACAAAATATGCAACTTACTCTGTACAGATGATTCAATACATATATGAATTTTAAAAAAATATTATATGCCTGTTTTGAGTTGTGTCTTCTTCGGTAATGCCTCGTAACCCTAGTCTGGCGACGGATACGGGTTAGGGGTGTTACAGTATCTGAAACTGGAATGGCTTCTGTCATCTATTTGAATCTTGGGATTTGAGAATTATCTTATAAATGTGCTTTAATTGAATGGACGTCTTTTATGCATTGGGTTCACAACTCATTTCGTTGTTGTTTGGATCTCAAGTAGCTCTCAGACTTGAACGGGTCGGTATTGCGGGAGCTCGGTCAATCCATTTATCTTTCCTTTTAATTTTACTATTAGTAATTTTAGCTTTCTACAATATTGTGTTGTTTGGGAAGATTAAATAGATAGTTAATTGCTGTGATAGTTATAATATGTTGAATGATTTCATTTTGACTGCGTTTATAAATGTGATTTTCTTAATAACGACAATGTAACTCTCTGGACTTGGTTTGGATGTCTAGGTTGGGTTTAGGGTGTTACAATATTATATGCTTTTTTATAAAAATATTATTAAAAAATAATTAAATACAAAAATGGGATAAGGAACAAATTAATTACGAAAATGGGGTATTTGCTATAGTGTTTCTCAGTGTCGCTTAACACATTAGCTGCACCACCCAACTTTTTCCCCAATCATGCTGCAATTATATAATTTTTTTAAAAAATTTATTGGTGTCGCAAGTGTGTCGGGCGACATCGCTTTATTTTTTTAAATGGTCTATTAATAATTTTTTTTTGAAAAAAGCGGTTACATCAGATGGTGTCGCCAATGTGTCAGGCGACACTGGTTTGAAAATTTGGATCCCGTTACGCTGTTATGCTACACCAACCCCTATATAATGCCCCATCCCCGGCCAAAATATTGTTTCCATCTGTTGAAGAGAAAAAAGATTGTGTTTAGCAAAACAGGAGATAAATGAAAAATAGTGAGAGAGAAAAAAATTGTTTAGCAATACGGTAGAGAAAAAATGGTTTAACAAAACGGGAAAGAGAAAAAGAGCTATTAGAAATTAAAATTGATTAGATTTCAAAAATCAAGTTTGAGTTTATAAAGTTAGTTTGTAATTATTTTTATATAACTTTATTTTGTTTTATTTTATTTTGATCATTAGTAATATGAGATGCAAGTTATATTATTTGATAAAAGTATTTTTTTATGCTTTAAAATTGTATGAATTGTTTAAATAGGAACTAATGTTTTTTTATTTTTAATTTATTTTATAGATTTAGTATCGAAGATGAATAACCAGTTTTTCGTATACGTTCATTTCGATAGGGTAATTTTACAAATAACCATTAGTTGTCTATTTGAATCAGCCATCAAATAGGAATGAGATTTAACAAGAATGTACAAGTCGATGAAATGAAACAAAAGATTAGTGTGAAAATTGCTCAATGTCGTGGGAGGAGGATGCCCAGATAGTTCTACGAATTTCTAGTTTCATCAAATCCGTGAAAATATAGGGAGTTGGAACTTGTAGAGACTGATGTTGCAGAGACTATGATCGCACTGTATTGCTTGCCTAGGAACGTTGAACTAGATAAGTTGCTCTCTGAGTTAGCGAATGTTGAGCTCGTTCAAAATGTCACTCCATTAAATCAATAATATAGAGTTCAAGACCCCATATAATGAGTTTTCGAGAGTGTCTATCGATAGGTAATCGTCTATACATAAGTTTGACTATGATCTGAATGTTGGCTGTGTAGAATCGTGCGATGATGAAGTGACATCGACATGGGTTGGGAATCCACACAATGCTCTAGTTGTGTACAAAAACCCTAATCCGAGCAGGTTCCGTTGGTGGTTGGTACTGATGCAGATGGTGAAGAAGGACCTGGCAATTAAGGTGGTTCTAATCACCAGGGTGAATATTTTAGTGACCCCAGCCTCGATCAGATTTTGGATGATATCGATGATGAAGGTGTAGATGATGATGATAATGTATATGTCCCTTCGCTCGGGAACCCAACTCGTGGAATTTTTATATACAATAACCCTGGGGCCCATATTTTGAGCGTATACTCATGCATCTAAGTTCCCTGAATACCCAAATATAACATCTTCTCACAGGTTGGTGGCAGATTCCAAATAAGAAGAGTTGTTTGTAGGTCAACAATTTGCAAACAAAGAGGAATGTGTATTTTCCATCAAGTAGTGTAGCATGAAAGCTTCGGGGGAATACAAAGTTATTGTATCTAAATTGACATTATATATTGGGGAGTGTTGGAGGTCTATAGAAGGTTGTAACCGTAGAAGATTCGAAAATTTGTTGGGCATCATAAATGCACTGTTACAAGGATAACGCAAGACCATCAAAAACTTGATGCAAAAACAATCTGTAACAGCATCATGCCATTGGTGAAAGGCATGCCCACCATTCCTGTATCAGTCTTAATTGCCGACATGCAGTCCCAATTTCAGTACAAAGTGTCATACAGGAAAGCATGGTGGCCTAAACAGATGGTGATAGAGTAGTTGTACAAAGATTAGGATGCGTCGTAGAATGAACTTTAGGGGTGGTTAGCCGCGATGCAGGAGTACATGCTAGGGCTGTGGTTAAGTTGCAGATGGTGCCTTTTTATAGCCCAGACAACCAACTACAAATCAGGAAAAGAATTTTCTACCGGTTGTTCTGGACATTCGATCCATGCGTTAGGGCATTTCCCCACTGCAAGCTGCTTATGCAGGTTGATGGGACTTGGCTATACGAGAAATATACGTAGATCCTCCTTATTACGGTTACACAATATGATAATCGGAACATACTACTGATAGTCTTTCCTATTGTGGAGTTTGAGAACATGGAATCATGGCAATTTTTTTTGACAAACTTTTAGAGGCATGTTGTTGACAAGACTGTTGGATTTGGTGCCCTGAGTGTAGTATATTCGTTTGTAAACTTATAATTTTTTCAAATAGATTGGTTAATAAAAAAAATTCATTGACATACTTTATATAATTGTCCTCATATGGGTTTTGTACGCAAAGCAAAATGGAAGTAAATGTTGCTCATTGGTTGTCTAATGTTAAACTGATATTAAATGGTATACGTGGTCAGATCATAATATGAAAAAACAACTTATATTAGTAGATGAACCTAAACATGTACTTAGTCTAATAAAAAATGAGCAAACCGATTGAAAGACTAATATTTCGTCTATTAAGTCTAACTGGGGAAATGTTTTGTCTTGGGCATTGGAGCAGATGACTCCCAGAAGATAGAGACATAAACATGACTGACTGGACTAACAATACATTAGATTGGACCCAAGAAAAATAAATCTTGAATTCATTTATGGGTTTATTTACTTGTGACATTCATAGTGTGGCATACCTAAATCCTGAGTAGATGACAGACTATGTATGCGTGACTCGTACACTTTACTGTAAGTAAAAGCCTCAGTTTAAATAGATAAGGAACTGAAAACTGGTGCGTTGGGTGTACGACTTTTACAATGTGTAGCGTCATTCACAATAGTGAAATTCATGGCCCGAGATATGGGTAAATGATATCCTCTTTTTATTATTACCTGGTTGATGAAAAGTAATTGTGACCACGAGTCGTTTGTCTTTGTGATGAATAACTTGATTACTATTTGATAGTAATTGACTTTTCATGAAGGAAGATATAATGGTTATCATGAGATAAAATAGTGATGTGATTCCAGTCACATCATGTTACGAAGCCATTTGAAGATATCAAGATTGGCCCAAACACTAGGGGCCCAAGTGCAAAATGAAACACCTCATGGGATTGATTGGTCATTAGGCCGACTATGTCAATGACTTTTTTCTTATTTTAATAAGTTTCATTTTTATTTTATTCCACAGATTTTATCATGCATATTATTATATGTTTTTATGTTTAAGTTGTCAAGTTGATAAATTATCTTAGCATGTGTGTGTATGTTCATTATCTCATGATGTTCAGTTTGTGTCAAATGAAATGTTTTAGTTGTGTGTAAGTGTTTATGTTGTGTCCACATGTTCATTGGGTTATTTGTCACGTGTTTGTCACTCTTATCATATGCTTGGTGATGTGCATGTGTGTGTTTTGTGTTCATATACTATATGCGTGTGAGTCAAGTGTCTAATCCTTTAGTTATTTGTCTTTGTCGAATATGCTTGTGAGAGATGCAAGCATTTGATGATTATTTATATGTGGTGCAAGTGTCTATTCGTATGGGCTTAGGATGACCATTCATTGTTGAATACATGCATCAAAGAACCATCTAGAAAGTTCAAGATTCAAGCTATTAAATGCTAGTTCATTGTGACAATTCGTATGGTGCCTAAATTCATGTCACAAGCTTTGCTTAAGGAGGCAGTATTCCTAACACTTGATGAAGATGCATAGACGGTGGCAAAGGTGAAAAGAATTTGGCTGTTCATTTTATTCATGCATGGGAGAATTCATGAATGGCATTCAAGAGAGAAAAAATCACAATTAATTTGGCCAATGTATTAGCACATACATGAACTGAATTGGGAGATGTACCTTTAAGATGCATGTTGCCCATTTAATTGCTCAGAGTTCATTTAATGCGTCAAATTAATATGTGCATGAGCCATGCATTATCAATTCGGCCAAAGGGGCTTGAAGGTGAATCAAAGGTTTTTCATTCATGGACTTAAAGATTACTTCATGGTTAAGAATGCATGCATGCACGCACCAAGGGGGAAGAAAGTGTCTATTCGGTTATGCATGTATCCACCAAGAAACATGGACCAAATTTAATGTTAAGTGTGAACAATTTAATTGTTAGTGTGAACACATTTAGATGCCAAATTTGAATAGGCATTTTAGGCTCTATAAATAGTTTGTAACAAGGACGTTTTGAGGTTGAAGACTTTTATGAATCAATTTTATATTTGTGAGATTAATTTCTCTCCAAGGTTATTAACCGAACTTATTTGAACTTATCAAACTTCCTTCGAGTTTGTGGTGTTCACCTTTGACATATCACTTCATTTACCACCCCGAAATGTGGTGTCTTCGTTATACCAAGGTTCGAGTGTTTGTCAAATTTACGAGGGTCGAATTCGATTATGACTCCGGTTCCATAAAACATTCAAGTGCTTTGAGTTACGGTTTCCACCATCATTTTAACCTATTCAAGGCGATCCTTCCTACAAGCTATTTTCTGAACTTTCTGAGTCTCGGGAAATCGCATCAAATAGGATCATATTGGGAGAACGAATATTATCCCAAAGAGATTAAGGATATCCTATAAGGGTAAGACACTTATGACAAGGTCATTGGACGATCACATATCAAGTTGCTTTCGTAATGGTATGTTGTTGGGGAGAGCTCAGTCATGATACTATAGTGGAATGACTTCGGGACTAAATGAGTTTATAATTAATAAGTGAAAAGCTGAAACTTAATTATAAATCATTTGAGCCTCAATTGCATATGACCAATCGGTCCCTCCGCTAGCTCGTTGAAACTAGAAATGAATTACAGGATGAATCAAATGAACAGAAATGGATAAAAATGATAAAGTTAAAGAAATGGGTTACATTCAAAAATGAATGTGGTTTTCTCAGTATGGAAATTACTTGAGAATTAATTTATGGTTTTTCGAATTATTAATTAATTAATTAATTGAAGTTTAAAAATAGATTTAAATTAATTGGTTATTGTGAATCCAATTGAATGTAGAAAAATTAAATATATTTTCTCATAAATTATTTTACGGTAAAGTCGTCATTATTTTAACAGAATTAGAATTGAGTTGATAAAATTATTTGATTGAGACATTAATTTATTTAAATTAATTGAGCAAATAATATTTAATTTGAGAAATAGAAAAAAACATTTACTGGGTTGGAACAAATTATAAAGTGCTGGGTTAAAGTCTAGAAAGCACATATAGTTGAACCCAGTACAGGAGAGGCCCAACTCCCCTTATATGAAATACATGGGATGGAAAACCCTAGTATTCCTATCTAGGCTTGTCGCCCTTCTCCCTAAATAATAAGGAGTTGGAGGTTTTTTCTATCAAAATAATATTATTTGTATTCCACCACTTCAATCAGGATTCTACCAACTCTCCTTATAAATAGATAGTACTGATAGACTTCAAATCACAACAACAAAAAGAGAAAACAAAACACAAGTTTCTCTAAAGTTTTCAATATTGCTATTCTGGTAGAAAGTAATGGAAAATTATTTTAAGAATAAATTCTATTTTTTGAGAATTTCAATTATACCAGTTTCTATTTAAGAGAGATTTACTTTCCCAGTAAGTAAAGAAAATATTTCTTGTTTTGTGTTTGATTCGATTTGTTCGAGCCGACACTCAGGTCAGTTCGTGGTACGAGAATAATGAAGAAGAACGTTTGGTTGAAAGCCAGGACGACAAGGATCCGTTTATCCGAAAACACATGTACGAATTCGGTCTAAGGTTTATTTCTATAAATATCATAAACTGGGTCAATTTTCAAATTTTTAATTTTTCGCATGCAAGAAAATCGTTTTCAAATTGAATTTTTTTCCAACAATTCGTATCAAATTGCTAGGTTGTGCTATGTTTATAGTGTAAACTAAGACCGAAATTCTCTCTCTTCTTCATATATGATTATATTTGATAAGATGCGATATTCTTGTAATTATATGCATGTTTAGGGGAATGTGATCAAATGTATGTATGTAATTATTTTATTGTTATGGATGATAAAATAATTTTACCAAAATTGTGATTCCTAAAAAATAAATACAATTTATTATTTTGAGCATGTATATTTTAGATCGTGGATTATCATCTCCATGCAGGATTAATTTTATTATTTTTAAAATAAAATATGTGACCCAAAAACGGACATAAGAATTTTGTAATCTTTTTTTCCGATGGAACCAAGAGAACTGAGATGCATCTAGACCGATCGAGATGATGCAAACCCGACCCAGCCAAACTGGCAAGTGACCAACAATGACTGACAATGGCTAACGGCGGTCTGGCGGCAGCAATGACACGAAAATAACGGTGGAAAGAAACGACGACAAAAATGTGAATCAATACCACAACAAAAGTCCGTGCTAGCAAAATTGAAGACCCAAAGTATGCTTTGGGGTGAGTTTTTGTAATTTTTCAATTTTATTTTTCTAGGATGATATCATGAAAACTTTGACTGGTCAGAGTCATTTAAATTTTTATGCTTTTATATTCATAAGATGAGCATGATGATATTTATATGACTGCGAACGTATGTTCATGCATATATGAGATAAGCATGCCATATAGATTAGGGAAGAATGCCACATGTACTTGTCATGCATATCTTGATAATAAGTGCCTTCCGACCACTCAAGCTAAGGCTAGAAAATGTTGAGAAGAGTATGATGACATAGGTTGTTGCTATGTGCTGGCAAGCATGACCAACACCCTATATAAGCAACTGGAGAGTTATAAGACTATCAAAGCAATTCTGGATAAGGTAGAAGACATGTTCTGAGGCCAAGCTGCCTTGGCTCTACAATATGTCATAACTAGCTTAATGAATACCTAGCAAAAGCTCGACACTCTAGTTAAAGACCATATGATAACTCCTATGGGATACTTTGTCAAAGCCATGGACAATGAGGCCAATTTGGACCAGAACACTCAAATTGAGTTATATTTCAGGCCTCTAGACTTGGTTAATTATTTGTATTTAAGTAGATGTATTTGCATTTTAGGATATTATATTAGTCATCATGAAGCTTGGATTATGCTTAAATGTTATTATTTTACTTTTACTTGTGGGTGGAAAAGATTTGTTTGTGTTTGAATGGCAGGTGTAAAATGAGGAAAAGAAATGAATGAGTGAAGTTTTGTCATGGCAAAATGTTGGATGGATTGATAACATTAATGCCATGGCAATTCTAGGAAGACACTAAGTCAACACTCAATTCGTGCCACTTTTAGCGAGCTGTACTTGTACTAGAAAATCTACCTGAAAAAGAGAGGAAAAATTGTGTGCTGAGTGGGGGATCTACCATATAAAAAGGGAGGATAAGCTTTTCTCAAAAAGGAGGATCTGGATGCGAAAATAGAAGGTAGCGGTAGTGGTAGAGCAGCAGAACAGAACACGAGGGAGAAAAAGAAGGCAATCAACCTGGTCTTTGCAAGACATTGCGCCACCAGAGTTGAGGGCTGGATCAGTGAAAGCTTCCTGAAGTTCTTCCTTTATTTTCTTAAATTGATTCTTTGCGAAATTAATTGTTGAAGATGTTGAATGATATTTTGAATTATGATTTGATTAACCAACCCATTAGTTAAATCTCATCGGGTTGGGATTATTGGATGATACTTGAATTTTCCATTAATGTTGAAGCTTAGATTTGATCTATTTTACTGTTTCATTCAATTTGTTCTTTTGAATTGCATGCATGCATGCAATCTCTAGACATAGATGAATGCACAATATGCTTATAAACATAATCTAATTTTGAAAAAGTTAGGTTAGTTGGACCATAATTGACTTATACGAGTGGGTGTTCGATAGAATGTCCATAACAGTCTCTAGACATAGAGCAACGTTCGTACAGAGTGAATAGTAATCAGTACTGGGAATCACATCTGAGGTTTATAGACATATATTTCCTTAGTTGAGGTATCCTAAGGTCTTCCTATCAAAAGAAGCAGAACATTTCAAATCCATTCTGAGCAATAAGTTGATTAAGAATTTGCCAAGGCATTATTGGTTTATAAGTGTAGATTCCTAGTAACCCCAGCCTTCCCATTCGACAGCGTAGACCCTCTCACTTTTGTCTTTGTATATTTTCCATAACATATTTTTAAATATTTGTTTGTTTACATGTTGCGCACATCATCATTATTTTGATTACCTTTGCATTTCTGTCATTGTTTTACCTTAACATAATTCACATACTTCATAACAATAGTTTAACCAAGATAAACCTATCTGATCCCTGAGGGGACGATCTTACTTATCATTATATTACTTGATTCGACGTGTGTAACAGCCCGATTTAGGGGCTAGTCGGAACAGTGGTTTTGGGACCACTAATCCGAGGTCGGAGAATTTTTTTTAATATTAGTTTATGTGTTATAGTATATGATTATATGAGTGCATGAAAATTTTGGTGAATTAATTTTATTGATTGCATGCTTAACTTTGAAAAAGGACTAAATCGCATAAAGTGTGGAAGTTTTGTTCTACAAGCTAAAGGTGTCAAATAGCTATAGAACCTTAAATTAGAGGTTCTTAATGTGCAATTGGGCCCTTAGGAAAGTGTTGGCCGGCCATAGGGGATATAGAAATCAAAATTGGTCAAAGTTGGTGAAATTAGGTGGCTAATTGATGAAATAAATAAAGAAAAGCTATCATATTTTTCATTCATCCTTCTCTCCACCGAAAATACCAACAAAATAGGGGTCTTGGAAGCTTGAAATTTTCAGCAACTTATAACCCTTGCAAGTAAGTGATTTTGATGGTCATTTTTGATGATTTTTGTATTTTTGGAACCCTTGTAGCTTAAGCTAGCTAATGAGGGGACTATTTTACAAAATGGTTGAGAGTCTAGGGTTTTTCCATGAGAACACTAGTGTTTTTTGCTGAATTTTTATGGAAGAAAATGAAACTTGGTTGTTAAATAAACAACTTTTGTGAAATGATTTTTCTTGAAAACACCTAAAAAGGACCTTTTTGTAAAGGTTGTAAAATAGGTAGTAAATGTGTGAAATAATTGGATTTGTGAGTTTCTATAAGCTTAAAATAGATTCAAATAGACTTGGTTAATGAGGAAATGTGATGATAATCAATTTACGAGCCTAAGGGCAAAATCGTAATTTTGTGAAAGTTTAGGGGCAAAACGGTAATTTTTCCAAAGAAGGAATTTTGAATTGTCTTGATTAAATGAGTGAATTTTATCAATATAGATAAAGAAAAACAGAGTCTGGACCTAGACTGGGGGAAAACCAAGCTAGTAGATTAACTCACTCTAGTCGCCCACTTTTTGTATTCCGATGTAAGTTGTATGTAAATAATACAACGTTATTGTAATTATGCATTAAACTATTGATATTGCATAAAATGTATGATTATTGTTATGAAAATGTATGATGAGAATCGATGTAGTAAAAACTCTCGGTTGAACCTTAGGAATATATTGGATATCCATGCCATGACATTTGAGTTAATATGTGCGCTAGTGTAAGACCATGTCTGGGACATGGCATCGGCCACATTATGAGAGCCAGTGTAAGACCATGTTTGGAACATGGCATCGACGTTGATGCGTGTGCTAGTGTAAGACCATGTCTGGGACATAGCATCGGCCACATTATGAGAGCCAGTGTAAGACCATGTTTGGAACATGGCATCGGAGAGCTAGTGTAAGACCATGTCTGGGACATGGCATCGGCATTTTACCCTCTTGTGTGAGACTTATCGGATATCCTTTGGTATTCCAATGGGTTCAATGGGTAAATTAAAGATTGTGTCAAAAGTGAGAAAAGTTACAGCTATGTTGTAAGTGATACAGGTACCTACCTGAGTTTCATGAGAAATGAGCTCGAATTATGTTGTGAGATTAGTAAGGGTGGAAATGAGTAAGTTATGCCTTTGATCATTCGAGAATCATGTGCAAAATTTTAATATGCTATGAGTATGATAATGCATGTTAATTATTGTTAATTATTTACATGCGACTTACTAAGCTTTATGCTTACTCCCTTTCCTTTCCATTTTCTTATAGTATCGCCAAGCTAGCTCGAGGATCAAAAGACGTCGGAGGCATGATTACACTATCAATCAGAACATTTGGTATAGTTAGATTTATCATTTTGAGTATGACATGTATAGGGACTTAGTCTTTGTTAAGTGTCATATTATTTTGGCCAAATGTGTTGGCTTGACTTGGAGATTTGATTCATTTTGTATAAGGCCATGGATGATGGCTATTTTCTATTATCGATATATATATGAAAATGATGATGTTTTTCATGAGTGAGCAATTTGCATGATTGGATTGATAAGTATGTAATAAGTTTAGCATGTTAAAATAGTGTAGTAGTATTGATGTGTGTGAATCTTGATGGTGGCTTATGTTGGTACAAGAAAGGGTGGCAAAAGGGCTTGGTAAATAGCCTTGCTTTTGTCTACACGGGTAGACACACGGGTGTGTGTCTAGGCCGTGTGTGACACACGGTCTGCCCCATGGGCGTGTAGATTGCCCGTGTGTCCACCTGCACCCTAAGTTGACAAAACAAAATGCCTAGTAGTAACCACATGGGCCGTGTGGAAGACACGGCCATAGGACATGGGCATGTACCTAGGTCGTGTGAAGTATGCACTTGAATTTAGGAATTTAAATCGCCACACGGCCTAAGCACACGGGCGTGTGCCTTGGCCGTGTGACCTTATTGAGTTGATGACGTCAGAAACAGAATGTCAAGGTTTTTACACACGGGCGGAAACACGGGCGTGTCATGGCCGTGTGAGGGACACGGGCCATAGACACGGGCGTGCGCCAGGCAGTGTGAAAACCCCTGTAGGTTCGAATTTGAAAAATAAATCCACACGGCTAGAGATATGGGCGTGTGTGACTACACGGTCTGCCCACACGGGCGTGTCCCTTGCCACACAGGCGTGTGCCCCTATTTTTAGTGAAAATTTCCAAAGTTTTCTAAAGTGCGGGGTTTAGTATCGTACCATTTCCAAAGTATGAATTGGGCCTCATAGGCCCATATTAAGGACTTTAAGATGGATATTGAAAAGTTTGAAATTTGAGCGAAATTTCATAACCCGAAATTGTATGTTAGCATGTGTTTGAGTTAGGTAACGCCTCGTACCCTATTCCAGCGTTAAATACAGGTAAGGGGTGTTACAACGTGTATACTTGCACATTTCCCATACCATATTCACACATGACAATAGTTTCACTTGTATCTAATTGGGGCATACTGCCCATCGAATATGACTTAACTCGAGCCCCATGATAGTGCCCATCGCGCCCATCGCACCCACGAGTACCACGTCCTCGGGATCCATGTGTACTCATTAAAAACCCTAAATCTAAATTTTATCAGAAGTTCGTATCAGAGTTTAGAGAATGTGTTTTTGCATTACAGTCTTTAAAGACAAATAGTTGTAATAAAGTATCACATGCAAAAATATCTAATGTAGAACGAAAGTTCAGATTTCTTACTTGGATCGGCGCTGGAGTCTCAGTTTCACTTTCCGAAAATCAAAAAGTCAATTTTAATGAAATTCTCAATTAAAGCAAAATTTTATTTTTCTAAAATATTTTGGACCCAAAAGAAACAACTCGAGTTTTGAAACCTAGCATTGATGCCACCAAATGTGACACCCCAAACCCGGCCTACGTTATTGTCAAATTTTGAAGGTTATATCACACGTGAAAACACTGTTGCTTAGTTTCTAAACAAAACTCAATTTTAAATTAGAGGAAAAAACCGAACAAATTAAATCATTGAACACTTAGAATTTTTGAAAATCATGTGAGTACTTTGATGAAAACCGCGAAATGTTAACTTTATTAACACAAACTCAACTCACTTAATCACTTGCGTAGTAAAAACATAGTATCAGATTTCAAAACTTTGCAGCGGAAAAACATTCAACGATTTGGTTTTATAAAATCATAGTATATTGTTAATTATATCGTCTCGATTAGATTACCAATTATAAATAGAAATTTTGCAAAATAAATACCAAAATCAATGTTAAAGTCCTAAACAAAAATTAACAGTCCCAAAAGTCCATAGAGTCCATAAATTAGTCCCAAACATACTTAAACCAAGTTATGCAAACTGAGCCCCAGAATCGCCATCCAATCCTAAGCCTGGGGATCACCTGAAACAAAACAAAACAAACGAGTGAGATAGAAGCTTAGTGTGTGACTTGACCCACAAACAGAATTCACTTACGGAGTTCCCATATACATATAATCAGATCAGAATTTTCATATTTCCTGAATATATATTATTATTCATAATTTCAGATCATATAAAATATTAAAGCATATCCTACCCCCATCCACTACACACCATCTCCGTCCCACCAATCACACCATATAGGACTACAAGAGTCCATCCATCCAATTACACCAATATGTGGCGATATGCCATTCATAAATGTGCAGCTGAGCTGCCAGACAGAATTTACGGTTTAACCACCGGAATTGCAGTAAAACTGCCATATACACTTCCTCCAATCATACCAAAACCTACCCTAATGCATATGCAATATCATAATAACATACATATATATATATCTTATAAATTGTATGGTATGCATACCTAAGCATACACATTTTTCAGAGCGTAACATATCACACACTTATACCAAACGAAAATAATTTATCATGCTTCTTAAGCTTTTCCAAGTGAAATATACTGAATCTTATGCTTTCTTGTGCCTACAAAATGTCGATGAACCCAATTTTCGAGTCTCATAATCGGCCCCTATCAGGCCTTCAAATTGGCCCAAAAAGGCCCACACCGTCCAATAAGGCGGCTCGTCGTCCACATGGCCTACCTATTCAGGTCGTGTAATTGTACATGGTCGTGTGCTCTACACGGCCAATCACACGGCCATGTGGTGCACACGACCATGTGGTGCACACGGTCTGTCACACAACCTGCCACACAGTTGTGTAATGTTGGGCAGTTTCGAAAACAACCCCAATTTTGCAATTTTTTTCGAGTTTCAGTTGATGTTTAGGGTTAGTTTCACACACTCGATACTACAAGAACAAGACACCAATGCAACAAGGAAAAATCCTGAACGCGTCATACATATTTAAGATTAAATTGATATCAACCACGAATCCGAAACACAATTTTGAGGCTTAGCACTTAAAAACAGTTCCTTAAAAACGATATTCAAGTACGTACCCCGGAAAACAACGGTCCTATAGCATCTAGTTCACTAGAGGAATGTCTTGAATCTCATGTCCTTCACCTAACCAAAACGCCAATGATTAATATCGATAAATTCAAGAATACTCCAAATTTTCTAAAAATTTTCTAACATATTCACAACACAAAAATGATTAAGCTTACCGCAAAAAGCCCACCTACTCACATATATATCGAGTCGACAACACAACCCTCTCAAACACGTCACTGAAACAATGAAAGAAATAACACAGCGCAAACTAGAGATAACGACAGATGAAATTGGAAAGCAAAAAGGAAGAAAGAAAGAAGCAAAAAGAAGGGTAACAGAAGAGAAAGAAACGTGCTTTGAAAAGAAAAGAAAGAAAATAATAAAACAAAACAGAATAGTGGATGGTAGTGGGGGAGTGTTTTTAGGAGAGAAAATATTTAAAATAAAATAATAATAAAAGAAAAGAAAAGAAAAGATTAATATTCTAACTAATTAAAATCCCACCAATCTGATTACTCTATCCTTATTCAGCCACTAGAATTTGAATCCCACCAACAAACAACTACTATGGGCGACACAACAGATGAAATTTTGGGTGAATATTGGAGAATAAAATAGGAGCACATGTGATTGTACTCTAGTACAGTTAGATAGATAGTTAGGTTGTTGTAAACTATTATAGTTGTTGTTTTCAATAACTGCATCAAGATCACTGTAGGTTATGCTGTTGCCTGTTAGCATTGATCAAGCTTGAGAGTTAGTGATTCTTTTTATAAATTCTATGACTCGTCTCTTCTTAGAGTCTTCATTAATAAAATAAGTAGAGCTTGTTTTCTCCTAGAGGTTCTTCTTGCTGTTCTTTGTTTGTGCAAATATAATTATTATTTTCTGCGGTTAGTGATGCTGGATCATGTCAACGCGACCATTAAATCTTTACGCACTGCAGCTTTATTTTCCAACACTGCATCTCCAACGCAGTTGCATCATCAAAGAAGGAAAAAAATAAAGAAGTTAACTCCAAATTGGATTCAATTTCGAATCATGAGAGTCTCATATCATTCAATCTTATTTTCCCAATCATCATTATCTCATTAATTAGTTTCTACCTGTCAATAAATAGCTTTGGTTTTCCGAAGTATCTCTCCTTGTATGATGCTTCCATTTTCCTCTTTCTCTTTTAATTTTAGTGTTGGTTTTAGTGGAATACCCGACAACCTCGGATGTTCCATTTTTTTTCTGAAAACATATATTTTTTTCTTCTACTTGTCTCCCCCTAAATTTCTGGACTTATTTTGAACAATATTTTTGTAGCTTAAGTTTAGCCATTTTTTGTCTTTTTTTTATCGTCAACTTCTTTTTTTCTTTTCTTTTTTGTTTGTAAATCTTGTTTATTTTTAGAACACATTGGTCAATTGTGTTTATCATGAAAGAATCCTTTTAATTTCTTATATCCAAAAGCTTACTTTGGAAAAAGAAAAAAAGGGCAGAAAAAGCCTTCTTCCACACATGGGAAAATCTATTGGAATTACCAGAGATCATTCCATCCAAGTTCTCTCCAAATAAACCATCAAAACATTCCCATTGCAATCAAGGTTTATGAACGCCTTGTTAGTATTCTTTTTGTTTTTCTGGACACCCTCTTCCGTGATCAAAGTTTGAGCTTTTCAGGGTGCTGCTTGGAAAATTATTTAGCAAGTTAAATATTTTTTTGTTTACTTTTCGTGTGAAATTTATGAAAAAAAATAGCTTTTGGGTTTGAGAGAAACAAGGCAATAAATGTTGCAGCTTGAGGAGGATTCGGCGAGGACGAAGGTTCCATCGTCTGCCATTGATAAGCTGATTGAGGAGAATGAGAGGTCCTCAGGGAAGATTGCAGACCTCCATGTAGAACTTGCCGCCGTGAAGCAATCATTATCAGGTGCCATTGAAGAACTGAAGAAAAAGGAGAGGTATATTGAATCCTTAAAGATTGAACTTGGAAAGGCTAAAGAGTTAGAGGTGAAATCTGTAGAGAAAGTAGCTTCATTTTGTACGTTGAAAAAAGAGTTGAAGAAGGTGCAATCCTTTGAGTCTGAAGCAATGGGTTTAGTGTCAGAAGGTAAGAAGAGAATTCATGAACTGGAAGAAGAAATCAAGAGAAGGAAGGAATCTGGAAAGAAGATACATGATTCATATGTTGCTCAAACCAAAGAGTTTGAGCGAACAAAGGTTTCACTTGAAGAATCAAGGCACGTAATCACGTCTTTCCGTGAAAACCTTGAGAAAATGGAAGGTAATTCATTCGAGGCTGCATCCCAAAGTTCTGTTGAGGATGATCATTCTTTGATGGATGGCTCTGAATCCGAGCTTCAATCGAATAAAGAGAGTCTGGTTCGTGCTCAGGAGAAAGAGAGAGCTGCTTTATTGAAGGCCAATATTCTAACTCAGGAGGTAAACTTGTTAAAATATGAACTGAAATCTACCAGAGAAGCTGAAGAAAACAACCTAAAAGCCATGGATGATTTAGCGTTCGCATTGAAAGAAGTGAGAATGGAAGCAAATAAAGCCAAGGAGGAACTGTCGGTAACAAAATACGAGCTGGAGAAATCAAGAGAGGAGGTGGAACTTTTGAAGATGATGTTGACCAACATTCAGCTCATGTATAATGAAGCAAAGGGTGAAGCTGATGTATTCAAAAACACTTCTGAGAGATTAAAATTAGAAGCTGAAGAAAGTCATATGGCATGGAATATGAAAGAGACAGGCTTTGTGGATTGCATTAAAAAACTCGAAGACGAAAGGAATGCTGCACAAGAAGAGAATAAAAGCCTGCTTGAATCACTTAAAGAGGCTCAAAACATGTACAGGAAGACCATGGGAGAGAATCAGAAATTTCGGGGCAGCAAGAAACAAGCCAAAAATGAAGCCAATTATGTAAGCAAAGCAGTCTCAAAGAAAAAATATGAAGCTTTGAGTTTTCATTCCCAAGGGAATGAAAAACCTAAGATAAAGGAAGCAACAAATTTTGAGATAATTAGGGAGTGGAAGCTATTGTTTTGTGAAGAACAAAGCAACAAACAAAAGCCACTGAGATGTACAGATCAAAAGGAACAACAAAAAGATGGTAAAGAAGCTAACAAGAAAGCAAAGCAACAAAAGTCGGGCACCCCCTGTTTGAACCTAAAATTCCCACATAAGAGCAAGGATGCAGAAGAGGATATTGAAAACGTAATCAAAGACAGTGATGGAGAATCAGACTCTGAATTGTTTGAGCCACTAAGGGGATCCATATTTGATGAAGCTGAGACTCCGAAAGCTGCATCACCGATTGCAACCAGGTACCGGAATAAGCCTTCCTTTGCTGCAAATGATGAATCAAATAATGGGGAGGAGTTTTATCCTATTGATTCGACCAATTTCGATGAAGAAAACGATAAGACGACGAGAAAAAAGAAGGCATTGTTAAGTAGATTTAGTGAACTTATAAAGATAAGAACTTTTAATTAGCTTTAGTCATCTAACAATGATTCTTTTATTTATTTATTCTTTTTGTACCTATGGACTCTACTTTGTGAAATTACACATGATTATCGACAAATATTCCACTTCAACTAGTTTTTCATATTTGGCGGCACTATATATAAAAAACCAATTCCCTAAGGGGTTCTTCTTGATACATGTCAACTGTCAAGGTATATAAAAATCAATTGTTTTCATATAATTACATGTATACAAATTTCTTTTGGGTTCAACTTGGACTTCAAATGAGCCATCAACCCAACCTAAATTTTGAATAACCGACTCAAATTTGTGTTGGGTAAAAAGTTACCAAAAAGAAAAACATCTAAGATTTTATTTGGTTTAAATATGCTCAAAGTTGTTGCGCTCTTAATTTTAAAATATTGAATTTTTATATTGCTTTTTAGTTAAAAATTTTAGTTTCTTAATTAAATTTTGCCGATAAAGTTAACCATGTAAAAGGTGAAAAGACTTTTTTTAGTCCTAAGAATTTACAATTTTTTTATCAATTTAATCATTATCCTTTAAAAAATACATAAAAATATTTAAAGTTAATTTTTTATATTTTAAATAAAAACATAAAAAATGGTAATTTTTTAAAAAAAATATGAAATCAATAAAAATTCTTTAAAATTTAAAAAAAGAAAACAATTTTAAAAATATATACAAAAATTCTAAAATTTAATGTTATCTAAAGCGGATTGGACCGACCAGTCAGACCAGGAATTAGTTGGGGTATCAGTCCGGTGAGAGGTAAAAAATAGGTTGACCTACAAATCAGTACACACTGGTTGAACCAAGTTAAAAAATTAGTTGAACCGAGCTAAAAATCAATTGAACTGATTTCAAACTGACATGACCAATTAGTTCCTAGAATGATCGGTTTGACCGGTTCAAAGCAAATAAATTATTAAAAAATAAAATATCAAAATATTATAAAAATTAAAAAAATTGATTCAATTGTCTGTTGAGCTGATTTTTTTAGTTCACCTCAATTGGTCTGTACCAAAATTTTTAAATTTATAAAAATTAATTTTTAAATTTTTTTATGTATTTTAAAAGATAAGGACTAAATTGACAAAAAATATAAATATTGATGACTAAAAAAGTTACTTTACCTTTGACATCATTAACTTTAACTGTAAAATTAGATGAAGGGACCAAAATTTTTAAATAAAAAAACCACAAGACCTCAATGTTTCAAAATTATAAGATTAAATTTTAAATTTTAAATTTTAAAATAGTACAATGTTATTTTACATTAAAGTCAGTGTTGCAATGAAGAGGAATTGCTTCCACATGTATTTGATGTGATAGATGTCAAGTTTAATAAATTTAGAGTTAATATATAATTTGGCCCTGAACTTGTTCATTTATATCTAGTTGGTCTCTAAATTTTGTTTTTGGACTTAGTTGATCTCTGAACTTGTATTTTGTCAACCAAGTCGGTACATTCACACTAACACTGTTAATTGTGTTGATGTGGCACTGTTAACTAATCCAGTGATGCCACGTGGCAAGCATAAATTTAAAAAATATAAAATATAAAATATGTTTGTCACATGGTGTTTTGAAAGGCTACCACATGGCACCACTAGATTGGCTAGAAATGTCACGTCAGCATAAACTATCGGTGTTAGTATGGAGAGACCAACTTGGTTCACGAAATATAAGTTCAGAGACCAACTAGGTCCAAAAAAAAGATAGGGACCAACTAGGTACAAATGGACAATTTCAAAGGCCAAATTATATATTATCCCATTAATTTATTTTTTGTAAAAAACTTAATATTTTACGTTTTTCCCATTCTTTTCAATTCTTGTTCCCCATCTTAAAGAGGAATATATCTAGTTAAATTTTTCTGTCTGGATACATTGTATTTTCCTTTTTTGCAAAAATTTTCAATCAATTTCTCCATCTAATTAATTTGGGTTTTTGTTGAAAAGTGGCCAATCATGCTGCTGTTATGTTTTTGTTGCAGCTTGTGTGCATGTTGCATTAACAAGTTTTCTGTTTTAGTTGCAATGTAGTTTAGTTTGGTTGAAAATGAACAAGCTTGATGACAGCTTGATGTGTTTAGGTAGTGAATGTGTTTACATGGTTTTATTCAGTGCAAAGTCTCCTTAAACTCCCTGTTCTACTTGGCGAACCCACTTCGCCAAGTCTTTGTCTGTGACTTGCTTCTCTTTTATTTGCTGTGAGAGGGTAGGCTTCACTTGCAGTTTAGCGAGCAGTCCCTCATCACTCATCGCACTCAAACACGCGAACAGAGCTCGTAGCACACTCATTGATTTTCTACTTAAGGCGTCCGCAGCCACGTTCACCTTTCTAGGGTGATATTATATCACACAATCATAATCCTTCAATAGCTTGATCCACCTTCTCTGTCGTAAGTTCAAATCTTTCTGTGTAAAAAGGTACTTGAGTCTCTTATGGTCTATGTAGATGGTACATCACTTGTAATACAGGTAGTGTTGCCAAATCTTGAGTGCAAACACCATTGCTGCTAACTCTAGATAGTGGGTTGGGTAGTTTCACTCATGAGGCTTCAACTATCTTAAAGCATAAGCCACCACCCTGCCTTCTTGTTGGAAAAAAATCCGGTTTAAAAACAGTTTTCTTGCACACAAAAAAATTAAAATTTTGAAAACCTACCCGGTTTGTTATATTTATAGCAATAAACCTTAACTGAATTTGTACCTATGTTTTTTGATAAGTGGATCCTTGATGTTTTTTGGCTTTCAACCAAAATTCTCCTCTATTCTCATACCACAAACTGCTTCGAGTGTGAGCTTGAACCAATTAAATTAAAACACAAAACTAGAAAAAGTTTTCCTTTTAGGGTGAAAATGAAAATTCTCTCATCTATAATAGAAACCGGTAAAGTTATTATTATGAAAAATATGTTTATACGTTGAGAATAAAGTCTTTCAATTTTTCGACAGAATAACAATCTCTTAAAAGTTATGTTAATAGCTCTACCGGTGCCATCTATTTATAAGAAGGGAAGATAGAACCTCTATAGAGTTGTAAAAGTTTATTTCCACTAGAAAAACAATATCCTATTTTATCTAGGATTTAGGTAGCAACAACCCTAGTTAATGATACTAGGGTTTTGTCGCCCCACTTCCTTACATGAGGGGTTTTGGGCCTCTTTCACATCGGGTCCAATTACGAGTACTTCTTGGGCTTTTTTTTACCCAGTACTCTGTAATATGATCCAACCCGATTCAATTTTTTTTATTTTACAAAATAAACTTTAATACCTACATATTAAATAATTTTCTCACCTTAATTTTACCCCCTGTAAAATTTTGACAATCTTACCCCCGGTACAATTTTGACAATTTTACCCCCGGCAAAATTTTGAGAAAATTCATTCAATATGTCACAAATCAACATGTTCACTATAACCAAATGATTTATTTTCATTTTTGGGCTTCAAAATAGTCCAAAAACATAAACTCAGTTTTCCATTATTTTTTAAGTAATCCTATATAGGATTGCAAGTTTCCATTTCCATTTTTGGAAACCTACAATCATTTGCAAATGATTTCATTTCTCTATTTCGGAGGAAACCATAATCATTCCTAAATGCTTCCCATTTCTCTTTTCTTTTTCATTCTGTTCATTTCTATTCAAACACGCATTTCATTTCTTGTTTAAATGAGATAGCAGTGGGACCGATTGGACATATGTATTTGAGGCTCAATTGATTTATAATTAAGTTTAGGCTTTTTGCCTATTAATTATGAACTCATTTAGTCTTGAAGTCATTCAACTATAGTATCGTGACTGAGCTCTCCCCAACGACATACCATTATGAAAGCAACTGCTCAATGCTCGTCCAATGGCCTTTTCATAAGTGTGTTACCCTCATAGGATATCATTGATCTCTTTGGGATAATATTCGTTCTCCCAATGTGATCCTATTTTATCTCACGGTAACCATTACATCTTCTTTCATGAAAAGTCAATCACTATCAAATAGTGATCAAGTCATCCATCACAAAGACGAACGACCCGTGACCACGTCTACTTTTCATCAACCATGTAATGCCAATGAGAGGATATCATTTACCCATGTTTGGGGCTATGAATTCCACTATTGTGAATGACGTTACATACTACAAAAGTCATCCACCCAACGAACCAGCTTTCGATTCCTTATCTATTTGAACTTAAGTTTTCATTTACATCAAAGTGTATAAGTCACACATAGATAGTCTGCCATGCACTCAGGATTTAGGTATGTCACACTATGAATATTACAAATGAATAAATCAATAAACAGATTCGGGATATATTCTGCTTGGGTCTTATCCGATGTATTGTCAGTCCAGTCAGTCACATATATGTCACTATCTTCTGGGAGTCATTCGCTCTTATATCCAAGACAAGGCATCTCCTTAGTTGGACTTGATAAATGACATATTATTCTTTCAATTGATTTGCTTATTTCTGATTACACTAAGGACATATTTGGATTTGTCTACTAATACAAGTTGTCTTTCTGTACAACAACCCGACCACGTAATATCGCTTAGTATTAGTTAAACATTTAGACAACTAATGAATGACATTTTCTTTGCTTGCAAAAACCATGTAAGGACAATAATACAAAGTATATTAATTTAATTAATGAATAATTTTATTAATTAATCTGTTCCGAAAAATTACAAGTGTACTTACATGAAAATACTAAACTCAGGGTACCAGATCCAGCACTTCTTGCATCAGAACACAGCTCAGTCCCATATGCGAAGCATCACTATAGACTAGAAAGTCCTTTCTAGATTCTAGTTGAATTAGTACAGCTGCTTTGGTGAGTATCACCTTAAGTTTTTCGAAGCTCTTCTGTCTTTCACCAGTCCACGTGGATTCCTCATCCTTCTGTACCAGCTTTGTTAAGGGTGCTACAATGGTGGCGAAGCCCTCAACAAATCTGCGATTGTAACACCCCTCACTCGTATTCAACGCCGGAATAGGGTTACGAGGTATTATCGACCAATTCACAACACATATAGTATACATTTATACAACAATAATAATTTATTCTCAATAATCATTCAACACAATCACATTGTCCCTTATAAGGGCCTATGAGGCCTTATTCATGCTTTAGAAGTTGTTCAGGACTAAACCGATATCATACAAAAATTTTGGAAACTTAGAAATTTTCCATGTAAACAAGAGTCACACGTCCATGTGAGCAGGTCGTGTGTCTCACAGGGCTAGTAGACACGCCTGTGTCTCAGGCCGTGTGAAAACAGGGCATACATACTGACTTGGACCACACGCCCGTGTGTCTAGCCCGTGTACCCTTCGAAGAGGCCACACACGCCTATGTGCCAGACCGTGTGCTAGGCCGTGCCAAAATTGTAGGCTATACTGACTTATGCAACACGGCCAAGTCACACGCCCGTGTACTAGGCCGTGTGACAATTAGAGGGGTATACTGACTTATACCACACGACCAGTCACACGCCCGTGTGTGAGACCGTGTGGAGCATACTGACTTCAATTTAATTTCAACACCAGGGGACACATGACCGTGTAACTTGACCGTGTGTCACACATGGCTGAGACACACGCCCGTGTCTCTGCCCGTGTGGACAAAAATAAGCTATTTACCAAGCCATTTTGCCACCCCATTTGGTACACACTTTCACCTACACATATGGCACAGAAACAAAGCAAAATAGGCAATCCATAACAACCAAATCAACCATAAATCTTACCATTTCATCTAACATTTCTTAGCCTAAACTTCAATCACAATCACCATCAATTTATCAACCATTTCCAAGTAACATTAAACACTTCACAAAATGACATTAGCTCATATCTAAAAACATTTACAAAACATACATCATTTTGTTCCATTTCACAAGAATAATAATAATTTCATATACCTCATAATATAAACCATAAGCACACTTATATATACATAATCAAACTAGCCAAATTAAGCCAAATCTCATGGCTATAAATACAAACAAAACATAACTATACATAAGTCATCTCAAATGGCAATATTCACTTTCAAAATATAAACAAAATGACTCAAGCCTATACATGCCATATACCATATATACATAACTCAAAAGTACCAAGTAGATGGTTGGATAGTGTGGCGTAATCTCTAACGATCTCGAATCCGAGCTAGCTTTGAATTCACTATAAAACACGGGAAAAACAAACAAGGTAAGCTAAAAGCTTAGTAAGTTCATACTAATTATACTCAACAATTTATCAATTTGAACAAGTTAATGTATAATTCATGATAATATCAAATCTTCCATAAGCTTATTTGTAACACCCCTTACCCGTGTTTGACGCCGGAACATGGTACGAGGCGTTACCTAATTTAAACACATATTAACATACATTTTTGGGTCATAAAAGTTCGTTCAAATTTAAAACTTTTCAAACTTTGTCTTAAAATCCCTAATATGAGCCTACGAGGCCCAAAACACACTTTAGAAACGGTTCGGGACCGAACCAAGTTCTTTAGAAAAACTATGGAAAATGTCACTAAAAACAGGGGCACACGCCCGTATGACCTAATAACATGGCCATGTTAAAGGACTGTGTAACTCACACGGCCTAAGCATATAGGGACACGCTCGTGTCCCTTGCCCGTGTGGATTTATTTCTCAATTCAAACCTTTAGGGGTTCTCACACGGCCTGGCACACGTCTGTGTCCATGGCCCGTGTTCCTCACATGGCCATGACACGCCCGTGTCTCAGCCCGTGTGTTAAAACCTTGACATTCTGTTTCTGACGTGTACTAGGCCGTGTGGCGAATTTAATTTCGCATTTAAGGTGCAGACTTCACACGGCCTAGGCACATGCCCATGTATTATGGCCGTGTCATCCACACGGTTGAGACACACGGCCGTGCCTCAGCCCGTGTAATTACTACTGGGCATTCTGTTTTACCAAATTAAGGTGCAGGGAACACACGACTGAACTACACGCCCATAGGGCAGACCGTGTGTCATACACGGCCTAGACACACGCCCGTGTGTCTACCCGTGTAGACAAAAACAAGGCTATTTACCAAGCCCTTTTGCCACCCTTACTTGCACCAACATAAGCCACATCAAGTAACACCAGTCCACATATAACCATCTGACCAAATCAGCTACAACCAAGAGATACACACATCAAGGCCACTACACTTCATTCTCATGAAAAACTTATCACATACTTTATCAATCCAATCATGCGACTTACTCATTCATGCATTAACACACCATTTACATATGTCAATAACAAGTATTAGCCATCATCCATGGCCTTATACAAAATGAATAAATCTTCAAGACAAGCCAACACATTTGCCCAAAACAATATGACACTTGACAAAAAACCAAGTCCCTATACATGCCATACTCAAAATGATAAATCTAATTATACCAAATGTTCAGATTGATAGTGTGATCGAGCCTCCGACGTCCTTTGATCCCCGAGCTAGCTTGGCGATACTATAAGAAAATAGAAAGGAAAGGGAGTAAGCATAAAGCTTAGTAAGTTGCATGTAAATAAGTAACAACATCAACCATACATCTTTAAACACATAGCATATTATAAACCAGCACAACATTCTTGAATTAACAATGGTAGATTTACTACATATTTACACATCACAAGTTTAAGCTAAAGATTACAAGATCGTCCCGAAATCATTCTCATATATAGAACTTACTCAATTTCATCCTTACCATTAAGGCATCATAACTAAGCTCATATCTCATGAGTTTCGAGTAAGAATCTGTACCACTCACAACATGATTATATCCTTTCATATCTTTATCATAAGCTTAAATAACCCGTGGAACCATCTGGAATACTAAAGGATATTCGATAAGCCTCACACAAGAGGGTAAAATGCCGATGCCATGTCCCAGACATGGTCTTACAGTGGCTCAGATGTCGAGGCCGATGCCATGTCCCAGACATGGTCTTACACTAGCTCTCGTCTCAAGACCGATGCCATGTCCCAGACATGGTCTTACACAAGCACACATATCAACGCTGATGCCATGTCCCAGACATGGTCTTACACTGGCTCTCATAATGTGGCCGATGCCATGTCCCAGACATGGTCTTACACTAGCACACATATCAACGCCGATGCCATGCCCCAGACATGGTCTTACACTGGCTCTCATAATGTGGCCGATGCCATGTCCCAGACATGGTCTTACACTAGCACACATATCACTCAAATGTCATGGCATGGATATCCAATCTATTCCTAAGGTTCAACCGGGAGTTTTTACTACATTAATTCTCATCATGCATATTCACAACAATAATCAAACACTTTATGCCATATTAATTGTTCAATACATAATAATAACAATAAAGTTGTATTATTTACGTACAACTTACCTCGGTATACAAAAAGTGGGCGACTAGATTGGATTAGTCTACTAGCTTGGTTTTCCCCCTGTCTAAGTCCGGATCCCGTTTTTCTTGATCTATAATGATAAAGTTCACTTATTTAATCACTACATTAATCAAGACAATCTATAATTCATACCTGGGCAAAATTACCATTTTGCCCCTAGACTTTCACATAATTACGATTTTGCCTCTAGGCTCGCAAAATGATTTTCATCAAATTTCCTCCTTTAACAAGTCTAGCCGAACCTTTATTACTCTTATAGAAACTCACAATTTTCAATTATTTCACACATTTACAACATATTTTATAAACTTCACAAAATGGTCCTTTTAGGTGTTTCCATGAAAACCCCATTCACAAAAGTTATTTATTTAACAACCAAGATTCATTTTCTTCCATAAAATTTCAGCAAACAACATAAAAACTCTCATGGCAAGAACCTAAACTCTCAACCATTTTGCAAAATAGTCCCCTCATTAGCTAGATTAAGCTATAGGGGTTCCAAAAACACAAAAATTAACAAAAACAACTACCAAAATCACTTACTTGCAAGTGAAAAGCTTGGCTGAAATTTGAGCTCTCAAAACCCTTAAGTTTGCTGAAAATTTTGGTGGAAGAGGAAGAAGATGGGAAAAGATGATAACTTTTTCTTTGTTTTATTTTATTTTATTCATTTAGTCACCTAATGCCACCAAACTTTAACCAATTTCATGCATTAAAAATTCAAGTCCAGCCACCATAATTTCAGTGGTCTATTTACTCAATAAGGACCTCTACTTTAGTGTTCCATAACACCTTTAGCTTGCAGAAGAAAACTTTTGTACTTTATGCGATTTAGTCCTTTTTCGAAATTAAGCAAGAATACACTAAAATTAGTTCACCAAAATTTTCATGTACTCATATAATTATGCTATAACACATAAAATAATATTAAAAAAATAATTTTTTTGGCCTCGGATTAGTGGTTTCGAAACCACTATTTTGACTAGCCCAAAAATTGGGCTGTTACATTATTCATATACTTATATGCAAAGTCATAACCTTTTCTATTTGAACTTCATACTTACATGTACATACTTGTACAAATTCATAACGAACTCATACCTTCTCTTAACACTGTCGAATACTCGATGTTTCACACACTAAGTGCCATCGCATAACCGAAGCTATTATAATCCCGTACACTAAGTGCCTTACATAGCCGAAGCTATCTCAGTCTCGCATACTAAGTGCCATAAATAGCCGAAGCTATCTCGAATCGCACACTAAGTGCTAAACATAGTCGATTTATCGTTGAACATGACCGTAGTCTCGTATATACAATTTATGCAATATCAAAGCATTAAAAGCATAATTGTAATAATGTTTATCACGTATGAACTTACCTCGAATGTTAAAACGGCGAATCGAGTCGATTAGTCGATAACCTTCGTTTTCCCCCGATCCTGATCCAAAATCCATTTTTCTTGATCTAAATATATTATAAATTAACTTATTCAATCATCTATTCGTTCAATTTAGTCCAAAATACATATTTGGGCATTTTTACATATTAACCCCTAAACTTTCGCATTTAATCAATTTAGTCCCTATTTCACAAATACACAAAATTCACACAATTCAACAAAACCCATGCTTGGCCAAATTATTTATAGATCCCTAGCAGCCCAAAACTTTCATTTATTTTACATTTCAACTACACAATTTGCACATTTTATAATTTAATCCCTATTATGCATTTTCATCAAAAATCACTTAACCAAACATGTAAAACTATCATCAAGCTTTCATATTTCAACATTAAACATCAAAGAACACATGGATTCAACAATGGAAACTCTCAATATCTTTAACAGTTTTGAAATCTAAGGTACAGGCTAGCTAGAATACGAAGCAACGATCTCAAAAACGTAAAAAATCATCAAAATTCGAGCTTTAAACACTTACCAATTAATCTTGCAAGTGCTGAACCCTAAAACTCGATCAAAGGCGTTCTTCTTCATCAATATTCGGCCAAAAGAGAGAAAAGATGGACAAAAATTCACTTTGTTTTTATTAATATAACATTTATTAACTATTTTAGAATTTTAACCTTAAAATTAATACAAAATTTCATTTATGCCAAACCGTTAACATCCACTAACCAACTAATGGTATATTTACCACTTAAGGACCTAAACTTCAAAGTTCTATAGCTATTTGACATCATTAGCTAATAGAACAACACTTTTACAATTTACGCAATTTAGTCCTTTTTACCGAATTAACCATTCAAATAGTAAAATTAGCTCACGAAATTTTCACACATGTAAAATAACATGCTGTAAATACCGAAAATAATATTAAAAATAATTTTCCAACATCAGATTTGTAGTTCCAAAACCACTGTTCCGATCTAGCTAAAATCGGGCTGTTACAACTCTCCCCCCTTAGGGATTTTTGTCTCCGAAAATCTTACCAGTGAATAGGTTTGGGTACTATTTTCGTATAGCTTCCTCGGGTTCCCACGTAGCTTCTTCAACCTCGTGTCGATGCCATAATATTTTTACTAATACGATTCTCTTATTTCTCAGTTCTTTGATCTCACGAGCTAAAATTCGAATCGATTCTTCAACATATGACATATCAGACTAAATTTCAACCTCGGTTGGGGAAATGACATGTGAAGGGTCGGATCGATATCGTCGAAGCATCGACAAATGAAACACATTATGTATTTTCTCTAACTCAGACGGAAAAGATAGTTGATATGCCATTGGCCCAACTCGCTCAGTAATTTCATACGGTCCGATGAATCGTGGACTCAATTTCCCTTTCCGACCAGACCGTAATATCTTTTTCCACGGTGACACTTTCAAAAACACTATATCCCCGATCTGGAACTCAATATCTTTCTGTTTCAAGTCTGCATACGATTTCTGTTGATCTAAAGCTGCTTTCAAACTATCGCGAATTATTTTCACTTTTTCTTCAGTCTCTCTGATTAGATCAACCCCGTGAATCTTGTTCTCGCTAAGCTTAGTCCAGTACAACGGTGTTCTACATTTACAACTGTATAGAGCTTCGTACGATGCAATTTTAATACTCGATTGAAAGCTATTATTATACGCAAATTCAATCAGCGGTAAATATTTCTCCCAGCTACCTTCAAACTCAAGAATGCAACAACGCAACATATCCTCAAGTATCTGAATAACTCGCTCGGATTGACCATCCGTTTGCGGATGAAATGCAGTGCTAAAATGCAACTTTGAACCCAAAGCTTCTTACAATTTCTCCCAAAATCGCGAAGTAAATCTTGGATCTCTATTCGAAACAATAGATAGGGAAACACCATGTAATCTTACAATTTCGGAAATATACAGCTCAGCTAATTTATCAAGCGAGAAATCTGTATGTACTGGAATAAAATGAGCTGATTTTGTCAATCTGTCAACAACAACCCAGATCGTATCTTTCTTTTTCGGAGATAAGGGTAAACTCGATACGAAATCCATTGTTACTCTATTCCAATTCCACTCAAGAATCATAATAGGCTGTAATAAACCTGACGGCACTTGATGCTCAGCTTTGACTTGCTGACAAATCAAACATTTCGAAACAAATTCTGAGATATCTCGTTTCATGCCATGCCACCAATAAAGTTGTTTTAAATCGTTATACATTTTCGTGCTTCCCGAATGTACTGATAAACAACTACTGTGTGCTTCGTTTAGAATCTTCCAAATTAGTTCAAAATTTCTTGGTACACATATTCTATCACGAAACATCAAATAGTCATCAGGCCTTATTCAAAACTCTGAATCAGAAGTCGACTCACACTGAGCTCGCTTTGCTTGCAGATCATTATCAAATTTTTGAGCCTCACAAATTTGGTGTAGAAATAACGGTCTCGCTTTCAACTCGGCTACTATCGAACCGTTGTCAGACAAAGCTAGTTGCGTATTCAAAGCATGTAAAGTAAATAAGGACTTTCGACTCAAAGTGTCAGCAACTACATTAGCTTTCCCTGGATGATAGTCAATCACTAATTCATAGTCTTTTAGCAATTCTAACCATCTTCATTGTCGCAAATTCAAATCTTTCTAAGTAATCAGATAGTTCAAACTTTTCTGGTCAGTATAAACATGGCATTTCTCACTAAACAAATAATGACGCATAATTTTCAATGCAAAAACTATAGTAGCCAACTCTAAGTCATGTGTCGGGTAGTTCTTTTCATGCGGTTTCAATTGTCTGGAGGCATAAGCTACAAATTTTCCCTCTTGCATCAATACGCAACCCAAACCGTTCAGTGACGCGTCGCTATAAATCACAAATTCTTTACCCGACTCAGGTTGAACCAACACTGGTGCCTCAGTTAACAATGCTTTCAATTGTTCAAAACTCTGTTGACATTTTTCTGACCATTCGAATTTCACATCTTTCTGAAGTAGTCGTGTCATCGGTGTCGTAATCATCAAAAATCCTTTCACGAATCGTCGGTAATATCCTGCTAATCCCAGAAAACTACGGACATCAGATACATTCCTCGGAGATTTCCAGTCAACAATAGCAAAAATCTTGCTCGGATCAACTCGAATGCCATCCGCCGAGACTATATGTCCTAAAAATCCAACTTCCCGGAGCCAAAACTCACATTTGCTGAATTTTGCTTATCTCTCATGGTTTACAATACAATCCTCAAATGCTCGGCATGCTCAAACTCATCTCGTGAATAGATCAGAATGTCATCAATGAACACAATAACAAATCTGTCTAAATACGGTCTAAAAATATGATACATCAAATCCATAAAAATGGTAGGAGCATTAGTCAAACCGAAAGGCATAACAAGGAATTCATAATGTTCGTACCTCATTTTGAACGCTGTCTTCGGCACATCTGAGTCTTTAACTCGCAACTGATAATAACCCGATCTCAAGTCAATTTTTGAAAACACTATTGCACCTTTC
This sequence comes from Gossypium sturtianum, assembly GCA_025698515.1. Taxonomy (NCBI): domain Eukaryota; kingdom Viridiplantae; phylum Streptophyta; class Magnoliopsida; order Malvales; family Malvaceae; genus Gossypium; species Gossypium sturtianum. Next base: position 65,420,066 of record CM046953.1, read on the forward strand.
AACTGATCAAATAAATCATCAATCCGCGGAAGAGGGTATTTGTTCTTTATAGTCACTTTATTTAATTGTCTGTAATCGATACACATTCTCATCGTGTCGTCTTTGTAACACCCCTTACCCGTACGCCGGGATAGGGTACGAGGCATTACCAGACTTATTCACAAGCAAACATTCAAAACCGAGACATGAAGTTCCACTCAAATTTAAAACTTTTCAAAAAAAATCATATCGTCCTTAAAACGAGCCTACAAGGACCAAACATGCATCGGAAGTGGTTCGGGACTAAACCAAAACTTTGGAAACTTTTTGGAAACTTAGAAAATTTTTCATGTAAAAGGGCTCACACGTCTGTGTGGTTCAAAGGACACGCCCGTCCTGCAGGCCGTGTTCGAAATTAGGGTGCTCTCTGACTTGTGCCACACGCTTGTGTGCTAGGCCATGTAGCACACACGACTGAGACACACGCCCGTATCTCTGCCCGTGTCCTCAATTCTGGACATTCTGTTTTGCAATTATTTAAGGTGCAAGGGACACACAGCCGGAACACATGCCCGTGGGGCAGACCGTATGTCACACACGACCTAGAGACACGCCCGTTAGTCTAACCATGTGGACCAAATAAAGGCTATTTACGAAGCCATTTTCCACCCTTGTTCACACATACACTTACACCAATTCAAAGGCACAAAACATATCATACTTAGGCAACCAAACATCCACAATTATGACCATATCACCAAAGACACTAGCACATATATATCCATACTTAGGCTTACAACCATGATAGCCCAAATAAGCCAATCTACATTGCCAAATATCAAACAAGCTTTTGAAAATCACAAGCCAGCACATTGGCTACAATCACAATGACACATTTAACAAAATGACTAAGTCCCTATACATGCCATAGACTTAAAATACTTGAATTCATTTATACCCAAAATGATAGCTTGATAGTGTGATAGAATCTCCGGCGATCTCCAAATCGAGCTAGCTTATTAGCCCTATAAGACATGGGAAAGGAAGGGGGTAAGCTATATAGCTTAGTAAGTTCATATACAAATAATAAACAACATTAATTATACATTTTCATATGAATAACATGACATATATTAACATAAATGTCATTAAACTTAATGAGCACATCTTACTCTATCATAAGATTAACATATCATTTACCACAATCAACAAACCATTTCAAACCTCACATAAGACATACACATTAATTATGAGCATTTACATTCAAGCGTATACACTTACATCTTACAATTGCCAAAACTCTTATCTTTCCACGTTTCCATAATCATTTTAATAGGAAATTTTGCCAATCTTTCCTTTATCTCATAACCGATAAATCGCAATTTGCATGAATATAACGTGCTATGTCATAACTCAATCTAGCCCGAAAGCCAATCACAAGATCGTCAATCGAGTTTACTATGTATTTCATACATCACAAGTATAGACCCATAATCACAAGGTTTTCACAAAATCATTCTCGTGGAAATCATGAACTCAAAATTTCATGAAGTCAATGCTTATAAACTTTACGTACATACCTGTACCAATTCGTAATACTCACATACTTTTTCTCTTCTTTGACATACCCGTTGAATTTCCCGTTGAACCATTTGGAATACTAAAGGATACTCGAGAATCTCGTACATCTGATCAGTACCAATGCCATATCCGGATATGGTCTTACACGAAATCTCATTTCGATGCCATATCCCGGATATGGTCTTACACAAAATCTCATATCGATGCCATATCCCGGATATGGTCTTACGCGAAATCTTAGATAACCCTAATGTAATGACATTTGTATCCTACCTATTCCTAAGGTTCAACCGGGATTTTCTCGCTTGTCGAACTTTGTTGAATTCATTCAAAGAGTAAATCACAGTTCATACAATAATAACACAATTAAAGCATAAATAATAATGCATTATTTACATACGAACTTACCTCGACATAGAAATGGCGAAAAGGACTTAATCGTTAATAACTCATTTTTCCTCTGTTCTAGGTCCAAACCTTGTTTTTCTAGATTTTTAATATCACATTTAACTTATTCAATCATTATACAATTCAAATTAGCACAAAATCACATTATGGAAAAAATTACATTTTTGCCCCTAAAGTTTGACATTATTATAATTTAGTCCCTAGGCTCGTAAAATGAGTTTCATTCAATTCTTCAAAGCCCAAGCTCAGTCGAACCTATGTCATACTCATAACAGCCCACATTTTTCATTTATTCACACTTGTACTACTCATTTTACAACTTTTGCAAACAAGTCCTTTTTGACGTTTTTACCGAAAATCACTTAGCAAAAGTCGTTTATTCAACATCAAAATACACAAATATCCAACATGGGTCAAACCTTAGACCTTGATCTTTTCTCAAATTAGTGGTAGAAATAGGTTGATGTTGTTACGAGGATTTTAAAAATGTAAAAATCATTAAAAGCGGGGCTAGAACGGACTTACAATCGAGCTTGGAAGCTTGAAAAACCTTAGCCATGGTTTCTCCATGTAAGTTTCGGCCATGGGGTAGAAGATGGACAAAAATTGGCTTTTAATTTGGCTTTTTAATTCATTTATTAACTAAATGACCAAAATGCCCCTAACTTAAAACATAACAATTCTCTTACTTCATGTATATTTTTGTCCACTAGCTTAACCAATGGTCTAATTACCATATAAGGACCTTCTATTTTAAATTTCATAGCAATTAGACACCTCTAGCATGTGGAACTTAACTTTTGCACTTTGTACAATTTAGTCCTTTTGACTAAATTGAGTGCCCAATCGTCAAAATTTTTGAACGAAATTTTCACGAAACAATTACATAAAATTGTAGACCATAAAAATATAATAAGAATAAATTTTACTGCATCGAATTTGTGGTCCCGAAACCACTGTTTTGACTAGACCCAAAATATGGCTGTTACAACTCTCCCCCTTTTAGGGATTTTCGTTCCCGAAAATCTTACCAGAAATGAGATTAGGGTAACATTCTCGTAGTTTCCTCTACCTCATCGAAGAGTCCTCTTCCAGGGAAATACTTCCAGAAGCACTCAGTCATTGATCTCGAATCCAATATCTTAAATCATCAAATCTGTATACTACTTATGTCAGTCTGAAGTTGTTTTCAACTTTCATGAATCACTTTCACCCTTTTCCTCAGAATCACAACTTAATTCCACCTCATATATCTCTTTCCAAGGCAATACTCTCGGAAGCATGCTATCGCTGAACGGGAATTTCATATCCCCTTTTTTCAAATTCACATAAGTTTTCTGACAATTTGAAGTGGATTCTAAACTGCCACAAATCACTTTTACTTTCTGTACGTTTTCTAATCAGATAGTCTCAGAAACATATAACTCAACTAATCTATCAGGTTACATACCCGATCACCAGGACATCTATTTCAAATAACTGTACATTTCATTACTCCCTGAATGAACAAACGAGCTACTACTAAGTCTTGTACAACATTTTCTGTATAAGCTCTGGATAATTCATTGCACGAATTCTACCTCGGAGTAATAATAACAGAAATCAGAATCAAAAGTCGTCTCACACAGTACTCGTTTAGTTTACCACTCACTATCACATTCTTGAGATTCTCAATCTTGCAAAGAAAACATCGCTTTAGCTTCTAATTTAGCTGGATTTAGACCTTCATCAAATAGGATTAATCATGTATCCAATACTCACAAAATGAATAAATGCTTTCCATTCAAGCATCTGCAACTATATCTACTTCCTCAAAGGTTAATCGTTAATTATTCACAAGCTTTCAATAGTTCAAGCCATCAACGTTGTCTTAATTTGTAGATTTTTCTATACATTAGATACTTTACACTCTTGGAATCAAGGAGCATATGACATTTTTTTCGTCGAACCAACGATGTCATCAAATTCTCAACACAGACATAAAAAGTGGCCGACTCTAAATCACCCGTCGGACGGTTCCTTTCATGTGACTTTATCCGTTTGAAAGCATAAACTATCACTTTACATGCTTGTATTAAAACACATTCTAATCCGTTTAATAGTGCATTACTAAAAAATCACAAATTCTTTACTCAATTTGAACTGGACCTAGAATCAGTGCTTCGGTTAACAATACCTTCAACTATTTTCAACTTTGCTAACATACAACGGACCATTCAAACTTTCACAAATGTGATATCTTTATCAACTGGAACAGCTTTAACTCATAACAACATCATTTGATTAGAACAAATCTAATAGGTATATCTCCGTATCATACCTTCTAGAATATGAATTCTTCCTTCAAACTGCCCGTCTATTCACCCATGAATGTACAAGATTTTATTCTCTCACCTGAGGATAAACTTAAGTGCATATAACTCAAATTATTTTTCAACTAACCAGCTCGCTCAGATAAAAATAACTGAGTCGATCTCAACTATCAAATAATATCATACCAAATACTTCCTTCTTCATGCTGTTAAAATAGCTCAAACATACAATTTTTCAAAATTTCTTCACATGCTAGTACAAAAGATCTTTACAATCATATTAGCTCAAGGAAACAAATATCTTGATTGGAATCATTGACCTTACTCAAACTTACCTAGGAGAAGAAAACCATCGTACAATTTGAGCATGAGCTTCCACTATCTATACCTTTGCTGATGTCAATTCCTTTCACGAAAATTAAAAAAATCCTGATACCAGAATCACCACGCTCCTATGATCGAACCAGGAATACATTCATAATAGACATAGTTATCACAAGCCAAAGACACACTTTAAAGATGAGCCATGATTGATAATTTACGAAATAAGGGTGATAAGAAAGCCAAGATAAAGAAATCCAAGATGCAATATGATACTAGAAGTCCGAGAACATATCTCATAAGAAAATAATAAAGACCTTGATGATTCCTCATAGAAAACCAGAAGAAAAACAATGCTTATATGCTCTGGAATCAATTGTAACAGAGATAATATATTTTCCAAATATATATAAAACAAAACAACATCCAGTAGAGTTAGAAGAATAGCCTCACATAAATTTCTCCAACAACTTTTATTCTCAACATAATAGAATAGAATCCCAAAGAGAGAGATATAAGAAATGTTGCTCATCAACCAACCAGACCAACAATACTTTCATCTAACATTATAATCAGCTAGCATTCTCATACGATAAAAATTTTCATCAGAAAACGAACAATCACACATATCCCTGAGGATAAACGAATATATAAAATACCTAGGAGAGATCATCATAGTCTAGTCAATTACGACTATTACACTCAGACATCTTTACGATTCAAATATCATTTCTCTGACTAATTCTGTCATCACTAATCCTGTATAATTCCATTCACTAACGAAAATCAATCCGTAAGAAATTCCAGCAAATACATACTTTAGACATCACACCTGAATGAGTCGATTAGCCAAGATTAACCTTTTTCTTTAACCGTGACATTGCGAAATCCAATGATCTTTAGAATAACCTGGCATCTTTTCCAGAACTGTATTCACTTGTCAAACTATTCTTAACTCTGACCACATTATTAGTCATTTCGCTACTGAACTCTTTAGTCTCTTACTTGTGAGCTCATTCAACATAAATCTCGTGAGATTTCGTTATAAAATACCACATTGGTAAGGGGTTGATGTCGTAAAACCTCTTACTCGACTCTCATAAATACACACATATAACTTAGCATTCATCGTCAACATAATATCTTCACAATCATATAATTCATTTCAAGCTAATTAGCATACATATTTATGTCACACGAACTTTCCAATTATCTTTGTTCAAACAAGTGCACTTAAACACACATTCCATAAATTTTGAGCAATTTCACTTATCACATTCACTTAATCACACAAGTTAGGCATATAACATCATATGATTGCCAAACAAACATGGATGAGCTTATCACATTATAAACTTTCATTTCACTTCACCTTTCCATATTTCAAGGATAATTCCTATTGAACTATTGTAATTTCGATGGATACTCGGGTAGTATACTCAAGGTATACATGTCAACAGTCCGTCAATTCATATTCAAAAGTGCCCCATTTGGGCACATATTCATAGAGCACACTCTTGAGCCACATATTACATAATAGGATTGCCAGTCTAGGCTAAATCCTTTTGGCAACGTATGCTCTAAAGGCTTACTCTGGATTACCTGTCGGGCTAAATCCATTTCATAACATATGCTCGAGAGGGCTTAACTCGAGATTGCCATTCTGGGCTAAATCCTTTTTGCAACATTTAAAACATTTTATCCGTTTCATAAAATCACCATAATCCATTGAAATACAACGTTCAACCGGAACAATGACATTTTACCCATATTTCTCAACTTATGGTGATTTCATTTTGTACATCATCACATACACATTTTCAAATACCTTAGTATCACTTTTAGCGTTTTCAAAACTAGCTCAGTTGGAAAGCATCTCTGCCTCAACAAAACGATTTCAATAGAGTCGGAAGATATCACACTATCACAGATGGTAATATGGCATGTATAGCTAGACTCTCACATATGCTAGGTTAGTTCGAGAATCTACTAAACCATAGCTCTAATACCACTAAATGTAACACCCCTTGTGTAATACCCCTTACTCGTATTCATCGTCGGAACCGGGTACGAGGCATTACCGGACATAACTCACTTGAACGTACAACTTTGAACTATATAATTTCATTTCAAATTATAACTTTCTAATTCATATACATAACACCCTTATTATGGGCCTACGAGGCCTTAAACATGCAAACGGAAGGTCTCGGGATCAAACCGGGAACTTTGATATACTTAGAAAAAAATTTGCCTTAATAGGGACACACGCCCGTGTGAAATGAGACACGCCCGTGTGAAATGGGACACGCCCGTGTGGTCACACACGCCCATGTCCCTAGCCCGTGTGGGATTTATTTTTCATTTTGAACCTAAAGGGGTTTTTACACGGCCAGGCACACGCCCGTGTCAATGGCCCGTGTGCTTCACACGGCCTAGACACGCCCGTGTCCTTGCTCGTGTGTAAAAACCTGGGTATTCTGTTTGTGACGTCAGCAACCTCATAAGGGTCACACGGCCTAGGCACAAGCCCGTGTGTCTAGCCCGTGGTCGACACTGACTTGCAAAATTAACATGCAGGGGACACACGGCCTAGCCACACACCCATGGGACTGACCGTGTGTCACACACGCTGTAACACCCCTTACCCGTATTCTACGCCGAAAGTGGGCCCGAGGCATTACCGAGTTAAAACCACTCGATCGCCACTTAGGCTCAATGTGACTACTCTCAATAGCTACCACAACTACCTCATTAAGGACCTACGGGGTCTTAAACATACATATGAGAGCTTCCGAGGCTCTATCGAAACTTTATCGATCTTAAAATTTCTTTCACTTAGACAATAGTCACACGCCCATGTGGAATGAGACACGCCCGTGTGCCCTCAAGACATGCCCGTGTCTTCCACCCATGGTCGACACTGACTAAATTCACACGGCCTGGACACGTCCGTGTTCTCCATCCGTAGTGAACACTGACCACTTTACACGGCCTAGGCACACGCCCATGTGGCTAGCCCGTGGTCTATTCTGACTTAAAAAGCTAACATGCAGGGGACACACGGCCAAGTCACATGCCCATTGGCTGACCGTGTGTCACGCATGGCCTAGACACACGCCCGTGTGTCTACCCACATGGACAAGAACAAAGCTATTTGTCATGCCCTTCTCACCCCTCTAGCATACACAACAAGTACTCATTCAACACATTCATAACCAACTCATAATGAACATAATCTTACATGGATAACTACATCTTTTTATATAATAAAGTAGCCAACAACCATGGCCTTATACAAAAATAGTTTATCCATCTAATGGCCAACACATCTTAGCCAATACAACAAAATTCACTAATTTATCTAGCCCCTATACATGCCATATAAAAAAACATTAAGTCTAATGTACCGGAGTGTGCTGATAGTGTAGGCGATCTTCCGATTAATCAACGTAGCACGATTCAATCTTTTTTCTCTATAAGACAAGGGAAAAGAAAGTAGTAAGCTTTGAGCTTAGCAAGTTTACACATAAACAATTTAAGCATTCTAGTATAAGCTAAACAACAATTAGCACTATACTAAAATATGTAATTCACATCCACTACTATGCTTACTCTTTCTATCCCTTACCACATCTCCAACACATCATGAGTCACATACTCATAATCATTGTCATGCACCCCTGCACTCAATAGCACATTTACTCAAAATACAACACATCATTATTTCTCAATAATACATCCACACAACTAAATTACTCGGTGGTTTCGCACTTAGCCCACCACAATCAGATCATAAGGTAGTATCGCACGTAGCCTACCACAAAGGATAATTATAGTGATTCCGCACATAGCTCACTAAATAATATGCTTAACAATAGTATCGCTTTACGACCCATCATTGTTAAGTATCAAGGTGGTATCGCACTTAGCCCACTATCAAGCATTATCACTACACATTCACATGTCTACTTTGTAATGCATTCATCCATTCACAACTACTATCTCATTCATTCCACTAGAATCAAATAGGTTCTCAATCATGCTACACATTAGCTAGCATTAACAATGTATACGGATAAATGCATCGTTCATACGTAAACTTACCTCGGTACTCAAAAAGTATGGAGATGTGCAATTTAGTCCACTACCTTGCCGTTGCCTCGGTTATGATCCGGGCTTCGTCTTTCTTGATCTAAAATGATAAATCAACCCGTTCAATACACACATTGACTAAATTGACCCTTATCTCATACTTTAGCAAAATTACCATTTTGCCCCTAAACTTTCTCATATTTACACTTTTGTCCCAAGGCTCGTAAAGTGATTTTCATTCAACTTTCTAGCCTTTCATGCTTAGCCGAATCATTTACTCAACTAAGGCAATCATCAATTCTCACTAAATCGTTCATGTATGACTAATCTCAAGACTTTCACAAACTAGTCCCTACATGCATTTTTCATGGAAATCACTTAGCAAAAGATGTTTCTACTACATCAAGCTTTCATATTCTTCCATAAAACATCAAAATACATGCATGTCATACATGGGTACATTTTTGAACATCAATCCTAGCTCAACATATAGCTAAAAATAGCTTACTCATGTTACTAGGACTTTAAAAATACGACGAATATCAAAAACGGGGCTAGGATGCACTTACTAGCAAGCTTGAAAAATTGAAGAACCCTAACAATGGCTCCCTTCAAATTTCGGCAGCTTGGAGAAGAAGATGAATGAAATTCTATCATCTTTTCCCATTTTTAATCATTTAATTGATAAATGACCAAAATGCCCATTCTCACTAGACTTTCCAATATCATCCACTCATGCCCATTTTTGTCCAAAAATTAGAATTTGGGAAAATTACTATTTAAGAACCTCTAATTGATAATCCAAAGCTATTTCATACAATTAGCTTCTAGAATCTCACATTTTGCAACTTTTTCAATTTAGTCCTTTTGGACAATTCAACCGCAATTTAACAAAATTGCTTCATGCAACTCCCACACTAACATGCAAACATAGCATGAACCTCAAAACTCATACATATACCTCTGATTTGTGGTCTCGTACCACTATTCTGACTAGGCCCTAAATTGGGATGTTACACACGGCCTAGACACACGCCCGTGTGCCTACCCGTGTGGACAAGAACAAGGCTATTTGCCAAGCTCTTTTTGCCACCCTAACTCACATATCAAAAATCCATTCATCTATTCACTAAGCAACCCAATTGTGCAACATACACTTTCATGAATAACCTCATCTTTTCAGAAATTAGTAATAATGAGCCATTAACTATGGCCATATACAAGAGAATTCATCTATAAGGAGGCAACACACTTGGCCAAAATAACAAAACATTTCTATTAAGCCTAGCCCCTATACATGCCATATTCAAAAATGCTAAGTCTAACTATACCGAGATGAGCTGATAGTGTGGGTGATCTTCCAGATAACTTCGTATCCCGAACCGGCTCTTTGACACTATAAAACAAGGGAAAGAGGAAAGGGAGTAAATTTTAAGCTTAGTAAGTTTACATGTAAACAAATAGCATCATAACGCATATATATATATCAATCAATGCTTTTCATACCAATCAAGAACAATCCACATTTCATAATCATGCTTACTCATTTCATCTCTTACCACATTTCAACCATATAACAAATATAATGCTCTCATTTATTTGCATACATTCCCTGCACTCATCACCACAACATCATATGAAACATATACTTAAATGATTTCTTAATGAATCATTCAGAATAATACCAAACACTCGGTGGTTTCGCACACATCCCACTATTAATCTATGATAGGATGGTATCGCACATAGCCCACCAACAAGAATATTTACGGTGGTATCGCACTTAGCCCACCAAATGATAATATAAATGATGGTATCGCACACAGCCCATCGTGAGTAAGTATTAAGGTGGTATCGCACACAGCCTACCAACAAGAATATTTATGGTGGTATTGCACACAGCCCACCAATGTTTATTACGGATAATATTGTACACTTACATATCTATTTCAAGGTTCATACGGGAATTACTCATTTTCTATCGAATTCAATCCATCTAAATCATAAATGATCTTATTCATACGATACACCAATAAGTAACATCATAAGTATTCAAGATGTACCGTTTACACATAAACTTACCTCGATGCAAAATGTGTTAATCTACGGCTTAATCCGTAACCTTGCCTTTTCCCCGGTCAAGGTTGTTTCCGCGTTCTTCTTGATCTATAATAATAAAATTCACTCATTCAATCAATTTAAAACTCATGATACATCAAATTTTCTGCTTAGGCAAAAATGACCATTTTGTCCTTATACTATTGCAAAATTATGACTTTGCCCCTAGGCTCGTATATCGTTTTTCATCACATTTCCTCATTAAACAAGCCTAGCTGAATATTTATTCCTCTTACAACAACTCACAAAACCATTTATTTCATGCATTTATTACACATTTACAATCTTCACAACTAAGTCCCATTTAGGTGTTTTCATGGTAACACCTTTCACAAAAGTTGTTCCTTCACTCACTAACATTCATTTTCTTCCATAAAAACTCAGCAAACAACATGAACATTCTCATGACCCTAAACTTTCAACTATTTAGCAAATTAGTCCCCTCATTAGCTAGCTTAAGCTTTGGGGACTCCAAAAGTACAAAAATTCTCAATAAAAACCACCAAGATCACTTACTTGTAGAGGTGAGGAGTTGCTGAAAATTTTCAAGCTCCCATGGTGTTTTTCTTTGGAAATTTCGGTGGAGAGAGGAAGGAGAAAAGATGATATCTTTTCTTCTTCTTATTTTATTATATTACTAGACAAATTACCACCAAAATCTCACCTAATGCTTTGAAATTTTATTTCTTTTTCCCCTATGACCAGCTATTAACCTTAGAAAGGTCTATTTGCACATTAGGGACCTCCAATTAAAATTCTACAGCTATTAGACACCTTTTGCATATAGAACAATACTTTCGCACTTAACGCGATTTAGTCTTTTTTCACAATTAAGCATGAAATCACCAAAATTAATGTACCAAAATTTTCATACATCCATATAATTATGCTATAACACATAAAATAATATGAAAATAATTTTCCTCAACCTCAGATTAGTGGTCCCGAGACCACTGTTCTGACTAGCCCTAAAATCGGGCTATTACACCTTGCCCATATCCGACGTCGGGATAGGGTACGAGGCATTACCGAACTTATTCACAAGCAAACATTCAAAACCGAGACATGAAATTCCACTCAAATTTAAAACTTTTCAAAAACATTCATATGGTCCCTAAAATGAGCCTACGAGGCCTAAACATGCATCGAAAGTGGTTTAGGACTAAACCAAGAACTTTGGAAACTTTTGGGAAACTTAGAAATTTTTTCATGTAAAAGGGCTCACATGCCCGTGTGGTTCAAGGGACACGCCCGTGCTGCAGGCCGTGTTCAAAATTAGGGTGCTCTCTGACTTGTGCCACACGCCCGTGCCACATGCCCGTATGCTAGGCCGTGTAGCACACACGGCTGAGACACACGCCCGTGTCTCTGCCCGTGTGCTCAATTCCGAACATTCTATTTTGCAATTATTTAAGGTGCAAGGGACACACAGCCAGAACACATGCCCGTGGGGCAGACCGTGTGCCACACACGGCCTAGACACACGCCCGTGTTTCTACTCGTGTGGACCAAATAAAGGCTATTTACCAAGCCATCTGCCACCCTTGTTCACACATACACTTACACCAATTCAAAGGCGCAAAACATATCATACTTAGGCAACCAAACATCCACAATTATGACCATATCACCAAAGACCTTAGCACATATATATCCATACTTAGGCTTACAACCATGATAGCCCAAATAAGCCAATCTACATGGCCAAATATCAAACAAGCTTTTGACAATCACAAGCCAACACATTGGCTACAATCACAATGACACATTTAACAAAATGACTAAGTCCCTATACATGCCATAGAATTAAAATACTTGAATTCACTTATACCCAAAATGATAGCTTGATAGTGTGATAGAATCTCCGGTGATCTCCAACTCGAGCTAGCTTATTAGCCCTATAAGACATGGGAAAGGAAGGGGGGTAAGCTATATAGCTTAGTAAGTTCATATGCAAATAATAAACAACATTAATTACACATTGTCATATGAATAACATGACATATATTAACATAAATGTCATTAATCTTAATGAGCACATCTTGCTCAATCATAAGAATAACATATCATTTACCACAATCAACAAACCATTTCAAACCTCACATAAGACATACACATTAATTATGAGCATTTACATTCAAGCGTATACTCTCACATCTTACAATTGCCAAAACTCTTATCTTTCCACGTTTCCATAATCATTTTAATAGGAAATTTTGCCAATCTTTCCTTTATCTCATAACCTATAAATCACAATTTGCATGAATATAATGTACTATGTCATAACTCAATCTAGCTCGAAAGCCAATCACAAAATCGTCAATCAAGTTTACTATGTATTTCATACATCACAAGTATAGACCCATAATCACAAGGTTTTCACAAAATCATTCTCGTGGAAGTCATGAACTCAAAATTTCATGAAGTCAATGCTTATAAACTTTACGTACATACCTGTACCAATTCGTAATACTCACATACTTTTTCTCTTCTTTGACATACCCGTTGAATTTCCCGTTGAACCATTTGGAATACTAAAGGATACTCGAGAATCTCGTACATACAGTACCGTACCAATGCCATATCCCAGATATGGTCTTACACAAAATCTCATTTCGATGCCATATCCCAGATATGGTCTTACACAAAATCTCATATCGATGCCATATCCCAGATATGGTCTTACGCGAAATCTTAGATAACCCTAATGTAATGACATTTGTATCCTACCTATTCCTAAGGTTCAACCGGGATTTTCTCGCTTGTCGAACTTTTTTGAATTCATTCAAAGAGTAAATCACAGTTCATACAATAATAACACAATTAAAGCATAAATAATAATGCATTATTTACATACGAACTTACCTCGACATAAAAATGGCGAAAAGGACTTAATTGTTAATGACTCGTTTTTCCTCCGTTCTAGGTCCAAACCTTGTTTTTCTAGATTTGTAATATCACATTTAACTTATTCAATCATTATACAATTCAACTTAGCACAAATATGGAAAAAATTACATTTTTGCCCCTAAAGTTTGACATTATTACAATTTAGTCCCTAGGCTCGTAAAATGAGTTTCATTCAATTCTTCAAAGCCAAAGCTTAGTAGAACCTATTTCATGCTCATAATAGCCCACATTTTTCATTTATTCGCACTTTTATTACTCATTTTACAACTTTTACAAACAAGTCCTTTTTGACGTTTTTACCGAAAATCACTTAGCAAAAGTCGTTTATTCAATATCAAATTTTCATAATCTACAATTTCACATCAAAATACACAAATATCCAACATGGGTCAAACCCTAGACCTTGATCTTTTCTCAAATTAGTGGTAGAAATAGGTAGATCTTGTTACGAGGATTTTAAAAACGTAAAAGTAATTAAAAAGGGGGCTAGAACGGACTTACAATCGAGCTTGGAAGCTTGAAAAACCCTAGCCATGGTTTCTCCATGTAAGTGTCGGCCATGGGGTAGAAGATGGACAAAAATTGGCTTTTAATTTTGCTTTTTAATTCATTTATTAACCAAATGACCAAAATGCCCCTAACTTAAAAGATAACAATTCTCTTACTTCATGTCTATTTTTGTCCACTAACTTAACCAATGGTCTAATTACCATCTAAGGACCTTCAATTTTAAATTTCATAGAAATTAGACACCTCTAGCATGTTGAACTTAACTTTTGCACTTTTTACAATTTAGTCCTTTTGACTAAATTGAGTGCCAAATCGCCAAAATTTTTGAACGAAATTTTCACGAAACAATTCCATAAAATTGTAGACCATAAAAATATAATAAGAACAAATTTTACTGCGTCGAATTTGTGGTCTCGAAACCACTATTCCAACTAGACCCAAAATCGGGCTATTACAGTCTTTCTTCTTTACAAACAATACATGAGCACCCCAGGGCGAAAAACTCGGTCGTGCAAAACCTCTATCTATTAACTATTGCAACTGAGCTTTCAACTATTTTAATTTTGTTGGAGCCATTCTGTACGGAGTTATTGATATCGGCGTTGTTGCCGGTACTAATTCAATACCAAACTCAACCTCTCTAATAGGTGGCAATCCCAATAATTCTTCAGGAAATACATCCGGATATTCACAAACGACTGGCACTGATTCAACCTTCTTTTCAGACACTTTAGTATATAAAACATAAGCGAAATAAGCTTCACAACCTTTTCTCACATACTTCTTAGCTGACATCGATGAAATCACTATTGGTAAACCACCCGACTCATCAGATTCAATCCGGAGAATTTCACCATTCTGCAATTTCAATTCGATAATATTTTGTCTACAATTCACAACTACATCATGCATAGTTAGCCAGTCCATACCTAGAATCACATCAAACTCATCAAACGGTAGAAGCATCAAGTCAGTCAGAAAATAGTAACCCCGAGTCATCAAAGGACAATTCTTACAAATCTTATCAATTAAAACAGACTTGCCTAAGGGGTTCGATACTTTAATTACAAACTCTGTAGACTCAACATGTAAACTCTTTTTAGACACCAAGTTCATACATATCTACGAATGGGTCGATCCAGGGTCAATCAATGCAATAACATTAGTGCTGTAAAGAGAAAATGTACCGATAATGACATATAGTGATAACGCATCTTCACGAGCGCGAATAGCATAAGCTCTAGCAGGTACTCTAGCCTCAGATCTCATTGCAGAATCTCTCATTGTACCACGATTACCACTTGCATTTCCTGCATTTCTTGGCGGCCTCCCTAGAGTAGCTGTATTGCTCGATCTTACATTTCGAGATTTATCTTTTTCATTTAGCTCAGGACAATTTCTGATAAAATGATCTCGTGAACCACAACTGTAACAAGCTCTATTATTATTTTTCATCCAGCACTCTCCAAAATGCCGTCTTCCACACTGTTGACACTCGGGTTTAACATCTTTCACATTGCCAACACTTGATACCGATGTAATTTGAGCTTTAGGGCTAGTATATTGCTTTCCACGATCCCGATTAGAATATCCCACTGAAGCTGTCGATTGGTTAAAATAGTCGGATTTCTTCGACGAGGACTGATAAGGTTTACTCATCGATCTCTTCCTCGAGTCTCTCGCCTCTGAATCAACCTTTCTCTTTTCTCGACTAAAGTCTTCGGCTTTGCAATCTCTTTCAACTAACACAACAAATTCTTTTAAATCTAAAATCCTAACCAGAAGTTTAATATCTTCGTTCAGCCCATCAACAAACCGTTTGAACATTATTTCTTCAGTAGACACATACTCGAAGCGCACTTGCTTAGCCGCATTTGCAATTCTCTTTCATACTCGCCATTCTGATCATACGTCCTTGTTTCAATTCTAAAAACTCTTTATGCTTTTGATCCAGAAACCGTTGACTAATGTATTTCTTTCAGAGTTTAGTCAGAAAGAACTCCCAGGTAACTCTCTCCCTCAGCACCACGGATACTAACGTATTCCACCACTGATATGCGGTGTCTCTCAGAAGAGATATAACACACTTTAAACATTCAGCCGGTGTACAAGAAAGTTCATCAAACACTCTGATCGTATTTTCAAGCCAAAACTCCGCTCTCTCAGGGTCATTATCAACATTGGCTCTAAACTCTTCAGCCCCGTGTTTACGGATCTTGTCAACTGGAGGCTTATTCAATCTTAAAAGCTCGACTCCTTGAGGAGCTACAGGTGCTGAGTTGGGGATTAGGAGGGGTGGAGGTTGTTGAGCAGTGGGTTCGTGACGAATATATTGAGTGAACCACTGTTCATCATTTGGAAGAAGGCTTTAGCCTCTCCTCCCTAGCTACACTCGTCATGTGTCTAGAATCGATGGATGCTGTCCCTTGCTTGGGAGCGAGAGCATTACTCTCAACCTCATCAGCTATAGCTCGATTGAGATATATTACTATATGAAAACACAGTTTAAAACGTCAAGAGTCATCACACTATCACAGTTTATATATGGCATGTATAGCTAGACCCTCACACACGCTAGGTTAGTCCTAGAATCGACTAAACCATAGCCCTGATACCAATAAATGTAACACCCCTCACCTGTATTCAATGTCGGAATAGGGTTACGAGGTATAACAGACTAATTCACAACACATATAGTATACATTTATGCAACTATAAGCATTTATTCTCAATAATCATTCAACACAATCACATTGTCCCTTATAAGGGCCTACGAGGCCTTAATCATGCTTTAGAAGTGGTTCGGGACTAAACTGATATCATACGAAAATTTTGGAAACTTAGAAACTTTCCATGTAAACAAGAGTCACACGCTCGTGTGAACAGGTCATGTGTCTCACAAGGCTAGTAGACACGCCAGTGTCTCAGGCCATGTGAAAATAGGGCATACATACTGACTTGGGTCACACGGCCGACCACGCGCCCGTGTATCTAGATCCTGTACCTTTCAAAGAGGCCACACACGCCTGTGTGCCAGACCGTGTGCTAGGCCGTTCCAAAACTGTAGGGTATACTGACTTATGCAACACGGCCAAGTCACATGCCCGTGTACTAGGCCGTGTGCCAATTAGGGGGTATACTGACTTGTACCACACGGCCAGTCACACACTCGTTTGTGAAACCGTGTGGAGCATACTGAATTCAATTTAATTTCAACACCAGGGGACACACGACCGTGTAACTTGACCGTGTGTCACACACGGTTGAGACCACGCCCGTGTCTCTGCCCTTGTGGACAAAAATAGGCTATTTACCAAGCCATTTTGCCACCCCATTTGGTACACACTTTCACCTACACATATGGAACAAAAACAAAGCAAAATAGGCAATCCATAACAACCAAATCAACCATAAATCTTACCATTTCATCTAACATTTCTTAGCCTAAACTTCAATCACAATCACCATCAATTTATCAACCATTTCCAAGTAACATTAAACACTTCACAAAATGACATTAGCTCATATCTTATAACATTTACCAAACATACATCATTTTGTTCCATTTCATAAGCATAATACTAATTCCATAAACCTCATAATATAAACCATAAGCACACTTATATATACATAATCAAACTAGCCAAATTAAGCCAAATCTCATGGCTATAAATACAAACAAAACATAACCATACATAAGTCATCTCAAATGTCAAGATTCACTTTCAAAACATAAACAAAATGACTCAAGCCTATACATGCCATATACCATATATACATAACTCAAAAGTGCCAAGTAGATGGTTGGATAGTGTGACGTAATCTCTGACGACCTCGAATCCGAGCTAGCTTTGAATTCACTGTAAAACTCAGGAAAAACAAACAAGGTAAGCTACAAAGCTTAGTAAGTTCATACTAATTATACTCAACAAGTCATCAATTTGAACAAGTTAATGTATAATTCATGATAATATCAAACCTTCCATAAGCTTATTCATATACTTATATGCAAAGTCATAACCTTTTCTATTTCAACTTCATACTTACATGTACATACTTGTACAAATTCATAACGAACTCATACTTTCTCTTAACACTGTCGAATACTCGATGTTTCGCACACTAAGTGCCATCGCATAGCTGAAGCTATTATAATCCCGCACACTAAGTGCCTTACATAGCCGAAGCTATCTCAGTCTCGCACACTAAGTGCCATATATATAGCCGAAGCTATTCCAAATTGCATACTAAGTGCCATAAATAGTCGAAGCTATCTCGAATCGCACACTAAGTGCTAAACATAGTCGATTTATCGTCGAACATGACTGTAGTCTCGTATACACAATTTATGCAATATCAAATCATTAAAAGCATAATTGTAACAATGCTTATCACGTATGAACTTACCTCGAATGCTAAAACAGCGAATCGAGTCGATTAGTCAATAACTTTTGTTTTTTCCCCGATCTTAATCCGAAATCCATTTTTATTGATCTAAATATATTCAAAATTAACTATTCAATCATCTATTCATTCAATTTAGTCCAAAATACACATTTGGGCATTTTTACACATTAACCCTTAAACTTTTGCATTTAATCAATTTAGTCCCTATTTCACAAATACACAAAATTCACATAATTCAACAAAACCCATGCTTGGCCAAATTATTTATAGATCCCTATCAGCCCAAAACTTTCCTTTATTTCACATTTCAACCACACAATTTGCACATTTTACAATTTAATCCCTATTATGCATTTTCATCAAAAATCACTTAACCAAACATGTAAAACTATCATCAAGCTTTCATATTTCAACATTAAACATCAAAGAACACATGGATTCAATAATGGAAACTCTTAATATCTTTAACACTATTGAAATCTAAGGTAGGGCTACCTAGACTACGAAGCAACGATATCAAAAACGTAAAAATTATAAAAAATCGAGCTCAAAAAACTTACCAATTAACCTTGCAAGTGCTGAACCCTAAAACTCAATCAAAGGCTTTCTTCTTCATCAATATTCGGCCAAAAGAGAGAAAAGATGGACAAAAATTCTCTTTGTTTTTATTAATATAACATTTATTAACTATTTTACCATTTTAACCTTAAAATTAATACAAAATTTCATTTATGCCAAACCATTAACATCCACTAACAACCTAATGGTATATTTACAACTTAAGGACCTAAACTTCAAAGTTCTATAGCTATTTGACATCATTAGCTAATAGAACAACACTTTTACAATTTACGCGATTTAGTCATTTTTACCGAATTAACCATTCAAACAGTAAAATTAGCTCACGAAATTTTCATACATATCAAATAACATGCTTTAAATACCGAAAATAATATTAAAAATAATTTTCTAACATCGAATTTGTTGTTCCAAAACCACTGTTCTGATCTAGCTAAAACCGGGCTGTTACAGCGATAGTATCCAGCGAGCCCCAGAAAGCTTCATCCTTCAGTAACATTCTTTGGCGACCTCCACTCCATAATTGCCTCAATCTTCTTTGGGTTTACGCGAACTCCCTCTGCTGAAACCACATGACCCAAGAATGCTACCTCTTTGAGCCAAAAATCACACTTGCTTTGCTTCACAAACACCTGCATTTCTCGTAGAATTTGGAGCACAATTCGAAGGTGAGCAGCATATTACCATCTTTCTTCTTCACAAACAGAACCGGCGATCCCCAAAGAGACACACTTGGTCAAATAAAACCTCTATCAAGCAGCTCCTGTAGTTGTATCTTCAGTTCTTTGAGTTCCTTTGGAACCATGATATAAGGTGTAAATAATACTGGCGAACTACCAGATATAATTCAATGCCGAACTCCACTTTGCAATTTGGGGGTAAATTACGCAGCTCGTTTGGAAACACATTAGGAAAATTATTCACAGTATGTATATCGCGAACCCCTATCACCTTGTTCTGCGAGCCCATCATGTAAGCGAGGTAGGCTTTGTAGCCTTTCTCCATCTTCTTCTCTGCTCTTATTGTCGAGACCAGGTTGGACAAAATTGGGTTCACTCTCCAACCAAAACAATTTCCATGCCTTCACTACTTCGCAATGTCAATCTTTTTAGATCAATGTCAATCTTGGATTTTTGATTAATTAGCCAATCCATCCCTAAATTTATGTTAAACCCATAAAAGAACAACTCCATCAAATCAGTGAAGAAGACATATCCTTAAATCATCAAGGGACACCTACGATACTCTCTATCGACTAATAGAATTTCACTAAATGAACTAGTAACAATTATACCCTTACCTATGACTTCTACCGAAATTACCAACTCACAGGTTAACACACTTAAAATGTACGAGTGTGTGGAACAAAAATCAATGAAAGAAAACAATGGTAGAGTTTACAGAGTGAAGGTGCTTGTGATGACATCGATCAAACCCCAATCCTATGGTTCCTTCACAATATATACTCGTACGAGCCCTCCTATCTTAGCTTTAATAGCAACAGTGTGAGCTAGACTGTCCAAACACATGTTTAATATTTCTTCCAGAGTTATGTGAGTCGCGATCCCTATTAGATGTTTTCCTAGACTGTCCAAACACATGTTTCCTTGGCCCTGTTATAGCTTGCAGAGCCTCTACCCTTATTTCCTCGATAGCCTTAGCATTATCGACTAACTCCTTGAAGCTTGCCGTGTCATGGGCTACCAGATAAAGTTGGATATCATGATGTAACCCAAAGTTGAACCTTTTGCAGTGATCCCTTTCCTGTGAAATCATATCAGCTGTATACCGACTCAGTCGTACAAATTTTGCTTCGTACTCAATCACAGACAGTTCGCCTTGCACCAAATTAATGAATTCTCGCTTGTGAGCTTTAATATATTGTTTGCCCATAAATTTGTTCTTGAATGTGTCAAGGAAGAAGTCCCAAGTTAATCTATTCATAAAAGTTCCTTCCTTGATAATGTTTCACCAACGATGGGTTTCACCAGTGAGCAAGGATACATGCATCCCACCTTCTCTTCCACTTTGCAGGCCATTTGCTCAAGGATTTTTTGAACACCTTCAAACCAATATTCTGCCTTGGTTGGATTTACCCCCTGACACCTCTGAATCCCTTACCACCCAGAGCTCGCAGATGTTTGAGTGGCAATCCTCGAATAAATGGAGCAATTTTATTACCAGTGACATGTTGGAAAGCCCAAATCATGGCTTGTACTAACGATTCGACACTTTTATCCAAAACATTTGCCTTGCGAGGTTGCACAGGTGACATCGAAGTCCTATCACCCTCTAAAGGGTTCGCACTACATTAACACAGTTCAAATTCACATTGAATTTTTTGGGAGGCCTTTTTCTAATTCTAAACGTACATAAGACACAAGGTTTAAGCACATACAGTTTTCATTCTAAGCTTAACAAACACATTTGTGAACTTAGTTCGCCAAAGCATATCCACTAGGAAGGTGAGTAACAGAGAGTGATCCGAAGCATAATCCTGCAAAAGAAAACAACTAAACCAAGGTAATGTATTTTCCCATTCCTACCTAAATCAACAAACAATCATATTTATCACTTTATATAACTTACAATCATGGTGAACTTAACAAATTACTCAGCCAATTCTGGCGAACCTATCAATTTGACTAACAAACCTGGTGAGCTCTGAAACCAACAAATGTAACACTCCATACCTAGTTTATTTTCCAAACCCGAGCTATGGAATGCCATATTATCCACCTACGTGACTCTCCATTAACACCCAACCTAACCTCCAACACACCACAAGTCAAAACATAAAGCATATGTAAATATAAAGAAGCACAAGTTTGCGAACTTGCCTCGTTTGCTTCATGATATGCAGCGAAAATATTTTGTGAACCTACTTCTCATGCAAGAACTAAGCTTACA
The DNA here is from genome assembly GCA_025698515.1 of Gossypium sturtianum. NCBI lineage: Eukaryota > Viridiplantae > Streptophyta > Magnoliopsida > Malvales > Malvaceae > Gossypium > Gossypium sturtianum. The sequence goes on from CM046953.1 coordinate 65,442,196, forward strand.
CTTTACCTGAAGTAATAAATATTTTAAAAATGGAATTTAACTTAGAAAATAGTACACTTAGATCGTCATCTATTTTCTACTTAGGGCATCTGCTACTACATTGGCTTTTCCGGGGTGGTATTCAATTATGAAATCATAGTACTTCAACAATTCTATCCACCTCCATTGTCTCAAGTTCAACTCTTATTGGGTGAGAAAGTACTTGAGACTCTTATTATTAGTATAGATATAGCACTTCTCACTATACAAGTAGTGTCTCAAAATTTTTAGTGTGAATACTACTGTTGCCAACTCAAATTCATAAGTCGAATAGTTGCCCTCATGTTATTTCAGCTTCCTCGATGCATAGGTAACTAATTTTCCACCTTGCATTAACACGCATCCAAAGCCAGTGTAGGATGCATCGCTATACCCCACATACTCTTTTCCCGACTCAGGCTAAATTAACACGGGAGCTCGAGTTAAGATAGCCTTTAGCTTTTCATAGCTAGCTTTTTGATCATTCGTCCATTTAAACAAGACATTCTTCCTCATTGACTTAGTCAGTGGAGCAGCAATCAGAGAGAACCGTTGAAAAAATCTCCTATAATATTCGGCTAAACCAAGGAAACTTTGGATTTCAGAAACGTTTTTGGTTTATTTTCATTCTAGAATAGCCTTTGTCTTTTTCGAGTCCAAACAGATACCCTCTACAGATACCACATGACCTAAAAACATGACTTCCCTAAGCTTGAATTTGCACTTACTCAGTTTGGCATATAGTTTCTTTTCTCGGAGGATTTGCAGAACTTTCGTAAGGTGTCCATCATGTTTGATTTCAGTTTTTGAATAAACTAAGATGTTGTTAATGAACACAATGACGAACTAATCAAGGAATGGTTGGAACACTCAATTCATTAAGTCCATGAAAGTAGTAGGAGCGTTGGTTAAACCGAAAGGAATTACAAAGAATTCATAGTGACCATATCAAGTCTTAAATGCGATTTTGGGTACATCCACCTCCTTCACTTTTAATTGATAGTACCCGTACCTTAAATCTATTTTGGAGAACATCGTTGCACCACAAAATTGATCAAATAAGTCGTCGATCCTAGGCAGAAGATATTTATTCTTAACATTCAGTTTATTCAACTGTCAATAATCGATGCACAACCTTTGGGAGCCATCTTTATCTTTAACAAACAAGATCGAAGCTCTCCATAGAGAAACACCGGGTCTAATAAATCCATGATCCAAAATCTCCTGAAGTTGGATTTTTAATTCTTTAATCTCTTTAGGTGCCATGCGATAAGGAGCAATGGACACTGGAGTAGTTCCAGGCAACAGTTCAATTCTGAATTCTACTTCACGATCTAGAGGTAAGCTTGGTAGCTCATCGAGAAACACATCTAGGAATTCCCTAACTATTCGAATACTATCTATAACAGAGCTATTTGCATTTACATCCAACACATAGGCTAAGCCTCAAACCCTTTTCAAACTAATTTTTTAACAACCATAGCGGAGATTGCATTTGACAAATAGTTCCATTTCTCCCCCACCATAACGATCACACTACCCTTAGCCATTTTCAAAGTCACCTTTTTTGAGGCACAATCTAAACTAATTTGGTGCTCTACCAACCAATCCATTTCCATAATTAAATGAAACTCACCAAAAGGTAATTCTATAAGATTGGCCAGAAACACTACCCATTGAACCTCCAATGGAAATCTCCTATAAATCTTATTTACAACAACCGATTGTCCTAAAGGGCTTCCTATGGTAACATCAGTAGTGGTTTTCTCTACCCCAACACCTAGTTTATCTGACATATTACAAGAAACATATGAATGGGTGCATCCTATTTCTATCAAGGAAAAGTATGTGACAAAATGAATGGTAAAAAAACTTGAGATGACGTCAGATGCATCTCTATCCTCATGACCTCTAACAATATAAACGAGGGCATGCTATCTAGCCTCAGTTCGGTTTGCATCACTTGCTACGGTATTTGCAGCCCTATTCTGACCTCATCCCCTTGGATGTTAATGAGTCATCATCATATGATTATTTTGGACTATATATTACTTACATTTTCTTGGTTTCCTAAGCATTTTTATATGTTTTAAATTCATTTTAGTGATCTGACTCTTTTTTTATTTGTATTGTAAATTTGTGTATTTTTAGTGTTTTTCATGCATTTAGTTTCAATAAAATAGTCCATGTAGAATTTGTAGGTAAAACAGGTTTGGGAAGAAGATGTTAATACATGGAACCATGAGATTAAATGTACTAAGCCTAAAGTTGATCCAAGATGATGAGTGAAAGTTCAAAGCTCAAAAGATTAAAAATTTGTAATTTGAACACTTTTAGAACTTTCAGTCAGAACACTTCTTAGTGTTTTGATCATGTCTCGAGCTTCAGGACTCCATTTTGGGTGTACCTTATATCATCGAAAAGGGTATTTGAAGATCTATTCAAATATTGGAACACCAACACCAAAATGCATTAGGAAGAAATCCAAAAGTAAAGATAAAGTTACAAGTTTCACATTGATGGACAATTTTGATGCATTTTCGTGATTGGCTCATATCTCCTAACACAATTGGAGTTTGGAGTTGAAATTTTTACAGCATATAGACAAGATGCAGAATATCAATCAACTCTTTTGGAATTTTCCCATTGAGAGCCGTTAACTTGGACAAAAAGAGTCATCTTTTAACATGTGAAAATTGCCTCAAAAGATGACAAAGAAGTAGGCCTAGAAATTTATTATTAGCAAGTCTTTTGTATTGTCATTTTCCTCTTCACAAATCTCTATAAATAGCCTTTGGTTTCAGCATAGGATGCATCTTAAAGTTGAGTTCAAGATAATTTACTTGTTAAGGCTCCGTTTGTTTCACTGAAAATGACTTCCGGAAAATGATTTCTGGAAAATGATTTACTTTTCTGGAAAAGCTAATATTTTCTGGTATTTGGATGAATCTGTGTAAAATATTTTCTGTTGTTTGGTAGATTTCTTAAAAATATTTCATAAAAGTTCTTTCCAATGAAACAAATATATATTTTAGAATTTCTTATTTTTTCATTATTTAATTGAATTTATTTTTGTCTATAATTTTATATTTTACATTGTTTTTGCATATATTAAAAATATTATGTTAAATTCAGGTTCATTACAACGTCATTTTTTAGTTACATTACTACCAAGTGAGTATTTTTATTTAAAAATGTGACATCGATAAAATTGACAAAAAAATTTAATGATGTTAACAATTGGACTTGATTTTCAAATTTAAAAAGTAAAAGGACTAAATTCTTGAAAATAAAAGTACAAAGACTAAATTGCAAATCTGTGAAGTGTATATAGACTTATGACATATTTTAACCTTTATACTACAAAACATTTATTATTAATATATTTATAATTGTAATAAATATTTATTATTAAAATATTAATATTGAATATTTTCAATAATATGTGAATAATATTATTTAAAATTATTATTTTTAAAATTTATTTTTAAAATAAAATTGAAATATTAAATAATTTATTAAAATAATAAATTATACTTATTATATTAATAATTTATTATATGACTAATTATAAATAATTAAATATGTATGTTTAATAATATTGAAAAATATAATATTTTAATAATTTTAAATATTTTTAAAAATAAAAATAAAAATTATTATCAATATAATAATATTAAGCTTGATTTAAGTTAATTTTTATATAAAAATAAAATTATCTATAGAGAAGCTCTTTTCCGGAAAATGACTTACGCATTTCAAAAGGGCAAGTCATTTTACAGGAAAAAAATGACTTATTTTACGTTGACCTGTAAGTCATTTTCCGTTGACCAAGCTGTTTTCTGTGAAACAAACACAGGGAAATGCAGAAAACATTTTTCGTAAAACCTTTTATATGTAAACAAACGGACCCTAAGTTTTTGTTTGTTTCATTATTTGTGTAATCAAGTTTCTTATTTCTAATATGTTTATATCATCTAAGTTTGAGTTGTCTACTTTTGCTATGTTATTTTAAATTTTCAATGCTGAGGTGAAAGGGTGAAACTCTTGGCAAATATTAAGGTAAATTCCATACTCATCATCCAAACTAAAATTAATTATCAATCACTTGTTATAATCATACTTGTAAAGAAAGATATTTGATTTGTTATAGACAATATATGGCACAATGAATGCTTGGATAAATTAACCTTCATTTGTTGTAGACATAAAAATTGACATAATAAATATTTGAAATCTTTTTATAAGTCTTGAAGTAATCAGGTGATTATAATACCATATGGTTGGACTGAACTTAAACAGTTGAACTGTCATATTGCACTATCCTTTGCTTATAGATTCATTTGCTAAACTCTTGGACTTATTGGAAAATCATTTTGGACACTTCATTGATGGACATACCTTTTCTCATGGATCCATATACTTAATTAGTGGATGTACATTGCTAGATCATCTAATTGGGACCTCCATTTATTTGTGGATTCTAATTGATTAATAACATTGAGTATTAAAATTTAATCTTAATATAACACCAAGAGTTTATCCTCTAACCTTAGCATATTTTCTTCCAGGTATCTACTTTTTATTTTTTTAGTTAATTTCTTGCGTTGAAATTTTATTTCTAGTGTTTCTAGGTATTACTTTCATTATCAATGCTTATTCCAAAGTTAAGTGTTAAATTTCTATTCTAGCATAATACTTGTAATCTTGTAAGTTCTAATCAACTACTCTATGGATCGACCTTGGACTCTAGAGATTTTATTACTTGAATATAACCAACACTTGGGTTGTAAACCTAGAAAGTCACTGTCAGAGGTAACTAAACCGATCCCTAGTTTGGGGCCGGAACTTGCGTCTGTTCGGCTCGATAAGGACAATATTTAATCTTATGTTTAGCTGATCCACACCTCAGAAAAACACCAAACTTTTTCTAGCACTCACCCAAGTGGTATTTACTAAAATACGTACGGTTAGGCATCCTACCCCTAAAATTAGTTGCAGCAACCCCTTACTGCAGTCTACCCTCCCTAGCTCATTTTTTGGGACGAGTATTCGAGCCAATGGAACCATAATCTCTCTTAACCAGGACCTTACTTCTCTCCCATTTTTCACATTCCACTTTTTGATCTCCTCCACAATTTTGACTTTCTCCATTAGGGTCTCAAACACCCATTTTTGGTGTGGAGCAACTTGTATTTTGAGGTTGAAACGCAACCCATTTTTGAACCTCACACACTTATCCTATTCTGTGCCGACCATATCTTGAGCATAGCGACTAAGCCTCAGGAATTCAACCATGTATTCAACCACAATCTTATCCCCTTGCTTCAACTCGATGAACTTGAGTTTGCAGGATTCCACATATCTATTTCCCATATACTTCTTTTGAAAGGCTTCCCGAAAATATTCTGAGGTTAAACGTTTAGCCTGTGTCTAACACCCCTAACCCATATCCTTCACCGAAACAGAATTAAAGAGCATTACCGGAGTTTACAGAAAAAATACAATTAATTCATGTCTTTTACTATTCATATCCGAAACAAATCATAATTCAATCATGTTGTCCCTTAAATGCACCCTCGAGGTTCTATTTATACTTTAGAAACAAGTCGGGAATAAATCAGGAACTCAGAAAATTTTTCGCAAAATTCTAAAATCTTTCTTAGGTGTAACAGCCCGATTTAGGGCCTAGTCAGAATAGTGGGGCGAGACCATGAATCCAAGGTGAATTTATGAGTTTTTAAGGTTTATGCCATGTTTTCATGTTAGTGTGAAAGTTTCATGAAGCAATTTTGCTAAATTGAAGTTGAATGGTCAAAAAGGACCAAATTGCAAAAGTTGTAAAATATGAGTTTCTAGAAGCATTTTGTATGAAATAGCTCTAGAATAGCAATTATAAGTCCTTAAATAGCAATTTGCCGAAATCATAATTTTTGAACAAAATTGGACATGAGTTAGTAAATGGTGATATTTTTAAGAGAAGGGCATTTTGGTCATTTACCTATTAAATGATTAATAAAGGAAAAAGATGACAAAAATCATTATCATCTTCTTCCTCATTGCCGAAATTTTCAAAGAAACCATAGCTAGGGTTTGCTCATCTTTCAAGCTTGCTAGTAAGTTCAACTTAGTCCCGATTTTAATATTCTTCGTGTTTTTGAAGTCCTCGTATTATGAATTAGCTATTTTTAGCTATAAAATGAGCTAAGATGCATGTTCAAAAATCTACCCATGAATGACATGCATGCTAAATGATGTTTTATGGAAGTTTATGAGAGTTTGATGTTAGATAAACATCTTTTCTAAGTGAATTTCATGAAAAATGAGCATAGGGACTAGTTTGTAAAAGTTTTGAAATTAGTCATACCTATTAGAAATAATGAGAATTGATAATGGCTATAGTAGAGAAAATGAATCAGCTAAGCATGTAGTCTAAGAAAGTTGAATGAAAATTATTTTACGAGCCTTGGGGCAAAAGTGCAAATATGAGAAAGTATAGGGGCAAAATAGTAATTTTGCCAAAGTATGAGTTAAGAGTCAATTTAGTCAATGTGAGTATTAAATGATCTATTTATGACTATAGATCAAGAAAAATGAACCCCGGATCGAAACCGAGGCAAGGATAAAATCGAGGACTAAATTGCATATCTACATACATTTTGTATATTGAGGTAAGTTTGTATGATTTCTAAGCTTTATGATTTATATCATTAAATTGCTTAGTATAATGTACAATGTTATTATGAAAAATGTTCAATGTTATGTTAAACAAAGAAATTAATGAGATCAAGCATGAGAAAGCCCCGATTGAAGTTGAGTAACTTAGGATACTCGATCTACCACATGAAACAAGAAAGTCCGTATAAGACCAAGCCGAGGCATGGCATCGGCAAGCAAGCAAGCTATCATGTAAGTCCAAGGCATGCTTGGCATTGAATAGTTATCATGTAAGTCCAAGGCAAGCTTGGCATTGAGTAAATTATCATGTAAGTCCAAGGCAAGCTTGGCATTGAACAAGTTATCATGTAAGTCCAAGGCAAGCTTGGCATTGAACAAGTTATCATGTAAGACCAAAGCAAGCTTGGCATTGAAAAGTTATCAAGAGAAAGAGATCCCATATAAGTCCAAGTTAAGGCATGGCATTGGTGAGAACAAGAAAGACTTCTTATAAGTCCATGTTAAGTCATGGCCTCGAAATTTAGATGAGATTTAGTATCCTCGGTTATTCATATAAATTCATCGGGCAAACGAGCTAAGCTCAAATGAAATAACAAGAAAGCTAAGTAAGTAAAGTTATTATTAAGTGAAAATGAGTATGATTCATGTTATGAATGATGAATCAGAGATTATGATTATTATGTTAAAGTATGCTGATCAATGTGATCAAGTGATACAGGTACCTTGTTTACCTCTCAAGTATGAGACTAGTAAGTTTCATGAGATATGTAAGAATCAAGTATGAGTAAGTAAGCTTTATAGCTGAAATTTATGATGCCATTGTTTATGTCAAATGGTTTATATTAAGCAAGTATGTTGCTATGTGCATTATGCAAACTTACTAAGCTAAATGCTTACGTCTTTTATTATTTCTTTCTATGTAGTCCCGCCAAGCTAACTTGTGGATCGTTGAAGTTGGAGCTCGAATCACATTATCAACCGCTATTTTGGTATAGCCAAGTTGTTTTTATTAAGTATGGCATGTATAGGAAACATTTCATTTTGAGTATATATCTTAGAAAGGGCAAAAGCATGGGCTATCAAGTTTATTATTATTCTTTTGTAAATGGCTAAATGATTGGCCAAGATTGACTAAGTATGTATGTTATTGATATCAATGGAGCATGTTATATTGTTCATTAAAGTTGTAGTGATTTGAGTTGTTGAGATAGTATGAATTTGCTCTTGATTTCAGGGTGGCAATTGGCTTGGTAAATAGCCTCTAAGTACCCACACGGTCAGACACGCGGGCGTGTGTCTAAGCCGTGTGTACCCTGCACCATTGCACCTTAAGTCAGAATATCAAGTTGTAGTACACTATCTAAGTCAACAGGCGTGCCATGGCCGTGTGTTATAAGTTAGAATGCTAAGGTTTTTCACACGGGCCAGGACCATGGGCATGCCATGGCCGTGTGAAGTTTGGCAGTAAGCTCGAGTTTTAAGCACGGTTAGGAGACATGGGCGTGTCTCAGGTTTACACGGGCGTGTCCCAACTCACATGGGCGTGTGACCCCTGTTTCAATGAAAAGTTTTTGATTGAGTTTCGAAAGTTTACGGACATGAGTTTAAGGCCTCGTAGGCCCATGAAAAGTACAAGTTGATTAAGAAAGATAAGTTCTTAATTCGGAACGAAATTTTATAGCCCGTAAGTACTTGATTAAGCAAGTTCAAGCATAGTAACTTCTAGTATCCGGTCTAAGCCTCGGACTCGGGTATGGGGTGTTACATTTAGTGGTATCAGAGCACGGTTTAGTCAGTTCTAGGACTAACGTAGCATGAGCACGAGTCTAGTTATACATGCCATACGTAAGAATGTTTTTATAATGATAGTGTGACGACTCCTGACGACTTAAATTATGTTCATATATATAGTAAATGGATCCTGAAAGAGATAAGATGGATGACGTAGAAAGTAATGCGCCGGCTCCCACTGAAGGGACGGTGCCGAACGAGAATGAGAATAGACCCACTATGGTGAGTCAAGAAGGAGGAGAAGGGGCTAGAGAAGCCTTCCTCCACATGATGAATACGTGGTATTCAGAGTTCATTCGTATGAACCCAAATGTACAACCCCTCCACCCCCACCGGTTCCACAACCTATTCCAAAGTAGCCCTCAAGTAGTAGAGGTGGTAAGAGGAGACAAACCTCCAGCTTGATAGGATCAGGAAACATGGGGGCGTAAGAAGAATTCGGGCTAAAAGAGAAGATGATCCGTAAAAGCCGAGTTTTGGTTAGAAAACACCATCGGGGTATTTAATGAGCTATCATGCACACACGAGGAAAGCATGAAGTGTGTAGTCTCCTTTAAGAGATTACGCCTATCGGTGGTGGAACACCCTTGTATCGATGGTACCAAGGAGAAGATCACATGGGAATTCTTCCAAGAAGATTTCAAGAAAAAGTATATCACCAATGATTTGTAGATCAGAAAAGAAAAGAATTTTTAGGGTTAAAGCAAGGCAAGATGTCGGTGACCGATTATGAGTGTGAGTTTGTGCGACTCAGCAAATACGCTTGAGAATGCGTGTCCACCGAGGCCATCATGAGTAAAAGATTTGAAGATGGGCTAAATGAGGACATCAAACTGTTTGTTGTTGTACTAGAATTGAAAGAATTTGTTGTGCTAGTGGAGAGAGCTTGTAAAGTCGAAGAGCTAGTAAAAGAGAAGAGAAAGTCTGAAATTGAGTCTCGTGGCTCTAGAAAGAGACAGTGGAATAAGTCATTCCAATCCTCATCCAAGAAGTCAAGAGATTTACCTACCCAATCAGCTACTTCCAATGGGTTTTCAAAGAAAGACAAGAGTAAACAGTATTCGGGAAATAAAGCACAGACTACTTCAGTCGCTAGTGTGGGGAACTTCCAATCTGAAAGACCCGAATGCCCACAGTGTGGTAGACGTCATCTTGGAGAATGCCGAGTGCACGAAAATGCATGTTTTAGATGTGGTTCCCAAGACCACTACATAAAGGATTGTCCAGAGACAATGAAAGAAGAGAGAGCTCAGAACCCGAGATCCGGGAGCATGGTCAGAGAAAGACCGCAGAGAAACCCAAGAAGTGGGGCAAGAGGAAGAGGTAACCCTAGAGAGTAGGCCGCGAGACCCGAGGGTAGGGCGCCTGCACGGACTTATGCCATTCGCGCTCACGAAGAGGCATCTTTCCATGATGTTATCACGGGTACCTTTTCTCTTCATGATGTTAAAGTTATTGCTTTAATAGATCCCGGATCTACACACTCTTACATTTGCATGAAATTTGTATCCGATTTGAGTATGCCTATAGAGTTTACAGAATTTGTGATTAGAGTGTCTAATCCTTTAGGCAAGAGTGTGTTAGTGAATGAAGTATGTACAGAATGTCCATTAACGATTAGAGATCATTGTTTTAAAGCAAACCTTATGTTGTTACCATTTGACGAGTTTGATCTCATTCTCGGTATGGACTGGTTAACTGCCCATAATGTAATAGTTAATTGTGGGAAGAAATACATTGAAATGAGATGTGAGAATGGGGATATCCTCCATATAGAATCAGATGAACAAAGTGGATTATCGGTATTGGTTTCTCATATGACGGCACAGAGATTTATAAGAAAGGGGTATGAGGAATATTTGGCCTTTGTGATGAATGATAAAGAAACAGAGTTAAAGATTGAGTCCGTACTGATAGTATGTGAGCACATGGATGTTTTTCCAGAAGAATTATCGGGATTACCTCCAATCAGAGAAGTTGAGTTCAGCATTGAGCTAGCTCCCGGTACTGTACCAATATCTATTACTCCTTATAGAATGGCTCCAACGGAGTTGAAAGAGTTGAAGATACAGTTGCAAGAGTTAACAGACAAAGGCTTTGCAAGGTCAAGTTGTTCTCCCTGGGGTGCTCTAGTTTTATTTGTGAAAAAGAAGGATGGCACTATGAGATTTGTTCGATCAATTGAAAGGAGCCACTGTGTTCTCTAAGATAGACTTGAGATCGGGGTATTACCAGTTAAGAGTAAAGGAGTCAGATGTATCCAAGACTTCTTTTCGAACAAGGTAAGGGCATTATGAATTTTTAGTCATGCCTTTTGGTTTGACCAATGCTCCTGCAGTATTCATGGACTAAATGAACCGTATCTTCAGACCATACCTCGACAAGTTTGTAATCGTTTTTATTGACGACATACTGGTTTATTCCCGAGATGAGAATGAGCATGCTAAGCACCTACGGATAGTTTTACAGATTCTTCGAGAAAATCAGTTGTATGCCAAGTTCAGTAAAAGTGAGTTTTGGCTCAATGAAGTAGGATTTCTAGGGCATATTGTCTCAGGAGAAGGGGTTCGAGTAGACCCAAGTAAGATCTCGGCTATTTCGGATTTGAAACCACTGAGGAATATCTCTGAGGTTAGAAGTTTCCTAGGCCTAGCCGACTATTATAGACGATTTGTCAAGGGTTTTCCATGATTGCAACCCCGATGACGAAGTTGTTACAGAAAAATATGAAGTTCGAGTGGACAGAAATATGCCAACAAAGTTTCGAAAAACTGAAAGCATTATTGACAGAAGCTCCAGTTATAGTACAACCTGAGACGGGGAAAGAGTTCATAGTTTACAGTGATGCATCCTTAAATGGATTAGGCTGTGTACTTATGCAAGAAGGCAAAGTGATTGCTTATGCCTCAAGACAGTTAAAGTATCATGAGAAGAATTATTCGATGCACGACCTAAAGTTAGCTGCCATAGTATTCGCATTGAATATATGGAGACATCATCTATATGGTGAGAGATGTCGGATCTTCACCGATCACAAAAGTCTGAAGTACTTGATGATGCAGAAAGAGTTGAATTTAAGGCAAAGGAGATGGTTACAGTTGATAAAAGACTATGAGTTAGTCATTGACAACCATCCAGGAAAGGCGAATGTTGTCGCCGATGCTTTAAGCAGAAAGTCCTTATTTACATTAAGGGAAATGAATTCACGGATGACTTTATCCGACGATGGTTCTATTCTAGCTGAGTTGAGAGCTAGACCAATTTTCCTCCAAGAGATCATTGAAGCCCAAAAAGAGGATAGTGAATTGCAAGTTCAGAGAGATCAGTGCGAGACAGATGTTGAGTCTGACTTCCGAATTAGTCCCAATGGAAGTCTGATGTTCAAAGATAGAGTTTGTGTACCGAGAAAAGAAGAGCTTATTTAGAAAATTTTGCATGAGGCCCATAATGGATGTTTATCTGTACATCCGGGTAGTACCAAGATGCATAATGACTTGAAGCAACAGTATTGGTGGCTGAGAATGAAGAAAGATATTTCATATTTTGTTTCCAAATGCTTGATTTGTCAGCAAGTAAAGGCGAAACACCAAGTACCTTAAGGTTTGCTTCAACCCATTTTAGTTCTAGAGTGGAAGTGAGACCGTATTACTATGGATTTTGTAATGGGTTTACCACTATCTCCGAGCAAGAAAGATGTCGTATGGGTTGTAGTTGATAGACTCGAGAAATCAGCCCATTTTATACCTGTACGAGTTGATTACTCACTTGACAAGTTGGCAAACTTGTACGTTTCAGAAATAGTAAGACTTCACGGAGTTCCTATGTCAATCATATCGGATAGAGATCCGAGATTCACATCCAGATTTTGGAAGAAGTTGCAAGAGGCCCTAGGTACAAAGTTGAACTTTAGTACCACTTTTCATCCTCAAACTGACGGTCAATCCGAGAGGTTAATTCAAGTACTCGAGGATATGCTCAGATGTTGTATTCTTGAATTTCGAGGCAGTTGGGAAAAGTTTCTCCCATTAGTAGAGTTTGCCTACAATAATAGTTTTCATTCGAGTTTAAAGATGGCGCCTTATGAGGCTTTATATGGGCGTAAATGCAGAACGCCTTTATTTTGGACTGAACTCAAAGAAAACCAAATTCACGGGGTTGATTTGGTTAGAGAAGTTGAAGAGAAAGTAAGAGTGATACGAGAGTGCTTAAAAGCTACTTCAGACAGACAGAAATCCTACTCGGATTTAAAAAGAAAAGAGATAGAGTATCAAGTTGGAGATAAAGTTTTCTTGAAAGTGTCACCTTGGAGAAAAGTTCTCAGATTTGGCTGAAAAGGCAAGTTGAGTCCACGTTTTATTGGACCGTATGAGATTACTGAGAAAGTTGGGCCTGTAGCTTACATATTGGCTTTGCCATCAGAGTTAGAAAAGATACATGATGTATTTCACGTGTCAATGTTAAGACGCTACCGATCAGACCCTTTGCATGTAATTCCCCAGTCAGAGGTAGAGATTCATCCCGACATGACTTATGGTGAAGAACCAGTCAAGATATTAGCTCGGAAAGTGAAGCAGCTAAGAAATGTATTGCCTTAGTGAAAGTATTCTGGCAAAGACATGGAATAGAAGAAGCCACCTGGGAACCAGAAGAGAGTATGAGAAACCAGTACCCAAACCTTTTCACTGGTAAGATTTTCGGGGACGAAAATCCCTAAAGGGGGGAGAATAGTAACAGCCCGATTTAGGGTCTAGTCAGAATAGTGGGGCGAGACCATGAATTCGAGGTGAATTTATGAGTTTTTAAGGTTCATGTCATGTTTGCATGTATGTGTGAAAGTTTCATGAAGCAATTTTGCTAAATTGAAGTTGAATGGTCAAAAAGGACCAAATTGCAAAAGTTGTAAAATGTGAGTTTCTAGAAGCATTTTGTATGAAATAGATCTAGAATAACAATTATAAGTCCTTAAGTATCAATTTTCCCAAATCATAATTTTTGGACAAAATTGGACATGAGTTAGCAAATGGTGATATTTTTAAGAGATGGGCATTTTGGTCATTTACCTATTAAATGATTAATAAAGGAAAAAGATGACAAAAATCATTATCATCTTCTTCCTCATTGCCGAAATTTTCAAAGAAACCATAGCTAGGGTTTGCTCATCTTTCAAGCTTGCTAGTAAGTTCATCTTAGTCTCGATTTTAATATTCTTCGTGTTTTTGAAGTCCTCGTATTATGAATTAGCTATTTTTAGCTATAAAATGAGCTAAGATGCATGTTCAAAAATCTACCCATGAATGAAATGCATGCTAAATGATGTTTTATGGAAGTTTATGAGAGTTTTATGTTAGATAAACATCTTTTTCTAAGTGAATTTCATGAAAAATGAGCATAGGGACTAGTTTGTAAAAGTTTTGAAATTAGTCATACCTATTAGAAATAATGAGAATTGATAATGGCTATAGTAGAGAAAATGAATCAGCTAAGCATGTAGTCTAATAAAGTTGAATGAAAATTATTTTACGAGCCTTGGGGAAAAAGTGCAAATATGAGAAAGTATAGGGGCAAAATAGTAATTTTGCCAAAGTATGAGTTAAGAGTCAATTTAGTCAATGTGAGTATTAAATGATCTATTTATGACTATAGATCAAGAAAAATGAACCCCGGATCAAAACCGAGGCAAGGACAAAATCAAGGACTAAATTGCATATCTACATACATTTTGTATATTGAGGTAAGTTTATATGATTTCTAAGCTTTATGATTTATATCATTAAATTGCTTAGTATAATGTACAATGTTATTATGAAAAATGTTCAATGTTATGTTAAACAAAGAAATTAATGAGATCAAGCATGAGAAAGCCCCGATTGAAGTTGAGTAACTTAGGATACTCGATCTACCACATGAAACAAGAAAGTCCGTATAAGACCAAGCCGAGGCATGGCATCGGCAAGCAAGCAAGCTATCATGTAAGTCCAAGGCATGCTTGGCATTGAATAGTTATCATGTAAGTCCAAGGCAAGCTTGGCATTGAACAAGTTATCATGTAAGTCCAAGGCAAGCTTGGCATTGAACAAGTTATCATGTAAGACCAAGGCAAGCTTGGCATTGAAAAGTTATCAAGAGAAAGAGATCCCATATAAGTCCAAGTTAAGGCATGGCATTGGTGAGAACAAGAAAGACTTCGTATAAGTCCATGTTAAGTCATGGCCTTCGAAATTTAGATGAGATTTAGTATCCTCGGTTATTCATATAAATTCATCGGGCAAACGAGCTAAGCTCAAATGAAATAACAAGAAAGCTAAGTAAGCAAAGTTATTATCAAGTGAAAATGAGTATTATTCATGTTATGAATGATGAATCAGAGATTATGATTATTATGTTAAAGTATGCTGATCAATGTGATCAAGTGATACAGGTACCTTGTTTACCTCTCAAGTATGAGACTAGTAAGTTTCATGAGATATGTAAGAATAAAGTATGAGTAAGTAAGCTTTATAGCTGAAATTTATGATGCCATTGTTTATGTCAAATGGTTTATATTAAGCAAGTATGTTGCTATGTGCATTATGCAAACTTACTAAGCTAAATGCTTACGTCTTTTATCATTTCTTTCTATGTAGTCCTGCCAAGCTAACTTGTGGATCGTTGAAGTCAGAGCTCGAATCACACTATCAACCACTATTTTGGTATAGCCAAGTTGTTTTTATTAAGTATGGCATGTATAGGAAACATTTCATTTTGAGTATATATCTTAGAAAGGGCAAAAGCATGGGCTATCAAGTTTATTATTATTCTTTTGTAAATGGCTAAATGATTGGCCAAGATTGACTAAGTATGTATGTTATTGATATCAATGGAGCATGTTATATTGTTCATTAAAGTTGTAGTGATTTGAGTTGTTGAGATAGTATGAATTTGCTCTTGATTTCAGGGTGGCAATTGGCTTGGTAAATAGCCTCTAAGTGCCCATTACAGTCGGACACTGCAGGCGTGTGTCTAAGCCGTGTGTACCCTGCACCATTGCACCTTAAGTCAGAATATCAAGTTGTAGTACACGGTCTAAGTCCATAGGCGTGCCATGGCTGTGTGTTATAAGTTAGAATGCTAAGGTTTTTCACACGGAAAAGGACCACGGGCGTGCCATGGCCGTGTGAAGTTTGGCAGTAAGCTCGAGTTTTAAGCACGGTTAGGAGACATGGGCGTGTCTCAGGTTTACATGGGCGTGTCCCAACTCACATGGGCGTGTGACCCCTGTTTCAATGAAAAGTTTTTGATTGAGTTTCGAAAGTTTACGGACATGAGTTTAAGGCCTCGTAGGCCCATGAAAAGTACAAGTTGATTAATAAAGATAAGTTCTTAATTCGGAACGAAATTTTATAGCCCGTAAGTACTTGATTAAGCAAGTTCAAGCATAGTAACTTCTCGTATCCGGTCTAAGCCTCGGACTCGGGTATGGGGTGTTACATTAGTTGCAGGGTACACACGCTCGTGTGGTTAGGCTGTGTGGCTCACACGGCCAAGTGACATGCCCATGTCCCAGGCCATGTTAGCATTCGATGTGAGGCACACAGCCGTGTCCCAGGCCATGTCCTTACCTCTGTAACTCTCTGACTTGGGTCACATGGCCAACCACACGCCCGTGTGGACAATTTAATTTTTGAAAATTTGGTGCAGGATTCACACGGCCAAGACACAAGCCTGTGTGTTGGGCTGTGTGTTTCACACGGCTGAGACACACGCTCATGTGACGAGTTCTAAGCATTCTGTTTCAATATTTTTAAGATGCAAGGGACACACGGCTAAACCAAACTCCCGTGCGCATGGCCGTGTGTCACACACGGTTGGGACATATGCCCGTATGCCTACCTGTATGGACAAATTAAGGCCATTTCCAAACCTTATTTCTCACCAAATTTTGCCTTGCACCTACATTAATACTTGCATACATATACCAACCAATTCAAGATGTTAAAACCAAGCCAACATTAACATTATAATTGATATATTATCACATGTATTCAAACTTACCTTTTGAAAGACATATATGTTTGCCATAATTCAATCTAGCCATACCAAGCACTCATATATTAACTATATTATAACCTTAAGTATATATTCACTAAATATACCATTACTAGCCAATCCAATGGCTAGATTACAAGTAACCATTTACATGCCAATATTGGCCAAGTTAGCCTATACATGCCATTATACGAAAACAAGTTTACTATTTATACCAAAACGAGTTGAAAGAGAGGGTGATGATGCTCCGACCAATTCCAACCTTTACGTGCTTTTGAGCACTATAAAACAGAGAAAAGAAAATGAGTAAGCATTTCAAATGCTTAGTAAGTTCGTATAACATGAATTTAACTTACCATATATTTACATTTAAGATAAGCATATAAAAATGCATCCAAGCAATTTGGCTAATAGTCTAAAACACAAAACTTCAGCAATCATGTTAGTCAAGTAATTCACATAATACCAAGAACATGGATGAGCTCACCATTTAATGACTTTCATATACATATGCTTTCCATATCATTATTCCATATTACATGTACATTTCCATCAAAAATCATTTCAAGTTCAGTTTAACCATGTCAGAACTTTACCCATTGAATTTATTTGAAATATCGATGGATACGCTCATGTAGTACACTTAAAATGTACAAAACTCAAATCCGACAATTCATATCCAAGGGTACCCAAATAGGGCACATAATCAGGAAGCACTCTCTCGAGCCATATAACAGGATGCTCATGTGAGCCATGTAACAGGAAGCTTATCTAGGCTATAACAGGAAACTCATAAGAGTTTAGAACAGGAAGCTCATTGAGCTTATCAGGTAACTCTAAAGAGCTATTATCAGGGAGCTCCGATTAGCCATATAGCAGGATGTTCAAGCGAGCCATGCCAGGAAGCTCAAAAAGAGCCTATATCAAGACGCTCATAAAGAGCTGCGTTTGTGTCCGCAATATATGCAAGATCACAACTGATCATATAACAGGACGCTCGCAAAGAGCTGCGGTAGTCCGCAACACATGCAGGATCACTATTGATCAGGATGCTCGCAGGAACCATGTATCAAGAAGCTCGAGAGGGCTTATAACAGGATGCTCAGAAGAGCTATGGTGTGTCCGCAACATATGCAAGACCACAGCCAATCGGGAAATCCTGTATCCATCGAATTCCATTATTCAAACGGGACTCATTATTTTTCGGGCATAATCAGACATGTAATCAATTTAATATATAATGCATTTATGCAATTCACATCTACCACACTCAAATCAAACATATAAATACACACAATTTAGTTACACGAACTTACCTCGTCACTTGTTCGTATTCGGAAATCTACTAATCCGACACTTTTTCTTTTACTCGACCTAACTTCGTATTTGAGTTATCCGAATCTATATAAATGAATTTAACGTCATTTTAATCCATTTCATATTCAATTTAATTCAATTCACATCCTAGGCAAAACTACCATTTTGCCCCTATACTTTTCATAAATGATGATTTCGTCCCTAGGCTCGGAAAATGAAATTCACGCAATCTAATCCTTATTCCAAGCCTAATCAATTTTTACATATAACATTTATAGCACATATATTTCATAAAAATTAGAAATTTTTCATGAATTTTACATCTTTACAATTTAGTCCTTAATTCACAATTTCATGAAAATTCACTTTACAAAAGTTTTTTATCTATCAACAAACTTTCATTTTCTACCATAAATTTCAAATTTTCAGCATATTCATCCATGAAAAAATTTCAATACTTTAATATCTTTTCAAATTGATCCCCAAAATAGATAGATTAGGTTATTCCGATCTCAAAAATATAAAAATTACTAAAAATGGGACAAGATTACTTACCCAATTAAGCTTAATTGATTTTCTCTCTCCTAGGGTTTCCATAGAATTTGGGGGAAGAAAATGATATAAACTGATGATATTTTCTATTTAATTAAGATATCATCTTTTATTTTTTTCTCTTTCCAATTTAGTCCTTTTCTTTTTCTAATTTTCCTTGGATGAATCATAAAAAAATATCTGCTAACTTTTCTTAATGGTCTGATTACCATGTAAGGACCTCAAATTTTGAATTCTATAGCTATTTAATACCTATAGCTACTAGAATTCAACTTTTGCACTTTATACATTTTGGTCCTTTCCTCCAATTAAACACCTAATTAGTAAAATTTTCTTATCAAAATTTTCATACGTCTTTCCTATCATAATGCAGACCATGCAATATTATTAAAATAAATTTTCTTTCTGTCTTGAATTTGTGGTCTCAAAACCACTATTCTGATTTCACTGAAAACAGGCTGTTACAACTATCCCTCTTAAAGAATTTTCATCCTTGAAAATCTTACCAGTAAAGAGGTTCGGATATTACTTTCTCAAGGTATCCTCCAGTGTTCTTCAATCCCATGTCGTTGCCAAAGAACTTTTACTAAAGCTACTTTTTTATTTCTTAGTTCTTTTGTCTCTCGTGCCAAAATTTTAATCAGTTCTTCACTGTAAGTCATGTCAGGTTGAATTTCCACTTTTGTCAGAGAGATAATATGTGAAGGATCTGATCGATACCGTCGTAACATAGACACGTGGAAAACATTGTGAATTTTTTCAAGTTCTGGTGGTAATACCAATCTGTATGCAACAGGTCCGATTCTTTCAATGATTTCATATGGTCCAATAAACCGTGGACTCAATTTTCCTTTACAGCCAAACCGGAGAATTTTTTCCAAGGTGAAAATTTCAAGAATACTTTATCACCAACCTGAAATTCTATTTCTTTTCATTTAAGATCGGCATAAGACTTTTGACGATCAGAGGTTGCTTTCAAACTATCCCGAATCACTTTCACCTTTTTTTCAGTTTTACGGATCAAATCAACTCCATGTATCTTTTTCTTACTGAGCTTTGTCCGATACAATAGAGTTCTACATTTACGACCATACAAAGCCTCATATGATGCCATTTTAATGCTGGATTGATAGCTATTGTTGTATGCAAATTCAACTAAAGGTAAATACTTTTCCCAGTTATCTTCAAATTCTAGAATACAACACCGAAGCATATCTTCCAAAATTTGTATCACACGTTCGGATTGTCCATCAGTCTGAGGATGTAATGCGGTACTGAAATGTAACTGTGTACCCAAAGCTTCTTGCAACTTGCTCCAAAATCGGGATGTAAATCGAGGATCTCTATCTGAAATAATGGAGACTGGCACTCCATGCAGTCTAACAATCTTAAAAACATATAACTCAACCAATCTATCTGAGGAGAAATCCATACGTACCGAAATAAAGTGTGCATACTTTGTGTTAATCGGTCAACGATTACCCAAATGGCATCTTTCTTTTGCGGAGATAGGGGTAAACCTGATACAAAATCCATAGTAACTCTTTCCCATTTCCATTCTGGTATCGTAACTGGCTGTAATAATCCTAAAGGTACTTGGTGTTCAGCTTTAACTTGCAGACATATCAAACACTTAGACACAAATTCATAAATATCGCGTTTCATTCCCGGCCAGCAGTACATCTTTTTCAAATCATTATACATTTTGTTACTTCCCGGATGAACAGACATAGTACCATTATGAGCTTCGTTCAAAATCTTTTGTATAAGTTCTAAATTCCTCGGTACACATATTCTGCCTCTGAATAATAGACAATCATTAGACCCAATCTGAAATTCTGAATTAGAATTTGCCTCACATTGTACCCGTTTAGCTTGTAATTCATCATCACTCTTCTGAGCTTCACAGATCTGTTGCAAGAATATTGGTTTAGTTTTTAACTCAGCTATGACTGAACCATCATCAGACAAAGATAACCGGGTATTCATTGCTCGCAAGGAAAACAGGGATTTTCTGCTCAGAGCATCTACAACCACATTAGCTTTTCCCGGATGATAATCAATAACTAGATCATAATCTTTCAATAATTCAAGCCACCTGCGTTGTCTCAAATTCAAATCTTTTTGTGACATCAGATGCTTCAAACTTTTATGATCAGTGTACATGTGACATTTTTCACCAAACAGATAGTTCACCAAATTTTCAATACAAATACAATGGCTGCTAATTCTAGATCATGTATCGGGTAATTCTTTTCATGTGGTTTTAGCTATCTAGAAGCATAGGCTATTACTTTACCTTCTTGCATCAAAACACAGCCTAAACCATTCAATGATGCATCACTGTAAATTAAAAATTCCTTACCTGATTCAGGCTGAACTAGTACGGGTGCTTCAGTCAACAAGACTTTCAACCTATCAAAACTCTGCTGGCATTTATCAGTCCATTCAAATTTCACATCCTTCTGTAAAAAACGGGTCATCGAAGAGGCTATCATTGAGAAACCTTCTAAAAATCTCTGATAGTAATCGGGTAATCCCAGAAAACTTATGACTTCAGACACATTTTTCAGTGGTTTCCAGTTAACAATAGCTGAAATTTTATTCGAGTCAACCTGATGCCTTCAGCAGATACTATATGTCTAAGAAAACCAACTTCCCGAAGCCAAAATTCACATTTACTAAATTTGGCATACAGTTGTTTCTCACGCAAAGTTTGCAGCACAATGCTCAAATGATTAGTATGCTCATTTTCATCTTGAGAATATACCAGGATATCATCAATAAATACCACCACAAATCTGTCTAGATACGGTTTGAAAATTCTATTCATCATATCCATAAATACTGCAGGTGCATTAGTCAAGCCGAACGGCATCACAAGAAACTCATAGTGACTGTACCTAGTTCTGAAGGCTGTCTTCGGTACATCTGAGTCTTTTACCCGTAATTGATAGTAACTGGAACGAAGATCAATCTTCAAAAATACAGTGGCACCTTTCAACTGATCAAACAAATCATCAATACGGGGCAATAGATACTTGTTATTTATTGTAACTTTGTTAAGCTGCTTGTAATCAATACATAATCTCAACGATCCATCTTTCGTTTTAACAAATAAAATCGGTGCACCCCAAGGTGAAAAAATAGGTCGAGCAAAACCTTTATCCATTAGTTCTTGCAGCTGAGCTTTCAACTCTTTCAATTTGGTAGGAGCCCTTCTGTAGGGTGCTATAGATATTAGTGTTGTCCTCAGTACAAGATATATACAGTACAAGATGTATAGAAAATTCCACCTCTTTGACTGGCGATAAACTAGGTAATTCTTTTGGAAACACATTAGGAAATTCACAAACAATTGGCAATGACTTAATCCTCAATTCAGACACTTTAGTGTCCAACACATATGCAAGATAAGCATCATACCCTTTTTTGACATATTTCTGTGCTGATATAGCTGAGATTACATTTGACAACCCGTTCAATACATCAGATTCAATTCGGAGCAATTAACCATTCTAACATTTTAACACAATGTACTTTTGTTTACAATTTACTACTACATCATGCTGAGTTAGCCAGTCCATACGCAAAATTATGTCAAATTCATCAAATGGTAGTAACATCAAATCAGCCGTGAAACAATAACCTCGTACTATTAACGGACAATATTTACAAATTTTATCTACCATCACATATTGGCCCAGAGGGTTTGAAACTTTAACCATAAATTTAGTGGACTCAACATGTAAATTTTTAACAAACACCAAATTCGTGCGTATATATATGAATGTGTTGAACCAGGATCAATCAAAGTAGTAATATTAGTATCAAGAAGAGAAAATGTATTAGTAATAACATCAGGTGCAGAAGCATCCTCATGTGCACGTATAGCATATGTTCTAATTGGTGCTCGTGCTTCAGATTTAGTAGTTGAATCTTTTCTTGTCACTCATATTACCGGGGTTACTCAGCCTTGAAGTCTGAACAGTATCTTTTTCAATTCTTTCTGGGCAATCTTTGAGATAGTGGTCAAGAGAACTACATCTAAAACAAGCTCCGCTTCTCATGTGGCACTCATCGAAATGAAATTTATTACAATGTTTGGATTTAGGTTTGGAATTCCCGACACTTCCAGCACTTGCTACTGATGGGGCCAGAGATCTTGGATTAGAGCGTTGAGAGCCTCGATCTTTTCCAAAATACCCAACAGATGAGACAGAATGATCATGATATTTCTTTGATTTCTTTAAAGCTGATGATTGTGGCTTGCCCATAAATCTTTTACTTGAAGTTTAAGCTTCCATCTCTGCCTGCCTCTTTTCTTTATTTAATTATTCAGCTTTATGTGCTCGGTCAGCCAATACAAAAAATTCTTTTAATTCTAAGATTCCAACTAACAACTTGATGTCTTCATTCAGTCCTTCTTCAAATTGTTTACACATAGCAACTTCGGTCGGGATACAATCTCTAGCGTATTTACTTAGCCGAACAAATTCCCGTTCGTACTCAGATACAGTCATATTCTCCTATTTGAGCTCTAAAAATTCTTTCTTTTTCTGATCAAGGAATATCTAGCTAATGTACTTCTATTTTATTCTGTCTGGAAAAATTCCCATGTAACATTTTCCCTCGGTACAACAGAAATAATGGTATTCACCACTGATAGGCTGAGTCTTTTAGCAGAGATACATCACACTTCAAAAATTATTCAGGTGTGCAAGACAATTCATCTAAAACCCTGATTGTATTTTCTAGCCAAAATTCAGCCCTTTCCGGATCATCATCGGCAGTAGCCTTGAATTCTTCTGCACCATATTTTCGAATTTTGTCTACCGAAGGCTTACCAATTCTAACAGATTCATTACCTTGTGGAATATTGGGAACCGGTTGAGGAGTAGGAGAGAAAGGTTGTTGTACAGCAGGATTTGTTCTCAAGAATTCTGTGAACCACTCATTCATCATTTGAAAGAAGGCTTATTTTCCCTCCTCACCTCGGCCCTCAAATTCAGGCCTTCTACTACTACTAGATGCAGCTCTTTGAACTGAAGCTGGAGCATTGCTCTCAGCTTCCTTGGATTCAGCTCTAGCTCGGTTGGATGACATTACTATATGAAAAACACATTTAAAATTGTCAGGAGATATCACACTATCACAAATTATATAATGGCATGTATAGCTAAACTTGTACTTACTACGTTAGTTTGAGAATCGGCTAAACCGTAGTTTTGATACCAATAAATGTAACACCCCAAACCCATGTCCGTCGCCGGAACAGAGTTAAAGAGCATCACCAGAGTTTACAGAACAAACACAATTAATTCATGTCTTTTACTAATCATATCCAAAACAAACCATAATTCTATCATGTTCTCCCCTAAATGGACCCTCGAGGTCCTATTTATACTTTAGAAACAAGTCAGGAATAAATCGAGAACTCAGAGAATTTTTCGCAAAATTTCAAAAATTTTCTTAGGTGCAGGGTACACACGCCCATGTGGTCAGGCCGTGTGACATACCAGTGTCCCAGGCCGTGTTGGCATTCGATGTGAGGCACACGGCTGTGTCCTAGCTCGTGTCCTTACCCGTGTAACTCACTGACTTGGGTCACATGGCCAAACACATGCCCGTGTGCTAGGCTATATGGACAATTTAATTTTTGAAAATTAGGTGTAGGATTCACACGGCCAAGACACACGCCTGTGTGTTGGGCCGTGTGTTTCACACAATTGAGACACACGCCCGTGCCCGTGTGACCAATTCTGAGCATTCTATTTCAATATTTTTAAAATGCAGGGGACACACGGCCAAACCACACGCCCGTGTGCATGGCCGTGTGTCACACACGATTGAGACACACGCTCGTATGCCTACCCGTGTGGACAAATTAAGGCCATTTCCAAACCTTATTTCTCACCCAAATTTTGCCTTGTACCTACATTAATACTTGCATACATATACCAACCAATTCAAGATGTTAAAACCAAGCCAACATTAACATTATAATTGATATATCATCACATGTATTCAAACTTACCTTTTGAAAGACATATATGTTTGCCATAATTGAATCTAACCATACCAAGCACTCATATATTAACCATATTATAACCTTAAGTATATATTCACTAAATATACCATTACTAGCCATTCCAATGGCTAGATTACAAGTAACCATTTACATGGCAATATTGGCCAATTTAGCCTATACATGCCATTATACCAAAACAAGTTTACTATTTATACCAAAACGAGTTGAAAGATAGGGTGATAATACTCTAATCGATTCAAACCTTTACGAGCTTCTGAGCACTATAAAACAGAGAAAAAAAATCGAGTAAGCATTTCAAATGCTTAGTAAGTTCGTATAATAGGAATTTAACTTACCATATATTTACATTTAAGATAAGCATACAAAAATGCATCCAAGCAATTTGGCTAATAGTCTAAAACACACAACTTCACCAATCATGTTAGTCAAAGTAATTCACATAATACCAAGAACATGGACGAGCTCTTCATTTAATGACTTTCATATAGATATGCTTTCCATATCATTATTCCATATTACATGTACATTTCCATGACAAATCATTTGAAGTTCAGTTTAACCATGTCAGAACTTTACCCATTGAATTTATTTGAAATATTGATGGATACGCTCATGTAGTACACTTAAAGTTTACAAAACTAAAATCCGTCAATCCATATCCAGGGGTACCCAAATAGGGCACAAATTCAGGAAGCACTCTCTCGAGCCATACAACAGGATGCTCATGTGAGCCATGTAACAGGAAGCTTATCTGGGCTATAACAGGAAACTCATAAGAGTTTAGAATATGAAGCTCATTGAGCTTATCAGGTAAGTTCGAAGAGCTATTATCAGGGAGCTTCGGATAACTATATAATAGGATGTTCAAACGAGCCATGCCAGGAAGCTCAAAAAGAGCTTATATCAGGACACTCATAAAGAGCTGCGTTTTTGTCTATAATATATGCAGGATCACAACTGATCATATAACAGGACGCTCACAAAGAGCTGCGGTAGTTTGCAACACATGCAAGATCACTACCGATCAGGATGCTCGAAAAAACCATGTATCAGGAATCTCAAGAGGGCTTATAACAGGATGTTTATAAGAGTTATGGTGTGTCCGCAACATATGCAAGACCACAACCAATCGGGAAATCCTGTATCCATCGAATTCCATTATTCAAACGGGACTTATTATTTATCGGGCATAATCAGACATGTGATCAATTTCATATATAATGCATTTATGCAATTCTCATCTACCACACTCAAATCAAACATATAAATACACACAATTTGGTTACACGAACTTACCTCGTCACTTGTTCGTATACGGAAATATACTAATCCGACACTTTTTCTTTTCCTCGATCTAACTTCGTATTTGAGTTATTCGGATCTATATAATGAATTTAACATCAATTTAATCCATTTCATATTCAATTTAATTCAATTCACATCCTAGGCAAAATTACCATTTTGCCCCTATACTTTTCATAAATGATGATTTCGTCCCTAGGCTCGGAAAATGAAATTCATGCAATCTAATCCTTATTCCAAGCCTAACCGATTTTTACATATAACATATATAGCACATATATTTCATAAAAATTATAAATTTTTCATGAATTTTACATCTTTACAATTTAGTCCTTAATTCACAATTTCATGAAAATTCACTTTACAAAAGTTTTTTATCTATCAACAAACTTTCATTTTCTACCATAAATTTCAAATTTTCAGCATATTCATCCATGGAAAAAATTTAATACTTTAATATCTTTTCAAATTGATCCCCAAAATAGATAGATTAGGTTATTCCGATCTCAAAAATATAAAAATTACTAAAAACAGGACAAGATTACTTACCCAATTAAGCTTCATTGATTTTCTTTCTCTCTCCTAGGGCTTCCATAGAATTTGGGGGAAGAAGATGATATAAAATGATGATATTTTCTATTTAATTAAGATATCATCTTTTATTTTTTTCTCTTTCCAATTTAGTCCTATTCTTTTTCTAATTTTCCATGGATGAATCATAAAAAATATCTACTAACTTTTCTTAATGGTCTAATTACCATGTAAGGACCTCAAATTTTGAATTCTTTAGCTATTTAATACCTATAGCTACTAGAATTCAACTTTTTCACTTTTTACAATTTGGTCCTTTCCTCCAATTAAACACCTAATCGGTAAAATTCTCTTATCGAAATTTTCATACGTCTTTCCTATCATAATGCAGACCATGCAATATTATTAAAATAAATTTTCTTTCTGTCTCGAATTTGTGGTCCCGAAACCACTGTTCCGATTTCACTGAAAACGGGCTGTTACACTGTGTGCCCCTCACTATAGACTGCCACCAATAGTAAGCCTTTTCCCTTAACAAGGATACAGTGTCCTTCAATTTTGGTTCTGGGGTACAATCTAAATCCTTTAGAAACCTCTCCATTGACTCCATTCAGTACTCTATCGTAATAAGAGTCATTCCAGTAACACCTTTAAATATTTCCGCCCCATTCAATTGGAGCTTCTCTATAACAGACCCACGATTCCCCAATCCAATTTAGGCTCCAATAACCCTCTACAGAACTCTCAGCATCACCTGCAACACTGCATCACCCCCCTTTTCATAGCCTTTACCACTATTGGCGATAGAATTCTCCACATACTCCTCCTTAGGGATTGGGATTTCTCCCTGAACAGTGGGCGACTCAACAGGTGCAACCCCACATGGCCTACCCTACCACGTCTACCTTGAGTGTTCATATTGTATTCTTGAAATTTTTAAAATCTAGGGTATATCTACAGTTTGCAAACAAAAAGTTCAAGCATTATTTATTTCCTAAGTGTTTTCAATCTAAAGATTATAGTTTACCTAAAGTTTCAAAAGTAAAATTAACTAAAGTAGGACCGACATCGGAGTATTGGATTTAATTTCTTGTAGAAAATCAACTTTTCAAAATCTTGTGGCATGGTTTTTCCAAAAATACCCCTTTTTATGACATTCATGCAGATTCATTCAAATTTCCACAGTTTGAGTTTTGAAAACTTATGGCTCTAATACCACCAAATATAACCTCCCTAACCTGACCTATACGTTAAGTCTGAATTCAGGAGATTACATTGACCACCAAAATGGCCTAGCAGAACTGATGGAGTTTGAAAACTGTTGATTGAATTATTTGCTTTACTTTTCGAAGAAAAATTAGTGTGTTTTAAAGGATTACAATTTAGTTCCAAAAACTGGTGGATCTTAATGTTTGCTTTGCAAAAGTGATTTTCAATTTATATGTTCTCAAACCTCATTCTCTTAATCATGCAATGAAAATGTGATATCTAACATAGTTTTAATAAAAACCATATTTCAACATCTAATAATCAAATTAAATGTCAAGCATGTTATAAAATCCAAAAACCTAAGTCTCATGCCACAGTTTAAAAAAAAATAAAGCAATACAATATCTGGATAACACAAAATACGAATAATAAATCTAAGATACTTTAATAATAATAATAATAATAATAATAACACATTATGAGTCGAGACCTTCCAGATGTTGAATCCGCGTCCTAACCTGGTGGGTTATCTGTAAAGATGGAAATAAAGGTGGAGTGAGCTTAAGAAGCTCAGTGTGAGTCCAATCACAAGTAAACCAGTGCAGAAGAATAACAAAGCATACAATATAACAGTAGTCAAGAAAATTGCAATCGTATAACATAGCAGAATGCAATGTTCAAATAACAGGAAGGCTCTTACCCATACTCCGTTAGACTCCTCAATAAGAGTTCCCCAGAACTCTTCCAACCCTAACACTCAATTTTGTGGATGAATAACCAGTATTTGCAGATAAACTGCAAGTAGTAAAAATTATGGATGAACCATCAGTATTTGCAGATAAACTGCCAGTAGTAAAAAAATGGATGAACCAACAGTATTTTCAATTTAAAAATTTTGTAGACAAGATGCCAATAATTTGTGGATGAACCACCAGTGTTGCAAATTATTAAACTACCAATACTTCCTCCTTACAATTATCCCACCCCATGTAATGCAGTATGACATGCTTGTAACAGTATCATGTAAAATAGTAGTCATGTTTAACATGTATTCAATTTAATTGTAGCATTAGACATTCTTAACATGTACACGGTTCAGCAGTAACAGTAGACATACGTAACATGTATTTGGTTTAACAATATCAGATTTGTAACAGCCCGTTTTCAGTGGTGTAAGAAATCGTAGTTTTGGAACCACGATTCTGACGAGTGAATAAATATTTTATTATTTATTTAAAGTTTATAGGATTATATTAGGGTTGTATTAAATTTTCGTTAATAAATTTTAAAGTTTAAATAGTTAATTAGGTAAAAAGGACTAAATCGTAAAGGTTGCAAAAGTGGGTTTCTATTAGTTAAAAGGGCTAAATGGCTTTGGAAAGGTAAACTAATGGATCTATATAGTAATTATACCATTGTTAAAGTTAGTGGGCAATTATGGGTAGGATTTTGTTATTTTATAAGTTATTAACCTAAGGGTAAAATGGTAATTTAATAAATAAATGCTTAAACATGAGAGAATTAGCTACATCTTTCTCATTTCACTTTGTTAATGCTGAAATCACCATTAGAAGGGGAGCTTGGAGCATTCGATTACTTATGCCTTGTGCATGATAGGTTTTCAAGTCCCATTTTTAGTGATTTTTATGTTATTGAGCTCGTATTAGCTTAATCTAGCTAGCCTCTGGGTTAAATTGCAAAAATTTTATAGGTTGAGGGACTTGCCATGGTTGAGTTTGAATGTGTTTTGATGTTATTTGATAGATTATCAATCTTAGTTGTTAAACAAACTTGTTTTGTTAAGTGGTTTTTTATGAATTTGAGATTAGTGATTAAATTGTTAAAAGTGTAAATCCATGGGTTTAATGTGAAATTTTTGTAAATATGGGCTATAATAAGGCCCCTTTTAGAATTGGTTAACATGTATTTAGGTTAAAATGGTTAAAATTCAAGTTATGAGCTTAAGGATTAAATTGTAAAAAGTTAAAATATTAGGGGTAATTTCATAATTTTACATAAATATGAATTATAGATTGTATTAAATGCTTGAGGTTAATTGAAGTATTGAATTGAACGATCAAGATAAACAATAATCAGACTTTAATCGAGGAAAGGCGAAAGCTTTGGATTAGTCTCTAACTCTACTTCTACAACTATAGTTATCGAGGTAAGTTCGTATGGATTATAATAGTATTAATGATAGTTAAATTGATTATCTGCTATATCATGTTAGTTATAAATGAACTTGTATATACATATATCGATGCTTTGAGCAATTGACAGATAAATACTCTCGTTTGAACCTTAAGAATTCTTAGGATACGAATGACATGTCATTAGGGATTTCATGTTTCAGGTGTTGGTCTTGAATGTCCTATCGATGGCTGAGGTCTTGCATTTGTTGCAGATTCTCCACAGCTCGTGTGAGCAGCATCGTGTAGCTAACATTCTGACCCACAACTTGTGTGAGCAGGCCTATTTCATAGCTCGTGTGAGCATTATTGAAAAGGAAATGTTATGTTTTTATGGAAAGGCACACTATGTGTAAGCATTCCTGATTATCCATTGTAATTCTAGATGGTTCAACGGGGTAAGAAAAGGTTAATGGCAAGGTATGTATACATTTGGATATTGATTCATGATCTTATGAAAAGGTTAATGTGATAAGTAATGTGTACATGAAAATCTACTTATGGTATGGTTGATTATATATGTATCATGTATGAACTTACTAACTTATGTGTTTGATGGTGCTTATATAGGGTTTTACTAAGCATATGGTCTTGGTAATGGTGTTATGCTTATTTTATAACTTGTGCTTAAGAATGGTAAGTTATGTTTGAGTTTATACGAGCTTACTAAGCACTAGTTGCTTATGTAGTTACTTTCCTTTGTTTTGTAGATTATCGAAAGCTCGATCGGTTAGAAGCTTGTTGGAGATCTATCACACTATCCAGCAACCATTTCGGTAGATTTTGAGTTATTTTGGCCAAGGTTATTAATGACATGTATACGACCTTTTATAATGGTAGTTATTGAATGTGTTAATGATCATTTTGGTATGATTATTCTTTTGGAGTATATATCTTGTTTGATGGGCTTTTAGTGCTTTGGAAAATTGATGTACTTTGGTCACTTTAGGTACTTGTAATATATGGTACTTCTAGTATGTTTGTGATGAAAACTGAATGGTTATAATTGATGTCATTAGGGAGATAAAGTGACTATGTTTTGTGTTTGAAATATGACTACACATTGATTTGTTTTGGTTAATGATGTTTTGGTATAAATGTGGTGCCTTTGAATGAGATATTGGCTACATGAAATAGGATGTTTGAAATGGTATGTTTATAAGTGTTTGAAAGGTGTTTAGATCTTTTGAACGTATGCACAAATTCGATGGTTGATTAGGTGTGTTTTGGCCTTGAAATGGCTTGTTTTTAGGGCCAAATTGTGGAGCACATGGCCTAGGACACAGGCTGTCGCACGACACACGGCCTAGCTACACGACCGTGTGTTACTTGTTAATTTTGGTGTACCAAGTTAGTGTCTTATATGGCCTAGCACACGGCCTGCAACACGACCGTGTGTTACAAGTCAGAGAGTTACACGGTCTACAACACAGCCATGTGACTTTACTCAGTTAGTTACACTGTTTGAGACACGGGCTGGGACACGGCTGTGTGTCCCTTTGTTCGATTGTTACACTTCCTGGGCTATGTCACACGGCTGTATGACCCCTGTTTTCAAATTTTGCAACTTTTTTCCCAAACTTTCTGATTTGTTCTGAATTAGTCCCGAATTATTTCTAATCTGACTTTAAGGCCTCGAAAGCCCAATTTAAGGTCCAAATGTACTTGTAAGCTAGGGTATTGTTGAGTTTTAAATGATTGCTGTTAAATGAAATCATTGAAATGTTTTGATATTAATTGATCGGATTTGCATGGTAATACTCCGTAACCCTAATCCGGACGATGATGGGTTAGGGGTGTTACATTTAGTGGTATCAGAGCCACGATTTAGTTGGTTCTCGGACTGAACGTAGCATGTATGTAGTCTAGAAATACATGCCAATATATAACCTGTAATAGTGTGATATCTCTTGACTCAAATTGAATTATGTTTTCATATAGATAAAAGATGTCATCCAATCGAGCTGATTCCGATGAAGTTAAAAGTAATGCGCAAGCCTCCATTCAATGAGCAGCTAGTACTGGGCCCGTAGCTGAGGCCAGGGAAGTGAAGCGAAAGAAGCCTTCTTCCAGATGATGTCTAAATGGTTCTCTGAGTTCGTTAGAATTGTAACACCACTAACCTGTATCCGTCGCCGAAATAGGGTTACGAGGTATTACCAAACTATCACATCATAACATATACATATCTCATAAATTTAAACATTCAAACACATACATCATTCATATACAATCATATTGTCCCTTGTAAGGCTCTATGAAATATTAAAACACGCTTGGAAGAGGTTCGAGACTAAACTGATAACATTTGAAAACTTTGGTAAAATTAGAAAATTTTCTTGAATACAGAGATCACACGCCCGTGTGAACAGGCCTTGTGCCTCACACGGCCATCAGACACACCCGTGTGTCTATGCCGTGTGAAAACAGGGCATACATACTGACTTACCTCACACGGCCGATGACACGCCCGTGTTCCAGGCCGTGTGAAAACTGGTGGGTATACTTACTTGGCCACACGACCGTCCACATGCCCGTGTGTCTGGCCTGTGTGCCTATTCAAAATGGCCACACACACCCATGTGCCAAGGCTGTGTGCCTCACACGGCCACCAGACACGCCCGTGTGTTTAGGCCGTGTGCAAGGCTGACTTGAATTTCTAATTATTTCCAGGGGACACACGACCGTGCATCAAGGCCATATGTTACACACGGTCGAGCCATACGCCCGTGTGCTCAGCCGTGTGGATGTAAATAGGCCATTTTCAAGGCCAATTCGCCACCCATAATGGTCTACCCTGCAAACTCAAAATGTGGCACCAATTCATACACAAAAGGCAGCCCAAAACATCAACAAATTATGCCCAATTCATAGCCTATAAACATCAACCAATTTAATACACATTTACTACTCCAAAACATACCAATTCCATATACCAAAACCATCCATTTCACCTAGTTCTAATACAAGCATTTTATCATCACTTTAACTACCATTTCCAATATTACAAACATACCAATTCACCATTTCCATAATAATCTTGCCAAACACAAAACCAAATATATATATACACCATAAGCACATATATGAGCACATATCATAAGCCAAACTCACATTCAACATTACCAAAACACAAGTCCACATAACTCAAGCCTATACACTTTACGCGATTTAATTCTTTTTACCGAATTAAGCATTCAAATAGTAAAATTTCTTTACGAAACTTGCACATAATAATTCTATCATGCTGTAAAATTTAATAAAATAATAAAATTAATATTTTAACTTCAGATTTGTGGTCCCAAAACTACTGTTCCGATTTGACCCAAAAACAGGCTGTTACAAGAATGAACCCTATGGCTCAACAACCTCTACCCCCTCCCGTACCCCAACCTATCCCCTCTATTTCTCAAGAACTAGAACAAGTACGTGTAAGCAAGCCTCCGGTTGATAAAATATGTAAGTATGGGGCAGAAGAATTTCGTGGAACAGTATAAGACGACCCTAAAAAAGCCAAATTTTGGTTAGAGAACATTGTGAGGGTTTTTGATGAACTATCTTGTTCTCCAGTTGAATGTTTAAAATGTGCGGTATCTCTATTAAAAGACTTAGCGTATCAGTGGTGGAATACTTTGATTGCTGTGGTACCCAGGGATCGTGTGAATTGGGATTTTTTTTAGACAGAATTCAGAAAGAAATATGTTAATCAACGGTATCTTGACAAGAAAAGGAAAGATTTTTTAGAACTGAAGCAAGGTTACAGATCTGTAGTGGAATATGAAAGAGAATTCGTACAACTTTACAAGTATGCTCAAGAATGTATACCAACTGAAGCTGTTATGTGCACTCGGTTTGAAGATGGTTTAAACAAAGATATCAAATTTTTAGTAGGAATTTTGGAATTAAATTTTTTTTTTTTGGTATTGGTGGATCGAGCACATAAAGCTAAAGAACTTAGTAAAGCTAAAAGAAAGGTAGATTTCGAGGCTCATGACACTGGTAAACGACCTATGGGAAGATCATTTTCATCTCTATCGAAGAAATTGAAAGAATTTCACAGTCGTACATCAGCTGCGACCGGACTTTCAGGAAGAGATAAAGGAAAGCAGCATTCAAGTTTAAGACCTCAGGCAACTTCTGTAGCAAGTGTGGGGAGTGTTCGAAATAATAAACCTGAATGTCAACAGTGCAATAGATGACATTTTGGAGAGTACAGATTGAGAGATGGATCGTGCTTCAAATCTAGTTTCTATGATCATTTTCTTCGTGACTACCCTAAAAGATCTAATAGAGAGAAAGCTCAGAACACTCGGTCGAGTAACACGACTACGAGAGGGAGGCCACCCAGAAATAGTGGTAATACGGGAAATAGTCGAAGTGGAACGAAAAATTCTACAGTTAGATCTGAGGCTTGGGCATCAGCTAGGGCTTATGCAATTCGAGCTCGTGAAGAAGTTTTAGCAGCTTATGTGATTACCAGTACATTTTCTATCTTTGATACTAATGTTAATGCTTTGATTGACCCGGGGTCAACGCACTCATATATATGCACAACCTTAGTGTCGGATAAGAAAATACCTTATGAGCCAACTAAATTTGTGATCAAAGTAACGAATCCTTCAGGTCAGTATGAGTTAGTTGATATGGTTTGTAGAAACTGTCCTCTGATGATTTGGGATTGTAACTTTCTGGCTGATTTGATGTTATTACCCTTTGATGAGTTTGATGTGATTCTTGGCATGAATTGGTTGACTTTTCATGATGCTGTTGTGAATTGTAGATGAAAACAAATTTTACTGAAATGTCAGAACGGTGAAACAGTTCGAGTTGAATCAGATAGTTATGATAGTTCAGCTAATATAATTTTAGCTATGTCAGCTCAAAAACATATCAGAAAAGGTTGTAAGGCATATTTAGCTTATATATTTGATTCCAAGGCTTCAGAATTGAAATTAGAATCAGTTTCAACTATTTGTGAGTTCTCAGATGTATTTCCAGAAGAGTTAACAGGGTTATCGCCAGTTAGAGAGGTTGAGTTTGTGATTGAGTTAGTACTAGGAACTTCTCTGATATCGATAGCTCTGTATAGAATGACACTTACTGAAAACAAAATTCTAATTGGAATTAAAAAAAAAACAAGCAAAATCTAAGTTTAATTAGAAAGATATGGGCTATTTACCTAGGGTTTGGAAACCCTAGGGGGATTAGACAACTCAAACTTAGGTTCATAAGGAAGAGAAGCAAGCTCTTTACCATTAAGCCTAAGGTATATTTCTTGTTTAGTTTTTAATCCCAACAGTATATATTTTAGTGTGTCTTTTATCCTAGGTTGCTGAAAAGAAAAAGAAAAAAAAAAAGGAGGAGGGTAGCTTAAACCTAGGACTTCTAAGATAGGGGAGTAACACTTAACTATCAAACCTAATTCATTTCTTAGTTAATTATTTCAATTAACCCCCTATATTTTGGGGCGTGACAAAAACATATAAAAATTCTTAAAAACTTATAAAAAAATCATTAAAAATAATAAAATATTATCAAATATTAAAAATAAGTTGAATACTAGAATTGATATAAACTTATAAAAATTATAAAAAAAATTATAAAAAATTATAAAGATTATAAAAATTTATAAAATATATTTAAAATGTTATAAAAACTTATAAAAATTCATAAAAATTCTAATAAATTATAAAAAATATAAATTTAATAAAACTTATAAAAAAAAGTCATATAAATCACTAAAATTCTAACGATCGTTAGGCTCATTTTCATGTTGAATAAAATGTTCTTGATATTTTACAAATAAGACGATTATTGTGGGACCTTCTGCATTTTATTGATAAATTATTATTTTTATTTTAAAATATTTATCTCCAAATTTTCAAGTACAATATAATATAAATTATTTTTGGTACACTTATCAAAACCAAAAATTTCATTATCCAACTATTAGTATATGTCAATATGAAATATTTTGACCAAGGTTTTCAGAATCGAACTTGTGATCGAACTGGTCAAACCATCAGTTTGTTGATTCAACTAGTTCGGCCAGTCCATCCAGTTCAATTAAATAAAATATTAAAAATTAAAAAAATGAGTTCAACCTTTCGGTTCTTAGGTCAATTGATCTAATGGCTTTATTCGGACAATTAATCTTGTTGATTTCGATCTAACCAATTTGACCGACTGATTTGGTCCAGTTCAAGTTTTTATGATTATTTATAATTTTATATCAATTTACATATGTATAAGTTTTATAAGTTTTTAAGAATTTTTATTTGTTTTTATAAAATTTTAAATATGTTTTATTAATTTTATAAAAAAATTATAATTTATTATATATTTTTTAAGTTTATATCAATTTTAAATTTTTAAATAATTTTTTATAATTTTAATAATTTTTTATGTTTTTAATCATTTTTATGAGAAAATATTAAATTAAACATGAAGTAGTCATATGTTGCCATCTGATTGATTCGTAAATTTATTTTAACGGTCAACCATAGATTCTGTTAACGGAGAAACTGGATTGATTAAGAATAAAGGCTCAATTGGGTACCAATTTAATACAATTTCTTAAGGGACTTTTGACTAGCAGGTCATTTTTGGATTCTAATTTCTAAAAGATATATTTAAATTTCTAATGAATTCTTGATTGTGTTGACAAAAGCTCAGGAATGAGGTTTTGAGTGCCAAGTTTAAGTATCATCTCTATGAAAATTATGTGCGTTGAATTTAGTTAGTTAGCTTGAATTGAATTAAATTATTGTAATAATTTATTTTAATTCAAGATATTGATATAGTTTTTCAATTAATTGTAACTTCAAAAAATTGATATTTTTGAACAAATTAATCCATTCAAACACTCATGGGTTGGTCTGCATTAAATGTTGAAGTTATTGAGTTAGTTGTTTTGTTGATGTGAGACTTAAGGATACTTATAATAAAAACTTTAAATAATGAACACAATAAATTATTTATACAGTTTGGATTCAATTCTACGCATGCAGTCCAACCTTACTCACAATTATTACAGTCTCTTTCATACAATTACATTTTCCCTAAGCTTAGTAGAAACTGCTAAAATAGTTTGATTACCAGTACATTACACTAAATATGCCGCTCTTAATGAACATATAAATCACATATTATGGCATATTTTCCTCCAATGAATAGATTGAGTCACTAGAGTTCTGTCCCATATAAATCACATATTATAGTGTAAAATAATATTAGTGATAATTATCCATATTTTCCTCCAATCACTTATTATAGTGTAATATATATATATATATATATATATATAAAAGGAAAGATAACAACACTAGTACATTTGAGTCTTCTTCTTTGTTAATATGGGTTCCTTCGTAATACCACGTAATTTTCTACACAATATCGCTTGAGAAATTGGAATTGCACAAAATCAGTCAAAAATTGCAAAAAGAAAGTACACGTAAAAGGAGATGTTATAGTGAGCTGTGAAGAGAGGTATGAAATAAACTAGATCTTTAGAAATTGATTAGAGAAAACTAATTGACTGAATTGATGAATACTCTGATTTGTTATTTCTTTGAATGAATCTTTAGTCCCATTCCATCTCTGTACATAGTATTTATATTACTCTTCTCTAACAGCTGGAGCTAACAAATACTTAACTAACTAACAGAATTACTAACTCTACTAACTCTATCATGCATCCATCTTTCCAATTGGTAAGACCTGAAGTTGTTGTCAAAAACGAGAAAAAAAAGTAACGGACAGTGGCTTAGTGAAAACATCAGCCACTTGATCGCAAGCAGGGATCTCCCCAATTTGTAAGGACCCATCGGTAACTTTCTCTCGAACAAAGAAAAGATCAAGTTAGAAAAGATCAAGTTCCACATGTTTGAACTTGGAATGTAGCACGGGATTAGCTGCTACGGCCACTGCACTAGAACTATCACACCAAATGTTCGGGATATCATCAGACTGAAATTGTAGTTCACTAAGTAACGACATTAACCAAGTAACCTCACTCGTGGCTGCAGCAAGACTTCTATATTCTGCCTCAGCTGTGGATCGAGACACAACTTGTTGCTTTTTGGAGCTCCACGTCACAGGTGTATGGCCATAATACACACAATACCCTGATGTAGAACGCCTATCATCAAAATCAAGCCCCTAGTTGGCATCAGCATACCCGACCAACGATAACTGATCAGACGGACGAAAAACTAAGCCAAACTCAAGCGTACCACACATATACCGCAAAATGCGTTTGAGAGCCACCATATGTACTGTGGTAGGTTTGTGCATGAACTGGCAAACCCGGTTTACAGCATAAGCAATATCCGGTCTGGTCAGAACAACATACTGAAGTGCACCAGCAAGACTTCTATACTCAGTAGGGTCCTCCAAACAGTCTCCATCACTTTTGGACAAGTAGGAAGAACTAACCATCGGAGTAGGAACACTTTTTGCCATGGACATAGAACAATGAGCAAGAATCTCACGAACATATTTCTTCTGACAAAGATGTAGACATCTTGAAACTCGAGTCACTTCTATGCCAAGAAAATAGTGCAGATCTCCCATATCCTTGAGCGAGAATTTGTCATGCAACAACTTAACAAACCAGTCGATAGATGCGGATAAATTGCCAGTAATTACAATATCATCGACATATGCGAGGATAAAAAGAGTGGAGTCAGATTTTACCCGAACAAACAGAGAAGCATCAGCTTTGGAAGCAACAAAACCAATCGAGAGGAAGAACTGTTTTAGTTTTTCGAACCAGGCTCGAGGAGCTTGCCGGAGACCATACAGGGCTTTCTTCAGTCGACAGACAAAGGGTTTGCCCGTGGCATCAAACTGCTCATACCCCGGAGGTTGATGCATGAAAACGGTTGTATCAAGATCCCCATTTAAAAAGGCATTGTTCACATCAACTTGCCGTAGAGACCATCCTCTGGAAACGGCAATAGATAGAACAACACGAATAGTCGCAGGTTTGACCACTGGACTGAAAGTTTCCTTAAAATCACACCCAGGAACTTGCGAACAACCTTTCGCAACTAACCGAGCTTTTCGTCGGGCAACAGAGCCATCCAGATTTTTCTTTACCTTGAAAAGCCATTTGCACCCAATTACTTTACAATTAACAGGTCGAGGAACAAGATCCCATGTAGAATTGCGTATCAAGGCATCAAACTCATCCTGAGCTACCTCACGCCACTCAGGAGTAGAAAACGCCTCGTTAATCGAATCTGGCTCAAAAGCTTCAACTATCAACGCTTTAGGCTTAAACACTCCAGCCTTTGATCGAGTTACCATTGGATGACTATTAATCACTGATACATGAATTGTGTTTTGAACGGAAGAAAGCTCTCAAACATTAGTGGAACAATTCCTACCATGGTCACTGAGCATATGAGAACTTTGTGGTTCACGATCAGACCCAACCCCTGACTGCTGTGGTTCACGATCAGACCCAACCCCTGACTGGGCTGTGTCAGGAGTAGAATGGTTGGTACAGGTTACTGGTGGATAAGACGAAGAAGATGGTTCAGCAGGCAGAGCAATCGGGGGTTCTGAAGGCTGAGATGACATGTTTCCAAGTAGAGGAACAAATGTAGATACATACTGCTCCTGACCCATTGAACTTCCTGCATATGTAGACTCAGTGGACAAAAATTGATTTTCGTCGAACACAACATGACAGGAGATAACAATCTTGCCGGTTGGAAGGAGACATTGGTACCCCTTGTGTTGAGCACTATATCCCAAAAATATAGACGGTTGAGAACGAAACTCTAGCTTATGATTCATAAACGGTCGTAGATGAGGATAGCAACAGCAGCCGAAAACCCTCAAATGATCGTATGCGGGTTCACAACCGTAGAGAGCCTGAAACGGAGAAATTCCTTTTAGCACAGGAGTAGACAGACGATTAATGAGATAAACCGCACAACTGAACGCATAGCCCCAATGTTCCATTGACAGATTCGCCTGAGCCAAAAGAGTAAGTCCCATCTCAACAATGTGAGGATGCTTACGTTCAGCCACGCCGTTCTGTTCGGACGTATGAGGACATGTTATTCGATGAACAATTCCATGAGAAGCGAGAACTGATGAGAACGCACGATATTCACCTCTCCAATCACTATGAAATTATTTAATTTCCTTACCAAACTGAGTTTTAACAAGCTTCTGAAACTGAATAAAACACTGCACAGCTTGAGATTTTTGACGAATAAGATAGAGCCAAGTAAACCGAGTGCAAACATCAATAAAAGTCACATAATACAAAGAACTTCCACACGATACCGAAGCAGGACCCCAAAGATCAGATACAACCAGAGTAAAAGGAACAGTAAATTCCGTGGTAGAAGCAGGAAATGGTAATTTGTGAGACTTGCCTTTTTGACAGGCGGTACATATGGTATCAAGACTGTATTTATTTTACGAAATGCGACATTTATCTAACATGACCTTAATAATGTAGTGGAGGGATGACCTAAACGCGTCTATGCCATAAAAAAATCCTTACAATCAGTAGACTTATTTTGAGTATCGGTAGAAGCAGAGGTTTCGGCAATCTGAGTAGAGAGAACTGGCACTGGAAAATGATACAGTCCATCACGAATGTGGCCCGTCAGCAAGGTTCTCCGGGTCGGTATGTCCTTTATAAGACAGTAGGTCGGGTGAAACTAAAAAAAACATTATTATCATGAGCGAATTGAGAAACCGATAAAAGTTTCTTCCTGATACTTGGAACACATAAAACATTGGATAGGCGTAACAATTTAGTCTGAGTTGGTAAGAAACTATCACCTACTGACTTAATCAAGGCGGGAGTGCCATTACCCATTAAAAGAGTAGAGGTACCTGAATAAGGAGTAGCATGATGTAGAGTAGACGGATCCCGACACACATGGTTACTCGCTCCCGAGTCAGGGTACCAAGATAAAGTGCCGACCGGTACGGGAATATACGAGCCATCATTGCCACCGACGGGCTCAAACTGAGAGGTATTAGCCTGAGATCCTGAACAGTCAAAATAATCCGAGGCATGAAGATCGCCTACCCGAGGCATCCCAACGCAAGGGTCAGACCCTGTATATACTCGAGCTTTGGGTTTAGTTGACCACGGAATCGGCCCAAGTTGAACATTATTAGAGGTAGACATGTGAGGAACCAAAGGTGCCATAGGTCTGGCATTAGAAGGCCCACTAGCTAATGGTCTAGGATTAGGAGACCCATAGAAATACAACCCATCATCATTCTGGAGCCCAAAGTTCGGGCCATGTGCATACGGCCTAGGAACATTCGGCCTAGGTGGCCTAGGTGAGCGCATGTGCTCATGTAGAAGTGATCCACGCGGCCCATGAGCATAACCCCCTTGTGGCCTACGAAACAAACCATGTTGAAAAGATGAGTTGCCAGAAAGGCCATCATAGTCGGTCCCACATGCATCATAGTAACCAGGCATTAAACAATATTGACCATCATCAAAGCCACGTTGACCATAAGAATACCTAGCAGTTTTTGAAGGTATTCCCCATTCATTTTGTGCCGAACCAGGAGAATAGAAATTACCAGAGGGCGACGGCGGCACATAAGGCGACGGTGTAGATCTAGACGGTGACGCCTTCACGCTTCTACTGTAGCGATAGTAACACCGCTGGGCATCGTGACCGAACCTGGAGCAAATCTGACACTGAAGACGCGAACGAAAAACTCGCCCTCGTCCACGACTGAAAGTGCGAACGCCACGATCGGAGGAGGCTTCAACTCTTTCCGACAGTTCAGTCATCGATTCTCCTTCCACCAGATTCGCATGGAGAACGTCAGAAACTGAATGAGCAAGATGGTTCTCGCACTCCAACAGGGCATCGACCAATCGTCGAAACGAGAGAACACCGGTCGAAATAGAGGCAGAGAAGACAATCGCCTCATACTCTGATGGAAGGCCGGCAAGTAATATTTGCACCTTCTCCTCTTCCGAGATCCACGAACCAGATGATTCTAAAAGAGCAGATAAGTTTGAAATACGAGCCACATAAAAGGTAATTGAAAGAGTACCTTTCTTTAAGGAATGCAACTCATGATGAATCCGCGACTGTTTCGCCCTGGTATCCGCCGCAAACAGACTCGTCACTGTATTCCAGACATCACACGATGTGTAGGCATCAGTGAAAGAAGGTAATACCGACGAGCTGATGGTCGATAGAAGCCATGACGTCAGAAGGCGATCTTGTTGCGTATAAATGGAGGCCAAGGGATTAGGAACACGATCTCCATCAGAATTTTGTATAAACCGCGATGGTGGAGGAGCGG
Organism: Gossypium sturtianum; assembly: GCA_025698515.1. Taxonomy (NCBI): domain Eukaryota; kingdom Viridiplantae; phylum Streptophyta; class Magnoliopsida; order Malvales; family Malvaceae; genus Gossypium; species Gossypium sturtianum. The sequence continues at coordinate 65,484,181 of CM046953.1, forward strand.
TGCCTTCTAAAAAACCAGTCAGATCGTAGCCATCCACAATCAGTTTGACTTGCTTGCGCCATTGAACATAGGTTGCGTTGTCAAGCTTGACAACCTCATGCCGAGGAAAATTATTAACAATACGATCACCATGAGAAGCAGCGGATCCAAGTTCGTCGATGGTGTTAGTCATGACTCCCCAAGATCAGATGGCGAAAGATACCATGAAGAGAGGTATGAAATAAACTAGATCTTTAGAAATTGATTAGAGAAAACTAATTGACTGAATTGATGAACACTCTAATTTGTTATTTCTTTGAATGAATCTTTAGTCTCATTCCATCTCTGTACATAGTATTTATATTACTCTTCTCTAACAGCTGGAGCTAACAAATACTTAACTAACTAACAGAATTACTAACTTTACTAACTCTATCAAGCTGCAACTAAGATTTATAACTTATTACACTAACGTAAATGATTTATTTTAAGAGATTAAGTCACGTTATTTAAAAAGGTTAGACCAATTATGTGTTCATGTGGTGTTTTTTTTTTTTTTTCATATTATAGTTTTGTTGCATTTTAATTAATTTATCATATATTTCGTATTATATATTTATCTTAATTATTAGAATGTGATCATAGATAGTCAATGCCTGAGATGTGGATGTGGGGTTGAATCTAATATCCATACGGTGAGGGATTACTCCTTTCTAAGGGCAGTTTGGTTGACGTTAGTGCCAGTTCAGATCCAGGTACATTTTTTCTCTCTACCTTTAGAGGATTGGTTGGAATGGAATTTAAAATATGTTAATTTCTATATCAACGATTGGATTATTTACCATTCTTTATTTTCCATTATTTGTTGGCTACTATGGAAGAATCGGAATATGTTTGTCTTCTCTAATGGCCATAGTTGTGTTCAAGAAATTGTGGATAAAGGCACAAGTTGGACACAGAGTGTTTTATCAACGTACTCCAAATTTTCTTATTCTCATCCTCGGGCAGTAGGTTCAACTTGGTCGCTTCCTGAAGAGGGTTATGTTAAAGTTAATACTGATGGTGTTGTACTCTCTTCAAGGGCCCGTGCCTCTGTTGGAGGCGTTATTAGAGACACTAATGGGGTGTGGCAATGTGGTTTCTCAATGACCATTGGAGATGGTACAATATTTCAGGTGGAAGCAAGGGCGAGGCTTGAAAGGCTTCGTTTAGCATGGGAAAAAGGATTTCAGAAGTTGGAGTTGGAGTGTGACAATGCCTTGTTAATTGAGATTATTCTTGCCGGTGGTGCCGCAGATAGCAGGCTGACAGAACTTAGACTAATACATAACATGCTTATTTGACTTTGGGAGGTTCGTGTCAGACATATTCCTCGGGTGCAGAATACAGTGACAGATCATTTGACCAAAATTGTAGATCCAAAGCTATCGCGTTTTCATCTATTGGAAGAACCCCCGGGTTCAATTAGAGAGCTACTTATGGTGAATTCTAATTTGTCCGCATTGAACTAAAATTTCCTTTTATTGTTTTATTTATCAGAAAAACAGATGTGATCGCAAGTTATTTACATAAAATAATTAAATATAAAATTATTTAATTTAATGAAAATTATTTATTATTAATCCTTTAAATCCGGTTTAGCCAGGTTTTAACTTAAAAGCCGTATAGGCAATTAAAAGTTACTTGGCATATTCATTAAATGACTTCTAAATATTTACAACATTATTTAATATTTTAATTTTAATTTACAAAATTGCATAATAACAAATTTGACGTTAATTTCAAAAGTAAACGGTAAATAAATTTATCCTTTTTGACCTTAGATAAAATTATCTGAGGGGAACCAAATTTCGATTTATCAGATAAAAGGAACATATAATAAAATAAAAGACCAATTGCACTCAATGATACTTGATGGTTGATAGATACATTGTATTTTATTTTTTTAAAGACATAAATGCTTCTTTCTTAGCTATCGTTTTCAATTGCTTTTTTCATCTTCCAAACATGACAATGAGGCTTCAAATTAAATAATAATCTATATTCTATGTATGGCTTTTCACGTGACACGTGTTTAATTTACATTTTTGCTGAGTATAAGATAATAATTAAATTCCATTTTTTATTTTTTTATTATGCTTACATCTAAGATTTTATCTTTATATTTTAATTTGATTATTTATTTTTACAATGATATTAATTAGTTAAAATGATAATCTGAATTTTTTTTAAAAGCATCTTTCTAACACACTAAAAAAACATTTATTTCACCATGAAAATTTGGTAGATATTTTTAAGAAAAAGTTTAGTCTTAGTATTTTAATCGGAATAGGTAAGAGTGTTAACTATTTGGACTAATTAATAATATTACGAAAATACAGGACCAAATAATATCAAATTAAAATATAAATAATAAATCTTAAATTTAAATTTAATAGAGGGACTATGATCATAATTTGACATATACTCTAAATAAAAGCCTTCACCTCTAAGGCTCTAACACGTCTCCAACTTCATTCTTTTCTTTATTTAAGTTTAATATAATATTTGGTACTTGAATTTGACAATTTTTTTCTAATTTTGTACCTAAACATTTTTTGGTCCAATTTAGTATCCAAACTTGACACTTTTTTTTTTAAAAATTAGTACTTAAACTTGACATTTTTTTTTTTTTATGTTGGTACTTAAACACTCTTACCTATAAAAGGATTTAGCGTTATTTCTCCATGAATGACTAAGCTGCGAGCAACAAAGATGAGTTAAATAACATGTTTTATGTCCATACGCCTATAAAATGATGTCTCCATATTATAAGCAAGATAAGCTAATTTTCCTTTTGAGCTCTATCCTGATAAATCTCATGTGCTTGAAAATCATTTATGTTCCATAAAAGAAATATATGTAACTGAAAGTTACTTTTTGAAAATGCCTCACAAGTCTATACCTTTTTTCCAATAGTTCTTTCAACTCATCAATCAACGATTCTAAAAACACATCAATATTATTTCTAGCAAATTTAGGACCAAGAATGATAAGCGACATCATAAACAGGGATCTTTATTTACATCCATGGTGATAAGTTATAATGAATCAATACAACTGAACATACACTATAAGACATGCTCATGTTGTTGCATGAGTTAAAACCATCACTTGCTAAACCATGTTGAACATTACGTGGACTTGCTGCAAAAGAAGGGCGCAATAAATTAAAGCTTTTTCAAGCCAAAAAATCTACTAGATATCCCACAAATCCATCACTACAAGGATTTTGTTTATGTCATCTCATTTCTATAGCAATCTTTGATGACATGTATAATTTTTGCAAGCGTGGAGTTAACAAAAAAAATATCATAAATTTTTTTAGTAACCATTTCCTTAGTATTATGTTGAGTAGTTGTATTCTCATGTTTGTCATCACTCCATCTTAATTCACCACAAGTTGGACAAGATCAAGAATTCTCATATTTCTTTCCCATAAAGGATACAAACATTTATGGAAGCATCTCTATTCACATATTCAATCTCTAAATCTTGAGTAATTTTCTTACTGTCGACAAGAAAAAAGAAATTGTCACATCTCAAAAATTGGGTTAAAAGAAATTGGGTTAGTGGACCAAGAGATGTCACGCTTTGACTTTCAATTATAAGCTCGTAAATTTATTTCAAGAATGAGCCATTGGCTTAATGGCTAAGAGAAAATAAGGAGATAGTGTAATTAGCTTAGAGACTTGAGTTTGAATCCTTTTCCTTGCAAATTAATTAATTTTTCTATTTTTCTCCCACTCTCCTGTGCGTGCGTTGTCCAACCTAGTATAACCTAGGTATATATGTTATTTTTCATTAAGTTTTCCAATCTATTCATTCTATTTTGCCTCCCTTGCCATCCAACCCTCATTCTCTCTAAAAAAATCTCCCACTTTCTTCTTCATTTTTTCTTCTGTGTCGCCCAAACAAGGGTGTTTTTCACCATTGTTGTGTTGTCCATCTGCTCTTCTATTTCTTCTATTTTGCTGCAGTTTTTCTAGCATTCAAAATATGTTATTTTGATCACCATGGCCACCGCACCTTGCTTCCATTAAACCTCCATTGTCGCCCTCTCCTCCTTGTGTGGTGGTGCCGATTTGCTTCTTTTTTTTCTCCTCTATTCTTTCCTTTTTATTGTCGATTTTTGCTACTATTTTTACAGCAATCTTACTACTATTTTCAGCCTCTAAAATCTTCTTTTTTTCCTGCCAAAATCCCTTCTTATGCCACCCCTAAATCATCCATTTCTTGCGTCGTTTATGGTGGTGTGCTGCCCCTTTGTACATCACTTTTGGGTTGTAATTTTTTGTTATTGTCACACATTTACAACAACATTTTCTTCATTTTTCCTCTATTTAAAGCAACCCTTAACCTTGCCAATTAGGTGTGTATCTCGTCTCGCTCATTCGACATCTCATGTAACACCCTATACCCGGTTTGGTTGCCGAACCCGAGCTATGAAACATCACATTAGCCACCTAAGTGACTCTTCATTAAGAGCCGACCTAACCTCCAACACACCTCAGGTTAAAATAAAACAACATGCATAGGTTTAAGAAAGCACAAGCTCGCGAACTCATTTCATTTGCTCATGATATGCAGCGGCAATAACATGCGAACCTACTTCGCATGCAAGGACTGAACTTACTCTTTTTCTTGAAGTCATAGAGATTTGAAGAAAGGAATTAAGAGCAAGCGATCCCTAAGTTCACAAAACAATATACGGTTGTTCAACTATCTGACATTGGGGTTCGCACCCTTGCTAGCTCGGACATACTCAGTCTTCGCAGAGTAAGACTCTTTAAACATGGTAAGTCTCGCGAACCACCTCTTAGGTGCTTAGATGTTGCGAACGTTCGCAAGGTTCTTCTTATACAATATATCAAAATTTATTAAGGGTTTGCAAAACTAGATCGCAAATTGATAGGGTTCGCACTTTGTACAGTTCGCTAATCCTATCACTTCGCAGTAACCTTGGCAAACTCTATATAAGTTTGACAAATTTTGAATATTACAGGTTATAGCCTATGGCGAAAACTATGTTTAGAAATTAATTTCTTAAATAGGAACCGGTAAAATTAAGAAAACATTAAGCAATCCTGGACTATATTCATATTCTTAAATTTTAGATGTGTTTACAAAGTATTATCGGTGCGAAAATAAAAACATAAAGAAAACATAAGAAATCATAAAAACAACTAAGTCTTAGAATAATTGGCGAGGTCAACAGAATGATAACTCTAAGACCAAGAAGATGCCCACATTGCCTTTAAATCCAGAGTTCATTGGTATCACTTTTCCAATTTTATGCTTCGCTTGGATCACTTGCCTCGTCGCTACACCCCGTGTGGTCTAACTATCTATAGTCTTAGGAAGGAGTGTGTGAGCTCTTGCAAACTCAATGAACATACAGGAAATTATAACCACATAGCATGCACAAATCATAAGTTAAACAAAAGCTTTGGTAAAATCATTGAACTGAGAACAGGGTTCACCATACTTACGTGAAGTCTGGTTCATAGATGCCCATTGTCAGGTAGCTTAAAAACATAATTTTTCAGAAAACATAATCTTATTAATATGTTCTTTACTATTGGATAAGCGGATCTCCTTATAACGCCTCAGAATGACTCAGTGAGTCTTAACATGTCCCATAAGTGTAGCATAAAGCTAAACACTATCCAGGACACCAACATGTCCCATTGAATAGAGCTTAGCAACATTCCCTTATCTCTCCATCTTGTCCTAGGGCCTCTCGCCCAAATCACTAAATATAAAGGATGAGTACTCACAATCCTATGACATGTTATTATATCCAACAATTTTAGAATATTATAGTGTCCAAAACATATACTTAAAATATAGATCTCGTAAATCATGAGGAGCTCGTAAATTACTATTCATAATTAGCTCACATTATAGAGCTTGTATATCTCTGTTCATAAATACATATATTTAATCACAAACACAAAATAGAGTTTTAGAGAAGGCTTACTCTCAGAACTTATGTTAAAACCCTAAGCCCCTGATTAACACCATGGTCCGTACATACATGTGGTAATCCTTGAACACTCACCAAATTGGCTGAAAGCTTTATACAAGCTTCATTTTACCCTTGTCTTTGCTTGTTGATGGTTCCATCAGTTTGCAATTTCAAAAACATACACATGTTACTAACAGACAAGGCACATCAAAACTCATACATAAACACAATCAAACCTAGGTTCGCACATGATAGTCTTTTGGCGAACCTAATTCATTTTATTGCGAACCTTCTTAAGAGTTTCTAAAGGAACAAAGTCTTACCTTAAGTTCTAAGGGCTAAGTTTCTGGGTAGAATCTTGACAATAAGATAATTGATGAAGGAATTTGAGAGAGTTTTGCCTTTCAAAAGAATCTGGAATTTTTTATAAAAAAGACTTAATTTATAGGCACTAAGTGTTTTGGTGTTCTCAGGATACCCTAGTCATAGTAGAAGTAGGAAAGAGTTACGTGAATGGATGGTATTACGAAGAGAAAAGGAAGTTGACATCTTATTTTTGGTATAATTACCCTTTTACCACTCCTACTTTTGACACTCGACTTAAAATGGTGATTACATGTCACTAAGCCCACTGGCGACCCCAGCTCGCCAAGCCCTCTAGCGATCATAGTTCGCTAAATCCATTAACAAACACCAGCTCGCCAGACCTACTGGTGTACACCATCTCGTCGAACCTTTCCTAGGCCCTATTCTTGGATGTTACATCTTAGATTTAGTTAACGTGAAGCGTAAGTGCGGATTTAAGCGAGTTATTGTGTTGCATTAATTTCGTTAAATTTTCTAGTTTGGTTGAATGCTCTAAGGCCTTTAATTGATCATTAGTTACTAATTTTTAGTGATATTTTAGTCATAGGTGTTTATCAGAATGTCTCGGATCAGCAGTGAAGTCAGATCTCGTCCGCACTCTCGTTTCGCATCAAATCAGTGTATGTTCGTTTGTCGTTTTGAATTTGAAAATTTGTTAATGTAGAACTGCTTTGGTCGAACACTTAGGGATGTTTCAAGTTTGGTTTTAACTTTATTAATGTATTAAGTGTTATTTTTGTTTTTAGGCTCATCTAAGGCTTAAGCGCGAAAGTGCGGATTTTACAGTTTAGTGCTACGGGTTGTGATTTAAGGTGTGGGTCTTCCCCTATGACTAATTAACTTTAAAATCATATATATATTCTTAAATGTTAAATTTTCTTGCTAGTTTTGGTTTGGCCAAATGGCCTAAGTGCAAATAAGTAAGGTGCTGAACAAGGTACGTAATCAATTAGAAAGCCTATTTGATAATGGTTCTGTTTGGGTGATGAAATTGTGTATTGAATGCTTGACTAGCATGCTAGATTTTGGAACACTGATTGAGGTACATGTTTTATGTCATGATTGATATTGACTATATGAAACCATGTGAACATGTCATTGTTACTGTTAAACTAAAAGTATACAAAGTGTATTTGACACCGAATATTGACATGCATGTTAAACATGCCATTATATCGAAATTTTTACTGAAAGCATGATGTGCATATCAATTGTATGACATATTTCATATGCATGGGGTCGGTTTTTTTGGTTGACGGAGTTTCGTAGAGTACCGACGACATTTAAAGTCCGCAGCATTGTTGCCAATGCACTCTACCGGAGTACCGAGGAGATTGGGCAATTTAATCGCATTACTAACAGCTTGTCTACATTACTGGTGGCTCGCCCACACTATTGGCAGTTCATCTGCATTACCATTATTGGTGGCTTGTCCACACTACTAGCAGCTCATATGCACTTATACTGGCAGCTCGTCTGCACTTATACTGGCATATTAACTGTATTACTGATATCAGTGGTTTATCTACAACAAGCTTCGGCTTACACTGTTTGGAGTTCGGTAGACGGGTTTTGGGGAACTTGTAACATCCTAGGAAGGGCCTATGCATTTTTCAGATCAATTGTATGAAATGACAAGTCTTAAGTATTATGAATAAATTTTTGATACTTTTGGAAACCTAGAAATGAATGAAAATGGAAATGGAAATGGACATTTTTGGAAACTTAGACATTTTTGGAAACCTAAACATTTTTGGAAATGATCCAAAAATGGAAACTTGAACATTTCGGGAAACTTGGATATGAGAGATAAATAAAGGAGTTTTATTCACATAAATATGTGAATAATAAGAGATAAATAAAGGAGTTTTATTCACATAAATATGTGAATAATAAGAGATAAATAAAGGAGTTTTATTCACATAAATATGTGAATAATAAGAGAGAAATAAAGGAGTTTTATTCACATAAATATGTGAATAATAAGAGATAAATAAAGGAGTTTTATTCACATAAATATGTGAATAATAAGAGATAAATAAAGAATTATTTTCTAATGAGATAATTGAGAGATAATTGATGGATTAAAGGCTTTTATCTTTTAAATAAAAGAGATAATATTATCAAAAAGGAGTGGTGGCCAAGTAAAGGACTCCTAGGGTGATAACTTTGGCTATAAAAGGAGGACAGGAGGGCTACTCATCAACATTTGCTCCCTCTTCCTCTCTGCCGAAATTCTCCCTAGGCAAAACCCCTCTCTGCCGAATTTTCATTAAGCAAAAATCCCTCTCTTTTTCTTCTATTTTCTTCTCCGTTTCATGTTAAGTGAATCTTTGTGGATTCTAAGAAAGAGGGTAATCATCCACAACATCAAAGGGGATCTTTCGGGAAATCTAAGGATCTAAGGTAAGGATTATAAATATAAATATGTGGTTAAAGATTATGATTCACGTTTTCAAAGTTAGATCTAATCTAACACGAAGTTATAGGATTTCAACAGCTTATAAAGGAATCCTCTTGATTTGGAATCCCATCATAAGGTAAGGGATATTCGGCCAAGGCATAATTTGTTTAAGTGTTTTCCATTATTTCAAAAACCGAAACTCGACATGGTTACATACCTAGTATTAGCGATTTCAAGGAAGAGGAATTCTAGCAAGCTGTTGGGACTTGATTAAATCAATTCGGCAACTAGGTAAGTAATTCTACTTCTAGTAGGATTTGGTTTTAAGACCAAATAGGTTTATTTATATGTTTTAATTAATGGCGAATATAGGAGTGAAAGATCTAGATCGGTAGATCGCTCTCACTGGGATTCACGGAAACTATTAAGTTTAAAAAGGTGTGTACTCTTACTAACTTTCAATAAATTGCATGGCAATCATTAAATATATAAATATGTAACAAGTATGTGAATGTGGCTAAGCACCACAAATGTGGTAAGGAGTACCAGTGCACGTTTCCTACTTTTGATAGGATTGTGAATGTGATATATTTTGAACATGTGATTAGTAACATGAATGAAAATTAAGTATGTGAAATATGTTATGAAATAATTGGGGCATTCGGGATATTTGTGGAGGAAGAAAGTGAAGGTGATGACTACGGTCTCACCAACGTAAAGTGGTGACTACGGTCACATAAAGTGAAAAGTGGTAACTTCGGTTACATCCAGTGAATACAAGTGTCTAATGACACAACATAAGTGGGCGATGAGCACGCGTCGATCGCAATGATCGCGCCGATGGTGTGTAGCGGATGGAGGGTCGACTTAGTAGTCCCCGGTGTACTGAGGTTGGTACGGGTGGTGTGTAGCGGATGGACAAATAGGTTTGGATTTGGGTTGCATCATCCTTTATTTTGTATGAACATGATATTGATATGACTTGTATGCGATTTGTTGGAAATTAGTACTATGTACACATTGAGTCTGTTGACTCACCCTCGTTGGGAATTATTTTTCGGTGATGAGCGAGAATGGACCAAGGTCGTGCAGGAGCTAAAGGTGGCCATGCATCGCTTGAAGAAATTATTTGGAATTTGGACTTTATGAAATTTTAGTACTTTAAACTTTATTTTGGGTTGAATGATGTAATAAGGCCATAAGGCCCAGTTGGATTTTCTTTATTCCTGTTTATTTTTATTTAAATATGATACAAATTATGTTTGATTAAAGATAAGTAAATTTATTTCTTTTAAAATAATAAACCCAAAAAAATTATTTTGTCACCTTATTTAAGTTGGATTTCCAGAATTTATTAAATAGGTTTCAAATTAAGCCCAACCCAAAACAATTTTTTTTAAATTACACAAATTTTCTCTAAGTCATTTAGAACATTGGAAACCGATTTATTTAAGGAACATACCAGATCCGGTTCAGGCTCGTGGGCCGGGTGTGGGGTGTTTCAGTTGGTATCAGAGCCCAGTTTTAAAACTCTCAGCCTGTGGGCTCAGGCCCAAAACGTTTTCAATTCGAGCCCAAATGAATTTCTTTGAAATAAGCAGGTTTTATGGCATGGCACCTAAGTCTCCGACCATGATCCACTGTAAGTACCTTTAACCATCCGTGTGATTATGTGAATTATGAATTGTAAAAGGGTAGCAAAGGCATGGAACGTAGAATAGTGTGATAGGAACTTGAACCCTAGGATTAGACTACTCAAACACTTGAAACTCATAAGACTTAATGAACTTAACAAACCTATGACTAAGTTATTAAGCTAGGGTGTGGCAACCCCAGACGCATGTCTAGGATTGGATCGGGAAGAGCACGGTATTTAAACAAATCCTAGTGACTCACCTCCTCTTCGCGGTATCCTACGTGGTGCGTAGCTTCGGTTCGCCCTAACTCGTAAGGCTCGGTGGTGTGGCAACCTGCATGCGCATGTCTAGAAAGGTCGGTGAGAGCTTGGTATTTAAGCGATCGCGTGACTCACCTCCTCTTCATTCGAATCCTCGCACAGTGCGTAGCTTTGGTTCACCCTGACCAAGAGGGCTCGGTCATAGGCTAAACACAAAGAATAAAACCCGAAAGGGACTTAGCCGTTTTTCTTTTATAAAAAAAAAATACCCTTGGTTTATAAAATGACCAAACCACCCATAGTTTTAACAAAATTTCATTACTTTATCAAATGTTCAAAAAACCCTAATTTGTAAAATATCAAACTATCTTGATTTTTTGGAAAATTACAAAATTGCTCTAACTTACAAAATTACCAAAACGACTACGATTTCCAAAATTTTTACAATATCATTGCTTTGAAAAGTGTAACTCTCAAAGGAACCCTCAATGTTTTACAATCTTGCAAAATATCCCTAACTTAATAAATTTTACAAATTTACCTCGATTTTTGGAAAAATTATCAAAATACCCCTAAGATCAAAAATTTAGAAATACCCCTGGATTTCCAAAATTCTTCCAAAATTTCCCGGAACTTTAGAAGTACCAAAATACTTTCGTCAAAATCACCAGGAACTTTTTATTTTTGAAAATTTACGAAAATACCCCTGTAGGATAAAATTACGAAAATGCCCCGGGTAGTGGAAAAGCAAAATAACGAAAACAACAACAAGAATTACAACGTTTCTTTGAATGAACGAAAGTTCATATTTGTTGATGGATGAATGAATGAATGCAAGATGTATGCATGTATGAATACGAAAGAACCACTCTTAAACTCTTCTTCATAAGATATCATCGCGGGTAATAAGTGAAACAAGAATACTAATACATAAAATTCCTTAATCAGATCTCGTCGATAATGAGCTCAAGAGGACGTGGTCGTCGTGGAAGAGGTAGAGGAAGGATGACTGTTAGATCGGGACAAGGTTATGACAATGAGATACCACCACCACCATCACCCCCAATTTGTCAATGTTAAGCGGCGAGGCTCGCATGAGAGGAAGATGCCGTGTCGCAGTCGTCCGCGAGTTTTGGAATTGGTGGTGGTGCAGAAACAATTCAGAAATCGTAAGTGCGTACGAGCGGCTCCGTGCTAATGGAGTGAAATGTTTAGAGGAGTATCGGGAGTGGCACCCGAAAGACAACCGAGTGCATGGTTGGAAGCAACTGAGCGCATCATGGATGAGCTCGACTTGACCCCCGAGGAGAAGTTGAAAGGGATGACGGCACTGTTACGCGATGAAGCGTATCAATGGTGGTTAACCGTTCGGGACGGTGCCACGGCGGAAGATCGACACAGGAATATGCTAAGGAAGCATTTCGTAAGAAGTATGTGGGAACCAGTATATAGATGAGCAAAGGAAGGCTTTTCAGGGTTGGTACAAGGAAGTAAGTCCATCACCGAATATGAAGCGGAATTCTTGAGGTTGAGCCGATATGCCCGAGGAGTAGTGGCGATCGAGCATGAACGCTCGTGTTCGTTTTGAGGACGGACTTAGGGACGATTTGAGACTTTTGATAGCACCGCATCGGGAGCGGAATTCTCCGCCTTGGTGGAAAAGGCTAAAGTGGTGAGGGAATTAAGGACGCCACCAAGCAGTGTGGATGTAAATAAGCCCAAAAGAGGTTTTGGGCCATCTGGAAAAGGCCACAAGAGGCCTAGAGTTGACAGAGCCACAAAGTCAACAGTGATGCTGGGCCGGCAATTTCGCCTTGTGAACATTGTGGAAGGAAGCATGGGGAGAGTGTTGGAAAAAGGCGGGACGATGTCTCAAGTGTGGGTCCAAGGACCATATGATTAAGGATTGCCCCAAGCTATTAGATGAGAGCCAACCAGCAGACTCGGAATGCTAACCAGGTGGTAGAGGTGGACAGCTGACCTCAAAGAGGTCGTGGGTCGGCCAACAGAGGTAGTGGCAGAGGCCGTGGAGCTCAGGGGCGAGGTGCGGCTAACGCGAAGCAAGGCAACGGGTTTGGTTTACGCGGTTCGCCGGAGGGAAGAGGGAGACGCGCGGATGTTATAACCGCACGTTCTTTATTCATGACAAACCCTATTTTGCTCTTATTGATGTGGGCTCAACTCATTCCTATGTTGCATGTAGTGTGGTTGAAACACTAGGCCTAGACTCGAACTTTTCGATAGGCGGATAATCGTAGTAAGCCCTTTAGGCCAAAAGCGGTGAGGATAGATAGGATCTTTCGGAATGTACCCCAGAGATTCAGGGAGCGAACTTTCTGGGTCGACTTAATGGAATTACCCTTCGAGAGAGTTTGAGCTTATACTTGGAATGGATTGGCTAGTAGAGCATCGAGCCGTGTTGGATTGTGCGGCTAAACGTATGGAACTAAGAACCCCGGAAGATGAGGTAGTAGTGATGATCGGAGAAAGGAGGAACTACTTGTCTAACGTAGTTTTGTGACCAAGGGTGAGAAAATGGTTAAGAAAGGATGTAAGGCATTCTTAGCCTTCGTGAGTGCGTTAAGAGGAGAAGAGGAAGGTGTTAAGGGAGTTAGAACAGTAAGGGATTTTGAGGATGTATTTACGGAGGAGTTGCCCGGAATACCCCGGATAGAGAAGTGGAATTTGGAATAGATTTGCTACCGAGAGCAGCTCCCGTGTCAATCGCTCCCTACCGAATGGCACCAAAGGAGTTAGTGGAGCTCAAGGCTCAAATCCAAGAGTTGTTGGATCGTGGGTTCATTCGACCCGGTGTGTCTCCGTGGGAGCACCGGTTCTCTTTGTGAAGAAGAAGGATGGAACTATGCGGATGTGCATAGATTATCGTCGATTGAACAAACCGACCATCAAGAACAAGTATCCTTTGCCAAGGATAGATGACTTGTTCGACCAACCGAAAGGGGCATTTGTGTTCTTAAAGATCGACTTAAGGTGGGGTATCATCAAGCGAAAGTGAAGGAGGGTGATATTCATAAGACCGCTTTTAGGACAAGGTACGGTCATTTTGAATTTGTGGTGATGCCGTTTGGGTTGACGAACGCACCGCCGCGTTCATGGATATGATGAATAGGGTTTTCCAACCCTACTTGGATAGATTCGTCGTGGTGTTCATCGGCGACATTTTGGTGTATTCCAAGACGGAGGAGGAGCACGATGAGCATCTCCGAGTTGTGTTAGAAGTGTTAAGGAAAAGAAGCTTTATGCCAAATTCAGCAAGTGCGAATTTTGGCTCAAGGAAGTGGCGTTCCTAGGACATGTGGTATCCGCAGAAGGGATAAGAGTGGATCCTAGGAAGATCGAAGCAGTGTTGGATTGGAAACCACCTAGGTAGGTGGCTGAAATCGAAGTTTCTTAGGCTTGGCAAAGCTATTACATGAAGGTTCGTGGAAGGATTCTCGTCAATAGCCGCACCTTTGACAAAGTTACTAAGGAAGGAAGTACCGTTTGTGTGGACGGATAAGCAACAGGAGAGCTTTGAAAAGCTTAAAAATGTCTTGTGTGAAGCTCGGTGTTAATTCAGCGGGAGGCGGTAAGGACTTCGTAGTATATTGTGATGCTTCGCACACGTGGTTAGGTTGTGTGCTAATGCAAGAAAGGAAAGGTAGTCGCTTATGCATCTCGACAGATTAAGGGCGCATGAGGTGAACTACCCAACTCATGACTTGGAACTCATGGCGGTGGTTTTCGCCCTCAAAGTTTGGAGGCACTACCTTTATGGAGAAAGGTCAGAATTTACACGGACCACAAAAGCCTTAAGTATTTGTTGACTCGGAAGGAGTTGAACTTGAGGCAACAAAGGTGGGTGGAGTTATTGAAAGATTATGACTATTCGATAGAATACCATCCGGGCAAGGCGAATGTGGTAGCCGACGCCTAAGTAGGAAGGTTGTGTCGGATTTAAGGGCTTTGTTCGCTCACTTAAGTTTGTATGATGACTAAGCTTTGTTGGCGAGTTACAAGTCAAGCCAACTTTGGTGAAGGAGGTGAAAGAGGGACAGTTGGTGGATAAGGACTTAAGTACTAAGTTACGCAAATACGGCAAGGAGGATTAAAGGATTATGGCGTCAATGATGAAGGAGTACTTGTGCTACAAGGAAAAGGTTTGTATGCCGAGGATAAGGAGTTGAGACAAAGGATTCTTCGGGAAGCGCATGGTAGTCCTTATGCTATGCATCCCGAGGCATCAAGTCTGTATAGAGATCTAAGGGAACAATTTTGGTGGTCGGACAAAAGCAGAGGTGACTCGAATTTGTGGGGAAATGTTTGACATGTCGGCAAGTAAAGGGTGAACACCAAGTCCCATCAGGATTGCTTCAACCAATTGAGATTCCCCAATGGAAGTGGGAAAGAATTACCATGGACTTAGTTAGTGGGCTTCCCCTTACGCCCACTAAGAAGGACTCGGTATGGGTGATAGTGGACCGTTTGACCAAGTCCGCACATTTTATCCCCTGTGAGGATCGACTATTCCCTTCAAAAGTTAGCCAAGTTATATGTGGCGGAGATCGTGAGGCTACACGGGGTACCGATGTCGATCATCTCCGATAGAGACCCAAGGTTTACGTCTCGATTTTAGAAAGCACTTCATCAAGCATTAGGCACTAAGCTAGACTTCACTACGGCTTTTCATCCACAATCAGACGGGCAGTCTGAACGGGTTATACAAGTGTTGGAAGATATGCTAAGAGGCTGTGTGATGGATTTCCGAGGAAGTTGGGAAGATTACTTGCCTCTAGCTGAGTTCGCCTACAACAACAGCTATCAGGCAAGCATTCGGATGGCACCATACGAAGCATTGTATGGAAGGAAATGTAGAACACCAACTTGTTGGACCGAGTTAGAGAACGCCGCGTTTTGGGTCCGAGTTAGTGGCGGAAACCGAGGAGAAGGTGGAATTAATTCGCACGGTTGAAAGAAGCTTACGATGATAGAAGTAAGTCGACGCAGACCTTAAGAGGAAAGAAATTGAGTTTGAAGTAGGAGACCAAGTGTTTCTAAAGGTCTCACCTTGGAAGAAGGTTATGCGGTTCGGTCGCAAAGGGAAGCTAAGCCCAAGGTTTATAGGGCCCTATCAAGCATGAAGGCGAAGTTGGGCGGTGGCATACCAATTGGAGTTACCACCGAGTTGCATCAAATGCACGACGTATTTCATGTGTCCATGCTACGTCGCTATCGATCGGATCCGTCTCATGTGGTACTGTTGAAGAAGTGGAGTTAAGGCGGATCCATCCTACGAGGAGGAGCCGATTTAGATCTTGGAACGTGACGTGAAAGCACTACGAAAGAAGTCGGTGCCTTTAGTCAAGGTGTTATGGCGCAATCATGGATCGGAAGAAGCTTCGTGGGAGCCGGAAGAGACAATGCGACAAACAATACCCTCAATCTGTTTAGTTAGGAAATTTCGAGGACGAAATTTTATTTAAGGGGTAGAAGCGTAACATCCTAGGAAGGGCCTATGCATTTTTTGGATCAATTGTATGAAATGACAAGTCTTAAGTATTATGAATAAATTTTTGATACTTTTGGAAACCTAGAAATGAATGAAAATGGAAATGGAAATGGACATTTTGGAAACTTAGACATTTTGGAAACCTAAACATTTTTGGAAATGATCCAAAAATGGAAACTTGAACATTTCGGGAAACTTGGATATGAGAGATAAATAAAGGAGTTTTATTCACATAAATATGTGAATAATAAGAGATAAATAAAGGAGTTTTATTCACATAAATATGTGAATAATAAGAGATAAATAAAGGAGTTTTATTCACATAAATATGTGAATAATAAGAGAGAAATAAAGGAGTTTTATTCACATAAATATGTGAATAATAAGAGATAAATAAAGGAGTTTTATTCACATAAATATGTGAATAATAAGAGATAAATAAAGAATTATTTTCTAATGAGATAATTGAGGAGATAATTGATGGATTAAAGGCTTTTATCTTTTAAATAAAAGAGATAATATTATCAAAAGAGGAGTGGTGGCCAAGTAAAGGACTCTAGGGTGATAACTTTGGCTATAAAAGGAGGACAGGAGGGCTACTCATCAACATTTGCTCCCTCTTCCTCTCTGCTGAAATTCTCCCTAGGCAAAACCCTCTCTGCCGAATTTTCATTAAGCAAAATCCTCTCTTTTTTTCTTCTATTTTCTTCTCCGTTCTCTTGTTAATTTGAATCTTTGTGGATTCTAAGAAAGAGGGCAATCATCCACAACATCAAAAGGGGATCTTTCGGAAATCTAAGGATCTAAGGTAAGGATTATAAATATAAATATGTGGTTAAAGATTATGATTCACGTTTTCAAAGTTAGATCTAATCTAACACGAAGTTATAGGATTTCAACAGCTTATAAAGGAATCCTCTTGATTTGGAATCCCATCATAAGGTAAGGGATATTCGGCCAAGGCATAATTTGTTTAAGTGTTTTCCATTATTTCAAAAACCGAAAACCGACATGGTTACATACCTAGTATTAGCCGATTTCAAGGAAGAGGAATTCTAGCAACTGTTGGGACTTGATTAAATCAATTCGGCAACTAGGTAAGTAATTCTACTTCTAGTAGGATTTGGTTTTAAGACCAAATAGGTTTATTTATATGTTTTAATTAATGGCCGAATATAGGAGTGAAAGATCTAGATCGGTAGATCGCTCTACTGGGATTCACGGAAACTATTAAGCTAAAAAGGTGTGTACTCTTACTAACTTTCAATAAATTGCATGGCAATCATTAAATATATAAATATGTAACAGTATGTGAATGTGGCTAAGCACCACAAATGTGGTAAGGAGTACCAGTGCACGTTTCCTACTTTTGATAGGATTGTGAATGTGATATATTTTGAACATGTGATTAGTAACATGAATGAAAATTAAGTATGTGAAATATGTTATGAAATAATTGGGGCATTCGGGATATTTGTGGAGGAAGAAAGTGAAGGTGATGACTACGGTCTCACCAACGTAAAGTGGTGACTACGGTCACATAAAGTGAAAAGTGGTAACCGGTTACATCCGGTGAATACTGATGTCTAATGACACAACATAAGTGGGCGATGAGCACGTCGATCGCAATGATCGCCTTCGATGGTGTGTAGCGGATGGAGGGTCGACTTAGTAGTCCCCGCGATTGTACAAAGTTGGTACGGGTGGTGTGTAGCGGATGGACAAATAGGTTTGGATTTGGGTTGCATCATCCTTTATTTTGTATGAACATGATATTGATATGACTTGTATGCCGATTTGTTGGAAATTAGTACTATGTACACATTGAGTCTGTTGACTCACCGTTGGGGAATTATTTTTCGGTGATGAGCAAGAATGGACCGGCCTGGCAGGAGCTAAAGGTGGCCATGCATCGCTTGAAGAAATTATTTGGAATTTGGACTTTATGAAATTTTAGTACTTTAAACTTTATTTTGGGTTGAATGATGTAATAAGGCCATAAGGCCCAGTTGGATTTTCTTTATTCTGTTTATTTTTATTTAAATATGATACAAATTATGTTTGATTAAAGATAAGTAAATTTATTTCTTTTAAAATAATAAACCCAAAAAAATTATTTTGTCACCTTATTTAAGTTGGATTTCCAGAATTTATTAAATAGGTTTCAAATTAAGCCCAACCCAAAACAATTTTTTTTAAATTACACAAATTTTCTCTAAGTCATTTAGAACATTGGAAACCGATTTATTTAAGGAACATACCAGATCCGGTTCAGGCTCGTGGGCCGGGTGTGGGGTGTTTCAGAACTTATGGTGTGTAACAGTGGTTCGGTAGGAACCTTTTGCATTGTATCATACACATGATATGCTCATACATTGATTGGTTTTGCCATGTATAGTTTAAAATGATATTGTTGAATGTTATTTGTTATGATTACCTGTACGATTGTACCTTATATTGATTCACACTGAGCTTTCGTAAGCTCACCCATTTAGTCTAAAACTTTTCAGGAATGCTCGAGACTAAGACTGGACCCGGCATGCGGATGACTTTTCGGACATCGGATTATTTTAATTATATTGAATTAATTTCTTTTTAATTTTTCACCGGTTTCGGACTGTAAAATTATTATTTGGACTGTGGCTTGGTAGTTTTGTTTGGGATTTTTATGCATGCATTATTCATTCGAGTAGTTGAATTTAATAACCAGTAATTGCATGTTACTCAACCTAAAGTAAAATACGACATACAAATTTCCGCTGCATTAGAACAAATGGGTTTTTCATAAATAAAAAAGACAATTCAATTATTTTTCCAAAAATGTCGCGATCGATTAATAAGACAGACTCTAAGTAAAGTTGGCCTAATTAATGAATGTTTTAAAGTGCTTCGAGCTCAAAAGTAGCGATTTTCCTAAAGATGGATTGATTAGGGTTTTCGTGAGTAAAAAAAATTACTTGGCCATTTCGGTGGCTAATGTAGTCTTCATGATTCGGCCATAACGTCTAGGCTGGGTTAGGGAGGTTAAAGAAATTTTGCTAATTTTAGAAAATAAATTTTAAATGTGTGAAGAGTACAGGGACTAAGAGAAAAATCAAACCTAAAATTAGATTATTACTTTATCAAAAACAACTTCGGGTAAACTACACAAGTAATCACAAAATTATTAGCATGTTTTTGTTTTAGTCATCTAGATTTAGAAATTTCTATTTTAGTCACTAACGTTATCAAAATTTAGAATTTAGGTCACTCCATTAAATCATTAATGGAATATAAATGTAATCTTTTTTATTGGCATAGTAACAAGTTTATCCTTCTATTGTTGACAAATTCTATCAATTTGGTCATAATTTTAAAAAAATTTAACAAATTAAACCTCCCAAACTTGCATATTTCGTTAAATTAGTCCTAATTCTTAAAGAAAATATGGAATATAGTAATGGATATGTCGAGTTTTCTACAATGTTTAGAACAACAAGAAATATTTTTCATTTCATGTCCCTTGTTCGCCCTGTTAGCCATCTACTTTGTCGCCTTAATTCATTCGAACGATAGAAGAAAGCAAATGTAACCACCGTCGTTGTTGAAACTCCCAATCATTGAAAAACAGACACCAATCTCATCACTCACTCCACGTCTTAGCTCAATGATTTGGCCCTCTCATATCGTAAAAATTCTAAAAATTATTTTGAAAATTTTAATTTCTACAAAACAAATAGAATCTTAGATATTAAAGGTATTAAAATCAATATTTGTAGCACAATTTGCAATTAATGCTACAAGAATGCATCAATATTTGATTCCACAACTTTTATTGTCATATGAAATAAAGAAATGCATAAATTAATATACATACCGCAAATTTAAATACTTTGAGCTCAATATCATGATTATAGATCTCATAAAGGTAGTATCCTAATTCAACACCATCATTTCCTTAGCTATAAGCAAAGATAATATCATCTTAAAGGTTTCTCCAAGTTAAATATTGCACAGAATAAAGACATGGTTGCCAATGTTTGCCAATGTTACTACCAACAAAGAAAAATCTGAAATTTAACAAAAGCTTATATATATAATCTTGGAACCTACATTCGTTAATTAACTAAGAAAATAGAGTGTCTGAATGGAAGTAATGGTTGTGGTGCCCATTGATGGTAGCATTGCATCAAGAACAACTAAATAAAAACACAAGTTGTTTACGTAGTTCAGTTTCCCTACATCTGCAAAGCCTAGCTTAATGAGTAAATCCATTCTCTTTCAATCCAATACAACAAGTGATTTAGGTTCTATCACACTCTAGTATAGCAGCCTTACTTTTTTACCTAAAAATCTAATATCATTCACCTCTAAGTTCTACCCTTGAGAACTTAGGTTGTAAACCAAGCAATAAACTTGTTTACACTCTCAAATGCACTTTCAAATAAAAGTTCCTTAATGAACAGATCAATGCTCTCAACTCTCAATATAAAACCAATAAAACTCTCTTCAAATATATAAGAGTTCGATACTTACTAACATACTAGATCAAGTACAATCAATTCCCCTATAAAATTGCAACTAAAATAGCATACACAATATAATTAAATTTAGGATAAATAGGATCATTTGAGATAAGTCTTTAATGCAGTCCTAATCCAATCTCCATAATTTAAAGGATTCAGTTGCTTGATCCGATCCAATCGTCAAGATAAGTTATTTCAAATGAATAGGCTTTTATAAATGAGATATCATATTTCCACAATATCAACAATTGCACAACCCAAAAAATTTGTTCTAAAATATTGACCACACCAAATATAGCAAGTCATGTTGTTTGTCGCCTGTCGCCTGTCGCAATGCTATCCATAGTGGCCACTACCATTGGTACTGGACAAACCACTTCTCATTAACTTGCCTCAACATATAAAAATTAGAGAGACCTCCATAGGTAGTAGATTTATCAACTTGAGAAATGACAAACCTATATGTAACATTTTGCACTCAAATTGACTTGCTTTGTTTACCATAAAAAAGCATCATCTTAAGGCTTATTGCCTTCATAATTTGGGTCTTCCGCTCTAAGCAGGGGCGAAGCCAGAATAATTTTTTTGGGGGGGCAGATGAAATTTTAATTTTTTATAGTTTATATCTTTATAATTTGTAAATGATTAACTCGAATTTTTTTAATTTTAAGGGGGGCCAAAGTGTAATTTTACCTTTACTAATTTAAAATTTTTAAAAAATTTTAAGGGCCCAAATAATAATTTTACATTTTAGGGGGGCCGGGGCCCATGCCAGCCCCCTTGGCTTCGCCCCTGGCTCTAAGGGGAGAGTATGGGCCAAAGCTTATGAGCAAGGCCTAGACCAAAACATTTTATCCAAATTTACCTATTAAAAAAAAAAAAAAAACCAGATCATCATCAATAAAAAAAATCTTATTGGATATATTTTTTGAGAGAAAATAAAATAAATTAAAACGATGAATATGTAAAGTTGAATTAGGACTATAACTTTGTTGAATTTAACCCTCAAATGTTTTATGAATGTAGCGTCAACAAAGGAGATGAAGTGTACGGGGACATTAGTGAAGCAGAGCGACATGAGAGGGTCGGATTGTTGAGCTAAAATGTAGAGCGAGCGATAAGGGTGGCATCTGATGTTGTGGAGCTTTTTGATGATTGGGAGTTTCGATGGCAACAATGGTAATATTAGCTTAGTTCTGTCAATCGGACAAATTAGGACAACGAAGAAGATGATTATCAGGGGGAAGAGCAAGGGACATGAAATGAATAAGATTTCATGTTGCTCTAAAAGTTGCAAAAAAACTCAATATATCCGTTATTGGTTTGCACAATATTTTTTAGAATTTGGACTAAATTGATAAAATATATAAAATTAAAAGTTAAATTTATTAAAATTTTTAGAATTTTGTCCAAATTGATCAAATCTGTAAACATTGGAAGCTAAACTTATTATTATACTAAAAAAAAAATCATATCAATATTTCGTTAATGATTTAATGAAAAAATGATTTAAATTTTAAAATTCAATAACATTAATGATTAAAATAAAATTTTTTAAACCCGTGAAATTAAAATAGAAATACGCTAATATTTAAATGATTATTTATATAATTTGCTCAAATTTTAAAATAAATATAAATAATTCTACTTTCAATAATCTTATCCAATGTACTGAAAGATTTCAGTTATCAGTGTTTATTTAGTACTTTAAGAAAATATTCTTTTAATACAGTATTTGATTGTTATTTATTGATTCTATATTTTGAGCAACACAAAAGGATGAGAGGATATTTTGCGACATTTCGAAAGCAGGAAGAGAGCAAAGTAAGTGGGGTAACCAAAACGAGAGATAACCCAAAAACGAAGCAACGTCGGTGTGCAACTTTTCCACTTCTCTTCAATTTCTAGCTTTTAATTATCCTCCACGTGTAATGTCCATTCTTCTTGTCTCTTTGACGTTGACACCATTTGGACAGCCTCATATGATTCCTTATCATCCTAGTTCCTTTGCCCTTTGCTTTCACCCATCCAACTAAAACATCAAAAAGTCCTTGAAAATCATGGAGATTCCTCCAACACTAAACCAAATATAAGAAAAAAAAAATTACACAAAAGACTTTATATATTTGCTGCAACTATATAAGATTCTTATAAGTGCTGCTGTTTCTTTCCTTATATATTTGCTGGGAGTTTTTGGGTTTGGAAAATGGAGCGTTATGAGATACTGAAAGATATTGGATCAGGGAACTTTGGTGTTGCTAAGCTGGTTAGGGATAAAAGGACTGGTGAGCTTTATGCTGTCAAGTATATTGAAAGAGGCTCCAAGGTATCAGATTTTGTTTTTAGCTTCATTTTCCTATTGGCTCTCCAAGGATCATGCCCATCATCTTGTTTGGGTTGTCAATATTTTATTCTGGATGGATTTCAAGAGATTTCTTGTCTATGCAGATTGATGAGCATGTGCAAAGGGAGATTATGAACCATAGGTCTTTGAAGCATCCAAATATAATAAAATTCAAAGAGGTAAATATCTATAGTTCCTCATAAGTTTCAGGTATTCAAGTCAAGACAAGCATTACTTGTACAAGTTTCGGAGCTCCTTTAATGGAGCAGTGAAGGGTTTTTCATTTTTTTTTTTCTTCTCTTTAAAAATCAGAGTTAATTTGAACAGAGCAGGCTTTACAATGATTTATCTTTTGTTCTGTTTTAGCTAACTTAGCCTTGAGAGCAACCTACATGGTCAGAGATGTAGCTTTCAGTTTAGCTTTAGCTTCATATTAGGTAACACCAGTGTTTGATTGAAAATTAACTTAAAAAGGTTCAAACAAACGATATGGGAGTTTGTGATCTTCAGCAGGGCAGCTAAAGTCAATGGTGTCCATGGTATGTTTGATCCAGTCCCAAACACAACTTTTTGCAGGTCCTGTTAACACCAACTCATCTTGCCATAGTCATGGAATATGCAGCTGGTGGAGAACTTTTTGAAAGAATATGCAACGCTGGTAGATTTGGTGAAGATGAGGTATATTCTTATAAACATCTTTTCTTTTTCTAATTTTTCACATGTTAAAAGTTGTGCTTATTGAATTTCATTTTTTTACCTTACTGTCATTGTTTTAATGCATCAGGCAAGGTTTTTCTTTCAACAACTGATATCAGGAGTGAGTTATTGCCATGCAATGGTATTTATGGCCTTACTTTGTCTATTGGATCCCCCCTTTTTTTTTTTTTTTTTTTTTGTCGCTATCTAGCTAAGTTGAGATTTTTATCCCCATTTTCACAGAAAATTTGTCATAGAGATCTTAAGCTGGAAAACACTCTATTAGATGGGAGCAGTACACCCAGACTAAAAATATGTGACTTCGGCTACTCCAAGGCAATGAACCTTTCTGTTTATGATCTACATACTATAAAGTCAATTATTAACTTTGTACTACATGTTTCAGTCGAGTGTGTTACATTCCCAGCCCAAATCAACTGTAGGAACCCCAGCCTATATTGCACCAGAGGTCTTGTCCAAAAAAGAATATGATGGCAAGGTAAAACTCCTATTAAGACCTTAGTTTTCAGCTCCAAATATTGATGATCAGTGCTTTATCTATGGGAGAAAAAAAAAAATTGTAGATTGCAGATGTTTGGTCATGTGGGGTTACTTTGTACGTCATGCTGGTTGGCGCTTATCCTTTTGAAGACCCTCAAGATCCAAGAAACTTTAGGAAAACAATTCAGGTCAGTTGCTACTAGCAGCCATGACCATGATAGTTCATTATGTTTAGATTAAAAAAACTAATGTGGATGGACTTCTGACAGCGGATTCTGAGTGTCCACTATTCTATTCCTGATTATGTTCGACTTTCAAAGGATTGCAGACATCTCCTATCCAGGATTTTCGTAGCAGACCCTGAAAAGGTAATTATATAAGTTTTTTCATGTTTACAGCTTTGTTGATCTGTAACTTCACTTTGTATTTAATTTTTTTTTTTTTTTTTTTATGTGATAGAGAATAACCATACCAGAAATCAAGCAGCATCCCTGGTTTTTAAAGAACTTGCCAAAGGAATTCATGGGAGGAGAGGGAGGAAACCTGGAAAAGGAAGAAGAAGAACAGTTTCAAAGTATTGAAGAAGTGTTGTCTATAATTGAAGAGGCTAGAGAACCTGGTGAGGGTCCAAAAATTGGGAGTCAATTACTTGGTGGTAGTATGGAGCTTGATGACTTAGATACTGATGCAGATATAGATGATATAGAGACGAGTGGTGATTTTGTCTGTGCATTGCAAGTGTGAATAATAATTAAAAACAAAATAGCATCAACTTTTCAAACCAAATGGCTGAAAATTCAATAAATAGAAAAAAGGGAAAGCAAATTTGAAGGTAAAGAAATGTGGAAGAAGTTGCTTTCCATAGTATAGGGGATATGGAATTAAAAGAAAAATGTTGCATCGACTTTCCTATATTTTGTTCACGTTTAGAATAAGAAAATGACAGCTTTATTTTCTATATTTTCCAATTATGAAAACATGAACGGGTGGCAGAAGAAAAGTCCTTTTGGGGAAGGGCAATGTAAAATTGATTGGTAGGAAGGTTGGGCCGTTGGGTTCCAACATTTTTATTATGAATACTATGTCGTAAGACTCCATCATCTTTAAAAAAACCATATCCTTTCTATCCCCATATCATTTATGTAAATGAATGGGCCATGAGTGCCAGTAGGACTCACACTCATTAAATGGTTTTGACTTTTCTTTTTATATATATAAAGGCTAATTTAGTCTGCCATTAAATTATCAATCAGGTCTCAACGACCTTAACCAAATCTAAATAGTAGGTCGATTTGATATTCAAGATTGAATTTGGATGAAATATTAAGTCTGAGTTGGGTATTCGAATTTGTTTTGAGATTTAGTTTGGTTGATTGTTGAAAAAAACTGAATCAATTAAAAATTAATATTTTCAATATTTTAATGTTTTATACATGTTTAATGATACAAAATAAAAATAATTTGATAGATTTTTTTTTTATAAAAAAAGTATGAAAAATAATAAGTAGATAAAAGTTAGTTTTCACTTAATGGAAAATATTGAATAAGGTGAAATGTTTAAAAATTAAAAATAGAATGTAGAACATAATTTTTTATAATTTAAAATATATATTTATCAAACAACCTAATTATATTAATTACGTAATTAATTTTAAGTAATATATCAAACAATTTTTTAACTTATATTTCATACTTAAAATTTCAACATTTATTTTTTTAGTACTTAATTTCCTAGTTTATCAAATAGCACCTAAGTTACAGGGATGAAACCAGTCATTTTTGAGATTTAAATTATAAATTTTATGAGAGCTAAAATGTAATTTGATTGTTGTATTAACTTATAAATTTTCTATTTTTAATAAGGATTAAATAAAAAAATTATTATTGTGTGTCAATGTGCAATTTTATCATTATTAACTTAAAATTTAAAATTTTTTAAAAGGTTTAAAAATGACTTTTTTTTTTTCATTTTAAGGGGGAGGGAGTAGGGCTCCTACTAGCCATGGTGTCGCGCCAATCGAGCTATTCGTGCTCGAACGTAATTAAATTTGTTTATCAATTTTCATACTTAAGCTCAAACTCAGATCGATTAAGCTCATTCTTATTCAAGCTCAATCTTATTTGTACTTAAACTCTTTTTATATAATAAAGGTGAAAATATAATTTCATAATATGAAGATATATCAAATGAAAAGTTTGATTAAACTTGCAAGCCATTCGAATTGAGTATTACTGTAGACATATGCCCAATTGATAGTGTGAATTACTGAACTCAAGCTCAACTTGATAATTATCAAATTGAATTCAAATCTTTATTTTAAATTAAACTTGAATAACTTAGGAATACTAATTTCTCATTAAAACTTTAAAATCTTAGCTTAATATGAAAAGAATATGCTTAAGCACTTTGAGATGTCACCTTTAAGTAACATCATATATCTTGTTATTCAATTATTTATTAATTATCATTATATGTTTTCGAATAACTTTGAATTAAAAAATGATTAGATTTGTCATTTATCTTTATCCATACACATTAACAAGTTCACTGTTTAATATTTGTAAGAAATTTAAGGTAATAGAAAATATACTAAACTAAAGGAATCTTGGCTATAATATTTTAGTGTTTTTTTAAAGCAAGCTAGTAATAAAAATAGTAAAAAGAAAGGGCAGGTTTTTAGTGATGATTTTTAAAGAGGATTTTACCATCTGTTGTTTCTTCTGGAGACAGGTTTTACTCTTCCTCTCCCGGATGAATCTGGGATGTTGTGTGCGACTTCAAGTAGCATTGGGGCAATTGATAAGTCCTTTTTGGTGGCTACTTGTTGGATTTTTCATCATGTTTCACAAAAGGGGCAATATCCTTCCAACTGGATGTTCCGATATGTACTTTCTGTGGGAATTGAAAGAAGATAAACTTCTTAGGTTATTTTGAGTTTGCCCTTCTAGCATCTTTTTCTTGGATAGAGAACTTGTTCTATGGTGAGGCGATGATCATGAATGTTGACTACAACAAGTATATCCTTGTAGAGTTGAGATATGGTAGGAGATTCAAATTTCCCATCAAATGGACACGACCCTCTACTAGGAAATGCTACTATCATCCACGTTTACACAACATTCTTGGAGGTTCCCCCTAGTTTAAGTTGATAAACAAAAAGGGGACATTAGCGGTCCCTCTTAAAATCACTCTGAGAGGTGAATTAATGTATTACCTTAGGAAAAAGCTGTTAGCGGGTACACACCTCAAGACATGGTGGATGGTTTCCAAAATAACGGGACTGTACTTTTAACATCATACTCCTTTCATTTTCACATCAAATTCGGGATAACTAAGTGCTTATTGGGAACGACATTGGAGCCCATTTTTTATATCACCAAACTTTGCCACCTACCCGATCGCAACTTGAGTAACTCAATATACTAACCAAACTATTCCTCAACTTCATGATGATTGTCACTTGGGTGTTCTAGAGCCTCTCGCTACTAACAACGACGAATCTGGTAACAGTTCTTCAGATAACTTTTCCTGCCATTGTTGCGCATTTTCGAAGTTAACCTTTTTACTGATGGCATTGTGTAGGTGATGACATTTTATAGGCTTAAAAAGGCCTAAAGAAGGTGTTGATGTAACACCCCTAACCCGTATCCGTCGTCGGAATAGGGATACAAAGCATTACCATAAAAACGTAACCTACAATCAATCATTTCCAAACATTTCATAATCATAGAAAAATCCATTCAAACATATGCAATTGTATTCGAGCCCTCGAGGCCTTAGAAAAACTTTAGAATCGATTCGAGACTAAGTCGGGAACATTTAGGATTTTATGGAAAAATATAGAAAATTTCACACTGTAGGGGTCACACGGCCGTGTGGACATTTGGAATAGGGACACACGGCTGAGTCCCAACCTGTGTCCGTGCTCGTGTAACTCTCTAACTTGGGTTACACAGCCAAAACGCCAAGCCGTGTAACTCTCAAAATGGCCTCACACGCCAGTGTGCCAGGCCGTGTGCTAGGCTGTGTAACTGCCTGACTTGTAACCCTTTGAAACCTACAGGGGACACAAGGCCATGTCGCATGGTCGTGTTTCACACACGGCTAAGACACACGCCCATGACTTTGGCCGTATGGACGAGAAATAGGCCAATTTCAAGACATTTACTTCACCCTAATCAAGCACATACCCACAAGCCATTTGCACATATAGTCAAGCCTCTAAAACATGCCTAAAACATGCATAATAAGATCACTTCAATAAATCATTTATCCATACAACCAATATGCCTAAAAGGCACCTCAATCACAACAACCAAATATACTTAAACATACGCATAATTTAGCCATTCATTGACATACATTTCTAACCTATTTCCATACCAAAACTTACCATAATGACCACATGCCAAAACACATTCAAACATACCAAGTTGGTCATTCAAAACATACCATCATTTGAAAATTTCCACACCAACCATCAAAGCATCAAAATGCCAAAAGTTCACCAACCATAATACCACATTTACAAGCCAAACTTAACAACCATCTCATTAAACACAATTCATCTATACATGCCATTATAACCATGACCAAAATATCAAAATCTACCTATATAATCGCTGGATAGTGTGATAGGTCTCCGACAAGCTTCCAAACCGAACAAGCTTCCAATTATCTATAAAACATAGAAAAGAAAAACGACGTAAGCATATAATGCTTAGTAAGTTCATAAATCATGAACATAGCTTACCATTTCAATGCATAATAATAAAATAGACATGAATCAATCCAACATAGCTTGGCACAAGCCTAAGCATCATTAACAACACAAGTAAGTGATTAAACACATAACTTAGCAATATCATCACATGGTAAGGTATAGTACATGAACATAGCATCACTTAATTCATACTTTTCATAGTCATGAGTGTTCATACTTTGATCATCAATAATTTATAACTTTTCATGAGCTCTTAAATTAGCTTTCAGTACACTTACTGTTCTTTCCATTTTCTTGCCCGTTGAACCACTTAGAATAATATTGGGTACGTTGGAAGCTCACATAAAGTGTGCCAAACACATGGTCAAAACCATTCATTTCCTTTCCTTTACATAGATGCTCACTTGAGCCATAAATTGGTCTGCTCACACAAGCTGACGGTCGAAATATAGCTACACGATACCGCTCACACAAGCTAATGAGTATCCGTAACAAATTTCAGAACTCAGCCATCAGTAGGACATTCAAGACCAGCACCCGAAACATGGTAACCCTAATGACATGTCATTTGTATCTTATATATTCCTAAGGTTCAAATGGGGCTCGATAGTCGTTGTAACTTAATTGAATTTCTGTCGTGACATGATATGATGAATAACATAATAGAATTTAAATCAAATACATGAAAACGATATTTAAACATACGAACTTACCTCGATCACAAAAATGATGAAATAGGGTCGGCTAGTCCGATACTTTATCTTTCCCTCGATCTAGATCCGTACGAGGCTTAACTTGATCTAAATAATCAATTCAATCCACTCAATATTCATTCTATTCAATTAAGTCCAAAATACATACTTTTGTAAATTTACACCTTTACCCCTAATATTTTAACTTATTTATAATTTAGTCCTTAAGCACTTAAATTGAAATTTATGCAATTTCATCCACATACAAAGCTAACCAAATTCAATGTACACTCATAGCAACTCATACAATTCATTATTTCACAATTTCACTTTGTATTTTACACATAAATCCCTAATTGACATTTTCAACAAAAACCACTTTACAAAAGTTGTTTATTTATCAACAATGATTCATTTTCTTCCATCAAATATCAAGAATCACATGCATACATTCATGGAAAAACCCTAACCTTTTAATAGTTTTGCAAATTAGTCCCTGGGCTAGCTAGATAAAGTTACAACGACTTCAAAATCATAGAAATCATTAAAAATGGGATGAATTTGTACTTACATGCAAGAGAGAGAGAGATGACCGAATGCTTGAGGTGTTAACAATGGTGTTTCTTAAGTCTAATTTTGGTGGAAGATGGACAACAAAGATGATAGCTTTGTTTTTCATTA
This sequence comes from Gossypium sturtianum, assembly GCA_025698515.1. Taxonomy (NCBI): domain Eukaryota; kingdom Viridiplantae; phylum Streptophyta; class Magnoliopsida; order Malvales; family Malvaceae; genus Gossypium; species Gossypium sturtianum. The sequence continues at coordinate 65,514,489 of CM046953.1, forward strand.
ATTTAGTAACATTTATTTATTACATTACTAATTTAACCTTAGTAATTAACCTTTGAAATCACATATTTAATGTCCATATTTGTCCACTCATAACAACAATGGTCTAATTACCACATAAATCCCTTAACCATTTAATACCATAGCCATTTAGTACTTTCAACTTATAGAACTCTAATTTTTCATCTTTTACGATTTAGTCCTTTTTACCAAATTAAACATGCAAACGATAAAATTTCTTAACGAAATTTTTATACGACCTTGTTTATAGACACTATAATAATAATAAAATAAATATTCTCATATCGGATTTGTGTTCCCAAAACCATAATTCTGATTTCACTAAAAACGGGCTGTTACAACTCTCCCCCCTAAAAGAATTTTCGTCCTAAAAAATCTTACCAGAAAAGAGGTTCGGGTATTGCATCTTCATAGCTTCTTCCAGTTCCCAGGTGGCTTCCTCTAAATCGTGCCGTTGCCAAAGGACTTTCACTAAGGCTATGCTTTTATTTCTCAATTCTTTAACCTCTCGAGCTACAATTCTGATCGGTTCTTTACTGTACGACATATCAGGCTGAATCTCGACATCAACAGGTGAGATAACATGTGAAGGGTCTGATCGGTATCGTCGTAACATAGATACGTGAAACAAATTATGGATCTTTTCTAACTCTGAGGGCAATGCTAATCTATAAGCTACTGGTCTGATTCTTTCGATAATCTCATACGGCTTGATAAATTGCGGACTTAGCTTTCCTTTACGACCGAATTGAATAACTTTCTTCCATGGCAACACTTTCAAGAACACTTTATCACTAACTTGAAATCTAATGTCTTTACATTTTAAATCTGCATATGATTTCTGTCAACCTGAAGCTGCTTCCAAACTGTCGCGAATAACCTTAACTTTTTCTTCGGTTTCTCATATCATATTAACCCCGTGAAGCTTTCTCTCACTGAGCTCAATCCAATACAATGAAGTTTGGCACTTTCGACCATACAAAGCTTCGTACGGTTCCATCTTTATACTCGATTGATAACTATTGTTGTACGCGAATTCAACTAACGGTAGAAATTTCTCCCAGTTGCCTTTGAACTCTAAAACACAACATCGAAGCATGTCTTCAAGTATCTGAATCACTCGCTCAGATTGACCATCTGTTTGAGGATGAAATGCGGTACTAAAACGTAAACGAGTACCTAGAGCCTCATGTAACTTGCTCCAAAATTGGGACGTAAACCATGGATCTCTATTAGAAATAATAGAAACTGGCACCCCGTGCAATCTGACAATCTTAGCAACATATAACTCGGCTAATCTATCAAAAGAATAATCCGTACGCACTGGAATAAAATGTGCAGACTTCGTCAAATGATCAACGATGACCCAAATTGCATCTTTCTCTCTCAGAGACAAAGACAATCCTAACACAAAATCCATCGTGACGTGCTCCCATTTCCACTCCAGAATCATCACTAGCTGTAACAAACCAGAAGGTACCTGATGTTCAGATTTAACTTACTAACACACTAAACACCTCGATACGAATTTAGAAATCTCTCGTTTCATACTCGGCCACCAGTACATTTGTTTCAAATCACTATATATCTTATTGCTACCAAGATGAAAAAATAAACTACTATTATGAGCTTCTTGCAAAATCTTCTGAATAAGACCTGAATTTCTCGGAACGCAAATTCCACCTTTAAAATACAAACTATCATCAGAGCCATCTAAAAATCTGAATCAGGAGTTGATTCAAACCGTTTCCGTTTAGCTATCAACACATCATCACACTTCTGAGCTTCATAAATTTGTTGTAAAAACATCGGTCTAGCTTTCAACTCAGCTAAGATCGAACCATCATCAGGCAACGTCAATCATGTATTCAATGCTTGCAAAGAAAATAGAGACTTTCTACTCAAAACATCAGCAACTACATTAGCTTTTTCTGGATTATAATCAGTGATCAAATCATAGTCTTAATAACTCGAGCCATCTACGCTATCTCAAATTCAAATCTTTCTGTGACATTAAATACTTTAAGCTTTTATGATCTGTGAAGATATGACATTTTTCGCTGTACAAATGGTGTTGCCAAATCTTCAATGGAAACACAAAAGCTGCAAGTTCTAAATCATGCATCAGATAATTCTTTTCGTGCGTTTTCAACTGTCTGGAAGCATACGCTATCACTGTGCCTTCTTGCATCAAAACACAGCCCAAACCATTTAAAGATGCATCACTATAAATCACAAATTCTTTACCCGATTCTGGCTGAACTAACAATGGTGCCTCGGTTAACAATGCTTTTAATTTATCGAAGCTTTGTTAACATATCTCAGACCACTCGAATTTAACATCTTTCCGCAATAATCTCGTCATCGGTGTAGCAATCATCAAGAATCCCTTAACGAACCTTTTGTAAAATCCGGCTAATCCCAGAAAACTTCTATCCTCAGATACATTTCTCAGAGGCTTCCAATCAACAACTGCTAAAATTTTGCTCGGATCAACTCTGATGCCCTCGGCTGATACAACATGTCCTAGAAATCTAACTTCTCGAAGCCAGAATTCACATTTGCTAAAATTAGCGAATAATTTCTTTTCGCGCAGCATTTGCAAAACAATTCTCAAATGCTCGACATGCTCTGTCTCATCTCGTGAATAAATCAAGATATCATCGATGAATACCAAGACAAATCTGTCTAAAAATGGTATGAAAATTCTGTTCATCAAATTCATAAATACTGTAGGTGCATTAGTCAAACCAAACGGCATCACAAGAAATTCATAATGTCTGTACTTGGTTTTGAACGCGATTTTCGGCACGTCTGAGTCTTTAACTCGCAGCTGATAATAACTAGAATGAAAGTCAATCTTTGAGAATACTATTGCACCTTTCAATTGATCAAACAGATAGTCAATACAGGGTAATGAATACTTATTCTTGATAGTGACTTTGTTGAGCTGTCGATAGTCAATACATAATCTCATAGATCCATCCTTTTTCTTAACAAATAGTCCAGGTGCACCCCAAGGAGAAAAATTGGGTCTAGTAAAACCCTTATCTATCAACTCTTGCAACTGCGCTTTTAGTTCTTTCAAATCTTTAGGTGCCATTCTGTAAGGAGCTATCGATATTGGAGATGTTCCTAGTACTAACTCAATAGCAAACTCTGTAACACCCCTTACCCGTATTCGATGCCGAAACAGGGTACGAGGCATTATCGGACTTACATCACAAGCAATCACACAATTCTAAGTCATAAAATTTGCGTACAAATTAAAACCATTCATATTCAATCAGAAAGTCCCTTATACGAGCCCTACGAGGCCCAAAACATGCTTTGGAAGTGGTTCAGGACTAAACCGAGAACTTAAGAAATTTTTACAAAACTTAGAAAATATTTGCTAACTGTAGGGCTCACATGCTTATGTGGTCCAAGAGACACACCCGTGTGACCCTGGGACACGCCCGTGCTTCAGACCGTGTTCAAGTTAGGGTGCTCTCTAACTTGTGCCACACGGCCGTGCCACACGCCCGTGTGCTAGGCCGTGTAGTACACACGGCTGAGACACACGCCTGTGTCTCTGCACGAGTGCTCAATTCTGGATATTCTGTTTCTCAAAATTAAGGTGCAGGGGACACACGGCCAAAACACATGCCCGTGGGGCAGACCGTGTGTCACACACGGTCTAGACACACGCCCGTGTGTTTACCCATGTGAACAAATTAAATGCTATTTACCAAGCCATTTGCCACCCTTGTTGACACATACACTTACACCAATACAAAGGCACAAAAGAATACATACTTAGGTAACCAAAACATTCACATTCATGATTAAAACATATCAACTTTATATCTTTGTCTAACATATTCACTATATTTATTAGGTCTTAAATCAAACATACAAATTTCACATTCATTAGGCTTCATTCAACTACTTTCTAGTTACCAAATTATACTCAGATTCCTCATCTCATCAATAGGTCACATTTCCAAAAGTTTACACAATCATGTCATAAATCACATTTCCAAACATTTCACATTCACCAAGCATACCATGATCATATCACCATAAGCATTGACACATATATGAATATACTTAGGCTTACAACCATGTTAGCCAATATAAGCCAACTTACATGGCCAAATAGCAAAACAAGCCCTTGACGATTAATAGCCATTTTATATGGCCAAATTAATCATGACACATATAACAAATTGACCTAGTCCCTATACATGCCATAGACTTAAAATACTTGAATTCATCTATACCCAAAATGACAGCTTGATAGTGTGATAGAATCTCCGGCGATTTCCAACCCGAGCTGGCTCGATGACACTATAAAACATGGGAAACAAAAGGGGGTAAGCTATATTATATAGCTTAGTAAGTCCGTACGAAAATAATAAGAAACTCTTACCAATCATTTACCAAGTCCAACAATATAAACATAAGATAGTACAAAATTGCTGTTAATCTCACAATTATAATTTATTCAGTCACATTGTTTGCTCTATCAATTCACAAGCATATTTTAACATGTATAGACATTAGCCTAATAAACGTAATCTCTCCATTATAACCAATTACCACAATCAATCGGTCATTTCAAACCTCATAATAAACATGCGTATTAATTATGAGTATTCACTTTTCAAGCATATATTTTAACATCTTTCAATTGTTTAAAGCTCATATCTTTTCATACTTCCATAAGCATTTTAATAGGAAATTATGTCCTTTTTCTTATATCCGACAAATCACAATTTGTGTGAATGAAACATGCTATATCATAACTCAATTTGGCCCAAAAGCTAATTACATAATCGTCAACCAAATTTATCATGAATTTCATACATCACAAGTATAGACTAATAATCACAAGGTTTTCACAAAATCATTCTTGTGGAAATCATGAACTCACAATTTCATGAAGTCAATGCTTATAGACTTTACGTACATACCTGTACCTATTCGTAATTACTTACATACTCTTTTTCTTCTTTGACATACTTGTTGAACCATTTGTAATACTAAATGATACTCGGGAATCTCGTACACACAGTAGCGTACCAATGCCATATCCCAGATATGGTCTTACATGTAATCTCGTATCGATGTCAATAGCCCAGCTATGGTCTTACATGAAGTCTCATATCGATGCCATATCCCAGATATGGTCTTACACGTAATCTCAGTAACCCTAACGTCATGACATTTGTATCCTATCTATTCCTAATGTTCAACCGGGATTTCTCTCTTGCCGGAACTTAGTCGAATATGCTCGTAGAATCAATCATACATTTCATGCAATATCAAAACATTAAAATACAAATATAACATTGTATTATTTACATATGAACTTACCTCGACATAAGAATGGCGAAAAGAACTAAATCGTCAAATACTCATTTTTCTCCCGTTCTAGGTCCGAACCTCGATTTTCTTGATCTATAATATCACATTTAACTTATTTAACCAATATAATATTCATTTCAGTCCAAAATCACATTATGGAAAAAATTACATTTTTGCCCCTAAAGTTTGACATTTTTACAATTTAGTCCCTAGGCTCGTAAAATGAAATGTACTCAATTTCTTCAATACCCATGCCTATCCGAACCTTATACATACTTATAACAGCCAAAAAATTTCATTTATTCACATTTTTACACCATATTTTATAACTTTTACAAATAAGTCCTTTTAGGCATTTTCACCAAAAATCACTTAGAAAAAGTCGTTTATCATACACCAAACATGCATTTTCTACCATTAGACACCAAAATACACAAACATCCATCATGGGTAAAATTTTAGACTTTGACATCTCTTCAAATTGATGATAGAAATAGAAAGATCGAGTTACAACGACTTCAAAAACGTAAAGAGCATTAAAAACGGGGCTAAAACGGACTTACAATCGAGCTTGGAAGCTTGAAAAACCCTAGCCATGTCTTCTCCATGTAAAATTCGGCCATGGGAGGAAGATGGACAAAAATTGGCTTTCAATTTGGCTTTTTAATTCATTTTATTACCAAATTACTAAAATGCCCTTAATGAAAAACTTTAAAAACATACCAAACCATGTCCATTTTTGTCCACCAACTTAACCAATGGTCTAATTACCATTTAAGGACCTCTAATTTAAAATCTCATAGGAATTGGACACCATTAACAAGTAGAACTAAACTTTTGCACTTTTTACAATTTAGTCCTTTTGACTAAATTGAGTGCCCAAACGTAAAAATTTTCGAACGAAATTTTCACAAAATCATTACATAAAATTATAGACCATAAAAGTATAATAAAATGAATTTTAATACGTTGAATTTGTGGTCCCGAAATCACTGTTCTGACTAGACCCAAAATCAGGCTGTTACAAACTCAACCTCTCTGATCGGTGGTAACCCGGGTAACTCCTTTGGAAACACATCTGAATACTCACAAACCTGGAACCGATTCTAGTTTCAAATTAAAAACTCTAGAATCAATTATGTAAGCAATGTACGAATCATATCCTTTTCCAACATATCTCTATGCTAACATAGCTGAAATAACATTAGACATACTATCCAGTCTATCTGATTCAATTTGAAGCTTGTCACCGTTCTAACACTTTAACACAATAAGCTTTTGTCTACAGTTCACAATGGCATCATACAGAGTTAACCAATCCATACCCAAAATTACGTCAAACCCATCAAATGGTAATAGCATCAAATCGACCAAAAAATTACAACCCCGAATCATCAAAGGACAGTTTTTACATACCTTATCAACTAACACATACTGACCTAGGGGGTTTGTTACTTTAACCACAAATTTAGTGGACTCAACAAGTAATATCTTACTTGACACTAAATTCGTGCATACATACGAATGTGTTTGTCCCGAATCAATCAAAGCAGTAACATCAGTATCAAAGATAGAAAATGTACCAGTGATAATATCTGGCACTGAAGCTTCCTCTCGCGTACGGATCACATAAGCTCTTGCTGGTGTTCATGCCTCTGATCTCACAGTAGAGTCCTTAGTCCCACTGCGGCTATTACTCACATTTCCAGGGTTACTTAGCAGTCTCCCTCTCACAGCTGTGTTACTCGATCGAACAGTCTGAGCTTTTTCTTTTTCGAAACTCTCATGGAAATCTCGGATAAAATGTTCATACGAACCACATTTGAAACACGCCTTGTCTTTCATCTTGCACTCACCAAAGTGTCGACATCCACATTATTGACAATCGGGCTTATTGCCCTTAACACTGCCTATGCTCACAACGGACGTAGCTTTAGGTTTTGAGCTCGCATGTTGTTTACCTTTATCTCTATTGGAATATCCCACTGAAGCAGTCAAACGGTTATGATGTTCTTTCGATTTCTTCGATGATGACTAATATGAGTTTCCCGATCATCTCTTTCTTAAATCTCAAGCTTTATAATCAGCTTTTCTCTTTTCTTTGCTAAACTCTTTGGCCTTATGCACTCGGTCAACTAAAACAACGAATTCTTTCAATTCAAGTATCCCAACTAATAGCTTTATGCCTGCATTTAACCCATCTTCAAACCGTTTACACATGGTAACTTCGGTTGGTATACATTCCTGGGCATACTTGTTCAGTCTAACAAATTCCCTCTCATATTCAGACACTGTCATTCGGCCCTGTTTAAGCTCAAGAAACTCTTTGCGTTTCTGGTCAAGAAATCTCTGACTTCTGTACTTCTTTCGGAACATAGTTTGGAAAAATCCCCAGCCGACTCGCTCTCTTGGTACCACAGATACCAAAGTGTTCCACCACTGATAAGCTGAATCTTTCAATAGGGAAACGACACATTTTATGCATTCTACTGGTGTACAAGACAATTCATCGAAAACTCTGATCATGTTTTCTAACCAGAAATCGACTTTCTCTGGGTCATCTTCAACTGTAGCTCTAAATTCTTCAGCCCCATATTTACGAATTTTATCAACTGACGGCTTACTAACTTGTAATGGTTCCAAACCCTGAGGAACCATGAGAACTGGTTGGGGAACAGGTGGGGGTAGAGGTCGTTAAGACATCAAGTTCATTTGTAAGAACTTGGTAAACCATTCATTTATCATTTGGAAGAAGGCTTTCTTAGCCTCTCTTTTTTGGCATTCAGATACGGGCCTAGTGCCATTCAAAGCTACTCCGTGAATGGAGGCTTGCGCGTTACTTTCAACTTAATTGGATTCAGCTTGGTTGGATGTCATTTCTATATGAAAGCATAATTCAAAACGAGTCAGGAGTTGTCACATTATCACAGGTTATATACTGGCATGTATTTCTAGACTCGTATACACTACGTCCAGTCTGAGAATTGACTAAATCGTAGCTTTAATACCACAAAATGTAACACCCCTAACCCGTATCTGTCACTGGAATAGGGTTATAGAGCATTACCATGAAAATGTAACCTAAAATCAATCATTTCCAAACATTTCATAATCATAGCAAAATCCATTCAAATATATGCATATCGTCCCTTATTCGAGCCCTCGAGGCCTTAGAAACACTTTAGAATCGATTCAGGACTAAATTTGGAACATTTAGAATTTTATGGAAAAAGAAAATTTCACACTGTAGGGGTCACACGGCCATGTGGGCAAGCCGTGTGACTCACACAGCTGAGACACACGCCCGTGTCTCAGATCGTGTGGACATTCGAAATAGGGACACACGGCATCCAAATCGAATGACCTTCCGATTATCTATAAAACATAGAAAAGAAAAATGACGTAAGCATATAATGCTTAGTAATTTTGTAAATCATGAACATAGCTTACCATTTCAATGCATAATCATAAAATAGACATAAATCAATCCAACATAGCTTGGTACAAACCTAAGCATCATTAAGAACACAAGTTAGTGATTAAACACACAACTTAGCAATATCATTACATGGTAAGGTATAGTACATGAACATAGCATCACTTAATTCATACTTTTCATAGTCATGAGTGTTCATACTTTGGTCATCAATAATTCATACATTTTTCATGAGCTCTTAAACTAGCTTTCGGTACACTTACTGTTCTTTCCCTTTTCTTGCCCGTTGAACCACTTAGAATAATATTGGATATGCAAGAAGCTTACACAAAGTGTGCTAAAGACATGGTCGAAACCATTCATTTCCTTTCCTTTACATAGATGCTTACTTGAGCCATAAATGGGTCTACTCACACAAGCTAACGGTCGAAATGTAGCTACACGATGCCACTCACACAAGCTGACGAGTATTCGCAACAAATGCCAGAACTCATCTATCTGTAGGACATTCAAGACCAGAACTCGAAACATGGTAACCTTAATGACATGGCATTTGCATCGTATATATTCCTAAGGTTCAACGGGTGCTCGATAGTTGTCGTAATGTCATTTGATTTTCGCCGTGACATGATATGATGAATAACATAAGAGCATTTAAATCAAATACATGAAAATGGTATTTAAACATACGAACTTACCTCGATCACAAAAACGATGAAATATGATCGACTAGTCCGATACTTTATCTTTCCCTCGATTTAGATCTGTAAGAGGCTTAACTTGATCTAAATAATCAAATTTAATCCATTCAATATTCATTCTATTCAATTCAGTCCAAAATACATACTTTGTAAATTGACACCTTTACCCCTAATATTTTAACTTATTTATAATTTAGTCCTTAAGCCCGTAAATTGAAATTCATGCAATTTCATCCACATATAGAGCTAACTGAATTCAATATATACCCATAGCAACTCATACAATTTATTATTTCACAATTTCACCTTGTATTTTACACATAAATCCCTAATTGACATTTTCAACAAAAACCACTTTACAAAAGTTGTTTATTTATCAATAAGGATTCATTTTCTTCCATCAAACATCAAGACTCACATGCACACATTCATGGCAAAACCCTAACCTTTTAATAGTTTTTCAAATTAGTCCCTGGGCTAGCAAGATTAAGTTACAACGACTTCCAAAATGTAAAAATCATGAAAAACGGGATGAATTTATACTTACATGCAAGAGAGAGAGATGACCGAATGCTTGAGGTGTTAACAATGGTGTTTCTTAGGTCTAATTTTGGTGGAAGATGGACAACAAAGATGGTAGCTTTTTTTTTCATTAATTTACTAACATTTATTTATTAAATTACTAATTTAACCTTAGTAATTAACCTTTGAAATCACATATTTAATGTCCATATTTGTCCACTCATAACAACAATGGTCTAATTACCACATAAATCCCTTAACCATTTAATATCATAACCATTTAGTACTTTTAACTTATAGAACTCTAATTTTGCATCTTTTACGATTTAATACTTTTTACCAAATTAAACATGGAAACGATAAAATTTCTTAACAAAATTTTTATGCGACCTTGCTAATATGTCATAGACACTAAAATAATAATAAAATAAATATTCTAAAATCTGATTTGTGGTTCCGAAACCACTTGTCTGATTTCACTAAAAACGGACCGTTACAATTGAGAACTTTGAGAGGAAACAATTAAAAAGTAGTCATCCGAGAAGGAGCTTTCTGTGAGGTCCGAATGAATAATTATCCATGACTACATGGGTTTTGACCATCCCTTTCAGCTTCTAGCTACTTCAAGTGTGCCATCTCTTCCTTCTCTTTAGGCTTTGCCTAAGGCTATTTTTTTTAGATATTTGTCACAGGCTTCGGTGCAGACAACAAGAGCTGTCATTAGCTCTCTTAATAGCACGGGTCACACATATTTAGGGGATATGTCTCAAAGAAAGAATGATCAATGGAAAAAAGAGAATATTCTATTGCGCAGATTCATGAGCTAGACAGGAGAGTTCATCAATTAAAGGTACATCTTAATGTTGTCAATAGAAGGTTAGAGAGGTGGACTCAGCTTGAGGGGAAAAAGCTCATTCATGAGATGGAGAAATGTGTAGAGAATGAGAAGGTCATGGATTTAGTGGAAGCAGTTGTCCTTTTTATTGTTGTTCAGGGGGTACTTGCTTCCATGCAAGTGGCTTTCGGGCCAGATAACATGTTAAATTTGCATGATTTTTTTATGTTTAATCGGTTAATTCTTGAATTAATCCCTGCTGAATTAGTAATTTTATATTTTAATCTTGTCAGGGATGAAATTGGGATGCTATGAGTTAAAAACGAGCAGAAAATGACCAATTTATAGCACAATCAATAAAGTGGGGCCGAATAAAAAATGTGGAAATAGCCAAGGACTCATTAGATTTCTTTTGACTTTGTAAAATCCAAAATTAGAAAAAATCTTATTTTATTTTTTTATTAAATTTTAATTATGTGTTGGGTGGTTAAGCCAAATTTAGTAAGTGATATGTATATAAATAGGGCTTTAAGGTAGCTTGGAAGACACACTTGACACTTTATTTCATTTGGATTAAATAAGAATTATATTATTTCCTTTCCAAATTCATGCGTCAATAGCTATTGCAATTCCATTTTCATTTCCTTGTTATTTGCAAAATTTGTTTAATTGCTTTCCAAGTCCCTTCTCTTCCCAATTTCCACCATTTTCATTCAAATCCAATCAATAGCCAACCAAAGCATGATTAAATCCATGCTTCACTAAATTCTAACTTAGCTTTAGCTTGATGTTCTTTCTGGTCGAGGATCATGAGATACGTATCCGTACTAAAAAAACCTTCCAATCGATATTCACATTTTTCCTAAGTATCGGGATTGACAGCTCATCCCTTAAAGTTAACTCTATTTCAAGTCAAAAAGCGAGTTGGGTTGGAGTAGTGTTTGCGGGCAGTTGGGGAAATGAGTCTGCCATGCTGTATTCAGATCTACGAGAACAAATCAAGGGAGAAATGATCGGGTTTAAACGATCCACGTGGTTGAGGCTGTTAATCTGAGTTATGTTCTTCAGAGCACAAGGCTGCCGGAATCTTTAATCGGGAACGCGTGTATCTCAGTTAGATAATCGATAAGGGTTGGTTTGTAGGTCGTACCGGGACCAGCTATGAGAGGAAAATTTGGTGGTTAGGACGTTCTTAACTGCTATAACCAGCTTATTACTTGAAGGAGAAAATTAATTTTTAAGGATCGATTCTAAATCCGAAATCCACCAAGTCTAGGGCTAAGACTTATTATCTCTGGTTACAAAATCTAAATTTAATTTCCAATTCATTTCATTGTTTATTTTTTGATGTTTCAATTATTTAATTTCTAAACATTTCAAAACTCCCCTGATTTATTTTTTTTAGCAGGTCTGTTTAGAGTCGTGGGCACGACTATTGCCACGATTATTGACACGACAGAAATTTTGATCACAATTTAAACACGAAATTTGATTATAATACCAATCCCAGTGGACTCGACCCTACTACCACTCTTTACTACTATTTAGAGTTATTTTAATTGTAGGAAATATTTTTGGTGGTTTCGATGCCCATCAAATTTTGGCACCGTTGCTAGGGATTGGAGATGTTTTTCTAATTTTTGTTTGTTTACCTTATGATTAGATCAGAAGAGGGAACTCTAGAATTTGAACCAGAAATTGAGAAATTAGCCTGACAACTGCGAAGAGAAGCCATTCGATGCGGTAAATGACCAAATCTCGAATTCGAAACCATATCTTACACCGAAGAAATTTTCTTGTCTGACAAACCAGACGAGATGTCCGAGCAAACAATACACCAACTCGCAGCGGCACCGAATGAAAAATAACCCTTATGGATAACATATCTGGCAAGAGGTATGCCATTTGAGTTGAAGTCGGGTTTGATTCATTTACTACCCACCTTCCGTGGACTACAGAATGAAAATCCGCACACTCATCTCAAAGAATTCCATATGGTGTGCACAAGCATGAATCCTCAGGGAGTAACTGAAGACCAAATCAAACTTTGTGCCTCTCCTTTCTCATTAGTCGACTCTGCTAGAAAGTGGCTATTTTATTTACCCCCAGGATCTGTCAACACATGGTCTGACATGTCTCTTTTGTTTCTTGACAGGTTTTTCCTTGCAGCTCGAGTGGCCAAACTAAGGAGGGACATCGTAGGAATCTGTCAGCAGGAGATTGAATCGCTCTACGATTACTGGTAGTGGTACAAGAAGTTGTGTGCAAGTTTCCCACAACATGGACTGACTGAACAGTCACTCTTGCTATATTTTTATGAGGGGTTGCTCTCAATGAAAATGAAAATGATACATGTTGCAAGTGGAGAGGCACTTGTTAACATGACTCTTGAGAGAGCACGAGTGTTGATATTGACAATGGCTGCTAATTCTCAGCAATTCCGACATGTTACAGAGCCCACGAGAAGGGTTCATGGGTTAAGTTCTCTACCTTTAAAAGGCAAAATTGATATGTTGACTAACATTGTACAAAATTTGCTTACAGATAAAACGGGCCCAACATGGTTGTGTGGAATTTGTGCTAAGCCAGACCACCTGACAGATTCATGTCCAATTTTACATGAGGATTTGACAAAATAAGAAAATATTGCCGGGAACATTTTAGGACCGCCCTAAAGGTGATATGAGCCCTACTCAAACTCATATAATGTGGTGTGGAAAGATCACCCAAATCTAAGTTATGGACCGAATCCTCGATTCAATCAACCTTACCAACAAATGCCACCCCCGAATCAACAATTACCACCCCCAAAGTCATCTTTGGAAGTCATAGTGGAAAGGCTAGCCAATAGTATCGAGAAGTTTCAGCAAAAAACTGAAATGCATTTGCAGAAGTTAGATAAGCAAGTGAGCAAGCTTGCACTCACAGTTAGTCGTCCCAAACTGAACCTAATCATCGCCACAATGTAAGTGCTATGACATTGAGAAGTAGGAAGGTTTTGGAACCCATACCTGGCACGAGTCGTGCCCACAACGCTAGTCGAGATGGGAAGAAACTTGACACAGAGGCGCAAGTGGAATCAGCACCACAAAAATCATTTGCAGTACCACCTCCGTTTTGTAACACCCCTAACCCGTAACCGTCGCCGGAATAGGGTTAAGAGGCATTACAAATCATTTCTGAACATTCCATATCATTCTCAACACAAAGTCAATCAACAAAATAAATCACAATCTTATAGTCCCTTAAATAGGTCTACGAGACCTTAAACATGCATTAGAAAGGGGTCGGGACTAAATCGGGTTCATACAAAATTTTTCCAAAAATCAAACATTTTTCCAAGCTACAGAGGTCACACGCCCGTGTGGGCAGGCCGTGTGCCTCACACGGCCTCAGACACGCCCATGTGCCCGAGCCGTGTCAAAACAGGGCATACATACTGACTTGACCACATGGCCTGAGACACGCCCGTGTGTCTCACCCGTGGTCGAGCCTGACTTGCATCACACGGCCAGTCACACGCCCGTGGGTCTAGCCCGTGGTCAAACCTGACTTGTTTTGAAATGCAACCACGAAGGACATGGTCGATCCACACGCCCGTGTGCTCAACCGTATGGGCAATTATAGGCCATTTACAAGGCCAAATTGCCACCCACACATTGAAATCACCTACAAGCTTCAACTCTCATGCATTTATACCTTAATTGGCAACCAAATCATACCAATATATGCATCATTTAATCATCATCTATATCATCTATTTTCACACTCAATCTCATCTTAAATAAATCCATCTAAAATACCAATTTCATATCCTAAATCATACAAAACAAGCATCATATAATTCATATTATAATTCCACATTTAAACCACATTTCTCATCAACCAAATTAAGCATGGAACATATCATATTCATCATTCACTACTTCATACCACATTCATCATTTACATAGCTCACACATAATAACCAAAATCATCATACTTCCAAGCCATGTCACATGGCAAGATCCAACATCTCAAAATACACCATATCTACTAGCCTATACATGCCATATACCAAATATGTACATCTTTCAAAAGTACCGAAATAGATAGTCGATAGTGTGATTGAGTCGCTGACGATCCTCGGATCTGAGCTAGCTTTACTAACACTGTAAAACAGAGAAACACATCACACAGTAAGCTTTTAAAGCTTAGTAAGTTCGTAACATAGTACATTCAATTTAATAAATCAAATACAATATACAAAGTTAATCAATCACATAGTTCAACTCTCAAATATTCACACCATATCATCCATAGCTAATATACTCACTCAAACATTCATAATTCCATACACAATTTCATCAACCACAAAGGTTCAATACATATCTTAGCCAACACATAGTTATTCACCATCCATACTACTCAATGCTCGATATTACATTTCGATCAACATTTGTTATTCATTTGATTTAATCGCACACTTAGTGCCAATTTCGTAGCCAAAGCATAAATATCATCGCACACTTAGTGCATGTACTTTAACTGAACTTATCTCGGTATCGCACACACAGTGCCAAATCAATAAGCCGAAGCTTCTATTATTTTGCACACACAGTGCCAATCATCTCTGTCTCATTTCTATTTACGCACACATCGTGCCTCATTTCTCAATTTCATATATAACATTACTATTCCATTAACTATACAATTCATTCATTTCTGATAACATATATATATAAATGTAACAACTTATATTATATCCGAACTTACCTCGGACGTTGAAATATCGAAACTAGCCGATCAATCGAGTACTTTGTCTTTGCCTCGATCTCGATCTGAATCTCTCCTTCCTTGGTCTATACATATTCAAATTTAGCTTATTTAATCACCAACCCATTCAATTTAGTCCAAACACACATATTTAGGGCATTTTACAAAATAACCCTCATATTTTTACATTTCGACACTTTAGTCCCTATTTCATAAAATCATCAAATACACAAAATTTCATTCCACCCATGCCTATCTGAATTCTCCCTATGTCTATACAAGCCCACACATTTTATTTATTTCACATTTTAGTCCCTCAAAATATTATTTTCACAATTTAGTCCAAATTACTCAATTTCACCAAAAACTCAAAGACAAAACATATTAATCTTTCACATATCTTTCATATTCCATCATCAACTATCACAAAACTCAAACATTTATCAATGGCATATCTCAAAATCACCATCAATTTCTAAAATTAAAGCATGGGTTTGATAATATACTAAGCAACGATCACAAAAACGTAGAAATTATCAAAAACCGAGCTCAAAACATACCTTGATTTTGAGCAACTATGGTCGAATGCTTCAAAGCCCTATTTTCTTTATTTTTCTTTCAAGTTCGGTGGAAGGAAGATGAATATGGCTTGTTTTTCTTATTTGTCTTATTATAAACATATTAATTAAGCTATTTACCATATTACCCTTAAATAAAACATTAAAATTTCATTCATTTAATGGCTATATATGTCAACTTCCACTATCAAAGGTCTAATTACCACTTAAGGACTCCTCATTTAAAAAGCCATGCCAAATAAGCACTTTAGAAATAAACACACAGCTTTTGCATTTTATGCGATTTAGTCCTTTTTGCAAATTAAGCACACAATCGATAAAATTTTCACATAGAACTTTCACACATGCTCAATCACATATTATAAACACCAAAAATAATATTAAAATATTTTTCTGACCTCGAATTTGTGGTCCCAAAACCACTATTCCGACTAGGGTCTAAACCGAGCTGTTACAACTCTCCCCCCTTAGGGATTTTCGTCCCCAAAAATCTTACCAGTGAATAGGTTTGGATATTGCTCTCTTATAACATTTTCAGGCTCCCACGTTGCCTCTTCAACTCCGTGTTTGTGTCACAACACTTTCACTGAGGAAATTCTTTTGTTTCTCAACTCTTTGATCTCTCGTGCCGAAATTCGAATTGGTTCTTCACTATACGACAAATCTGACTGGATCTCAACCTCAGTAGGAGCAATTACATGCGATGGATCAGATCTGTGTCGTCGAAGCATCGATACATGAAATACATTATGAATTTTCTCTAACTCAGATGGCAACAACAACTTATAAGCAACTGGCCCAATTCGTTCAATGATCTCATACGGCCCCAATGAACATCGGGCTCAACTTGCCCTTTCAGCCAAAACGAAGTATTTTCTTCCACGGAGACACTTTCAAAAATACTTTATCGCCAATTTCAAATTCAATATCTTTCCGTTTTAAGTATGCATAAGACTTTTGACGATCTGATGCTGCTTTTAAACTATCACGAATCACTTTTACTTTCTGCTCAGTCCTTTTTATCAAATTATCCCCGCGAATCATATTCTCACTCAGCTCAGTCCAATACAATGGAGTTCGGCATTTTCGACCATAAAGAGCCTCATACGGTGCCATTTTAATGCTAGATTGAAAGCTATTATTGTATGCGAATTCAATCAATGGCAAATGATTTTCCCAAGTACTTTCAAATTCAAGAATGCAACATCTCAACATATCTTCTAGAATTTGAATGATCCGCTCGGATTGTCCATCCGTTTGCGGATGAAATGCAGTACTGAAATGCAACCTTGTGCCTAAAGCTTCTTGCAATTTCTTCCAAAACTGTGAGGTAAATCTCGGATCTTCGTCAGACACAATAGATAGTGGTACCCCGTGCAATCTCACAATCTCAGCAACATACAGTTCAGCTAATTTATCAAGTGAATAATCTGTTCTCACTGGAACAAAATGAGCTGATTTAGTCAATCTATCAACTATCACCCAGATTGCATCTTTCTTTCTCGGAGATAAAGGCAATCCCGACACAAAGTCCATCGTGATCCTCTCCCATTTCCACTCAGAAATCATTATCGATTGTAATAAACCGGATGGAACCTGATGTTCAGCTTTAACTTGCTGACAAATTAAACATCTCGAAACAAATTTTGAGATATCCCGTTTCATACCATGCCACCAATAAAACTATTTTAAATTGTTATACATTTTTGCACTGCCTGGATGAACTGTCAAACGACTATTATGAGCTTCGTTCAAAATCAACTGAATCAACTCTAAATTCCTCAGAACACAAATCCGATCTCTGAATCTCAAATAATCATCGTTATCTACTCGAAATTCTGAATCAGAATTCAAATCACATTGAGTTTGTTTTGCTATCATCTCATCATCACTTTTCCGGGCATCACAAATCTGACGTATAAACATTGGTCTAACTTTCAACTCAGCCAAAACTGAACCATCATCATATAGATCTATCTAAGTATTCGTTGCTCACAAAACACATATAGACTTTCTACTCAAAGCATCAGCAATAACATTAGCTTTACCCGGATGATAATCTATCATAAGCTCATAGTCTTTCAAAAGCTCTAACCATCTTCTTTGTCGCAGATTCAAATCTTTCTAAGTTATCAAGTATTTCAAGCTCTTGTGATCAGTATATATATGATATTTCTCACCAAATAGGTAGTGACGCAAAATCTTCAATGCAAATACAATTGCGACTAATTAAAGATCATGCGTCAGATAGTTCTTTTCATGTGGCTTTAACTACCTCGAAGTGTAAGCGATTACTTTGCCTTCTTGCATCAGCACACAACCCAAACCATTCAACAATGCATCACTGTAAACTATGAATTCTTTACCAGACTCAGGTTGAACTAACAAAGGTGCCTCTGTCAATAATGCTTTCAACGGTTCAAAACTCTGCTGGCATTTTTTTGACCACTCGAACTTAACATCTTTCTGTAACAACTTCATTAACGGAGTCGCAATCATCGAGAAACCTTTCACAAATCACCTATAATATCCCGCTAGTCCCAGAAAACTACAGACTTCAGACACATTTCTCGGAGGCTTCCATTCTAAAATAGCTGAGATCTTACTCGGATCAACTCGTATTCCCGCAGCTGATACAATATGCCCTAGAAAACCAACCTCGTGTAACCAAAACTCACATTTGCTAAACTTTGCATACAATTGCTTCTCACACAGAGTCTGTAACACAATTCTCAAATGCTCAGCATGTTGCATCTCATCACATGAGTAAATCAGAATATCATCAATGAACACCACAACAAAATGATCCAAATACGGTCTAAATATCCGATTCATCAAATCCATAAACACTGCAGGAGCATTCGTTAGTCCAAAAGGCATAACTAAGAATTCATAATGGCCGTACCTCGTTCTGAAAGCAGTCTTCGGTACATTTTATTCTTTAACTCTAAATTCATAGTAGCCCGATCTCAAATCTATCTTAGAAAACACTGTAGCTCCTTTCAGCTGATCAAACAAATCATCGATTTGCGGTAGAGGATATTTATTCTTTATCGTCACTTTGTTCAACTATCAATAATCAATACACATCCTCATAGTGCCATCTTTCTTTTTCACAAACAACACAGGAGCACCCCAGGGCGAAAAACTCGGTCGTGCAAATCCTCTATCTGTCAACTCTTGCAATTGAGACTTCAACTCTTTCAATTCTGTTGGTGCCATTCTAGACGGAGATATTGAGATAGGAGTCGTCCCCAGCACTAATTCAATACTAAATTCAACTTCTCGGATCGGAGGTAATCTCGGTAGTTCTTCAAGAAACATATCAGGGAATTCACAAACCACAGGAACAGATTCAACTTTCTTTTCTGTCACTTTTGTATCAATCACATATGCGATATAAGCTTTGCAACCCTTTTTCACATAGTTCAAAGCTTTCATCGAAGATATAACAGCCGGCAACCAATTCAAATCACTGGATTCAATTCGAACTATTTCACCTTTCTGACTTCTTAAATCAATACTCTTGTAACACCCCTTACCTGTATTCAACGCCAGAATCGGGTACGAGGCATTACCGGACTTATCTCACTTGAACATGCAACACTAGGCTATCAAATTTCATTTCCAATTTAAAACTTTTCATTCACATTCATAACATTCTTATTATGGGCCTACGAGGCCTTAATCATGCAAACGGAGGGCCTCGAAATCAAACTGGGAACTTTTGAAAACTTATAAAAATTTTACTTTACCAGGGCCACACGCCTGTGTGGAGAGAGGGACACGCCCGTGTCACATATCACACGCCCGTGTTCGACACCCGTGGTCGACACTAACTTGCATCACACGGCCTGTCACACGTTCGTGTGTCTGGCCCGTGGTCGCCTCTGACTAGCATTACACGGCCAGTCACACGCCCGTGTCCTTCGACTGTGTGGCGAATTAAATTCCAAATTCAGGTGCAGACTTCACACGGCCTGGGCACACGCCCATGTCCCTGGCCGTGCCTTCCACACGGCTGAGACACACGGCCGTGTCTCTACCCGTGTGTTTACTACAGAGCTTACTGACTTGTAAAACTAACATGCAAGGGAAACACGGCCTAGCCACACACCCATGGGATTGACCGTGTGTCTCACATGGCCTAGACACACGCTCGTGTGCCTACCTGTGTGGACAAGAACAAAGCTATTTGCCAAGCTCTTTTTATCACCCTACATCACACAACCTAAATCCATTCAACCAATTGGTAAGCAAAGCAATTAAGTAACATACACATTCATGAATAACCTTGTCTTTTAATAAATTAGTAATAATGAGCCATCAACTATGGAAATGTACAAGAAAGTTCATCTTTAAAGGAACCAATACATACTTGGCCAAAATAACAAAACAATTTACTAAATCTAGCCCCTGTACATGCCATACTCAAAATGTTAGTTCTAGATATACCGAGATGAGCTGATAGTGTGGGTGATCTTCCAATTATCTTCATATCTTGACCCGGCTCTTTGACACTATAAAACAAGGGAAAAGAAAGGGAGTAAGCTTTAAGCTTAGTAAGTTTACATGTAAACAATAAACATCATAATATGTGCTAATCAATAAATAGAATTTCATAATAAGTAAGAACAATCCACATTCCAAGATCATGCTTACTCATTTCATCTCTTACCACATTCCAACCATATCACAAGCCAAATGCTCATATTATTCAACATACATCCCTGCACTTATCACCACATGATCACATAAAATAACACATCACAATTTCACAATAAACCATTCATAGTAATACCAAACACTCGGTGGTTTTGGACTTAGCCCACCATTTATCTTTATCAGGGTGGTATCGCACATAGCCCACCAACAAGAATATTTACGGTGGTATCGCACATAGCCCACCAAATGTTAATATAAACGATGGTATCGCACACAGCCCATCGTGAACCAGTAATAAGGTGGTATCGCACATAGCCCACCAATAAGAATATTTAAGGTGGTATCGCACACAACCCACCATTAACTACTACGGATAATATTCCATATTTACATATCCATTTCAACGTTCATACGGAAATTATTCATTATCTATCGAATTCGATCTACTTAAATCGTCAATGTTCTAAATCATACAATCCACCAATAAGTAACAACATGTATATTTGAGATGCATCATTTACACATAAACTTACCTCGGTGCAAATTGTGTTAATCGACGGTTTAGTCCGTAACCTTGCCTTTTCCTCGGTCAAGGTTGTTTCCACGCTCTTCTTGATCTATAATAGTGAAATTCACTCATTCAATCACTTTATAAATCATAATACATCAAAATCTATACTTAGGCAAAAATGACCATTTTACCCTTACACTTTGGCAAAATTATGATTTTGCCCCTAGGCTCGTAAATAATTTTTCATCACATTTTCTTATTAAACAAGCCTAGCTGAACATTTTTTTTCTCTTACAACTACTCACAAATCCAACTATTTCATGCATTTATTACCTAATTACAACATTTACAACTTAGTCCCATTTAGGTGTTTTCATGACAACACCCTTCACAAAAGTTGTTTCTCATCACCCTAACATTCATTTTATTCCATAAAAACTCAGCTAACAACAAAAACACTCTCATGGCAAGTCCCTAAAATTTCAACAATATTGCAAATTAGTCCCCTCATTAGCTAGCTTAAGCTTTGGGGGTTCCAAAAGTACAAAAATTATCAACTAAAGCCACCAAAATCACTTACTTGTGTGAGGATAAGTTGCTGAAATTTCAAAGCTTTTAAAACCCCCTCTATGCTGGTATTTTCGGTGGTGAAGATGATGAAGAAAAATGGATGATATCATCTTCTCTTATTTTATTTTATTTCCTTCAAATTAGTCCACCTAACCCACCCAATTTTGACCAATTTTGAGTCTATTGTCCCCTATGGTCGGCTATCAACATTAGGAAGGTCTAATTTCACATTCAAGACCTTCAATTTAAATTTCCTTATCTATTTAATACTTCTAGCTTGTAAAATGGAACTTTTTCACTTTATGCGATTTAGTCCTTTTTCGCAATTAAGCCTTAAATCACTAAAATTAATGCACCAAAATTTTCATGCATCCTTAAAAACATGCTATAACACATAAAATAACGTCAAAATAATTTTCTTCATCCTCGGATTAGCAGTCTCAAAACTACTGTTTCGACTATCCCCAAAATCGGACTGTTACAACTCTCCCCTCCTTTAGAGATTTTCGTCCTCGAAAATCTTACCGGTAAAGAGATTTGGATATTGTTCTCTCATGGTTTCTGCCATAACACTTTTACTAAAGCTATGCTCTTATTCTTCAACTTCTTAATCTCCCGAGCCAATATCTTAATTGGCTTCTCTTCATAAGTCATGTCCGATCGTATCTCAATTTCCGATGGAGGGATCACGTACGAAGGATCGGAACGATATCGCCGCAACATCGATACATGAAACACATTGTGTATTTTCTCTAACTCTACCGGCAAGGCCAACCAGTATGCCACTGGCCCAATCCTTTCAGTAACCTCATACGGCCCTATGAATCGCGGACTCAATTTGCCCTTTTTACAAAATCTCAATATTTTCTTCCATGGGGATACTTTTAGAAATACTTTGTCGCCCACTTGAAACTCGATTTCTTTCCTTTTTAAATCCGCATACGACTTTTGTCGGTCCAAAGCAGCTTTCATACTATCACGGATCACCTTCACTTTCTCCTTGGTCTCTTTAACTAGATCGACCCCATGAATTTGCTTCTCACTAAGCTCAGTCCAATACAAGGGAGTTCGACACTTGCGACCGTATAAAGCTTCCTACGGTGCCATCTGTATACTCGACTAATAACTGTTGTTATAAGCAAACTCAACCAAAGGTATATATCTTTCCCAACTACCTCCGAACTCTAACACACAGCATCGGAGCATATCTTCAAGGACTTGAATCACTCTTTCAGATTGGCCGTCAATTTTGGGATGGAACACAGTACTAAAATTCAACCTTGTACCCAAGGCTTCCTGTAACTTCTTCCAAAACCTTGAAGTAAATCTTGGATCTCTATCCGAGATAATAGATATAGGCACCCATGCAATCTCACCACCTCAGCAATATACAACTCAACCAACTTATCAAGTGAGTAATCCACACGTATCGATATAAAGTGAGCCGACTTTGTTAGTCTATCAATAATGACCCAGACAACATCTTTCTTTCTTAGAGTCATAGGTAACCCCATTACGAAATCCATGGTGATTCGATCCCATTTCCACTCAGGAACCATCATCGGTTGAAGTAATCCCGAGGGCACTTGGTGCTCGGCTTTCACTTGTTGACAAACTAAACATTTCGTAACAAACTCAGAGATATCTCTTTTCATACCCAGCCACCAATAAAATTTCTTCAAATTATTGTACATTTTCGTGCTACTGGGATGAACTGACAAGTGACCACTGTGCGCTTCATGTAAAATTTTTCGGATCAACTCCTCATCTTTAGGTACACAAATCCTGTCGTGAAACATCAAACAACCATCTGAACTCACCCAGAAGTCAGAATCATTTTCCCATTCATACCTAGTTCTCCTAGCTTGCATCTCATTATCATTCTTTTGAGCCTCACATATCTGTTGAATAAATAATGGTCTAGCCTTCAACTCGGCTAATATAGCACCATCATCAGACAACGCTAAGCTCGTACTCATGGCCCTCAAAGCATAGAGAGATTTTCTACTCAAGGCATCTGCCACTACATTTGCTTTCCCCGGATGATAATCAATTACTAGCTCATAGTCCTTCAATAATTCGAGCCACCGCTGTTGTCGTAAATTCAAATCCTTTTGGTCCATTAAGTACTTCAAACTCTTATGATCGGTGAAGATTCGGCACTTCTCACCATATAAATAATGACGCCAAATCTTTAATGCAAAAACAATCACAGCCAACTCCAAATCATGAGTCGGATAATTCTTCTCATGCGGTTTTAGCTATCTCGAGGCGTAAGATACCACCTTACCCTCTTGCATCAACACACAACCGATACCATTTAATGATGCATCACTGTAGACCACAAACTCTTTCCCCTACTCAGGTTGTACTAAAACCGGTACCTCAGTCAACAATGTTTTCAATCTCTCAAAACTCTGTTGACATTTCTCAGTCCATTCAAACTTGACATCCTTATGCAACAGTTTCGTCATTGGGGTAGCAATCATGGAAAACCCCTTTACGAACCGTCTATAATACCCCGCTAAACCCAAAAAGCTTCTGAATTTCGACACATTTCTTGGTGGTTTCCACTCCACAATAGCCGAGATCTTACTCGGATCAACTCTAATACTATCACCCGACACAATGTGTCCTAGGAATCCGACCTCTCGGAGCCAAAACTCACTCTTGCTAAATTTAGCATACAACTGTTTGTCTCTTAAAGTCTGCAAAATAATTCTCAGGTGCTCTGCATGATCACTCTCATCCCGAGAATAAATCAGTATGTCATCGATAAAGATAACTACAAACTTATCCAAATACGGTCGGAAGACACGGTTCATTAAATCCATAAAAATCGCAGGAGCATTCGTTAAACCAAATGGCATGACAAGAAACTCATAATGGGCATACCTCGTCCGAAATGCAGTTTTCGGCACATCTTGCTCCTTAACCCTCAACTGATAATAACCAGACCTTAGATCTATCTTGGAGAACACTGTAGCTCCCTTTAGTTGGTCAAATAAATCATCTATCATTGGCAAAGGATACTTATTCTTCATTGTCAACTTGTTGAGCTGTCTGTAGTCTATGCACAATCTCATCGACCCATCTTTCTTCTTTACAAAAAGTACTGGAGCACCCCACGGTGAACAACTCGGTCTTGCAAAACCCTTGTCTGTTAACTCTTGCAACTAAACTTTCAATTCTTTCAACTCCAGCGGTGCCATCCTATACGGAGCAACTGAAATAGGTGCCGTACTCGGAACTAATTCAATCCCAAACTCGACCTATCTAACTGGAGGTCATCCGGGTAACTCTTCTGGAAATACATCTGAATACTCACACACCATCGGCACTGATTCAATCTTTACCTCTAATTCTTGACATTCAACACAAAGGCGAGATAAGACTCATATCCCTTCCTCAAGTATCTCTCAGCTACCATAGATGAAATTATCACAGGCAAACTATCTGACCTACCTGATTCAACCCAAACAACATCTCCATTTTCACATTTCAATTTAATAAATTTGCTACCACAGTTCACTAAAACATTATGAGCCGTCAACCAATCCATACCAAGAATTAAGTCAAATTCATCAAACGGCAACAACATAAGATTTACCGGAAAACAATGACCTCTAATTGTCAAAGGACAATTCCTACACACCTTGTCAACTAGCACATGTTTACCTAATGGGTTTGACACCTTTACTACAAATTCCATAGACTCAACAATCATACTCATACTAGATGCCAATCTCATGCAAATGTAAGAATGAGTAAACCCCGGATCAATCAAAGCAATAACAGAGGTATCATGAAGAGAAAAAGTACCCGTTATCACATCTGGAGATGATGCCTCATCGCGAGCACGAATAGCATAAGTCTTAGCAGGTGCCCGACCCTCCGGTCTCACAACAGAGTCTCGAGGCATACCTCTACTACTAGTCCCACCTCCTGGGTTCTTTTGTGATCTACCCTTCGAAGATACATTGCTTGATCTTATCTCTTGCTTCCTTTCCTTGTCATCCCTCTCAGGGCAATTCCGAATGAAATGATCGGGCGAACCACACTTGTAACAGTTTTGTTTATTCCCCCATCACTCCCCAGTGTGTTGCCTTCCACAATTTGGACACTCCGGTTTGAACTTCGGATTGCCCACACTTGCCATCGAGGTAGTTTGGACTATCGAGCCCGAGTGTGTGTTACCTCAATCTCGATGAGAAAATCTCACTGATGCAGTCGTCCGAGGGTTCATCTCCTTGGACTTCTTTGATTGAGCTTGGTATGACTTACTCATTGGTCTTTTTCTTGCATCTCGGGCCTCGCCCATGGCTTTCCTATTTTCCATATTCAGTTCCTCGGCCTTACACGCCCTGTCAACCAACACCACAAATTCTTTTAACTCTAAAATCCCAACTAGAAGTTTGATATCCTCATTTAGCCCATCTTCAAACCTCTTACACAAGATAGCTTCTGTAGACACACATTCTTGTGCATACTTGCTGAGCCTAATAAATTCGCGCTCATATTCTGCCACAGTCATTTTTCCTTGCTTTAATTCAAGGAATTCTTTCCGTTTCTGGTCAACAAATCACTGACGGAACTCTTCCAAAAAGAAGTCCCACGTCACTCTCTCCCTTGGAACCACCGACGTCAACGTTTTCCATCAATGGTATGCCGAGTCCCTCAGCAAAGACACGGTGCATTTTAAGCTCTCCTCAGGTGTGCAGGAGAGTTCTTCAAGTACTCTCATTGAGTTCTCAAGCCAGAACTCCGCCCTCTCAGGGTCATCATCTATATTAGCTCTAAATTCCTCGGCCCCTTACTTCCGAATCTTATCTACCGGGGGATTGGTTATTCTCACTAAATCTATACCTTGAGGAGCCACAAGAACTGGCTGAGGTATAGGAGGGGGTGGAGGAGGTTGAGCATTAGGGTTTGCTTGTACATACTCCGTGTACCAATTACTCATCATTTGGAGAAAAGCTTCCCGGGCCTCTTCTCTTTGACCCATAGTCTCGAGTCCACTCTTTACAGGCGCGGTCCCTTGCGCGAGAGCCGACGCGTTACTAGCTGCATCATCAGCAGCTGCTCAATCAGGATCCTTTTACTATATAAAAACAAAGTTTAGAATTGTCAGAAGTCACCACACTATCAATATACGCTTATGGCATGTATAGCTAGACTCTAATGCACGCTACGGTAGTTCAAGAACCGACTAAACCATAGCTCTGACACCACTAAATGTAACACCCCTTACCCGTATTCAACGCCAGAATCAGGTACGAGGTATTACCGGACTTATCTCACTTGAACATACAACATTGGGCTATCAACTTTCATTTCCAATTTAAAACTTTTCATTCACATTCATAACATTCTTATTATGGGCCTACGAGGCCTTAATCATGCAAACGGAGGGCCACGAAATCAAACCGGGAACTTTTAAAAACTTATAAAAATTTTGCTTTACCAGGGCCACACGCCTATGTGGAGAGAGGGACACGCCCGTGTCACATATCACACGCCCGTGTTCGACACCCGTGGTCGACACTGACTTGCATCACACGGCCAGTCACACGCTCGTGTCCTTCGACTTTTTGGTGAATTAAATTCCAAATTCAGGTGCAGACTTCACACAGCCTGGGCACACGCCCATGTCCCTGGCCGTGCCTTCCACACGGCTGAGACACACGGCCGTGTCTCTACCCGTGTGTTTACTACAGAGCTTACTGACTTCTAAAACTAACATGCAGGGGACACACGGCCTAGCCACACACCCATGGGACTGACCGTGTGTCTCACACGGCCTAGACACACGCCCGTGTGCCTACCCATGTGGACAAGAATAAAGCTATTTGCCAAGCTCTTTTTATCACCCTACATCACACAACCTAAATCCATTTATCTTTATGCTAAGCAAAGCAATTATGTAACATACACATTCATGAATAACCTTGTCTTTTCATAAATTATTAATAATGAGCCATCAACTATAGAAATATACAAGAAAGTTCATCTTTAAAGGAGCCAATACATACTTGGCCAAAATAACAAAACAATTCACTAAGTCTAGCCCCTATACATGCCATACTCAAAATACTAGTTCTAGATATACTGAGATGAGGTGATAGTGTGGGTGATCTTCCAATTATCTTTGTATCCCGACCCGGCTCTTTGACACTATAAAACAAGGGAAAAGAAAGGGAGTAAGCTTTAAGCTTAGTAAGTTTACATGTAAACAATAAACATCATAATATGTGCTAATCAATAAATAGTATTTCATAATATGTAAGAACAATGCACATTCCAAGATCATGCTTACTCATTTCATCTCTTACCACATTCCAACCATATCACAAGCCAAATGCTCATATTATTCAACATACATCCCTGCACTTATCACCATATGATCACATAAAATAACACATCACAATTTCACAATAAACCATTCATAGTAATACCAAACACACGGTGGTTTCGCACTTAGCCCACCATTTATCTTTATCAGGGTGGTATCGCACATAGCCCACCAACAAGAATATTTACGGTGGTATCGCACATAGCCCACCAAATGTTAATATAAACGATGGTATCACACACAGCCCATTGTGAACCAGTAATAAGGTGGTATCACACATAGCCCACCAACAAAAATATTTAAGGTGGTATCGCACACAGCCCACCATTAACTACTATGGATAATATTCCACATTCACATATCCATTTCAACGTTCATACGAAAATTATTCATTATCTATCGAATTCGATCCATTTAAATCGTAAATGTTCTAAATCATACAATGCACCAATAAGTAACAACATGTATATTTGAGATGCATCGTTTACACATAAACTTACCTCGGTGCAAAATGTGTTAATCGACGGTTTAGTCCATAACCTTGCCTTTTCCTCGGTCAAGGTTGTTTCCACGCTCTTCTTGATCTATAATAGTGAAATTCACTCATTCAATCTCTTTATTAATCATAATATATCAAAATCTATACTTAGGCAAAAATGACCATTTTACCCTTACAGTTTGGCAAAATTACGATTTTTCCCCTAGGCTCGTAAATCATTTTTCATCACATTTTCTTATTAAACAAGCCTAGCTGAACATTTTTTTTCTCTTACAACTACTCACAAATCCAACTATTTCATGCATTTATTACCTAATTACAACATTTACAACTTAGTCCCATTTAGGTGTTTTCATGACAACACCCTTCACAAAATTTGTTTCTCATCACCCTAACATTCATTTTATTCCATAAAAAAGCAGCTAACAACAAAAACACTCTCATGGAAAGTCCCTAAACTTTCAATACTATTGCAAATTAGTCCCCTCATTAGCTAGCTTAAGCTTTGGGGGTTCCAAAAGTACAAAAATTATCAACTAAAGCCACCAAAATCACTTACTTGTGTGAGGATAAGTTGCTGAAATTTCAAAGCTTTTAAAACCCCCTCTATGCTGGTATTTTCGGTGGTGAAAATGATGAAGAAAAATGGATGATATCATCTTTTCTTATTTTATTTTATTTCCTTCAAATTAGTCCACCTAACCCACCCAATTTTGACCAATTTTGAGTCTATTGTCCCCTATGGACGACTATCAACATTAGGAAGGTCTAATTTCACATTCAAGACCTTCAATTTAAAGTTCCTTATCTATTTAATACTTCTAGCTTGTAAAATGGAACTTTTGCACTTTATGCGATTTAGTCTTTTTTCGCAATTAAGCCTTAAATCACTAAAATAAATGTACCAAAAATTTCATGCATCCTTAAAAACATGCTATAACACATAAAATAACGTCAAAAATAATTTTCTTCATCCTCGAATTAGCGGTCTCGAAACCACTGTTCTGACTAGCCCCAAAATTGGGCTGTTACAACTCTTCCGTTTACAATTCACAATAGCACTATGAAAAGTGAGCCAATCCATACCCAGAATAATATCAAATTCATAAAATGGTAGCAAAATCAAATTAGCCGGAAAACAAACATACCGAAACATCAATGGGCAGTTCTTGCACACTTTATCAACCAAGACACACTTGCCTAAGGGATTCGATACTCTAATCACAAATTCAGTAGACTCAACAGGTAGAGTCTTACTAGATACTAAATTCACACACACATAGAAATTAGTAGATCCTGGATCAATCAATGCAATCACATCAGTATCAAATCGAGTAAAAGTACCAGTAATGACGTATGGAGATGACGCTTCTTCACAAGCCTGAATAGCATAGGCTCGGGTAGGTGCTCTCGCCTCAGATCTTACAGCTATTTTGGTAGTCCCTCTCTGACTTCCACTCACATTTCCGATGTTTCTGGGTGGTCTAACCCTAGCCGTCGTATTACTCGGTCTCGCACTCTGAACATTGTCTTTCTCAGCTAACTCTGGGCAGTCTCAAATGAAATGGTCTCGTGATCCACATTTGTAGCAAGTTCTATTATTGTACTTGCCCCAGCACTCTCCAATGTGTCGTCTTCCACACTGTCTACACTCAGGCTTGTTGCTTTTAACACTACCAACACTTGATTCAATTGGAGCTTGAGTTCTTAGACCAACACTTTGTCTCACACGATCTCTACTCGAATGTCCAAACGAAGCATTTGAACGATTGCTTGTATCTCTAAATCTCTTCGTCGAAGGTTGAGACAACTTACTCATCGATCGTTTTCTTTCATCTCTAGCCTCAGAATCTGCTTTCTTCTTTTCTTTGTTAAGCTCCTCGGCCTTGCAGGCTCTTTCAACTAATATAATAAATTTATTCAAGTCAAGTATTCCAACCAGCAATTTAATGTCTTCATTCAGTCCTTCAATGAAACGTTTACACATAGTAGCTTCAGTCGAAACACATTCCCGTGCATACTGACTCAATCTCACAAACTCCCGTTCATACTCAGTAACGGACATATGACCTTGTTTCAGCTCTAGAAATTCTTTACGTTTCTGATCTACGAATCGTTGACTGATATACTTCTTTCGAAATTCAACTTGAAAGAAATCCCAGGTGATTCTCTCTCTTGGAACCACTGATATCAATGTTTTCCACCAATTATATGCCGTATATCTCAACAAGGAAATTGTACATTTAATGCATTCATCAGGAGTCAGTGACATCTCATCAACTCGAGCCAAAACTCAGCTCGCTCGGCATCATCATCGGCTGTGGCCCTAAACTCTTCAGCCCCATACTTTCAGATTTTATCTACAAAAGGCTTATTCAATCGAATCGGATCTGTCACTTGTGGCACAACAGGCACTTGTGGGGGTGGAGGTTGTGGAGCAGTCGGATTCGTTCGAACGAACTCTGAAAACCACTCACTCATTATTCGGAAAAAGGCTTGCTTAGCCTCTCCCTCTTGGCTACTATCATTCGGCCTAGATGTGGCCGGCACCGTCCCTTGAGCGGGAACAGGTGCGTTACTTCTACATCATCAAGAATCGCTTTCGATCGGGATCCATTTGCTATATATAAACACATTTTTAACTGTCAGGATTCATCACACTATCGCAATTATATATGGCATGTATAGCTAGATTCACACGTGCTACGTTAGTCCTAGAATCGACTAAACCGTAGCTCTGATACCAATAAAATGTAACACCCCTAACCTGTAACCATCACTGGACTAGGGTTAAAAGGCATTACAAATCATTTCCGAACATTCCATATCATTTTCAACACAAAGTCAATAAACAAAATAAATCACAATCTTATAGTCCCTTAAATAGGTCTACGAGACCTTAAACATGCACTAGAAAGGGGTCGGGACTAAACTGGGTTCATACAAAATTTTTCCAAAAATCAAACATTTTTCTAAGCTACAGAGGTCACACACCCGTGTGGGCAGGCCGTGTGCCTCACACAGCCTCAGACACGCCCATGTGCCCGAGCCGTGTCAAAACAAGGCATACATACTGACTTGACCACACGGCCTGAGACATGCCCGTGTGTCTCACCCGTGGTCGATCCTGACTTGCATCACACAGCCAGCCACACGCCCGTGTGTCTAGCCCGTGGTCAAACCTGACTTGTTTTGAAATGCAACCACGAAGGACACGGTCGAGCCACACGCCCGTGTGTCTAGCCCGTGGTCAAACCTGACTTGTTTTGAAATCACCTACAAGCTTCAACTCTCATGCATTTATACCTTAATTATAGGCCATTTACAAGGCCAAATTGCCATCCACACATTGAAATCACCTACAAGCTTCAACTCTCATGCATTTATACCTTAATTGGAAACCAAATCATACCAATATATGCATCATTTAATCATCATCTATATCATCTATTTTCACACTCAATCTTATCTTAAATAAATCCATCTAAAATACCAATTTCATATCCTAAATCATACAAAACAAGCATCATATAATTCATATTATAATTCCACATTTAAACAACATTTCTCATCAACCAAATTAAGCATGGAACATATCATATTCATCACTCACTACTTCATACCACATTCATCATTTACATAGCTCACACGTAATAACCAAAATCATCTAACATCCAAACCATGTCACATGGCAAGAACCAACATCTCAAAATACACCATATCTACTAGCCTATACATGCCATATACCAAATATGTACATCTTTCAAAAGTACCGAAATAGATAGTCGATAGTGTGATTGAGGCGCTGACGATCCTTGGATCCGAGCTAGCTTTACTAACACTGTAAAACAGAGAAACACATCACACAGTAAGCTTTTAAAGCTTAGTAAATTCGTAACATAGTACATTCCATTTAATAAATCAAATACAATATACAAAGTTAATCCATCACATAGTTCAGCTCTCAAATATTCACACCATATCACCCATAGATAATATACTCACTCAACCATTCATAATTCCATACACAATTTCATCAACCACAAAGGTTCAATACATACCTTAGCCAACACATAGTTATTCACCATCCATACTACTCAATGCTCGATATTACATTTTGGTCAACCTTTGTTAGTGCCAATTTCATAGCTGAAGCATAAATATCATCGAACACTTAGTGCCTGTACTTTAAACTGAACTTATCTCGGTATCACACACACAGTGCCAAATCAATAAGCCAAAGCTTCTATTATTTCGCACACACAGTGCCAATCATCTCTGTCTCATTTCTATTTACGCACACATAGTGCCTCATTTCTCAATTTCATATATAACATTACTATTCCATTAACTATACAATTCATTCATTTCTCATAACATAGATATAAATTTAACAACTTGTATTATATCCGAACTTACCTCGGACATTGAAATATCGAAACTAGTCGATCAATCGAGTACTTTGTCTTTGCCTCGATCTCGATCTGAATCTCTCCTTTCTTGGTCTATACATATTCAAATTTAGCTCATTTAATCACCAATTCATTCAATTTAGTCCAAACACACATATTTAGGGCATTTTACAAAATAGCCCTCATATTTTTACATTTTGACACTTTAGTCCCTATTTCATAAAATCATCAAATACACAAAATTTCATTCCACCCATGCCTAGCCAAATTCTCCCTATGTCCATACAAGCCCACACATTTCATTTATTTCACATTTTAGTCCCTCAAAATATTATTTTCACAATTTAGTCCAAATTACTCAATTTCACCAAAAACTCAAAGACAAAACATGTTAATCTTTCACATATCTTTCATATTCCATCATCAACTATCACAAAACTCAAACATTCATCAATGGCATATCTCAAAATCACCATCAATTTCTAAAATTAAAGCATGGGTTTGATAATATACTGAGCAACGATCACAAAAACGTAGAAATTATCAAAAACTGAGCTCAAAACATACCTTGATTTTGAGCAACTATGGCCGAATGCTTCAAAGCCCTATTTTCTTTCTTTTTCTTTCAAGTTCGGTGGAAGGAAGATGAATGTGGCTTGTTTTTCTTATTTGTTTTATTATAAACATATTAATTATGCTATTTAACATATTACCCTTAATTAAAACATTAAAATTTCATTCATTTAATGGCTATATATGTCAACTTACACTATCAAAGGTATAATTACCACTTAAGGACTCTTCATTTAAAAAGCCATGCCAAATAAGCACTTAAGAAATTAGCATACAGCTTTTGCATTTTATGCGATTTAGTCCTTTTTGCAAATTAAGCACACAATCGATAAAATTTTCACACAGAACTTTCACACATGCTCAATCACATATTATAAACACCAAAAATAATATTAAAATATTTTTCTAACCTCAAATTTGTTGTCCTGAAACCACTATTCTGACTAGGGTCTAAACCGGGCTGTTACACGTTTCCTGGAAGACTTGTCCAATGAGAGAAGGAGCGAGAAGAGAATGAGATCCTTTACACCTTTTGAAAGGTAGAAAACAACATACCTCTTCTTGAAGCGATTAAGCAGATTCCACGATATGCAAGATTCTTAAAAGAATTATGCACAAGTAAGAGGAAGCTCCTGGGCAATGAAAGGGTGAGTGTCAGAGAAAATGTCTCCGCCATTTTAAAAATGAAAATACCACCTAAATGTAAGGACCAAGGTATGTTTTCCATTTCTTGCAAAATAGGTAGTGTCGATATTAAAAAAGCCAAATGTGACTTAGGCGCATCAATTAATGTTATGCCTTTATCAATTTATAAACTACTTAATGTGGGTCCTTTGAAAGAAACATGTGTAATTATTAAACTTGTAGATAGATTTGTAGTGCATCTGGAAGGAGGGTTGGAGGACGTTATTGTTGAGGTAAACGAACTGATATTTCCTGCAGACTTCTACATTATCAACATGGAAGATCACAACTCGTCCAATTTGTCTGACATACTTCTTGGGAGACCATTCTTGAGTACCGCGTGAACAAAAATTGATGTTTGGAGTGGAACACTCACCATGAAATTTGACGGTGATGTGGTTAGGTTTAATGTTTATGAGGATATGGGACATCCCAGTGATAAGTTACAAACTGTGCCTTGTAGGAATGTAGATCTCGATGTTAAGAAAGAGGAACTATCGATGATAAAAAAACCAATACCTGAAGCTGTTATGAAAGCCTCAAAATTAAAGCTCTAACTGTTTTCAGAACGTACAAGGATTTCAACAGAGAAAAATGCAAACTTGAACGAAGAAGCTCAAAGACGCCTCAATCCACTAATGATGGGGGAATCTGGTAAGGGCTTCAAGGACAGTGGGTAAAGATTGAAACCTTTTTACAAGAACATTCAAGTGCACGAGATGGAAAAATTAGTTCTCAATGAGACAAATGGATAACATTTAAGGTCGTCGAGGTAACAACGTTAAACAAAAACGCCTTTTTGGAGGCAACCCAAATTTATTTTTTTTTTTTTTGAATTTTTTGAATTTTAATTTAATTTAGATTGAAAATAAAATGAATAATAACCAAATTATTATTTAATCGGGTTAATATGTTATTTCCAGGGACGTAATAAAGGTTGTCGATTTTTTGAAAATCAAATACTGATGGTGGCATGGGCATGATGTGCTAAGTCCTGACATTTATTTCCCTACAAACGAAACCCAACATCCATAACCCAAATAAAAACCCCAATGCCGACAACATCGTTAGAAACACATGGGGAGTATTCTTAACCTTTCTCTTTGCTTGTTGTTTGAGTTATTATACTTTATTGCATATAAAACATGCTTGAGGACAAGCATAGATTAAGTGGGGGGTTGAAATGGTAAATATGCATGATTGATATGGTAAGTATGCATGATTAATCGATTTTTGCTGTATGCTTCTCTTTTGCATATGTTCAATCTTATGCTAGATTTATTCGATAGTTTATTTGACATTGAGCCTTTAATCTCATTACTTAGTCAATTTGGACAATTGGGTAATTTTTGAATTAACGTGTTCAATTATCTAGAATAATCGACATGTGTGTTTTAAAGTTGATATATGTAACTAGATTTTTCATGAAAATTGATTGTTTGAAAAAAAAAATATTTGCTTGTTTTTAAATAAATATATAAAATGAAAAAATAAATAAATAAATAAATAAAGGCTCAAGTTATGAGTGAAGGTTTCAAAAGAGTGACCGAATTTAGTAACTGGGATGAGGTGCTTGGGTTGTCATCTCATCTCGCGTCAAAAGCTTCGAGTGACAAATCAAAAACTTACAAACATTCCGCTAACTAAGCCTAAAAAAAACTGTTTGAACTCAGTTGTAACATCCCTCACCCATATTCAATGCCGGAATAGGGTTACGGAGCATTACCGGACTTATAACACATATAACCGTACTTTTCTCCTGCATTCAATCATTCCATACAATCATCATTCAATTTGTTCCTTACAATAGCCTATGAGGCCTTAAACATGCTTTAGGAACGGTTCGGGACTAAACCGATAACTTATAAAACTGCCACGAAACTTTGAAAATTTTTCTCAATATAGAGGACACACGCCCGTGTGACCAGGCCGTGTGTCTCACACGGCCACCAGACACGCTCGTGTCTCTAGCCGTGTGAAAACAGGGGGTACATACTGACTTGGGTCACACAGCCAACCACACACCCGTGTGTCTAGCCCGTGTGCCCTTCGAAGTGGCCACACACGCTCGTGTGCCAGGCCGTGTGCTAGGCCGTGCCAAAACTGTAAGGTATACTGACTTATGCAACACGGCCAAGTCATACACCCATGTGCTAGGCCGTGTGCCAATTAGGGGGTATACTGACTTATACCAAACGGCCAGTCACACGCCCGTGTGTGAGACCGTGTGGAGAATACTAACTTTGTCTTAATATTAACACCAGGGGACACACGGCCGTGTAACATGACATTGTGTCGCACACGGCTGACACACACGCCCGTGTCTCTGCCCGTGTGGACAAAAATAGGCTATTTGCGAAGCCATTTTGCCACCCTATTTTCATATACCTGTACAAGTGTAATATGCAACATTTTATAACTCAATAGGCAGCCAATCCACAACATTTCATACACATTTTATACCAATTCGACATGGTACTCAAATACCTAATTAATATCATGCATTTTCCATTCATATGCCTATTACAAATCAAGACAACATTTGCATATTTCCATTCCATCTACTACTTGCCAAAACATACCATATTTGAACACTTATACACAACCAAAATAATACACCAATTTAAGCCAAATCACATGGCTTTAACTTATACCATAACATGTACCAAAATCATTATATCAAGTAACCATAACTATCATCTTTATAACTAGCCTATACATGCCATATTTACAAGTATCCAAGAGTTCAAAAGTACCAAAAAACAACTGGATAGTGTGATGCATAACTCTGACTTTATCCAGATCGATCGAGCTATCGAACCTCTATAAAACATGAAAAAAGAAACAGAGTAAGCTTAAAAGCTTAGTAAGCCCGTATAATTCAGAATTTAACTTACCATTTATACATAATCAAACAATTAAACAAAGTATATCAAATTCACTTGCCAAATGCCTATACACAAGCATTCATCAACAAGTTAGTCACATAAGTGCATGTAAATCCATTATCTCAATTTAATACTCAATACATTGTATCATATCAAATTCACATATATCATGTACATCATTTATAACATTTCATTCTCAATCATATAAACAGTAATTCATTCGATAAAATGATATATGAGAACTAATTCGTATAAAAATGAGACTTCATCCATATAACACATATCTTTTTCACATAACCAATAACAGAATTTATGCCCGTTGAACCTATTAGAATATCAATGGGTACTCGGGTGATATACATAACATATAAATCAGTAATCCTTCAATTCATTATCATTTCTGCTCTTTTGAGCTATGATCAGTAAGCTCCTCCTGAGCTGATGGACAATAAGCTCTATTGAGCTGAAAACAATAAGCTCTGACGAGCTAAAAACAGTAAGCTCTTACGAGTTGATATATCAGTAAGCTCATACGAGCTGCGGTGAGTCCGCAACACATGCATGATCTCAACCTAAATGGTAACCCTAGTGACATGTCACTTGTATCCTATGAATTCCTACGGTTCAAACGGGGCTCGGTAACCATCAGACTTTATCAATAAGGCATTCTTATTTCAATTAGATCAATTACTCAATTATATACATTCATTTCAAATAATTACAAGTATTTAAAAGTTTGATTCTAATTATAAGAACTTACCTCGAGTTGCTCGGATAGAAATATCGGCCAATCGTCAATATTTCCTTTTCCCCGATCTAATCCCGGTCTCGACTTATCTTGATCTATATATTATTAAAATCAGCTTATTTAATCAACTATTTATTCAATTTAGTCCAAAACACATATTAGGGCTATTTTACACATTTGCCCCTAAACTTTCACATTTTTACAATTTAGTCCTTATCACATAAAATTGCAAATTCATGCAATTTAGTACAAACCCATGCTTAGCTGAATTTTAATGGAGTCCCTAG
This sequence comes from Gossypium sturtianum, assembly GCA_025698515.1. NCBI lineage: Eukaryota > Viridiplantae > Streptophyta > Magnoliopsida > Malvales > Malvaceae > Gossypium > Gossypium sturtianum. The sequence goes on from CM046953.1 coordinate 65,552,875, forward strand.
AAGCCCATATCTTTTATTTATTCACACTTTTACCCACATAATTATACAATTTCACAAATTAACTCCTTTTTGACATTTTTTTGTCAAAAATCACTTTACAAAAACTATTAATCTAACATTAAACCTTCCAAATCTATCATAATTCATCAATTTATTCAAGCATTCAACGATGGAAACATGATAAATCTTTAACAATTTCAAAATCTAATGTACAGGCTAGCTAGAATACGAAGCAACGATCTCAAAAACGTAAAAAATCATTAAAAACAGAGCAAAAATGAACTTACAATTAAGCTTCAAAGTGACCGAATGGAAAAATCTAAAGAATAACTTTATTTTCTCTTCAATTTTCGGCAACAATGATGAAGAAAGATGAATAAAATGACTTTGTTTTATTTAATATTACCTTATTAAACATATTACCAAATTAACCTTATTAATATAACTTAAAAATCACTTAATGCTTGTCCATCTTTGTCCACTCACAATTAAAATGGTCTAATTACCATTTAAGGCCACCATAATTAAAATCCAAAGCTATTTGACACCTTTAACTAATAGAACATGCATTTTACATTTTACGTGATTTAGTCCTTTTTACTGAATTAAGCATTCAAACAGTAAAATTTCTTTACGAAACTTTCACACAATACTTCTATCATGCTGTAGACCTTATTAAAATAATAAAATAAATATTTTGAATTTGGATTTTTGGTTCTGAAACCACTGTTCTGATTTGACTAAAAACGGGTTGTTACATCAGTAACAGGGGTAGGGTGATTGGGTTGTTATCCTAGTTCGCGTAAAAAGGTTTGACCACGTCTAAAAATAATAAATAAATGAATAAATAAATAAATAAAATATTACTGCATGATTAATTAATAATACCTTGCAAATTTTGGTTCGAACTCAATTTAGTGAAATGATTTAGTTCATATGTTTCAGTTTTATGACACTTGTTGATCAGACTAGGTATTTTGAGCATTTATTTATTTTTTGCCTATATTGTTTACATTTATTATGGATGTGAAAAATAGACTCAATTTTTAATAAATTATTGAATACTTTCTAATGTTTGAGAGTACAATATGCTTGAGGGCAAGCATGAGTTAAGTAGGGGGATTTGATAACATGTTAAATTTGCATGATTTTTTTGTGTTTAATCGGTTAATTCTTGAATTGATCCCTGTTGAATTAGTAATTTTATGTTTTAATCTTGTCAGGGATGCAATTGGGATGTTATGAGTTAAAAATGAGTAGAAAAGGACCAATTCACAGCACCATCAATAAAGTGGGACCGAATAAAAAACGTGGAAATAGCTAAGGACTCATCAGATTTCTTTTGACTTTGTAAAAGCCAAAATTAGAAAAAAATTTGATTTTATTTTTTTATTAAATTTTAATTATGTGTTGGGTGGTTAAGCCAAATTTGGTAAGTGATATGTATATAAATAGGGCTTTAAGGTAGCTTGGAAGACACACTTGACACTTGATTTCATTTGGATTAAATAAGAATTATATTATTTCCCTTCCAAATTCATGGTCAATAGCTACTGCAATTCCATTTTCATTTCCTTGTCTTTGCAAAATATGTTTGATTGCTTTCCAAGTCCCTTCCCTTCCCAATATCAACCATTTTCATTCAAATTCAATCCGTAGCCAACCAAAGCATGATTAAATCCATGCTTCACTAAATTCCAACTTAGCTTTAGGCCGGTGTTCTTTTCGATCAGGAATTGTGAGATACAAATCCGTACTAAAAAAACCTTCCAACCAGTATTCACATTTTTCCTAAGTATCAGGATTGACAACTCATCCCTTAAAGTTAACTCAATTCCAAGTTAAAAAGCGCGTTGGGTTGGAGTCGTGTTTGCGGACAGTTGGGAAAATGAGTCGGTCGTGTTGTATTCGGATCTCCAAGAACAAATCAAGGAAGAAGTGATCGGGTTTAAATGACCCATGCGGTTGAGGCCATTAATCCGAGTTGGGTTCGTTAGAGCACGAGGCTGTCGGAATCTTGAATCTGGAACACGTTTATCTCGGTTAGATAATCGGTAAGGTTTGGTTTGCAGGTCATATCGGGATTAGCTACGAGAGGAAGAATTGGCGGTTAGGACGTTCTTAACTGCTATAACCAGCTTATTGTTTGGAAGAGAAAATTAATTTTCGAGGATCGATTCTAAATTTGGAATCCACCGAGTCTAGAGCTAAGGCTTATTATCTTTGATTACAAAATCCGAATTTAATTTCCAATTCATTTAATTGTTTATTTATGTTGTTTCAATTATTTAATTTCTAAACATTTTAAATCTCCCCTAATTTATTTATTTATTTTTTAGTAGGTCTGTTTGAAGTCGTGGGCACGACTATTGCCATGATTATCGACATGGCAAAAATTCTGATCAAAAGTTAAACGCAAAAGTTGATTATAATACCAATCCCTGTGGACTCGACCCTACTACCACTCGTTACGACTATTTAGAGTTATTTTAATTGTAGGAATTATTTTTGGTGGTTTTGACACCCATCAGCGCCACTGAATCTTATTTAGTTGAACTTCTAATCCTTCTTTGACATGCTCTTGGAGGGTTACCATCTTGGTTTTGATGTATACTACCCTCATGGATTTGAGTGGGATAAATTCCAGGCTTATTTCAAGAGGCTAGTGTACTATAGAGGGTGCTCTCACTTGAATTCATTTCTTCATCTTGAGGATGCCGCAACTCAAGTAGGACCATCCAAGAAGGAAAATTTGGATGGTGTTGCTAGTGAGGATACTTTGAGCTCTTTTGACGATGATGACATTTATCCCCATGCCTTTTGGAACAAAGGGAAGGGTCCCGTAGGTCCAAACACCTCTCTGATAAAGGGAAATGTCTCGCTTTATAATAAAATTGTATAAAATTATTATTTTTATAGTTTTTTGTAATTTCTCCTTTGTATACTATTTAAATTTAAATAAATATATATAATTTTCTTCTTTTTTGTGTCTATGACTTTGTGCTATATTTCATCGTATTTGTTGGTAACATGAGATTTTATTAACGGGATGTGATCTTTGGAAGGTATTTTCCATCTTTAGATGGTCTTCTATATATCTTCCTATACTGGGTGTCTTTAATTGCCATCAAAATGGATGGCTGATGCTTGAATGCTTGGTTGTTTTTACTTATCCTTTGGAAGGAGTCGACTATTGGCATGTCAATCATCAAAAAGTTGAAGTGTGTAGCATAAGCCTTTTGGAATGACATAAAGTACATTTAAGAACATTTATTTCGAGACCTGACAGTGACACTTGGGATATAGTACCAATGATGGTGCTTCACCTTGAATTCCCATTTGACCACAAGTCACGTCAGTATTGAATGGTTTGTTGGATCTGGTTCCTTGAGTATAGTATATTTGAATAAATTGAATAATATAACAAATTCATAGATTACATTAATATTGTAACACCTCTAACCCATATCTATCGCTATAATAGGGTTACGAGAATGCTACAACAAGTTAATAGAAATAATCAGGTAAAATCATGATCATTACAATATAATTTCTCGAATACCATAAAGTAATTGAATTACAATAATAAATTACATTTATGAGGCTTAAATCGAGCCTAAGGGACTATAGAAATAATCTTAAAACTTTTAGGGACTAATTTGAAACAAGTAAGGAAATTTCAAGAAAATATGAAAAATTTCAAAACAGGGGACACACGACCGTGTGGTATTGCTTAGGCCGTGTGAGTATTCGAAGTTAGGACACACGGTCGTGTCCCAACCCGTGTAACTCACTTACTTAGATCACAGGATCGTGTCGCAGACCGTGTTCTAGGCCGTGTGACTCACTGACTTGATACACATGGCTGTGTCGCAGACCGTGTGTTAGACCGTGTGGCAACCTGTGTCCTAGGCTGTGTGCACTAAAATGAACCTTAAACATCAAGTTTACCATTTCAATCTTTCTTGGACACCAAGCAACACATTAACCACTTATTATACTAATTCAAATTATCATTAAACCTATTCAAATCATGCCAATTCAACCATTTTAAGTGCCTAACCAATGTACCCTCATTGGTACCACAATTATACATACATGTACAATGTAATAAATCATGTCATTTTAAATTACCTAACCTTATACTAGCCAAATTAAGATCAAACATGTACCATATTTATTCTTAGCTAAGCTTACCAAAAACTTAACCACAACTTCACAAAATGACTATATTCACCACCAAACCTAGCAACCAGGAAACTACCATCACATTACAAGACAACATTGATAAAAAGATTAACCAGCTACATGCTTTATATACTTACATATCAAACGGGGTCATTGACATAACGACCTATTACGTGCCATATAATCTAAAAAAAAACGTTCAAAATCTACAAAAAATAGATGGATAGTGTGACTTGAGTGTTGATCTGATCGTCCGTCCCACGAAAAGATATTTTCAAGAAAATGAAAGTAACACAATGTAACATCCTAAATCGGGGCCTTTGCATTTTATCTGATTGCATGTAGGTGGTATGGTTGTCATGCTAGGTTAGGGTATTTTGGGGACCAGGCATGAGCTAGGGGTAGGCTAGAGCTTTAGCAAAAATTTTCTTTTGGGGTACTTTGAAGGGGGAGCTGAATGGGACAGGAGTTAAGGGTAGTTGGTGGTATGTTTTGACACAAGAAGTGCCTTGGTAAAGTGGCAAGGAGGCGCCACTTAAGGCTCAGGGAAGTGACGCCTCATGTGAGTGGATAGAGCCTTGGTTCGAGCTGCGGTAATCCCCTTTCTACTTGTTATTTTTTTGACGCCAAGATCAGGAGGAGTTGCACTCAGGATGGACTCTGGTGGATGAGTGTTGAGGGAGTCAACAGGTTCGAATGAGTGGAGGAGAGGAAATTTAGGAATTTGAAACATTCAAACAAATTTGAATGAGTGGTCAGGAGAAAATTGTGGAGAGAAGAGAGGGATGGACATGGGAGCTTAGAGTTGGCCGAATCTTGAACTCTGTATAGGAAATGGGGGAATCAATTTTTGGGTTTTTGGGTGTGGCTAGGTGTGCCGAAACTCACATTGGTCATAGGACCTTGTGATGCCGTTTTTTAGGTGCAATCTCGGGTCTTAAGAGGTGAGTGCCGAATTTGGGCTACTAAGGTGTGGTATTTTCGGCATTTAGGAGGGGTTCACTTCTCAGCTTAGTTTTTCTTCTCTCAATCTCTCTTGTGCCGAAAAACGCTTAGACTTTTCTCCTCTATTCTCATCTTGTACCAAAGCGAAACCATCACCCTCCTCTCTTTCGACTTCTTCTCTTCCTCTTCTTTTGGCCATAGCCGAATCTCTCTTACCCTTTTCTCTCCATCTTTTCCCAAAGCCGAATCACCACTTTTCTTTCTTTTCCATCTTGTTATTCTTTTCACAACTCCTTGTTAGTGAAACCCTTGAATCTCATCACCTTAGTTTAAATCTTCTTTCAATCACTAAAAGCCAGAAGATCACATTTTCTTTTACTTATAGCCGAAACCTCTTAGATCTCATAATTATTCTATTTGTTTTTCTTTTCCCGAAGTTTCATCAAAATCGAATCATCATCTTAGGGTTGAAGCCGAATATCCTCTGTGGTGTCTGCTTTGCCGAATCTTTTTCTCTTCTGTGCTAGTGCCAAATCCTCTTGGGTGTTAACGGGATCTCTTGCGTTAAGGATAGTGATGATTTCTTTTGGATCGTTATCTTTCCTTTCGGGTTTCTTGCCAAAGCCGAATGGCTACTTGGGTTCATGTTGAATGCTTGGTCGATTATAGGTGGTGGCACATATTTCTGATTCGTTTGGATTGTGAATCAAGCCTAGAGCCTTGGGATCTATCGATTTAGGTAAGGGTTTTAACCTTGGGTCTTAGTTCCTTACGATTCATTTTCCCTGCTTTAATCCGTTTTGTGATCAAGGTGTGTTCATGGACTCTAATGCCAGCCAAGCGGTAGGAGGGGTTGGATCTGTAAACCCAGACCCTAAGTTTAAGAAGCGGGCAGTGTCAGTAGTTCGGGATTGGCCACTGGGTTGTGGGCTAGCATCTGAGCAAAGTAGTAGACAGATAGCGGTGGTGTCGATTAACGATAGTGTCGACATAGAGAGCGTGGTTTTACGAGTAATCAGGTGTGTAACTCTTACACACTTCAAATGTTTAATGTGCTGTTATTTGTGATCTGTCAAAAGCTGAAATAACTGTATGAATCGATAAGTTACCCTTGTGGGTAAAAGCGCGGACTCCGAGTAAGTCCATCTTGGTGGCTAACGTTAATTTCCTCTGTTAAATCTGCATATGCCATATTAGATTACTCCTAAATGTTAAGCATGATTATATTGTATTGAAAAGCATGTTCATGAGAATGGGTATGATGAGAGGAGGGGGAAGGTATGATTATCAGACTGTCACCAGTGGTTGGGTACCACACGTGGGTTGGCCCCACATATTACTATCTTGTGACTAAGTCTCAGTGGTTTGGAACCACCAGTGGTTAGGCACCACATATGTTATTTCTGTGACTCATCCTAGTGGATTGGTACCACAGTGGGTTGGCCCCACATATCGAGATAAGGGATCGTCACCAGTGGTTAGGTACCACAAGTGGGTTGGCTCCATACATGATTATTTGTGACTTCGGTCACCAGTGGTTAGGTACCACCAGTGGCTAGGTGCCACAAAGGGTAGAATTGGGAGTTCGGATGGATAGGTTGGGTGGATTACATGACATACATGTTTGCATATGAAACTGTGTGAGAGCTTAACATCTTTTGGGATAGGAATTTATACATTGAGTCTCGGTGACTCACCCCTTCCGTTACATTTTGCAGATAATTCCTAGATCGCGGACATGGAGCCGGAGTGGACTCGAGGTGGCCATGCTCAATATTTTGGGTTTTTATTTTAATGATTATTTCGGATTTATTTTACCTTAAGTTTGGATTTCAGCTATGTAATAAGGCCATTTAGATTTTTATTTTGGGATTATTCATTTTGTTAAATTTCTGTAAACTGACGTTTAAACACTAAAGGCATGCCTAATAAACTCGTAAAATGGATGTTTTTAAAACTTTAACGAATTTTCAGGATGTCCAAATTTTTACCGTCGGGTATTCATCAAACACGCAATAATAACAAGGCAACACTGTCTTCTTTAAAATTAAGTTTCGAAAGAATTTTAACAAATGGCTTAACACAACTCGGGTTTTATAAAATCAAAAGTTTTCTTTTCAACATTGAGGCGACAACTTGTTTTTCAAAAATGTTTTCTTCCCTGTGACATGCCAGATTCGGTCGTAGCGTTTTGACCAGGTTTGGGGTGTTACAATTGTGGTATCAGAGCCTGGTTCAAAAGCTCAGCTGTGGGCCTGAGGCCCAAAATGTTTCTATAAAAGGGGTTGCAAAATGGTTGAATGAGGAACATGTTTTGGAACGCATGGCACCAGAGTCTCCGGCACCAGTCCACGACGGTAAGTCTCCTAACTACTGTTTATACGGTTTAAATGCTTGCACTATGAATGCTAGTAGTAGGACCTTTACTTTAGAGACTGAAGCCGTAGGACTGTATGAACTTGCGAGAACAACTACTTTAACAAATTACTCCTAAGACTGTGCCGTAATAAATAGTGGAAGAAAGCGAACTCATAAAATTTTTAAATCAGATTAAGACGTGAACGCTAGTCATGAGCATTCGAGGACGTGGGCGTAATGTGCGTGGTCGTGGTAGGGGTAGGATTACCGTGTCAGAACCAGTAGGGTCTTGTCATGGGTCAGAGAATGAGGTGCCGCCGTCGCCAGCTGTGGGTGCGGAATTTTAGGAATAAACGGGTGGTGATGATGCGGTGTCGCAGGCGATGCTGTGGGTTCTGGAGAGGGTTGCGTGTGCAAGTGTTGGAGTGGAGGCTCAGAAATCTGTGTCTGAACGACTCTGGGCTAATGGAACAGAAGTATTTAGGGGTATTTCCGGTGTAGCTCCCAACACTGCTGAGTATTGGCTAAAGGCGACTGAGCGCATAATGGACGATATGGACTTTACGACTGAGGAAAAGCTGAAAGGGATAGTGTCTCTTCTCCGGGATGAGTCTTATCAGTGGTGGCTCACAGTCAGGGATGGTACGATGGTCGATGATATCACTTGGGATTTCTTTAAGGTGGCTTACCAGAGGAAGTACGTTGGGTCTAGTTATATAGATGTGCAGCGCAGGGCATTCTTGAATCTGGTCCAGGGGAGTAAGTTAGTATCTGAATATGAGGCAGAATTCTTAAGGTTGAGCCATTATGCCTAGGGTATCGTGGCTACGGAACACAATGCCAGGTCGAGTTGGGGACGGTGAGAGATGAGTCTGGGTGTTGATTGCTCTACAGCGGGAGAGGGAATTTGCTGTCCTGGTGGAGAAGGCTAAGATAGCCGAGGAGGTGAAACGGACCGAGAGGCAGAATCAGAACAGGAATAGGGATAAGAGGAGTTTTGGGCCATCAGGGTCCGCTAGGAATTCTCAGAAAAGGGTTAGATTTGGTGGATCGAGTCAAGCTACAAAGCCTGCTGCTGCTACTCAGTGGCCGCCACGGTGCGCTCGATGTGGGAAGCCTCATTTGGAGGAGTGTTGGACAGGAAATAGAGGGTGCTTCGAGTGTGGGTCGATGGATCACCAGATAAGGGGTTGTCCACGGAGGCCATCTAGGACTCAGTCTGAGGATCAAGGACGTACATAATTCAGAAGAGATGGTCAGCAACCACAGAGGGGTCAGGGATTAGCCAGGGGTGGTAACGGTAACGGATGAGGTCGTGGGGCACCGGGTAGAGCTGCCGGGAATACTGATGCAAGACAGCCAGGGTTGGTCTATGCAGCGAGGCGTCGAGAAGAGGGCGACGCATCGGACGTCATAACCGGTACGTTATTAATTTATGAATTGCCCTATACTGCTTTGATTGATGTTGGTTCTACGCACTCTTATGTTGCCAGTAGTATAGCGGGAACTCTGAACTTAGCCTATGAGATTTCTTCTAGGGAGATGACTGTAATTAGCCCTCTAGGTCATTCCTTGGTAGTGAATAAACTGTATAAGGATGTACCCCTAGAACTTCAAGGGGTAGTGTTTCTGGCTAATCTGATGGAACTGCCATTTGGGGAGTTCGATTTGATTTTGGGGATGGATTGGTTAGTGGAGTATCAAGCAAGTTTGGGTCATGCGACCAAGCGCATAGTCTTTGAAGCTGTCGAGGGTGAAGAGGTGGTGATGATAGGTGAGGGAAGGAACTACCTATCTAATGTGGTGTCCACTTTGAAAGCCGAGAAAATGGTGAGGAAAGGATGTAGGGCGTTTGTGGCTTATGTGTGTGCCTTGGAGGCTAAGGAGTCAACGGTGGGGGATGTCCGAACGGTGAGAGAGTTTTTCGATGTTTTCCCGGAAGAGCTTAGGGTTTGCCTCCGGATCGCGAGGTTGAGTTTGGTATCGACCTTTTACAGGAAGCTGCGCGCGGTGTCTATTGCCCCATATAGAATGGCGCCGAAGGAGTGAGTGGAGTGAAAGCGCTTGATTCGTGGAGTTGTTAGATCGGGGTTTTATCCGGCCAAGTATATCTCCTTGGGGAGCACCCGTGCTTTTTGTTAAGAAGAAGGATGGATCGACGCGAATGTGTATAGACTGCCGCCAGCTGAATAAGTTGACGATTAAGAATAAGTATCCGTTGCCGAGGATAGACGACATGTTCGATCAACTTAAGGGAGCATCAGTTTTCTCGAAGATAGATCTGAGATCGGGGTATCATCAACTTAAAGTTAAGGAGGCGGATATCCATAAAACGGCGTTTCGTACTCGTTACGGTCACTATGAATTTTTGGTGATGCCGTTTGGATTGACCAACGCACCAGCAGCGTTTATGGATATGATGAATCGAGTTTTTCAACCGTATTTGGACCAGTTCGTCGTAGTGTTTATAGATGATATTTTGGTGTACTCGAAGTCTAAGGAGGAGCATGATGCACATCTTCGTGTAGTTTTACAAATTCTGAGGGAAAGGCAACTATTCGCAAAGTTTAGTAAATGCGAGTTCTGGCTAAGGGAAGTTACTTTCTTGGGTCATATGGTGTCAGCTGAGGGGATTAGAGTAGAACCTCGGAAGGTTAAAGCTGTACTGGACTGGAAACCACCTAAGTCTATGGCAGAGGTTCGGAGTTTTCTAGGTTTAGCGAGGTATTACAGAAGGTTTGTGGAAGGGTTTTCCTTGATTGCAGCGCCGTTAACCAAGTTGTTGAGGAAAGGGGTTCCGTTTGTATGGTCAGACAAACAACAAGAAAGTTTCGAGAAGTTAAAGAGGATTTTAACAGAAGCTCCGGTGTTGATTCAGCCTGAAGCAGGGAAAGAGTTCATGGTTTATTGTGATGCGTCGCATACGGGTCTAGGATGTGTGCTGATGCAAGAGGGGAAGGTAGTGGCGTATGCTTCTCGACAATTGAGACCTCACGAAGTGAATTACCCGACGCATGATCTGGAGTTAGCTATAGTGGTTTTCGCCCTAAAAATTTGGAGACATTACTTGTATGGGGAGAAGTCTATCATGTACACGGATCATAAGAGTTTGAAATACCTGCTCACTCAGAAGGAATTGAATTTGAGGCAGCGAAGGTGGATTGAGCTATTGAAGGATTACAACTGCTCGATTGAGTACCATCCGGGTAAGGCTAACGTAGTGGCTGACGCATTGAGCCGCAAGGTGGCAGCAGATTTAAGAGCCATGTTTGCCCACCTTAGTCTGTATGATGACGGAAGTCTGTTAGCGGAACTGCAAGTGAAGCCGACATGGGTGAACCAGGTTAAGGAGAAACAGTTAGTGGATGAAGTCTTTAGTGCTCGATGTTTGCAAGTGCAGAGTGGTGGATTAGAGGGGTATAGCTTGAGCAGCGAGGGAGTGTTATGTTTTCAGTGAAAAGTTTGCATGCCAAAAGATGTGGCGTTGAGGCAGAGGATTCTTCAGGAGGCACATAGCAGTCCATACGCTATGCACCCTGGAGGTAGTAAGATGTATCGGGATTTGCGGGAGCAGTTTTGGTGGCCGGGTCTAAAGTGAGAAGTAACTGAATTTGTGGGCAAGTGTTTGACGTGTCAGCAGGTGAAGACAGAACATCAGTTACCTTCGGGATTGTTGCAACCGGTGAAGATTCCGTAGTGGAAATAGGAAAGGATTACGATGGATTTTGTTAGTGGGCTACCCCTTACACCTAGCAAGAAGGATTCGGTCTGGGTGATTGTTGATCGTCTGGCAAAGTCTGCTCACTTCATACCTGTGCATGTGGATTACTCTCTTCAGAAGTTAGCCAGATTATATATAGCAGAGATTGTGAGATTGCATGGGGTGCCAGTGTCGATTATTTCAGACAGAGACCCTAGATTTACGTCAAGATTCTGGAAGGCATTGCATCAGGCATTGGGTACGAGGTTGGGTTTCAGTACGGTGTTTCATCCACAGTCAGACGGGCAGTCGGAGAGGGTGATTTAGATTCTGGAAGATATGTTAAGGGGTTGTGTCTTGGAGTTCAGGGGTAGTTGGGAAGAATTTCTATCGTTGGCGGAGTTCGCGTATAACAATAGCTACCAGGCAAGTATTCAGATGGCACCGTATGAAGCGTTATATGGGCGGAAGTGTCGTACCCCTACGTGTTGGACGGAGTTGGGTGAACGGCAATTGTTGGGTCCAGAGTTGGTTGCTGAAACAGAGGATAAGGTTAAGCTGATTCGAACTCGTTTGAAGGAAGCTTCGGATAGGCAGAAATCCTATGCCGACCTTAAGAGGAAGGATATAGAATTTGCGGTGGGTGACAAGGTCTTTTTGAAAGTGTCGCCGTGGAAGAAAGTGCTGAGATTTGGTCGGAAAGGCAAGCTGAGCCCAAGGTTTATCGGGCCTTATAGGGTGTTGAAGCGTGTGGGACCAGTAGCTTATCAGCTCGAGTTACCATCTAAATTGAGTCAGATCCATAACGTGTTTCATGTTTCCATGCTTAGACGCTATCGTTCGGATCTGTCTCATGTTGTGCCAGTGGAGAAGATTGAAGTGAGCCCAGACTTGTCGTTTGAGGAGGAACCAGTGCAGATCTTGGATCGGGATGTCAAGGTGCTGCATAGGAAATCAGTTCCTTTGGTGGAGGTGTTATGGCGGAAAAATGGAACAGAAGAGGCCACGTGGGAGCCAGAGGATGTGATGCGGCAATAATACCCTCAACTCTTTTGACCAGGTAATTCGGGGCCGAAATTATTTTTAAGGGGGGTAGAACTGTAACATCCTAAATCGGGGCCTTTGCATTTTATCTGATTGCATGTAGGTGGTATGGTTGTCATGCTAGTTTAGGGTATTTTAGGGACCAGGCATGAGCTAGGGGTAGGCTAGAGCCTTAGCGAAAATTTTCTTTTGGGGCACTTTGAAGGGGGAGCTGAATGGGACAGGAGTTAAGGGTAGTTGGTGGTATGTTTTGACACAATAAGTGCCTTGGTAAAGTGGCAAGGAGGCACCACTTAAGGCTCAGGGAAGTGACGCCTCATGTGAGTGGATAGAGCCTTGGCTCGAGCTGCGGTAATCCCCTTTCTACTTGTTATTTTTTTGACGCCAAGATCAGGAGGAGTTTCACTCAAGATGGACTCTGGTGGATGAGTGTTGAGGGAGTCAACAGGTTCGAATGAGTGGAGGAGAGGAAATTTAGGAATTTGAAACATTCAAACAGATTTGAATGAGTGGTCAGGAGAAAATTGTGGAGAGAAGAGAGGGATGGACATGGGAGCTTAGAGTTGGCCGAATCTTGAACTCTGTATAGGAAAGGGGGGAATCAATTTTTGGGTTTTTGGGTGTGGCTAGGTGTGCCGAAACTCACATTGGTCATAGGACCTTTTGATGCCGTTTTTTAGGTGCAATCTCGGGTCTTGAGAGGTGAGTGCCGAATTTGGGCTACTAAGGTGTGGTATTTTCGGCATTTAGGAGGGGTTCACTTCTCAGCTTAGTTTTTCTTCTCTCAATCTCTCTTGTGCCGAAAAACGCTTAGACTTTTCTCCTCTATTCTCATCTTGTACCAAAGCTGAAACCATCACCCCTCCCTCTCTTTCGACTTCTTCTCTTCCTCTTCTTTTGGCCATAGCCGAATCTCTCTTACCCTTTTCTCTCCATCTTTTTCCCAAAGCCGAATCACCACTTTTCTTTCTTTTCCATCTTGTTATTCTTTTCACAACTCCTTGTTAGCCGAAACCCCTTGAATCTCATCACCTTAGTTTAAATCTTCTTTCAATCACTAAAAGCCGAAGATCACATTTTCTTTTACTTATAGCCGAAACCTCTTAGATCTCATAATTATTCTATTTGTTTTTCTTTTCCCGAAGTTTCATCAAAATCGAATCATCATCTTAGGGTTGAAGCCGAATATCCTCTGTGGTGTCTGCTTTGCCGAATCTTTTTCTCTTCTGTGCTAGTGCCAAATCCTCTTGGGTGTCAACGGGATCTCTTGCGTTAAGGATAGTGATGATTTCTTTTGGATCGTTATCTTTCCTTTTGGGTTTCTTGCCAAAGCCGAATGGCTACTTGGGTTCATGTTGAATGCTTGGTCGATTATAGGTGGTGGCGCATACTTCTGATTCGTTTGGATTGTGAATAAAGCCTAGAGCCTCGGGATCTATCGATTTAGGTAAGGGTTTTAACCTTGGGTCTTAGTTCCTTACGATTCGTTTTCCCTGCTTTAATTCGTTTAGTGATTAAGGTGTGTTCATGGACTCTAATGCCAGCCAAGCGGTAGGAGGGGTTGGATCTGTAAACCCAGCCCCTAAGTTTAAGAAACGAGTAGTGTCAGTGGTTCGGGATTGGCCACCGAGTTGTGGGCCGGCATCTAAGCAAAGTAGTAGGCAGATAGCGGTGGTGTCGATTAACGATAGTGTCGACATAGAGAGCGTGGTTTTACGAGTAATCAGGTGTGTAACTCTTACACACTTCATATGTTTAATGTGCTGTTATTTGTGATCTGTCAAAAGCCAAAATAACTGTAGGAATCGATAAGTTACCCTTGTGGGTAAAAGCGCAGACTCCGGGTAAGTCCACCTTGGTGGCTAACGTTAATTTCCTCTGTTAAATCTGCATATGCCATATTAGATTACTCCTAAATGTTAAGCATGATTATATTGTATTGAAAAGCATGTTCATGAGAATGGGTATGATGAGAGGAGGGGGAAGGTATGATTATCAGACTGTCACCAGTGGTTAGGTACCACACGTGGGTTGGCCCCACATATTACTATCCTGTGACTAAGTCTCAGGGGTTTGGAACCACCAGTGGTTAGGTACCACATATGTTATTTTTGTGACTCGTCCCAGTGGTTTGGTACCACAGTGGGTTGGCCCCACATATCGAGATAAGGGATCGTCACCAGTGGTTAGGTACCACAAGTGGGTTGGCCCCACACATGATTATTTGTGACTTCGGTCACCAGTGGTTAGGTACCACCAGTGGCTAGGTGCCACAAGGGGTAGAATTGGGAGTTCGGATGGATAGGTTGGGTGGATTGCATGACATACATGTTTGCATATGAAACTGTGTGAGAGCTTAACATCTTTTGGGATGGGGATTTATACACTGAGTCTCGGTGACTCACCGCTTCCGTTACATTTTGCAGATAATTCCTAGATCGCGGACATGGAGCCGGAGTGGACTCGAGGTGGCCATGCTCAATGTTTCGGGTTTTTATTTTAATGATTATTTCGGATTTATTTTACCTTAAGTTTGGATTTCAGCTATGTAATCAGGCCATTTAGATTTTTATTTTGGGATTATTCATTTTGTTAAATTTCTGTAAACTGATGTTTAAACACTAAAGGCATGCCTAATAAACTCGTAAAATGGATGTTTTTAAAACTTTAACGAATTTTCGGGATGTCCAAATTTTTACCGTCGGGTATTCATTAAACACGCAATAATAACAAGGCAACACTGTCTTCTTTAAAACTAAGTTTCGAAAGAATTTTAACAAATGGCTTAACACAACTCGGGTTTTATAAAATCAAAAATTTTCTTTTCAACATTGAGGCGACAACTTGTTTTCCAAAAATGTTTTCTTCCCTGTGACATGCCAGATTCAGTCGTAGCGTTTTGACCGGGTTTGGGGTGTTACACCCAAGTAAGCTTATTGAGACTTAGTAAGTTCGACGGGTTAAAACAATGAATCTTACTGAAGTAGATATAAAAGTTTAATCAAATTTAATTCAACAGGGTCTTGATCTAAAACATAAAATTTCCCAATTATTAGCTTACATTTCATATTCCAGTTTATTCTACAATTTTTACCCTTTTATTTTTGAAATTTACACAATTGCCTCTAACTTTCACAATTTATGCAATTTAGTCCTTTAACCCAAAAATTATCAAATTAACCATTTTTTCAAGTTCAAAGTTTATGGATGAATAATCTAGGCCGTTAAATAGTCCCAATTATACCTCTAATTCACCATCAAACCTTAAAATTTTAACATTTTAACAATTTAATCCTTAAATCATAAACTAATAAAAATTTATTCATAAAATAACCAAATACCACAATCAAAGCTTCAAATACATAATTATCATAAAAAACAATCAAGATTCATCAATGGAAACTTCTAAAATTTTTAACAGATTCAAAAACAAAGGTACGGGTTAGCTGGACCTAGTTGCAACGATATCAAAAACATAAAAATGACAAGAAATAGGTGAGAATTGAGCTCACATGCACTAAGGAGATGAAACCGAAGCTTGGAGCCCTCTTTTAATGGCGTTTCGGCAATAGATAAAGAAAAATGAAGAAGAAATGTCCATTTCTTTCAATTTGTTTTATTTAATTTTGATTTATTTACAAAATTGCCATCAATTACACTTTAATTAATTAATTTGTTTGTTCCATTTTTTCGTCTACAAACTTGAAAAGGTTTAATTACTTCATTGGTCCTTCCTCATTTACTATTAAGCTATTTGATCATCTAAATGCAATAATTAACAAGTTTTGCACCTTTTACAATTTAGTCCTTTTACCTTAATTAGTTATCTAAACGTTAAAATTTCTTAACAAAATTTTAATATGACTCTAACGACTCCATAAATATTCTATAAATAATATTTACGGGCTGACATGATGGAAATTTGTGGTCCCAAAACCACAGTTCCGTCACCACTAAAAAATGGGCTGTTACAAATATAATTTTTATGATTGTCCTTGTATGGTTTTCTCACGCAAAGCAAAACAGAAGCACGTGATTGGATCGTAATACAGAAAGACAACTTGTATTAGTAGATGAACCTAAACATGTCCTTAGTCTAATCGAAAACAAGCAAATCGATTGAAAGATTAATATGTCATCTATCAATTCCAATTATTATATGCTTTGTCTTAGGCATCGCAGTGGATGACTCTTAGAAGATAGAGATATAGATGTGACTGACTAGACTGAAAGTACATTGGACAGGACCCAAGAAGAATAGATCCTGAATCTATTTATGGATTTATTCACTTGAGACATTCATATTATGACATACCTAAATCCAGAGTGGATGCCGAACTATGTATGCGTGACTCATACATTTTGATGTTTGTCCAACCAAAGCACCAAGGGCCATAAAAAGATAGATTTCTTCATGACGTAATGAAGTATAATTGGAACGAGCCATATTTATTCAAAGTATGCAATGACAACATCATTCGACGTTGTGTTTCGGAAGATGAAATGCTTTCAATCTTGAAACATTAACATGATGCTCCTTATGGAGGTCATTTCGGTGGAATAAGAACTGCTGCTAAAGTTCTTCAATCAGGATTCTACTAGTCAACATTATTCAAAAATGCCCACAATTTTGTGACTCAATACGATAGGTGTCAGCGTACCGGTTCTATAACCTAATGCAACAAAATATTACAGCAGCCAATTATGGAGATTGAATTATTCGATGTTTGGCGTATGGATTTTATGGGACCGTTTCTGAGTTCATTACGAAATATGTATATATTAGTAGCTGTTGACTACGTCTAGAAGTGGGTGGAAGCTGTTGCAGTCCCAAAGGATGATACAAAGACAGTGCTAAAATTTTTTCACAAGCATATACTCACTCGCTTTGGCACACCAAAGGCATTGATTAGTGATCAGGGTACACGCTTTCATTGCAACCAAGTGACGAGTACACTGAAGAGATATGGAGTTAATCATAGAATGGCTACTACTTATCATCCGCAAACCAATGAACAAGTCGAAGTATCGAATCGACAAATTAAGAACATTCTTGAGAAGGTTGTAAACCCTTCGAGGAAAGATTGGTCTTCCTGATTGGATGACGCTTTATGGGCATTACGTACAGCATACAAAACTCCATTAGGGATGCCACCGTATCAATTTGTTTTTGGGATAGCATGTCACTTGCCAGTCGAACTGGAACACAAAGCAGTGTAGGCAATTAAGCAAGTGAACATGGACTATGAAGCGGCTGGAAAGAAAAGACTGTTGGATATCACTGAACTAGAGGAGATTAGGAGAAATGCTTATGAAAATGCTGCAAATTACAAGGAAAAGACCAAACAGTGGCATGACAAGATTATTTTACAGCGACAATTTATCGTGGGTCAACAGGGTTTATTATTCAATTCTCGACTCAAATTGCACTAAGGTAAATTGCATTCACGTTGGTCTGGACCTTTTGAAGTTGTCATCGTATTTCCTCATGGCGCAATCACAATTCAAGATTTACGAGATGGACACAAATTCAAAGTGAATGGACAAAGGCTGAAACACTATTTTGGCAACAATGATCAAAAGCAGGCAGAGACCATTAAATTGGTCGAGAAGTTTTAATTTTTCATTAGTACTACGTGATTTTAGTTTATTTTATTGTGTTAAAGTTTCCTTTCCTTGTTTTTTGGAGTAATTAGGTACCATTGTCAATGCATTGAAATCTTGTTGTCAGCGCATTCCATACATTTGCACTACCATTTATAGCTCATCAAAATTTAAAGAAATTCTGGTTCCACCGTTGGATCAAAACTCACTCAGCCGTTTGATCCTTTTGAGTAGGCACAATTTCTATTGGACACAACTATTCCCACCAGCCTTATATCTCTCCACAAAACAACACACCTCTCCATCTTCCTCTTTCACTCACTATAAATTCTCCCTCATTGTACCGACTGTAACGCAGTCAAGCAACCATTTTTATTTCTTTTCTCTTCTAAAAATCCTATATTTTTACCTTTAAACCATTTTCCCTCCACAAAAGATGGCCATCAAGAAAGCCACCAAATTTGCTGGGGAACATGCATCTTCTGCTACCATAGTCCGTGAATCAGAATCCCCTAGACCAGTGCAAACAAAGGAGCCAGTAGTCTTTTTGAATAAAGCTACAAAGGAACAATTTCACAACAACATATTGAAGCACAACTTTCATCTCGAGCAGCGCATTTCTCTTTCGTCACAATAGGATTTAAGTAAACAAGTCTCCAAAACCATCTCAAAGTTAAAGTAGGAAACTTTTTTCACCCATTCTAGAAGCTACTCACCTTCATTGGTACATGAGTTCTATGCCAATCTCTACGATCATGAGTTAGAATTTATTTTTGTTCGAGAAGGTTTAATACCATGGGACACTGCAACCATCAACAAGCTGTACAGCACCAAGGTTGATGTCGACGAACACTTCAAGTTCATGGATGACATCATAGATGAAAAATGCGACCTGTTTGTGAGAGACTTGTGTGTCAAGGGAGTAGTTTGGACGGGTTCCCATCAAATGAACTATACGATGCACCGTCGTTTCCTGAAACTACAAGGTAAAATTTGGTTTCACTTTGTTAACTGCAGACTAAAACCCTCAACTCACAGCACCACAGTCACCCTAGACAGAATGTGCCTGATACATTCTATAGTTAAGGGCTGAAAAATTGTTGTGGGCGTAATTCTTCACCAAGAAATAGCTGACTGCGCTGCAAGGCAAACTGGGATCTTAATTTTCCCATCGATGGTGATGTTATTATGCCAGCAAAGAGGAATAGTGCCCAGTGCCGGTGAGAAAATCTTGGAAATAAGGGTCCAATCAATGAAGCATCTGTAGACAGAATGACTCGAGCCAAGGAAACACCGATACTGTAAGAGGCAGAGACCAGTAAGACAAGAAAGGGCAAAGCCAAAGCCGACAGAAAAGGAACAAGCATGAATGCAGAGACATCCTTATTGCGCAAACTGAAGGATGTAAAAAAATAGGTAAATTCTATCAACAATAGGCAGACCAAACTTGTTGCTATAGTAGAAGATTTGGAGAGATCCCATAATTTATTTTATGCTTATACCAGAGCCTGGAACAGTTCTATTGTAGCCACATTAGGCCAACTAAGCCCATCCCCACTACTGGAATTCATTGTGCTTCCACCAATCATTCATAATTATGAACTCTCCTCCTCAAAGGACGACTTAGAAGACTGAGAGAGACCGGTGGCATCCCCACCCATTGTGCAGGTCTCTGATACTGAAAAAGAAGAGGAATCCAAGGATATTGATGAATGCTTGTGAAAGATTGATAGTTTATTTGAGGATGGTGTTTTTGCTGATCAAAAGGACACTGTGGTTGAAAAGGAAGTTGATGTTGCAGAAGAGGAAGTTGTTGCTGAAGAAGAAGAAGTTCCTGAAAAGGTGAAAGAAAAAGAAGAAGAAGATTTTGTTGAGAAGGTTGTCACCGCACCCGAATCTGTGGGTGCAAACATTGAGGATTTGGAACGAACTGGAGCGAGACTGGCTGAAGTTGCTGAGATCACCAGGGAGGAGCAATGCAATTCATGGGCAATAGTTTTCTACACTGGACCACTCCAAGTGGCCTCTCCTACACAAACAACAGCCGATGATACCGGGGCTGAGCCAGGAACTGAGGAGCAATCTGAAGACTGTGCAAAGCTCAACGAAAAGAAAAGGAAGCGCTCTAAGAATAAAAAAAAAAGAAAGAAGGAAGAGAAGAAAAGGAGGCGAAAGAAACATCATGCAGCCACATCGACGGTTGTGGATAACTGAGTTGGTTTGTTTTAAGTTTTAGTTATAGTATTCATGCATTGCATGTAGTTATAGGTTTTATTTTGATAAGCATACATTGTCATTGCATTTTTATTGTCATTACATTTTCATGTTAGTGCATTGGGGACAATGCAAATGTAACACCCCTAACCCGTATCCATCGCTGAATTAGGGTTACGAGGCATTACCGAACATAGCACAGTTCAGAACAGTCATTTATTACAAATCCAGCTTCGTAATTTAAAACTCATCAGAACACTTATCTTAATCACTTTTGAACTTAAATCTACTATATTACTTTTATTGGCATATTTTAAAAATTATTCAAATATATATATTTATATATATATCATTACAAATCATATACCAAACATATAATAACTATTTATCATAAGCTAATTATAAAACATCACATTTTATAATCTAAGCATGTTCACATATTAAAATCAATTATCAACCACAAAATGCAATTTTTTTGTTATCATACATTATGGCCGAATATATTCATGGTTATTAACAAACATGATACGCATTCACATCCAAACAAAATGAACTATAACTCAATTTAGGTATTACTCATTTATGCTGCATTGATTTCATTTAAACTAACATAATTTAAATCTAAACTTACTTCTTTCCTAATCACCAAAATCATGCGCATATGACCTTGATATTTTAAGCCATTTTAAGCACAAATAACAACTACAAATACACATAGTTCACATGCCAATTTATATGCTTTAATATGTGCCAAAATTTCATTCACACAATTAAGTTGAAATGTTTCTTATTCGGTCAGTCTATATAACATTCAATACATAATATATATTTTAATAAATATACTATAAACCAAATATTATGCTCATCTTAATAGTTCCAACGCCATATTCATATATACAAATACACTTACATTATCAAAGAAACTAAACCTCAAACATTAATAAACCACATCAACTTCATTTCATTGATATGCCATTATATACCAATTACTAAACTAACCACATATACAATTTGAACCTTATACCAAACTTATTTATTTCATTTTTGTTTTATAACATTCAAAGCATATACATCCATGCCTTTATAAACCAACCCTAAATAATCAAACAACATATCCGAACATACAACACAACCAAACCATATATTTAGCTATTTTAAATTCATAATGTAACACCCCAAACCTGACCCATGCGTTAAGGCCAGATCTGACATGTTACATGAGAAAAGTACTACTAAGTCCTTTTTCATTTGTACATAAAAAGATTTAGATTTAATATCATTTAAAACAACTCCCATTTAAAAATTTTTAATAAAGTATTATTGAATAAAGATTGATTGATAAATCGATAAATTTTGAGATAAAATCTTATAAACCGTGACTTTAGAAATATTGTTAATTGTAACATCCTAAAATTTAGAATTTTATGTGTTGCATTATTTTTGGTGTTAAGCTAGTTAGATTATTAATTGTGCATGTTTAGGAGGTCCTGAGAAGGCTCGAGGTTTATTTGGACCTAGTAAATTTTTTTGGCATTTAGCACTTTAAGGAGATAGGGTAAGTGACCTTAAAGCTTATGGAAATAATTGAGTAAATAGCTAGCATAAATGAGCAATTGGTAGAAAGGATATGGCGCCACATGATGTACCTTGAGGGAAGAGGTTCAAATCCCATTGTGTGGAATTTTTTTATTTATATTTTTGCACTCTTTCCTTAAGTGTCGGCCAAGAAGTATATATGGCAAGTTGGACTTCTTTATTTTTGGTAAGGTGGCTAAGAAATAAGGAAAGGTTGAGGTTGGGGAAAGGAATCAAAAGAATAAGGCAAGTAGGGGGAACATGTGGCTTATTTCATGGAGATTGTTTTGGAAAGTTTGGGTGGCCAAACTTTTGTCCTTTAGGGGCATGAATGTGGACGGTTTTGGGGCTACAGGGTGATAGCCGAATTTTGCTTGATGCTTTGGTGAGACTAAAGTGTTTGTTTTGGTCAAAAATACCATTAGCATCAATTGTGTCATTTTCTCAAAATTTCTACTCTTTGTGAGTTTTGGTTTTTCTTCTATTCTCTCCTCTTTGTCGAATCCTCCTAGCACAATTGTGCATTTTCCTCCTCTTTTGTTTGGTCAAAACCTTCATCCCTTGTTCATCTTTCTTGGATAGCCGAACAACCTATCATCCATCCAACCTCTCATTCTTTCTTTTTACCATTCCTTTAATCTTTTCTCTTCTCTAAACCAACACCACCATTAAATCACATATTCTTGTTTGATTATTCCCCATAGCCGAATATCAACATATATTTTCCTCTATGACCGAATCTTCATCTCTTATTTATCTTTTCTTCTCTTCCATTTTAGCACTCATTTCTTGATTTAATCGGTAAGTGTTCTTTTCAACTATTTATTTTTTTTCTTTCTTTCTTCTATTGCCGAATCTATATTTTGGTTTGGGAGGGTCTTTTTGATCGAGACCATCACTTACTCCCTCTCAAACAAGATCTCTTTCTTCTTCATAGTGATATAGTGGAAGGCCAAAACCTTCATTCTTCCGAAGTCATCGTATGATCGCTAGAAATCGGTCCTAAAATCTTTAAGGTAAGAGTTCTTCACGAATTTTATAATCATTCTTTATTCGTTAAGATGATTATTAGTATGGTAATGATTAACCGATTATATTATAGGGATTTAGTCGCTTGATCTATCCAATCGTTGATCACTCGGAAATTAGTGGTAAGTCAATCTTTACCATTTTGATAAGTCCATATTTTATCGTAATTTCGATCTACTTAAGATCTAACCGAATGGAGGCTTGTGGTACCAGTTCGATTGGGAAGTCGAGTGGAGATCTAAAAAGGAGCGGATTAGCAATCCCTACTCCTAAGTTCAAGCGAAGGGCGGTATTGGCGATTCGGGACTTTCCACCGGGTTGTGGACCCTCATCCGGTGAGAATCGACTATTCGAGGTCGTTCGCAATTCTGAGGCATCAGCGATTCGGGATTTTCCACTAGGTTGTGGACCGTCAACCGGGGAAAACTGACAAATCGTAGTTGTTCACGATCCCGAGGGTAAAATTTTAGATCGTTTGTTTTAAAGTAGATTTATTAAATCGCGTACGTTGACTAATCGAGCGTTTTAATATTTTAGGTGTCGACGATCAAGAAAGCGTAGCGCTTACCGTAATCGGGTGTGTAATCTCACACCGTATTCTGTGGGTTAAAGATTAATATCGTATTGGTAGTAAATCGCTTGATTAAATCAAATTTTTGTGAAATCGGAAAAATTGGCTTAGATCTCTTTATTTTGATAAAATTGACAAAATCGGTATTAACACCGTGAAAAATTACGAAAATACCCCTAATGGGCCAAATCTGTAAAATTTGCTATATGGGCCAATGTGAAAATATGATATATGGGCCGATGTGATGATATGATATATGGGCCGATGTGATAATTTGATATATGGGTCGATTTGAAAATATGATATATGGGCCGATGTGACGATATGATATATGGGCCGATGTGATAATTTGATATATGGGACGATTTGAAAATTTGCTATATGGGCCGATGTGATATTTTGATATATGGGCCGATATGATATTTGCTAAATGGGCCAATTTGATATTTTGTTACTTGGGCCATAATTTTTGTAATAAATATCCGAATAAATTATTGTTATTATATTATGATTTGTTATGCATTATATACATGATTTGCATGGGATGGGATAATGATGAAGAGAAGTTTTGGTGGCCCTGCCACAATTCTGTATAGTGGCAATGCCACGTAAATTCTGATATTTTGGTGGCTTGACCACAAAATCATATTTGATATAAATGGCTTAATGCCTACGATTGGTGTGTTGGCGGGGTGGGTTGACAAAAGATCCCCACAGGTGTGTTGGTTGGTACGGGTGGTGTGTAGCGGATGGATTACTAGGTTTGGTTTGGGAATTGCATTTCATACACATGATGTAATTGATACGTTATTATTATTGTAAATGGGCTTAGGCCCAAATTATCGCTTAATGGGATTTTGGCCTAGTGGACAACGGTAAGTGGGTTATACACTGAGTTCTAGTAACTCACCCCATTTTTCCTTATCCCTTTTGTAACACCCCAAACCCGGTCAATACGCCACGACCGAATTTGGTATGTCACAGGGGAAAACGTTTTGAGGAAAAACGAGTTACCGATTAAATTTTAGTGAAAAACTCTTTGTTGTTCTAAGTTCGTAGAAATCAGGTGTATAATAAATTAAAAACTGATAATTTACTTTGAAATCCCGAAAATAAATCTTTAAAACTTAGTTGCAGCTTAGATTTATAAACCTTTTATAAATTGAAAAGAAACTAAAGCGATTAGGTTGAAAACCGTATCTAATAGAAATTTGGAAACGGAGTTTTGGAAAATAGTATGAGTTATCAAAAATACTTAAGTTGTTAAATACTATCAATTGATTTATGTTACCCGATGGTAACATTTTAAAACCATCGCGTTTAGTAGTTTAGAAAACTTGGTGCTCAAATTATTATATCAACCATGTAATTTATAAGCCATATTTAAAACAAATCCAAAGCATATAAATAATCCAAAAATATAATTAAAGAGGCCTTATTACAAATCCATAAAAGATGAAAATGAATTAAAATAAAGTACCCAAATGGAAGTTCATGTAAAACCAAATTTTATTGCATGGCCTCCTCGAGTTCATCCGGCTCCTCATCCGCGATTTTACGAATCACTGAAAAAATAAGGGAGAAGGTGAGTCACCAAGACTCGAGTGCATAATCCTCTCTCGGGTAAATGCCACATACTTACACAAATTATAACCAAGCAATATATATATATATATAATGCACCCAACCTAGCCATCCAAAACTCCTTTTCTACCCGTGTGGTACCAAACCACTTGGTGGTGCCAAACCCTTTGGTGACCCAAAGTCACGATATCCAATAATGTGATGCCAAATCTTTGGTGACCCAAAGTCACGAATAATCAAGTTGTGGGGCCAACCCACGTGTGATACCAAATCACCGGCGGCGATCCCAATACATCAAATGTGGGGCCAACCCACGGTGGTGTGAAACCACTGGGACGAGTCGCTATGAGGTGCCAAACCTCCGTGTCCCAAAGACACGAAATATGTGGTACCAAACCACTTTGGAGGTGCCAAACCTCGGTGTCCCAAAGACACGGATATCAATCTTCCCCCTCCTCTCATATCGCCCATACCAATGCAATAGATAACAAATCATGTCATTATACTTTGATATAAACATATAACCAATATATATCGTAGATCGTGATATTAACAACATATATCAACATCATATAAAACGGACTTACCCGTATCCTTGCTCATACCCATCAAGGTATCATTTCAAGATCTCATAGTTTTCGGCTTTAACAACATGAATAGTTATTAACACACACACATATATATATATATATATCTCGAGTTATAAAGTGTGTAAGGTACACACCTTTCACTAACGCAAATACTAACTTCGAAGATCGATCTACGCACTAGATCACCTTGTCCTACATTCGGCCATACCACAAAACTATAAGCAAAAATCCATTCGGCCAACATCACATCTTAATCCCAATAGCCTTAGTCTTTATCCTCAAAAAGAATAATGAATCGACATGAATCTTACCACTTGACTTGCCAACCGATTGCTAATGGAATGGCTTAGATCGATTGCTTCCAACGTCCCAAAGAGCCTAAAGGAAAAATCGGTTCCTAAATAATGGTTAGAACCTTGCAAACAAATGCCCAAGGATTCGGCCTTTGTCCACAAGAAAACGACTTAGAAAGGAGAAGGAAATAACGGAAATACGGCCATGAACACTTACCTATCTTCCAAAACCGATTGAAGAAAACCCAAAGATTATCTACCCTTGATGATATTCAGCCAATATAACACCAAAAGAGAGAAAGAAGATTCGGCTATGGTGGAGTAAAAAGAAAGGAAAAATAAAAGTGAAAGTGAAATAGGAGAAGGATGATTCGAAAATGGAAGAAAGAAGAAAATAGAAAATGAAAATAGAATGGTAATGGATGTTTTTAACTTTGAAAAAAAATGAAAGAGATGGGATTTTGGAAGGAGAAAGATTCGGCCAAGGGGAAGTGAAAAAGGAAATGTGGTTTTTGAGCAAGTATCAAAAGAAAGAAAAGAGAGAGATGGGAGAAAGAGGTTCGGCCAAACACCTAGTTTGCCGAAAAGAAAAGTGCACAAAAATGCAAATTGTGGTTTTTGTTTCAAAAGGGAAATGAGAGGAAGAAATTAGATTTTGGTTCAAACACAAATGAGAGCTAAATCAAAATCAAAATTGCACCAAAATGCCTAAGAGACATTCGGCCAAAGAGGGAGTTTTTGGAGAGGAAGAGAAAAATGCCAAATGATGCACAAAATGCTAAAGTTGGCCAACTTTTCCCCCCCAAACTTCCTATCAACATTCGGCCACCCCCCTAGCCACACATGTCGTCCACATTCATGCACTAATGGCCATAGGAGAGTTTCCAAAACAACACCCTTAAGCCAAGCCTTGAAATCCTCTACATTCCGAAAGTTGAAGAAATTTTATCCCCAAAATCTAGCAATTCTATCCCTTATTTCATGCTTACCATAACCTTAAGTCTTCTTGCCATAAAAAGAAAATTGTCCATCTTATCCATATGAATAGTTGACCGACACTTAATGCTAGGATGCATAAAAAAATAAAATCCTTAATATGCCTTCCATGCTACTCGAACCACTTCCCTCAAGCAACCTTTCATGCGCCTTATCCACTATGCCACTAACTCCTCTTATGTTAGAATTTAACACTTAAATTAACTTAAGTGTCAAGTTCATCTAATCCACTTCACTATATTTTCAATACTAAAAATCATTCTAGCTTAGCTAATAATTCCAAGCCTTCATAAAACTATACTAAGCACATAATAATAATCATACTCGAGCTAACACAAGTAACAAGATGATACTCAATTTTTTTAGGATATTACAATTCTACCCCCTTAAGAAAATTTCGTCCTCGAAATTACCTGCTCAAAAGAGTTGAGGAAACTACTGCCTCATCACATCCTCCGGTTCCCACGTAGCTTCTTCTACGCCATGGTTCCGCCATAAAACCTTCACTAAAGGAACTGACTTCCTACGCAAAACTTTCACATCTCGGTCTAGAATTTGCACAGTTCTTCGTCTCACCGTCGATCTGGACTCACCTCTATTTCTCTCATTGCCACAACATGCGATGGATCGTAAGCGATAGCGTCTAAGCATGGAGACATGGAACACATCGTGAATCGACTCACTCGATGGCAACTCGAGTGATAGGCTATGGTCCCACTCGTCTCAACACTTTATACTGCCCAATAAACCTTGGACTTAACTTGCCTTTTCTCCCAAATCTTAACACTTTCTTCCATGGCGAGACTTTCAGAAAAACTTTGTCACCCACGAAAAATTCTATATCCCTCCGCTTGAGATCGGCATATGACTTCTGCCTATCCGAAGCTTCCTTTAACCGAGCTTGAATCAACTTCACCTTATCTTTGGTTTCTGCAACCAACTCTGGTCCTAACATTTGACGCTCACTCAACTCGGTCCAGCATGTAGGTGTGCGACACCTCCTACCATACAACGCCTCATATGGTGCCATCTTAATGCTTGCTTGATAACTATTGTTGTATGCGAACTCTGCTAATGGTAAAAAGTCTTCCCAGCTGCCTCTGAAGTCCAATACACAACCTCTCAACATATCCTCTAAAATTTGTATAACTCTTTCCGACTGCCCGTCAGACTGTGGATGAAATGCGGTACTAAAATCCAACCGCGTACCCAAAGCTGATGTAACGCTCTCCAAAACCTCGGCGTAAATCTAGGATCTGCATGCGAGATGATCGACTTTGGTACACCGTGCAACCTTACTATCTCGCCACATACAACTTAGCTAACTTCAGGCGAGTAATCCACCCTACAGGAATAAAATGAGTCGACTTAGTCGGACGATCCACAATCACCCAAACCGAGTCCTTCTTACTTGGCCTAAGAGGTTAATCCACCGACAAAGTCCATAGTGATCCTTTCCCACTTCCCATCGTGGAATCTTCACCGGTGAAGTAACCCGGATGGCAAGCGATGCTCGCCTTGACTGGCGACACGCCGGACATTTACCCACAAACTCGGTTACCTCACGCTTGGCACTGGCCACCAAAACTGCTCTCTTAAATCCCGATACATCTTGCTACCTCCAGGATGCATAGCGTATGGGCTGCTATGTGCGTCCCGAAGAATCTTTTGCCTCAACTCAACATCCTTTGGCATACAAGCTCTTCCTTTAAAACACAATACTCCATCATTGGACAAACTATAATCCTCTAAACCACCATTCCGAACCTGTAACCTTCGATCATTCAAACCATCATCCTCTAACTATTTCTCCTTGATCTGCTCTAACCAAGTCGGCTTGACTTGCAATTCAGCCAAAAGACTCCCATCGTCATATAAGCTAAGATGAACAAACATCGATCTTAAGTCCGATACAACCTTTCGGCTCAGCGGCGTGCGCCACCACGTTAGCCTTGCCGGATGATACTCAATCGAGCGAGTCGTAGTCCTTCAACAACTCTATCCATCTCTGTTGCCTCAAGTTCAAATCCTTACGAGTCAAAAGATACTTAAGACTCTTGTGATCCGTGTAGACTATTGACTTCTCTCCATACAAATAGTGTCTCCATATCTTCAAAGCAAAAACCACTGCAGCTAATTTCAAGTCATGCGTCGGATAGTTAACTTCATGTGGTCTCAAGCTGTCGAGATGCATAAGCCACTACCTTCCCTTCTGCATCAAAGACACATCCCAAACCAGTATGTGATGCATCACGAGAAAGTGAATTCCTTGCTGCCTCGAGTTGAATCAAAACCGAGCTTGATCGGGAATTTTCTTCAACTTGTCAAAACTTCCTTTGCGCTTCTCGGTCCACACAAATGGAATTCCTTTCCTCAATAACTTAGTCATAGGTGTTTGCTATCAAAGAAAATCCTTCCACAAATCTTGGTAATACCACCGAGACCTAGGAAACTCGAATCTCAGCCACTGACTTAGGCGGCTTCTAATCCAACACTGCCTCAATCTTTCGAGGATCCACTCTAATCCCCTCAGCTGATACTACGTGACCCAAGAAAGTCACCTCCCTAAGCCAAAACTCGCACTTACTAAATTTTGCATAAAGCTACTTTTCCCTCAAAATCTGCAACACTACTCGCAAATGCGCATCATGCTCCTCCTCTGACTTGGAGTATACCAAAATATCGTCTATAAATACCACAACAAACTGGTCCAAAAGCTCTTTGGAATACCCGATTCATCATGTCCATGAATCTTTGCCGCGCATTAGTCAACCCAAAGCGGCATTACGAAACTCGTAGTGCCCATACCGAGTGTGAAATGCCGTCTTATGGATATCGACCTCTTTCACCTTGGTGATGATATCCGGACCTTAAATCAATCTTCGAGAAAACCGCGCCTTAAGCTAATCAAACAAGTCATCCGTCCTCGGCAAAGGATACTTGTTTTTGATCGTCGACTTATTCAAGCTGGCGATAGTCTATACACATCCGCATCGATCCATCCTTCTTCTTGACAAAAGTACGGTGCTCCCCAAGGCGAAACACTTGGTCGGATAAAACCTCGATCCAACAACTCTTAAATTTGAGCCTTCAATTCCCTAATTCCTTCGATGCCATCCTATACGGAGCAATAGAGACGGCGCGATTCGGATATGATCTATACCAAATTCAACTTCACGATCCGGAGGCAATCCGGAAGTTCTTACGGAAATACGTCAACATATTCCTTTACCGTTCGGACATTCCCCAGTAGACTCCTTAGCCTCCAACGCACACACATGAACCACAAATGCCTCACGGCCCTTCCGACCAACTTCACGACTTTCAACGCAGATACCACGTTGGATAGATAATCTCTTCTATTACCTATCATAACCACCTCTTTGCCCTCGGTGTCTTCAAGACCATGCGCTTAGCGGCGCAATCCAAACTTGCTTGATACTTGACCAGCCGGTCCATCCCAAGAATCGGATCGAACTCCTCAAGCGGCGGTTCCATCGGATCGACTACAAACATTACCCCTTGGAGTTCTAGGGTACATCTCTATCTGACTTATTTACTTCTACTGAGTGACCCGGAGGGCTAAATCTGTCATCTTCCTAGAAGTAGTCTCGAGTCTAGATTCATAGTCTCTACTATGTTACTAGCAACATACGAATGTGTCGAACCCACATCTATCAAAGCGTTATATGGTTCACCAAAGATTAAGAACGCATACCGATTATGGCGTCCGGCGCGTCGCGCCTCCTCTCGACGTCTTGCATACACCAAACCAGGGTGTCTTGCCTCGGTGTTGCCAAGCACCTCTCGCGAGATGCTCGCGGCCTCGGCGAACCATTACCTCCTCTACCATTACCACGACCTCTGCGGTGGCGGTCCCTCATTTCTCGAACCGAGCACGACCTTGACCCTCGGCCGATTCCTGGCTAGCTTACGTGGGCGAGTCTCTCACACGATGATCCGGCGAACCACACTCAAAACATCCTTTCCCTCCGGTCCAACATTCGCCCCAATGAAATTTTCCACGCCGGTTACTGCTTGTCTTTGGTCCACGATTAGCGATAATGAGGCCTCCCAGATTGATTCGGCCCACTCGCTAACCTCTTACGAGAATTACCGGTGACCGGATGATCCAAAACTTCTCTTATGTTTATTCTTGTCGTGCCTCGCCTTGCCGATTCATTTATCTCTTACGCTATCTTAGTCTTTTCAACTAGCGCAGCAAACTCTCGCTCTCGATGTGGAGCAATCAGCAATCTCGATTCGTCCCTCAATCCATCCTCGAGCCGGACACATCGCTCGTGCTCGAAGCCACGATACCTCCAGCCATCTTGGCTCAATCTTAAAAATTACGCCTCATATTCTAATATGGACTTACTTCCACTGGACCAAACTCAAAAATGCCTTCTGTTGTGCATCAATGTAACTAGACCCAACATATTTCTTCCGATCTGACGCCTTAAAATAATCCCAAGTGAGATCCTCCGCCGCAAAGCTATTCCGCATCGTGAGAGCCACCGATATGACTCATCCCGAAGAAGCGACACTATCCCTTTCATCTTTCCTCGGCATTCGGATCCAAGTCATCCATGATTCGTTCCGTCGCCTCTAACCAATACTGCAGCCGTGCGTCTTGGGAGCCACACCTGAAACACCTCGAAATACCTCAGCTCCATTGGCTCGGAGTCACTCGGGTACAGATTTCCGAGCTCTCGCGCCTCCACCTATTCGGCTACCCTCTCAAGGACTCGCGGCATCACGAGACACTCGCATCATCCCCGTTTGATCACGATGCTCAACTCCAACGCACGGTGGTGGGGGTAATGGTACCTCATTTTCGGATCCTTGACCAGACCTCACTGGCTCAGACACAGCCATCCTACCCCGACCACGTCCACGAGTAATACAACCCCGACCTCGAGTAATCATGTCTAAAGTCTCAACTTATCTGATTTAAAAGTGTAATGCATTAGTCATTATTCCACTTTCTTTAAAACACAGTTTTATGAATAATTTTAATAAGAAGTTGTTTCATGAGTACATTCAACCTATAGTTTGGGTCTCTAGAGTAGTTTCTACTACTAATCGTCATACTAACATCATCATATCATCAAGATCAACAGGTTTAAAGTACTTACAGGCGGATCGGTGCAGGAGACTCGGTGCCATGCCTTTCGAGATCATATAATTTTAAACAAAAACATTTTAAGATCATACTTTAAATCATTTTGGGCCTTGGGCCGCACAAATGAGCTTTTGAACTTGGCTCGATACCAATTTGTAACACCCTAAACCCGGTCAATACGCCACGATTGAATTTGGTATGTCACAGGGAAAAGCGTTTTGAGAAAAAGCGAGTTACCAATTAAATTTTAATGAAAAACTCCTTGTTGTTCTAAGTTCGTAGAAATCAGTGTATAATAAATTAAAAGCGATAATTTACTTTGAAATCCCGAAAATAAATCTTTAAAACTTAGTTCTGACTTAGATTTGTAAACCTTTTATAAATTGAAAAGAAACTAAAGCGATTAGGTTGAAAACCGTATCTAATAGAAATTTGGGCGGAGTTTTGGAAAATTGTATGAGTTATCAAAAATACTTAAGTTGTTAAATACTATCAATTGATTTATGTTACCCGATGGTAACATTTTAAAAACCATCGCGTTTAGTAGTTTAGAAAACTTGGTGCTCAAATTATTATATCAACCATGTAATTTATAAGCCATATTTAAAACAAATCCAAAGCATATAAATAATCCAAAAATATAATTAAAGAGGCCTTATTACAAATCCATAAAAAGATGAAAACGCAATTAAAATAAAGTACCCAAATGGAAGTTCATGTAAAACCAAATTTTATTGCATGGCCTCATCGAGTTCATCAGGCTCCTCATCCGCGATTTTACGAATCACTGAAAAATAAGGAGAAGGTGAGTCACCAAGACTCGATGCATAATCCCTCTCCGGGTAAATGCCACATACTTACACAAATTATAACCAAGCAATATATATATAATGCACCCAACCTAGCCATCCAAAACTCCTTTTCTACCCCGCGTGGTACCAAACCCTTTGGTGACCCAAAGTCACGATATCCAATAATGTGATGCCAAATCTTTGGTGACCCAAAGTCACGAATAATCAAGTTGTGGGGCCAACCCACGTGTGATACCAAATCAGCGGCGGCGATCCCAATACATCAAATGTGGGGCCAACCCACGGTGGTGTGAAACCACACGGGACGCAGTCGCTATGAGGTGCCAAACCTCTGGTGTCCCAAAGACACGAAATATGTGGTACCAAACCACTGGAGGTGCCAAACCTCTGGTGTCCCAAAGACACGGATATCAATCTTCCCCCTCCTCTCATATCGCCCATACCAATGCAATAGATAACAAATCATGTCATTATACTTTGATATAAACATATAACCAATATATATCGTAGATCGTGATATTAACAACATATATCAACATCATATCGAAATGGACTTACCCGTATCCTTGCTCATACCCATCAAGGTATCATTTCAAGATCTCATAGTTTTCGGCTTTAACAACATGAATAGTTATTAACACACACATATATATATACCGAGTTATAAAGTGTGTAAGGTACACACCTTTCACTAACGCAAATACTAACTTCCGAAGATCCGATCTACCGCACTAGATCACCTCGTCCTACATTCGGCCATACCACAAAACTATAAGCAAAAATCCATTCGGCCAACATCACATCTTAATCCCAATAGCCTTAGTCTTTATCCTCAAAAATAATAATGAATCGACATGAATCTTACCACTTGACTTACCAACTTCGATTGCTAATGGAATGGCTTAGATCGATTGCTTCCAATGTCCTAAAGAGCCTAAAGGAAAAATCGGTTCCTAAATAATGGTTAGAACCTTGCAAACAAATGCCCAAGGATTCGGCCTTTGTCCACAAGAAAATGACTTAGAAAGGAGAAGGAAATAACGAAAATACGGCCATGAACACTTACCTATCTTCCAAAACCGATTGAAGAAAACCCAAAGATTATCTACCCTTGATGATATTCGGCCAATATAACACCAAAAGAGAGAAAGAAGATTCGGCTATGGTGGAGTAAAAAGAAAGGAAAAATAAAAGTGAAAGTGAAATAGGAGAAGGATGATTCGAAAATGGAAGAAAGAAGAAAATAGAAAATGAAAATAGAATGGTAATGGATGTTTTTAACTTTAAAAAAAATTAAAGAGATGGGATTTGGGAAGGAGAAAGATTCAGCCAAGAGGAAGTGAAAAAGGAAATGTGGTTTTTGAGCAAGTATCAAAAGAAAGAAAAGAGAGAGATGGGAGAAAGAGGTTCGGCCAAACACCTAGTTTGCCAAAAAGAAAAGTGCACAAAAATGCAAATTGTGGTTTCTGATTCAAAAGGGAAATGAGAGGAAGAAATTAGATTTTGGTTCAAACACAAATGAGAGCTAAATCAAAAGAAAAATTGCACCAAAATGCCTAAGATACATTCGGCCAAAGAGGGAGTTTTTGAAGAGGAAGAGAAAAATGCCAAATGATGCACAAAATGCTAAAGTTGGCCAACTTTTCCCCCCCAAACTTCCTATTAACATTCGGCCACCCCCCTAGCCACACATGCCATCCACATTCATGCACTAATGGCCATAGGAGAGTTTCCAAAACAACACCCTTAAGCTAAGCCTTGAAATCCTCTACATTCCCAAAGTTGAAGAAATTTTATCCCCAAAATCTAGCAATTCTATCCCTTATTTCATGCTTACCATAACCTTAAGTCTTCTTGCCATAAAAAGAAAATTTTTCATCTTATCCATATGAATAGTTGACCGACACTTAATGCTAGGATGCATAAAAAAATAAAATCCTTAATATGCCTTCCATGCTACTCGAACCACTTCCCTCAAGCAACCTTTCATGCGCCTTATCCACTATGCCACTAACTCCTCTTGTGTTAGAATTTAACACTTAAATTAACTTAAGTGTCAAGTTCATCTAATCCACTTCACTATATTTTCAATACTAAAAATCATTCTAGCTTAGCTAATAATTCCAAGCCTTCATAAAACTATACTAAGCACATAATAATAATCATACTCGAGCTAACACAAGTAACAAGATGATACTCAAATTATTTTTTAGGATATTACACCTTTTCAGGTAATGATCAGTGATGGAGACTTGGCCATGGATGACTTGGTGGAGGCCATACTACAAAAAAAATGGTTTAATTTGAAATTTGGATTTCTTTTAGTATTTTTAATTACTTTGCTATTTTGAGTTAAGGTTTGTAATAAGGCCTCTGGATTAATTTTTGTTTTGTTTTATGTTTGACGAATTTATAAATTGCTCCAAGTATTTTAATTGAGATCTTTTTCGAAAAACTTAAATAAACGTTTTTTTTAAAATGGATATACAAAAAGGGTTTCATAATAAGCTTTCATAAATATATTTTTAAACTCAGAAATTTCTCTTGGAAATTTCTCGAAAAGTGTTGATAAAAATTTCTGAGAGAAATTTTCGAGTTTAAAAATATATTTATGAAAGCTTATTATGAAACCCTTTTTGTATATCCATTTTAAGAAAAACGTTTATTTAAGTTTTTCGAAAAAGATCTCAATTAAAATACTTAGAGCAATTTATAAATTCGGCAAACATAAAACAAAACAAAAATTAATCCAGAGGCCTTATTACAAACCTTAACTCAAAATAGCAAAGTAATTAAAAATACTAAAAGAAATCAAAATTTCAAATTAAACCATTTTTTTTTTGTAGTATGGCCTCCACCAAGTCATCCATGGCCAAGTCTCCATCACTGATCATTACCTGAAAAGGGATAAGGAAAAATGGGGTGAGTTACTAGAACTCAGTGTATAACCCACTTACCGTTGTCCACTGGGCCAAAATCTCATTAAGCGATAATTTGGGCCTAAGCCCATTTACAATAATAATAACGTATCAATTACATCATGTATATGAAATGCAGTTCCCAAACCAAACCTAGTAATCCATCCGCTACACACCACCCGTACCAACCAACACACCTGTGGGGATCTTTTGTCAACCCACCCCGCCAACACACCAATCGCAGGCATTAAGCCATTTATATCAAATATAATTTTGTGGTCAAGCCACCAAAATATCAGAATTTACGTGGCATTGCCACTATACAGAATTGTGGCAGAGCCACCAAAACTTCTCTTCATCATTATCCCATCCCATGCAAATCATGTATATAATGCATAACAAATCATAATATAATAACAATAATTTATTCGGATATTTATTACAAAAATTATGGCCCAAGTAACAAAATATCAAATTGGCCCATTTAGCAAATATCAGATCGGCCCATATATCAAATTATCACATCGGCCCATATATCATATCGTCACATCGGCCCATATATCATATTTTCAAATCGGCCCATATATCAAATTATCACATCGGCCCATATATCATATCATCACATCGGCCCATATATCATATTTTCACATTGGCCCATATAGCAAATTTTATCGATTTGGCCCATTAGGGGTATTTTCGTAATTTTTCACGGTGTTAATATCGATTTTGTCAATTTTATCAAAATAAAGAGATCTAAGACAATTTTTCCGATTCCACAAAAATTCGATTTAATCAAGCGATTTACTACCAATACGATATTAATCTTTAACCCACAGAATACGGTGTGAGATTACACACCTGATTACGGTAAGCACTACGCTTTCTTGATCATCGACACCTAAAATATTAAAACGCTCGATTAGTCAACGTACGCGATTTAATAAATCTACTTTAAAAAAAACGATCTAAAATTTTACCCTCGGGATCGTGAACAACTAAGATTTGTCAGTTTTCCTCGGTTGACGGTCCACAACCCAGTGGAAAATCCCGAATCGCTGATGCCTCAGAATTGCAAACGACCTCGAATAGTCGATTCTCACCGGATGAGGGTCCACAACCCGGTGGAATGTCCCGAATCGCCGATACCGCCCTTCGCTTGAATTTAGGAGTAGGGATCGCTAATCCGCTCCTTTTTAGATCTCCACTCGACTTCCCAATCGAACCGGTACCATAAGCCTCCATTCGGTTAGATCTTAAGTAGATCGAAATTATGATAAAATATGGACTTATCAAAATGGTAAAGATCGGCTTACCACTAATTTCCGAGTGATCAACGATTGGATAGATCAAGCGATTAAATCCCTATAATATAATCGGTTAATCATTCCCATACTAATAATCATCTTAATGAATAAAGAATGATTATAAAATCCGTGAAGAACTCTTACCTTAAAGATTTTAGGACCGATTTCTAGCGATCATACGATGACTTCGGAAGAATAAAGGTTTCGGCCTTCCACTATATCACTACGAAGAAGAAAGAGATCTTGTTTGAGAGGGAGTAAGTGATGGTCTCGGTCAAAAAGACCCTCCCAAACAAAATATAGATTCGACAATAGAAGAAAGAAAGAAAAAAATAAATAGTTGAAAAGAACACTTACCGATTAAATCAAGAAATGATTGCTAAAATGGATGAGAAGAAAAGATAAAGAAGAGATGAAGATTCGGTCATAGAGGAAAATATATGTTGATATTCGGCTATGGGGAATAATCAAACAACAATATGTGATTTAATGGTGGTGTTGGTTTAGAGAAGAGAAAAGATTAGAGGAATGGTTAAAAGAAAGAATGAGAGGTTGGATGGATGATAGGTTGTTCGGCTATCCAAGAAAGATGAACAAGGGATGAAGGTTTTGACCAAACAAAAGAGGAGGAAAATGCACAATTGTGCTAGGAGGATTCGACAAAGAGGAGAGAATAGAAGAAAAACCAAAACTCACAAAGAGTAGAAATTTTGAGAAAATGACACAATTAATGCCAATGGTATTTTTGACCAAAACTAACACTTTAGTCTCACCAAAGCATCAAGCAAAATTCGGCTATCACCCTATAGCCCCAAAACCGTCCACATTCATGCCCCGAAAGGACAATAGTTTGGCCACCCAAACTTTCTAAAACAATCTCCATGAAATAAGCCACATGTTCCCCTTACTTGCCTTATTCTTTTGATTCCTTTCCCCAACCTCAACCTTTCCTTATTTCTTAGCCACCTTACCAAAAATAAAGAAGTCCAACTTGCCATATATACTTCTTGGCCGACACTTAAAGAAAGAGTGCAAAAATATAAATAAAAAATTTGCACACAATGGGATTTGAACCTCTTCCCTCAAGGTACATCATGTGGCGCCATATCCTTTCTACCAATTGCTCATTTATGCTAGCTATTTACTCAATTATTTCCATAAGCTTTAAGGTCACTTACCCTATCTCCGTAAAGTGCTAAATGCCAAAAAAATTTACTAGGTCCAAATAAACCTCGAGCCTTCTCAGGACCTCCTAAACATGCACAATTAATAATCTAACTAGCTTAACACCAAAAATAATGCAACACATAAAATTTCATATTTTAGGATGTTACAATTCTACCCCCCTTAAAGAAAATTTCGTCCTCGAAATTTACCTGATTAAAAGAGGTGAGGATATTGCTGCTGAATCGCGTCCTCAGGCTCCCATGTAGCTTTCTCTGATCCGTGATTGCGCCATAAAACCTTGACTAACGGTACCGACTTCCTTCTCAGCACCTTAACATCCCGATCTAAAATTTGCACTGGCTCCTCCTCGAACGACAAGTCAGGTCTTATCTCAACTTCCTCTACCGGTACTATATGTGACGGATTTGATCGGTAACGCCTTAACATTGAGAGATGAAATACACTATGTATCTGACTCAACTCCGAAGGTAGCTCAAGCTGATAAGCTACTGGCCCAACACGTTTCAACACACGGTACGATCCGATAAACCTAGGGATCAACTTGCCCTTCCTTCCAAATCTGAAGATCTTCTTCCAGGGTGAGACCTTTAGAAAGACTTGATCTCCCACCGCAAACTCAATATCCTTACGCTTCAGATCCGCATAAGATTTTTGTCTATCTGAAGCTTCCTTTAACCGTGCCCGAATTACCTTTACTTTTTCCTCCGTCTCTAATATCAGCTCAGGGCCCAATAACTGTCGCTCCCCCAATTAAGTCCAACAAGTAGGAGTACGACATCTACGACCATACAATGCCTCGTAGGGTGCCATCGGATCTTTGGATTGATAGCTATTGTTATATGCAAACTCTGCCAACGGTAGGAAATCTTCCCAACTACCCCTGAAGTCAATCACACAGCCCCTTAACATGTCTTCCAGAATCTGGATTACTCTCTCCGATTGACCATTGACTGAGGATGAAATGCCGTACTGAAATTCAACTTGGTTCCCAAAGCTTCATGTAAGGCTTTCCAAAACCATGATGTAAACCTAGGGTCCCTGTCTGATATAATAAACACTGGTACCCCATGTAACCTCACGATCTCTGCTACGTACAACTTGGCCAACTTCTGCAATGAATAATCCGTACGAACAGGTAGGAAATGGGCAGTCTTCGTCAATCGATCCACTATTACCCAAACAGAATCTTTCTTAGTAGGCGTTAAGGGTAACCCACTAACAAAGTCCATCGTTATCCGTTCCCATTTCCATAATGGAATCTTCACCGGTTGTAGTAATCCCGACGGCATTTGATGTTCTGCCTTCACTTGCTGACATGTCAAGCACCTACTCACAAAATCAGTAACCTCTCGTTTCAACCCTGGCCACCAATACTGCTCACGGAGGTCTCGATACATTTTATTTCCCCCGGGGTGCATAGCATAAGGACTACTATGCGTCTCACGCAGAATCATTTGTCTCATTTCCGAATCTCTGGGCATACAAATTCTTCCACGGAAACACAATACTCCATCATTATTCAATCCAAAATCCCCTATCACACCACCTTCCACTTGCTGAAGTAAAGAACCCAACCTTTCATCTAATAACTGTTTTTCCTTAATATGACCAATCCACGCAGGCTTCACCTGAAGTTCGGCTAGCAGACTACCATCTTCATACAAACTGAGATGAGCGAACATCGCTCTCAAATCCGATATCACCTTACGACTCAATGTATCTGCCACCACGTTAGCCTTTCCGGGATGATACTCGATTGAGAAGTCATAATCCTTCAACAGTTCTATCCACCGCCGCTGTCTTAAGTTTAACTCCTTTTGGGTGAGAAGGTACTTTAGACTCTTATGATCCGTATAGATGATCAACTTCTCACCGTATAGGTAATGTCTCCAAATCTTCAAAGCAAACACCACCGCAGCCAACTCCAAATCATGAGTGGGATAATTCACTTCGTGCGGCCTTAACTAACGAGATGCATAAGCCACCACTTTACCTCATTGCATCAATACACATCCCAAGCCCGTGTGTGACGTATCGTAGTAAACAATAAACTCTTTTCCAGTGTAATATCCTAAAATTTGAGTATCTGTTGTGTTGGCTTGGGTATGAATTTTGTGTGTTAGCATAGTCTTATGAAGGCTTGATTTTATTTAGGAAGCTAGAATAAATTTTAGTATGGTTTATTTAATGAAGTGGATTAAGTGAGCTTGACATTTAAGTTAATTTAAGTGTTAAATTAAAGCACAAGAGGAGTAAGTGGCAAGATGGTTAAGGAGCTTGAAAGGTTGTTTGAGGTTAGAGGTTCGAGTAGTATGTTTAGCATTTTGAAGGTTTATTTTTGAATCCTAGCATTTATGGACGGTCAACCTTTGTTTATGATAGGTTGGACTCTTAATTTTGGTAAGTTGAATTTTGGTTTAAGGAAAGCTTGAAATTGGGGATAAGAATCTTAAGGTTATGGAAGGTTATCTTAAAGTTATGGTATTATGAGGGGACAAAAGGCATGGAATATGGAGGATGTTTTGGAAACTTTATTCAAGGCTTTAGTGCATGTATGTGGACGGCATGTATGGCTAGGGGGGTGGCTGAATGTAATAGGTAGTTTGGGGGGGATATTGGCCAATTTTGTCATTTGAACATCTTTTTGCATTTTTGTTTTCCCTCTCCAAAAACTCTTTCTTTGGCCGAATGTCATTGTGCATTTTGTGCAAATTTAGCTTTTGTTTTAGCTCTTATTTTGTTGAACCAAAAATGCTATTTCCTTTCTTTCATCTTTGCTTTTGAAACCAAAACTTCATTTTGGTATTTTTGCACTTTTCTTTTAGGCAAAATAGGTGTTGGCGAATCTCATCTCTCCCACATCTCTCTTTTCTTTTCTTTTTGACATTTGTTCATAATCACATTTTCTTTTACACTCTCTTGCCGAATATTTCTCCATCTCAAATACCATTTCTTTTCATTTGTTCAAAGATAAAACATCTACTTCCATTCTATTTTTCTTTTCTTCACCATAGCCGAATCTTCTACTTCTTTTTAGTATTATTTTTGGCCGAATATTCAAAGGTAGACTCTCCTTGGTTTTCTTCTATCGATTTTGGATAAAAAGGGGTAAGTGTTCATGGACGTTTTATTTCTTTTCTTTCTCGTTTCTATGATGTTTTCTTGTCGACAAAGGCCGAACCTTTGGGCATTGTTTTGCAAGGTTCTAACCATTTTTTTAGGATTCGATTATTCTCTTAGGCTCATTAGGATTTCGGAAGCAATCGATTTAAGCCATTCCTTTAGCAAATCGATGTTGGTAAGTCAAGTGGTAAGGATTCTATACTCTTAAAGTTGGTTGAGAAAGCCTAAGGTTATTTGGATTAAGATATGTTGTTGGCTGAATGGTTTTCATTAAAATATTGTGATATGGCCGATTGTAGGACAAAGTGATCTAGTGCGGTAGATCGGATCATCGAATTTTAGTATTGCTTTGGTGAAAGGTGTGTATCTTACACACTTTATAATTTGGTTTATATATGTATATTTGTGTGTTATATAACTAATCATATTATGAAAGTGGGTAAATCGATGAGATCTGGATATGATACCATGATGGTATGAATGAGGATTCGGGTAAGTCCATTTCAATATGTTGTTAATACATGTGGATTGAAATCATGATCTACGATTTATGATATATTCGTTATGAGATACATATCAAAGTTTATTGACATGATTTGTCTATCTATTGCATTGGTATGGGCAATATGAGAGGGGGGAAGATTGATAACGTGTCTTGGACACGGAGGTTTAGTACCTCCGGTGATTTGGTATCACATTCGTGTCTTCGACACCGAGGTTTGGCACCTCATAGCGACTCGTCCACTGTGGTTAATACCACCATGGGTTGGCCCTACTTTTGAGATATGGGATTGTCGCGATGATTTGGTATCACACGTGGGTTGGCCCCACAACTTGATGATTCGTGTCTTCGGACACGGTGGTTTTAGCACCACGGTGATTTGGTATCACATTCGTGTCTTGGACACGGAGGTTTGGCACCTCATAGCGACTCGTCCCGTGGTTAATACCACCGTGGGTTGGC
Source organism: Gossypium sturtianum (assembly GCA_025698515.1). Lineage (NCBI taxonomy): Eukaryota > Viridiplantae > Streptophyta > Magnoliopsida > Malvales > Malvaceae > Gossypium > Gossypium sturtianum. Next base: position 65,595,000 of record CM046953.1, read on the forward strand.
CCCACTTTTGAGATATGGGATAAAATGCGCGGTGATTTGGTATCACACGTGGGTTGGCCCCACAGATGGATTATTTGTGACTTTGGTCACGGTGATTTGGTATCACATTTATATCGTGACCGGTCACGGTGGTTTGGCACCACCCGGTGGTTTGGTACCACACGGGGTAGAAAAGGAGTTATGGATGGCTAGGTTGGGTGCATTATACATATATGTTGCTTTGTTATAATTTGTGTAAGTATGTGGTATTTACAGGGAGAGGGAATATGCATTGAGTCTTGGTGACTCACCCTCTCCCTTATATTTTCAGGTGATTCGTGAGATCACGGATATGGGCCGGATGGACTCGAGGAGGCCATGCAATAAAGTTTGGTTTTACATGAACTTCCATTTGGGTACTTTATTTTAATTTGGTTTTCATATTGTATGGATTTGTAATAAGGCTGTTTAATTATGTTTTGGATTATTTTTATGTTTTGAATATATTTAAAATATGGCTTATAAATTACTTGGTTAATCTAATAATTGAGCTCAAAGTTTTCTAAACTAAAAACTCGCAATGGTTTTAAAAATCTTACCATCGGGTAATATGAATAGTTCGATAGAAAAATTACAAGTTAAGTGTTTTCAACAAATTAAGTGATTTCCAAAATTGAGTTTCTATACTCAATTGCAAAGCGGATTTTCAAAGTGATATTTCAAATTTTCTTAAAAAGATATAAATGTTTTCTATCCTATGATTTATCAACTAAGTTTTATGTAATTCAAAGTAAATCTCAGTTTTAACTTATTTTCGACAAATAAAGAATTTCAAAGAGTTTTTCACAAAATTTAATTGTTAATTCGATTCTTTCAAAAATATTTTCCTTAGTGACATACCAGATTCGGTCGTGGCGTATTGACCGGGTTTGGGGTGTTAAAAATTGGTATCAGAGCCAAGCTCAAAAGCTCGGCTGTGGGCCCGAGGCCCATAATGTTTTAAAGAATGGATTTTAAAATGTTTTGTTGAAAATTATATGGTTGGAAAGGCATGGCCTCGAGTCTCAGACATCAATCCATACAGTAAGTACATCAAATTGTTGATTTTGATGATATGATATGATGATGTTGGCATGATTGTATAGTAGTAGGAACTACTCTAGAGACCCAAACTATAGGTTGAATGTACTCGCGAAACAACTTCTTATTAAAATTATTCATAAAACTGTGTTTTAAGAAAGTGGAATAATGACTAATGCATAATGCTTTTTAATCGAGATAAGTCGAGACTTTAGACATGAGTACTCGTGGTCGAGGTCGTATGATTCGTGGGACGCAGTCTGGGGTAGGATGGGCGTGTGCGAGCCGATGAAGGTCCGGTCAAGGATCCTAAAATGAGGTACCACTACCCCCACCACCAGCAGTTGGAGTTGAGCAACAGGATCAAATGGGGGATGACGGAGTGTCTCAGGCGATGCTGCAAGTTCTTGAGAGGGTAGCTGGAATAGGTGGAGGCGCAGAATTGAAAATCCGTATCGGCGACTTGAGCCAATGGAGTGAGGTATTTCGAGGTGTTTCAGCGTGGCTCCTAGTGCGGTGAATATTGGCTAGAGGCGACGGAGCGAATCATGGATGATTTGGATTTGAATGCCGAGGAAAAGGTGAAAGGGATCGTATCGCTTCTTCGGGATGAGTCATATCGGTGGTGGCTCACGATCTGAGAATGGTCTTTGCGGCGGAGGATCTCACTTGGGATTATTTCAAGGCAGCGTATCGGTGGAAATACGTTGGGTCTAATTACATTGATGTGCGGCGTAAGGCATTTACGAGTTTGATCCAAGGTAGTAAGTGCGTGTCGAATATGAGGAAATTTTTAAGGCGAGCCGGTATCTTTGGAGGTATTGTGGCATCGAGCACGAGCGATGTGTTCGATTCGAAGATGGTTTGAGGGACGCAGTGAGATTGTTGATTGCTCCACATCGGGGCGCGAGTTTCTTTGCTTTGGTTGAAAAGGCTAAGATATTTGAAGGAATCAAAGGAATCTGCAAAGGCGAGTTACGATGGAACAAGCATAAGAGAGGTTACGGATCATTGGGATCGATCGGTAATTCTCAAAAGAGGGCTAGGCAAAGTGGGCCGAATCGATCTGGGAGGCACATTCATCGCTGTCGGGGACCGAACGCGGTGTAGCCGATGTGAGAAATATCATTGGAGCGAATGTTGGACCGGAGGAAAGGATGTTTCGAGTGTGGCTCATTTGGATCATCGTGTGAGAGACCGTCCACGTAAGCTAGCGAGAATCGATCGAGGTCAAGGTCGTGCTCGATTCGAGAAATGAGGGACCGCCACCACAAAGAGGTCGTGGTAATGGTAGGAGGTAATGGTTACAGTCGAGGTGCGGAGCATCTGGCGGAGGTCGCGGCAAAACCGAGGCAAGACGGCTGGTTTTGGTGTATGCGGCGAGGCGTCGAGAGGAGGCGGCGCTTGCCGGGACGTCATAACCGTGCGTTCTTAATCTTTGGTGAACCATATCTTGCTTTGATAGATGTGGGTTCGATACATTCGTATGTTGCGGTAACATAGTAGAGACTATGAATCTAGACTCGAGACTACTTCTAGGACGATGATGATGATTTAGCCCTGCGGGTCACTCTGTAGAAGTAAATAATTTGTATAGAGATGTGCCCCTAGAACTCAAAGGGGTAGCGTTCGTAGGCGATCGATGGAATTGCCATTTGAGGAGTTCGATCGATACTTGGGATGGACTGTTGGCCAAGTCACCGAGCAAGTTTGGATTGCTTATTTGCTAAGCGCATGGTTTTGAAGTCGATTGAGGGCATAGAGGTGGTCATGATAGGTAATAGAAGAGATTATCTATCCAACGTGGTATCTGCGTTGAAAAGTCGTGAAGTTGGTTAGAAAGGGCTGTGAGGCATTCGTGGTCCATGTGTGTGCGTTGGAGGCTAAGGAGTCTAATGTGGGAATGTCCGCACGATAAAGGAATATGTTGGCGTATTTCTGAAGAACTTAAGGGACTACCTGCGGACCGTGAAGTTGAATTTGGTATAGATCATTACCCGGAACAACGTCGGTGTCTATAGCCGTATAGGATGGCACCAAAGGAATTGATGGAATTAAAGGCTCGATTCGGGAGTTGTTGGATCGAGGTTTCATTCGACCAAGTGTTTCGCCATGGGGAGCGTTTGGTACTTTTGTCAAGAAGAAAGATGGTGCGATGCGGATGTGTATAGACTCTACGCTTGATTGAATAAGGCGACGATCAAAAACAAGTATCCTTTGCGAGGATAGATGACTTGTTTGATCGACCAAGGAAGCGCGATTTTCTCCAAGATTGATTTAAGGTGCGGATATCATCAAATTTGAAGGTGAAAGAGGCTGATATCCATAAGACGGCATTTCGTACTCGGTATGGGCACTACGAGTTTCTGGTAATGCCGTTTGGGTTGACTAACGCGCCGGCAGCATTCATGGACATGATGAATCGGGTATTCCAGCAGTTTTTGGATCAGTTTGTTGTGGTATTTATAGACGATATTTTGGTATACTCAAAGTCAGAGGAGGAGCATGATGCGCATTTGCGAGTAGTGTTGCAGATTCTGAGGGAAAAGCAGTTGTACGCCAAATTTAGTAAGTGCGAGTTCTGGCTTAGGGAGGTGACTTTCTTGGGTCACGTAGTATCGGTGAGGATTAGAGTGGATCCTCGAAAGATTGAGGCGATGTTGGATTGAAGCCGCCTAAGTCGATGGTGAGATTCGGAGTTTTCTTACAGAAGATTTGTAGAGGATTTTCTTTGATAGCGGCACCTATGACCAAGTTATTGAGGAAAGGAGTTCCATTTGTGTGGACAGAGAAGCGGCAAGGAAGTTTCGACAAGTTGAAGAAGATTCATTGAAGCTCGGTTTTGATTCAACCCGAGGCGGGCAAGGAATTCACAGTTTCTTGTGATGCATCATATCTTGGTTTGGGATGTGTCTTTGATGCGGGAAGGGAAGGTAGTAGCTTATGCATCTCGGCGATTGAGACCACATGAGGTTAATTATCGGCGCATGACTTGGAATTATTCGTTGTGGTTTTGCTTTGAAGATATGGAGACACTATTTATGCGGAGAGAAGTCGATAGTCTACACGGATCACAAGAGTCTTAAGTATCTTTTGACTCAGAAGGATTTGAACTTAAGGCAGCGTAGATGGATTGAGTTGTTGAAGGACTACGACTATTCGATTGAGTATCATCCGGGCAAGGCTAACGTGGTGGCAGACGCGTTGAGCCGTAAGGTTGTGTTGACTTAAGATCGATGTTTGCTCGTCTTAGCTTATATGACGATGGGAGTCTTTTGGCTGAATTGCAAGTCAAGCCGACTTGGTTAGAGCAAATCAAGGAGAAGCAGTTAGAGGATGATGGTTTGAATGATCGGAGGTTCTGAGTTTGAGAATGGTGGTTTAGAGGATTATAGTTTGTCAAGGATGAAGTATTGTGTTTTAAAGGAAGAGCTTGTATGCCAAAGGATGTTGAGTTGAGGCAAAGGATTCTTTGGGACGCACATAGCAGCCCATACGCTATGCATCCTGGAGGTAGCAAGATGTATCAGGATTTAAGAGAGCGATTTTGGTGGCAGTGCGAAGTGTGAGGTAATGGCGAGTTTGTGGGCAAATGTCCGACGTGTCGGCGAGTCAAAGCGAGCATCGATTACCATCCAGGTTACTTCACCGGTGAAGATTCTACACGATGGAAGTGGGAAAGGATCACTATGGACTTTGTCGGTGGATTACCTCTACGCCTAGTAAGAAGGATTGATTTGGGTGATTGTGGATCGTCGACTAAGTCACTCATTTCATTCGGTAAGGATGGATTATTCGCTTGAAGTTAGCTAAGTTGTATGTAGCGGAGATAGTGAGGTTGCGGTGTACGATTGTCGATCATCTCGAGACAGAGATCCTAGATTTACGTCGAGGTTTTGGAGAGCGTTACATCGGGCTTTGGAGTGCAGCGGTTGGATTTTAGTACCGCATTTCATCCATGATCGGACGGGCGATCGGGAAAGAGTTATCTGATTTGAGAGGATATGTTGAGAGGTTGTGTATTGGACTTGAGGCGGTGGGAAGAGTTTTACCATTATTGAGTTCGCATACAACAATAGTTACCGGACAAGCATTAAGATGGCACCATATGAGGCGTTGTATGGTAGGAGGTGTCGCACACCTACATCTTTGGACCGAGTTTGGTGGCGTCGGATGTTAGGACCGAGTTGGTTGCGCAGGACCGAGGATAAGGTTAAGACGATTCAGGCTCGTCTGAAGGAAGCTTCGGATAGGCAGAAGTCATATGCAGATCTCAAGCGGAGGGATATAGAGTTTGCCGTGGTTGACAAAGTTTTTCTGAAGGTCTCGCCATGGAAGAAAGTGTTAAGATTTGGGAGAAAAGGCAAGTTAAGTCCAAGGTTCATTGGACCGTATAAGGTGTTGAGACGAGTGGGACCAGTAGCCTATCAGCTCGAGTTGCCATCGAGTGAGTCAGATTCACGATGTGTTCCATGTCTCCATGCTTAGACGCTATCGTTACGATCCATCGCATGTTGTGGCGATAGAGGAAATAGAGGTGAGTCCAGATCGGCGGTAGAAGAACACATGCGATTCTAGATCGAGATGTGAAAGTTTTTGCGTAGGAAGTCCGTTCCTTTAGTGAAGATTTTATGGAGGAATCATGGCGTGGAAGAAGCTACGTGGGAACAGGAGGATGCGATGAGGCAAAGCAGTACCCTCAACTCTTTTGAGCGAGTAATTTCGAGGGCGAATTTTTTTAAGAGGGTAGAATTGTAATATCCTAAAATTTGAGTATCTGTTGTGTTGGCTTGGGTATGAATTTTGTGTGTTAGCATAGTCTTATGAAGGCTTGATTTTATTTAGGAAGCTAGAATAAATTTTAGTATGGTTTATTTAATGAAGTGGATTAAGTGAGCTTGACACTTAAGTTAATTTAAGTGTTAAATTAAAGCACAAGAGGAGTAAGTGGCAAGATGGTTAAGGAGCTTGAAAGGTTGTTTGAGGTTAGAGGTTCGAGTAGCATGTTTAGCATTTTGAAGGTTTATTTTTGAATCCTAGTATTTATGGACGGTCAACCTTTGTTTATGATAGGTTAGACTCTTAATTTTGGTAAGTTGAATTTTGGTTTAAGGAAAGCTTGAAATTGGGGATAAGAATCTTAAGGTTATGGAAGGTTATCTTAAAGTTATGGTATTATGAGGGGACAAAAGGCATGGAATATGGAGGATGTTTTGGAAACTTTATTCAAGGCTTTAGTGCATGTATGTGGACGGCATGTATAGCTAGGGGTGGCCAGAATGTAATAGGTAGTTTGGGGGATATTGGCCAATTTTTGTCATTTGAACATCTTTTGCATTTTTGTTTTCCCTCTCCAAAAACTCTTTCTTTGGCCGAATGTCATTGTGCATTTTGTGCAAATTTAGCTTTTGTTTTAGCTCTTATTTTGTTGAACCAAAATGCTATTTCCTTTCTTTCATCTTTGCTTTTGAAACCAAAACTTCATTTTGGTATTTTTGCACTTTTCTTTTAGGCAAAATAGGTGTTGGCCGAATCTCATCTCTCCCACATCTCTCTTTTCTTTTCTTTTTGACATTTGTTCATAATCACATTTTCTTTTACACTCTCTTGGCCGAATATTTCTCCATCTCAAATACCATTTCTTTTTCATTTGTTCAAAGATAAAACATCTACTTCCATTCTGTTTTTCTTTTCTTCACCATAGCCGAATCTTCTACTTCCTTTTAGTATTATTTTTGGCCGAATATTCAAGGGTAAACTCTCCTTGGTTTTCTTCTATCGTTTTTGGATAAAAAGGGGTAAGTGTTCATGGACGTTTTCTTTCTTTTCATTCTCGTTTCTATGATGTTTTCTTGTCGACAAAGGCCGAACCTTTGGGCATTATTTTGCAAGGTTCTAACCATTTTTTTTAGGATTCCATTATTCTCTTAGGCTCATTGGGATTTCGAAAGCAATCGATTTAAGCCATTCCTTTAGCAAATCGAAGTTGGTAAGTCAAGTGGTAAGGATTCTATACTCTTAAAGTTGGTTGAGGAAGCCTAAGGTTATTTGGATTAAGATATGTTGTTGGCCGAATGGTTTTCATTAAAATATTGTGATATGGCCGATTGTAGGACAAAGTGATCTAGTGCGGTAGATCGGATCATCGGATTTTAGTATTGCTTTGGTGAAAGGTGTGTATCTTACACACTTTATAATTTGGTTTATATATGTATATTTGTGTGTTATATAACTAATCATATTATGAAAGTGGGTAAATCGATGAGATCTGGATATGATACCATGATGGTATGAATGAGGATTCGGGTAAGTCCGTTTCAATATGTTGTTAATACATGTGGATTGAAATCATGATCTACGATTTATGATATATTCGTTATGAGATACATATCAAAGTTTATTGACATGATTTGTCTATCTATTGCATTGGTATGGGCAATATGAGAGGAGGGAGAAGATTGATATCGTGTCTTCGGACACCATAGGTTTGGTACCTCCAGTGATTTGGTATCACATTCGTGTCTTCGGACACCAGAGGTTTGGCACCTCATAGCGACTCGTCCCTGTGGTTAATACCACCGTGGGTTGGCCCCACTTTTGAGATATGGGATTGTCGCCAGTGATTTGGTATCACGTGGGTTGGCCCCACAACTTGATGATTCGTGTCTTGGACACCGGTGGTTTGGCACCACCGGTGATTTGGTATCACATTCGTGTCTTGGACACGGAGGTTTGGCACCTCATAGCGACTCGTCCACGTGGTTAATACCACCGTGGGTTGGCCCCACTTTTGAGATATGGGATCGTCACGCGGTGATTTGGTATCACCGTGGGTTGGCCCCACAGATGGATTATTTGTGACTTTGGTCACGGTGATTTGGTATCACATTTATATCGTGACTTGGTCACGGTGGTTTGGCACCACCGGTGGTTTGGTACCACACGGGGTAGAAAAGGAGTTATGGATGGCTAGGTTGGGTGCATTATACATATATGTTGCTTTGTTATAATTTGTGTAAGTATGTGGTATTTACCCGGGAGAGGGAATATGCACTGAGTCTTGGTGACTCACCTTCTCCTTATATTTCGGGTGATTCGTGAGATCGCGGATATGGGCCGGATGGACTCGAGGAGGCCATGCAATAAAGTTTGGTTTTACATGAACTTCCATTTGGGTACTTTATTTTAATTTGGTTTTCATATTTTATGGATTTGTAATAAGGCCTGTTTAATTATGTTTTGGATTATTTTTATGTTTTGAATATATTTAAAATATGGCTTATAAATTACTTGGTTAATCTAATAATTGAGCTCAAAGTTTTCTAAACTAAAAACTCGCAATGGTTTTAAAAATCTTACCATCGGGTAATATGAATAGTTCGATAGAAAAATTACAAGTTAAGTGTTTTCAACAAATTAAGTGATTTCCAAAATTCAGGTTTCTATACTCAATTGCAAACGGATTTTCAAAGTGATATTTCAAATTTTCTTAAAAAGATATAAATGTTTTCTATCCTATGATTTATCAACTAAGTTTTAAAGTTTTATGTAATTCAAAGTAAATCTCAGTTTTAACTTATTTTCGACAAATAAAGAATTTCAAAGAGTTTTTCACAAAATTTAATTGTTAATTTGATTCTTTCAAAAATATTTTCCTTAGTGACATACCAGATTCGGTCGTGGCGTATTGACCGGGTTTGGGGTGTTACATCCAGCCTCGGGTTGAATTAATACTGGCGCTTCTGTCAGAATCCTCTTCAATTTCTCAAAGCTCTCTTGCTGCTGATCTGACAACACAAATGGTACTCCCTTGCGCAATAGCTTAGTTAGGGGCACATAAATCAACGAAAACCCTTCAATGAAACGCCTATAGTAACCTGCCAATCCTAGGAAACTCCGAATTTCAGCCACTGACTTCGGTGGTTTCCAATCCAACACAGCCTCTACTTTCTGGGGATCAACTCTAATTCCTTCGGCCGACACAACATGCCCCAAGAAGGTCACTTCCTTTAGCCAAAATTCACACTTACTGAATTTGGCATAAAGTTACTTTTCCCGCAATATCGGCAATACCACCAGCAGATGCGAATCATGCTCTTCTTCATTCTTCGAGTATACCAAGATGTCATCTATGAACACCACCACAAACTGATCTAAGTAGGGTTGGAAAACCCAGTTCATCATGTCCATAAATGCAGCTGGTGCATTAGTTAACCCAAACGGCATCACCAAGAACTCATAATGTCCGTAACGAGTTCGAAACGCAGTCTTATGAATATCTGCCTCCTTGACCTTAAGTTGGTGATAACCAGATCTCAAATCTATCTTTGAGAAAACCGAAGCTCCTCTCAATTGATCGAACAGGTCATCGATTCTCGGCAATGGATACCTATTCTTGATCGTCAGTTTATTCAACTGCCTATAATCGATGCACATACGCATCGACCCATCCTCCTTCTTAACGAACAAGACCGGTGCTCCCCACGGTGACACACTCGATCGAATGAATCCCCTATCTAACAACTCCTAAATTTGAGCTTTAAGCTCCTCTAACTCCTTCGACGCCATTCTATAAGGAGCAATGGACACTGGAGCTGTTCCTGGCAATAACTCAATGCCAAACTCTACCTCCCGATCTGGAGGCAATCCAGGAAGTTCCTCGGGAAAACATCTGAAAACTCTTTCACCGTTCTAACGCCTTCCACCGACAATTCCTTAGCATCCAACGCACTAATGAAGGCTAGGAATGCTCCACACCCTTTTCGCACTAACTTTTCTGCCTTTAAAGCAGATACCACATTTGATAGATAGTTTCTCCTTTCACCTATTATCACCACTTCCTTATCTTCTGAAGTTCTTAGTGTCATCCGCTTTGCAGCATAATCCAAGTTCGCACGGTGTTTCACCAACCAGTCCATGCCCAAAATAAGGTCGAACTCGCCGAAAGGCAGTTCCATCAAATCCGCCAAAAATGTTTCTCCTTGAATTTCCAAGGGCACATCTCTAAACAATCTATTTACTATCACAGACTGTCCTAAAGGACTAATTACCATCATCTCTCTAGCAGTAATCTCAAATCTAATGTTCAGATTTCCAGACACAGCACTAGCAACATACAAATGGGTGGATCCGATATCTATCAAAGCAGTAACAGTTACATTAGATATGAAGAACGTACCAGTTATCACATCAGGTGCATCGCCATCCTCCCGGCGTCTGACCGCATAAACCAACCCTGGCTGCCTCGCCTCCGCATTACCCCTGAAACCAGTACCTCTACCCGGTGCACCCTGTCCTCGTCCTACGCCATTACCACCTCGACCTGGCCCACGGCCTCTCGGTGGCTGCTGAGTGCCTCTAGCTGGTTGTGCATTATAGTTACGAGCATCCTAAGTCTGAGCAGTCTGTCGAGGACAATCTTTGAGTTGATGGTCCTTGGAACCACATTTGAAACAACCACCGGTTCTCTTCCAGCATTCACACAGGTGTCGTTTTCATGATCGACACATGGTTGTATCTGATTGGTCGCAGCTGGTACTCTAGCTCGAGCTGGCTCATTATTCTTGAGCCTATTCTGAAACCCTCTAGCAGGACCTGAATACTTAAAGTCCCTCTTGCTCTTGCCTCTATCTTTTTCTCAGTTTTGCCGCTCTGAGTGCTTAGCCTCTTCAGCTATCTTGGCTTTCTCCACAAGTGTGGCAAAATTCCTTTCTTGTTGTGGGGCTATCGACACACGCAACTCATCACACACCGATCCTCAAACGCACTACGGTGTTCGTAGTCGGTTGGCACTATACCCCGGGCATAACGACTCAGACATATAAATTCCGCCTCATAAGCTGCCACAGTCTTACCTCCTTGGACCAGATTTAGGAATTCCTTCCTTCGGGCATCCACATAGCTAGCCCCGACATACTTTCCTTGGAATGCAGTTTTGAAGAAATCCCAGGTAACACGATCGGCCTGAGTGCCTTCCCGAATAGTAAGCCACCATTGATATGCCTCGTCTCTCAATAAGGACATAACTCCTCTCAGTTTCTGCTCGGCGGTGCAATCTAGATCATCCATGATCCGCTCCACTGCCTCGAGCCAATACTCTGCGACATTTGGGGCTACACCCGAGAAACCCCTAAAACCTCAGCACCATTTGATCTGAGTCGCTCTAAAATTGATCCACGAGCGGCTGGCCCAGTTCTAGCCCCAGCAACCCTTTCTAAAACCCGCAACATTACTTGGGACAGAGCAATGTCCTCCCTCATACGGTCTTGTGATCCAGTTTTAGTCACGGGTGACGCAGGTGCATCCATTTCCGGCATATGTCCTGACGCTTCAGACGCAACCCTAGCACCTCGGCCTCTACCACGGCCACGTCTACTGCGTTCACGTCCTCTAGCGCTCATATTGGCTAATTCGATTTAATCTGATTAGAAGTCTTATGAATCAATATACTATTTCGGTGTTTATTAAACAATGTTTTATGAAACATAATAAGTAAAGTCATTTTCGTAAACGCATCCTATAGTCTCAATCTCTATAGTTTTTACACCTAAAACTAAAAGTTATAGAGTGTTCCTATAGTCATATCACAATAATCATAATCATACATTAACATACACTTATTTGACTTGGTGTCGGATACCCATGGTGTCATATTTCCTTAAAAACATGCGTTCTAAATTTTACATTTCAAAACAGCTTTGAAAAAAATGTTTTTAAACCCAAACTACAGCCGAGTTTTTGAACCGGGCTCTGATACCATAAAATGAAACACCCCAAACCCGGCCCATGCGTTAAGGCCAGATCTGACATGTTACATGAGAAAAATACTACTAAGTCCTTGTAGCAGACCCAATTTGCCCGGCCCTTTAACCAAAAAAAAAAAAACAATCAACAACAGTCCATCAGTCCAAAATTAAAAAACAAAATCCATAAAAGTCCATGTCCATTACAAATTTAAAACCCAAAACAGACCCCAAAATACCCACTGCCCAATTTCTAAAACTAAGCCCAAAATCCTAAAATTTCAGAAACCTAAACCCTAAGAGCAGCGCCGCAAGCAGCCCCCACGCACGCGCGCGTCATGCACCCGCACCTCTGTACGCCCCACGCCGAGTGCCACGTACAACCACTGCTAAGCCTCTGTATCTGCAAAAAGAAACAAAAACAACAGCAAATACCCAGTGAGGATAACAGAAAATAGGGAATATTTTGTATTTTTTATTTTTTTATTTTATCCCTAAAATCGGTTATAAAAGTCGAAAGGGGAATCGATGTAAAAGGGGATTGGATTTTGATATATACAAACAGAGAAATATACAGAAAAAGAAAAGGTGATTTGCATCTTGATTCTAGGGGGTTCTTATTTTATTTTCTTTTTCTATTTTCATTTTATTTTCTTTTTGATTCGAAAAACACGAAAAAAGAAGTAAAAGAAAGAGATTTACCTAGAATCGGTCCTCCTCCTTCGTCGTAGTCGAAGTAAGGAGGCTCGAGACTGAGATTGGGCCTTCGAGTTTCGTCAGTTGCCATACATGGTGGCGTTTTGGATGGCCATTCGAAAGGTTTTGAAATCAGCTGAAAGGGAAACTAAAAGGGGATTAAGGTTTCGATTAAAACAAGGGTTAATGTGCCTTCAAACTCGGTTTTAATTCATTACGAGAACGGCGTCGTTTAGGCTTATTTCATTAGCCTCAAAACGTTGCCGTGTGAAGCCAACCCGACTTGAACCCGATCCAGCGCCTATAGGTCCGCGTGTTTTTGCGTTGATGGTACAATTGCATGTTCGGTCCTTCTGTTTTGCGTTCAAATTTAATTAAGCTTCCTTTTATTTCTTTTGTTTTTTTTATTTCTGCCCAAAGAGTTGCGCGCTGTTGTAATTTAGTCCAAATCTGTACGCAGCGTTTTCGCGAATGGAAATATTTCATTTTTAATCCCTAACTATTTATGTGCATTTTAATATAGTCATTAACTCTGTTTAAGTTTTTTTATAAAAGAGCCTATTAGTTTTATTCTTATTTCAACTAAGTATTTTCTTAGTTTACAAAATTTACTCATTTTTTATTCTCAAAAGCTGTTTTAATAAATTATTTATTAATTATTTTATTAATGTTACAATATTTTAATTTGTTTTATACTTCTATTCAAATATTTTTATTTTTTTATTTAAATATTCTATTTCAAAAATCTTCATTTATATGCTTCTTTATTTTTAAAATTTGATTTAAATACTGTTATATATCTCTAATTCACATATATATATAATTTGTATTAGAAATTATCTTATTTTATGTATATATATTATTAATTTCATATTATTTTATATATTTCCTTTTAAATCTATCTATGTATATATTTTATTCTAGATTTATATAAATATAATTGCTCATTTAAAGATCTTATTTTAAAATTATGTATTTATTTATCCCAATTACTCTTATATATCACTTGTATATTCTTTATTTATTATATAAATGTTTAACTTCAAATATGTTTATGTTTCTTGTTTTAAAGAATTGCATAATTAGTATTAAAATTATTCTATTGATTTCGTAACATTGTTGATGTATGTATTTTATTATTCTTATTATTTTGCTTATCCTTGATCCAATGTTTGATAATTATTGCTATTATGTATGTTTTAATTCTCATTTTATATTTATTTGTTGCTTGAAATTCAATAGCATTATATTTCATTTGTAAATAATTGCTCCATATTGTATGTTATTATGCCATAGCATTATATTCACTCAAAATGTCATGTTCTAACACTATTTGAGCTCTAAAATCATTTTTACTTAAAGTTTCAAAACAAGGTAATATTCGTGCATTTGGGAAATTCGAAGAAATCGTGCCCAATCGTGCTGGGTGTGGTTTTTTGTTTGACCAAATAAACGAATATCCTTTCAAATTTTGTCCATATTTTCAAAACAAGGTAATATTTGTACGTTTGGAAATACGAAGAAATCGTGCCCAATCGTGTTGGGTGTGGTTCTTTTGTTTGACCAAATAAACGAATATCCTTTCAAATTTTGTCCATATTTTCAAAATAAGGTAATATTTGTGCATTTGAAAATTCGAAGAAAACGTGCCCAATCGTGCTGGGTGTGGTTTTTTGTTTGTCCAAATAACCAAATACCCTTTCAAAATTTCCATACATGTGCTTGAAGGATTTTGGGGATGATCTTGAATTCGAAGACTCAGATTGTCGTATCCAATCGTGCTGGATGTGATACTCTATTCCTTCGGAACAAGGGAATCTCAATATTCAGTCAAGTTATTTAAAATATAAAAACATAATTTCAAAACCATCTCAAACTTTTCAACATTAGGACATCAATTAGTCAATTTGGTACCAATTTTGGGCGTTGCGAGGGTGTTAATCCTTCATCGCACGTAACCGACTCCTGAACCCGTTTTTTTGAATTTTGCAAACCAAAATATTTTTATAGGTGACTCAATCACACCTAAACAAAAAGGATTGGTGGCGACTCCATATTTTTTAAAGTCGATTCTCGTTTTTTTAAAAAACCCGATAAAAAATGGTTTCGACAGTCCTTTTTCATTTGTACATAAAAAGATTTAGATTTAAAATCATTTAAAACAACTCCCATTTAAAAATTTTTAATAAAGTATTATTGAATAAAGATTGATTGATAAATCGATAAATTTTGAGATAAAATCTTATAAACCGTGACTTTAGAAATATTGTTAATAGTTCGAGAAGAATTTGGAATAAATTTTCGAAAAGTGTTGATAAAAATTTCCAAGAGAAATTTCCGAGTTCAAAAATATATTTATGAAAGCTTATTATGGAACCCTTTTTGTATATCCATTTTAAGAAAAACGTTTATTTAAATTTTTCAAAAAAGATCTCAATTAAAATACTTAGAGCAATTTATAAATTCGTCAAACATAAAACAAAACAAAAATTAATCTAGAGGCCTTATTACAAACCTTAACTCAAAATAGCAAAGTAATTAAAAATACTAAAAGAAATTCAAATTTCAAATTAAACCATTTTTTTTTCGTAGTATGGCCTCCACCAAGTCATCCATGGCCAAGTCTCCATCACTGATCATTACCTGAAAAATGATAAGGAAAATGGGGTGGGTTACTAGAACTTAGTGAATAACCCACTTACCGTTGTCCACTGGGCCAAAATCCCATTAAGTGATAATTTGGGCCTAAGCCCATTTACAATAATAATAACGTATCAATTACATCATGTGTATGAAATGCGATTCCCAAACCAAACCTAGTAATCCATCCGCTACACACCACCCGTACCAACCAACACACCTGTGGGGATCTTTTGTCAACCCACCCCGCCAACACACCAATCGCAGGCATTAAGCCATTTATATCAAATATAATTTTGTGGTCAAGCAACCAAAATATCAGAATTTACGTGGCATTGCCACTATACAGAATTGTGGCAGAGCCACCAAAACTTCTCTTCATCATTATCCCATCCCATGCAAATCATGTATATAATGCATAACAAATCATAATATAATAACAATCATTTATTCAGATATTTATTACAAAAAATTATGGCCCAAGTAACAAAATATCAAATTGGCCCATTTAGCAAATATCAGATCGGCCCATATATCAAAATATCACATCGGCCCATATATCATATCGTCACATCGGCCCATATATCATATTTTCAAATCGGCCCATATATCAAATTATCACATCGGCCCATATATCATATCATCACATCGGCCCATATATCATATTTTGACATTGGCCCATATAGTAAATTTTATCGATTTGGCCCATTAGGGGTATTTTCGTAATTTTTCACGGTGTAAATACCGGTTTTGTCAATTTTATCAAAATAAAGAGATCTAAGCCAATTTTTCTGATTTCAAAAAAATCTGATTTAATCAAGCGATTTACTACCAATACGATATTAATTTTTAACCCACAGAATACGGTGTGAGATTACACACCTGATTACAGTAAGCACTACGCTTTCTTGATCGTCGACACCTAAAATATTAAAACGCTCGATTAGTCAACGTACGCGATTTAATAAATCTACTTTAAAACAAACGATCTAAAATTTTACCCTCGGGATCGTGAACAACTACGATTTGTCAGTTTTCCCCGGTTGACGGTCCACAACCCAGTGGAAAATCCCGAATCACTGATGCCTCAGAATTATGGACGACCTCGAATAGTCGATTCTCACCGGATGAGGGTCCACAACCCGGTGGAAAGTCCCGAATCGCCGATACCGCCCTTCGCTTGAATTTAGGAGTAGGGATCGCTAATCCGCTCCTTTTTAGATCTCCACTCGACTTCCCAATCGAACCGGTACCACAAGCCTCCATTCGGTTAAATCTTAAGTAGATCGAAATTACGATAAAATATGGACTTATCAAAATGGTAAAGATCGGCTTACCACTAATTTCCGAGTGATCAACGATTGGATAGATCAAGCGATTAAATCCCTATAATATAATCGGTTAATCATTACCATACTAATAATCATCTTAACGAATAAAGAATGATTATAAAATCCGTGAAGAACTCTTACCTTAAAGATTTTAGGACCGATTTCTAGCGATCATACGATGACTTCGAAAGAATGAAGGTTTCGGCCTTCCACTATATCACTACGAAGAAGAAAGAGATCTTGTTTGAGAGGGAGTAAGTGATGGTCTCGGTCAAAAAGACCCTCCCAAACCAAAATATAGATTCGGCAATAGAAGAAAGAAAGAAAAAAATAAATAGTTGAAAAGAACACTTACCGATTAAATCAAGAAATGAGTGCTAAAATGGATGAGAAGAAAAGATAAAGAAGAGATGAAGATTCGGTCATAGAGGAAAATATATGTTGATATTCGACTATGGGGAATAATGAAACAAGAATATGTGATTTAATGGTGGTGTTGGTTTAGAGAAGAGAAAAGATTAGAGGAATGGTTAAAAGAAAGAATGAGAGGTTGGATGGATGATAGGTTGTTCGGCTATCCAAGAAAGATGAACAAGGGATGAAGGTTTTGACCAAACAAAAGAGGAGGAAAATGCACAATTGTGCTAGGAGGATTCGACAAAGAGGAGAGAATAGAAGAAAAACCAAAACTCACAAAGAGTAGAAATTTTGAGAAAATGACACAATTGATGCCAATGGTATTTTTGACCAAAACTAACACTTTAGTCTCACCAAAGCATCAAGCAAAATTCGGCTATCACCCTGTAGCCCCAAAACCGTCCACATTCATGCCCCTAAAGGACAAAAGTTTTGCCACCCAAACTTTCCAAAACAATCTCCATGAAATAAGCCACATGTTCCCCTTACTTGCCTTATTCTTTTGATTCCTTTCCCCAACCTCAACCTTTCCTTATTTCTTAGCCACCTTACCAAAAAAAAAGAAGTCCAACTTGCCATATATACTTCTTGGCCGACACTTAAGGAATGAGTGCAAAAATATAAATCAAAAATTTGCACACAATGGGATTTGAACCTCTTCCCGCAAGGTACATCATGTGGCACCATATCCTTTCTACCAATTGCTCATTTATGCTAGCTATTTACTCAATTATTTCCATAAGCTTTAAGGTCACTTACCCTATCTCCTTAAAGTGCTAAATGCCAAAAAATTTTACTAGGTCCAAATAAACCTCGAGCCTTCTCAGGACCTCCTAAACATGCACAATTAATAATCTAACTAGCTTAACACCAAAAATAATGCAACACATAAAATTCCAAATGTTAGGATGTTACACATCACGTATCTGAATACACAAGCACATTATAACCAATTTTGTAGCAACCCATAAGTATGAACATGCACAAATTATTACATATCATATAACCTAACTTAATGAACATTCCATCAATAATATACTTAGCATCTCAGTTATATTTTCAAATCCGCACCTCAAGACTTATACCTATCGTAAACCATGACATAATTCAAGCACTCATTAGCAAGCATATCAACCAATTTACACATAAACTCACCTTGACCGAGATCATATACACAAACATAAACATAGCAACCATGTTTCACATGTAATAAGCCCAAAGCCAAATTGCTAAAACCAAACACATAAAGCACTTAACCAAGAACACATAAACTGAACTTAAACATAGTGATCAAGCCATTTTCGCATGGCTATATATTTACATGTTCAAAAATCAAACATTCCATCTATGCTATACATGCCATAAACCCAAATTCAACTTAGTAAAATACTAAAAAACTGTCGATAGTGTGATTGGCTTTGCTGACGATCCCCGAGCTCGTAACGTGGTTCCAAACTCTATAAAACAGAGGTAACAAGAACACACACAGAGTAAGTTATTTAAGCTTAGTAAGTCATAAGCAAAAACTTCTATATTAACAAAGGCATATTAACATTTTACTAATAAAGTCAATTACACATGATTTCCAATACAAAGTTATCATTTACTATAAAGGTCATACTTTAATCATACATACATATCATATGGCCGAATATAAACATTCATATACACATATATATTTTCACTTTTAATATCACAATTACATCAATAGGCCGAATCCCTTATATGTTCAACTATGCTAACTCAAAATCTATATTCACATAACCTTTTATCATTTCAATTACCCAACTTACCTTGTTTTCATATAAACAAATAACTAACACATACCTGAACCTGTAATTCAATTTCACATTCGGTCTTTACTTCACATTGCCCGTACCGTTCGAAATTAAAAAGGA
The DNA here is from genome assembly GCA_025698515.1 of Gossypium sturtianum. Classification (NCBI taxonomy): domain Eukaryota; kingdom Viridiplantae; phylum Streptophyta; class Magnoliopsida; order Malvales; family Malvaceae; genus Gossypium; species Gossypium sturtianum. Next base: position 65,613,783 of record CM046953.1, read on the forward strand.
TACGCAGATAGTCGGAAGCTCGTACAATGCCAACGTCCCAGACGTGGTCTTACATGTAATCACATATCGATGCCACTGTCCCAGACAGGGTCTTACACGAATCAAATACGATGCCAACATCCCAAACGTGGTCTTACACGTAAACACAAGTCGATGCCAACGTCTCAGACGTGGTCTTACACGATTACACATATCGGAAATCCTATGTCATGACATATGTATCCTATCTATTCCTAGGGTTCGTACGAGACTTTCGAACGTTAAATCTCGATCGGATCGAACTCGAAATATAGCTCATTTGCTCAATACACATTCGACCAAACACAATTATATTCACAATAATTCCATTGATCATATAACATATATATATATTATCAAATTTAACGACATTTATATGCTTATTGACTTACCTCGGATACCGACGGACGAAATCAACTACTCGACTACTTTTGACTTCCCCCGATCTAATTCCGTTTTCTTCCGTTCTTGATCTTAATCAAGCTAGATTGGTGCCGAATACCCAAAGCTTTTCTATTTTCTTTTTCTTTTCTCTATTCGGTCATGAATGGATGATAATGGCCTTTTTATTTTATGTTTTGTTTTTATTATTATAACTTATAATATATTAATATAAATTTTAACTTATAAAATTAACATATAAAAACATATATATAAACACTTAATGCCGTCTACTACTTTATAAAATGGGCTAATTGCAACATAAATCCTCCATATTAAAAAGACAACAACAATTAGGCAGTTTCACAACTAACCATCAAATTTTCATTTTACGCGATTAAGCCCTTTTATTTAATCGGACACTCAAACAACGAAATTAAAACACGAAAATTTAACACAAGCAAATTCACACATAATAAACACTGAAAATAATTTTAAAATATTTTTTGAACTCGGATTTGTGGTCTCGAAACCACTATTCCAATTAGGGTCAAAATCGGGCTGTTATAGCAAACTTTAAGTTTGGGGGAATGCACATGGGGCTTAGAAAGGCACCCACATTTCAAAAAAAATTTTATGAAGCATGCAAGGTTTAATTAATGAAAATTGTTCAAAAAAAATTTTGTTACATTCGATGCCTAATTCTTGAATCATGTGAATTATCAATGAATGAGTTGGATAAATTTGACAGAAGATTGTAGCTTCAATTCTTTGATGAATGGATTAGGTTGCATGAGTAATGGATGACTGTCATCATTCCTTAAATCTTGAACAAATCTGCTTTTTACAGCTGCTTATATATGTATATATAGTTATAAAGTAGAGACACTCCAAAGTGGGTGTAATATGGAATGTTAAAAAGGGAACACTCCAATACAAGCGTTAGAAAAATCAATCTGGCCAAAGGTTGTCACTGCATGAGTGTGTGTCAGCGCAATTACGTATTCCCTAGGGGTTTGTTGCACCCCATCGTTGCTTCTCAGGAACAAGGGTACAGTAATGCAATGATATCCCTTATTCCGAAAAATATATATATGTATATAAATACTTAGTATTGTACAATAAATGATGTAATGGTAGATAGAGTTTAGGGCTTAAAGCATGATGCTAGCATTGATAAAGTTGCAACCTTATTCATTCATGCTTATGAATTGTCGATGCAATATTCTTTCACCTAAATGTGATTCATCCATTGGTAATTTAGAGGGTTCAAGTTGCTAGAATGATCATTTGCCTTAGTAAAAGTTCTTATCGCCTTGCTAGTTTCTATTTTACTTGAAGACAAGTAAAAACTCAATTTTGGTGGTGTGATAGCACTAGAACTAACATAGGTTTCCCCCTACTTATTGGTTAAGTTATTCCCATTTAGTTATCCTTAGCATACATTTTTAGCATTTTTAGTTTAGTAAATTACATTTGATAACTCAGTAAATCCTAGCCTATTTATCCTTAATTTTGCAATCTTATTTCATTAATGTCGCTGAATGAGTTAATCCTAGATTGTGTCCAGAATTGTCGCCACACTTGACAGCTGCCCAGATAAGAATCAAAATTGTATGAGCTGTCCAGTCTATTATAACCAACCTGTACGAACAAGGACAAACTAATTTTAGGGAAAGGACACCTGTACTATGGAGAAGGACATAAAAGGTGGACATGAGAAGAAAAATAGGGGCTAGAGCTTTTCTCTCCATCATCATCTTCATCATCCGACCTTGAAGCTTGCAACCATGGTAGCTTAAGCTTCTCACGGGTGAGCCAACGTGAAAACCAAATGCAAATTAGCTCCTGACGAGGTGACCTAAGTACGCGATAAGAGGGAAAAGAGAGATTCAGTTGAGTTGTCTAGGGATAGTATTCTCCATTCGATTCTTTCTTATTTCCTTTTTAACGCTGGTGATTAATCTCTGATTTCTGATTGTATGGAAGTATTGATGAATTCTTGGTGAAATTTTATCTTATTTAATCTTGCTTTTATTGTTTAATCTTGGGGTTTGAATGTTTTTTAACACGGAAGTGTTATTGCAGTCACTGACACTGGAAAGTCCAGTGACAGTTTAAGCCAACAAGCATTTCAACGGAAGTTGAGTGAGGATCAGAGGAATTTAGTCCACTTGTTCTTAATAGTGTTGTATTGCCTTCATTGAAAGCTGACGTTAATATGCATGTTTAAGTATTAGATTAAATAGAAGAGTAATGCTGGGTAAGATTTACATTTAATTTTATTGTATCGACAATCACCTATATTTTTATACCTTGTGAGCACTTAGTATTCTGTTGAAATTTCATGTTGGGGATCCCAGTTTATCATCATCATATTTTATTTTATTATTTTTAAATTATTGCATCGACAACTACCCTCACAATTTATCTCGTTTATATCCAATTATTGCATCGACATTAATAGACAAAAGACACCCATCCCTGTGGGATCGATATCCGACAGACTCACATATGTCTACTATACTTGCATCGACAATGTACGCTTGCACATTATTGCTGTGACGTTATACAGCCGATCAATATTCAACTAATTGTTGCTCCATCCAAAAAATTTGAGCACAACAACTGCCTACGGCAACATATTTTGCTTCGGTTGTGGACAAAGCTACACTATTTTGTTTCTTAGAGAACCACAAAACAAGCATGTTTCCTAAGAATTGACATGTTCCGAAAGTGCTTTTTCTATCTATCTTGCATCCTCCAAAATCTACATCGGAGTAAACGTGCAAACTAAATGATGAATCTTTGGGATACCAAAGTCCTAGGTTGGGAGTGTCCTTAAGGTACCTAAAGATTCCCTTATTGTCTTGTAAATGTGACTCCTTAGGATATGATTGAAATTGAGAGCATAAATAAACACTAAATATTATATCCGGTGTAACACCCCAAACCCGGCCCAAACACCATGACCAGATCTGGCATGTCACTTAGGGAGATTTTAAAAGATGTCGCAATTTCAGAAAATATTTTTCTTTTCTTAATTTTAACATTTTATTCGGGAAAACTAAATGGTTGGATGATTTATAAAAGATATACATTTTATATTTATGCCTTAGTGGATTAAAAACCGAAATTTGATACATGCCTTAACTTAATTAAAACGTAAAATGTAAATGTATAATAATAATAATAAAAGCCCAAAACAAACGAAAATATGAAGCTAGTGGCCCATGGCCTTATTACAATGAAATTTAAACCCACTGATTAAAAATATTAAAAATAAATAAACTAGTAAAGTCTTTTGCTGAATCAAAATTAATCCCTCGCATGGCCACCTTGCGCTCTTCTCCAACCCGGTCCGATGCACTAGGTGCTACCTGAAAGATGTTAAATAATGGGGTGAGTCGCGAGACTCAGTGTGCAACCCTCGTGCACCATCAGATTGGGCCTTAGCCCCACAGAATAGATAACAGAGTATAATATATCAGAAAATATGCAAAGCCCAACCCAATCCTAGGTTTCCATCCGCTACACACCACCCTTACCTGTCAATCACACCATTGGGGATTTCTACAATCAACCCACACCGCTACACACCATCGATGACAGTCATGCTGCAGATAGCTGCTCATCGTCAGATCATGGCAATAGCCACTACAACAGATCATGGCATTAGCCACTACAACAGATCATGGAAAAAGCCACTACAACAGATCATGGCAAAAGCCACTACAACAAAACACTTCCCCTTTCATCAATCACCCAACCCTATGCAACTCACAGAAACCGGCATACATGTTCATCATACCAAATTGACAGAAACATTCACTTTAGAATGACAGAGATCACTAACCTGGTGATTCGCCTTTACCCTCCTCGGGTTTTTAACAGCCATGCCGGTATTTCGGTATTTAGTAGAATATAACAGATTTATAAACATATACTAACAAGCAATCCAAATGGTGTGAGAATGTTACACACCTGATTAATACGTAGGACTACCCTCTATGTCGATACCCTCGCTAATCGGATCTACTGCCCTTCGTTTACAACTTTGCTCAAAAGCCGGAAGAACGTGAAGATAAGGCCTCTCCTTGAAATCCTGAAAGTGATACGATCCAAGGGCTACTGAACTCTGGCTTAGAAATATAAGCGATTGAATCCCCTCTACAGATGATTTCGGCTACCCCCTTGCAGAAAGATTCAGCAATCCCAGAAGAAGATCAAAGCATAGAAGGTTAGAGATCTAGGAAATTTCGGCTTTTAAGAAAATCCCGAAAAGATGAACAAGAGAAGGCTGATGTGTTTTTCGGATTTTAGAAGAATTGAGTGAGGAGTTTCGATTTCTGGCAGAAAAAGAGAAGAAGAAAAGAAAACAAGAAAGAGGCTTGGAGATTTTGGGTAGGAAAAAAAGAATGGAAACAGATTTCGGCAGCAGAGAAAGCTTTCAGAAAAACTCACAAAATTTTGACATTTTCTTCCCCTAACTAGCCGTCCCCCCCTTTACACACAGAGTCCAAATTTCGGCCACATCTAGCCTCCTGGATAGCCTCTCATCTTTTCCCTTATCCTTATCAGAACTCACATCCAAAAGAGTCCTACATCACCCCACTCCTTCCCCTTTCTTCTCTGCTCATTATCCACTTAAATAAAACATTAAAAATCCCTAAATTTTAGCCTTGTTGCCGTCCCCCCTAGCTCTCATTGGGCTGTCGAAATTAGCCCAATTTCTCGGGCTCCAAGCGGCCACACTGAGGCCCCCTTCTTTGCCTATTGGCGCCACTTATAACTCCCTCCTACTTCGCCTCTTCTTCTTGGGCCACAAGCCCATTTTGATATTTTAAACACAGATACCTATCTTAACTGCTCTAGAGTGTCTACACAAGAATTTAGCCAAGGCCTCAGCCCATACCCGAGCTCAATCTGAACCCCTAACTCTTAAATTAACACATTAACATATAACATACCAAAATGCACAGGCCCATTAATTCGGGATGTTATATCCGGTCTACTTGTGGTAAGAAAAAACAATGATCCTATCATAGACCTATAAAGTTTAGTGTCAACACATTTACCTCCTTCATCTTTATCAAGATTTTTTGAAGTGCTCATTGGTGTTGATTGATTCTTCAAGTCCTCCATTTTAAACTTCTTGAGCATTTCCTTGATGTATTTGGCTTGATTGATGAAGATATCATGTAACAGTCTATTTTTTAGTGGTGTCAAAAATAGTGGTTTCGGGGCCACAAATTCAACGAGTAAGTTCATAAATATTATTATTTAATATTTACGAGTCAAATATGGTATTTAAATAAATTTTGAATTGGCAATTTATGCTATTCGAATGAACAATTAGGTTCAAGTGGTAAGACCTTAAAGTCAAGTGGTTTTAGAAAATAAGGTATCAGGACCTCGTTTCTATAAACCGAGCTGTAAATATTTTTATAAATGTTATTAAGGTTGTATTAAAGTTTCGTTAAGAAATTTTAATGTTCAGATAGTTAATTAAGCAAAAAGGACTAAATCGTAATAGTTGAAAAAGTCAATCGCTATTAGTTTAAAGGTCTTAATTGATTAAAGAAACATAATTGGATGGCCTTAGTGGATAAATTAACCATTTTTAAATTGGTGAACGGTTAAAGCTTTAATTTCCTTTAATTAAAGATGTTTTATATGTTATATTATTATTAAAAATAAAGAATAAAAGGTTAAAAAATAAGAAAACATAATTTTTTCTTCTCCAATTGTTTTGTCATCACCGAACCACCATGGGAGGTTTTGAAGTTTCGGCTAACAAAGTTTATTTGCATGTAAGCCCCTAAACTATCCATTTTTCGTAGTTTTTATGTTTTTGAGATCGTTGCAACTAGGTCTAGCTAGCCCGTACCTTCGTTTTTGAAACTATTAAAGATTTGAATATTTTTATTGATGAATTTTTGTGATTTTAGATGTTAGATGATGAATTTGAAGTATTAGTTGTTATTTATAAGTATTTTGTTAAGAAATTTTTAATGATTTAAATGTTTAAGGATTAAATTGTTAAAGTAATAATAATTCAAGGACTTGGTATGAAATTGTTACAAATATGGGTTGTAATGGATGCTAGTAACATTTGGCTAGTATGAATTTTTAACAAAATTGGTTTATTTGCATGATTAGGACATAGAGACTAAATTGAATAAAAATGAAAAGTTGAGGGTAATTTTGTAAAAATGTCAAAAAGTACTAAATTGCATAAAATGAATTGGTTTTTCTGTTTAAATTAATGAATTGAATGAAATTATTAATTTAGATCGAGAACAAGTAGAAAATTGAGGAGAAGATAAAATTACCAAATAGCCCTGTACTTAGTCATTGCTACAATTTAGCCAGGTAAGTTTGTATGAATTGTAATCATTATAATGTTAATTAAATTAAATGTTTATTATGTTTTTTTAATGTAAATGAATCAATATATATATATATATATAAATGTATCCACATTATGACGAATTGATGGTTATCGAGTCCCGATTGAACCTTAGGAATTCATAGGATACAAATGACATGTCATTAGGGTTTTCATGTTTCGGGTGCTGGTCTTGAATGTCATACCAATGGCTGAGGTCCTGCGTTTGTTGCGGATACTCCACAGCTCGAGTGAGCAACATCGCGTATCTTACATTTCGACCCACAGCTCATGTGAGCAGGCCTATTTCACAGCTCGTGTGAGCAACGATGTAAAAGAAAAGGAAAAGGTTACGGTTAGATGTTTAGCCCACTTCGTGTGAGCTTTCCTACATATCCGATGTTATTCTAATGGTTCAATGGGCATGAAAAGGAAAGGAACGGTAAGTGTTCAAATGAACTATATCATGTATTAATTAATAGATTGAAATGGTAAACTTCAATGGAAATATGCTCATGTTCATGAAAAGGTTGTATGAGTCAAATGATGTATTTTCTAATGAAATGGCTTATCATGTGGTTGATTCAAAAAGAGTTATTTATAAATGCACTAACTTGTGTATTGATGATGATGTTTAGGCTTGTGTCAAGCTTGTGGTTATGGTTGATGTTTATGCTTATGGTTTGTACTATATAAATGAAACGGGTAAAAAAAGGGATTGAAACGGTAATTTCATAATTGAGAGTTGATGGTTATGTGGTTTTTATAAATCTTATGGCATTGGTATAGGTTTTTATTTATCCTATAAAGTTCGTTATTGAAATTGAATATTATGTTTAAAGTTTATACGATCTTACTAAGCATTCATTGCTTACGTAGTTATTTTTCCTTTACTTTATAGATTATTAGAAGCTCAGTCGATTGGAAGTTTGTCAGGGATCTATCACACTATCCAGTGGACAAATCAGTAGTTTTTGATTAATTTGGTTACAGTTTATAATGGCATGTATAGGACAATTGTAATGGTATTATAGTGCATGGGTTAATGATGATTTGGTATGTGTAAGCTTTGGAAAGCTATATTGGTTTGGCACACATTGATACCTTACCAAGTTATGTGATGTTGATTACTTCAAAGTGCTTGTTGATATAATTCACTCGGCATGTTGATGATAGTTAGAAAATGGATACTTATGACATGTTTTAGTTCATATTGAACTAGGCTATTATGCTTGAAAATGGTTTGAAGGTGATTTGGTATGTATACGTTATGTAAGTTAACTATATTGGTACATTTAATGCCTTGTTGACTTGTGTCATTGTGACTATATCATGTTGCATGTTTTGAATGGCTCAAATGGCATGTTTTATTAGAAGTTGAATTATGTTTGATGATAGAAATGTGAACAAATGTGCATGTGTAGGTAAGATTTGTATGTTTGCATTTGAGGTTCCTTGTATGGCATATTGGTTGAATGGATTTGATCTTTTGAATTGGTCATTTCATGCATGTTTTCATAAGGTTTTGATGCTTTGGTCATGTACACAAGATGCTTTTAGGTACATGCTTGATTTGGTGATGGAAATGGCTTGATTTTTGCCAATTTCATGTCTACACGAACTGAGACACAGGCGTCTGACTCTACCGTGTGTGACACACGGCTAGGCGACACGGCTATGTGTCCCCTATAGGTTTTAATGCATGCAAACCAGGCTATTACACGGCCTAGTACACGACTTGGGAAATGGGCGTGTGGAGCCATTTCGAGAGTTACACGGGTGAGGACACGGGCTGGGACACAACCGTGTGTCCCTATTACGATTGTTACACGGCCTGATACACGGGTGTGTGTCTCAGCCGTGTGACCCCTGCAGTTCAAATTTTCTAACTTTTTCCTAAACTTTCCAAATGTTTCCAATTTAGTCCCAGATTGTTTCTAAGGTATTTTTAGGGCATCGATGGCTCGATTTAGGGGCGGTATGTACATGAATGAATGTTTTATATCATGTTATGTCAATGTATGAAATGTATGATTTAATGTTCAAAATGTAAAGTAATACGGGTTAAGGGTGTTACATTTCATTTTGAGTTTGATTAATTTGGCACCTCAAAAAGAAGTTGAGCTTACCTATCATGCTCATTTCAAATTCACCTTGCATAATCTTAGAAAATTCTTGACAAAGAAGTTCATTAGTAGCACCAAATATAATATCACCAACATAAATTTGTACTACTAAAATGTATTTGTTTTTAGTTTTTATGAGCAAGGTGGTGTCTACTTTGCCTCTTCCAAAGCCAATTTCAATTAAAAATTTGGAAAGCCTTTCATACCAAGCTCTAGGAGTTTGCTTCAAACCATATAGAACTTTGGACAATTTGAAAACATGATTTGGAAAATTTGGATTTTCAAAATCGGGAGGTTGTTCAACATAAACTTCTTCATTTACGAAACCATTTAAAAATGCACTTTTGGCATCCATTTGAAAAAGTTTGAAATTGTTTAAACATGCAAAAGCTTCTAACATCCTAATGGCTTCTAACCTAGCTACCGGTGCATAAGTTTCATCATAGTCTATACATTCTTCTTGGCTATATCCTTTGGCAACTAATCTAGCCTTTTTTCTAACAATGTTACCATTTTCATCAAGTTTATTTCTAAAGACCCATTTAGTTCCTATAGTTGGATGATAACTAGGTCTATCAACTAAATTCTATACTTGATTTCTTTCAAATTGATTTCATTCTTCCTGCATAGCCATCCAAAATTCATCATTTAAAGCAACATCAATGTTTTTAGGTTATATGCAAGAAATGAAAGCAACATAATTGCAAGTATTTCCAATTGAAGATCTAGTAATTACCCCTTTAGATGGATCACCAATAATGTGTCCATCCATAACATATGAAAGCTCTCTTGGTGGCTAGATTCTCTTTCAACGTGAGTTGGTTCTTGGAGTTCATCAATTTTGAGTTCTTAAACCAACTTACTTATGCTTTGATCTTCATGTGATGCTTGATTTTGCTCAACTTGATATATTTCTACATCATCAAAATTAATAGATTCCTTTCTAGAAGGAGAGTTAGATTTATCAAAAATAACATGTATAGATTTTTCTATAACAAGGGTTCTCTTGTTAAAAATTCTATAAGCTTTAGAAATTGTGGAATAACTAAGAAAAATACCTTCATCACTTTTGGCATCAAATTTTCCTAAATTTTCTTTTCCATTATTCAAAACAAAACATTTGCAACCAAAAGGATGAAAGTGGATTATGTTAGGATTTCTTCCTTTAAAAAGTTCATAAGGAGTTTTCTTCAAAATAGGCCTAACCATAGCTCTATTTATAATATAGCAAGAAGTGTTTATGACTTTCACCCAAAAATATCTTTGAAAATTATTTTCACATAACATGGTTCTAGCCATTTCCTCTAAGGTCTTATTTTTCCTTTCAACAACTCCATTTTGTTGAGGGGTTCTAAGTGCTGAAAAATTGTGACTAATACCATGTTCATTACAAAAATTATCAAAGCAAATGTTTTAAAATTCTTTTCTATGATCATTTCTTACACTTGAAATTGAATATCCCACTTGGTTTTGAATCATTTTACAAAAAGTAATAAATTTTTCTAAAGTTTCATCTTTTGAAAATAAAAAGAAAACACATGTATATCTAGAATAGTCATCCACAATAACAAATCAATATTATTTACCTCCTAAACTCATAGTTCTAGTGGGTCCAAAAAGGTCATTATGAATAAGTTTGACTACTCTAGATGTAGAAACTATATTTTTATATTTAAAAGATGCTCTCCTATGTTTACCTTTAGCACATGCATCACATACTTTATCAAAGTCAATATGAAAGTTAGGCATGCCAACAACAAGTTCATTTTTAATAAACTTTGAAATAAGACTCATGCTTGTATGTCCTAATCTTCTATGACATAGCCAACATACATTTTCATTATGAGCCATAAAGTAAATATTAGAGGAAGATATGTCATCAAGATACACTATAAAAATATTACCTACCCTATGTCATGCAAAAAGAATCATATTATTTACAACATCTACAACTTTGCACCCATTAGACTCAAATATTACTTTGAATCCCTTGTCACAAAGTTGACTAATGCTAAGGAGGTTATGCTTAAGACCATTGACATAAAGCACATTTTTAATGAGAGTGGAAGAATTTATACCTATAGAACCAATACCTTCAATAAGCCCTTTGGAGTTATCACCAAATGTGACTTATCCTCCATTATTTGGCATTAGTTCCATGAAATGGCTTTTGTCACCGGTCATGTGTCTAGAGCATCCGCTATCAAGGTACCATGAGTTCTTCTCAGAGTTGTTTGCTTTGAAGCAATGTTCTTCCTCCTACAAACACAAAGTTAAACTTTGGATTTTGGTACCCAAACTCTCTTGGATCCATTAGCATTAGTCTTAACAATTTTTGTCCCCCTTAGAAATCCACTTCTTTAAAGCATCCTCATTTTGAGATGTGTTTAATTCTTTTGGAATCCACACACTCTAAATGAGTTTGCTCCTAGATGTGAGCTTCCTTAAAGAACATACTTTTTTATAATGCCCCCTTTTTTGTGACAATGTGTGCATGAGAGTGAAGCATCATAAATATAGCTTGGTTTCTCAAATAAATTTTTAAATTTTCTTTCTCTTTGTAAATTTACAAAACCTAAGCCACTCTTGTCAAAGAAGGCTTTTTGAGATTCAAGCATATCATTTAGTTTTTGTTGCCCGATATGAAACATAGAAAAAGAATTATGCAAGTTCTTATTCTTTAAAATCAAATCATAAATTTGAGCTTGCATATCATTAAATTTCTTTTCTATTTCCTCTTTAGCTATGATTAGAGAGTTATTTTCCTCATTTAATTTTGAAATCATTTTCTTATATTTGGAGTTCATAGTCTCAAAATCTATAGCTAATTCATCAAAGGCATCTTGTAATTCTCCAACTATATATTCATTTAATTCATTAGAATTTAGGATTACCTTTGGTTCTTCTATAGCCATAAGACATAGGTTAGCAACTTCATTATCCTCGTCACTATCGGATGAATCGCTATCGCTCCAAGTTGCCATCAAGGCTTTCTTCTTTTGTTTTAATGCCTCTTTCTTCTTCAATTGTGGGCAATCAAATTTAATGTGACCCAACTTTTTGCACTCATAGCAAATGATTGGTTCCTTTTCCTTTTTGCTTGGTTCACCCTTAATGATGTCTCTTATTGGGAATCTTTTGGCTTTGTTGAACATCAAGAACTTTTTGAATTTCTTTGCAAACATAGCCATCTCCTCCTCATCATCATTATTACTAGAGTCTTCATCCTTCTCACAAGTTATTGATTTGAAGGCAACTCCCACTTTCTTTGGAGCTTCTTTAATTTCTTGTACATTGTGGTTAATCTTCATTTCATATGTCAACAAGGAACCGATGAGCTCATCAAGGGAGAGTGAGTTGAGATCCTTTTATTCTTTTATTTTCGTCACTTTAACTTCCTAGGACGTTGGGAGACTATTCAACTGTAACAGTCTGATTTATACCCTAGTCAGAACAGTGGTTTCGAGACCACAAATCTGAGTTCGTATAATATTTTAATATTATTTTTTGTACCGTTGATTAGTGATTAAGCATGTTCTAATTTTTCGTAAGTTAAATTACTCGTTTGTGTGTTTAATTTGATGAAAAGGATTGAATTGCATTGAAATGCAAATTTGCATGTTTAATGAAAAGATGCTTATTTGTTATGTCTTTATAAGTGTAAGGACTTATATGGAAAATTATCCATTCTATAGATAGTGGACTGCTATGGTCCATAATAACCTTGGAAATTTTGGTTTGAGATTTTATTTTATAAGGCTAAAATTGGAAATTGTTTATTAATGAATTATAATATGATTAAAACATGAAAATGGACATTATTTTTATGCATTCATCTACCAAAAACACAAATAAAATAAAAGTTTTGAAGCTTTTCATATTTGGCTACTTGCAAGCCAAATTCAAGGTATGTTTTTAGTCGGTTTTCGATAAATTCTACATTTTTTGTGTATTGGTGATGTTCATGAGATATTCCATGGTTGATATGTTGAGCTTTGAGATGATTTAAGGTGTTAAATGCAAGATTTGAGCTAGATGAACATACATTGTTCTTGAATTTTTGATGAATTTAGCTAATTAGGGTTAAATTGAGAAAATAGTAACTTGAAGGACTAAATTGAAAATTTGATGGAAAATATGGGCTTGTATGATATTTATAAGAATTCGGCTAAGCATGTGTATGTAATGATTTTGTGAATTTGATGTTTTGAGAAAAATGGACTAAATTGATAAATTATGCAAATGTGAGGGTTAATTTGCAAATAGCCCTAAATGTGTGTCCTTGGATTGAATTGGATGAATTAGTGAATAAAAGGATTAATTCTGAATATGTTTAGATCAAGAACCGAGGAAAACAAACTTAGACCGAGGGAAGGAGAAAGTAACCGAGTAGCCGTTTCTATTTTCGATAAATCGAATCCGAGGTAAGTCATATTGCAAATAAATGTAATTGTATTGAGTTGAGCATATTCATATGCCTATCATTGATAATGAATGCTTATGAAGTGTTATGCAAATGAATTCTGAGATAAGATCGACTTAGCGACAATGTCCGAGAAGTCCCGTACGAACCTAGGAATACATAGGTATCTGTTATGTTTTATCATGTAAGACCACGTCCGGGATGTTGGCATTGATTTGATATTCGAGTAAAACCACGTCTGGGACGTTGGCATCGATATGAGCTTTATATGTAAGACCACGTCTGGGACGTTGGCATCGATATGAGCTTTATGTGTAAGACCAAGTTTGGGACGTTGGCATCGATATGAGCTTTACGTGTAAGACCATGTCTGGGACAGTGGCATCGATATTTGAGTGCATGTAATACCTCTTCTAGGACGTTGGCATTGTACGATCATTCTGAGTTTCCGAGTATCCCATTAGATTCTGAACGGTTCAACAGGCAAATCCGAGCTATAAACCATTACGCGAGTGTATATTCGTTTCAGGTACGTGTGGTATGTACACTAAGTGTGTATAAAGGGTAAGTACCTATATGACTTTGATTTGAAGAAAAGTATGTTGAATATGAGAATGTGAATGAGATGTAAGAATGGTTATGAATGTGGCAATATGGCCAAGAATATGGACCAAAGCATATATGTGAGAAATTTGCTATGAATATGAATTGTACCAATGTTTCTACATGCTTATATGCTCTACATGTTGAGTTTATTTGTATTATGACTTACTAAGCTTTTAGCAAGCTTACTTTGTGTGTGTTTTCCCTATTATATAGGTCGTCAAAGCTACTGAAGGCTCGGGACCGTTAAGGATCGTCATCACACTACTCAACTTGTGTTTGGTACATTTATGAAATGTATATAGCTAGATATGGCATGTATAGGCTAGTATTTGATATAAGTTTATTATATGAACTTAGCCATGTGATTTGGCTAGATATGAGTTGAGAATTTGCTTAAATGAATGTGATGTGTGAAGCATGTTTTTGGCATGGTTAGATGACACATGAAATAGTCAAGTTTTGAGTAAGTAATGGATGAGTTATGCTTGTGATGAGATTGGTTTTGAATGTATAGATTGAATGGTTATTTTGGCATGTTATGGTTGTTAATTGTGCATGAAATGTGTTGGTAGATTTCTTATAGAATTGACCCTAAGAGAGTGGCATTTTGACCTTGCAAATGGCCTATAATGTCACACGGTTGTGGCACACGGGCGTGCCTGGTGACCGTGGGGTTAAGTCAGTAGCTAGCCTAGGAGCACATGGCCAAGACACACGGGCGTGTCTAGTAGCCGTGTGAAAAAGTCAGTATATGGCCTATGAGTGCACGGCCTTAGCACACGGGGGTGCTTGGTAACCGTGGAGCCAAAACAGATTCGACCACGGCTAAGGTACACGAGCGTGCTTGGTGGCCGTGGATGTAAAGTCAGATTCGACCACAGCCAAGGTACACGGGCGTGCTTGGTGTCCGTGGATGTAAAGTCAGATTCGACCACGGGGAGGACACACGGGTGTGTCCAGCAGCCGTGGGAGGCACACGGCCGGCCTACACGGGTGTGTAACCCCTGAAACTTAGAAAAGTTTTAAATTTTTGTGAAATTTTGTATGTGTTCCGGTGTAGTCCCGACCTGGTTTATAAGCATGTTTTAGGTTTCGATGACCTACTAAGGGGACACTATGTTTGAGGTTGATATACAATTGTATAACATTTCTATAAATGTTTTCGATCTGTCCGGTAATGCCTTTAACCCTAGTTCGGCGACGGATACGGGTTAGGGGTGTTACATTTGGTTGGTATCAGAGCTACGGTTTAGTCGATTCTCGGACTAACGTAGCTTGTCAAAGTCTAGCTATACATGCCATATTTCTGAAATATGATAGTGTGATGAATCCTGACGTATAAATGTGATTTTTGTATAGTAATGGATCCCGAAAGAGCCGTAGCTGACGACATAGAAAGTAATGCGCCTGCTCTTGTGCAAGGGACAGTGCCCTCTAATCTGAGACCGACTACGAGCGGTCATGAGGGAGAAGCTAAACAAGCTTTCTTCCAGATGATGAGTGAATGGTTCACTCAATTTGTAAAGAATAACCCGACTGTTTCACAACCCCCGCCCCCGGTTAATCCCCCTCAGACTATAGTTTTGCCACCGATTGTGTATCCGAGTCTGTTGAATAAGCCTCCGGTTGACAAAATTCGTAAGTATGGGGCTGAAGAGTTCTGGGCTACTAATGATGATGATGCCGAGAAGGCAGAGTTTTGGTTAGAAAACACGATCCGGGTATTCAATGAGATGTCTTTGACTCCAGAAGAATGCATAAGGTGTGTTGTATCTTTGCTCCGAGATGCAGCTTATCAATGGTGGAAAACTTTGATCTCTGTTGTTCCAAAGGAACGGGTGACATGGGAATTCTTCCAGATTGAGTTTCAGAAGAAATATATTAGTGAGAGGTTCATTGATTAGAAACGGAAGGAATTTTTGGACTTGAAATAGGGCCGTATGTCTGTTACAAAATATGAACGGGAGTTTGTCAGATTGAGTCAATATGCTCGTGAATGTGTATCATCTGAAGCAATAATGTGCAAAAGGTTCGAAGATGGGCTTAATGAAGACATCCGTTTACTAGTCGGGATTTTAGAGATAAAAGAGTTTGTTGTACTTGTTGATCGAGCATGCAAAGCTGAGGCACTTGGGAAAGATAAAAAGAAAGCTGAGTCAGAAGCCCGAGAAGTGAGAAAGAGATTTCAGAGTAGATCATTTCAGTTTGCTCCAAAAAAATTTAGAGATGATCAAAGCTGTTCGAGAGTTAATATGGGATATTCAAATAGAAATCTAGATATATCACAAATGAGCTCCAAAGCTCCAGCAACTTCAGTGGCAAGTGTTGGAAATGTACGATCCGAGAAACCAGAATGTAAGCATTGTGGGAAAAGACATCAAGGATGCTGTAGAATGAATGACAGAGCTTATTTCAGATGTGGATCACTTGATCATTTTATCCGTGATTGCCCTGAGTCTGTCGAGCCAGTGACTGTTCAGAATCTGAGATCTGATAATGCACTTGTGAGAGGTAGACCTTCGAAGAATGTAAGAAATGTCAGTGGTAGTCAGAGAACTACGAGAGAGACTGTTGCAAGATCTGAAGTTAGAGCGCCTGCCAGAGCATATGCTATTCGAGCTCGTGAGGAAGCTTCATCTCCAGATGTTATAACGGGTACTTTTACTCTTTATGATACTTTTGTGATTGCATTGATAGACGCTGGTTCTACGCATTCGTATATATACATGAATTTAGTGTTCAGTAAGACTTTGCCTGTAGAGTCTACTGAGTTTGTTATAAAAGTATCGAACCCCTTAGGTAAAAGTGTTATTGTTGACAAAGTATGTAAGAATTGCCCGTTAATGTTCCGAGATATTTGTTTCCCTGCTGATTTGATACTTTTTCTATTTGATGAGTTCGATATCATTCTGGGTATGGACTGGTTGACATTGCATGATGCTGTTGTGAACTGTAAGAGAAAAACTATTGATTTGAGATGTCTGAATGATGAAATAGTCAGAGTTGAGTCTAATGACCTGATTGGATTACTCTTTGTGATATCTGTATTGAAAGCTCAGAATTATATGAAAAAGGGTTACGAAGCATACTTTGCTTATGTAATTGACTCGAAAGTATCTAGAAAGAAAGTTGATTCAGTGCCAGTCGTCTGTGAGTTTTCTAATGTATTTCCTGAAGAACTACTGGGTTTGCCTCCGATACGTGAAGTTGAATTTGGTATTGAATTGTTGCCTGGTACTACACCTATTTCGATAGCTCCGTATAGAATGGCACCAACAGAGTTGAAAGAATTAAAGTCACAGTTGCAAGAGTTGACTGACAGAGGGTTCGCTAGACCGAGTTTCTCACCTTAGGGTGCTCCCGTTCTGTTTGTGAAAAAGAAAGATGGCACGATGAGAATGTGCATTGACTACCGTTAGTTGAACAAAGTGACCATAAAGAACAAATATCCGTTGCCCAGGATTGACGATTTGTTTGATCAGTTAAAAGGAGTTACTGTGTTTTCGAAGATAGATCTGAGATTGGGTTACTATCAGTTGCGAGTAAAAGATTCAGATATACCGAAAACTACTTTCAGAACGAGGTACGGGCATTACGAGTTTTTAGTTATGCCATTTGGACTAACCAATGCTCCTGCTGTTTTTAAGGATTTGATGAACAGAATTTTCAGACCGTACCTAGATCGATTTGTTGTTGTATTCATTGATGACATTTTGATTTATTCGCGTGATGAGGCTAAACATGCTGAGTATCTGAGAACCGTATTGCAAACTTTGCGAGAAAAGAAATTGTATGCAAAATTCAGCAAATGTGAATTCTGGTTGCGTGAGGTTAGTTTTCTGGGACATATTGTGTCAGCTTCTGGAATTTGAGTTGATCCGAGCAAGATTTCTGCTATTCTGGATTGGAAACCTCCGAGGAATGTGTCTGTAGTCCGTAGCTTTTTGGGTTTAGCTGGTTATTATCGTCGATTTGTGAAATGATTTTTAGTGATAGCTACTCCGTTGACTAGATTGCTTTTGAAGAATGTTAGATTTGAATGGTCGAATAAATGCCAGAAAAGTTTTGATCAGTTGAAAACTCTGTTAACAGAAGCTCAGTATTAGTATAGCCAGAATTGGGTAAAGAATTTGTGCTATACAGTGATGCTTCGTTGAATAGTCTGGGATGTAAATTGAGGCAGGAAGGTAAAGTCATAGCTTATGCCTTGAGACAATTGAAGCCTCATGAAAAGAACTATCCGACTCATGATCTTGAGCTATTTGCAATTGTGTTTGCACTAAAGATTTGGCGTCATTATCTTTTTGGTGAGAAATGTCACGTGTTTTCAGATCATAAAAGTCTAAAATATCTGATGACTCAGAAAGATTTGAACCTGTGCCAGAGAAGATGGTTAGGGCTGTTAAAAGATTATGAACTTGTGATAGATTATCATCCGGGTAAAGCAAACGTTGTTGCTGATGCGTTGAGTAGAAAATCATTGTTTGCATTATGTGCTTTGAATGCTCAATTAAATCTATCTGAAGATAGTTATGTGATAGTTGAATCAAAAGCAAAACCATTGTTCTTACAACATATATGTGATGCTCAGAAGGTTGATAATGAATTGATAGTGAAACGAGCTCAGTGTGATTCGAATTATGAATCTGAATTTTGAGTTGTTGATGATTGCTTGAGATTTCGAGATCGTATCTGTGTTCTGAGAAATCTGAAATTGATTCAGTTGGTTTTGAGTGTAGCACATAACAGTCGTCTATCTGTTCATCCGGGGAGTACTAAAATGTACCATGATTTGAAGCGACACTATTGGTGGTCCGGTATGAAGCGTGATATTTCGACTTTGTTTCAAAATGTTTAATCATCGGCCAAGTCAAATTTGAACATCAAGTTTAAATGCAGGTTGCTACAATCGGTTCTCGATTCTCGAGTGGAAATGGGATAGAGTAACAACGGACTTTGTTTCTGGATTGCCTCTGACTCCGAGAAAGAAAGATGCGATATGGGTCGTAGTTGATCGATTGACGAAATCTGCCCATTTTATTCCGGTGAGATCTGACTATTCACTTGATAGATTAGCCGAGCTCTATATTTCTGAGATTGTTAGATTGCATGGGGCGCCACTATCTATTGTGTCAGATAGGGACCCGAGGTTTACATCGAGGTTCTGGAAGAAATTACAAGAAGCTTTAGGCACGAAACTGCATTTCAGCATAGCTTTTCATCCGCAAACAGATGGTCAATCCGAGCGGATTATTCAGATTCTTGAAGATATGTTAAGATGTTGTATACTTGAGTTTAATGGTTCGTGGGAACAGTATTTGCCATTGATTGAATTTGCATACAATAATAGTTTTCAGACGAGCATCAAAATGGCACCATATGAAGCTTTGTACAGTCGTAAATGCCGTACACCTTTGTATTGGACTAAGCTTGGTGAAAATAAGCTACATGGGGTCGATTTGGTAAAAGATTTAGAACAGAAAGTGAAATTGATTCGAGATTGTTTGAAAGCAGCATCTGATCGTCAGAAGTCTTATGCGGACTTAAAACGAAAAAGATATAGAATTTAAGATCGGCCACAAAGTATTTCTGAAAGTGACACCATGGAAGAAAGTACTTCGTTTTGGACGTAAAGGCAAGTTGAGTCCGAGATTCATCGGGCCGTATGAAATCATTGAGCGAGTTGGACGTGTTGCATATCGATTGTTGTTACCTTCCGAGCTAGAAAAGATACATAATGTATTTCATGTCTCAACGCTCCGTAGATATCGATCCGATCCGTCACATGTGATTGCCCCATCTGAAATTGAAATCTGATCTGATATGTCATACGAAGAAGAACCGATCCATATCTTAGCTCGTGAAGTAAAAGAGTTGAGAAATAAGAAAATTCCGTTAGTGAAAGTATTATGGACTCGACATGGAATTGAAGAGGCAACGTGGGAGCCGGAAGATTCAATGAGACAGTAATATCCGACTCTATTTATTGGTAAGATTTTCGGGGACTAAAATCCCTAAGGGGGAGAATTGTAACAATTCGGTTTATACCCTAGTCGGAACAGTGGTTTTGGGACCACAAATTCGAGTTCGTATAGTATTTTAATATTATTTTCTGTGCCGTTGATTAGTAATTAAGCATGTGCTAAATTTTCGTAAATTAAATTGCTCGTTTGTGTGTTTAATTTGATGAAAAGGATTGAATTGCATTGAAATGCAAATTTGCATGTCTAATGAAAAGATGCTTATTTGTTATGTCTTTATAAGTGTAAGGACTTATATGGCAAATTATCCATTCTATAGATAGTGGACGTCTATGGTCCATAATAACCTTGGAAATTTTGTTTTGAGATTTTATTTTATAAGGCTAAAATTGGAAATTAATTATTAATGAATTATAATATGATTAAAACATGAAAATGGACATTATTTTCATGCATTCATCTACCGAAAACACAAAGAAAAGAAAAGTTTTGAAGCTTTGCATATTTGGCTACTTGCAAGCCAAATTCAAGGTATGTTTTTAGTTAGTTTTCGATAATTTGTACATTTTTGCAATCGTTGCTTTGCCTACTATCAAGCCAATGTATTAATTTTGTGATTTGGTGATGTTCATGAGATATGCCATGGTTGATATGTTGAGCTTTGAGATGATTTAAGGTGTTAAATGCAAGATTTGAGCTAGATGAACATACTTTGTTCTTGAATTTTTGATGAATTTAGCTAATTAGGGTTAAATTGAGAAAATAGTAACTTGAAGGACTAAATTGAAAATTTGATAGAAAATATGGGCTTGTATGATATTTATAAGAATTCGGCTAAGCATGTGTATGTAATGATTTTGTGAATTTGATGTTTTGAGAAAAATGGACTAAATTGATAAATTATGCAAATGTGAGGGTTAATTTGCAAATAGCCCTAAATGTGTGTCCTTGGATTGAATTGGATGAATTAGTGAATAAAAGGATTAATTCTGAATATGTTTAGATCAAGAACTGAGGAAAACAAACTTAGACCGAGGGAAGGAGAAAGTAACCGAGTAGCCGTTTCTATTTTCGATAAATCGAATCTGAGGTAAGTCATATTGCAAATAAATGTAATTGTATTGAGTTGAGCATATTCATATGCCTATCATTGATAATGAATGCTTATGAAGTGTTATGCAAATGAATTCTGAGATAAGATCGACTTAGCGACAATGTCCGAGAAGTCCCGTACGAACCTAGGAATACATAGGTATCTGTTCTGTTTTATCATGTAAGACCACGTCCGAGACGGTGGCATTGATTTGATATTTGAGTAAGACCACGTCTGGGACGTTGGCATCGATATGAGCTTTATGTGTAAGACCACGTCTGGGACGTTGGCATCGATATGAGCTTTACATGTAAGACCATGTCTAGGACAGTGGCATCGATATTTGAGTGCATGTAAGACCTCGTCTTGGACGTTGGCATTGTACGATCATTCTGAGTTTCTGAGTATCCCATTAGATTTCGAACGGTTCAACGGGCAAATCCAAGCTATAAACCATTACGTGAATGTATATTAGTTTTAGGTACGTGTGGTATGTACACTAAGTGTGTATAAAGGGTAAGTACCTATATGACTTTGATTTGAATAAAAGTATGTTGAATATGAGAATGTGAATGAGATGTAAGAATGGTTATGAATGTGGCAATATGGCGAAGAATATGGACCAAAGCATATATGTGAGAAATTTGCTATGAATATGAATTGTACCAATGTTTCTACATGCTTATATGCTCTACATGTTGAGTTTATTTGTATTATGACTTACTAAGCTTTTAGCAAGCTTACTTTGTGTGTGTTTTCCCTATTATATAGGTCGTCAAAGCTACTGAAGGCTCGGGACCATTGAGGATCATCATAAAACTACTCAACTTATGTTTGGTACATTTTGGAAATGTATATAGCTAGATATGGCATGTATAGGCTAGTATTTGATATAAGTTTGTTATATGAACTTAGCCATGTGATTTGGCTAGATATGAGTTGAGAATTTGCTTAAATGAATGTGATGTGTGAAGCATGTTTTTGGCATGGTTAGATGACACATGAAATGGTCAAGTTTTGAGTAAGTAATGGATGAGTTATGCTTGTGATGAGATTGGTTTTGAATGTATAGATTGAATGGTTATTTTGGCATGTTATGGTTGTTAATTGTGCATGAAATGTGTTGGTAGATTTCTTATAGAATTGACCCTAAGAGGGTGGCATTTTGGCCTTGCAAATGGCCTATAATGTCACACGGTTGTGCACACTGGCACAGGCGTGCTGGTGACCGTGGGGTTAAGTCAGTAGCTAGCCTAGGAGCACATGGCCAAAACACACGGGCGTGTCTAGTAGCCGTGTGAAAAAGTCAGTATATGGCCTATGAGTGCACGGCCTTAGCACACGGGGGTGCTTGGTAACCCTGGAGCCAAAACAGATTCGACCACGGCCAAGGTACACGGGCGTGCTTGGTGGCCGTGGATGTAAAGTCAGATTCGACCACGGCCAAGGTACACGGGAGTGCTTGGTGGCCGTGGATGTAAAGTCAGATTCGACCATGGGAAGGACACACGGGTGTGTCCAGCAGCCGTGGGAGGCACACGGCTGGACTACACGGGCGTGTAACCCCTGAAACTTATAAAAGTTTTAAATTTTCGTGAAATTTTGTATGTGTTCCGGTTTAGTCCCGCCCCGGTTTATAAGCATGTTTTAGGTTTCGATGACCTACTAAGGGGACACTATGTTTAAGGTTGATATACAATTGTATGACATTTTTATAAATGTTTTCGATCTGTCTGGTAACGCCTTTAACCCTAATCCGGTGACGGATACGGGTTAGGGGTGTTACATCAACATCTTCTTCACCATCTCCTTGTTAGGATAGATTTTACCAAGGGCTTTGAGAACAGTAATGATGTGGGTGAAGCGGTGGGACATCTCCTTGATTCTTTCTTCCGATTTTGCCTTAAACAACACATAATCAAGGGTGAGAAGGCTTATCTTGGATTCCTTAACTCTACTTGTCCCTTCATGGGTGACTTCAAGCTTGTCCCATATTTCTTTCACATTTTCATACAATGAGACTATATTGTACTCATTTGGACCAAGAGCACAAAATAGAGTGTGCATAGCTTTTGTATTTAATTGCACCTTATTGATATCATTATCATCCCATTCATTTTCTTCCTTTGGGACAATAACACCTTTGACCCTCTTTATTGGAATGGATGACCCATTTGTAATTATCCTCCAAACTTCATAGTCATTAGCTTGGATGAATAGCTTCATTCTTGTTCTCTAATATGAGTAGTTGGTGCCATTGAATAAGGGAGGCCTCATGGTGGAATGCCCTTCTCCAAATATGGTGGAATTTTGCTCTAATGCCATGAAGCAAACTTCTTGATGTGTGACTTCCATCTTGGATATCTTGAGGATCTTTTCTCTTTGTGGTAAAATCGTCTCTAGAGTTCTAGCTCTGATACCAATTATTAAAATCAAAATACACCAAAAGGGGGTGAATTGGTGTTTTAAAAGATTTTCAGAAAATGACAAAAATCAAACGAATTAAGAAATTATAATGGTTCGGCCTTAATTACCTACATCCACTACCTTAGCTTTTCTCAACTAAGGATTTTCCAAATCCACTAGAGTTGAACCTTTAAGGATAAGGTTTAACCTTACAAATCCCTATCTTTTTAAAGGTAAGATAGAACCACTTCCCCTTAAAGTTTTCTATCCAAAACCTTAAGTAACACCTCAAAAATGAGAGAAAATAAGAATGAATAAGATTATACCCCTAAAAGGTAGATAATCAACAATTAAGCACTATCACACAAAGTTACAACATTTGAAAGAATGATAGAAAACTTAACCTACAAGTGTGTACAAGAAATATTTAGTAAAAGATTGAAAAAGATAGGAAAATTGAGTTCTTGGAAGTTAGGTACTTGTTTCTTGTCTTTCTTCACTTCAATGAGGTGTCTTGACCTTGTATTTAAGTCCTCTAACAACCTTGTGGACGTTTGTAGCTGTTAGAAACAAAATGGAGTTGTTGCAGCCATAAAAACAAGCATTAAATGCAGTTTGCAACTTTGTTGTATCGATAGAAGTCTTTCCAAAATATGACCGTTGGGCTCGTTCTATCTGTATAAGTTCTCTTGTATATGTAGAAATGAAAGGGCTTCATTTGGTATCGGTAGGACCCATCAGAGTATCGGTAGAAGTGCAGGGGATGCTGAACTTTGGTACTGACTTGACTTGTTTTGGTAGAAGTCCTCAAGGTTCCGGTAGAAGTGTAGGAGATGCTTAACTTTGGCTACTGACTTGACTTGTTTCAGTAGAAGTCGTGAAGGTATCGATAGTACTTTGATTGTATCGGTAGGTCAGACCGGGGTATCGATAGAAGTCCCAAGCCAAAACTACCTTGCTCACTGGAATGCGTTATACTGATAGAAGTCTTGGTTATATCGGTAGAACCCAAAGTTGTATCGATAGAACTCCCAGTTGTACCGGTAGAATTTTGTAGCCTTTTCAAGGTCTTTCCATCTTGAGTTCTACAGATACTTAGGTGGACAAGTATCGGTAACACCCCTTACCTGTCTTCAAGCCGGGACCTGGTTCGAGGCATTACCTAACTAATCTTGCTTAAACATCTCGAATAGGGTTACAAAGTCTCGTTTAAACCCATCACTTACTTATACTTGGCCTAAGAGGCCCTAAACATACTTCCGAGAGATATCGGGACTATTTCGGGGACATTCACGCGTTCGAGAATATTTTCAACAAAACAGGGGTCACACGCTCGTGTGAGTCTAGGGACACGCCCGTGTGTCCCTAAGACATGCCCGTGTCTACCACCCATGGTCGAAACTGACTAATTTCACACGGCCTCGACACGCCCGTGGCTTTGGCCTGTGTGCCAAACCTTGGCATTCTGACTAATCCACACGGCCCATACACACGCCCGTGTGTTTCAACCGTGTGGCAATTTAAATTCCAAGTGCAAGGTGCAGACTTCATACGGCCTGGGCACACGCCCATATGCTAGCCGTGCCGCCCACATGGTCTAGACACACGCCCGTGTGTCTACCCAGGTGGAAAATTAGAAGGCTATCTACCAAGCCCTTAGCCACCCTACCTTGCAAACACACATACTCCAATTCCATTCAACGTAATTCATGACCCAAAGACACATCTAAATACTCAATTCAACATTCATACACAAAGGCATACACTTCAAGAAAATCACTTTCACTAAGCAAAAGAATTTGCCAAGTATTTGCCTAACTTAAGGCCATTTACAAAATGACTTTAGTAACATATATAGCCAACACTTTGGCTAACAATTACAACTTAACAAAATACTCGAATCCTATACATGCCATACTCAAAATAAGTCTAAATTGTTATACCAAGGTGATGTCGATAGTGTGATTTTCGAACTCCTACGTCCACGATCCTCGAGTTATCTTGGCAATACTACAAGGAAGAAGGGCAATGAAAGAGGTAAGCATAAAGCTTAGTAAGTTTGCATGAATATAAATAGCAACAATAAGCTCATAAAATAATCCATCCATGATATTAACTAACCATACACAAGTCATAGGCATCTTGCCATACTTACTCACAATTTCCCTTATTTAGCACATACCATGCCACATGTCGTAAACGTTTCTTCGTGACTCATTCACAAGTACCTGTATTCACTCATTCATATGACTTCGGTGCAAATCTCGATTCTACTTCTAAACTCATCTACATATCCCTTTAATCATTAGGGATAGTCAAAGACGTATATTCAACGTCGTTCAGGTATAGACGAAGCTAATGCCACATCCCCGAGGTGGTCTTACATGGAGTTACTTCTAAATGCCAATGCCATATCTCGAATATGGTCTTATATGTACTTTCACATCAATTATCGATGCCACATCCCGGATGTGGTCTTAACGAGTTTCTTATTCTTTTCTGAAGCCCTATCCCAGATATAGTCTTATACGGGATCTTAACTCGGTACCGAGGCCATGTCCCGGACATGGTCTTATACGGGACTTTATCTAATTCACATCTCGATGATAGCAATCCCATATTCATTATAGTCCACTAGGACTTCAACATCATACTTAACATCAATTTCTCATTTCAATGAAGTATCATACATCAATGTGATACTAGAGGTGTTCATGGGCCGGGCGGCCCGACCGAAATTTGGGAGGGTTTGGGCAAAAATATGCGCCTAAAAAATGGGCTTGGACAAAAAATAAGACCCGTTTAAAAAATGGGTCGGGCCTCGGGTAAGGTATTTTTGGCCTGAGCCCGCCTACTAATTCACTAAATGACAAAAAATCGCTTTTTTTTATTTTTGAATGTTATTTTCTTGTTGTTTTCTCCTATTTTGCTACCATATTACTATTATGTTGCTACTATTTTGTTGTTATTAATTGAATATTGTATAAAACTTATTTTATTATTAATTTTGTTATTATTTTAAAGGCATTTGTTAATTTTATTATTATTTTAGAGGTATTTGCTTGTTAAGTTACATCTATCTTAGTGTTATTTAAGTCTACATATTTTTAAAAATTTATTTTCAATTTGTTGGGAAATATTTATTTTGATTTTTTAGTATTTTTGATGTATTATATATATTTAAAAATTATATAAAATAATATAAAAATTTAATACTAGCAGTGGTGGGGTCGGGCCCGGTTTTAGCATTTTTATATGGGTGGGCTTGGGAAAAAATTAGGCCTATTTTTGGGCCCGGCCCGAGCCCGATGAATGGGCCTAATTTTTTAGTTGAGCCTGGCCCGAACCCAGCCCGACCCGGCCCATGAACACCTCTATGTGATACCAAGCATTTTCAATTATGCTAACATAAATATT
Source organism: Gossypium sturtianum (assembly GCA_025698515.1). Classification (NCBI taxonomy): domain Eukaryota; kingdom Viridiplantae; phylum Streptophyta; class Magnoliopsida; order Malvales; family Malvaceae; genus Gossypium; species Gossypium sturtianum. Next base: position 65,640,625 of record CM046953.1, read on the forward strand.
TCATTAATCACATACAAACTTACCTCGTTTTCAAAATGAGCTAGCTCGGCGATTTAGTCTGAGACTTTGTTCTTTCCCCGATCGAGACGGATTCTCGGTTCTTCTTGCTCTATAATAGAAATTTAGCTCATTTTAATCATCCCATTAATAAAAGCATTTCAATAATCATGCTTAGGCAAAATTACTATTTTCCCCTTAAACTTTGGCAAATTAACCATTTTGCCCCTAGGCTCGGAAATAAATTCTAATCACATTTCTACTTTCAACAAGCCTAGGTGAACATTTAATACTCTTATAGCTATCATCGAAACTCAACATTTCACATATTTACTACAATTTTGTAACCTTTTCATCAAGGTTCAAATTAGGTGTTTTCAAGACAGCACCTTTCACAAAAGTTGTTCATCCAACAACTAAGACTCATTTTCTTCCATAAAAATGCAGCAAATAGCAATGAAAGCTCTCATGGTAAAACTCTAAAATTTGCATCATATTGCACAATAGTCCTCTCATTTGAAAGCTTAAGTTCTAGGGGTCTTAAAAGTACAATTCTCATAAAGAAAAATCATCAAAATCACTTACTAGAATGGAGGAGAGCTTGCTGAAAATTGTGAGCTTTCAAACCCCTATTTTGCTTGCAAATTTCGGTGGAGAAAGATGGAGAGAAATATGATATTTTCTCTTTCTTTATTCTAATATTAAACTAGTCAAACAAGTCACCAACTATCAACTACTTTGACCAATTTTTGTCCATCTTTGTCTCCTATGCTAGTCCATGGCGGCCAAGCATATATTGGGGGTCTAATTGCCTTTTAAAGACCTCCAATTTACATTCTAAGGCTATTTGGTACCTTTATCTTATAGAATGGAACTTTCGCACTTTATGCGATTTAGTCCTTTTTCGCGATTAAAGGTGAAATCGCTAAAATTAAAGCACCAAAATTCTCATGCACATATACTATCATGCTCTAACTCATAATTTAACATGAAAATAAATTTCTCAAGTCTCAGATTAGTGACCCCGAGATCACTATTCCGACTAGCCCCCAAATCGGGCTGTTACACTTCAAGCTTCAAAGACTCGTTAAAAATGTGACAGCCCGGTTTAGGGCCTAGTCAGAATAATGGTGCGAGACCACAAATACGAAGTAGAAATATGTGTTTTATAATTTTTATGAGGCTTATAATATGTTTGCATGATTATGTGAAAATTTCATGAGGAAATTTTATTCATTAGTAGTCAATTTGTCCATTAGGACTAAATTGCAAAGATTAGAAAATATGAGATTTTAGAAGATTCAAGTATGAAATAGAATCATAAAAATTATTAGAGGTCCTTACTTAGCAATTAAACCATTATATTTGATGATGGACAAAAATGGGCATGGGAAGGAAAAATCTTAAGAAAGAGCTCTAAGGGCATTTTTGTCATTTGGTAAATAAAAGATTAAAAAGGGAAAAAAGAAGTCAAAATTGTGTCCATATTCTTCCCTCTTGGCTGAAACTCCCTAAAGAAGACATAACTAGGGTTTGTTTATCTTCCAAGCTTGATAGTAAGTGCATCCTAGCCCCGTTTTTAATATTCTTCGTATTTTTGAGATCCTCGTAGCTCGATTTAGCTATTTATAGCTATATTTTGAACTAGGGTTTATGTTAAAAAATTTATCCATATATGAAATGCATGTATTTTGATGTTTTATGGAAGAATATGAGAGTTTGATGTATGATAAACATCTTTTTCTAAGGGATTTTCATGAAAAATGCATAAAAAGGACTAAATTGTAAAAGTTATGAAAGTGGTCATACATGGGTGAAATGGTGGAAATTAGAGGTTGTTGTAGTTAAGAAAAAGATTCGGCTAGGCTTAAAATATAAGAAGGTTGAATAAAAATCATTTTACGAGCCTAGGGGCAAAATGTGTAATTATGTGAAAGTTTAGGGGCAAAATCATAATTTTGCCAAAGTATGATTCATGAGTCAATTTAGTAAATGTGAATATTAAACGAGTGAAATTGTTATTATATATCAAGAAACATGAAGCTCGGACCGAAACCGAGGCAAGAACAAGGTGTTGGACAAAATTGAACATCTATACACATTTTGAGTACCGAGGTAAGTTTGTATGAAATTAAAGCAACATAATGTTATTATACTTGTATTTATTTTATTCTATGAGAAATGTATATAAATTCTATGAAGTTAATTTACGATGCTTCGATGAGATTGAAATAAGAATGTATTAAATTAAAGTCCTGGTTGAAGATTCGGAATAACGAGAATACTTATGTCACAACATGAGATAAGGATGGTCCCGTATAAGACCATGTCTGGGACATGGCATCAGCACCAAATTTAGGTCCCGTATAAGACCATATCAGGGATATGGCATCGGCACCGAATGTAGATCCCGTGTAAGACCATGTCTAGGACTTGGCATCGGCATCGAATAAGGAAAGGAAGGTCCCGTGTAAGACCATGTCTGGGACATGGCCTCGGCACCAAAGGAAGATATCGTGTAAGACCATGTCTGGGACATGGCATCGACATCTATGTATGATCTCGTATAAGACCATGTCTGGGACATGGCATCGACATCGAGTTAAGAGATCCCGTATAAGACCATATCTGGGATATGGCATCGGCATCAAGAGGTGATCCCATATAAGACCATATCTAGGATATGGCATTGGCATCGTGAAACATGTATGATGAGATTGAGTATCCTCCGAAATTTCGAGTAATTCAACGGGCAAAAGAATTAAGTATGCAAAAATGGCTAAGAGCTAAGCTATGCAAAAAATGACAAAGAGTTACATTTAAGCTAAGGATGATAATGGTTTAAGTTTATGTTTCAATATTGCATATGTGTTAAATTATGTGATGAGGTGACACAGGTACCATGAGTAAAATACGAGTTATGAAACTGTAATGTGTTATGTGATGGGTAAGAGTAAGTATGCCTAAACACTTGAGAGCTTATTTTGTTAATGTCCTATGTGATGAATGGATATTACTATGAATATCTATATTGCTATTTTTAATTCATGAAAACTTACTAAGCTATATGCTTACCCCTTTCTATTCCTTCTTCCTTGTAGTATCGCCAAGCTAGCTCGAGGATCGTAGGACGTCAGAGTTCGGATCACACTATCAACTATTCTTTTGGTATAGTAAAGTTGATTCATTTTGAGTATGGCATGTATAGGAATTTGGTCATTTTGTGTTATGTTATATTGGAAAGCCAAAGTGTTGGCTATTAATGTTATACCCTCGTTTTGTAAACGGCCATTAGTATTTGGCCAATATTTGTCAAGTTTATTATCTTAATGATGACGAGTTTTATGTCGTAAAAGTTCATGCAATTGATAGAGTAAAATGTGAAGTGTATGAATAATGATTAGGGACTCTTCATAGTGTATATAATTGCCATATCATGTGTTGCTTGTGTTGGTATATGAGTGTTTACGTTTCAGGGTGGCAATTGGCTTGGTAAATAGCCTTCTAGTTGTCCACACGGTTAGACACACGGGCGTGTGTCTAGGCCGTGTGTGACACACGGTCAACCCCATGGGTGTGTTGATAGGCCGTGTGTCCCCTGCATCAAATTTACGAGAAATTCGATTCGCCACACGGGCCAGCACACGGGCGTGTGCCTAGGCCGTGTGCCATTAAGAGGTTGCTGGCGTCATAAACAAAATACCCAGGTTTTCACATACGGGTGAGGACACGGGCGTGTCTAGGCCGTGTGAGGGACACGGGCCACCGACACGGGCGTGTGTCTGGCCGTGTGAAAACCCCTACAGGTTCGAATTGAAAAATAAATTCCGCACGGGCTGGGAACATGGGCGTGGGTGACCACACGGCCTACCCACACGGACGTGTTCCATTCCACACGGACGTGTGGCCCTGTTTTAGGTAAAAAAATTCTAAGTACACCAAAGTTTCCGGTTTGGTTCCGAACCATTCCGATTGTATGTTTAGGGTCTCGTAGGCCCATAATAAGGATGTTATGTTTATGGATGAGAAGTTTTAAGTTGAAACGAAATTTTACAGCCCAATGTTGTATGTTTAAGCAAGTATAGTACGGTAATGCCTCGTATCCGGTTCCGGCATGGAATACGGGTATGGGGTGTTACAAAAAATTAAGTTAATTCAAGGCTTTTTAAAAGTTTATTTTGTCCAAATATTTGAAAATAATTTTAAGGACTTATAAACAATTTTTGCAAATCTAAGTTGGAAATTTTTAATATAATTTTTGTTATATCAAAATACTTGAAAAACTAAAGCTAACAACATAGATAGGATATATATATTACAAGGTCTTATGTCTCAAGTGACATGGAGGCTTAAGTTATTGATACATTACATACTTAATTGTGATGAAACATGGTAATTGTGTTATTTACATCCATATTTTTGTTATTTTCAAAATGGAATATAATTTTAAAATAATAATACTTTTTTTTTTGGTGAAATAAAAACTAAAGGGACTCAATTTTGTCCTACAATATCAAAAGCACCATTTGTTTTATCTCAATCAATGAATTCTAATAAATCCGCAGGGGCAGTTGTCAACACGATTCCTGCCTTACCAGCAAGGACCAATTTAGCAATCCTATCAACAACACAATTAGCCTCCCTTGGGATGTGTCTAACCACCCAATATTCTTTATTCTATAGTAACTTTTGGATTCGCCTCACCAGAGCGGAGGAAGAAATAGTTGGATTGTCCATTGTTATTGCTTGGACCACCTCGAGATTATCTGTATATATCAAAATTTTCTCCACTCCCCGTTCTATAAGAAAGGTAAGGGCATCCAAAATACCCCAAAGTTTGGCATCAAAGATAAAGCACCTATATTAATGGATTAAAATTTAATTTTATAAAACTATTAAATATTTAAAAATTTTCAAATAATATTATTTATAAAATTAAGATAATTAATTTTATTATTAATTTAAATTATATAGGTGAAGATATCAATAACAAAAATTGTTATTTATGTATAAAATTAAAACCAAATTTTAAATAATAATTAAAACCAAATTTTAAATAATAAATAAAACCAAATATTAATTGACGCATATCATCATCATTATATGACTATTTTCTTAAATTAACTGCTATATACAAATTATTTATTTTAATCACAAGCATTATATTCATTTTTTATCAAATTGAAATAATAATTTTAAAAATAAATAAATCAATAAATATTCTTTCATTCAATTAGAATAAACGATCTTATGCCAAATGAACGTAACTCAATAAAATAAAGATTTATAACTTTTCCGAATGGGTAAATTCCTTTTTAAACCAATCCATCTTTCGTTAAATTATTTTAAAGTGCTCAATATTCCTAAATTAAGTACTTATTCTTTTCAAACTTTTAAAAATTAAAAAAATCCTTTATTAAAAATACAAAATTAGACTCTATTATTTTTTATTTGTTCTAAAAAATTACATTTCAATAAAAAATAAAATAAATTATTTAAGAAATTATACATTTTATTTTGTAGAAAATAATTATCAAAAAAATTATTATTGTTATATTTCGAAGTCTGATTTTATAAATAAATACAATAAGAGAAAATATATTTTTAATTTTTATTACTATTTGAGAAAATATATATATTCCAATTTTTTTTTAAAAATAATATCAAGATAAACCCATGCTTTGAACAAGAAAAAAACCAGTAGTAAATATATTATAATTTATTTATACTGAATTTAATTAAAATTGCATCGTATTTATTATTAATTATTTGTACTTGGTGAATGACCTAATGATGATAACAATAAGTATATGTTTAATGTTGAAGAGAGTAATTTAATAAATATGGAATGTTAGAGTAATTAGATAAAATTGCATGAGATATTTATTTTCTTGTTAATTTTATTAATAATTGTGTTGTTAAATATTTTATTAGACTAATGTATATTTAAAATGATTTGATTTTAACTGTTACTTATTTAAAATTTTTTATTATTATTAATAATTTTATAATAATTAATATTTTTTAGAATTTAAAATTATATAATTATATAATTACATTTTACATACTTTATAATATAATTACTATCTAAATAATTACACTACCATCAATCTAAATTAATTTTTTTTTGCTACATCCACGGATTAACAGGCCTGATAGATCAAATTTTACTTTGGGCTTATAATGAGAGGTAAGTATATCTGAACCCACAAAATATCCATGTTCGTGAATCTGGGTTGACTCGGACCAACTTATAGACTTCCCTAATAACACCAGATTATTTTCCTTTATATTTAAACCTCCCCGAAAACCCTAACCCTCGAAACCTTAAGTCAGCAAGAGAGCAGCAGCAGTCGCGGCGGCGGCAGTTCTCCCCAGGGTCTGTTTTCTAAACAACCGTCAAATAGAAATGAAGGTTTTTCCCCTCTTTCCGCTTCTTTTTATTAAGAAAAAAGAAGATATTGCTGTCCCTTTTGGGTTTTTGTTGATTCTCTTCATTTGTTTGTTTCAGTTCAATATTGCAAATCCGACTACTGGCTGCCAGAAGAAGCTGGAAATTGACGATGACCAGAAACTGTAATTTTCTTTTCTTTTTTTTTTTTTTTTTTGTTTTTTGGTGTGAAATTGTTCGGTTTAATTTTATTTTGTTGCTCTAAATTTCAATATTAGTCTTATATCTTGACCAGCGAAAACACCCAGTTGAGTCATGCTTCTTTCTGTATTGAGTGAGATTGAATTTTTAGAGTATTTAGAAATGCGCAAAATATGGGTGGAAGAAGCAAATTCAAAGGTAGAAAATAGGTTAATGAAATTTATATGAATTTTTTTGCTAATAATAGAATTTGTAAATCAAAGTGGAAGGCAAAAGTTCTTTATACTTCCCAAAAAAATGAGCTAGCATAATACATTTTGTAAATATTTTCTCTTGCCATATATTTTTTAAGTTAGGTTTCCCTTTGGGACTAGTTCTTGTCAAACTACCACAATGCAAAGGAAATTCAACTGTGTTGTACCCTTTAACCATAGTTTTAACAGTATGCTTATTACATTTAGCGTCTTGGGGTGAGGTACTGCGTGCGTATTTGTTCCTGAGGAAGAAAAATTTCTGACCTTGGAACTTTGATATTGCAGCCGAGCCTTCTTTGACAAGAGGATCTCCCAAGAAGTCAGTGGTGATGCCCTGGGTGAGGTATGTTTCCAAGTTACTTTTAGTTTCTCTTTATCAAATTTATGCTTTTGAATCTGGCCATCTTAACTGCAGTTTGCTCTTATCTCATATCATTTAACAGGAGTTTAAGGGCTATGTGTTCAAGATAATGGGAGGCTGTGACAAGCAAGGTTTTCCAATGAAGCAAGGAGTTCTGACTCCAGGCCGTGTTCGTCTTTTGCTTCACAGAGGTCTGTAGACTGCAAATTAGTTTGCATTTGTTTGTTTGTATAGAAATGTTTTTTGTTTGTTGACCGATTGTTTTTCTTTGAATAGGTACTCCCTGCTTCCGTGGGTATGGTAGGAGAAATGGAGAGCGAAGGAGGAAGTCAGTTCGCGGATGCATTGTTAGTCAAGATCTTTCAGTTCTGAACTTGGTTATTGTTAAGAAGGGTGAAAATGATCTTCCTGGATTGACCGACACTGAGAAGCCAAGAATGAGGGGTCCAAAGAGAGCTTCGAAAATCCGGAAGTTGTTCAACCTCTCTAAGGAAGATGATGTTCGGAAATATGTTAATACATATCGCCGAACCTTTACAACCAAATCTGGTGAGTACTAAATATTTGTTTGTGCTTCATTGAGTTTCCTGGGGAATGAGTTTTGGTCGGTGATTTACTTTTCGTAAATAAGTTAATGATAGTAGTTGCTCCCCTAGTTGAAAATAAAGAACTCTTTTTTGGAATGCAGGTAAAAAAGTAAGCAAGGCTCCCAAAATTCAGAGGTTGGTGACTCCGTTGACCTTGCAGAGGAAGCGTGGCAGAATTGCAGAGAAAAAGAAGAGAGTTGCAAAGGCCAAGGCTGATGCTGCTGAATACCAGAAGCTCCTTGCCCAGAGGTTGAAGGAACAGCGTGAGCGCAGGAGTGAGAGCTTGGCCAAGAAGAGATCTAGGCTCTCTGCTGCTTCTAAGCCATCCATTGCATCTTAATTGTACCACATAGAAGGATTGGTATTTTCTTCGGTTTTGAATGTTGATTCTAAAATCTCATTATAGGTTGAGGTGATTTTGACTTGACAATGCTTTTAAGTTTTCATGACATTATGTTGCGGATGCTTACCTATTCCTCTATTTATTTCATGATTTTTTTTTTTTATATTCAATATCTTAACATCCAAAGGCCTCAGTTGTTGAAACCGGACCTAACAGGCTGGTTCAACTGGGAACTGATCAGTTCTATGGTTCAACTATAGTAATTTACCTGGAAAATGAACAGGCCGGTAAAAAATCGAATGATAACGTATAGAACTTCGTCGAAAACTCAAGTGATCCAACTAGGTTATCGGTTTTGAGATTGCTTTCATCATCATTCCACGGTAATTGCTCAATCATTTATGTTGCCAGAGGGAAATAGCAATGAAAGGAAGATAAAAGGTAAGTTGGTAATATAGATTTAAGGCTAAAACTGATGCTTTGAATTGTTTATGAGTATTTTGACTAAAATTGGTAAGCAAAAGAAACTACAAATATAAAAGAATGGAAAGTGAAATGTAATTCCATGGTGGATATGTTTGGTTGAAATTGTGTAATTATATTATAATTTTTTATTTTAAAAGTATAAATTGTAATTGTATAGTTATAATATCTATATTTTAAAAAAAATATTATTTATTATAAAAAAATTATTAGCACTAAAAATAATTTTTAAACAAATAACAAAAATTAAAATCTAATTGTTATATGTATTATGTTAGTCTAAAAAAGTAGTTGATAATGTCAAACCATAGTTTAAGGTTTGCTCTCTGTAGCACGCTTTCTGTCTACTCTTGATAGCACTTTTCTGTCTTTTTTGTTTATTGTTTTTTTGTCGTGTTTTGCTTTCAATAGTTGGTTTGGTTGTATTATTTTGCCTGGGTTTAGTCTAGTGTTCGAGTGGTGCGAGGTGATAGTCATGGAGAATGAGATGGCAGGTTTGAAATTAGATGATGGGGAAGAAGAGGTGATGTTACTACCTATTGATCATAGCTCTCAGAGATTGGCATACAAGTTCTGTTTGGTTGGTTGGTTTCTTACTACAAGCGTAATCCGTTTTCCAGCAATGAGAAATATGATGGCGAACCTTTGGCATCCTTTAGGGGGTGTTCAGATCTTAGATTTGGGGGAAGGAGATATTTGTTCAAGTTTTATCGTGAAATGGACATCGAATGAGTGATAAATGAGGCTCCGTGGACTTTCAATAATCACTTGTTGATTATTGATGAGCGTCGAAACCACCAAATAAAAATTCATACGATAAAATAACTCTAAATAGTAGTAAAGAGAAGTAGGGTCGAGTCCACAAGGATTGGTTATTGTAATCAACTTTCGTCCTTTTCTTGTGAACAAAATTTCATGTAACAGCCCGATTTAGGGCCTAGTCAGAATAGTGGTGCGAGACCACAAATCTGAAGTAGAAATATGTGTTTTATGATTTTTATGAGGCTTATGATGTGTTTGCATGATTGTGTGAATTTCATGAGGAAATTTTATTTATTAGTGATCAATTTATCCAATAGGACCAAATTGTAAAGATTATAAAATATGAGATTCTAGAAGATTTAAGGATGAAATAGCATCATAAAATTTTTTAGAAGTCCTTATTTAGCAATTAGACTATTATATATTAAGATGGACAAAAATAGACATGGGAAGGAAAAATCTCAAGAAAAGGGCCTTAAGGGCAATTTGGTCATTTGGTTAATTAATGAATTAAAAGGGAAAATAAGTCAAAAATAGTGTCCATCTTCTCCAAGCTTGGCCGAAAATCACAAGAGCACCATAGCTGGGGTTTCTTCAACTTTCAAGCTTGATAGTAAGTGCACCCTAGCCCCGTTTTTAATGTTCTTCGTATTTTTGAGATCCTCGTAACTTGATTTAGCTATTTCTAGCTATATTTTGAGCTAGGGTTCATATTTAAAAATTTACCCATGTATCACATGCATGTATTTTGATGTTTTATGGAAGAATATGAAAGTTTGATGTATGATAAACATCTTTTTCTAAGTGATTTTCATAAAAAAATGCATAAAAGGACCAAATTGTAAAAGTTATAGAAATGGTCATACATGAGTGAAATAGAGGGAATTGAAGGCTGTTGTAGTTAAGAGAATTATTCGGCTAGGCTTGAAATGCAAGAAAGTTGAATAAAAATCATTTTACGAGCCTAGGGGCAAAAGTGTAATTATGAGAAAGTTTAGGGGCAAAATTGTAATTTTGCCAAAGTGTGATTCATGAGTCGGTTTAGTCAATGTGAGTATTGAACAAGTGAAATAATTATTATAGATCAAGAAACACGAAGCCCGGACCGAAACCGAGGCAAGGACAAAGTGTTGGACTAAATCAAGCATCCACACACATTTTGAGTACCGAGGTAAGTTTGTGTGAAGTTAAAGTTTCATAATGTTTCTACGTTCGAAATTGCTTGATATCATGATAATGAATATCATTTCTATGAAATTCGAATGATGAAACCTCGATGAGGAAATGATGAGATTATGCTAAGTGAAGTCCCGGTTAAAGATTTAGAATAACGAGGATACCTATGTAACCACATGAGATAAGGAAGGTCTCGTATAAGGCCATGTCTGGGACATGGCATCGGCACCGAATGTAGATCCCGCATAAGACCATGTCTGGGACATGGCTTCGGCACCAAAGGAGGATCCCGTATAAGACCATGTCTGGGACATGGCTTCGGCACCAAATGAGGATCTCGTGTAAGACGATGTCTGGGACATGGCATCGACATCAAGTTAAGAGATCCCGTGGAAGACCATATATGGGATATGGCATTGGCATCAGGATACATGTAGGATGAGGTTGAGTATCCTCCGATATTCTGAGTAGTTCAACAGGCAAAAGAGCCAGAATGTAAAGATGATATGGAGTTAAGTTATACAAGGAAGATAATGAGTTCCATTTATGTTAAGGATGATGATAATTTAAGTTTATGTTCAAGTTAGCATAAGTGCTAAATTATGTGACTAAGTGATACAGGTACCATGAGTAAAATACAAGTTATGATACCATAATGTGATATGGGATGGGTAAGAGTGAGTATGAGTAAGTATGCCTAAGCATTTGAGAACTTGTGTTGCTATTGTTTTATGAGATGTATCGATTTTATCATGAGTACTTATGTTGCTATATTAATTCATGCAAACTTACTAAGCTATATGCTTACCCCTCTCTTTTCCCTTTTCCTTGTAGTATCGCCAAGCTAACTCGGGGATCGTAGAACATCGGAGCTCAGATCACAATATCAATCATACTTTTGGTATAGTAAAGTGGTTTTATTTTGAGTATGGCATGTATAGGAACTTGGTCATTTTGTGATAAGTCATAATTGAAAGCCAAAGTGTTAGCTACCAAAGTTATACACACACTTTGTAAATGGCCATTGGGAATTGGCCAAAAGTTTGTCAAGTTTCATATTTCAATGATAATGAGTTTCATGAGATGAAAGTTAATGCAAATGATGGAGTAAATTATGAAATGTATGATTGATGATTATTGATTCTTCATAGTGGATTTTTGCCATGTTATGAGTTGCTTGTGTTGGTAGATGTGTGTTTATGTTTCAGGGTGGCAATTGGCTTGGAAAATAGCCTTATAATTGTCCACACGGGTAGACACACGGGCGTGTGAGACACACGGTCAGTCCCATGGGTGTGTTAATAGGCCGTGTTTCCCCTGCATCAAATTGCGAGAATTTGATTCGTGACACGGGCCAGCACACGGGCGTGTGCCTAGGCCGTGTGGCCCTTATGATATTGCTGATGTCATAAACAGAATACCCAGGTTTTCACACACGGGTGAGGACACGAGCGTGTCTAGGCCGTGTAAGGGACACGGGCCATTGACACGGGCTTTTGTCCGGCCGTGTGAAAACCCCTTAGGTTCAAAATGAAAAATAAATTCCACACGGGCAAGGGACATGGGCGTGTGTGACACACGACCTGCCCACACGGGCGTGTCCCATTTCACACGGGCGTGTGGCCCCTGTTTAGGTAAACATTTTCTAAGTGAACAAAAGTTTTCAGTTTATTTCCGAAACCTTTCGGATGTATGTTTAAGGCCTCGTAGGCCCATAATAGGAATGTTATGCATTTGAATGAAAAGTTTTAAGGTAGAAATAAAATTTTAATGCTCAAAGTTATATGTTCAAGCAAGTTAAGTTCGGTAATGCTTCGTATCCTGTTCTGGAGTTGAATACGGGTAAGGGGTGTTACATTTAGTGGTATCAGAGCTATAGTATAGTCGATTCTCGGACTAACGTAGCGTAAGCATAAGTCTAGCTATACATGCTATACATATGAGTATTTACATTATGATAGTGTGACGACTCCTGACGACTTAAATTGTGTTTTCATATAGTAAATGGATCCCGATAGAGCTGTGGCAGGTGATGTAGAAAGTAATGCGCCAGCTCCCGCTGAAGGGACGGTGCCAAATGAAAATGAGAATAGACCTAGACCGTGAGTTAGAGAGGAGGAGAAGAGGCTAGGGAGGCCTTTCTCCACATGATGAATGCATGGTACACGAAGTTCGTTCGTACGAACCCGAATGCACAACCCCCTCCACCCCCGCCTATTCCTCAACCTACCCCTGTAGCTCCCCAAGTGGTGGAAGTGGTAAGAAGAGAAAAGCCTCCGGTTGATAGAATCCAGAAATAAGGAGCCGAGGAATTCTGGGCCAGTAAAGATGACGATCCGGAAAGAGCAGAATTTTGGCTTGAAAACACCATCCGGGTATTTGACGAGTTATCATGCACGCCTGAAGAGTGCATGAAGTGTGTAGTTTCTCTTTTGAGAGATTCTGCTTATCAGTGGTGGAACACCCTTGTGTCTGTTGTACCAAGGGAAAGGATCACATGGGAGTTTTTCCAAGAAGAATTCTGGAAGAAATACATAAGTCAAAGATTTATTGACCAGAAAAGAAAGGAAAATCCTTGAACTGAAACAAGGTAGAATGACGGTAACTGAGTATGAGCGTGAGTTTGTAAGGCTTAGCAAGTACGCTCGGGAGTGTGTGTCCTTTGAAGCCATCATGTGTAAGAGGTTTGAGGACGGATTAAACTAAGATATCAGATTGTTTGTTGGTGTCCTCGAGTTGAAAGAATTTGTGGTGTTAGTGGATAGAGCCTGTAAGGCCGAAGAACTAGTCAAAGAGAAAAGAAAAGCTGAGATGGAGTCTCGTGACTCAAGTAAGAGACAACTGAACAAATCTTTTCAGTCATCATCCAAGAAGTCAATAGACTTCTCTACCCGATTAGCTACTTCCGCTGAGTTTTCAAACAGAAGTAAGGGTAAACAGTTCTCGGGTTCTAAAGCACAGACTACATCAATTGCTAGTGTTGGCAACGCTCGGCCGAGTAGACCAGAATGCCTGCAGTGTAGCAGATGTCATTCTGGTGAGTGTCGAGCAAATGAGAAGGCTTGTTTCAAGTGTGGATCTCTAGACCATTTTATCAAAAATTGCCCCGAGGTGGGTGAGAAAGAGAAGCCTCAGGATGCAAGACCGGGAAGTACTACTAGAGGAAGACCACAGAGAAACCCGGGAAGTTGAACAAGTAGTAAGAATACACCCAGAGAGCAGGCTGCGATATCTAAGGGTAGAGTGCCTGCGAGGACCTATGCTATTCGCGCTCGCGAAGAGGCATCATCTCCTGATGTAATTACGGGTACATTTTCTCTCCATGATACTAATGTTGTTGCTTTAATTGATCCGGGGTCTACCCATTCATACATATGCATTAAATTAGTATCTAGCATGAGCATGCCTATTGAGTCTACAGAGTTTGTGATAAAAGTGTCCAATCCTTTAGGCAAAAGTGTATTAGTTGATAAGGTATGCAAAGATTGTCCTATGATGATTAGATATCATTATTTTAAGGCAAATCTCATGCTATTTCCATTTGATGAATTCGATATAATTCTTGGTATGGACTGGTTAACCACTCACGATGTGACAATAAATTATGGAAAGAAATACATTGAATTGAGATGTGAAAATGGGGACACTCTTCGTATTGAATCAGAAGAACAAGACAGATTGCCGGTAGTGATCTCTCATATGTCTGCTCAGAGGTATGTAAGAAAGGGGTATGAGGCATATCTTGCTTTTGTAATGAATGCCAAAGAAACTGAGTTAAATATTGAATCAGTGCTGATAGTGTGTGAGTACCCAGATGTTTTCCCCGAAGAATTGCCAGGGTTGCCTCCGGTTAGAGAGGTTGAATTTGGTATTGAGTTGGCTCATGGTACTGCACCTATATCAATTGCTCATTACAGAATGGCTCCAACTGAGTTGAAGGAATTGAAGGTACAGTTGCAAGAGTTGATGGATAAAGGTTTTGCTAGACCGAGTTATTCTCCGTGGGGTGCTCCAGTGCTATTTGTGAAAAAGAAAGATGGTTCCATGAGATTGTGTGTAGATTACCGGCATCTTAATAAGGTTACCGTGAAGAATAAGTACCTATTGCCAAGGATTGATGATTTGTTCGATCAATTGAAGGGAGCCACTTTGTTTTCCAAGATAGACTTGAGGTCGGGATATTACCAGTTGAGAGTAAAAGACTCAGATGTGCCAAAGACTACATTTCGGACGAGGTATGGGCACTGCGAATTTTTAGTCATGCCTTTCGGTTTAACAAGTGCCCCTGCTGTGTTTATGGATTTAATGAATCGTATATTTCGACCATACTTGGATAAGTTTGTTGTGGTTTTTATTGATGATATATTGATATATTCCCGTGATGGGCATGAGCATGCCGAGCATTTAAGGACGGTTTTACAGATTTTACGAGATAATCAGTTGTATGCCAAGTTTAGCAAAAGTGAGTTTTGGCTCAAAGAGGTTGGATTTTTGGGGCACATTGTTTCGGGAGATAGAATCCGAGTTGACCCAAGCAAGATTTTGGTTATTGTTGATTGGAAACTGCCGAGAAATGTATCAGAGGTTAGAAGTTTTCTGGGCCTAGCTGGCTATTACAGACGGTTTGTCAAGGGGTTTTCTATGATAGCTACTCCGATGACGAGGTTGTTACAAAAAGATGTAAAGTTTGAGTGGATAGAAAAGTGCCAGCAGAGTTTCGAGAAACTAAAAGCATTGTTGACAGAGGCTCCAATTCTAGTGCAACCTGAACAGGGAAAAAAATTTATGATCTACAGCGATGCATCCTTGAATGGATTGGGATGTGTACTTATGCAAGAAGGAAAAGTGATAGCGTATGCTTCTAGACAGTTAAAGCCACACGAGAAGAATTACCCGACACATGATTTAGAGTTGGCTACCATTGTGTTTGCATTAAAGATATGGAGACACCATTAGTATGGTAAAAGATTTCGAATATTCACCGATCATAAGAGCTTAAAGTACTTGATGACTAAAAAGGAATTGAATTTAAGGCAACGAAGATGGTTAGAGTTGATAAAGGATTATGAGTTAGTCATTGATTACCACCTGGGAAAGGCGAATGTAGTCGCCGATGCTTTGAGTAGAAAGTCCCTATCTACTTTAAGGGCTACGAATACACGGGTGATAGTGTCAGATGATGGTTCCATTATAGTCGAGTTGAGGGCTAGGCTGGTGTTTCTTCAGGAGATTTTCGAGGCTCAAAAAGATGACAGTGACTTGCAAGCCAAAAGAGTTCAATGCGAGTCGGGTGCTGAGTCCGACTTTCAGGTTAATTTCGATGGATGTCTGATGTTCAGAGACAGAGTCTATGTACCGAGGAATGATGAGCTTATTTGAAAGATTTTACACGAGGCATTAATGGATGCTTATCTGTACATCCGGGTAGCACAAAGATGTATAATGATTTGAAGAAATGATATTGGTAGCCGAGTATGAAGAATGTAACAACCCGATTTTGGGGCTAGTCGGAACAGTGGTTTCGGGACCGCTAATCCAAAGTTGAGGAAAATTATTTTTGATATTATTTTATTTGTTATGGCATAAATATATGGATGTATGAAAATTTTGGTGCATTAATTTTGGTGATTTCATGCTTAATTATGAAAAAGGACTAAATCGCATAAAGTGCGAAAGTTCTATTATACAAGGTAGAGGTGTCTAATAGCCATAGAATATTAAATTAGAGGTCCGTAAAGTGCAATTAGGCCATTAAGGGTGTGTTGGCCGGCCATAGAGACAAGGAGACAAGAGCATTAAATTTTGGTCAAAAATTTGGTGAAATTAGGTGATACAAAAATGAATAAAATATGATAAAAAGAAGAGATATCATCTTTTACTATTCATGCTTCTTCTCCACTAAAAATTAAAGAGGAAATAAGGGTATTTGGAGTTCAAATTTTCAGCCAAGCAAAACTCTTGCAAGTAAGTGATTTTAGAGGTCTTTCTTGATAATTTTGTACTTTTGGAACCCCCAAAGCTTAAGCTAGCTAATGAGGGGACTATTTTACAAAATGGTTGAAAGTTTAGGGACTTTCCATGAGAGTGTTCATGTTGTTTGCTGAGTTTTTATGGAAGAAAATGAATGTTAGTGAGTTAAGGAACAATTTTTGTGAAGGGTGTTATCATGAAAACACCTAAATAGGACTTATTTGTAAAGGTTGAAATTATGTAATAAATGCATGAAATAATTGGCTTTGTGAGTTGTTGTAAGAGGAATAAATGTTCAACTAGGCTTGTTTAATGAGAAAATGTGATGAAAAACGATTTACGAGCCTAGGGGCAAAATCGTAATTTTGCCAAAGTATAAGGGCAAAATGGTCATTTTTACCTAAGTGGAAATTTTGATATATCATGAATTATAAAGTGATTAAATGAGTGAATTTTATTATTATAGATCAAGAAGAGCGCAGAAACAACCTTGACCGAGGAAAAGGCAAGGTTACGGACTAAGCCGTCGACTGATATATTTTGCACCGAGGTAAGTTTATGTGTAAACTATACATATTTAATACATATGTTGGTAATTATTGGTACATTGTATGAATGAGTTCATTTATGATTGATATTGATTGGAATTAATAAATACTGAGTAATTTCCGTATGAATCTCGGAATAGATATGTAAGTGCGGGAAAATAACCGTAATTATTCAGAGACACATCTGTAGTTGAAGGCAAAGAAAGAGGAAGAGAAGAAATGGATTTGGACCAGCCGTCTTGATGATGAAAAGGGGCCGCTAGGCATTTGTCCCAAGATCGCTTTCCCAATAGGCAACGGAGCGGAACGAGAAGGAATGAATGCAAGCAGTCAAGTACACCGCAGCGGGGGAAGAGAATCCGGTTAACATAAATCTAAAAAAGAAGAAGATCCTTTGAGAGATCTCATGAAAGCAGGAAATGACCAAATACGAGATTGAAAATAGAGGAGGGATCAAGCGGGCATCGCGAAGATAGGGATTTGAAAAAGAGATGAAGAATCCCGCCTTTTGGTGGGTCAAAGTGCGATACCACCTTATTACCTATTCACGATGGGCTGTGTGCGATGCCATCGTTTATATTATCTTTGGTGGGCTAAGTGCGATACCACCGTAAATATTCTTGTTGGTGGGCTATGTGCGATACCACCCTATTATAGATTAATGGTGGGCTGTGTGCGAAATCACCAAGTGTTTAGTATTATTCCGAGGGGTCCATCGAGAAATTGTATCAGCGAATGTTTCATGTTGCTTTGTAGTGATGAGTGCAGGAAATGTGTACAAGTGAATGTGAGAAATATAATTGTTATGTGGTTGGAATGTGGTAATAGATGAAATGAGTAAGCATGATTATGGAAATGTGAATTGCTCTTGCTTAGTAAGTGATGTTATGGATTGATTACCATATGTTATGATACTTAGAGTTTACATGTAAACTTACTAAGCTTAAAGCTTACTCCCTCTCTTTTTCCCTTGTTTTATAATGTTAAAGAGCCGGTTCGAAATACGAAGATAATCGGAAGATCACCCACACTATCATCTCATCTCGGTATATTTAGACGTAGCATTTTGAGTATGGCATGTATAGGGGCTAGGCTTAATGAAATATTTTGTTGTTTTGGCCAAGTGTGTTGGCTCTTTTAAAGATGAACTCTTTTGTATATTGCCATAGTTGATGGCTCATTATTACTAATTTATGAAAAGAAGAGGTTATTTATGAATGTGTTAGATGCATGATTGGGTTGCTTGGTAATTGGTTGAATGGGATTTATGTTGTGTGAGTTAGGGTGATAAAAAGAGCTTGGCAAATAGCCTTGTTCTTGTCTACACCGGTAGGCACACGGGCGTGTGTCTAGGCCGTGTGTGACACACGGTCAGTCCCATGGGCGTGTGACTAGGCCGTGTGTCCCCTGGATGTTAATGTTGCAAGTCAGTGTCGACCACGGTCTAGACACGCGGGCGTGTGCCTAGGCCGTGTGCCCCTTAAAAGACTGCTAACATCATAAGCAGAATGCTAAGGTTTTCACACACGGGTGAGGACACGGGCATGTCTAGGCCATGTGAGGGACACGGGCCAATGACACTGGCGTGTGTCCAGCCGTGTAAAAACCCCTAGGTCCGAAATGAAAAATAAATCCCACGCGGGCTAGAGACATGGGCGTGTATGATCACACGGCCTGCCCATACGGGCGTGTCCCATTTCACATGGGCGTGTGGCCCCTATTTAGGGAAAAAAATTTAAGTGCACAAAAGTTTCCAGTTGGGTTCCGAAACCCTCCGTTTGCATGTTCAAGGCCTCGTAGGCCCATTGTGAGGATGTTTTGATTGTAAATGAGAAGTTTTAAGTTGGAATGAAATCTTATAGCCTAGAGTTGTATGTACAAGTGAGTTCAGTCCGGTAATGCCTCGTATCCGATTCCGGGGTTGAATACGGGTAAGGGGTGTTACAAAGAAAGATATTTCTGAGTTTGTATCAAGATGCTTGATTTGTCAGCAAGTGAAAGCTGGGCACCAAGTACCTTCGGGTCTGCTCCAACCTATAATGGTTTCCGAGTGGAAATGGGACCGTGTTACTATGGATTTTGTAACGGGCTGACCGTTGAGTCCGAACAAGAAAGATGCCGTATGGGTTGTGGTATATAGACTTACGAAGTCGGCCCATTTCATACCTGTACGTGTTGACTATTCACTTGATAAGTTGGTAAACTTGTATGTTTCCTAGATTGTAAGGCTTCATGAAGTTGCTTTATCGATTATATCGGATAGCGATCTGAGATTCACATCTCAATTTTGGAAAAAGTTGCAAGAGGCCTTGGGCACAAAGTTGAGTTTTAGTACAGCTTTTCACCCCCAAACCGACGGACAGTCGGAGAGATTGATACAAATACTTGAGGATATGCTCCGGTGTTGTTTTCTTAAGGTTCAGGGCAGTTGGGAAAAGTACCTACCATTGGTAGAATTTGCCTATAATAACAGTTTTCAGTCGAGTTTGAAAAGGGCACCTTATGAGGCTTTGTATGGGCGTAAGTGTCGAACGCCTTTATATTGGACTGAACTCAAGGAAAACCAGATTCACGGGGTCGATCTGGTTAGAGAAACTGAAGAGAAAGTAAGAGTGATTCGAGACTGTTTAAAAGCTGCTTCCGATAGACAAAAATCCTACTCGGATTTGAAACGAAAAGAGATCGAGTTTCAAGTCGGTGTAAAGTATTCTTGAAAGTGTCACCATGGAAGAAAGTTCTCAGATTTGGCCAGAAAGGCAAATTGAGTCTGTAATAGCCCGATTTTGACCCTAGTCGAAACAGTAGTTTCAAGACTACAAATCCGAGGTCAAAATAATATTTTAATATTATTTTGGTGTTTATTATATGTGATATAGCCTGTGTGAAAAATTAGTGTGAAAATTTGATCGACTGTGTGTCGAATTGTGAGAAAGGACTTAATCGCATAAAGTGTAAAATGCTGTGTGCTAATTGTTGAATGCTTAATTTTTGTTGTTTTATACTGTGAAGGTCTTATGAGGCAATTAGCCCATTATTAATGTTAGTGGATAGTTAAATGACATATTAACCTTAATGCATATTTGTCTTATATGATTAATAAAAGGACAAATTGGTAAAAGGATAATTTAATTAATATTAAACAAAACAAAAAGATGAAACATGTTCATCTTTGCTTCTTTTCAACCGAAAATAGGAAAAATAGAAAGGGTTTGGGAGCTTTGTGATATTCGGCCACTTCAAGCTTCAATTGGTATGTGATTTTTGTTTGGTTTTTGATAATTTCTACGTTTTTGTAATCGTTGCTTTGTGCTCTAGCTAACCCATGCTTAAATTTTGCGAATTGGTGATGAATGTGAGATATGCCATTGATGAATATGTGAGCTTTATGATGTTAGTTGATGTTAGTTGATGAATGTCAGTGCCGGTAGTATGCGAGTATCCAGATGTGTTTCTGAAAGAGTTACCCAGATTGCCTCCAGTTAGAGAGGTCGAGTTTGGGATTGAGTTAGTTCCGGGTATAGCACCTATTTCGGTTGCTCCGTACAGGATGGCACCATTGGAGTTGAAAGAATAGAAGGTTCAGTTGCAAGAGTTAACGGATAAGGGTTTTGCAAGACTGAGCTATTCACCGTGGGGTGCTCCGGTACTTTTTGTGAAGAAGAAAGATGGGTTGATGAGATTATGCATAGACTACCGACAACTCAACAAGGTGATAGTGAAGAAAAAGTATCCATTGCCAAGGATAGATGATTTGTTTGATCAATTGAAGGGAGCTACGGTGTTCTCTAAGATAGACCTAAGGTCTGGCTATTACCAATTGAGAGTTAAAGAGCAAGATGTGCCGAAAACTACATTTCGGACGAGGTATGGCCATTACGAGTTTCTTGTCATGCCATTTGGCCTAACTAATGCTCTTGCGATTTTTATGTATTTAATGAACTGTATCTTCCGACCGTATTTGGATAAATTTGTGGTTGTTTTTATCGACGACATATTAATTTATTCCCGGGATGAGAGTGAGCATGCAGAGCATCTGAGAATCATTTTTTCGACTTTAAGAGACAAGCAGTTGTACGCTAAATTCAACAAGAGTGAGTTTTGGCTCCGAGAGGTCGGATTCTTAGGACACATTGTGTCGGGTGATGGCATAAGAGTTGATCCGAGTAAGATCTCGGCTATTGTGGATGGAAACCTTCGAGGAATGTGTCAGAGATTAGAAGCTTTTTGGGTTTAGCGGGGTACTACCGACAGTTTGTCAAAGGGTTCTCCATGATCGCTACCCGATGACGAAACTGTTGCATAAAGATGTTAAATTTGAATGGACTGAGAAGTGCCAACAAAGTTTCGAGAGATTGGAAGCATTGTTGACAGAAGCACCGGTTTTAGTACAACCTGAGTTGGGGAAAGAGTTTGTGGTCTACAGCAATGCGTCATTAAATGGTCTCGGCTGTGTGTTGATGCAAGAGGGTAAGGTAGTAGCCTACGCCTCGAAACAACTAAAACCGCATGAGAAGAATTATCCGACTCACGATTTGGAGTTGGCTACGATCGTCTTTGCTTTGAAGATTTGGCATCATTACTTATATGGTGAGAAATGTCGAATCTTCACCGATCACAAGAGTTTGAAGTACTTGATGGACCAAAAGGATTTAAATTTGCGACAACGACGGTGGCTCGAATTATTGAAGGATTATGAGTTAGTAATCGATTACCATCCGGGGAAAGCGAATGTGGTTGCGAATGCCTTGAGCAGAAAATCCCTGTACGCTTTGAGAGCTATGAGTACGAGCTTAGCGTTGTCTGATGATGGTGCTATATTGGCCGAGTTGAGGGCTAGACCGTTATTTATTCAGCAGATATGTGAAGCTCAAAAGAATGATAGTGAGATGCAAGTTAAGAGAGCTCAGTGTGAATCGGGAAATGACTCTGATTTTTGGGTGAATTCAGAACGTTGCTTGATGTTTCATGACAGAGTTTGTGTACCTAAAGATGATGAGTTGATCCGAAAAATTTTACATGAAGCACACAGTGGTTGCTTGTCAGTACATCTGGGCAGTAAGAAAATGTACAATGATTTGAAGAAATTGTATTAGTGACCGGGTATGAAAAGAGACATCTCCGAGTTTGTTACAAAATGTTTGATCTGTCAACAAGTGAAAGCCGAGTATCAAGTACCCTCGAGATTACTTCAGCTGGTGATGGTTCCAGAGTGGAAGTGGGATCGAATCACAATGGATTTCGTAACAGGGTCACCTACGACTCCGAGAAAGAAAGATGCAGTGTGGATTATTGTTGATAGATTAACGAAGTCGGCTCACTTTATACCGGTGTGTGTGGATTATTCAATTGATAAGTTGGCCGAGTTGTATATTACTGAGGTGGTGAGGTTGCATGGGGTGCCTATATCTATCATCTCGGATAGAGATCTGAGGTTTACTTCGAGGTTTTAGAAGAAGTTACAAGAAGCTTTGGGTACAAAGTTGAATTTTAGTACTGCTTTCCATCCTTAAACTGATGGCCAATCCGAAAGAGTAATTCAAGTTCTTGTGGATATGCTCCGATGCTGTGTGTTAGAGTTCGAAGGTAGTTGGGAAAAATATCTACCTTTGGTTGAGTTCGCCTATAACAACAGTTATCAGTCGAGTGTACGGATGGCACCGTTCGAAGCCTTATATGGTCGCAAGTGTCGGACTCCCTTGTATTGGGCCGAGCTTAGTGAGAAGCAAATTCACGGGGTCGATCTAGTTAAAGAGACTGAGGAGAAAGTGAAAGTAATTCGAGATAGTCTGAAAGCTGCTTTGGATCGACAAAAGTCATACACGGATATAAAAAAGGAAAGAAATTGAGTTTCAAGTGGGCGACAAAGTATTTCTGAAAGTATCCCCGTGGAAGAAAATATTGAGATTCGGTCGAAAGGGAAAATTGAGTCCACGGTTCATAGGACCGTATGAGGTTATTGAGAGGATTGGGCCAGTAGCATACCGGTTGGCTTTGCTGGCAGAGTTAGAGAGAATACACAACGTGTTTCATGTGTCGACGTTGCGGCGATATCGCTCCGATCCTTCGCATGTGATCCCTCCAACAGAAATAGAGATACGACCGGACATGACTTTTGAAGAGGAACCAATTAAGATATTGGCTCGAGAGGTTAAATAGTTAAGGAATAAGAGCATAGCCTTAGTAAAGGTGTTATGGAAAAAACACGGTGTAGAAGAGGCTACGTGGGAACTGGAAGAAGCCATGAGGGAACAATACCCAAACCTTTTTACCGGTAAGATTTTTGAGGACGAAAATCTCTAAAGGGGGGAGAGAGTTGTAACAACCCATTTTTGGGGCTAGTCGGAACAGTGGTTTCGGGACCGCTAATCCGAAGTTGAGGAAAATTATTTTTGATATTATTTTAATTGTTATGGCATAATTATATAGATGTATGAAAATTTTGGAGCATTAATTTTGGTGATTTCATGCTTAATTGTGAAACAGGACTAAATCGCATAAAGTGCGAATGTTCTATTATACAAGGTAGATGTGTCTAATAGCCATAGAATATTAAATTGGAGGTCCTTAAAGTGTAATTAGGCCATTAAGGGTGTGTTGGCCAGGCATAGAGACAAGGAGACAAGAGCATTAAATTTTGGTAAAAAATTTGGTGAAATTAGGTGATAAAAAAATTAATAAAATAAGATAAAAAGAAGAGATATCATCTTTTACTATTCATACTTCTTCTCCACCGAAAATTGAAGAGGAAATAAGGGTATTTGGAGTTCAAATTTTCAGCCAAGCAAAACTCTTGCAAGTAAGTGATTTTAGAGGTCTTTCTTGATAATTTTTGTACTTTTGGAACCCCAAAAGCTTAAGCTAGCTAATGAGGGGACTATTTTACAAAATGGTTAAAAGTTTAGGGACTTTCCATGAGAGTGTTCATGTTTTTTTATGAGTTTTTATGGAAAAAAATGAATGTTAGTGAGTTAAGGAACAATTTTTGTGAAGGGTGTTATCATGAAAACACCTAAATAGGACTTATTTGTAAAGGTTGAAATTGTGTAATAAATGCATGAAATAATTGGCTTTGTGAGTTGTTGTAAGAGGAATAAATGTTCAGCTAGGCTTGTTTAATGAGAAAATATGATGAAAAATGATTTATGAGCCTAGGGGCAAAATCGTAATTTTGCCAAAGTATAAGGGCAAAATGGTCATTTTTTCCTAAGTGGAAATTTTGATGTATCATGAATTATAAAGTGATTAAATGAGTGAATTTTATTATTATAGATCAAGAA
Organism: Gossypium sturtianum; assembly: GCA_025698515.1. NCBI lineage: Eukaryota > Viridiplantae > Streptophyta > Magnoliopsida > Malvales > Malvaceae > Gossypium > Gossypium sturtianum. The sequence goes on from CM046953.1 coordinate 65,664,975, forward strand.
GAGCGTAGAAACAACCTTGACCGAGGAAAAGGAAAGGTTACGGACTAAGCCGTCGATTGATATATTTTGCACCGAGGTAAGTTTATGTGTAAACTATACACCTTTAATACATATGTTGGTAATTATTGGTGCATTGTATGAATGAGTTCATTTATGATTGATATTGATTGAAATTAATAAATAGTGAGTAATTTTCGTATGAATCTCGAAATAGATATGTAAGTGCGGGAAAATAACCGTAATTATTCAGAGACACATCAGCAGTTGAAGGCAAAGAAAGAGGAAGAGAAGAAATGGATTTGGTCCAGCCGTCTTGATGATGAAAAGGGGCTGCTAGGCCGCTGTCCTAAGACTGCTTTCCCAATAGGCAACGGAGCGGAACGAGAAGGAATGAATGCAAGCAGGTCAAGTACACCGCAGGGGAAGAGAATCCGGTTAACATAAATCTAAAAAAGAAGAAGATCCTTTGAGAGATCTCATGAAAGCAGGAAATGACCAAATACGAGATTGAAATAGAGGGAGGGATCAAGTAGGCATCACCGAAGATAGGGATTTGAAAAAGAGATGAAGAATCCCACCCTTTTGGTGGGCTGTGTGTGATACCACCTTATTACCTATTAACGATGGGCTGTGTGTGATACCATCATTTATATTACCTTTGGTGGGCTAAGTGCGATACCACCGTAAATATTCTTGTTGGTGGGCTATGTGAGATACCACCCTATTATAGATTAATGGTGGGCTGTGTGCGAAATCACCAAGTGTTTAGTATTATTCCGAGGGGTCCATCGAGAAATTGTATCAGCGAATGTTTCATGTTGCTTTGTAGTGATGAGTGCAGGAAATGTGTACAAGTGAATGTGAGCAATATAATTGTTATGTGGTTGGAATGTGGTAAAAAAATGAGTAAGCATGATTATGGAAATGTGAATTGCACTTGCTTAGTATGTGATGTTATGGATTGATTACCATATGTTATGATACTTATAGTTTACATGAAAGCTTACTAAGCTTAAAGCTTACTCCCTCTCTTTTTCTCTTATTTTATAGTGTTAAAGAGCCAGTTCAGAATACAAAGATAATCGAAAGATCACCCACACTATCATCTTATCTTGAAATATTTAGACTTAGCATTTTGAGTATGGCATGTATAAGGGCTAGGCTTAATGAAATATTTTGTTGTTTTGGCCAAGTGTGTTGGCTCTTTTAAAGATGAACTCTTTTGTATATTGCCATAGTTGATGGCTCATTATTACTAATTTATGAAAAGAAGAGGTTATTTATGAATGTGTTAGATGCATGATTGGGTTGCTTGGTAATTGGTTGAATGGGATTTATGTTGTGTGAGTTAGGGTGATAAAAAGAGCTTGGCAAATAGCATTGTTCTTGTCCACACCGGTAGGCACACGGGCGTGTGTCTAGGCCATGTGTGACACACGGTCAGTCCCATGGGCGTGTGACCAAGCTGTATGTCCCCTGGATGTTAATGTTGCAAGTCAGTGTCGACCACGGGCTAGACACACGGGCGTGTGCCTAGGCCGTGTGCCCCTTAAGAGACTGCGGACGTCATAAACAGAATGCTAAGGTTTTCACACACGGGTGAGGACACGGGCATGTCTAGGCCATGTGAGGGACACGGGCCAATGACACTGGCGTGTGTCCGGCCGTGTGAAAACCCCTAGGTTCGAAATGAAAAATAAATCCCACCCGGGCTAGAGACATGGGCGTGTATGATCACACGGCCTGCCGACACGGGCGTGTCCCATTTCACACGGGCGTGTGGCCCCTGTTCAGGGAAAAAAATTTAAGTGCACAAATGTTCCCGGTTGGGTTTCGAAACCCTCCGTTTGCATGTTTAAGGCCTCGTAGGCCCATTATGAGGATGTTTTGATTGTAAATGAGAAGTTTTAAGTTGGGATGAAATCTTATAGCCTAGAGTTGTATATATAAGTGAGTTAAGTCCGGTAATGCCTCGTACCCGGTTCCGGTGTTAAATACGGGTAAGGGGTGTTACAAAGAAAGATATTTCTGAGTTTGTATCAAGATGCTTGATTTGTCAGCAAGTGAAAGCTGAGCACCAAGTACCTTCGGGTCTGCTCCAACCTATTATGGTTCCCGAGTGGAAATGGGACTGTGTTACTACGGATTTTGTAATGGGCTTACCGTTGACTCCGAATAAGAAAGATGCCGTATGGGTTGTGGTAGATAGACTTACGAAGTCGGCCCATTTCATACCAGTACGTGTTGACTATTCACTTGATAAGTTGGCAAACTTGTATGCTTCCAAGATTGTAAGGCTTCATGGAGTTCCTTTGTCGATTATATCGGATAGAGATCCGAGATTCACATATCGGTTTTGGAAAAAGTTGCAAGAGGGCCTTGGGCACAAAGTTGAGTTTTAGTACGGCTTTTCACCCCCAAATCAACGGACAGTCGGAGAGATTGATACAAATACTTGAGGATATGCTCAGATGTTGTTTTCTTGAGTTTCAGGGAAGTTGGGAAAAGTACCTACCGTTGGTAGAATTTGCCTATAATAACAGTTTTCATTCGAGTTTGAAAATGGCGCCTTATGAGGCTTTTTATGGGCGTAAGTGTCAAACGCCTTTATATATGACTGAACTCAAGGAAAACCAGATTCACGGGGTCGATCTGGTTAGAGAAACTGAAGAGAAAGTAAGAGTGATTCGAGACTGTTTAAAAGCTGCTTCCGATAGACAAAAATCCTACTCGAATTTGAAACGAAAAGAGATCGAGTTTCAAGTCAGTGTAAAGTATTCTTAAAAGTGTCACCATGGAAGAAAGTTCTCAGATTTGGCCAGAAAGGCAAATTGAGTCTGTAACAGCCCGATTTAGACCCTAGTCAGAACAGTGGTTTCGAGACCACAAATCTGAGGTCGAAATAATATTTTAATATTATTTTGGTGTTTATTATATGTGATATAGCATGTGTGAAAAATTGGTGTGAAAATTTGATCGACTGTGTGTTGAATTGTGAGAAAGGACTTAATCGCATAAAGTGTAAAATGCTGTGTGCTAATTGTTGAATGCTTAATTGTTGTTGTTTTATACCGTGGAGGTCTTATGAGGCAATTAGCCCGTTATTAAAGTTAGTGGATGGTTAAATGACATATTAACCTTAATGTATATTTGTCTTATATGATTAATAAAAGGACAAATTGGTAAAATGATAATTTAATTAATATTAAACAAAACGAAAAGATGAAACATGTTCATCTTTGCTTCTTTTCAACCGAAAATAGGAAAAATAGAAAGGGTTTGGGAGCTTTGTGATATTCGGCCACTTCAAGCTTCAATTGGTATGTGATTTTGTTTAGTTTTTGATAATTTCCTACGTTTTTGTAATCGTTGCTTCGTGCTCTAGCTAACCCATGCTTAAATTTTGTGAATTGGTGATGAATGTGAGATATGCCATTGATGAATATGTGAGCTTTATGATGTTATTTTGTGAAATATGAAAACTTGGTGTTGGGTTAACATAGTTTGTATTTGGATTTTTGATGAAATTGGGTATTTTGGGCTAAATTGGGAAAAGTGTAAATTGAAGGACTAAAATGTGAAATAAATGAAATGTGTGGGCTTGAAATAGCATGGGTTGAATTCGGCTAAGCATATGTGATATGAAATTATGTGTATTTGGTGATTTGATGAATTAGGGACTAAAGTGTCGAAATGTGAAAATGTGAGGGCTATTTTGTAAAACGCCCTAAATATATGTGTTTGGATTGTATTGAATGAATTGGTGATTGAATGAGTTGAATTTGAATGTGTATAGACCAAGAAAGGAGAAGTTCGGATCGAGATCGAGGCAAAGATAAAGTACTCGATTAATCGACTGTTTCGCTATTTTGACGTCCGAGGTAAGTTCAGACATAACACGTGTATTTAACTATGTTTAATGTTATGAAATGAATGGTGTGATATTTTTGAATTGTGAATGCTATGTGAGGGTTCGAGTTATGTGGCACTAAGTGTGCGTATTCAAAAATGTGACCGAGATGGTTAGCACTGTGTGTGCGAAATAATATAAGCTTCGGCTTTTGATTGGCACTGTGTGTGCGATATCGATTTAAGATCGGTTTGATATTAACGTCAGAGGTAAGTTCAGACATAACACGTGTATTTAACTATGTTTAATGTTATGAAATGAATGGTGTAATATTTTTTAATTGTGAATGCTATGTGAGGGTTCGAGTTATGTGGCACTAAGTGTGCGTATTCGAAAATGTGACCGAGATGGTTAGCACTGTGTGTGCGAAATAATATAAGCTTCGGCTTTTGATTGGCACTGTGTGTGCGATATCGATTTAAGATCGGTTTGATATAGATGCACTAAGTGTGTGATGTTAATATAAGCTTCGGCTAATGATTTGGGCACTAAGTGTGCGATTAAATCGAAGAAGTGACGAAAGTTGATCGAAATGAAATATTGAGTATTGAGTGGCATAAGTGATCGATAACTAAGTGTTGGCTAAGGCACATTCAGAACCTATGTGGTTGATGTGAATATGAATGAGTTTATGGAAGGTTAATTGAACATATTAGCTTGGATGGTATGGTATAAGTGATAGTGAATTAATCTATGTGATGGTTTGTTTTGGTATAATGTATTATGTTACGAACTTACTAAGCTTTTGAAAGCTTACTGTGTGATTTGTTTCTCTGTTTTACAGTGTCAGTAAAGCTAGCTCGGATCCAGGGATTGTAAGCATCTCTTTCACACTATCGACAATCTATTTTTGGGTACTTTTGAAAAGATGTATAAAGTTGAAGTATGGCATGTATAGGCTAGAAGTAATGGTATGTTTTGAAATGCTTAATCCTTGCCATGTGATTTGGCTTGGAAGTTGAATGATGTTGAACTTATGAATGAGCTATAAATTTGGTATATTTCATGGTTAGGTAGTTGATGAAAGATGTGGTTTGAAGATGAATTATGGTCTGGATTACATAATGCTAGATATATATATGTTTTGGGATGTACAATTGTTACTTTGAATGGACTCATTTGTGATGATATTAGGAATGGAAGTAGATGGTATTGTTGATGATTAATTGGTGCATGAAATGGTATGTTTTGAAAGCATTTAGAAGTATGAATTGGTATTGGTTTGAAGTTTGCAGGTAGGACCCAAGTGTGGGTGGCAAATTGGCCTTGCAAATGGCCTATTTTGCATACATGGTCAAGGGACACGGGCGTGTGTCTCTGCCATGTGGCTCAAGGACCACTTCGTGGTGTGTCTGGGAAGGTTACACGGTCATGGTACACGGGCGTGCCTGGTAGCCGTGTGACCAAGTCAGTAGCTAGCCTAATTTCACACGGCCATGGCACACGGGCGTGTCTAGTGGCAGTGGAGATAAGTCAGTATGTATGCCCTATTTTGGCACGACTTGGACACATGGGTGTGTCTGGTAGCCGTGTGAGGCACACAGCCTGACTGCACGGGCGTGTGACCTCTGCAGTTTGGAAAAAATCTTTGAGTTTCTGGAAACTTTCGTAAGTGTTCGGTTTAGTCCCGACCTCTTTCTAACACGTGTTTAGGGTCTCAAAGACCTCGATAAGGGACTATATACTCGTGTTTGAGTATGTTTGATTGATATTTGACTTTGTGTCATGAAATGGATGTGAAATGTTTTGATTATTCGGTAATGCCTCTTAACCCTATTCCGGCGATGGTTTTGGGTTAGGGGTGTTACATTTTATTGGTATCAAAGCTACAGTTTAGTCGATTCTCGGACTAACGTAACGCGTGTGAGTCTAGCTATACATGCCATATATGAAATTGCAATAGTGTGATGAATTCTGACAGTTGAAAATGTGTTTTTATATAGTAATGGATCCTGATCGAGCAGTTGCTGACGATGTTGAGAGTAACGCGCCTGCTCCTGCTCATGGGACAGCGCCGACCACATCTAGGCCGATTGATAGTGGTGAAGGAAGAGAGGCTAAGCAAGCCTTCTTCCGAATGATGAGTGAGTGGTTTTCAAAGTTCGTTCGAATGAATCCTGCGACTCCACAACCTCCACCCCCACAAGTACCTGTTGTGCCACAAGTGATAGATCCGATCTGATTGAATAAACCTCCTGTGGATAAGATTCGAAAGTATGGGGCCGAAGAGTTTAGGGCCACAGCTAATGACGATGCTAAGTGAGCCGAGTTTTGGCTCGAGAATACAATTAGGGTATTCAATGAGATGTCGTTGACTCCTGATGAATGCATTAAGTGTGCAGTTTCTTTGTTGAGAGATACGGCTTATAACTTGTGGAAGACGTTGACATCCGTGGTTTCGAGAGAGAGAATCACCTGGGAATTCTTTCAAGCTAAATTTCGAAAGAAGTATATTTGCCAACGATTCATTGATCAGAAACGTAAAGAGTTTCTAGAACTGAAACAGGGCCGTTTGTCAGTTACTGAGTATGAGCGGGAATTTGTGAGATTGAGCCAGTATGCACGGGAATGTGTTTCGACTGAAGCTACTATGTGTAAATGCTTTATAGAATGGCTGAATGAAGATATTAAGTTGTTAGTTGGGATACTTGACATAAATGAATTTGTTGTGTTAGTTGAAAGAGCCTGCAAAGCCGAAGAGCTCAGTAAAGAAAAGAAAAAAGCTGATTCTGAAGCTCGTGATGAAAGAAAAAGATCGATGAGTAAGTTTTCTCAACCTTCGACGAAGAGATTTAGAGGTGCAAGCAACCGATCAAATGCTTCATTTTGACATCCGAATAGAGACCGCGCAAGACTAAGTGTTGGTCCGAGAACTCAAGCTCCAATGGAATCAAGTGTTGATAGTGCCAAAAGCAACAAACCGAAGTGTAGACAGTGTGGAAGACAACATGTGGGAGAATGCTGGGGTAAGTACAACAATAGAGTTTTCTATAAATGTGGATCACGAGATCACTTCATTCGAGATTGTCCAAAGATGGATGAGGAAGAAAATGTTCAGAATGTGAGATCGAGTAATGTGACGGCTAGGGGTAGACCACCTAGAAATACTAGGAATGTGAGTGGAAGTCAAAAAAGGACTATTGATACAGCTATGAGATCAGAGGCGAGAGCACCTGCCCGAGCTTATGCTATACGTGCACGAGAGGAAGCATCATCTCCAGACGTCATCACTGGTACTTTTACTCTATTTGATACTGATGTGATTGCATTGATAGATCCAGGATCTACTCATTCCTATGTGTGTGTGAATCTAGTTTCAAGTAAGACTCTACCTGTTGAGTCTACTGAATTTGTGATTAGAGTATCAAACCCCTTAGGTAAGTGTGTCTTGGTGGATAAAGTGTGCAAGAACTGTCCGTTGATGTTTCGGAATGTTTGTTTTCCGGCTAATTTGATGTTGCTACCATTCGATGAGTTCGATATAATGTTGGGTATGGATTGGCTCACTTTGCATAATGCCATTATGAATTGTAAACGAAAGATTATTGAATTGAGAAGCCAGAATGATGCGATAGTTTGAATTGAATCTAGTGATTCTAAAGGAGTACCAGCTATTGTATCTGCAATGAAAGCTGTGAACTATGTGAGAAAGGGTTACGAAGCTTATCTGGCATATGTGATTAATACAAAAGTGACAAAAAAGAAAGTTGAACCTGTGTCTGTGGTTTGTGAGTTTCTGGATGTGTTTCCTGAAGAGTTACCCGGATTACCTCCTATCAGAGAAGTTGAATTTGGTATTGAATTAGTGCCGGGGGCTACTCCTATCTCAATAGCTCCGTATAGAATGACACCAACGGAATTTAAAGAGTTGAAATCTCAGTTGCAAGAGTTGATCGATAGAGGATTTGCACGACCGAGTTTCTCACCCTGGGGTGCTCCTGTGCTATTTGTGAAAAAGAAAGATGGCACTATGAGGATGTGTATCGATTATAGGCAGTTGAACAAAGTGACAATAAAGAATAAGTATCCGTTGCCACGTATTGATGATTTGTTTGATTAGCTGAAAGGAGCTACAGTGTTTTCTAAGATAGATTTGAGATCGGGCTACTATCAATTGAGAGTTAAAGAATCTGATGTGCCAAAAATTGCTTCCAGAACGAGGTACGAATATTATGAATTCTTAGTGATGCCTTTCAGATTGACAAATACTCCTGCAGTGTTTATGGATCTGATGAATCGGATATTTAGACCGTATTTGGATCGATTTGTTGTGGTGTTCATTGATGATATTCTGATTTATTCATGTGATAAGACGCAACATGCCAAACATTTGAGAATTGTGCTACAGACTCTACATGAGAAACAATTGTATGCTAAGTTTAGCAAATGTGAATTTTGGTTGCGTGAGGTTGGTTTTCTGGGACATATTGTGTCAGCTGCGAGAATACGAGTTGATCCGAGTAAAATCTCTGCTATTTTAGAATGGAAGCCTCCGAAAAATGTGTCTGAAGTCTGTAGTTTTCTGGGACTAGCTGGATATTATATACGATTTGTGAAAGGTTTCTCGATGATTGCGACTCCGTTGACGAAGTTGCTACAGAAAGATGTTAATTTCAAGTGGTCAGAAGAGTGCCATTAGAGTTTTGAGCAGTTGAAAGCGTTGTTGACGGAAACACCATTGTTAGTTCAACCTGAATTGGGTAAAGAATTTATAGTTTACAGTGATGCATCGTTGAATGGTTTGGGCTGTGTGCTGATGCAAGAAGGCAAAGTCATTGCTTATGCTTCGAGGCAGTTAAAGTCGTATGAAAAGAACTATCCGACACATGACCTTGAATTAGCAACGATTGTGTTTGCATTAAAAATTTGGCGTCATTATCTATATGGTGAGAAATGTCATATTTATACCGATCATAAGAGTTTGAAGTACTTGATGAATCTAAAAGAATTGAATTTGCGACAGGGAAGATGGTTAGAATTGTTGAAAGATTATGAACTTGTGATTAATTATCATCCGGGCAAAGCTAAAGTTGTTGCTGATGCTTTGAGCCGAAATTCTATATGTGCTTTGCGAGCAATGAATGCTCAGATAGATCTGTGTGATGATAGTGTGGTTTTGGCCGAATTGATAGTGTGTCGAATTGTGAGAAATGACTTAATCGCATAAAGTGTAAAATGCTGTGTGCTAATTGTTGAATGCTTAATTGTTGTTGTTTTATACTGTGGAGGTCTTATGAGGCAATTAGCCCATTATTAAAGTTAGTGGATGGTTAAAGACATATTAACCTTAATGTATATTTGTCTTATATGATTAATAAAAGGACAAATTGGTAAAATGATAATTTAATTAATATTAAACAAAACAAAAAGATGAAACATGTTCATCTTTGCTTCTTTTCAATCGAAAGTAGGAAAAATAGAAAGGGTTTGGGAGCTTTGTGATATTTGGCCACTTCAAGCTTCAATTGGTATGTGATTTTTGTTTGGTTTTTGATAATTTCTACGTTTTTCTAATCGTTGCTTCGTGCTCTAGCTAACCCATGCTTAAATTTTGTGAATTGGTGATGAATGTGAGATATGCCATTGATGAATATGTGAGCTTTATAATGTTAGTTGATGTTAGTTGATAAATGTCAATGCTGGTCGTATGCGAGTATCCAGATGTGTTTCCGAAAGAGTTACCCGGATTGCCTCCAGTTAAAGAGGTCGAGTTCGGGATTGAGTTAGTTCTGGGTACAGCACCTATTTCGATTACTTCGTACAGGATGGCACCATTGGAGTTGAAAGAATTGAAGGTTCAGTTGCAAGAGTTAACGGATAAGGGTTTTGCAAGACTGAGCTATTCACCGTGGGGTGCTCCGGTACTTTTTGTGAAGAAGAAAGATGGGTTGATGAGATTATGCATAGACTACCGACAACTCAACAAGGTGATAGTGAAGAATAAGTATCCATTGCCAAGGATAGATGATTTGTTTGATCAATTGAAGGGAGCTACGGTGTTCTCTAAGATAGACCTAAGGTCTGGCTATTACCAATTGAGAGTTAAAGAGCAAGATGTGCCGAAAACTACATTTCGGACGAGGTATGGCCATTACGAGTTTCTTGTCATGCCATTTGGCCTAACTAATGCTCTTGCGATTTTTATGGATTTAATGAACTGTATCTTCCGACCGTATTTGGATAAATTTGTGGTTGTTTTTATCGGCGACATATTAATTTATTCCCGGGATGAGAGTGAGCATGCAGAACATCTGAGAATTGTTTTACAGACTTTAAGAGATAACCATTTGTATGCTAAATTCAGCAAGAGTGAGTTTTGGCTCCGAGAGGTCGGATTCTTAGGACACACTGTGTCGGGTGATGGCATAAGAGTTGATCCGAGTAAGATCTCGGTTATTGTGGAGTGGAAACCTCCGAGGAATGTGTCAGAGATTAGAAGCTTTTTGGGTTTAGCGAGGTACTACCGATAGTTTGTCAAAGGGTTCTCCATGATTGCTACCCCGATGACGAAACTGTTGCATAAAGATGTTAAATTTGAATGGACTGAGATGTGCCAACAAAGTTTCAAGAGATTGAAAGCGTTGTTGATAGAAGCACCGGTTTTAGTACAACCTGAGTCGGGGAAAGAGTTTGTGGTCTATAGCGATGCGTCATTAAATGGTCTCGGTTGTGTGTTGATGTAAGAGGGTAAGGTAGTAGCCTACGCCTCGAAACAACTAAAACCGCATGAGAAGAATTATCCGACTCACGATTTGGAGTTGGCTGTGATCGTCTTTGCTTTGAAGATTTGGCATCATTATTTATATGGTGAGAAGTGTCGAATCTTCACCGATCACAAGATTTTGAAGTACTTGATGGACCAAAAGGATTTAAATTTGCGACAACGACGGTGGCTCGAATTATTGAAGGATTACGAGTTAGTAATCGATTACCATCCGAGGAAAGCGAATGTGGTTGCGGATGCCTTGAGCAGAAAATCCCTGTACGCTTTGAGAGCTATAAGTACGAGCTTAGCGTTGTCTGATGATGGTGCTATATTGGCCGAGTTGAGGGCTAGACCATTATTTATTCAGCAGATATGTGAAGCTCAAAAGAATGATAGTGAGATGCAAGCTAAGAGAGCTCAGTGTGAATCGGGAAATGACTCTGATTTTTGGGTGAATTCAGATGGTTGCTTGATGTTACATGGCAGAGTTTGTGTACCTAAAGATGATGAGTTGATCCGGAAAATTTTACATGAAGCACACAGTGGTTGCTTGTCAGTACATCCGGGCAGTAAGAAAATGTACAATGATTTGAAGAAATTGTATTGGTGGCCGGGTATGAAAAGAGACATCTCCGAGTTTGTGACAAAATGTTTGATCTGTCAACAAGTGAAAGCCGAGCATCAAGTACCCTCGAGATTACTTCAGCCGGTGATGGTTCCAGAGTGAAAGTGGGACCGAATCACAATAGATTTCGTAACAGGGTTACCTACGACTCCGAGAAAGAAAGATGCATTGTGGATTATTGTTGATAGATTAACGAAGTCGGCTCACTTTATACCAGTGTGTGTGGATTATTCAGTTGATAAGTTGGCCGAGTTGTATATTACTGAGGTGGTGAGGTTGCATGGGGTGCCTATATCTATCATCTCGGATAGAGATCCGAGGTTTACTTCGAGGTTTTGGAAGAAGTTACAAGAAACTTTGGGTACAAAGTTGAATTTTAGTACTGCTTTCCATCCTCAAACTGATGGCCAATCCGAAAGAGTAATTCAAGTTCTTGAGGATATGCTCCGATGCTGTGTGTTAGAGTTCGAAGGTAGTTGGGAAAAATATCTACCTTTGGTTGAGTTCGCCTATAACAACAGTTATCAGTCGAGTGTACGGATGGCACCGTTCGAAGCCTTATATGGTCGCAAGTGTCGGACTCCCTTGTATTGGACCGAGCTTAGTGAGAAGCAAATTCACGGGGTCGATCTAGTTAAATAGACTGAGGAGAAAGTGAAAGTAATCCGAGATTGTCTGAAAGCAACTTCGGATCGACAAAACTCATACGAGGATATAAAAAGGAAAGAAATTGAGTTTCAAGTGGGCGACAAAGTATTTCTGAAAGTATCCCCGTGGAAGAAAATATTGAGATTCGGTCGAAAGGGAAAATTGAGTCCACGATTCATAGGACCGTATGAGGTTATTGAGAGGATTGGGCCAGTAGCATACCGGTTGGCTTTGCCGGCAGAGTTAGAGAGAATACACAACGTGTTTCATGTGTCGATGTTGCGGTGATATCGTTCCGATCCTTCACATGTGATCCCTCCAACAGAAATAGAGATAAGACCGGACATGACTTATGAAGAGGAACCAATTAAGATATTGGCTCGAGAGGTTAAACAGTTAAGGAATAAGAGCATAGCCTTAGTAAAGGTGTTATGGAAAAAAACACGGTGTAGAAGAGGCTACGTGGGAACGTGAAGAAGCCATGAGGGAACAATACCCAAACCTTTTTACCGGTAAGATTTTTGAGTACAAAAATCTCTAAAGGGGGGAGAGTTGTAACAACCCGTTTTTGGGGCTAGTCGGAACAGTGGTTTCGGGACCGCTAATCCGAAGTTAAGGAAAATTATTTTTGATATTATTTTATTTGTTATGGCATAATTATATGGATGTATGAAAATTTTGGTGCATTAATTTTTGTGATTTCATGCTTAATTGTGAAAGAGGACTAAATCGCATAAAGTGCAAATGTTCTATTATACAAGGTAGAGGTGTCTAATAGCCATAGAATATTAAATTGGAGGTCCTTAAAGTGCAATTAGGCCATTAAGGGTGTGTTGGCCGGCCATAGAGACAAGGAGACAAGAGCATTAAATTTTGGTCAAAAATTTGGTGAAATTAGGTGATAAAAAATGAATAAAATATGATAAAAAGAAGAGATATCATCTTTTACTATTCATGCTTCTTCTCCACCGAAAATAGAAGAGGAAATAAGGGTATTTGGAGTTCAAATTTTCAGCCAAGCAAAACTCTTGCAAGTAAGTGATTTTAGAGGTCTTTCTTGATAATTTTTGTACTTTTTAAACCCCCAAAGCTTAAGCTAGCTAATGAGGGGACTATTTTACAAAATGGTTGAAATTTTAGGGACTTTCCATGAGAGTTTTCATGTTGTTTGCTGAGTTTTTATGGAAGAAAATGAATTTTAGTGAGTTAAGGAACAATTTTTGTGAAGGGTGTTATCATGAAAACACCTAAATAGGACTTATTTGTAAAGGTTGAAATTGTGTAATAAATGCATGAAATAATTGGCTTTGTGAGTTGTTGTAAGAGGAATAAATGTTCATCTAGGCTTGTTTAATAAGAAAATGTGATGAAAAAAGATTTACGAGCCTAGGGGCAAAATCGTAATTTTGCCAAAGTATAAGGGCAAAATGGTCATTTTTGCCTAAGTGGAAATTTTGATGTATCATGAATTATAAAGTGATTAAATGAGTGAATTTTATTATTATAGATCAAGAAGAGCGCGGAAACAACCTTGACCGAGGAAAAGGCAAGGTTACGGACTAAACCGTCGGCTGATATATTTTGCACCGAGGTAAGTTTATGTGTAAAATATACATCTTTAATACATATGTTGGTAATTATTGGTGCATTGTATGAATGAGTTCATTTATGATTGATATTGATTGAAACTAATAAATAGTGAGTAATTTCCGTATGAATCTCGGAATAGATATGTAAGTGCGGGAAAATAACCGTAATTATTCAGAGACACATCAACAGTTGAAGGCAAAGAAAGAGGAAGAGAAGAAATGGATTTGGACCAGCCATCTTGATGATGAAAAGGGACTGCTAGGCCGCTATCCCAAGACTGCTTTCCCAATAGGCAACGGAGCGAAACGAGAAGGAATGAATGCAAGCAGGTCAAGTACACCGCAGGGGAAGAGAATCCGGTTAACATAAATCTAAAAAAAAAGAAGATCCTTTGAGAATCTCATGAAAGCAGGAAATGACCAAATCCGAGATTGAAATAGAAGGAGGGATCAAGCAGGCATCGCCGAAGATAGGGATTTGAAAAATAGATGAAGAATCCCGCCCTTTTGGTGGGCTATGTGCGATACCACCTTATTAACTATTCATGATGGGCTGTGTGCGATACCATCATTTATATTATCTTTGGTGGGCTAAGTGCGATACCACCGTAAATATTCTTGTTGGTGGGCTATGTGTGATACCACCCTATTATAGATTAATGGTGGGCTGTGTGCGAAATCACCAAGTGTTTAGTATTATTCCGAGGGGTCCATCGAGAAATTGTATCAGCGAATGTTTCATGTTGCTTTGTAGTGATGGGTGCAGGAAATGTGTACAAGTGAATGTGAGCAATATAATTGTTATGTGGTTGGAATGTGGTAAGAGATGAAATGAGTAAGCATGATTATGGAAATGTGAATTGCTCTTGCTTAGTATGTGATGTTATGGATTGATTACCATATGTTATGATACTTACAGTTTACATGTAAACTTACTAAGCTTAAAGCATACTCCCTCTCTTTTTCCCTTGTTTTATAGTGTTAAAGATCCGGTTCAGAATACGAAGATAATCGGAAGATCACCCACACTATCATCTCATCTCAGTATATTTAGACTTAGCATTTTGAGTATGGCATGTATAGGGGCTAGGCTTAATGAAATATTTTGTTGTTTTGGCCCAGTGTGTTGGCTCTTTTAAAGATGAACTCTTTTGTATATTGCCATAGTTGATGGTTCATTATTACTAATTTATGAAAAGAAGAGGTTATTTATGAATGTGTTAGATGCATGATTGGGTTGCTTGGTAATTGGTTGAATGGGATTTATGTTGTGTGAGTTAGGGTGATAAAAAGAGCTTGGCAAATAGCCTTGTTCTTGTCCACACCGGTAGGCACACGGGCGTGTGTCTAGGCCGTGTGTTACACACGGTCCGTCCCATGGGCGTGTGACCAGGCCATGTGTCCCCTGGATGTTAATGTTGCAAGTCAGTGTCGACCATGGGCTAGACACACGGGCGTGTGCCTAGGCCGTGTGCCCCTTAAGAGACTGCTGACGTCATAAGCAGAATGCTAAGGTTTTCACACACGGGTTAGGACACGGGCATGCCTAGGCCATGTGAGGGACACGGGCCAATGACACTGGCGTGTGTCCGGCCGTGTGAAAACCCCTAGGTTCGAAATGAAAAATAAATCCCACTCGGGCTAGAGACATGGGCGTGTATGATCACACGGCCTGCCCACACGGGCGTGTCCCATTTCACACGGGCGTGTGGCCCCTGTTTAGGGAAAAAATTTAAGTGCACAAAAGTTCCTGGTTGGGTTCCGAAACCCTCCGTTTGCATGTTTAAGGCCTCGTAGGCCCACTATGAGGATGTTTTGATTGTAAATGAGAAGTTTTAAGTTGGAATGAAATCTTATAGCCTAGAGTTGTATGTATAAGTGAGTTGAGTCTGGTAATGCCTCGTACCCGGTTCCGGTGTTGAATACGGGTAAGGGGTGTTACAAAGAAAGATATTTCTGAGTTTGTATCAAGATGCTTGATTTGTCAGCAAGTGAAAGCTGAGCACCAAGTACCTTCATGTCTTCTCCAACCTATTATGGTTCCTGAGTGGAAATGGGACCGTGTTACTATGGATTTTGTAACGGGCTTACCGTTGATTCCGAACAAGAAAGATGCCGTATGGGTTGTGGTAGATAGACTTACGAAGTCGGCCCATTTCATACCTGTACGTGTTAACTATTCATTTGATAAGTTGGCAAACTTGTATGTTTCCAAGATTGTAAGGCTTCATGGAGTTCCTTTGTCGATTATATCAGATAGAGATCCGAGATTCACATCTTGATTTTGGAAAAAGTTGTAAGAGGCCTTGGGCACAAAGTTGAGTTTTAGTACGGCTTTTCACCCCCAAACTGACGGACAGTCGGAGAGATTGATACAAATACTTGAGGATATGCTCCGATGTTGTGTTCTTGAGTTTCAGGGCAGTTGGGAAAAGTACCTACCGTTGGTAGAATTTTCCTATAATAACATTTTTCAGTCGAGTTTGAAAATGGAGCCTTATGAGGCTTTGTATGGGCGTAAGTGTCGAACGCCTTTATATTGGACTGAACTCAAGGAAAACCAGATTCACGGGGTCGATCTGGTTAGAGAAACCGAAGAGAAAGTAAGAGTGATTCGAGACTGTTTAAAAGCTGCTTCCGATAGACAAAAATCCTACTCGAATTTGAAACGAAAAGAGATCGTGTTTCAAGTTGGTGTAAAGTATTCTTGAAAGTGTCACCATGGAAGAAAGTTCTCAGATTTGGCCAGAAAGGCAAATTGAGTCTGTAACAGCCCGATTTAGACCCTACTCGGAACAGTGGTTTCAAAACCACAAATCTAAGGTCAGAATAATATTTCAATATTATTTTGGTGTTTATTATATGTGATATAGCCTGTGTGAAAAATTGGTGTGAAAATTTGATCGATTGTGAGAAAGGACTTAATCGCATAAAGTGTAAAATGCTGTGTGCTGATTGTTGAATGCTTAATTGTTGTTGTTTTATACTGTGGAGGTCTTATGAGGCAATTAGCCCATTATTAAAGTTAGTGGATGGTTAAATGACATATTAACCTTAATGTATATTTGTCTTATATGATTAATAAAAGGACAAATTGGTAAAAGAATAATTTAATTAATATTAAACAAAACAAAAAGATGAAACATGTTCGTCTTTGCTTATTTTCAACCGAAAATAGGAAAAATAGAAAGGGTTTGGGAGCTTTGTGATATTCGGCCACGTCAAGCTTCAATTGGTATGTGATTTTTGTTTGGTTTTTGATAATTTCTACGTTTTTGTAATCGTTGCTTCGTGCTCTAGCTAACCCATGCTTAAATTTTGTGAATTGGTGATGAATGTGAGATATGCCATTGATGAATATGTGAGCTTTATGATGTTAGTTGGTGAAATATGAAAACATGGTGTTGGGTTAACATAGTTTGTATTTGGATTTTTGAAGAAATTGGGTATTTTGGGCTAAATTGGGAAAAGTGTAAATTGAAGGACTAAAATGTGAAATAAATGAAATGTGTGGGCTTGTAATAGCATGGGAAGAATCCGGCTAAGCATATGTGATATGAAATTATGTGTATTTGATGATTTGATGTATTAGCGACTAAAGTGTCGAAATGTGAAAATGTGAGGGCTATTTTGTAAAATGCCCTAAATATATGTGTTTGGATTGAATTGAATGAATTGGTGATTGAATGAGTTGAATTTGAATGTGTATAGACCAAGAGAGGAGAAGTTCAGATTGAGATCGAGGCAAAGATAAAGTACTCGATTAATCGACCGTTCCGCTATTTCGACGTCCGAGGTAAGTTCGAACATAACACGTGTATTTAACTATGTTTAATGTTATGAAATGAATGGTGTGATATTGTAACACCCCCAACCCGTATCCATCGCCAGATTAGGGTTAAAGGCGTTACCAGACAAATCGGAAACTTTTACAAAAAATTCTTAAAACAAATCATCAGTCACAATCAAAGTGCCCCTCTTTATAAGTCAACGAGACCTTAATCATATAATAGAATAGGGTCGGGACTAAACCGAACACATACCAAAGTTCTCAGAAATTTAAAACTTTTCTAAGTTACAGAGGTCACACGCCCGTGTGGGCAGGCCGTGTGCCTCCCACGGCTTCTAGACACACCTGAGTGTCCTGGCCGTGCCAAAACAGAGCTTGTATACTGACTTATCTCCACGGCCACCAGGCACGCCCGTGTGCCATGGCCGTGTGCTCTTAGGCTAGATACTGACTAATTCACATGGCTACCTGGCACGCCCGTTTACCATGGCCGTGTATACTTATGCCATATACTAACTTAATCACACGACCATTAAGCACGCCCGTGTGCCATGACCATGTGGGCAAAACAGGCCCTTTGCAAGGCCAATATGCCACCCATGCTAGGGTCAATCCTACAAGCAAAGAACCAATTCATTTCATGCATATTTGACAACCCAAGACATGTCAAACAAACAACATAATATTCCATTCAACCTCATTTCCATTCATGTCAACTCATATACTAGTTTGCATAACAAATTCACATATCTAACCATGCATGGTACTTTCACATCTTACCAAACACATATATTCATTTCATAGATCACAAACATATGCCCATTTGGCATCAATTTACCTTATCATGAACATATATTCAAACCAAAACCATCATCATATACCAAATCACTTATGCATATTATCAATACATATAACTAGCCACATCACATGGCTAAGTTCATATTTCAAACTTATACCAACTAACTAGCCTATACATGCCATACTTAGTATATACATTTTTAAAAGATACCAAAATGAGATTGAATAGTGTGATGACGATCCTCGACGGTTCCCGAGCCTTCAGTAGCCTTGACGACCTATAAAACATAACATACACATACAAAGTAAGCTTTCCAAAAGCTTAGTAAGCCATATACAAATACTTAACATATAAATCACATTATCATATCAATACATGAATCATTAACATATCTTAACGGTAAATTTATAATTCTTCATTGACTCATTATTTACCCATTGCTTACCAACCATCGTATTCTCCATCTATCTCATTTACTCAAGTCACATTCATTCACATATCACATTTTAGCTTATTGCATCTATAAGCATATTTTCTCACCTTTCATGGCTATTCGGAGCACATGCATCAAACGTACCTGAAACGAGTATACAACTCACATAGTTATTCATTTCTTGGACTTGCCTATCGAACCGTTCAGAACTAAATCGGATACTCAGAGTGGTCGGAATAGTCATACAATGCCAACGTCCCGACGTGGTCTTACATGAAATCAGATATCGATGCCACTGTCCCAGACGGGGTCTTACACGAATCAATACGATGCCAATGTCCCTGACATGGTCTTACACGTAAATCTCATATCAATGCCACCGTCCCAGACGTGGTCTTACACGTAATCAGATATTGATGCCACTGTCCCAGACAGGGTCTTACACGTAATCAGATATCGATCCCATGTCCCAGACAGGGTCTTACACGTAATCAGATATCGATGCCACTGTCCCAGACAAGGTCTTACACGTAATAAGATATCGATGCCACTAACCCAGACAGGGTCTTACACGTAATCAGGTATCGATGCCACTGTCCCAGACAGGGTCTTACATATAATCAGGTATCGATGCCACTGTCCCAGACAGGGTCTTACACGTAATCAGATAACGGACACCTATGTCATGATATATACAACTCTATCTACTCTTATGTTCAAACGGAACTTCTCGGACATTTTCAACTTGTCGATCTTTATATATATATTTGGATTTCACATACATTCCATTTCAATCGGTATTCATTGCCATCCAAATTTCATATATACACAAATAATTCAATTCAAATACACTATTTGTATATCGACTTACCTCGAGTTCGGTTTTACGGAAACAGATACGGCTACTCGGTTACTTTCGCTTTCCCGCGATCTAAGTCCATTTTATTCGGTTCTTGATCTAGACATATTCAAATTTAACCCTTTTATTTACCAACATATTCAATTCAATCCAAATACACACATTTAGGGTAATTTACACTTTAGCCCTTACATTTTCATATTTGGACAATTTAGTCCTTATTACACAAAATCAAAAAATATACAAAATTTCATTTTACTCATGCTTAGCCGAATGTCACCCATGCTCATATAAGTCCTCACATTTCATTTATTTCACAAATTAGTCCTTCAAAATACTATTTTTACAATTTAGCCCTATTTAGCTAAATTCATCAAAAATTCAAGAACAAAACTTGTTCATTAAACACATATCTTTCATTTAACACCAAAACTCATCACAAAGCTTACCATTTCATCAATGGCACATCTCACAAACAACATCAATTCATAAAATTGAGACATGGGTTTTGAAGTATACAAAGCAACGACATTTAAAAACGTAGAAATTATCAAAAATCGAGACTAATACATACCTCAATTTTGCTTGAACATAACCGAAACCTAACCTTCTTTTTCTTTTCTTTTTCTTTTTGATATTCGGCCAAAGATAAGCATTATGGCTTTCTTTTTCATGTTTTTGTTTTATATAATATAACTTATGCTATAATATTTATCATTTAATAAACCATTACCAAATAAAATAAGCCATTTATCACATTAATGTGCCATCCACTACATTGCTAAAAGGCCAATTTACAACATAAGGCCTCCACCTTAAAAAGCCACATCAATTTAGCCATTAATCAAATGATGGGTCACTTTTACGCTTTATGCGATTTAGTCCTTTACTCAAATTAAACACACAAATAGACAAATTAATTCACGGAACTTTCACACATACTTAATCACGTATCATAGGCACGGAAAATAATATTAAAATATATTTCTAACTCAAATTTGTGGTCCCGAAACCACTGTTCTGACTAGGGTCTAAACTGGACTATTACAATTCTCCCCCCTTAGAGATTTTCGTCCCCGAAAATCATACCGTTAAACAGATTCGGATATTGTTGTCTCATTGAATCTTCAGGCTCCCACGTAGCCTCTTCCACTTCGTGTCGATGCCACAATACTTTCACTAACGAAATTTTCTTGTTTCTCAACTCTTTCATTTCACGAACTAAGATACAGATCCGTTCTTCCTCGTAGGTCATATCAGATCAAATTTCAATCTCAGACGGAGTATTCATATGTGACGGGTCGGATTGGTATCTACGGAGTATCGAAACATAGAATACATTGTGGATCTTTTCTAGTTCAGAGGGTAACAACAATTTATACACCACTGGCCCAATTCGCTCTATAATTTCATACGGCCCAATGAACCTCGGCCTCAATTTGCCTTTACGTCCGAATCGGAGTACTTTCTTCCACGGAGACACTTTCAAAAACACTTTGTCACCGATCTCAAATTCAATATCTTTTCTTTTCAAGCATACATAGGACTTCTGAAGATCAGATGCTGCTTTCAGACTGTGACGAATTACTTTCACTTTCTGTTCTGTATCTTTTATCAAATCAACCACGTGTATTTATTTTCACTGAGCTCAGTCCAATACAGAGGTGTTCGACATTTACGTCCGTATAAAGTCTCATAAGGTGCCATTTTAATACTTGACTAAAAACTGTTATTATATGCAAATTCAACAGGGGTAAGTACTGTTCCCACGTACCATTAAACTCAAGAATGCAACATCTCAATATATCTTCAAGGATCTAAATAATCCGCTCGGACTAACCATCTGTTTGCGGATGAAATGCGGTACTGAAGTGCAATTTTTTACCCAAAGCTTCTTGTAGCTTCTTCCAGAACCGTGATGTAAACCTCGGATCTCTGTCTGACACAATGGATAGTGGCACCCCATGCAATCTCTAAATCTCAGAAATATAAAGTTCAGCCAACTTTTCAAGTAAGAAATCAGATCATATCGAAATAAAATGGGTAGATTTTGTTAATCGGTCAACTACCACCCAAATTGCATCTTTCTTTCTCGGAGTCAGAGGCAATCCCTAAACAAAATCCATTGTCACTCTATCCCATTTCCACTCGAGAATCAGAATTGGCTGTAACAACCCAGACGGAACCTGATTTTCTGCTTTCACTTGCTGACAGACTAAGCATTTCGATACGAAATCAGAGATATCTTGTTTCATACCAGACCACCAATAGTGTTGCTTCAGATCATGGTACATCTTTGTACTACCCGGATGAACAGATAAACGACTATTATGTGCTTCATTCAAAATCAACTGAATTAACTCAGGGTTTCTCGAAACACAGATATGATCTCGAAATCTCAAGCAATCATCAACAACTCGAAACTCAGAATCAGAATTCAAATCGCACTGAGCTCATTTCGCTAACATTTCATTATCAACTTTTTGAGCATCACATATCTGCTGTAAAAACAATGGTTTCGCTTTCAATTAAGCTAACACTGAACTATCATCAGACAGATCTAATTGAGCATTCATAGAACGTAATGCACATAGTGACTTTCGACTCAACGCATCGGCAACTACATTAGCTTGACCTGGGTGATAATCTATTACAAGCTCGTAGTCTTTCAACAACTCTAACCATCTTCTCTGTCGCAGATTCAAATCTTTCTTTTTCACAAATAGAATAGGAGCACCCCAAGGTGAAAAACTCGATCTTGCGAACCTCTCTCGGTTAATTCTTGCAACTGTGACTTTAACTCTTTTAATTCCGTTGGTGCCATTCTATACGGAGCTATCGGAATAGGGGTCGTACTAGGCAACAGATCTATACAAAATTCAACTTCACGTACCAGAGGCAATCCCGGTAACTCTTCAGGGAACACATCAGAGAATTCACAGACAACTGACATGAATTCAACTTTCTTTTCAGGTACTTTAAAATCAATCACATAAGCAAAATAAACTTCGTAACCCTTTTTCACATAACTCTAAGCTTTCAACACAGATACCACAGGAGGCAATCCGTTCAAATCATTTGACTCAATACAAACTATTTCACTATTTTGACAACTCAAATCAATAGTCTTTCTTTTACAATTCACAACAGCATCATGCAACGTCAACCAGTCCATACCCAGAATTATATCAAACTCATCAAACGGTAATAGCATCAGATCAGCTGGGAAATAGATATCTCGAAACATTAACGGATAGTTCTTGCATATCATGTCAACCAGGACACTTTTACCTAAGGGGTTCGATACTTTTATAACAAATTCAGTAGACTCTACAGGCAAAGTCTTACTGGATACTAAATTTATGCATATATACGAATGAGTAGAACCAGGGTCTATAAATGAAATCACAGAAATATCATAAAGTATAAAAGTACCAGTTATAACATCAGGAGATGAAGCTTCTTCACGAGCTCGGTTGGCATACGCTCTGGCAGGCGCTCTAGCTTCAGATCTTGCAACAGTATCTCTCGTAGTTCTCTGACTACCACTGACATTTCTTGTATTTTGCGAAGGTCTACCCCTCACTGGAGCATTATCTAATCTCGGATTCTGAATAGTCTCTTGCTCAACAGACTCTAGGCAATCACAAATGAAATGATCTAATGATGTACATCTGAAACAAGCCCGGTCATTCAATCTACAACTTACCGGATGTCTTTTACCACAATGCTTGCACTCAGGTCGTTCGGATCGAACATTCCCAACACTTGCTACTGAAGTTGCCGGAGCTTTGGAGCTCAACTGTGATCTAGCTCGATCTCTACTCGAATGCCTCACATTAGCCTTTGAACGGCTATGTTCATCTCAAAATTTCTTTGAGGCAGACTGAAATGATTTGCTAAAAAAAATCTATTTTTCATATCTCTGGCTTCAGACTCAGCTTTGCATGCTCGGTCAACTAGCACTACGAACTCTTGTATCTCCAGAGTACTAACTAGCAATTAGATATCTTTATTTAGGCCATTTTTGAATCTTTTACACATTATCGCTTCAGTCGAAACGCATTCCCGAGCATAATGACTTAATCTCACAAACTCTCGTTTGTATTCAGTGACAGACATGTGACCTTGTTTCAATTCCAAAAATTCTTTTCGTTTCTGATCAATGAATCTCTGAATAATGTATTTCTTTCTGAACTCAGACTGAAAGAAATCCCATGTGATCCGTTCTTTAGGAACAACCAAAATCAAAATTTTCCACCACCGATAGGCCGCGTCTCGTAACAAAGATACAACACATTTAATACGTTCTTCAGGACTCAACGACATTTCATCAAATACTCAGATTGTGTTTTCTAACTAGAACTCGGCCTTTTCGGCATCATCATCACTAGTAGTCCTGAACTATTTAGCCCCATATTTACGGATCTTGTCAACAGGAGGCTTATTCAACAGATTCAGACACATAACCGGTGGCACAACTGTTGTCTGAGGGGGATTAACCGGGGGCGGAGGTTGCGAAATAGTCGAGTTATTTCTTACGAATTGAGTGAGCCATTCACTCATCATCTGGAAGAAAGCTTGTTTAGCTTCTCCCTCTTGACCGCTTGTAATCGGTCTCGGATCAAAGAGCGCTGTCCCTTGAGCGGGAGCAGGCGCATTACTTTCTACGTCATTAGCTACGGCTCTTTTGGGATCCATTACTATACGGAAATCACATTTTACTCGTCAGGATTCATCACACTATCACAATTCAGATATATGGCATGTATAGCTAGACTCTGACACGCTACGTTAGTCCGAGAATCGACTAAACGTAGATCTGATACCAACCAAATGTAACACCCCCAACCCGTATCCATCGCCAGATTAGGGTTAAAGGCGTTACCGGACAGATCGAAAACTTTTACAAAAAATTCATAAAACAAATCATCAGTCACAATAAAAGTGTCCCTCTTTATAAGTCAACGGGACCTTAATCATATAATAGAATAGGGTCGGGACTAAACTGAACACATACCAAAGTTCTCAGAAATTTAAAACTTTTCTAAGTTACAGAGGTCACACGCCCGTGTGGGCAGGCCGTGTGCCTCCCACAGCTTCTAGACACACCCGTGTGTCCTGGCCGTGCCAAAATAGAGCTTGTATACTAAATTATCTCCACGGCCACTAGGCACGCCCGTGTGCCATGGCCGTGTCCTCTTAGGCTAGATACTGACTAATTCACACGGCTAACTGGCACGCCCGTTTACCATGGCCTTGTATACTTATGCTATATACTGACTTAGTCACACGGCCATTAAGCATGCCCGTGTGCCATGACCATGTGGGCAAAACAGGCCCTTTGCAAGGCCAATATGCCACCCATGCTAGGGTCAATCCTACAAGCAAAGAACCAATTCATTTCATGCATATTTGGCAACCCAAGACATGTCAAACAAACAACATAATATTTCATTCAACCTCATATCCATTCATGTCAACTCATATACTAGTTTGCATAACAAATTCACATATCTAACCATGCATGGTACTTTCACATCTTACCAAACACATATATTCATTTCATAGATCACAAACATATGCCCATTTGGCATCAATTTACCTTATCATGAAAATATATTCAAACCAAAACCATCATCATATACCAAATCACTTATGCATATTATCAAAACAAATAACTAGCCACATCACATGGCTAAGTTCATATCTCAAACTTATACCAACTAACTAGCCTATACATGCCATACTTAGTATATACATTTTTAAAAGATACCAAAATGAGCTTGAGTAGTGTGATGACGATCCTCGACGGTTCTCGAGCCTTCAGTGGCCTTGACGACCTATAAAACAGAACATACACATACAAAGTAAGCTTTCCAAAAGCTTAGTAAGCCATATACAAATACTTAACATATAAATCACATTATCATATCAATACATGAATCATTAACATATCTTAATGGTAAATTTATAATTCTTCATTGACTCATTACTTAACCATTGCTTACCAACCATCGTATTCTCCATCTATCTCATTTACTCAAGTCACATTCATTCACATATCACATTTTAGCTTATTGCATCTATAAGCATATTTTCTCACCTTTCATGGCTATTCAGAGCACATGCATCAAATGTACCTGAAACAGGTATACAACTCACATAGTTATTCATTTCTTAGACTTTCCCATCGAACCGTTCAGAACTAAATCGAATACTCAGAGTGCTCGGAATAGTCATACAACGCCAACGTCCCAAGCGTGGTCTTACATGAAATCAGATATCGATGCCACTGTCCCAGACAGGGTCTTACACGAATCAATACGATGCCAATGCCCCTGACATGGTCTTACACGAAAATCTCATATCAATGCCACTGTCCCAGACGTGGTCTTACACGTAATCAGATATCGATGCCACTGTCCCAGACGGGGTCTTACACGTAATCAGATATCGATCCCACTATCCCATACAGGGTCTTACACGTAATCAGATATCGATGCCACTGTCCCAGATAGGGTCTTACACGTAATCAGATAACGAACACCTATGTCATGATATATACAACTCTATCTACTTCTATGTTCAAACGGAACTTCTCAGACATATTCAACTTGTCGATCTTTATATATATATATATATATATATTTAGATTTCGCATACATTCCATTTCAATTGGTATTCATCGCCACCCAAATTTCATATATACACAAATAATTCAATTTAAATACACTATTTGTATATCGACTTACCTAGAGTTCAGTTTTACGGAAACAGATACGGCTACTCGGTTACTTTCGCTTTCCCACGATCTAAGTCCGTTTTCTTTGGTTCTTGATCTAGACATATTCAAATTTAACCCTTTTATTTACCAACACATTCAATTCAATCCAAATACACGTATTTAGGGCAATTTACACTTTAGCCCTTACATTTTCATATTTGGACAATTTAGTCCTTATTACACAAAATCACAAAATATACAAAATTTCATTTTACTCATGCTTAGCCGAATGTCACCCATGCTCATATAAGTCCTCATATTTCATTTATTTAACAAATTAGTCCTTCAAAATACTATTTTTACAATTTAGCCCTATTTAGCTAAATTCATCAAAAATTCAAGAACAACACTTGTTCATTAAACACATATCTTTCATTTAACACCAAAACTCATCACAAAGCTTACCATTTCATCAATGGCACATCTCACAAACAACATCAATTCATAAAATTGAGACATGGGTTTTGAAGTATACAAAGCAACGACATTTAAAACGTAGAAATTATCAAAAATCGAGACTAATACATACCTCAATTTTGCTTGAACATAATCGAAACCTAACCTTCTTCTTCTTTTCTTTTTCTTTTTGATATTCGGCCAAAGATAAGCATTATGGCTTTTGTTTTTCATGTTTTTTTTATATAATATAACTTATGCTATAATATTTATCATTTAATAAACCATTACCAAATAAAATAAGCCATTTATCACATTAATGTGCCATCCACTACATTGCTAAAAGGCCAATTTACAACATAAGGCCTCCACCTTAAAAAGCCACATCAATTTAGCCATTAATCAAATGATGGGTCACTTTTACGCTTTATGCGATTTAGTCCTTTACTCAAATTAAACACACAAACAGACGAATTAATTCACGAAACTTTCAAACATACTTAATCACGTATCATAGGCACAAAAAATAATATTAAAATATATTTCTAACTTAGATTTGTGGTCCCAAAACCACTGTTCCGACTAGGGTCTAAACTGGACTGTTACAGATATTATTGAATTGTGAATGCTAAGTGAGGGTTTGAGTTATGTGGCTCTAAGTGTGCGTATTAAAAAATGTGACCGAGATGGTTTGCACTGTGTGTGCGAAATAATATAAGCTTCGGCTTTTGATTGACACTGTGTGTGCGATATCGATTTAAGATCGATTTGATATAGATGCACTAAGTGTGTGATGTTAATATAAGCTTCGGCTAATGATTTGGGCACTAAGTGTGCGATTAAATCGAAGAAGTGACGAAAGTTGCTTGAAATGAAATATTGAGTATTGAGTGGCATAAGTGATCGATAACTAAGTGTTGGCTAAGGTATGTTCGGAACCTATGTGGTTGATGTGAATATGAATGAGTTTATGGAAGGTTAATTGAACATATTAGCTTGGATGGTATGGTATATGTGATTGTGAATTAATCTATGTGATGGTTTATTTTGGTATAATGTATTATGTTATGAACTTACTAAGCTTTTGAAAGCTTACTGTGTGATTTGTTTCTCTGTTTTACAGTGTCAGTAAAGCTAGCTCGGATCCAGGGATCGTAAGCATCTCTATCACACTATCGACAATCTATTTTTGGGTACTTTTGAAAAGATGTATAAAGTTGAAGTATGGCATGTATAGTCTAGAAGTTATGGTATGTTTTGAAATGCTTAATCCTTGCCATGTGATTTGGCTTGGAAGTTGAATGATGTTGAACTTATGAATGAGCTATAAATTTTGTATATTTCATGGTTAGGTAGTTGATGAAAGATGTGGTTTGAAGATGAATTATGGTCTGGATTACATAATGCTAGATATATATATATATATGTTTTGGGATGTACAATTGTTACTTTGAATGGACTCATTTGTGATGATATTAGGAATGGAAGTAGATGGTATTGTTGATGATTAATTGGTGCATGAAATGGTATGTTTTGAAAGCATTTAGAAGCATGAATTGGTATTGGTTTGAAGTTTGTAGGTAGGAATCAAGTGTGGGTGGCAAATTGGCCTTGCAAATGGCCTATTTTGCATACATGGTCAAGGGACACGGGCGTGTGTCTCTACTGTGTGGCTCAAGGATCACTTCGTGGTGTGTCTGGGTAGGTTATACGGCCGTGGTACACGGGCGTGCCTGGTAGCCATGTGACCAAGTCAGTAGCTAGCCTAATTTCACACGGCCATGGCACACGGGCGTGTCTAGTGGCTGTGGGAATAAGTCGGTATGTATTCTTTATTTTGGCACGGCTTGGACACATGGGTGTGTCTGGTAGCCATATGAGGCACACGGCCTAACTGCACGGACGTGTGACCTCTGCAGTTTGGAAAAAATCTTTGAGTTTCTGGAAACTTTTGTAAGTGTTCAGTTTAGTCCCGACCTCTTTCTAACACGTGTTTAGGGTCTCGAAGACCTCGATAAAGGACTATATACTTGTGTTTGAATATGTTTGATTAATATTTGACTTTGTGTCGTGAAATGTATTGAAATGTTTTGATTGTTCGGTAATGCCTCTTAACCCTATTCCGGCGACGGTTTCGGGTTAGGGGTGTTACATTTTATTGGTATCAAAGCTACAGTTTAGTCGATTCTCAGACTAACGTAGCGCGTGTGAGTCTAACTATACATGCCATATATGAAATTGCGATAGTGTGATGAATCTTGACAGTTGAAAATATGTTTTTATATAGTAATGGATCCTGATTAAGCAGTTGCTGACGATGCTGAGAGTAACGCGCCTGCTCCCGCTCAAGGGACAGCGCCGGCCACATCTAGGTTGACTGATAGTGGTGAGGGAAGAGAGGCTAAGTAAGCCTTCTTCTGAATGATGAGTGAGTGGTTTTCGGAGTTCGTTCGAACGAATCCGGCTGCTCCACAACCTCTACCCCCACAAGTACCTGTTGTGCCACAAGTGATAGATCCGATCCGATTGAATAAACCTCCTGTGGATAAGATCTGGAAGTATGGGGCCGAAGAGTTTAGGGCCACAGCTCATGACGATGCTGAGCGAGCCGAGTTTTGGCTCGAGAATATAATTTGGGTATTCGATGAGATGTCGTTGACTCCTGATGAATGCATTAAGTTTACAGTTTCTTTGTTTAGAGATACGGCTTATAACTTGTGGAAGACGTTGGCATCCGTGGTTCCGAGAGAGAGAATCACCTAGGAATTCTTTCAAGCTGAATTTCAAAAGAAGTATATTAGCCAACGATTCATTGATCAGAAATGTAAAGAGTTTCTAGAACTGAAACATGGCCTTTTGTCAGTTACTGAGTATGAGCGGGAGTTTGTGAGATTGAGCCAGTATGCACGGGAATGTGTTTCGACTGAAGCTACTATGTGTAAACGCTTTATAGAATGGCTGAATAAAGATATTAAGTTGTTGGTTGGGATACTTGACATAAACGAATTTGTTGTGATAGTTGAAAGAGCCTGCAAAGCCGAAGAGCTCAGTAAAGAAAAGAATAAAGCTGATTCTGAAGCTCGTGATAAAAGAAAAAGATCGATGAGTAAGTTTTCTCAACCTTCGACGAAGAGATTTAGAGATGCAAGCAACCGATCAAATGCTTCATTTGGACATCCGAATAGAGACCGCGCAAGACTAAGTGTTGGTCTGAGAACTCAAGCTCCAATGGAATCAAGTGCTGATAGTGCCAAAAGTAACAAACCTGAGTGTAGACATTGTGGAAGACGACATGTGGGAGAATGCTGGGGCAAGTACAATAATAGAGTTTGCTATAAATGTGGATCACGAGATCACTTCATTCGAGATTGCCCAAAGATGGCTGAGGAAGAAAATGTTCAGAATGTGAGATCGAGTAATGTGACGGCTAAGGGTAGACCACCTAGAAATACCGGGAATGTGAGTGGAAGTCAAAAAGGGACTATTGATACATCCATGAGATTAGAGGCGAGAGAACCTACACGAGCTTATGCTATACGTGCACGAGAGGAAGCATCATCTCCAGACGTCATCACTGGTACTTTTACTCTATTTGATACTGATGTGATTGCATTGATAGATCCAGGATCTACTCATTCCTATGTGTGTGTGAATCTAGTAACAAGTAAGACTCTACCTGATCGCTGTAAATCAGAGTTTTAAAATTTATAAAAGAATGATCGAACCTGGAAACTAACTCTGACAACGAATAAAGGCAAGTGCACCTATCGAACAGTTGTATAGTTTAGGCAAGACCGGATTATCGAACCCAAAGGAACTAAAAGTACTAATACTAACTTTCTTTTTATTATTTAGCCTAAAATAAGTGAAGTTGTTTATTAATCTAAATTAATTAACTACTAAAGTAAAGACTCTAAGACAAAGAAGAATGAATTTGGAAAATAACTTGGGAAAAACTCAGTTGATTGAGACGATACCCTAGGAAGAATCCACCTAGACTTCACTTGTTATCTAACACTGAACCATACGATTTATTCACTTAGTTTGATCCGTAAGACTCCCTAACGTATATTAAACCCTCTCTCGAGGTGAATAACGTCTAACCCTAGGTTAATTAGTGGAACTCTCGTTCTCTTATAATAACCCCCTAGAATAGCAGTAAATCGATCTGTGGATTCCCATATTAGGTTTCACCCTAATCCGACAAAATCTCGTCACCCTATCTCTAGGCGCGTGATCAACTCCGCTTAATTATGTTGGATCTACTCTTAGGCAGGGTCTGTTCCTCCTCCACCTAAGCACATTAAATTTGGATTAAGCTCACATAATTAAGAACAAAATAAGTATTTATCATATAATTCAAATAATCAAATAACAAGATTCATCATAGGTTTCATCCCCTTCGGGTATCCGAAGGTTTAGTTCATAACAATAAAGGAAAACATCTCAAGAGAAAAGATAAAACAAAACATAAGAAATCCCTAAAACCCCCTGAAAGAATTGAAGAGGAGATCCTCCGTCTTGAATAGAATTCCGGCTTCTTGAGATGGATCAACTGGCTATCCCTGAGTGAATCCCCACAAATCTGCCTTCTCTGGCCTAGCACGATGCCCCTAGACGAAAGCCCTGGCAGAGGCTTCTGCCGAACTCCCCTTCTAAGTTGCTACCTGGGGTGTTTATATAAGCTTTGAGACTTGGCCTCCAAGTATCCTAATTTGAGTGCAATTCCTATTTGGGAGTTTAAGTAGACTTAGGAATGTGTTTCTTTACCTCTAAGCATCCAAATCCGAGTAAAATTCCTCTTTCCCGCGGCAGGGACACGGCCATGGCATACGCCCGTGTGAATCATCTTCAGGCCATGTTCGACACGATTGAATGAGGCACGGCTGTGTAAGTCGTGGTAAGTCCGTGTTCTAGTAAGAATGGTGGCACGGCCGTGTGGCTTGAAGTCCAGGCCGTGCTGATTTTGTGGCTTGGCCCAATTTGGTCCATTTTAAGCCCGTTTCTCGTTCTTTTCATCATCAGGTGCTTTTCTGAGTATAAGACATGGAAAGAAAGGATTAAGAGCACCTTTTTACATAAATTGGGGCTTAAATCATCCAAAAGCATATTAAATGTGGGCTTAAAATATGTTACTTTTACGGTTTATCAAATACCCCCACACTTAAGCTTTTGCTTGTCCTCAAGCAAAATTCTCAACTTACAATTAAAATGGACTTCCCTCAATTCATAATAGTCATTAATAGTGTCTCATCATAATTCAGAGATAATTTATGCATGGATAATTCAACTCAAAGAGTCCTAAAAATTCAAACACTATAAACCTTATATTTTGTAGCACAAAACATAGGTGTTTTCCCTTCATCTAAATAATTACCTTTAATTTGAAATCGATAAGGATTGACATCCTCACAAAAGATTCACTCAAATCACTCAAAGTGTTTAAGGTTCAAAATTTAGGCACAAAAATTCGAACATGAGGCTTGCATGAAAATCAAATCTCCACCACTGAAATATGAGATGAAACACAAATCAAAAGGTCTTCGTTAGGGTTATAACGGGGCTAGGGTTAAGGTGTGGAGTAAGGCTGAATTAGAGGGTTAGAATCGAGATTGAATTGAAAAATTACCTAACTAAGAACTAATGAACTAATAATAATTACATCAATTGAAAACTAATAATACTAATAATACGAGCTTCTTTTTTCGTTCTTAGGATTTTAAATGTATAAGCTCGTTTAATCTCATAACTAATAATGAATATACTTCGTTTTTTTTAAATAGAACAATCATAAATACATAATAAAAGATGAATTACTGAAATAAAAACGTAGTTAGGCTATTAATCAAATCAAATCTCGATATAAGGGTAATCAAAAGGAATGGTGATAACAAAAACAAAGGGGTTCTGGGTTAATATTAGCGGTTATGTCAATAAATATGGTTGTTAGGATTAAAAGGGGTTCATTAGGGGTTAATTGTGAAGGTAGGCTTTTTAATGGAGTTAGTGGGTTAGATCCTAGGTGCCTTTATCATCTCTGTGTATCAAATAAAAAAATGTGGTCTCGACATGTATAATCGATGCAAGTTCTAGAATAACAAATCAGTGTTGACATACTCATAATCAATAAAGTGAGCAAGAAAAAGAATTTATGCTCTATGAGGCTCAAAATCTCACAAAAATTATGGGTGTTTTGATGTCAACCTCGTAAATTTCAAACTCAAAGTAATATTTAAATTCAGGTAGTCATCCTAAAAAAAATTTAATTCTTGAAAAATAGACTTATCATGCCTGATTCTCTAGTATTCTTAGAATTTAATTATCAATGCACAATTATCAATGACTTAATCTAAAACATATCAATAAAAATCATAAATCATCAGAAATTTCATTCTAATCATAATATGAGAAACTTACTTTAAGACAAGGCATAATTCAGGGATTTTAAAATAATATTATAGTTAACCCCCCCACACTTAAGATGTACATTGTCCTCAATGTACAAAGGTAGATAATATCAAAATAATCATAAAATCGTAAGATGGGGAGAGAAGGGAAACTTCCTAAATTTTGGATGAAGCCAATGAAAAGAAACCGAATAGGATTGGAGGTGAGCGTGGGGAAGCATCTCGAACTGGTTGAGTCCTCGAAGCAGCCATCCTAATTTCTTTTGTATCCTAATCTAAATCTAAATGGAATGAATAACAAGAAGAAAATAATAAAGAAAATAAAATAAAGGAAATAAAAATAAAAATAAAAATAAAAATGAAAATGAAAATAAAAATGAAAATAAAAATAAAAATAGAAATAAAAGTAAATATTTAAATATTGATACGGTCCACGCCCTTGTTCGAGTTTAATCAGTCCGTGTTTTTCGTGATTTTGAATTTTGGGCGCGTTTAGGTGTTTTACCACGGCCGTGGGTCTCGTAGCATGCACGTGTATTCTTCACACGGTCCTTTAGAACGGGTGTGTTTAACCCGTGCTCGTCAAGTCAGTAACCTCGCACGATTGTAGGGCACAGCCGTGTCTCGCCCGTGCTCAATAAGTCAGTAACCTCACACGGGCAGTTGGCACGGGCGTGGCTTTTTATTGCAGCCCGTGTTGGGAAAAGAAATCATTCTTTGTCATGCACGGTTACTAGCACGTCCGTGGTTTGTCATCGGCTTCCACACCGCCACGGCCACGGCCACGTGTGCAAGGCCGTGTGAGCATGGAAATCTGTACCTTGGTTAGTTTATGGTTAGGTGCTAAAATGAAAAATAAAAGTAAAATAAAAAATGTAAAAATTAATAGGGTTAGTGCTCGGGTTACCTCCCGAGAAGCGCTCGTTTATAGTCTTAAGCTAGACTTTACCTCTCATTCGTATGGTCAAGGTGGTTTGAGGAGGTGAAAATCCTTCCTCATGCGATCAACTCGATTTTTGATATAAAATTTAAGTCGAGTAGTGTTTACCTCAAAAGTACTGAATTTAGGATTACTTACCTCGACTGGCCCGTATAGGAAGACATCAAGTACGTCAAAAGTGATTTCTTCATTTGTCTTGAGGTCTGAATTGGCGATTCGAGGGTCTTCCTTATTCAACAATACCTGATCCCCTATTTTGAAGTGATTTGTTGTTCCTATTAGCTCGTCTGGGGTTGCCGTCGGTTTCACTTCGTGTATTCCTAGTTTCTCTTTAAAGTGTGTTATCTACTCGTCTAGTTCATCGACCTGAAGCCTTAGTTCTTCATGAATTATTTCTTTATGGGTACGAGGTCTAAGATCTAGCTCAGCTAGGTGATTTCATGATGCTTCCTGTAAAGAAGGTTGAACCAAATGGTTATAAATAGAATTAACGTTCGTACCTTTATTACTCGATGTCCTAGCTGAGTCAAGAGCTTGAAGAGTGATTGTTTCATCATCTACACGAAGTGTGAGTTCACCGACTTCTTCCTCTGTGTGGTCTTTCTTTGTTGCATCGGGATATGGCACACGAGGTTGGTACTCTATAATTGCCGGTTTTGGTATATCATGGCACACTTCAACCTTACCTTCGCTTACCATATGTTCTTCCCTTGGGTTTGGTTCGTCTAACCCTTCACTATCGTAAATGGCTTGATTTTGCTCACTCGGGTTAGTTTCAATGATTGCGTGGCAAGCTTTCTTGTGGTAGTTACGAGATCGACAGCAAGTTGTATAATTGACTTAGTAAGTTCCCCAACCGACTCGGTGACTTCCCTAACTTGGCTCTCGATCCCTTTGATCGATGCTTGTTGGGTCTCAAGGGTGGTTTCAAGTGTCTTGGAGGCGGTTATCGGTAGAGTCGCCATGAATTTTGTCAACATCTCTTCAAGGTTCGACTCCTCTTCCTGTTGGTAAGGTGGTTGTTGAAAATTTAAAGGAAGTTCCTGTCCTTGGCTACTTTGATCATCCCACGAGAAATTAGGATGGTACCTCCAACCTGCATTATAAGTGTCATTATAAAAAATATTTTGTGGTCTAGAATAGTTACCCGTATATTGAGCTTGCTCATTTTCCATGCCATATTCGTAGAGTGGGTACTCAGGATTCGCCACGCCTCCTAAATTTGGATCATAATGTATTTCTGGGTGTACCTGCGAGAGACTATTCAAACCATCAAATTTTTTATTCATCATCTCTAACTGATTAGATAACCTGGTGACCACGTCGAGGTTGAAGACACTGGCTACTTTAGTAGGAATTGTCCTCATCGCTTGCCACTGATAATTGTTCAGTGCCATCTTCTC
This sequence comes from Gossypium sturtianum, assembly GCA_025698515.1. NCBI lineage: Eukaryota > Viridiplantae > Streptophyta > Magnoliopsida > Malvales > Malvaceae > Gossypium > Gossypium sturtianum. The sequence goes on from CM046953.1 coordinate 65,700,267, forward strand.
TATAGACTAAAATTATCTGCCAAAAGAAAAATAGAGGAAAAATTAGCAAAGTAAAAGAAATAATAATAAAAAATAAAAATAAATTGCAGAAAATAAAAATAATGGCTAAAGTAATAAAAATAGAGCTTTCTTAATCCGACAATGGCGCCAAAAACTTGATCGCTGTAAATCAGAGTTTTAAAATTTATAAAAGAATGATCGAACCTGGAAACTAACTCTGATAACGATTAAAGGCAAGTGCACCTATCGAACAGTAGTATAGTTTAGGCAAGACCAGATTATCGAACCCAAAGGAACTAAAAGTACTAATACTAACTTTCTTTTTATTATTTAGCCTAAAATAAGTGAAGTTGTTTATTAATCTAAATTAATTAACTACTAAACTAAAGACTCTAAGAAAAAGAAGAATGAATTTGGAAAATAACTTGGGAAAAACTCAGTTGATTGAGACGATACCCTAGGAAGAATCCACCTAGACTTCAGTTGTTATCTAACACTGAACCATATGATTTATTCACTTAGTTTGATCCGTAAGACTTCCTAACGTATATTAAACCCTCTCTCGGGGCGAATAATGTCTAACCCTAGGTTAATTAGTGGAACTATCGTTCTCTTATAATAAACCCCTAGAATAGAAGTAAATCGATCTGTGGATTCCCATATTAGGTTTCACCCTAATCTGGCAAAATCTCGTCACCCTATCTCTAGGCGCGCGATCAACTCCGCTTAATTATGTTGGATCTACTCTTAGGCAGGGTCTATTCCTCCTCTACCTAAGCACATTAAATTTGGATTAAGCTCACATAATTAAGAACAAACTAAGTATTTATCATATAATTCAAATAATCAAATAACAAGATTCATCATAGGTTTCATCCCCTTCGGGTATCCGAAGGTTTAGTTCATAACAATAAAGGAAAACATCTCAAGAGAAAAGATAAAACAAAACATAAGAAATCCCTAAAACCCCCTGAAGGAATTGAAGAGGAGATCCTCTATCTTGAATAGAATTTCGGCTTCTTGAGAGGGATCAACTGGCTATCCCTGAGTGAATCCCCACAAATCGCTTCTCTGCGGCCTAGCAATACGCCCCTAGATGAAAGCCCCGCAGAGAGGCCGCCGAACTCCCTTCTAAGTTGCTACAGGGTGTTTATATAGGCTTTGAGATGTGTTACTTGTCCTCCAAGTATCCTAATTTGAGTGCAATTCCTATTTGGGAGTTTAAGTAGACTTAGGAATGTGTTTCTTTGCCTCCAAGCATCCAAATCTGAGTAAAATTCCTCTTTCCCGTGGCAGGGACACGGCCATGGCACACGCCCGTGTGAATCGTCTTCAGGCCATGTTCGACACTGTTGAATGAGGCACGGCCGTGTAAGTCGTGGTAAGGCCGTGTTCTAGTAAGAATGGTGGCACGGCCGTGTAGCTTGAAGTCCAGGCCATGCTGATTTCGTGGCTTGGCCCAATTTGGTCCGTTTTAAGCCCGTTTCTCGTTCTTTTCATCATCGGGTGCTTTCCGAGTATAAGACATGAAAAGAAAGGATTAAGAGCACCTTTTTACATAAATTGGGGCTTAAATCATCCAAAAGCATATTAAATGTTGGCTTAAAATATGTTACTTTTACGGTTTATCACTACCTGTTGAGTCTACTGAATTTGTGATTAGAGTATCAAACCCCTTAGGTAAGTGTGTCTTAGTGGATAAAGTGTGCAAGAACTGTCCGTTGATGTTTTGGAATGTTTGTTTTTCGGCTAATTTGATGTTGCTACCATTCGATGAGTCGATATAATTTTGGGTATGGATTGGCTCACTTTGCATAATGCCATTGTGAATTGTAAATGAAAGATTATTGAATTGAGAAGCCAGAATGATGAGATAGTTCAAATTGAATCCAGTGATTTGAAAGGAGTACCAGCTGTTGTATCTGCAATGAAAGCTTTGAACTATGTGAGAAAGGGTTACGAAGCTTATCTGGCATATGTGATTGATTCAAAAGTGACAGAAAAGAAAGTTGAATCTGTGTGTGTGGTTTGTGAGTTTCTAGATGTGTTTCCTGAAGAGTTACCAGTATTACCTCCTATCAGAGAAGTTGAATTTGGTATTAAATTAGTGCCGGGGACTACTCCTATCTCAATAGCTCCGTATAGAATGACACCAACAGAATTGAAAGAGTTGAAATCTCAGTTGCAAGAGTTGATCGATAGAGGATTTGAACGACCGAGTTTCTCGCCTTGGGGTGCTCCTGTGCTGTTTGTGAAAAAGAAAGATGGCACTATGAGGATGTGTATCTATTATAGATAGTTGAACAAAGTGACAATAAAGAATAAGTTTTCGTTGCCACGAATTGATGATTTGTTTGATTAGCTGAAAGGAGCTACAATGTTTTCTAAGATAGATTTGAGATCGGGCTACTATCAATTGAGAGTTAAAGAATCCGATGTGCCAAAACAAGCTTTCAGAATGAGGTACGGACATTATGAATTCTTAGTGATGCCTTTCGGATTGACAAATGCTCCTGCAATGTTTATGGATCTGATGAATCGAATATTCAGACCGTATTTGGATCGCTTTGTTGTGGTGTTCATTGATGATATTCTGATTTATTCATGTGATAAGACGTAACATGCCAAACATTTGAGAATTGTGCTACAGACTCTACATGATAAACAATTGTATACTAAGTTTAGCAAATGTGAATTTTGGTTGCGTGAGGTTGGTTTTCTGGGACATATTGTGTCAGCTGCGGGAATACGAGTTGATCCGAGTAAAATCTCTGCTATTTTAGAATGGAAGCCTCTGAAAAATGTGTCTGAAGTCTGTAGTTTTATGGGACTAGCTGGATATTATAGATGATTTGTGAAAGGTTTCTCGATGACTGCGACTCCGTTGACAAAGTTGCTACAGAAAGATGTTAATTTCAAGTGGCCAGAAGAGTGCCATCAGAGTTTTGAGCAGTTGAAAGCATTGTTGACGGAAACACCAGTGTTAGTACAACCTGAATTGGGTAAAGAATTTATAGTTTAAAGTGATGCATCGTTGAATGGTTTGGACTGTGTGCTGATGCAAGAAGGCAAAGTCATTGCTTATGCTTCGAGGCAGTTAAAGCCGCATGAAAAGAACTATCCGACGCATGACCTTGATTTAGCAGCGATTGTGTTTGCATTAAAAATTTGGCGTCATTATCTATTTAGTGAGAAATGTCATATTTATACCGATCATAAGAGTTTGAAGTACTTGATGACTCTGAAAGAATTGAATTTGTGACAGAGAAGATGGTTAGAATTGTTGAAAGATTATGAACTTGTGATTGATTATCATCCGGGCAAAGCTATCGTTATTGTTGATGCTTTGAGCCGAAAGTCTATATGTGCTTTGCGAGCAATGAATGCTCAGATAGATCTATGTGATCATAGTGTGGTTTTGGCCGAATTAAAAGTGAGACTGATGTTTGTACATCAGATTCGTGATGCCCAAAAAATTGATAATGAACTAATAGCAAAACGAGCTCAATGTGATTTGAATTCAAAATCAGAATTTTGAGTTAATAGTGATGATTGTTTGAGATTCAAAAATCAGATTTGTGTTCCGAAAAATTTAGAATTGATTCAGTTATTTTTGAACGAAGCTCATAATAGCCGTTTGACTGTTCACCCGGGGAGTACGAAAATGTACAATGATTTGAAATAGTTTTATTGGTTGCATAGTATGAAAAGAGACATCTCTGACTTTGTGTCGAAATGCTTAGTTTGTCAACAAGTTAAAGCTGAACATCAAGTTCCATCCGGTTTGTTACAGCCGATCATGATTCCTGAGTGGAAATGGGAAAGGATTACGATGGACTTTGTTTCGGGATTGCCTTTATCTCCGGGAAAGAAAGATGCAATCTGGGTGATAGTTGACAGATTAACGAAATCAGCTCATTTCATTCCGGTGAGAACAGATTATTCACTCGATAGATTGGCTAAATTGTATATTGCTGAGATTGTGAGATTGCACGGGGTGCCACTATCTATTGTATCTGATAGAGATCCGAGATTTACCTCGCGATTTTGGAAGAAATTACAAGAGGCTTTAGGCACAAAATTGCAGTTTAGTACTGCATTTCTTCCACAAACGGATGGTCAATCCGAGCGGATCATTCAGATTCTTGAAGATATGTTGAGGTGTTGTGTTCTTGAGTTTGAGAGTACGCGGGAAAAACATTTGCCGTTGATTGAATTCGCATACAACAATAGTTTCCAATCTAGCATTAAAATGGCACCATGTGAGGCTCTTTACGGTCGAAAATGTCGAACTCTATTTTATTGGACTGAGCTGAGTGAGAATCAAATTCACGGGATTTATTTATTAAAAGAGACTGAACAAAAAGTGAAAGTGATTCGTGACAGTTTAAAAGCGGCCTCAGATCATCAGAAGTCTTATGCATATTTGAAACGAAAAGATATTGAATTTGAGCTCGGTGACAAAGTGTTTTTGAAAGTATCTCCGTGAAAGAAAATACTTCGATTTGGCCGGAAAAGCAAGCTGAGTCCGAGGTTCATCGGGCCGTATGAGATCATTGAACGAGTTGGGCCGGTTGCTTATAGATTGATGTTGCCACCTGAGTTAGAAAAGATTCATAATGTGTTTCATGTGTCGATGCTCCGTCGGTACAAATCTAATCCGTCTCACGTGATTGCTCCTACTGAGGTTGAAATTCAGACAAATTTATCTTATAGTGAAGAACCGATTCGAATTTTGGCACGAGAGATTAAAGAGTTGAGAAACAAAAGAATTTCCAAAGTGAAAGTGTTGTGGCACAAACATGGAATGGAAGAGGCAATGTGGGAGCCTAAAAACGTTATGAGAGAATAATATCCACACTTATTCACTGGTAAGATTTTCGGGGACAAAAATCCCTAATGGGGGGAGAGTTGTAACAGCCCGATTTAGACCCTAGTCAGAATAGTGGTTTCGAGACCACAAACCCGAGGTCAGAATAATATTTTAATATTATTTTGGTGTTTATTATATGTGATATAGCCTGTGTGAAAAATTGGTGTGAAAATTTGATCGACTGTGTGTCGAATTGTGAGAAAGGACTTAACCGCATAAAGTGTAAAATGCTATGTGCTAATTGTTGATTGCTTAATTGTTGTTGTTTTATACTGTAGAGGTCTTATGAGGCAATTAGCCCATTATTAAAGTTAGTGTATGGTTAAATGACATATTAACCTTAATGTATATTTGTCTTATATGATTAATAAAAGGAAAAATTTGTAAAATGATAATTTTATTAATATTAAACAAAACAAAAAGATGAAACATGTTCATCTTTGCTTCTTTTCCACCGAAAATAGGAAAAATAGAAAGGGTTTGGGAGCTTTGTGATATTCGGCCACTTCAAGCTTCAATTGGTATGTGATTTTTGTCTGGTTTTTGATAATTTCTACGTTTTTGTAATCGTTGCTTCGTGCTCTAGCTAACCCATGCTTAAATTTTGTGAATTGGTGATGAATGTGAGATATGCCATTGACGAATATGTGAGCTTTATGATGTTAGTTGATGTTAGTTGATGAATGTCAGTGCTGGTAGTATGCGAGTATCCAGATGTGTTTCTGAAAGAGTTACCCGGATTGCCTCCAGTTAGAGAGGTCGAGTTCGGGATTGAGTTAGTTCTGGGTACACCACCTATTTCGATTGCTCCGTACAGGATGGCACCATTGGTGTAACAGTCCAGTTTAGACCCTAGTCGAAGCAGTGGTTTTGGGACCACAAATCTGAGTTAGAAATATATTTTAATATTATTTTCCGTGCCTATGATACGTGATTAAGTATGTGTGAAAGTTCCATGAATTAATTCGTCTGTTTGTGTGTTTAATTTGAGTAAAGGAAAGCGTAAAAGTGACCCATCATTTGATTAATGGCTAAATTGATGTGGTTTTTTAAGGTGGAGGCCTTATGTTGTAAATTGGCCTTTTAGCAATGTAGTGGACGACACATTAATGTGATAAATGGCTTATTTTATTTGGTAATGGTTTATTAAATGATAAATATTATAGCATAAGATATATTATATAAAACAAAAACATGAAAAAGAAAGCCATAATGCTTATCTTTGGCCGAATATCAAAAAGAAAAAGAAAAGAAAAAGAAGGTTAGGTTTCGGTTATGTTCAAGCAAAATTGAGGTATGTATTAGTCTCGATTTTTGATAATTTCCACGTTTTCGTAATCGTTGCTTTGTATACTTCAAAACCCATGTCTCAATTTTATGAATTGATGTTGTTTGTGAGATGTGCCATTGATGAAATGGTAAGCTTTGTGATGAGTTTTGGTGTTAAATGAAAGATATGTGTTTAATGAACAAGTGTTGTTCTTGAATTTTTGATGAATTTAGCTAAATAGGGCTAAATTGTAAAAATAGTATTTTGAAGGACTAATTTGTGAAATAAATGAAATGTGAGGACTTATATGAGCATGGGTGACATTCGGCTAAGCATGAGTAAAATGAAATTTTGTATATTTTGTGATTTTGTGTAATAAGGACTAAATTGTCCAATTATGAAAATGTAAGGGCTAAAGTGTAAATTGCCCTAAATATGTGTATTTGGATTGAATTGAATGTGTTGGTAAATAAAAGGGTTAAATTTGAATATGTCTAGATTAAGAATCGAAGAAAACGGACTTAGATCGCGGGAAAGCGAAAGTAACCGAGTAGCCGTATCTATTTCCGTAAAACTGAACTCGAGGTAAGTCGATATACAAATAGTGTATTTGAATTGAATTATTTGTGTATATATGAAATTTGGATGGCGATGAATACCAATTGAAATGGAATGTATGCGAAATCCGAATATATATATATATATATATATATATATAAATATCGATAAGTTGACAATGTCCGAGAAGTTCCGTTTGAACATAGGAGTAGATAGAGTTGTATATATCATGACATAGGTGTCCGTTATCTGATTATGTGTAAGATCCTGTCTGGGACATGGCATCGATATCTGATTATGTATAAGACCCTGTCTGGGACAGTGGCATCGATATCTGATTACGTGTAAGACCCTGTCTAGGGCGTGTGACCTCTGTAACTTAGAAAAGTTTTAAATTTATGACAACTTTGGTATAAGTTCGGTTTAGTCCCGACCCTATTCTATTATATGATTAAGGTCTCGTTGACTTATAAAGAGGGACACTTTGATTGTGACTGATGATTTGTTTTATGAATTTTTTGTAAAAGTTTCTGATATGTCCGGTAACGCCTTTAACCCTAATCTGGCGATGGATACGGGTTGGGGGTGTTACATTTGGTTGGTATCAGAGCTACAGTTTAGTCGATTCTCAGACTAACGTAGCGTGTCAGAGTCTAGCTATACATGCCATATATCTGTATTGTGATAGTGTGATGAATCTTGAGGTGTAAAATGTGATTTCCGTATAGTAATGGATCCCAAAAGAGCCGTAGCTGATGACGTAGAAAGTAATGCGCCTGCTCCCGCTCAAGGGACAACGCTCTTTGATTCGAGACCGGTTACGAGCGGTCAAAAGGGAGAAGCTAAACAAGCTTTCTTCCAGATGATGAGTGAATGGTTCACTCAATTCATAAGAAATAACCCGACTATTTCGCAACCTCTGCCCCCGGTTAATCCCCCTCAAACTACAGTTGTGCCACCAGTTATGTATCCGAATCTGTTGAATAAGCCTCCGGTTGACAAGATCCGTAAATATGGGGCTGAAGAGTTCAGGGCTACTAGTGATGATGATGCCGAAAAGGCCGAGTTCTGGTTAGAAAACACAATTCGGGTATTCGATGAAATGTCGTTGAGTCCTGAAGAACATATTAAATGTGTTGTATCTTTATTACGAGACGCGGCCTATCGGTGGTGGAAAATTTTGATTTCGGTTGTTCCTAAAGAACGAATCACATGGGATTTCTTTCAGTCTGAGTTCAGAAAGAAATACATTATTCAGAGATTCATTGATCAGAAACGAAAAGAATTTTTGGAATTGAAACAAGGTCACATGTCTGTCACTGAATACAAACGAGAGTTTGTGAGATTAAGTTAGTATACTCGGGAATACGTTTTGACTTAAGCGATAATGTGTAAAAATTCAAAAATGGCCTAAATGAAGATATCCAATTGCTAGTTGGTACTCTGGAGATACAAGAGTTCGTAGTGCTAGTTGATCGAGCATGCAAAGCTGATTCTGAAGCCAGAGATATGAAAAAGATATTTTTTTTAGCAAATCATTTCAGTCTGCCTCAAGAAATTCTGAGATGAACATAGCCGTTCAAAGGCTAATGTGAGACATTCGAGTAGACATCGAGCTAGATCACAGTTGAGCTCCAAAGCTCCGGCAACTTCAGTAGCAAGTGTTGGGAATGTTCGTTCCGAACGACCTGAGTGCAAGCATTGTGGTAAAAGACATCCAGAAAGTTGTAGATTGAATGACCGGGCTTGTTTCAAATGTGGATCATTAGATCATTTCATTCGTGATTGCCCAGAGTCTGTTGAGCAAGAGACTATTCAGAATCCGAGATTAGATAATGCTCCAGTGAGGGGTAGACCTTCGCAAAATACAAGAAATGTCAGTGGTAGTCAGAGAACTACGATAGATACTGTTGCAAGATCTGAATCTAGAGCGCCTGCCAGAGCGTATGCCATCCTAGCTCGTGAGGAAGCTTCATCTCTTGATATTATAATTGGTACTTTTATACTTTATGATATTTCTGTGATTTCATTGATAGACCTTGGTTCTACTCATTCGTATATATGCATAAATTTAGTATCTAGTAAGACTTTGCCTGTAGAGTCTACTGAATTTGTTATAAAAGTATCGAACCCCTTAGGTAAAAGTGTCCTGGTTGACATAATATGCAAGAACTATCCGTTAATGTTTCGAGATATCTGTTCCCCTGCTGATCTGATGCTATTACCGTTTGATGAGTTTGATATAATTTTGGGTATCGACTTGTTGACGTTGCATGATGCTGTTGTGAATTGTAAAAGAAAGACTATTGATTTGAGTTGTCAGAATAGTGAAATAGTTTGTATTGAGTCAAATGATTTGAACGGATTGCCTCCTGTGGTATCTATGTTGAAAGCTCAGAGTTATGTGAAAAAGGGTTACGAATTTTATTTTGCTTATGTGATTGATTCTAAAGTACCTAAAAAGAAAGTTGAATCCGTGTCAGTTGTCTGTGAATTCTCTGATGTGTTCCCTGAAGAGTTACCGGGATTGCCTCCGGTACGCGAAGTTGAATTTGGTATAGATTTGTTGCCTGGTACGACCCCTATTTCGATAGCTCCGTATAGAATGGCACCAACGGAATTGAAAGAGTTAAAGTCACAGTTGCAAGAATTAACCGACAGAGGGTTCGCAAGACCGAATTTTTCACCTTGGGGTGCTCCTGTTTTATTTGTGAAAAAGAAAGATTTGAATCTGCGACAGAGAAAATGGTTAGAGTTTTTGAAAGACTACGAGCTTGTAATAGATTATCACCCGGGTAAAGCCAATGTAGTTGCCGATGCGTTGAGTCGAAAGTCACTGTGTGCATTACGTTCTATGAATGCTCAATTAGATCTGTCTGATGATAGTTTAGTGTTAGCTGAATTGAAAGTGAAACCGTTGTTTTTACAGCAGATATGTGTTGCTCAGAAAGTTGATAATGAAATGTTAGCGAAACGAGCTCAGTGCGATTTGAATTCTGATTTTGAGTTTCGAGTTGTTGATGATTGCTTGAGATTTTGAGATCGTATCTGTGTTCCGAGAAACCCTGAGTTAATTCAGTTGATTTTGAATGAAGCACATAATAGTCGTTTATCTGTTCATCCGGGTAGTACAAAGATGTACCATGATCTAAAGTAACACTATTGGTGGTCTAGTATGAAACGAGATATCTCTGATTTCGTATCGAAATGCTTAGTCTGTCAGCAAGTGAAAGCAGAACATCGAGTTCCGTGCAGGTTGTTCTGACCATTCGATTCTCGAGTGGAAATGGGATAGAGTGACAATGGATTTTGTTTCGGGATTGCTTCTGACTCCGAGAAAGAAAGATGCAATTTGGGTCGTAGTTGATCGATTAACGAAATCTGCCCATTTTATTTCGGTATGATCTGATTTCTCACTTGAAAAGTTGGCTGAACTTTATATTTATGAGATTGAGAGATTGCACGGGGTGCCACTATCCATTGTGTCAGACAGAGATCCGAGGTTTACATCACGATTCTGGAAGAAGCTACAAGAAGCTTTGGGTACAAAATTGCACTTCAGTACCGCTTTTCATCCGCAAACGGATGGTTAGTCTGAGCGGATTATTCAGATCCTTGAAGATATATTGAGATGTTGCATTCTTGAGTTTAATGGTACGTGGGAACAATACTTACCCCTGATTGGATTTGCATATAATAACAGTTTTTAGTCAAGTATTAAAATGGCACCTTATGAGACTTTATACGGACGTAAATGTCGAACACCTCTGTATTGGACTGAGCTCAGTGAAAATAAGATACACGGGGTTGATTTGATAAAAGATACAGAACAGAAAGTGAAAGTAATTCGTGACAGTCTGAAAGCAGCATCTGATCGTCAGAAGTCCTATGCAGGCTTGAAAAGAAAAGATATTGAATTTGAGATCAGTGACAAAGTGTTTTTGAAAGTGTCTCCGTGGAAGAAAGTACTCCGATTCAGACGTAAAGGTAAATTGAGTCTGAGGTTCATCGGGCTATATGAAATTATAGAGCGAATTGGGCCAGTGGTGTATAAATTATTGTTACCCTCTGAACTAGAAAATATCCACAATGCATTCTATGTTTCGATACTCCGTAGATACCAATCTGACCCGTCACATATGAATACTCCGTCTGAGATTAAAATCCGATCTGATATGACCTACGAGGAAGAACCGATCCGTATCTTAGTTCGTGAAATGAAAGAGTTGAGAAACAAGAAAATTCTGTTAGTGAAAGTATTGTGGCATCGACACGGAGTGGAAGAGGCTACGTGGGAGCCTGAAGATTCAATGAGACAACAATATCCAAATCTGTTAAACGGTAAGATTTTCGGAGACGAAAATCCCTAAGGGGGGAGAATTATAACAGTCCAATTTAGACCCTAGTCGGAATAGTGGTTTCGAGACCACAAATTTGAGTTAGAAATATATTTTAATATTATTTTCCGTGCCTATGATACGTGATTAAGTATGTGTGAAAGTTTCGTGAATTAATTCATCTGTTTATGTGTTTAATTTGAGTAAAGGACTAAATCGCATAAAGCGTAAAAGTGACCCATCATTTGATTAATGGCTAAATTGATGTGGCTTTTTAAGGTGGAGGCCTTATGTTGTAAATTGGCCTTTTAGCAATGTAGTGGACGACACATTAATGTGATAAATGGCTTATTTTATTTGGTAATGGTTTATTGAATGATAAATATTATAGCATAAGTTGTATTATATAAAAAAAAACATGAAAAAGAAAGCCATAATGTTATCTTTGGCCGAATATCAAAAAGAAAAAGAAAAGAAGAAGAAGGTTAGGTTTCAGTTATGTTCAAGCAAAATTGAGGTATGTATTAGTCTCGGTTTTTGATAATTTCTACGTTTTCGTAATCGTTGCTTTGTATACTTCAAAAACCATGTCTCAAATTTATGCATTGATGTTGTTTGTGAGATGTGCCATTGATGAAATGGTAAGCTTTGTGATGAGTTTTGGTGTTAAATGAAAGATATGTGTTTAATGAACAAGTGTTGTTTTTGAATTTTTGATGAATTTAGCTAAATAGGACTAAATTGTAAAAATAGTATTTTGAAGGACTAATTTGTGAAAATAAATGAAATGTGAGGACTTATATGAGCATGGGTGACATTCGGCTAAGCATGAGTAAAATGAAATTTTATATATTTTGTGATTTTGTGTAATAAGGACTAAATTGTCCAAATATCAAAATGTAAGGGCTAAAGTGTAAATTGCCCTAAATATGTGTATTTGGATTGAATTGAATGTGTTGGTAAATAAAAGGGTTAAATTTGAATATGTCTAGATCAAGAACCGAAGAAAACAGACTTAGATCGCGGGAAAGCGAAAGTAACCGAGTAGCCGTATCTGTTTCCGTAAAACTGAACTCGAGGTAAGTCGATATACAAATAGTGTATTTGAATTGAATTATTTGTGTATATATGAAATTTGGATGGCGATGAATACCAATTGAAATGGAATGTATGCGAAATCTGAATATATATATATATATAAAGATCGACAAGTTGACAATGTCCAAGAAGTTCCGTTTGAACATAGGAGTAGATAGAGTTGTATATATCATGACATAGGTGTCCGTTATCTGATTACGTGTAAGACCTTGTCTGGGACAGTGGCATCCATATCTGATTATGTGTAAGACCCTGTCTGGGACAGTGGCATCGATATCTAATTACGTGTAAGACCCTATCTGGGACAGTGGCAATAATATCTGATTACGTTTAAGACCCTATCTGGGACAGTGGCATCGATATCTGATTACGTGTAAGACCCTGTCTAGGACAGTGGCATCGATATCTGATTACGTGTAAGACCATGTCAGGGACATTGGCATCGTATTGATTCGTGTAAGACCCTGTCTGGGACATAGGCATCGATATCTGATTTCATGTAAGACCACGTCTGGGACGTTGGTGTTGTATGACTATTCCGAGCACTCTGAGTATCTGATTTAGTTTTGAACGGTTCGATGGGCAAGTCCAAGAAATGAATAACTATGTGAGTTGTATACCCGTTTCAGGTACGTTTGATGCATGTGCTCTGAATAGCCATGAAAGGTGAGAAAATATGCTTATAGATGCAATAAGCTAAAATGTGATATGTGAATGAATGTGACTTGAGTAAATGAGATAGATGGAGAATACGATGGTTGGTAAGCAATGGTTAAATAATGAGTCAATGAAGAATTATAAATTTATCGTTAAGATATGTTAATGATTCATGTATTGATATGATAATGTGATTTATATGTTAAGTATTTGTATATGGCTTACTAAGCTTTTGGAAAGCTTACTTTGTATGTGTATGTTCTATTTTATAGGTCGTCAAGGCTACTGAAGGCTCGGGAACCGTCGAAGATCGTCATCACACTACTCAAGCTCATTTTGGTATCTTTTAAAAATGTATATACTAAGTATGGCATGTATAGGCTAGTTAGTTGGCATAAGTTTGAGATATGAACTTAGCCATGTAATGTGGCTAGTTATATGTATTGATAATATGCATAAGTGATTTGGTATATGATGATGGTTTTGGTTTGAATATATGTTCATGATAAGGTAAATTGATGCCAAATGGGCATATGTTTGTGATCTATGAAATGAATATATGTGTTTGGTAAGATGTGAAAGTACCATGCATGGTTAGATATGTGAATTTATTATGCAAACTAGTATATGAGTTGACATGAATGGAAATGAGGTTGAATGAAATATTATGTTGTTTGTTTGACATGTCTTGGGTTGTCAAATATGCATGAAATGAATTGGTTCTTTGCTTGTAGGATTGACCCTAGCATGGGTGGCATATTGGCCTTGCAAAGGGCCTGTTTTGCCCACATGGTCATGGCACACGGGCGTGCTTAATGGCCGTGTGATTAAGTCAGTATATAGCATAAGTATACACGGCCATGATAATCGGGCGTGCCAGGTAGCCGTGTGAATTAGTTAGTATCTAGCCTAAGAGCACACGGCCATAGCACACGGGCGTGCCTGGTGGCCGTGGAGATAAGTCAGTATACAAGCTCTGTTTTGGCACGGCCAGGACACACGGGTGTGTCTAGAAGCCGTGGGAGGCACACAGCCTGCCCACACGGGCGTGTGACCTCTGTAACTTAGAAAAGTTTTAAATTTATGACAACTTTGGTATGTGTTCGGTTTAGTCCCGACCCTATTCTATTATATGATTAAGGTCTCGTTGACTTATAAAGAGGGACACTTTGATTGTGACTGATGATTTGTTTTATGAATTTTCTGTAAAAGTTTCCAATCTGTCCGGTAATGTCTTTAACCCTAATCTTGCGACGGATACGGGTTGGGGGTGTTACAATTGGAGTTGAAAGAATTGAAGGTTCAGTTGCAAGAGTTAACGGATAAGGGTTTTGCAAGACTGAGCTGTTCACCGTAGGGTGCTCCGGTACTTTTTGTGAAGAAGAAAGATGGGTCGATGAGATTATGCATAGACTACCGACAACTCAACAAGGTCATAATGAAGAATAAGTATCCATTGCCAAGGATAGATTATTTGTTTGATCAATTGAAGGGAGCTACGGTGTTCTCTAAGATAGACCTAAGTTCTGGCTATTACCAATTGAGAGTTAAAGAGCAAGATGTGCCGAAAACTGCATTTCGGACGAGGTATGGCCATTACGAGTTTCTTGTCATGCCATTTGGCCTAACTAATGCTCCTGCGATTTTTATGGATTTAATGAACCGTATCTTCCGACCGTATTTGGATAAATTTGTGGTTGTTTTTATCGACGACATATTAATTTATTCCCGGGATGAGAGTGAGCATGCAAAGCATCTGAGAATTGTTTTGCAGACTTTAAGAGACAAGCAGTTGTATGCTAAATTCAGCAAGAGTGAGTTTTGGCACCGAGAGGTCGGATTCTTAGGACACATTGTGTCGGGTGATGGCATAAGAGTTGATCCGAGTAAGATCTCGGCTATTGTGTAGTGGAAACCTCCGAGGAATGTGTTAGAGATTAGAAGCTTTTTGGGTTTAGCGGGGTACTACAGACAGTTTGTCAAAGGGTTCTCCATGATTGTTACCCTGATGACGAAACTGTTGCATAAATATGTTAAATTTGAATGGACTGAGAAGTGCCAACAAAGTTTCGAGAGATTGAAAGCATTGTTGACAGAAGCGCCGATTTTAGTACAACCCGAGTCGGGGAAAGAGTTTGTGGTCTACAGTGATGCATCATTAAATGGTCTCGGTTGTGTGTTGATGCAAGAGGGTAAGGTAGTAGCCTACGCCTCGAAATAGCAAAAACCGCATGAGAAGAATTATCTGACTCATGATTTGGAGTTGGCTGTGATCGTCTTTGCTTTGAAGATTTGGCATCATTATTTATATGGTGAGAAGTGTCGAATCTTCACCGATAACAAGAGTTTGAAGTACTTGATGGGCCAAAAGGATTTAAATTTGCGACAACGACGGTGGCTCAAATTATTGAAGGATTATGAGTTAGTAATCGATTACCATCTGGGGAAAGTGAATGTGGTTGCGGATGCCTTGAGCAGAAAATCCCTGTACGCTTTGAGAGCTATGAGTACGAGCTTAGCATTGTCTGATGATGGTGCTATATTGGCTGAGTTGAGGGCTAGACTGTTATTTATTCAGCAGATATGTGAAGCTCAAAATAATGATAGTGAGATGCAAGCTAAGAGAGCTCAGTGTGAATCGGGAAATGAATCTGATTTTTGGGTGAATTCAAATGGTTGCTTGATGTTACATGACAGAGTTTGTGTACCTAAAGATGATTAGTTGATCCGAAAAATTTTACATGAAGCACACAGTGGTTGCTTGTCAGTACATCCGGGCAGTACGAAAATGTACAATGATTTGAAGAAATTGTATTGGTGGCGGGGTATGAAAAGAGACATCTCCGAGTTTGTTACAAAATGTTTGATCTGTCAACAAGTGAAAGCCGAGCATCAAGTACTCTCGAGATTACTTCAGCCGGTGATGGTTCTAGAGTGGAAGTGGGATCGAATCACAATGGATTTCGTAATAGGGTTACCTACGACTCCGAGAAAGAAAGATGCAGTGTGGATTATTGTTGATATATTAATGAAGTCGGCTCACTTTATATCGGTGTGTGTGGATTATTCAGTTGATAAGTTGGTCGAGTTGTATATTACTGAGGTGGTGAGGTTGCATGGTGTGCCTATATCTATCATCTCGGATAGAGATCCGAGGTTTACTTCGAGGTTTTAGAAGAAGTTACAAGAAACTTTGGGTACAAAGTTGAATTTTAGTACTGCTTTCCATCCTCAAACTGATGGCCAATCCGAAAGAGTAATTCAAGTTCTTGAGGATATGCTCCGATGCTGTGTGTTAGAGTTCGAAGGTAGTTGGGAAAAATATCTACCTTTGGTTGAGTTCACCTATAACAACAGTTATCAGTCGAGTGTACAGATGGCACCGTATGAAGCCTTATATGGTCGCAAGTGTCGGACTCCCTTGTATTGGACCGAGCTTAGTTAGAAGCAAATTCACTGGGTCGATCTAGTTAAAGAGACTGAGGAGAAAGTGAAAGTAATCCGAGATAGTCTGAAAGCTACTTCGGATCGACAAAAGTCATACGCGGATATAAAAAGGAAAGAAATTGAGTTTCAAGTGGGCGACAAAGTATTTTTGAAAGTATCCCCATGGAAGAAAATATTGAGATTCGGTCGAAAGGGAAATTTGAGTCCACGATTCATAGGACCGTATGAGGTTATTGAGAGGATTGGGCCAGTAGCATACTGGTTGGCTTTGCCGGTAGAGTTAGAGAGAATACACAACGTGTTTCATGTGTCGATGTTGCGGCGATATCATTCCGATCCTTCGCATGTGATCCCTCTAACAGAAATAGAGATAAGACCGGACATGACTTATGAAGAGGAACCAATTAAGATATTGGCTCGAGAGGTTAAACAGTTAAGGAATAAGAGCATAGCTTTAGTAAAGGTGTTATGGAAAAAAACATGGTGTAGAAGAGGCTACGTGGGAACCAGAAGAAGCCATGAGGGAACAATACCCAAACCATTTTACCGGTAAGATTTTTGAGGACGAAAATCTCTAAAGGGGGGAGAGTTGTAACAGCCAGTTTTTGGGGCTAGTCGGAACAGTGGTTTCGGGACCTCTAATCCAAAGTTGAGGAAAATTATTTTTGATATTATTTTATTTGTTATGGCATAATTATATGGATGTATGAAAATTTTGGTGCATTAATTTTGGTGATTTCATGCTTAATTGTGAAACAGGACTAAATCGCATAAAGTGCGAAAGTTCTATTATAAAAGGTAGAGGTGTCTAATAGCCATAGAATATTAAATTGGAGGTCCTTAAAGTGCAATTAGGCCATTAAGGGTGTGTTGGCCAGCCATAGAGACAAGGAGACAAGAGCATTAAATTTTGGTAAAAAATTTGGTGAAATTAGGTGATAAAAAATTGAATCAAATATGATAAAAAGAAGAGATATCATCTTTTACTATTCATGCTTCTTCTCCACCAAAAATTGAGGAGGAAATAAGGGTATTTGGAGTTCAAATTTTCATCCAAGCAAAACTCTTGCAAGTAAGTGATTTTAGAGGTCTTTCTTGATAATTTTTGTACTTTTGGAACCCCCAAAGCTTAAGCTAGCTAATGAGGGGACTATTTTACAAAATGGTTGAAAGTTTAGGGACTTTCCATGAGAGTGTTCGTGTTGTTTGCTGAGTTTTTATAGAAGAAAATGAATGTTAGTGAGTTAAGGAACAATTTTTGTGAAGGGTGTTATCATGAAAACACCTAAATAGGACTTATTTGTAAAGGTTGAAATTGTGTAATAAATGCATGAAATAATTGGCTTTGTGAGTTGTTGTAAGAGGAATAAATGTTCAGCTAGGCTTGTTTAATGAGAAAATGTGATGAAAAATGATTTACGAGCCTAGGGGTAAAATCGTAATTTTGCCAAAGTATAAGGGCAAAATGGTCATTTTTGCCTAAGTGGAAATTTTTATGTATCATGAATTATAAAGTGATTAAATGAGTGAATTTTATTATTATAGATCAAGAAGAGCACGGAAACAACCTTGACCGAGGAAAAGGCAAGGTTACGGACTAAGCCGTCGACTGATATATTTTGCACCGAGGTAAGTTTATGTGTAAACTATACATCTTTAATACATATGTTGGTAATTATTGGTGCATTGTATGAATGAGTTCATTTATGATTGATATTGATTGAAATTAATAAATAGTGAGTAATTTCTGTATGAATCTCGGAATAGATATGTAAGTGCGGGAAAATAACCGTAATTATTCAGAGACACATCAGCAGTTGAAGGCAAAGAAAGAGGAAGAGAAGAAATGGATTTGGACCAGCCGTCTTGATGATGGAAAGGGGCCGCTAGGCCGCTGTCCCAAGACTACTTTCCCAATAGGCAACGGAGCAGAACGAGAAGGAATGAATGCAAGCAGGTCAAGTACACCCCAGGGGAAGAGAATCCGATTAACATAAATCTAAAAAAGAAGAAGATCCTTTGAGATATCTCATGAAAGCAGGAAATGACAACATATGAGATTGAAATAGAGGGAGGGATCAAGCAGGCATCGCCGAAGATAGGGATTTGAAAAAGAGATGAAGAATCCCGCCCTTTTGGTGGGCTGTGTACGATACCACCTTATTACCTATTCACGATGGGTTGTGTGCGATACCATCATTTATATTATCTTTGGTGGGCTAAGTGCGATACCACCGTAAATATTCTTGTTGGTGGGCTATGTGCGATACCACCCTATTATAGATTAATGGTGGGCTGTGTGCGAAATCACCAAGTGTTTAGTATTATTCCGAGGGGTCCATCAAGAAATTGTATCAGCGAATGTTTCATGTTGCTTTGTAGTGATGAGTGCAGGAAATGTGTACAAGTGAATGTGAGCAATATAATTGTTATGTGGTTGGAATGTAGTAAGAGATGAAATGAGTAAGCATGATTATGGAAATGTGAATTGCTCTTGTTTAGTATGTGATGTTATGGATTGATTAGCATATGTTATGATACTTATAGTTTACATGTAAACTTACTAAGCTTAAAGCTTACTCCCTCTATTTTTCCCTTGTTTTATAGTGTTAAAGAGCCGGTTCAGAATACGAATATAATTGGAAGATCACCCACACTATCATCTCATCTCGGTATATTTAGACTTAGCATTTTGAGTATGGCCTGTATAGGGGCTAGGCTTAATCAAATATTTTGTTGTTTTGGCCAAGTGTGTTGGCTCTTTTAAAGATGAACTCTTTTGTATATTGCCATAGTTAATGGCTCATTATTACTAATTTATGAAAACAAGAGGTTATTTATGAATGTGTTAGATGCATGATTGGGTTGCTTCGTAATTGGTTGAATGGGATTTATGTTGCGTGAGTTAGGGTGATAAAAAGAGCTTGGTAAATAGCCTTGTTCTTGTCCACACCGGTAGGCACACGGGCGTGTGTCTAGGCTGTGTGTGACATACGGTCAGTCCCATGGGTGTGTGACCAGGTCGTGTGTCCCCTGAATGTTAATGTTGTAAGTCAGTGTCGACCACGAGCTAGACACACGGGCGTGTGCCTAGGCCGTGTGCCCCTTAAGAGACTGCTGACGTCATAAACAAAATGCTAAGGTTTTCACACACGGGTGAGGACACGGGCATGTCTAAGACAAGTGAGGGACACGACCCAATGACACTGGCGTGTGTCCAGCCGTGTGAAAACCCCTAGGTTTGAAATGAAAAATAAATCCCACACGGGCTAGAGATATGGGCGTGTATGATCACACGGCCTACCCACACGGGTGTGTCCCATTTCACATGGGCGTGTGGCCCCTGTTTAGGGAAAAAAATTTAAGTGCACAAAAGTTCCCGGTTGGGTTCCGAAACCATCCTTTTGCATGTTTAAGGCCTCGTAGGCCCATTATGAGGATGTTTTGATTGTAAATGAGAAGTTTTAAGTTGGAATGAAATCTTATAGCCTAGAGTTGTATGTATAAGTGAGTTAAGTCCGGTAATGCCTCGTACCCGATTCCGGTGTTGAATACGGGTAAGGGGTGTTACAAAGAAATATATTTCTGAGTTTGTATCAAGATGCTTGATTTGTCACCAAATGAAAGCTGAGCACCAAGTACCTTCGGGTCTGCTCCAACCTATTATGGTTCCCGAGTGGAAATGGGACCATGTTACTATGGATTTTGTAACGGGCTTACCGTTGACTCCGAACAAGAAAGATGCCGTATAGGTTGTGGTAGACACACTTACGAAGTCAGCCCATTTCATACATGTACGTGTTGACTATTCACTTGATAATTTGGCAAACTTGTATGTTTCCAAGATTGTAAGGCTTCCTGGAGTTCCTTTGTCGATTATATCGGATAGAGATCCGAGATTCACATCTCGATTTTGGAAAAAGTTACAAGAGGCCTTGGGCACAAAGTTGAGTTTTAGTACGGCTTTTCACCCCCAAATCGACGGACAGTCGGAGAGATTGATACAAATACTTGAGGATATGCTCCGATGTTGTGTTCTTGAGTTTTAGGGTAGTTGGGAAAAGTACCTACCATTGGTAGAATTTGCCTATAATAACAGTTTTCAGTCGAGTTTGTAAATGGCGCCTTATGAGGCTTTGTATGGGCGTAAGTGTCGAACGCCTTTATATTGGACTGAACTCAAGGAAAACCAGATTCACGGGGTTGATCTGGTTAGAGAAATCGAAGAGAAAGTAAGAGTGATTCGAGACTGTTTAAAAGCTACTTCCGATAGAAAAAAATCCTACTCGGATTTGAAACGAAAAGAGATCGAGTTTCAAGTCGGTGTAAAGTATTCTTGAAAGTGTCACCATGGAAGAAAGTTCTCAGATTTGGCCAGAAAGGCAAATTGAGTCTGTAACAGCCCGGTTTAGACCCTAGTCAGAACAGTGATTTCGAGACCACAAATCCGAGGTTGGAATAATATTTTAATATTATTTTGGTGTTTATTATATGTGATATAGCCTGTGTGAAAAATTGGTGTGAAAATTTGATCGACTGTGTGTCGAATTGTGAGAAATGACTTAATCGCATAAAGTGTAAAATGCTGTGTGCTAATTGTTGAATGCTTAATTGTTGTTGTTTTATACTGTGGAGGTCTTATGAGGCAATTAGCCCATTATTAAAGTTAATGGATGGTTAAATGACATATTAACCTTAATGTATATTTGTCTTATATGATTAATAAAAGGACAAATTGGTAAAATGATAATTTAATTAATATTAAACAAAACAAAAAGATGAAACATGTTAATCTTTGCTTCTTTTCAACCGAAAATAGGAAAAATAGAAAGGGTTTGGGAGCTTTGTGATATTCGGCCACTTCAAGCTTCAATTGGTATGTGATTTTTGTTTGGTTTTTGATAATTTCTATGTTTTTGTAATCGTTGCTTCGTGCTCTAGCTAACCTAAGCTTAAATTTTGTGAATTGGTGATGAATGTGAGATATGCCATTGATTAATATGTGAGCTTTATGATGTTAGTTGGTGAAATATGAAAACTTGGTGTTGGGTTAACATAGTTTGTATTTGGATTTTTGATGAAATTGGGTATTTTGGGCTAAATTGGGAAAAGTGTAAATTGAAGGACTAAAATGTGAAATAAATGAAATGTGTGGGCTTGTAATAGCATGGGAAGAATTCGGCTAAGCATATGTGATTTGAATTATTTGGTGATTTGATGAATTAGGGACTAAAGTGTCAAAATGTGAAAATGTGAGGGCTGTTTTGTAAAATGCCCTAAATATATGTGTTTGGATTGAATTGAATGAATTGGTGATCGAATGAGTTGAATTTGAATGTGTATAGACCAAGAGAGGAGAAGTTCGGATCGAGATCGAGGCAAAGATAAAGTACTCAATTAATCAACTGTTTCGCTATTTCGACGTCCGAGGTAAGTTCGGACATAACACGTGTATTTAACTATGTTTAATGTTATGAAATGAATGGTGTGATATTATTGAATTGTGAATGCTATGTAAGGGTTCAAGTTATGTAGCACTAAGTGTGCGTATTCGAAAATGTGACCGAGATGGTTAGCACTGTGTGTGTGATATAATATAAGCTTCGACTTTTGATTGGCACTGTGTGTGCGATATCGATTTAAGATCGGTTTGATATAGATGCACTAAGTGTGTGATGTTAATATAAGCTTCGGCTAATGATTTGGGCACTAAGTGTGCGATTAAATCGAAGAAGTGACGAAAGTTGATCGAAATGAAATATTGAGTATTGAGTGGCATAAGTGATCGATAACTAAGTGTTGGCTAAGGTACGTTGGAACCTATGTGGTTGATGTGAATATGAATGATTTTATGGAAGGTTAATTGAACATATTAGCTTGGATGGTATGGTATATGTGATTGTGAATTAATCTATGTGATGGTTTGTTTTGGTATAATGTATTATGTTACAAACTTACTAAGCTTTTGAAAGCTTACTGTGTGATTTGTTTCTCTGTTTTACATTGTCAGTAAAGCTAGCTCAGATCCAGGGATCGTCAGCATCTCTATCACACTATCGGCAATCTATTTTTGGGTACTTTTGAAAAGATGTATAAAGTTGAAGTATGGCATGTATAGGCTAGAAGTTATGGTATGTTTTGAAATGCTTAATCCTTGCCATGTGATTTGGCTTGGAAGTTGAATGATGTTGAACTTATGAATTAGCTATAAATTTGGTATATTTCATGGTTAGGTAGTTGATAAAAGATGTGGTTTGAAGATGAATTATGGCCTGGATTACATAATGCTAGATATATATATGTTTTGGGATGTACAATTGTTACTTTGAATGGTCTCATTTGTGATGATATTAGGAATGGAAGTAGATGGTATTGTTGATGATTAATTGGTGCATGAAATGGTATGTTTTGAAAGCATTTAGAAGTATGAATTGGTATTGCTTTGAAGTTTGTAGGTACGACCCAAGTGTGGGTGGCAAATTGGCCTTGCAAATGGCCTATTTTGCATACATGGTCAAGGGACATGGGAGCGTGTCTCTGCCGTGTGGCTCAAGCACCACTTCGTGGTGTGTCTGGGCAGGTTACACGGCCGTGGTACACGAGCGTGCTTGGTAGCCATGTGACCAAGTCAGTAGCTAGCCTAATTTCACACGGGCGTGTCTAGTGGCCGTGGGGATAAGTCAGTATGTATGCTCTGTTTTGGCACGGCTTGGACACATGGGTGTGTCTGGTAGCCGTGTGAGGCACACGGCCTGACTGCACGGGCGTGTGACCTCTTCAGTTTGGAAAAAATCTTTAAGTTTCTGGAAACTTTCGTAAGTGTTCGGTTTACTCCCAACCTCTTTCTAACACATGTTTAGGGTCTCGAAGACCTCGATAAGGGACTATATACTCATGTTTGAATATGTTTGATTGATATTTGACTTTGTGTCATGAAATGGATGTGAAATGTTCTGATTGTTTGGTAATGCCTCTTAACCCTATTCTGGCGACGGTTTCGGGTTAGGGGTGTTACAGAGTCCGCATTTTATTGGACCATATGAGATCACCGAGAGGATAGGGCCGGTAGCCTATCGATTAGCTTTGCCGTCTGAATTGGAAAAGATTCATGATGTGTTCCATGTACCAATGTTACGCCGTTATCGGTCGGATCCTTTGCATGTGATCACATCGACAGAGGTTGAAATTCAACCCGACATGACTTATGGCGAAGACCCAGTAAAGATTTTGGCACGAGAAGTCAAACAGTTAAGGAATAAAAGTATAGCCCTTGTGAAAGTATTATGGCAAAGACATGGGGTAGAAGAGGCCACATGGGAGCCCGAGGAGGCTATGAGAAACCAATACCCAAACCTTTTTACCGGTAAAATTTTTAGGGACGAAAATCCCTAAGGGGGAGAATTGTAACAGTTCGATTTAGGGCCTAGTCGGAATAGTGGTGCGAGACCACAAATCCAAAGTAGAAATATGTGTTTTATGATTTTTATGAGGCTTATGATGTGTTTGCATGATTGTGTGAAAATTTCATGAGGAAATTTTACTTATTAGTGATCAATTTATCCAATAGGACCAAATTGTAAGTATTAGAAAATATGAGATTCTAAACGATTTAAGGATGAAATAGCATCATAAAATTTTTTAGAAGTCCTTATTTAGTAATTAGACTATTATATATTAAGATGGACAAAAATAGACATAGGAAGGAAAAATCTCAAGAAAGGGGCCTTAAGGGCAATTTGGTCATTTGGTTAATTAATGAATTAAAAGGGAAAATAAGTCAAAAATAGTGTCCATCTTCTCCAAGCTTGGCCGAAAATCACAAGAGCACCATAGCTAGGGTTTCTTCAAGTTTCAAGCTTGATAGTAAGTGCACCCTAGCCCCGTTTTTAATTTTCTTCGTATTTTTGAGATCCTCGTAACTTGATTTAGCTATTTCTAGCTATATTTTGAGCTAGGGTTCATATTCAAAAATTTACCCATGTATGACATGCATGTATTTTGATGTTTTATGGAAAAATATGAAAGTTTGATTTATGATAAACATCTTTTTCTAAGTGATTTTCATGAAAAATGCATAAAAGGACCAAATTGTAAAAGTTATAGAAATGGTCATACATGAGTGAAATAGAGGGAATTGAAGGATGTTGTAGTTAATAGATTTATTCGGCTAAGCTTGAAATGCAAGAAAGTTGAATAAAAATCATTTTACGAGCCTAGGGGCAAAAGTGTAGTTATGAGAAAGTTTAGGGGCAAAATCATAATTTTGCCAAAGTGTGATTCATGAGTCGATTTAGTCAATGTGAGTATTAAACAAGTGAAATTATTATTATAGATCAAGAAACATGAATCCCGAACCGAAATTGAGGCAAGGACAAAGTGTTGGACTAAATCGATCATCCATACACATTTTGAGTACCGAGGTAAGTTTGTGTGAAGTTAAAGTTTCATAATGTTTCTCCGTTCAAAATTGCTTGATATCATGATAATGAATATCATTTCTATGAAATTCGAATGATGAATCCTCGATGAGGAAATGATGAGATTATGTTAAGTGAAGTCCCGGTTAAAGATTCGGAATAACGAGGATACCTATGTCACCACATGAGATAAGGAAGGTCCCATATAAGACCATGTCTGGGACATGGCATCGGCACCGAATGTAGATCCCGTATAAGACCATGTCTGGGACATGGATTTGGCACCAAAGGAGGATCCTGTATAAGACCATGTCTGGGACATGGCTTCGGCAGCAAAGGAGGATCTCGTGTAAGACGATGTCTGGGACATGGCATCAATATCAAGTTAAGAGATCCCGTGTAAGACCATATCTGGGATATGGAATCGGCACCAAGAGGTGATCCCATGTAAGACCATATCTGGGATATGGCATTGGCATCAGGATACATGTAGGATGAGGTTGAGTATCTTCCGATATTCCGAGTAGTTCAACGGGAAAAAGAGCCAGAATGTAAAGATGATATGGAGTTAAGTTATACAAGGAAGATAATGAGTTCCATTTATGTTAAGGATGATGATGATTTAAGTTTATGTCCAAGTTAGCATAAATGCTAAATTATGTGACTAAGTGATACAGGTACCATGAGTAAAATACAAGTTATGATACCATAATGTGATATGGGATGGGTAAGAGTGAGTATGAGTAAGTATGCCTAAGCATTTGAGAACTTGTGTTGCTATTGTTTTATGAGATGTATCGATTTTATCATGAGTACTTATGTTGCTATATTAATTCATGCAAACTTACTAAGCTATATGCTTACCCCTCTCTTTTCCCTTTTCCTTGTAGTATCGCCAAGCTAGCTCGGGGATCGTAGAACGTCGGAGCTCGGATCACACTATCAATCATACTTTTGGTATAGTAAAGTGGTTTTATTTTGAGTATGACATGTATAAGAACTTGGTCATTTTGTGATAAGTCATAATTGAAAGCCAAAGTGTTGGCTACCAAAGTTATACACACACTTTCTAAATGGCCATTGGGAATTGGCCAAAAGTTTGTCAAGTATCATATTTCAATGATAATGAGTTTCATGAGATGAAAGTTAATGCAAATGATGGAGTAAATTGTGAAATCTATGATTGATGATTATTGATTCTTCATAGTGAATTTTTTCCATGTTATGAGTTGCTTGTGTTGGTAGATGTGTGTTTATGTTTCAGGGTGGCAATTGGCTTGGAAAATAGCCTTATAATTGTCCACACGGGTAGACACACAGGTGGGTGTCTAGGCCGTGTGAGACACACGGTCAGTCCCATGGGTGTGTTAATAGGCCGTGTGTCCCCTGCATCAAATTACGAGAATTTGATTCGTCACACGGGCCAGCACACAGGCGTGTGCCTAGGCCTTGTGCCCCTTATGAGATTGCTGACATCATAAACAGAATACCCAGGTTTTCACACACGGGTGAGGACACGGGCGTGTCTAGGCCGTGTGAGGGACACGGGCCATTGACACGGGCGTGTGTCCGGCTGTGTGAAAGCCCCTGTAGGTTCAAAATGAAAAATAAATTCCACACGGGAAAGGGATATGGGCATGTGTGACACACGGCCTACCCACACGAGCGTGTGGCCCCTGTTTAGGTAAACATTTTCTAAGTGAACAAAAGTTTTTGGTTTATTTCCGAAACCTTCTGGATGTATGTTTAAGGCCTCGTAGGCCCATAATAGGAATGTTATGCATTTGAATGAAAAGTTTAAGGTAGAAATGAAATTTTAATGCTCAAAGTTGTATGTTCAAGCAAGTTAAGTCCGGTAATGCTTCGTACCCGGTTCCGGAGTTGAATACGGGTAAGGGGTGTTACATTTCAGTCGTGGTAATAGTCGTGCCCACGACTCGAAACAGGCTTTACTGAAAAATAAATAAAATAAATTAGGAGAGTTGAAAATGTATAGAAATTAAATAAGTGAGATAGAGAAATTAACAATAATGTAAATCGAAAATAAAATAAAATTAGAAAATGAATTTGAATTCTGTAAACAGAATTAAAAAGCCTTAGCCCTAGACTCGGTGAACTCCGATTTCTAAATTGATCCTCGAAAATGAGTTTTCTCCTCCAAACAATAAGCTAGTTATAGCGGCTAAGAATGTCCTAACTGCCAATTATTCCTTTCGTAGTTGATTCCGGTACGACATGCAAACCAACCCTTACTGATTGTCTAACCGCGATACACGCATTCACAATTCAAGACTCTGGTAGCCTTGTGTTCTAAAGAACCCAACTTGAATCAATGGCCTCAACCGCGCGGGACATTTAAATCCGATCACCATCTCCCTTGACGAAAATCCTACAAGTATGACCCCGCCAGGATACGCCAATTTGTTTGCAGGAATCCGAGTACAGCACAACCGACTCATCTTCCCAACTGTACGCCAAAACGACTCCAACCCAATGTGCACTTTTGAGTTGAAATTGAGTTAACTTTTAAGGGATAAATTTGTCAATCCCAATATTCTAGAGAGACAATGAATACTGTTATGAAAGATTTTTAGTGCGGATACATTTCTCATGATTCTTGACCGGAAAGAATATCGGCTGAAAGCTAAGTAGAGATTTAGTGACACATGAAATTAATCATGCTTTTGTTGGTTTATGAAAATGGTAGGAGATGAAATAAGGGAAGGACTTGGGAAATAATTAACCCTAAATATTGAAAAGGATAAAAAAGTTGACAGTATGCCTACTATTATTTCACACAAAGAAAGAAAGAAATGAATTGATTTTTTTATTCAATTTCCAGGTATTCAAGGTGTATATATTTTCAAGTCCACCATACACCCTATTTATATACAAACCATATACTAAAAATAGGCTAATCCCACCTACCCACTAATTACATGAAATAAAATATCAAATTTTCTTTTCTAAATTTGGCTTTTACAAGGTCAAAAATCTGATTAGCCCTTAAATGTCTCCAAATTTCTAATTTGGTCCCTCTTCTATTGTTCATGCTCCAATTGAATCCTTTTATGCTTGTTTTTGCATTAAAGCATCCGAATTTCGTTCCGAACAAGATTTAAACATAAAATTCACCAATTAGCAGGAATTAATTCAAGAACAAGTTGATTTGAGCACGTAAAATATGCAAAATAAACATGCTATAAAACCCCCCTAATTGGCCTATGTTTGCCCTCAAGCATATTGTATGCTTATATGTTAGTAATTATCCAATAATTTATCAGAAATCATGCCTCTATTCCGCAACCATGATCAATGCAAACTATTTAGGCAAGAAATGAATAAGCTTTCAAATATTCAGTTTAATCAACATGTACCCATAAAATTTAAACATGTAATTCAATCATTTCACTAAATTGAATTTGAACAAAAAATTGCAAGTCATCTATTCTCAATTAATTATACAGTAAATTTGGGACATAATCAAACCTTTTTACGCGAACTAGGATGACAACCCAAGTACCTTACCCCGGTTACTCAATTTGAAATGTCTCCAAACGGAATATTTTCCTTACTAATGGCAGTTTGATTAGTGGAATGTTTGCAAGTTTTCAATTCATCACTCGAATCTTTTTACGCGATATGAGATGATAACCCAAGCACCTTATCCTGGTTACTAAATTCGGTCACTTTTTTGAAATCTTCACTCATAACTTGAGCCATCAACGGAGTAGTATTTTTATTTTTATTTATTATTACCCTCTTTTTTTCTATTTTTATTTATTTTTTTATTTACAAGCAAATACAATATTCTTACCTAGCAATTATAAACAGTCAGTTTTCATGAAACAATCTAATTACATATATCAACTTTATAACACACATGTTGATTAAACTAGATAATGAACATTTCAATTCAAGAACCACCCAACTATCTAAATTGACTAAGCAATGGAATTAGAGGCTCAATGTCAAACAAATTAACGAATAATCCAGCATAATAATTAACACATGCGAAAGAGAAACAAACATGCAGTGAAAAGAAAATCAATCATGCACACTTATTAATCCAACACCCCTACTTAACCTATGCTTTTCCTTGAGCATATTGTATAAGAATTAAATTATAGTAAAGAGTAAGGTTAAGTATACTCCCCGTGTATATTTAACGTGGTTTTCAATGTTGGGAGTGGCTACTTTGCAAGATGGCGAGAATTGTGGAGACTTGGGCTTATTTTAAGGAAAAATGGATTAGGTTAGGTGTGGGTGTGTGTGTGTGTGTGTGTTTTATTTGGCTTTGGGGTGTTGGGTTGTGAAGAAAATAAATTGTAGTACTGAGCAATGCGTGCCCATGCCACAATCGGTATTCGATTTCTAAAAAACTCGACAGCCTTCACCATGTTCCTAAAAAATAACACATTAAATGGATTAAATAATAATTTTGTTATTATTCATTTTATTTTCAACCTAAATTTTACTAAAATTCAAAATTAAATAAATTAAAATAAATTTTGGTTGCTGATAAACCAAAATAGTAACACATTTTAGGCCCACATTTAGCATACTTTTGGATGAATTATCCCTTGATTAATGTAAAAAGGTGCTCTTAATCCTTTCTTTTCATGACTTATACTCAGGAAAGCACCAGAGGATGAAAAGAATGCAAAACGGGCTTAAAACGGGACAAATGGGCCAAAGCATGAAATCGACACGGCCTGGACCAAAGATCACACGACCGTGCCTCCTTAAAGATCTCGAACATGGCCTAGACCACGATTTACACGGCCGTGCCTCATCAACGAAGTCCACACGGCCTGGCCACGATTCACACGGCGCGTGCCGGGCGTGCCTGCGCATGCCAAGAAGAGTTTTACTCGAATTTGGATGCTTGGAGGCAAAGAAACACAGTCCAAAGTCTAATTAAACCCCCAATTAGGAATTCCACTCAAATTAGGATACTTGGAGGCCAAGTAACACATCTCAAAGCCTATATAAACACCCTAGGGGGCAACTTATTCGGGGAGTTCGACAGAAACCCTCTGACGAGGGAGTCGACGGGCGGTCAGCTAGGCCAAGGAGCCGAGCCGAAAAGGTCAGATTTGTGGGAAACTCTCAAGGGATAGCCAGTTGATCCATCTCAAGAAGCCGAAATTCTACTCAAGACGGAGGATCTCCTATTCAATTCCTTCAGGGGGTTTTAGGGATTTCTTATGTTTTGTTTTATCTTTTCTTCTGAGATGTTTTCTTTTATTATTATGAACTAAACCCTTCAGATACCTTAAGGGGATGAAACCTAGATGAATCTTGTTATTGTTTTCTGAACTATATGATAAATACTTGATTTGTTCTTAATTATG
This sequence comes from Gossypium sturtianum, assembly GCA_025698515.1. NCBI lineage: Eukaryota > Viridiplantae > Streptophyta > Magnoliopsida > Malvales > Malvaceae > Gossypium > Gossypium sturtianum. Next base: position 65,730,281 of record CM046953.1, read on the forward strand.
TGTGCTTAATTCTTGTGTTGATATTTATGGATATTAATTCAAGTTTAATGTGCTTAGGTGGTGGAGCAAAAGTCCCTACTTAAGAGTAGATCTAGCATAATTAAGCGGAGTTGATCGCGCGCCTAGAGATAGGGTGACGAGATTTTGCCAGATTAGGGTGAAACCTAATATGGGATGTCCATAGATCGATTTACTGCTATTCTAGGGGGTTATTATTCGAGAAAGAGATTTCCGTTAATTAACCTAGGGTTAGACGTTATTCGCCTCGAGAGAGGATTTAATATACGTTAGGGAGTCCTACGGATCAAGTCAAGTGAATAAATAAATGCAGTTCGGTGTTAGATAACAAGTGAAGTCTAAGTGGATTCTTCCTAAGGGTATCGTTTTAATCAACTGAGTTTTTCCCAAGTATTTTCCCAATTCATTCTTTTTGTCTTTGCGTCTTTAGCTTAGTAATTAGTTAATTTAGATTAATAAACAACTTCACTTATTCTTAGGCTAAATAATAAAAAGAAAGTTAGTATTAGTACTTTTAGTTCCTTTGGGTTCGACAATCCGGTCTTGCCTAAGCTATACTACTGTTCGATAGGTGCACTTGCCTCAATCGTTGTCATAGTTAGTTTCCAGGTTCGATCATTATCTTTATAAATTTTAAAACTCTGACTTCACAGCGATCAAGTTTTTGGCGCCGTTGCCGGGGAACTAAAATATTAAGAAAGCTCTATTTTTATTACTTTAGCCATTATTTTTTTTATTTACTTTTATTTTTAGCTTTAATTTTAACTTTGCTAATTTTTCTTTCTTTCTTTTCCTAGCAGGTACCTCTAGTTTATGACTAGAAGGAACCCGAGGGGACCACTAGTATACGACAGTGATATTGAAGCTACCGCTCGAAGAAATCGCAGAGAAATTAGGTGAGTCCTAAATTACCAAGAAGAAGAGCGAGAAGACAGATCTAATCCTACTGAAGGGATGGACGAAAATAATCCACCACCACAAGATGTGGCAGAAAATAATGCTCCGCGTACTATGTTTGATTATGCTAAACCTCATTTAACGGGAAATAGGATCTAGTATTGTTAGGGCTCGCTATTGCTTTGCTAATACTTTTGAATTAAAGCCAAACACTATACAAATGATTCAACAATTTGTTCAATTTGATGGTTTGCAGGACGAAGATCCAAATACTCATATAGCTAATTTTTTAGAGTTTTGTGATACCTTTAAAATAAATGGTGTTTCTGATGATGCCATACGTCTTCGGTTATTTCCCTTTTCATTAAGGAATAAAGCCAAAAAGTGGTTAAACTCGTTACCACGAGGGTCAATCACTACATGGGATCAAATAATCAAAAAATTCTTATTCAAATATTTCCCACCGGCCAAAACGGCCAAATTACGCAATGATATCTCCTCTTTTGTGCAGATGGATTTAGAGACATTATATGACGCATGGGAGAGATATAAGGATCTCTTGAGAAGGTATCCGCACCATGGTTTACCCTTGTGGCTCCAAGTCCAAACCTTCTATAACGGTGTAAACCCCTCAACGAGGCAACTAATGATTCAGCATGGGGTGGAACCACGAACAATGAGAACTCAAGGCGACCTACGAGTTCATAGAGGAGATGTCACTGAATAACTATTAGTGGCAGGTTACAAGGACAAAACTAACAAAATCTGCCCGAGTTTTCAACATCGATGCAGTAACCATGCTATCAACACAGGTAGAGATGATGAATAAAAAGATTGATAGTTTGTGTTCTTCGCAGGTACATCCAGTGAGCAGTGCGACGCAAGTGGAAGCGTGGCGAATCCGAGTACCCACCCTACCAACCTAGCACGAAAGAGCGACAGATGAACTATATAGGTAACAATTTCAGATCCAATAATAACCCATATAGTAATAATTATAATCCAAGTTGGAGGAACCATCCAAATTTTTCATGGGGAGGTCAAGGAAATCAAGGAAATCAAAGACAACAACCTCCTCAAAATTTCCAAAATCAGCCCTATCCACAGGACAAAAAGCCAAACCTTGAAGAGATGCTAACAAGATTCATGGCATCAACAGAAAACCGTCTCCAAGACACTAAAACCACCCTTAAGACCCAATAAGCATCGATCAAAGGAATCGAGAGCCAAGTAAGGGAAGTTACTAAGTCAGTTGAGGAAGTTTCTAAGTCAGTTGGACAACTCGCGGCCGATGTGCGAACGATCGCATGGCGTCTACCAAGCAACACTGAGATTAATCCAAAGGAGCAAATCCAAGCCATAACAGCTCAAGAAAGTGAAGGATTAGACGAACCCAGTCCAATACAAGGAAACGAGGTAGAAGAAGTTGAGGTAACGCAAGAGAAACCAAAACCGGTAATCAAGGAATACCAACCTCTCATACCATATCCTGAAGCATTAACAAGAGACGACACAGAGGAACAGTTCGGTAAGTTTCTTAAACTTTTAAAGAAATTACATATTAACTTACCGCTACTTGAAGCTCTTTCACAGATGCCAGATTCAAGGAAATTTTTAAAACATCTCTTGACGAACAAATGCAAATTAGACAAGGATCCACATGTGGAATTAAACGCAGTATGCTCAGCAATATTACAGAATAGACTACCACCAAAGCTAAAAGATCCAGGGAGTTTTACAATTCCATGTTTAATCGGTAGACTAACTGTTGATAATGCGTTAGCTGATTTAGAGGCAAGCATAAATGTCATACCTTATAAATTGTTTAAACAATTAGGTCTAGGGAAACCCAAACAAACTAGGATGAGCATTCAATTAGTGATAAAGCTCTGTTAGAATTCCTAGGGTATTATCGAAGATGTTCTTGTAAAAATTGACAAATTCGTTTTCCCAGTAGATTTTGTTGTTTTAGACATGGATGAGGATAATTCGATTCCCCTAATTTTAGGAAGACCCTTTTTAGCAACTGCCAGGACTAAAATTGATATTGATGCAGGAGAACTCATACTTCGTGTAGGTAACGAGACAGTCACCCTCAAGGCTCTCGACTCAGCCAGAACATCGAGTAATCAAGGTGAGAACGTAAACTCTACTAATAACCATTTGGTTAACCCTTATTTTCAGGAAGCACCACAAAAGAATACAAATGAACTCGATCCTGAACCCCATTCCAACAAGGAAGTAGTTCAACAAGAGATTCAGATTGATGAGCTAGACGAGTGGAAGACGCACTTCAAGGAGAAATTAGGAATACACGAAGCAAAACCAGAACTACTTCACGAAGCAAACAAACTCAAAATAGGAGACCAGGTACTGTTAGATAAGGCAGATCCTCGAATATCTCCTCCGGACCCTAACACAAACAAAGAAATACCTTTTAGGGTAACCAGTGTTTTCCCATACGGAACAGTCGAGGTAAGTAATCCTATTTTTAGCACTTCTACTGTAAACGAATCTCGATTTAAACTCTTTCACGAAGATAAAACTGATAGCATGAGGAAGGACTTCCAACTCCTCAAACCACTCTGATAATGCAAACGAGAGAAAGTATAGCTTAAGACTATAAACGAGCGCTTCTCGGGAGGCAACCCGAGCACTAACCCCATTAACTTTTACATTTTTAGTTTTTCTTATTTTCTATTTTACCCTTTCTTTATAGTATCTAGCTTTAAACTAATCAAAAAGTGCAGATTTCCAGTCCACATGGCCTAGCACACGGCCGTGGCCATGGCCGTGTAGATGTCCCGGATCGTTGTACTAACATGGCAGAGGTGGTACGAGTCAGAGAGAATCAAATCTTTGAAGTCACAGACTCCAACCACCGCCCCACGGGCATCGACAGAATGCCACAGCCGTGCGACGCGGCCGTAGACGATACTGACTTATCACCAACGGGCGTGGCAATCTGTAAAACGGGCGTGTGTGAATCAACACACCTAGACACACGGCCGTGCGATGCGGCCGTGTGAATCGACACGCCCAAGGAGCACGGGCGTGGGATGGTACCAGGTTTGAAAATCTATTTAACCCACCCCTCCCTTCCCTCTTCTCCCACTAACTTTCAACCTTTACCTTTTCATTTTCTTTTTCTCTATACCCTTGAGCTACACCAAAACAATGCCAAAGAAGCGGAAGAAGCCAAGCACAGTCTCTCTTACGGAGACCAATCTACATAAGTTCATGCTGGCCGCTTCAATCATTCGACAAGCCAAGGATATTTGTGGCTATCCAGTTTTTATTTCATTTTTCTCTTTTGCTTCAATTTCCTTATCTTTACTTCTCTTCTGCTTAATTTAGTTTATCTTATCTTAGTTTCTTAATTTTAGGTTCTAAAGGCTGTTAGGGAATCACGCCACGACCACCACCATATCCTCAGCCTTAGAAATCACACCCAACAATAAGGACTCTACGGTCCATCCATCTTTTCTTTTAATTTTAGTTTCATCTTTATTTTTCTTCACTTTAGCTTGCTTTTCTTTAATTATTTACTTAGTATAGTTTTAATTATTATTATTATATCCTGGCTAATCCTCCACGAGCTACCCAATTTCTTCATCTAGCGCAGGATCGCCACCCAGAACGACCCCTCCAACATATCGTTCATCCATCTCAAGGAATCCATCCATAATTCAGGAAGTTTCACTTATCCCCATATCTTCTGATCTGAACATTACATTTATATTATCTAACTTTGTACATTGAGGTCAATGTACATCTTAAGTGTGGGGGGGTGAACAACCTAAAAAATGTGCCTAACTTTTTTCATTATTCTCAAATTTCTGAAATTAGGTGCCAAACTTTTTGCATTATTCTCAAAAGCCTAAATTTAGTCTTGTTTTTAAGTAAATTCCTCATATTACTAATTAGGATGAAATTTCTAATGATTTATGATTTTTATTGATATGTTTTAAATTAAGTCATTGATAATTGTGCATTGATAATTAAATTCTAAGAATACTAGAGAATCAAGCATAATAAGTCTATTTTTCAGAAATTAAAATTTTTTTAGGTTGTCGAACTGAGTTTAAATATTACTTTGAAGTTTGAAATTTACAAGGTTGATGTCAAAAATACCCATAATTTTTGTGAGTTTTTGAGCCTTATAGAGCATATATTCTTTTTCATGCTCACTTTATTGACTATGAGTATGTCAACATTGATTTGTTATTCTAGAACTTGCCACGTTTATACATATTGAGACCACACCTGTAACACCCTGGTTTAGGGGTTATGCGTTTGGAGCATAACTGAGAGTGGTTCTTGGCTTATGGTCTTGTTGGAGGATTTTTAGGGGTTTGGAGAACCCTAGAAGGCAAGGGATGCCTTAGAAAATTTTTAGTTTTTAGGGGTTAAAAGGGAGCTTGGCTTTAGAGGGCTTAAGAAATTTATTTGGAAAATTGTGGCATAAGAAAGACTTTGGTACAAGTGGCGTGGGCGCCTAAGAGTTTGCTAGGGGCCTTGGGTTCGATTCGTGGAAGAAGCAAGGGGAAATATTTTTCCTTTTGGGTTGGGCGTTAGGCCTAGAAAGGCCTTTTAATTAAATTAGGAGGGCTTATTGACATGAGAGTGGGTTGGCTAAGTGGTGGCGTGTGTGCTACTTAGGCGCTGGAGGAGTGATAGGGCGCATGTTCGATTTCTTGAAGCGGCGTTGGCACTTTTTAATTTTGGGGTAAGCGGCCGGGGAGGTCTTATAAGTAAATATTGGGGCTTATTGACATAAAAGATAGGTTGGCCCAAGTGGCACTGGCGCTGCTTGCTGCTGGATTCCCCAGTCCCGTGTTCGATCCCGACATGCAAAGAGTGGTGGTTTTTATTTTGCAAAAAAGGTGGCGTGGAAGGGAGTGGCCTGCACATGGTGTTCCTTGTTCGGTTGGTGTTGGGCACATGGTCTTGGTTTTGTTTTTATTATTTGATGGGATTAGTAAGGATAATATGAGGATAACAATTAGTTTTTAAATTGGATTTTTATTAATTCTAAGGATAATAGAAGATAAAGAAGATATTGGTTGGATTATTAATTGATTAAGAGGGGATTAATTCAAACTACTTTGAATTAATTAAGCGAATGGCTTGGAGTAAATCAAGAAGTTGGATGGAATTTGAACTCCCTAATTGGAGTGGACGGCAAGCTTTAGGGGAAGGGGTGCGAATTCCTTTATAAGCATCTATCAACCATTGTGATTTTCTTTTACCATTTTTTTTTCTTAGCCGAAATTCTTAACCCCTCTTTCTTCTTTATTTTTTTTCTTTTATTTTATTTTCCATCCTCTCAAATCCCTTTAGCCGAAATCCTCATCACCTTTCCTTTCCATTATTTTTCTTTCCTCCTTTCCTTGGCCGAATACACCATTTGAAGTCCGAAATTCCTTCCTTCCTAATCAGTGAAGTCTTGGCTGAATATCGAGTGAGGGTAAGTATGCGAAACTCTCCCACACTATTATTTTCCTATGTCGACTTGGTTATAAGAGAAAAGCCGAAATTTGTTTGGTGGCTAAGCAATGTTGGAACGATCTTGTTTAGGTGCCGAGATTCTAAGGCGTTCGTTCTAAGCCGTCATTCTTTGTCAACCGAAATTGGTAAGTGTGGGTAAGGCCTATGTTGTATTCAAAAGCCAAAAGTTTTGATTATGAGTATTACTACTAACCGATGGTAGTTGACACAGCAGATTCGGGAATCGAGTGCCTGGTTAGTAGCAAAAGCGAAGGTGAGATTTAGGGATCCTAAGGAACCCATTCTAATATTTTGGTTTGGCCGATTAGGCCATAGTGCTAATTCTAAGGTTGGCGAATATAGGTGAGAGAGAGATCTAGGGAGGCCGACTCCTCTTTTCGGGATTTAGGACTATCATCGATATCAGGTGTGTACATACACACTTATAGCAGTTAATATGGTGTTAAATATATATATATTTTGTATGTAAATCTGCTTGATGTAGATGCAGATTGGTACCTTAACGGTACAAGTGAGGATCCCGGTAAGTCTCTGTTAATATGAGATTACTTTAATGCTTTTGGGAAGCATGGCTTATTGATACATGTGATAAATGCATGAGATCTGTTGTTGCTTGTTTACCTACTATGGGTTATATGAGAGAGAGGGCGGTGATGTTTCGTGTTGACGAGCACGGTGTTTTGGTAACACATCGTGACTATATGTCACCAGAGGTTTGGTACCTCCAGAGGTTTGGTACCTCATAGCGACTCGTCCCTGTGGTTAACACCACCGTGGGTTGGCCCCACTTGAGATATGGGATCGTCTGCCAGTGATTTGGTATCACACGATGGGTTGGCCCCATCACCCGATTTGTGTCCACGGACAGCAATGCTTTGGTAGCACATCGTGACTATATGTCACCAGTGGTTTGGCACCACCAGTGTTTTGGTAACACATTGTGACTACGGTCACCAGTGGTTTGGTACCACATGGGGTAGACAAAGGCGTTTGGTTGGTTAGGTTGGGCACACGATACTCTGCATATTAACTGTTATATGTTGTGTACGAAATGTTGTTTTTTTTTAAAATGGGGAAAGGGTTACATACTGAGTCTTGGTGACTCACCTTCTCCTTTAACATTTTTCAGGTGACTCGTAGATGGCGGTTGAGGAGCCGGTTGGACTCGAGGTGGCCATGCAGTGGACTAGCATAAACTGAACTTAAACTTAGTTATTTTATTTTATTGGGTTGTTTTTATTTTGGTTGTAATAAGGCCTCCATAAACTTTATTTGTGTTATTTCTTATATGTTGGATATTTACTTTAAACTATATTATTAAAACTGAATTAAAATCACATGTTTTCTTAAATTAACACGAAAATGTTTTATCGTGCCATCGGAACATGATGAGAAATTTGTATAATAACCGGACTTAATTAAACTTCCAAATTAAATCTAAGTATAGTTTTGGCAAGATAACCAAAAAGCGAGGGTTTTCAACGAAACTTAAATTGGTTCTAGATGGTGTTCAAAAAGTTTTTCTCGTAGCAAATCAAATTCGGTCGTAATGTTTGGGCGGGTTTGGGTTGTTACAAAATTATATCGAGCCCAGTTCAAAGCTCATTTGTGGGGCCCAAGGCCCAAAAAAATATTTTGGTAGGCCTTATGGAATGATTTTTGGTTTTGAACAGCATGGCCCGAGTCTCGGCACCAATCCGCCCGAGTAAGTATATCTAAACCTCTTGGTGAATTATATTCTGTAGAAGGGTAGGAAGCATGGAACGTAGATAGACTTATAGGACTTGGACCCTAAGGTTAGATTACTCAAACACAAGCGAAGCATAAGACTTAAAGGACTAAACCAACCTATGACTTAGTCAATGAGCTAGGTGTGTGTAACCCCACACACGCATGTCTAGGATTGGATCAGGAAGAGCCTAGTATTTAAGCGGTCCTCGTGACTCACCTCCTCTTCGCGCAGTATCCTGCAGTGCGTAGCTTCAGTTCACCCTAACTCGAGAGGTTCGGTGGTGTGGCAACCTGCGTGCGCATGTCTAGAAAGGTTGGTGAGAGCTTGGTATTTAAGCGGTCCGCGTGACCCACCTCTTCTTCACTCGAATCTGCTGGTGCGTAGCTTTGGTTCACTACGACCGGGAGGGCTCGGTCATAGGCTAAACACAATGATTAAAACCCGAAAGGGAATTAGCCTTGTTTTTTTTCGAAATAGAATGAAACAAAAAACCCTAATGTTTCCAAAACTTGTGCAATAACTTTCTCAAATCCTAGAACATCACTTTTACAACGTTTTTCTCGAAAAACTTGACTTGTGAAAAATTACAGAAATACCCTTAGGAGTAAAATTACCAGAATGCCCCTGACCCATAAAATATTAATTCAATGGTTTTGCCAAGAATTTCAACTATTTTACAAATATTCAACAACTCAGCTTTGGAAATCATCAGCAAAATATTTTGGTTCTAGAAAATTACGAAAATACCCCTGTAGGAAAAATGACGAAAATACCCCTGGGTTAGAAATGGGCAGAAATGTCCGAAGAGCGAATAGGTATGGAAAGTATTAAGGAATGGATGCATGAACTCCTTTGTGTGAACTAGGATAGAAGACTGAAACATTGTTTGCTCGAAAGAATCTCTGATTAAATCTTATCCATAAAATTTCTTCGCGAGTAATAAAGTGAAACAAATGCTAACGCATAAAAATTTTCTTAATCAGATTAAGGTGCGGTAGATAGAATGAGTTCTAGAGGACGTGGTCGTCGTAGACGCGGTAGGGGTAGGATGACGGTGTCTGAACCCGTCAGGTCGGGACAAGGTTCTGAAAATGAAGTACCACCGCCACCACCACCTCCTACTTTTAGAGCTGAGGAGCAGGATCAGACCGGGGGTGAGGCAGTATCGTAAGCGGTATTGCGAGTTCTGGAGATTGTGGCTGGGGCTGGTGGAAATCTAGGAGCTCGGAAGTCTGTTCCTCGAGCGAAGTCGGACTATGAGGTGAAGTGTTCCGAGGTGTGTCGGGAGTAGCACCGGTCTGTGGAATCTTGGCTAGAATCAAGCGAGAAAGGATCATGGATGATCTTGACTGACCGAGGAAGAAAAAGCGAAAGGGGCCGACGCTTCTAAAGGATGAAGCATATCAATGGTGGTGATGATTCGAGATGGCGCTACTGGCGAGATGATCGACTTGGGATTACTTCAAAACCACCTATCAGAAGAAGTATGTGGGCACTAGCTACACAGATGCCCAAAGGAAAACTTTTCTGAGCCTAGTGCAAGGAACTAAGTCAGTAGCAGAGTATGAGGCGGAGTTTTTAAGGCTGAGTAGGTATGCTAGAGGCATCGTGTCTACTGAGCATGAGCGCTGTGTCCGCTTTGAGGACGGGCTTAGAGATGATTTGAGGCTGCTGATCGCTCCGCAGCAGGTTCGTGAGTTTTCATCTCTAGTGGAAAAGGCTAAGGTAGCCGAAGGGATCAAGGAGACCGTAAGACAGAAGCATGATAGGAACAACCAAAAAAGAGGCTTTGGATCGCTTGGATCGGGCAGTAATGTGGAGAAGAGGGCTAGAGTTGGGGAATCAGAAAGAGCCACAAAGCCTGCTCAGTGGCCACCTCAGTGTGTTAGATGCGGAAAATCCCACTCAGGGGAATGTTTGGCTGGAAGTAGAGGGTGCTTTGAGTGTGGATCGTTGGATCACCGTGTGAGGGATTGTCCTCGGAAGCTAGCTAGGAATCAACCAGAGGGTCAGAACCGTGCTCAGGTTAGAAATGAAGGACCACAGAGGGGTCGAGGTGCAGCTAGAGGTAATGCTAATGGTAACGGGCGTGGCCAAGGTGCTGAAGGTGCAGAGGCGAGGCAACCAAGGTTGGTTTATGCAGTTGGCCGTCGCGAGGAGGAAGATGTGCCAGACATGACAACGGGTAAGTTTCTTATTTTCGAAATACCCTCAATTGTCTTGGTTGTAGTTACGTTAATTCACTCGTAGGTTGCTAGTAAAGTGTATGGAACTTGGATTATGAACGTAGGTAATGTGTCTAGAAGGTATGATAGCCCTTTAAGATCAGAGTCTTGCAGCGATAGCGTAGTGTGATGAGATAAGGATGCACGATTGAGCGATAGTAAGTAATTTCGAGGACGAAATTATTTTTAGGGGTAGAATTGTAACACCCTGGTTTAGGGGTTATGCGTTTGGAGCATAACTTGAGTGGTTGGTGAGCTTATGGTCTTGTTGGAGGAATTTTTAGGGGTTTGAGAACCCTAGAAGGCAAGGGATGCCTTAGAAAATTTTTAGTTTTTAGGGGTTAAAAAGGGGAGCTTGGCTTTAGAGGGCTTAAGAAATTTATTTGGAAAATTGTGGCATAAGAAAGACTTTGGTACAAGTGGCGTGGGGCGCCTAAGAGTTTGCTAGGGGCCTTGGGTTCGATTCGTGGAAGAAGCAAGGGGGAAATATTTTTCCTTTTGGGTTGGGCGTTAGGCCTAGAAAGGCCTTTTAATTAAATTAGGAGGGCTTATTGACATGAGAGTGGGTTGGCTAAGTGGCTGGCGTGTGCTACTTAGGCGCTGGGAGGAGTGATAGGGCGCATGTTCGAAATTTCTTTGAAAGCAGCGTTTGGCACTTTTAATTTTTGGGGTAAACGGCCGGGGAGGTCTTATAAGTAAATATTGGGGCTTATTGACATAAAGATAGGTTGGCCCAAGTGGCACTGGCGTATTTGCTTGGCTCTTTGGATTCCCCAGGTCCCGAGTTCGATCGACATGCAAAGTGGTGGTTTTTATTTTGCAAGTGGCGTGGAAGGGAGTGGCTGCACATGGTGTTCCTTGTTCGGTTGGTGTTGGGCACATGGTCTTGGTTTTGTTTTTATTATTTGATGGGATTAGTAAGGATAATATGAGGATAACAATTAGTTTTTAAATTGGATTTTTATTAATTCTAAGGATAATAGAAGATAAAGAAGATATTGGTTGGATTATTAATTGATTAAGAGGATTAATTCAAACTACTTTGAATTAATTAAAGCGAATGGCTTGGAGTAAATCAAGAAGTTGGATGGAATTTGAACTCCCTAATTGGAGTGGACGGCAAGCTTTAGGGGGAAGGGGTGCCGAATTCCTTTATAAGCATCTATCAACCATTGTGATTTTCTTTTACCATTTTTTTTCTTAGCCGAAATTCTTAACCCCTCTTTCTTCTTTATTTTTTCTTTTATTTTATTTTCCATCCTCTCAAATCCCTTTAATGAAATCCTCATCACCTTTCCTTTCCATTATTTTTCTTTCCTCCTTTCCTTGGCCGAATACACCATTTGAAGTGCCGAAATTCCTTCCTTCCTAATCCGTGAAGTCTTGGCTGAATATCAGAGTGAGGGGTAAGTATGCCGAAACTCTCCCACACTATTATTTTCCTATGTCGACTTGGTTATAAGAGAAAAGCCGAAATTTGTTTGGTGGCTAAGCAATGTTGGAACGATCTTGTTTAGGTGCCGAGATTCTAAGGCGTTCGTTCTAAGCCGTCATTCTTTGTCAACCGAAATTGGTAAGTGTGGGTAAGGCCTATGTTGTATTCAAAAGCCAAAAGTTTTGATTATGAGTATTACTACTAACCGATGGTAGTTGACACAGCAGATTCGGGAATCGAGTGCCTGGTTAGTAGCAAAAGCGAAGGTGAGATTTAGGGATCCTAAGGAACCCATTCTAATATTTTGGTTTGGCCGATTAGGCCATAGTGCTAATTCTAAGGTTGGCCGAATATAGGTGCAGAGAGATCTAGGGAGGCCGACTCCTCTTTTCGGGATTTAGGACTATCATCGATATCAGGTGTGTACATACACACTTATAGCAGTTAATATGGTGTTAAATATATATATATTTTGTATGTAAATCTGCTTGATGTAGATGCAGATTGGTACCTTAACGGTACAAGTGAGGATCCCGGTAAGTCTCTGTTAATATGAGATTACTTTAATGCTTTTGGGAAGCATGGCTTATTGATACATGTGATAAATGCATGAGATGCATTTTAATCTGTTTACCTACTATGGGTTATATGAGAGGAGGGGCGGTGATGTTTCGTCTTGCCGACGAGCACCGGTGTTTTGGTAACACACTGTGACTATATGTCACCAGAGGTTTGGTACCTCGGAGGTTTGGTACCTCATAGCGACTCGTCCCTGTGGTTAACACCACCGTGGGTTGGCCCCACTTGAGATATGGGATCGCGCGGTGATTTGGTATCACACGATGGGTTGGCCCCATCACCCGATTTGTGTCCACGGACACGGTGCTTTGGTAGCACATCGTGACTATATGTCACAAAGTGGTTTGGCACCACCAGTGTTTTGGTAACACATTGTGACTACGGTCACCAGTGGTTTGGTACCACATGGGGTAGACAAAGGCGTTTGGTTGGTTAGGTTGGGCACACGATACTCTGCATATTAACTGTTATATGTTGTGTATGAAATGTTGTTTTTTTAAAATGGGGAAAGGGTTACATACTGAGTCTTGGTGACTCACCTTCTCCTTTAACATTTTTCAGGTGACTCGTAGATGGCGGTTGAGGAGCCGGTTGGACTCGAGGTGGCCATGCAGTGGACTAGCATAAACTGAACTTAAACTTAGTTATTTTATTTTATTGGGTTGTTTTTATTTTGGTTGTAATAAGGCCTCCATAAACTTTATTTGTGTTATTTCTTATATGTTGGATATTTACTTTAAACTATATTATTAAAACTGAATTAAAATCACATGTTTTCTTAAATTAACACGAAAATGTTTTATCGTGCCATCGGGCACACTAGAAATTTGTATAATAACCGGACTTAATTAAACTTCCAAATTAAATCTAAGTATAGTTTTGGCAAGATAACCAAAAACGAGGGGTTTTCAACGAAACTTAAATTGGTTCTAGATGGTGTTCAAAAAGTTTTTCTCCGTAGCAAATCAAATTCGGTCGTAATGTTTGGGCCGGGTTTGGGTTGTTACAACACCTATGATTTGATATACAGAGATGATTAAGGCACCTAGGTTTTAACCCACTAACTCCATAAAAAGCCTACCTTCACAATTAACCCCTAGTGAACCCCTTTTAAACCTAACAAACCCTTTTTATTGACATAACCACTAATATTAACCCAAAACCCTTTGTATATTTGTTATCACCATTCCTTGACTCCCTTTTTGTCGAGATTTGATTTTGAGCAGTTGCCTAACTATGTTCTATATTTCAGTTGTTAAAGTTCTTTATTATTACTTGACTTGTTTTAAAAAAAATCAAAGTATATTCATTATTAGTTTGTGATTAAATGAGCTTATACGTTTGAATTCCAAATATTGAAGAAAAAGCTCGTATTATTAGTTTAAAGTTTCAATGCATTATGTAATTATTCAGTTTATTGTTTCTAGTTAGGTAATTTATCAATTCAATCTCGATTCTAACCTTCTAATTCAGCCTTTATCCACACCTTTAACCCAAGCCCCGTTACAACCCTGACAAAGACCTTTTGATTTGTTCATCATCTCATATTAAAGTGGTGGAGATTTGATTTTCAGGCAAGCCTATGGGATTAACTTTTCATGTTCGACTTTTGAGTGCTTTTTCCTAAACCTTAAACACTTTGAGTGATTTGAGTGAATCCCTAGTGAGGATGTCAATCCTTGTCAGTTTTAAATTAAAGGTAATTATTTAGATAAGGAGAGACGCCTATATTTTCGAGCTAAAAATCTATGACTTAGATTGTTTGAATCCTTAGGACTCTTTGAATTGAATTATCCATGTATAAATTATCTATGAATTATGATAAGACATTATTGATAGGAATTATGAATTATAGAAAGTTCGTTTTAATTGTAAGTTGAGAATTTTGCTTAAAGACAAGCAAAAGCTTAAGTGTGGGGGTATTTGATAAACCGAAATAGTAACACATTTTAGGCCCACATTTAGCATATTTTTGGATTAATTATCCCTTGATTAATGTAAAAAGGTGCTCTTAATCCTTTCTTTTCATGACTTATACTCAGGAAAGCACCAGGGGATGAAAAGAATGCAAAACGAGCTTAAAACGGGACAAATAGGCCAAAGCATGAAATCGACACGGCCTGGACCAAAGATCAGACGGCCGTGCCTCCTTAAAGATCTTGAACACAGCCTGGACCACGATTTACACAGCCGTGCCTCATCAACGAAGTCCACACGGCCTGGCCACGATTCAAACGGGCGTGTGCCTGAGGCCGTGCCCTGCCGCGGCCAAGAAGAGTTTTACTCGGATTTGGATGCTTGGAGGCAAAGAAACACACTCCAAAGTCTAATTAAACCCCCAATTACGAATTGCACTCAAATTAGGATACTTGGAGGCCAAGTAACACATCTCAAAGCCTATATAAACACCCTAGGGGGAAACTTATTCGGGGAGTTTGACAGAAACCCTCTGTCGGGGGAGTCGACGGGTGGTCAGCTAGGCCAAGGAGCCGAGTCGAAAAGATCAGATTTGTGGGAAACTCTCAAGGGATAGCCAGTTGATCCATCTCAAGAAGCCGAAATTCTACTCAAGACAGAGGATCTCCTATTCAATTCCCTCAGGGGGTTTTAGGGATTTCTTATGTTTTGTTTTATCTTTTCTTCTGAGATGTTTTCTTTTATTATTATGAACTAAACCCTTCAGATACCTGAAGGGGATGAAACCTAGATGAATCTTGTTATTATTTTCTAAACTATATGATAAATACTTGATTTGTTCTTAATTATGTGTGCTTAATTCCTGTGTTGATATTTCGCGGATATTAATTCAAGTTTAATGTGCTTAAGTGGTGGAGCAAAAGTCCCTGCTTAAGAGTAGATCTAGCATAATTAAGCGGATTTGATCGCGCGTCTAGAGATAGGGTGACGAGATTTTGCCGGATTAGGGTGAAACCTAATATGGGATGTCCATAGATCGATTTACTACTATTCTAGGGGGTTATTATTCGAGAAAGAGATTTTCGCTAATTAACCTAGGGTTAGACGTTATTCACCTCGAGAGAGGGTTTAATATACATTAGGGAGTCCTACGGATCAAGTCAAGTGAATAAATCGTCTGGTTCAGTGTTAGATAACAAGTGAAGACTAGGTGGATTCTTCCTAAGGGTATCGTTTTAATCAACTGAGTTTTTCCCAAGTATTTCCCCAATTCATTCTTTTTGTCTTTGCATCTTTAGCTTAGTAATTAGTTAATTTAGATTAATAAACAACTTCACTTATTCTTAGGCTAAATAATAAAAAAGAAAGTTAGTATTAGTACTTTTAGTTCCTTTGGGTTCGACAATCCGGTCTTGCCTAAGCTATACTACTGTTTCATAGGTGCACTTGCCTCAACCGTTGTCATAGTTAGTTTCCAGGTTTGATCATTATCTTTATAAATTTTAAAACTCCGACTTCACAGCGATCAGTTGCCTCCCCAAAAGCACTTTTGTTTAACGTCGTTAGCTCGACGACCTTAAATGTTATCCGTTTGGCTCATTGAGAATTAAATTTTCCATCTCGTGCACTTGGACGTTCTTGTAAAAATGTTTCAGCCTTTGCCCACTGTCCTTGAAGCACTTCCCGGATTCCCCCATCATTGATGGATTAAGGCATTTTTGAGCTTCTTCGTTCAAGTTTGCCTTTTTCTCTATCAGAATCCTTATATATTTTGGAAATGAGTTGAGTTCTAAATTTGAGGCCTTCATGCCAATGACAACTTCACGTATTCGTTTTTTGATTATCGATAATTTCTCTCGCTTAACATCGAGATCTACACTCCTGTAAGGCACAGTTTGTAACTTATCCTTTTCAAAATAAAGTTTTTGAAAGGTTCCATTCCATCGACATTAGAGACATTTGTTATTGCATTGGGATGTCTCATGTCCTCATAAACATTAAACCTAACCACTTAATTCCATGGTGAGTGTTCCACTCCAAACATCAATTTTCGTTTGTGCGGTGCTTAGAAATGGTCTCCCAAGTAGAATATTGGAAAAATTGATCGAGTTATCATCCTCCATGTCAATAATGTAGAAATTTGAAGGAAAAATAAGTTCCTTTACCTTGACAAGAACATCCTCCAGCACTCCCTCCGGATGCACTACTGACCTATCTGCAAGCTAAATGATTACACTTGTTTCCTTTAAAAGACTCACATTTAGTAGTTTATAAATAGACAAAGGCATAACATTAATAGATGCACCTAAGTCGCACATAGATTTTTTAATCCCAACACTACCAATCTTGCAAGATATAGAAAACATACCTTGGTCTTTACATTTAGGTGGTATTTTCTTTTGTAAAACGACAGAGACATTTTCTCCAACACTCACATTTTCATTGCCTAGGAGCTTCTTTTTACGCGTGTATAATTCTTTTAAAAACTTTGCATATCGTGGAATTTGCTTAATCGTATCAAGAAGAGGGATGTTTATTTCTACCTTTCAAAAGGTTCCAAGGATCTCCTTTTCTTCTCTCTCCTTTTTGTATTAGACAAGTCTTCCAAGAAATGGAAGCAGTATTGCAAACGATCTTTGAGGAGTCAAATCCATAGTGGACGCTGGATCGAGTTTCCATTTTTCCTGTTCTGGGTTGTGGGTACTATTTGTGTCAGAAGCTGACTCCAAAATTGTTCCACTTTTCAATTTCATAGAACTTACATTATGTCAAGGATTAGGTTCAGTTTGATATGACAATTTTCCTTGTGACTCCAATCGACTGACTGCGAGCGCAAGCTTACTCATTTGTTTATCCAACTCTTGAAGATGTGTTTCTGTATTCTGTTAGAATTTTTAGATATTATTGGCTAACCTTTCTGCTATGTCTTTCAGAGATGATTTTGGAGGCTGTAACTGTTGATTCGGAAGTGACCTTTATTGGCATGGTTGATTGAATCGAGGATTTGACCCATAACTCAAATTTGGAGGATATTTCCACCCCACATTATAAGTGTTTGAATATGGGTCATATCACTTTTAGGATGGCCTTGGAAAGTTTCCGGCAAGATTCGCTTGTTCTGTTGAACCTTTGTGCAAGATAGGACATGAGTCCGTCGGGTGATCTGGCATAGCACAAATTCCGCACAACAGGGCTGGGCTTATTTTATCTGTAAGCAATTTTTGAATAATATTAGTACGCTTATCAATTTTATCTTCTAGAGATAGAGAACTTAACCTATGAACCCGTTTCATGGGTTCTTTAGTCGGTCAAAATTGTTGAGAGTTCACAGCCATAGTAGAAATTAATTCCCTTACTCACTGAGGCATCATATTAACAAGTGTCCCTCCACTAGCAGCATTTATCATTTTTATTTCCATTGGGAGTAACCCCACATAGAAATACTACAAGAGTGACTGTTCAGTCAGGTCATGTTGTGGGCAACTTGCACACAACCTTTTGTACCGCTCCCAGTGATCGTAGAGTGATTCAGTCTCCTTTTGTCGAATTCCTACAATGTCCCTCCTTAATTAGGCTGCTGGAAAGAACCTATCAAGAAATAAATGAGACATGTCAGAACATGTATTGACATATACTAGAGGTAAACAAAATAACCATTCTCTAGCAAAGTCGGCTAACGAGAAAGAAAAAGCACGAAGTTTAATTTGATCCTCGGTTACTCCCTGAGGTTTCATGCTTGTGCAAACCATATGAAATTCCTTGAGATGGGTATGCAGATTTTCATTTTGTAATCCGTGGAATGTGGGCAATAAATGAATCAGGCCCGATTTAAACTCGAACAACGTTCCTCCTGCCGGATAAGTTATACATAGGGGCTGTTGTTCATCTAGGCTGCTGCGAGTTGTCGTATAGTTTGCTCTATCATCTCGTGTACTTCATCGAATGAGAAAATGTCCTCGGTGTAATATACGATTTCGAACTCAGGATGTGGTTGTTTACCGAGTCAAATGGCTTCTGTTCCCAATTTTCGAGCTAACTTCTCTATTTCTGGTTCAAATTCTAGATACCTCGGTTCTGATCTAGTCATAAGGAAAATAAACAAAAGTTAGAAAAATATTTCCAT
This sequence comes from Gossypium sturtianum, assembly GCA_025698515.1. NCBI lineage: Eukaryota > Viridiplantae > Streptophyta > Magnoliopsida > Malvales > Malvaceae > Gossypium > Gossypium sturtianum. Next base: position 65,748,718 of record CM046953.1, read on the forward strand.
TCCCCGACAACGACGCTAAAATTTGATGGGCGTCGAAACCACCAAATAAAAATTCCTACGATAAAATAACTCTAAATAGTAGTAAAGAAAAGTAGGCTCGAGTCCACAGGGATTGGTTATTGTGATCACTTTCATCTTTTTCTTGTGAACTGAATTTCTATCGTGGCAATAGTCATGCCCACGACTCAAAATAGACTTGCTGAAAAATAAATAAAATAAATTAGGAGAGTTGAAAATGTCTAGAAATTAAATAAGTGAGATAGAGAAATTAACAATTATGTAAATCGAAAATAAAATAAAATTAGAAAATGAATTTGAATTTTGTAAAAAGAATTATAAAGCCTTAGCCCTAGACTCGGTGAACTCCGGTTTTTGAATCAATCCTCAAAAATGAGTTTTCTCCTCTAAACAATAAATTAGTTATAGAAGCTAAGAACGTCCTAACTACAAATTCTTCCTTTCATAGTTAATTCAGGTACGACCTACAAACCAACCCTTACCGATTGTCTAACCGCGATACACGCGTTCGCAATTCAAGACCCTGGTAACCTTGCGCTCTGAAGAACCTAACTCGGATCAACGACCTCAATCGTGCAGGAAATTTAAGTCTGTTCACCATCCCCCTTGATGAAAATCCTACTAGTATGACCCTGCCAAGATACGCCAATTTGCTTGTGGGAATCGAAATACAGCACAGCCGACTCATCTTCCCAACTGTACACCAAAACGACTCCAATCCAATGCACACTTTTGAGTTGAAATCAAGTTAACTTTAAGGGATGAATTTGTCAATCCCAATATTCCAGAGAAACGGTGAATACCGTTATGAAAGATTTTTAGTGCGTCTCACGATTCTTGAATGGAAACAATACCGGCCTAAAGCTAAGTAGAGATTTAGTGAAGCATGAAACTAATCATGCTTTTGTTGGTTTATGGAAATAGCTTAAATGGAAATGGTGGGAGATGAAATAAGGGAAGGACTAGGGAAATAATTAACCCTAAATATTGAAAAGGAAAAAAAGTTGGCAGAATGCCTACTACTATTTCATGCAAAGAAAGAAAGAAATGAATTGATTTTTTTATTCAATTTTCAGGTATTCAAGGTGTATCTTTTCAAGTCCACCATACACCCTATTTATATACAAACCATAGACTAAAATTAGGCTAATCCCACCTACCCACTAATTACATGAAATAAAATATCAGATTTTCTTTTCTAAATTTGGCTTTTACAAGGTTAAAAATCTGATTAGCCCTTAAATGTCTCCAAATTTTTATTTGGCCCCTTTTCTATTGTTCATGCTCCAATTGAATCTTTTTCTGCTTGTTTTTGGATTAAAGCATCTGAATTTCGTTCTTGACAATATTTAAACATAAAATTCACCAATTAGTGGGAATTAATTAAAGAACAAGTTGATTTGAGCACGTAAAATATGAAAAATAAATATGCTATCAAATATTCATTGATTAGAGGAGAATAAAGATTCGATACAAGTGTCTTTAATTTTTTTCATCTTTCTGGATTCAAGTGCACGATCTTCCCCTAGTTTTTTTTTTTGGAGAACATAGCAAAACATCTTAGGAATTTCATTGGTAGATTCTTGGAATATGATACGAAAAAGCTCAGTAGGGGAATGTAAAATTATTTGCGTGGCTTATTAGGCAAGGGCAACGATGATCACTTATTCACATAAGTGCAAATGATTCACATAAGTGCCTTAGCCTTAGCCCTAGAGAGTTGAAAATGATTTCCTCTTTTGGATATCGCGACATCGACACTGTTAGTGGGAGAAAATTGGACAAAAAGGGTAGTCTTTGTCCACCCGGTCCACCAATCACCAAAGGCCCGTGTAGGGGAAATTTTAGTTCAGCCTAAAACAACCAAAATTGGCTGAGGAGGAGAGACACACACATTAGTTTAATTTTAACGTTAGTTTTCTCTGGGTTTTTCTTAGGTTTTTCTGCAACTTTTCTAGGGTTTCATTTTTCTCTTCCTTTTTCTTAGTCTTAGAGTTTTTTTTTATCTTGTCCTTGATGTTCTTTAGTGTTAATTAAGTTAGCTATCATTGTAGCTTAGGTTTATTTACACTTTTAGTTCCTATACCTTTGTTATAAGACATTTCTAGCTTTGCTTTAATGTATTTCAGTTTCTTCTACTTTAAATCTATTAAAGTTAGTTCCTTTTATATTATTGCTTTGAATTTTCTTGTTGAATGCTTTTAGTTTCATGTTATTTAATCTTTCTTGCATAAAAATCCCAAGTTTTATATTTTTCTTAAGCTTTGCTTTAGTGGCTTATTTACTTTTCATTTCCATGTTCATTCTCTTTATTTTCAACATGAGTAGCTAAACCTAAAAGGAGGTTGGTTGATGGAGATGTGGAAAAGCTGATTTTGGACTAATGATTAAATCGTAATAAATTGGACTAAATCAAATATACTTAAAAAATTAGGAAGTGACGCCCCTAAGAGGATATCTAGGCAAGTGAGACTGAGAGGTAATATTGTGCGCGTCCGTTCATTAGTCTTGTATTGACCGGTGAGATTGAGAGATAAATCAGATTAATTCGTCTAAGTTGGTAAAATTGAGATCGAAAGATAAAATAGAGCCACTTAGTAATTTAAGCGATTTAAGTCCCTTGTTCGAGGATCGTTGAACCACGTCAAAATCAACCAACCGCCGCTAGTCATTTATTTGGTTAATTACTTAGTTTTATACTCTTTTCAATTTAGTCCTTAGATTAACATATTTAATTTTCTTGCAAAATTTCCTTGTTATTCTTACAGTCCAATTCAAGCGGGTACAAGAATAAGGCGTATAGTAGTGAAAGAACTGTGTAACACCCCTAACCCGTACCCGTCACCGGATTAGGGTTATGAAGCATTACCGGACTCAATACAGATCATTACAGCCATTTATCACAATTCATATGTTTATTAAACTCAAGGAGATTTAATTCATGCTTGTACAAATCAACCGTTGAATTAAAGATTATATGTCATTTAAATGTTTATCATTCAATATAATTATAAATCATTTATTAACATATATTCGCTTAAAGACTTACCTCGGCTGTCGATAGACCGTGCAAATCGGCTATTCGAGAACCTTCGTCTTCCCCCGATCTAATTCCGTTTTTCTTTGCTCTTGATCCGATTTAGCTTGAATGTATGACCGAATGCTCAAAACCTTTAAACCTTTATTTCCTAGCTCACATACGGCAAGGGGAGATAGTGTGGTTGACTTTTCCGACGATCCTCAGATGCCCGTAGCTTGATGGAAAATCTATAAAATAGAACAAAGAGCATTTCATTTACTTAGCAATATAGCATATAATCCTAACATTAAAGTATGCTTAATACATACCTTATAACCGAATTGTAAATTCACTCCCAAAAGCTTAGGCATACTTAATTCATTAGCTAGATATTACTAACATTACAGAATCTCACACATACCTGGCACTAAGCTGCTTGATTCGAGGTCCGAAATCATAACACCGGCATTAAGCACCGCTAGGCACTAAAGCCGAATTATGTCACCAAGCACGAGGGCACGCTAGGCACAAAGCCCTAAATATGTCACCGGCACGAGGCCTGCTAGGCACAAAGCCCGTAATATGTCACCGGCACGAGGCCTGCTAGGCTCAAAGCCCGAATATCAGTGTGGTTATTCTTCAATTCACAGTCCATAGAGATAACTTTACAACTCATATATCACCAATTATTTTCACATATCCAATCAAAAATTTTATTTGTTCACATCACATTTTATAACACTTCAATCAATTCAATTTAGCACCCTTGTATTCGGCTAGTTCACATATTCATGCCAAAAGTATTCAAATTTTATCATTCAATATAATTATAAATCATTTATTAACATATATTCGCTTAAAGACTTACTAAGCTAGCATGCTTACCTTGCGTGTAACCCTTGTTTGTTTTATAGATTTCATTTAAGCTACAGGCTCAAAGGATCGTCGGAAGTATCAACCACACTATCAACTCCTTTTGGTACTTATATATTTGGTTTTTAAATAAAAAGGCATGTATAGACTAACTCTATGTCTGAATATTGTTTTGATGATGTATAATAGCCATGCGAAAATGGCTAGTTCTTAATGTTAATATTAAATGATGTAAATCTATCCTAGGTGTGTGATGCGTGCATGTTTCGGTTGGATAAATAAATGAATGCATGATATAGGTATAATTATATTTATATATGTTTCATGCTGAATAGGTAGGATTTATGACATATATCCATGAAACTATTTGGTTTATAAATAAGTTACGAGTAATAATTAGTATTATGGTTGCTCGGTTATGAAATGAAGTTATTAGAAGTGTATTTTTTTATGAAGAGTGGGTGTGAAAATGAATAAATGTCTCGGCTTGAGGTTATAAAATGGAATGATCGAGTCTTATATTTATGCTTCATAAATCTATGGATTCTGGGATATCTTTGTCATAAATGGGAAAATTAGATAAGAGCATATGTGCATGCTTTATATGCTTGGATAAATTAATTGAGTAGTAAGTTTGGGTTAGAAGCGCATGAAACTGTAATGTTTAAATGTTATGAAACGAAATGAAAGAAATAGGTTTTTATTATGTGGAATTCGAATATGTGGTTGATTAAATGATAAGTTTGAAATGGTAAAGATGATGAGTTTATAAATCATGGTAAATGCGAACCTAGATTGAGTCTTTTTGAAACACCCCAAACCCGGCCCACGAGCTTTGACCAGATTTGGTATGTTCCTCAAGTAAACCGATTCAAAATTCTTTTGTTCTTAGGAAAACTTGTGTGATTTTAAGAAAAATATTGTTTTGGGTTGGGCTTGTGTTGAAAACAGGTTCGTTTTATATTGAAATCCCTTTTATCTTAAGTGACAAAATATTTAGGGTTTGGTTTAAAAGAAATTTTAAATAAATTTTAATAGATAAAATTCCTAATCATAATAAATAAAAATAAGTGTAAAGTAAATCAACTATGGCCTTATGGCCTTATTACATCAAATAATTCCCAAAATAATTCAAAGCACTAAAATAAATTCAAGAGTCCTAAAAAATATAAACTTCATGTTGAGCATGGCCACCACAAGTTCTCGCAGTCCGGTCCATCACTATTCATCACACGAAAAATGTTCCCCAACAGGGTGAGTCAAACAGACTCAATGTGTACACGACACTAAATCATAATAGAATCGGGCATATCACATATTACACATTCAAAACATAGAAATACAGTTATGATGCATTCCCAAACCCAAACCTAGTTGTCCATCCGCTACACACCCCGTGCACTGCCGGGTCACACCGTGGGGACTACTAAGTCGACCCTCCTTCCGCTACACTCCAAATCTGCGGTCTTAGGTCACCGTGACTTTGTGGTCTTAGGTCACCACTTTTAGATTACTGTGGTCTTAGGTCACCACTTTTCATATATCACGGTCTTAGATCACCGTGTTCGTGGTCTTAGGTCACCACATTCACTTCCCCTTTCAAAACAAAACCATATGCCCCATATAATAATATGCATAATATGCCAAAGTTCACATTCTTATCATAATCTCATGTTACAAATAACATTTTTCATATTCCTAGTAGAAGTGGAAAGCGTACTGAGTATTTAGTACCATAACATGGTACCTTAGCCACTTTCATATTCTTAATATCACATATTTTAATTAAACACGACCATAAAACATATTAAGAATTAGTGTGGGGTACACACACCTGATACACTTAGCGGTTCACTTAAATCCAGAAAAAGCGATCTATCGCTTTAGATCCTAAATCCCTTGCTGCCGATTTGATAATTAATCAAATCTCGGAAACTTGTATTCTTCCCCTTTGAAATCGACTAATCACTTAAGGATCTTAAATCCTGAAATTATCCACTGGTTATAGCTTCTGTCGAAATCCCTAAAACCACATGTTAGATCAACTTCTAACCTTTAATCACAATCAATGGCCCTTGGCCGAATGTCAGATATGACTTACCTTGATGGTCAAATCCCGAAGATCTTTTCCTTTATAGTCGACTATGGCAAAAATCCCGAAAGAATCCTTCCAAATTTCAGCAAATAAGAATATTGATGGGATTAGTCCTAGATTTCGACAAATCTAAAAGAAAAGAATAGAAATCAAAACTTGTTCTTACCCTTTCTTGAAGAAATCGACAGCACCTATGCTTGAAGCCCCTCAAATATTCGGCTTTTGATGGAATAGAAAGAAAAGAGAAGGAAGAATAAAGATGGAGGATTCGGCTATGGCTTCTAATGGAGAGGAAAAATATTCGGCTAGGTTCCAACAATTGCTTATTCTCGACTTGACAAAAGAAAAGAAAGAAAAGAAGAGAAGAGAGCACTAAGAATTCGGCAGAGAAAGGAGGAAGCACAAATTGATGAGTAGCCCTCCTTCCTTCCTTTTATAGCCAAAATTATCATCTAAGGAGTCCCTTACTTGGCCATCACTCTTCTATTTTAATAGCTTTATCTCTTTAATTATCACTTAAAATAAAAGATAATTCAGCAACTATCCTTACTTAGCCGAAATTATTAAACTCAAAGTCCCTTACTTGGCCATCACTTCTCCCTTATTTTCCTCTTTATCTCTTTATTCAAATTAAAAGAATTTAATCCAACAATTATCTCTTGAAAATAATGATAAATAAATCCCTTATTTATCCACTATTTATAAAATAATAAAAGCTCCTAATTTATAGCCATGTACCGTCCACCTCAGTCTTCTGGAAGCAAAAATAAAACCTCCTTCATTTGCTTCCCAAGTGACTCGAACTCAGGCCCATTCCTCTTGCATATGGCGCCATTTCCATAGGCCCTAAGTGGCATCTTCAGACCACTTTTCCAAGCCTGTTTGTGTGTCAAATTTCACAAACTTTTTCTTTTAAGGCCACCTTGACTTAATTTCCCCTTTTAAACCTTAAAACTCGTCATTTCTAGGTCATTTCTAAGTTTCCAAAAATTTTCGTTCGGCTCTGTAAACTTGACATTTCCTTACATTTCCATGACATTTCCTTACAAGACATTTCCTTACATTTCCAAGACATTTCCTTACACTTCCATGACATTTCCTTACAAGACATTTCCTTACATTTCCAAGGTTCTAAAAATGTTCACTTTCCCCTTTTAAACTTAACATTTCCATACATTTCCAGGTTTCCAAAAGTGTTCAAAATATATTCATAACACATAAGATATGTCATTTCGTACAATTAAACCAAAAATGCATAGGCCCTTTTCAGGATGTTACACTTTTGTATGTGTGCAGATATACTATAAAATGATATGAGAGTTTATGATTAACTATGCATGTGCATATGAGTTATGAAATGACAAGTTGATAATTGAATAAGTGATAGTTATATTTATGTTACTGCATATGCATAAAGTGATAGGCCCATACTCAAACTTATGATAAACATTTAAATGACATATAATCTTTAATTCAACGGTTGATTTGTACAAGCATGAATTAAATATCCTTGAGTTTAATAAACATATGAATTGTGATAAATGGCTGTAATGATCTGTATTGAGTCCGGTAATGCTTCATAACCCTAATCCGGCGACGGGTATGGGTTAGGGGTGTTACAAACTGTGTTTGGCGGGTTGTAACTCGCTCGTTTGTTTCTTTTTGTGTATACTTGTGGGTGCACAGTATACACTGAGTAATTAAGTGAAAATTTTATTTTAGACTATTCTGTTTAGCCAAAGAGTAAAGATTTTAGCTGGACAAAAAGGTAAATTACTGTACGATTTATCGTCAAATGTATAACACGCCCAGTTTGTTTTGGTACTGTTCTCGTTAGGTTCTGAAGTGTTTGGTTTGGAACCAACTGAATTGGCTATTTTAATATTTATTATGTATGATTTTTAATTATATTTATTTTGGAGTCTGTAGACCCATAAGAGAGACAAGCTCTGAATTCAACTGACACTTGTTGAATGTCTATAAGGGATATCGAATTATATATATATGAGATAAGGGTTCTGAGAGGAGTTTCTTTTGAATTCAAAATGTTACTCTCTAATTCTTTTCTAGATACGATTTCATTTCTTCTTCCTTGTACTGGAAACTTCGATTCTTGATTTAAATAGTAGTTATTCCACCTTTAGGTAAGTATTACAACTTTGCATGTTAAATTCTGAAAGAGTAAATCTATTAGAAGTGTATGAACAGTAAGATGTGAGTATAAGGTTTTGAATGGAGGCTGTAAGTGTTTGAGATGATGATAAGTTGTATACGAATAAGTTTTTAATGGTATTTCTATGTTCTGTAAGAAGTGGTTCTTGTTGTAACACCCCTAACCCGTGTCCGTCACCGGAACAGAGTTACGGAGTATTACCAAAACTTTCAGAACATTTACAAATAATTCATGTAAATTACCATTCATTAACCAAGATTATTGATATCGTCCCTTAAATAGACCCTCGAGGCCCAATACAAGCATTAGAATCGAGTCAGGACTTAATTGAAAACTCTAAGAATTTTTCGTGAAATTACAAAAAATTTCCAAGTTGCAGGGCTCACACGCCCTTGTGACCCTAGGACACGCACGTGCTACAGGCCGTGTTAGACCCCGTGTAATTCTCTGACTTGTCCACACGGCCATGTCACACGCCCGTGTGCTAGGCCGTGTGATTAATCAAATTCTTTCGACATTAGGTGCAGGTTTCACGCGGCCAAGACACATGCCTATGTTCTAGGCCGTGTAGCACACACGACGGAGACACATGCCCGTGTCTTTCCCCGTGTACTTAATTCTGAGAATTCTTGTAACAGCCCGATTTAGGGGCTAGTCGGAATAGTGATCTTATAATCACTAATTTGAGGTTAGAGAAAATTATTCTCATGTTATGTTATGTGTTATAACATGTTTTTAAGGATGCATGAAAATTTTGGTGCCTTAATTTTAGCAATTTCTAGCTAAATTGTGAAAAAAGGACTAAATCGCATAAAGTGCAAAAGTTCCATTCTATAGGCTAAAGGTACCAAATAGCCATGAAATATTAATTGGAGGTCTTTAAAGGGCAATTAGACTATCTTGAATATGATGGTCGGCCATGTAGACAAGAGGGGACAAGAGCTTTTAATGTTGGTCAAAGTTGGTGGGTTAAATGGATGTTTTATAATAAAATAAAGAAAGGAAAAAGATATCATCTTTTTCTCTCTTCTTCTCCACCAAAAGTGGTAGCAAACAAGGGGTGTTTGAAGTTCAAAATTTCAGCAACTCATTTCCTCTTCAAGTAAGTGATTTTGATGGTACTTCTTGAAGAAAATTGTACTTTTGAGATCCCTAAAGCTTAAGCTTTTTAAAGAGGGGACTATTTTGCATTATGGTAAAAAGTTTAGAGATTTTCCATGTGAGATTTTAAGTTGTTAGCCGAGTTTTTATGGAAGAAAATGAATGTTAGGATGGTGATATACAACTTTTGTGAAAGGTGTTGTTATGAAAACACCTAATTGGGACTAAAATGCAAAAGTTGTACTTTGTTCATTAAGTCATGAAATAGTTGGAATTGTGGATAGTTGTAAGAGGATTAAATGTTCAGCTAGGCTTGTTTAACAAGAAAATGTGATGAAAATTTATTTACGAGCTTAGGGGCAAAATCGTAATTTTGCCAAAGTATAGGGGCAAAATGGTCATTTTTGCCTAAGTAGAGATTATGTTGTAATACGATCATTAAGTGATTAAATGAGTAAATTTCAGTGTTCTAGATCAAAGAAAATGAGTTTTGGACCTAGAACGGACGAAAAGAGAAATGTGGGCAAAAAGTCCTTTTCGGCTCTTTCGACATCGAGGTAAGTTCATGTGCAAATGTTGAAATTATGTATGAGCTTATTTAGTATTCCAATGTTGTATGGTATGTATATTATTATATGAATGTACGAAATGTCTCTTGATGAGATGTCAATGGAATTGAATTTAGAGTAATGGGAAAGGTGTATAGCACGATAGAACGATGGTTAAAGGCTCGAGTAAGACCATATTGGGATATGGCCTCGATGTAAGAATTTGTATAAGACCATGTCAGGGACATGGCATCGATATGTTCGAGTATGTAAAACCCAATTGGGGTAGAGTGACAACGAGAACTATGTGCATGAGACTCAAGAGAGTTATTTAACAATTCGAATGATTCAATGTATATGTGAATGTATGTGGTTGTACTACGAGTAGCACAAGTATGTGTAGAATTGAATTGAGATGAATTCAATAAATGATGAACCCTAGTGTAACATCCTGAAAAGGGCCTATGCATTTTTGGTTTAATTGTACGAAATGACATATCTTATGTGTTATGAATATATTTTGAACACTTTTGGAAACCTGGAAATATATGGAAATGTTAAGTTTAAAAGAGGAAAGTGAACATTTTTAGAACCTTGGAAATGTAAGGAAATGTCTTGTAAGGAAATGTCATGGAAATGTAAGGAAATGTCAAGTTTACAGAGCCGATCGAAAATTTTTGGAAACTTAGAAATGACCTAGAAATGACGAGTTTTAAGGTTTAAAAGGGGAAATTGGCAAGGTGGCCTTAAAAGAAAAAGTTTGTGAAATTTGGCACACAAACAGGCTTGGAAAAGTGGTCTGAAGATGCCACTTAGGGCCTATGGAAATGGCGCCATATGCAAGAGGAATGGGCCTAAGTTCGAGTCACATGGGAAGCAAATAAAAGAAATTTTATTTTGCTACAAGGAGCAGAGAGGTGGAGATGGCACATGGCTATAAATTAGGAGCTTTTATTATTTTATAAATAGTGGATAAATAAGGGATTTATTTATCATTATTTTCAAGAGATAATTGTTGGATTAAATTCTTTTAATTTGAATAAAGAGATAAAGAGGAAAATAAGGGAGAAGTGATGGCCAAGTAAGGGACTTTGAGTTTAATAATTTCGGCTAAGTAAGGATAGTTGCTGAATTATCTTTTATTTTAAGTGATAATTAAAGAGATAAAGCTATTAAAATAGAAGAGTGATGGCCAAGTAAGGGATTCTAAGTCAGTAATATCGGCTATAAAAGGAAAAGAGAGGCCATTTTGCATTATTTTCTGTTCTTTGAAAGCCTCTGCCGAATTCTCTGCACCAAATCTTCTTCTTCTTTTATTTTTGCCAAGCCGAAATACCTTGTGATCTAGCCGAATCCTCCATCTTTATTCTTCCTTCTCTTTTCTTTCTAATCCCTCCAAAAGCCGAAAGTTGTGAGATCATCATCTAGCCATAGCCGAATCTCTAAAGGTTGAAGTGAAGGTGCAATCGATTTCTTCAAGTAAGGGTAAGATCTCATTCGGTTTCATCCTTTTTTCTTAAGATTTGTCGAAATCTAGGACTAACCCCATTAATATCTTGTTGCCGAAACTTTGAAGAGATCTTTCGGGATTTACTAAGTGTCGACTACAAGGAAGGAGAAGTTCTTTTCCCGAAGGTACACCATAGGCCACGTGTTCCCTAGTTATTCGGTGAGTTTTGGGATTTAAAATCCACAAGGTAAGTGTCTATAGCATTCGGCCAAGGCCATGTTTGGTAAATATATGTGTTCATTAATTATTCAAAAGCCGAAAACTAACCAAGTTAATTGATTCAATCTTTGGGCGAATGCAAGAAGAGTATAGCAGAGATTTCAAGACTTGATTCTTAAGTCAAACGGCAACAAGGTAAGTTTAAGTATACTAATCCTACTAGGATTTGGATTTATGGCCGAATGTCTTTTTATTAAAGTAGTAGGTGATTAATCAAATGTAGGGATTAAGGATCCAAGCATTAGATCAAGCTTTTCGGGATTTCAAGACCCTTTCGGTAAGTATGATAAGTTGTGGATATTTGGTTAAGAATTCGTATATTGATGATTAAATCGATTGTTCTGATTGTGTTGATGGAGGTGAATACCATTCAAGAAGGGAAAGGGAAGGTCTCTGTCCCCAAGTTTAAGAAGAGATCTGTTTCTGCAGTTAGGGATTGGCCATCGGGGTGTGGACAGCGTCACGAACAAGAAAGTAGGCAAATAGCCATAGTATCGCCTAGTGATAGCATCGATGATCGTAAAGCATAGTTCTCCAAGTGATCGTGTGTGTGATTAACCCACCGTTTTCGCAGGGTATATGATATGTATGTGAAATGTGTATGTGTTATGAATGTGCTAACTAGTGCGAGTGGAAATTGTGATAAGGATACCCTCAAGGGTATGTCGATAATCCGAGTAAGTACCAAACCTGATGATATGTGATTATTAATATGAATATGTGATAATATGCTTGATGAACATGCTCATGCATCATTACATTGTATCATTATTTTATGTGGCATGTGCATGGGTTGGGATATGAAAGAAGGTACGGGTGTACTTCGAGTACGTGGTTTGATGTTAGCCTTGAGCTACATCGTGGATTGACATTGAATGAGGTCACGTTGTGGATTAATTGTGATTTAGTTTGCGTGGCTTGATGAGTGGCTATGTGCCTCATCGTGGTTGATATCGGCTATGTGCCATATCGTGGTTGATGAGTGACTATGTGTCCCATCGTGGTTTTTGATGTTAGCCTTGAGCTACATCGTGGATTGACGTTGACTAAGGTCACGTTGTGGATTAATTACGATTTGGTTCGCGTGGCTTGATGAGTGGCTATGTGCCTCATCGTGGTTGATATCGGCTATGTGCCATATCGTGGTTGATGAGTGACTATGTGTCCCATCGTGGTTTTTGATGTTAGCCTTGAGCTACATCGTGGATTGACGTTGACTGAGGTCATGTTGTGGATTAATTGCGATTTGGTTCGCGTGGCTTGATGAGTGGTTATGTGCCTCATCGTGGTTGATATCGGCTATGTGCCATATCGTGGTTGATGAGTGACTATGTGTCCCATCGTGGTTTTGGTGTTAGCTACGGCTACATCATGGATTGGCGCTGACTGATGTCGCGTTGTGGGCTATTGTGCTTAATTGCACGTGGACGGCGAGTGATTGCCTTTGGAGTGAAAAGGAGAGGGTGATTTGATAATCCCCTCGGTGTGTGGTAATTTGGATAAGGGGGTGTGTAGCGGATGGACCCTAGGTTTGGGTTGGGCTTCATAATTGCATGATTTCAGTATGTGAACATATGTGGAAATGGGCCAAGCCCAATATGATATGTGGATTAATGTGGAAATGGGCTAAGCCCAGTATGTGGAAATTATGTGGTCAACTACCCTATTAGATGAATGTGATATGAATATGGGCCAAGCCCAGAATGTGATAACATGTGAATTTGATAATTGATATCTGATATATGAGTTAATATGTGGTTAACATGTGGGTGGAATTCAGTGGACTAATTACACACTGAGTCTGTATGACTCACCTAATTTTTATTAAACATCGCAGATGATTCGTGGTGATTGGACCGGGTTGGAGTGGATACAAGGTGGCCCATGCAGAAGACATCTTCTTTATTTTATTTAGTTTATTACTAAGAACTTTTGTTTAATTATTTGTTGTAATAAGGCCCAGTTAAAGTATTTAAGTATATCTATTTGAGTATTTTTATTATGTTAAAGCAAAGTGACGATTGAATTATTATTTTGAAACCGGTTTATTTTCAGCAAAACTATATCCTAAAATGTATCATAAAGTTTTAACCGGGATATTTTTATAAACACCACACTTTACTTAAGATTTTAAATGGTCACCTTTTTACAAACTCAACAAGTTGTCATGATTTTATCTTTAGGTCGAACTTCTCAAACGTTTTTCCGCAGTGGCATACCAGATCCGGTCAGGGCTTGTGGGCCGGGTTTGGGGTGTTACACCTAGTGGGGTATGTGTATTTGATGCACTATGTGAATGAGAACGAGTATCGTAGAAAGTTAAGTAAAAATGGGAACATGTGAGGATGTTCTTGAATGAACATTTGAAATAGAGATATACTTGTTAATTATTATCCATGAATGTAAATAACGGTAAGCTATGTGCAATGTCACCTTATTGATTATTGATCGATGGGCTATGTGTGATACCATCACTTATAAAGGAATGGTGGGCTAAGTGCGAAACCACCGAGATATTAGTAGCATGAGCAGCTTATTGAAAATGCTTGATGTGTTGTTATATATGATCTTGTGACGATCAGTGCAGGAACGTATGCTAATTAAACGAGCGAATTGGCTTGTGATATGGTAAGAATGTGGTAAGAGATGGAATGAGTAAGTTTCAAGAATGGTTGAGTAAGTAACCATGAGTTGATGAGAAAAACTCAACATATTGCCTTGGGGTTATGTATATTCAGTGAATATCAATATTTGTCAAATTATACAGATGAACTTACTAAGCATTATTGCTTACTCCTTTACTTTTCTCATCTCTTATAGGTTTTATTACTTAGCTCGGGTTGGAGGCCGCCGGAGATGTTTTCACACTATCGAGCAGACATACGGTATGAAGTATTAAGTCCTTAAGAGTCATGGCATGTATAGGGATTCGTTTAAAGTTGATGAAGTCTAATTGTTGTAGCCAAATGTTGTTGGTCTAAGAGAATCTATAGAATGGTTGTGTATAGCCAGTGATGATGGCTTAAGTTGTTGTAAATGTTGTGGGAACAATTCTCCCCAGTGTATGAGAGGAAAACTTTATTTTCATGAACAATATGTGTTAATTTATGAGATTCAATTGATGATTTGAGAATGTTTTGAAGAAGTATATGAAAGTATGCAAACAAGAGTAGAAAAAGGTTTGTAAGATAGCTACTAAGTGCCCACACGGATAGACACACGGGCGTGTGTCTAGGCCGTGCGTAACCTGCACCTTAGTTTTATAAGTCAGGATAGGCCACGGGCTAATCCCATTTCCGTGTGTTAAGGCCGTGCATGATACACGGTTGGAACATGGGCGTGTGCCCGGTCGTGCCAAATAAGTCATTATGTCAAGGTATAGTACACGGTCTAAGTCCACAGGTGTGTCAAGGTCGTGTGGATTTAGTCATTGTCGACCACGGGTGGAAAGCACGGGCATGTCTTAAGGGCACACGGGCGTGTTCCCAAACCGCATGGGCGTGTGCCTTAACCATGGGGCATTTGGCAGAATGCTTGGGTTTTTAAGCACGGTTGTTGAACATGGCCGTGTTTGTCTACACACGGGCGTGTCTCATTATACACGGGCGTGTGGCCCCTGTTTTAAAGAAAAGTTTCCTTTAACTCGTAAAAGTTTTCGAACGCAAGTTTAAGGCCTCGTAGGCCCACGATACGAATGACTTGACTAAGAAAGAGAATTTTTTAATTTGGAACAAAACTTTATAGCCCGTAAGTATATGTTTAAGGAAGTTCAAGCATAGTAATGTCTCGTATCCGGGTTTAGCCTCAGAAATGGGTATGGGGTGTTACAGTTGATCTGGTTTGTAAATAGTTTCCATTAAAAATTCAAGGCTATGATGTTCCTGCTGATTTAATGTTACTGCAATTTAACGAATTTGACGTTGTCCTAGGAAAGGATTGGCTAACTGTTCACAATGCTGTAGTGAATTGTTGACAGAAATAGATTGATTTGGGATGCCAAAATAGTGAATTGATTTATGTTGAATCTGCTAAATCTGATTGTATTTTTAATATGATTGCAGTGATATCTGTACAGAAATTAATCTGAGAAGATTGTAATGCATTTTTAGTTGATTTCCTGGATTTTAGAGTATCTGAAATGAAAGTTGATCAGTTACCAACAATTTGCGAGTTTACAGATGTTTTTCCTAAGGAATTGTCGGGTTTACCGCCAGAGAGAGAAGTCAATTTGCTATAGAATTAGTGCCAAGGATTGTTCCAATTTTGATTGCTCAGTATAGAATGAATCCAACGGGATTGAAAGAATTAAAAGCTCAATTGCAATAATTATTTGACAGAGGTTTTATTCGATCAAGTATATCACCTTGAGGCACACCTGTTCTATTTGTGAAAAAAAAAACAGGCCGGTGGGATTGTGTATAGATTATTGGAAGTTGAATAAAGTCACGATAAAGAATAAATATAAGTTGTCTTATACTAATGATTTATTCGATCAACTGGAAGGCGGTACAATGTTTTCGAAGATTAATATCAGATTTGATTACTATCAGTTGGGAGTTGAAGATGTTTGTAACAGCCCATTTTGTAACACCCCAAACCCGGCCCATGCGTTATGACTGGATCTGACATGTCACATGAGAAAAACGTTTTAAATCCCTTTTGATTTTTACTAAAATAGATATTATTTTGTTATAATCAAGAAAACATGTTTAATTAAAAATATTTGATAAAATACTACTAATCCTCGAAAGTTAATTGAGAAATCGAAAATTTGAACTAATGATCTTATAAAACCGTGTCTTTTAAAAATATCGTTTGAAAGTTCGAGTGAAAACTTCCGTGTTAAAATATTTATAAAAGTTTATTTTGAAATCCATTTGTTAATCGATTTTGGAAAACCTTTATTTAAGTTTTTAGAAAATTCTCATTTTAAACAATTTAAGCAAAATAATAAGTATAACAACCATAAAGCAAAAAATAAAACCCTCCAGAGGCCTTATTAAAACATAAAAAAAACCCAGAATAGTAAAGTGAACGGAAATTAAAGTTCAAAATAAAACACCGTTTCTGAAGTATGGCTTCCACCGAGTCATCCATGGCCCAAGTCCACATCACTGAGCATTACCTACAAGGGTTAAGAAAAGGGGGAGTGAGTTACAAGAACTCAGTGTGAAACCCCTTACCGTCATCCACTGGGCCTGAACCCATATAGCAAAAATTTGGGCCTGAGCCCATAAAGCATAATCTTGGGCTGGAGCCCATTTACAAAACAAAATATATTTATATATGTGCAATGTATGGAACCCAACCCATCCTAGTAATCCATCCGCTATGCACCACCCGTACCATCCCATCACACCTGCAGGGATCAAGTCAACCCACCCCGCCAAACACACCAATCACAGGCAAGATTCCATTTAATATATATATTGTGGCCAAGGCACTACTGCAATCAAACTGCTTTTCATAATTTTTGTGGCAAAGCCACCAGAGTCATAATTATGCGTGGCATAGCCACTATACAAATTATGGCAGAGCCACCAGAATATCATATACGGTAATATAATTGGCATGCAGCCTTGGGTAAATATGATCGTAACAGAGTCATTAATTCATATGTCAGGCACATAGCCCCGGGTAAATACGTTTAGCACAAAGCCATAATCACGATGGCACAAAGCCATATTTAGGTTGGCACATAGCCATTATCGAAATTTGTGGCGAGCCACGAATCGTAATGAAACAAAATAACAAACATTTTTGTGGCAATGCCACCGGGCTACACTTCTCTACGACATTTTTCCCATCCCATGCAAATTATGTAAATGCAACATACATAATAAAGCATACATAATAAAGCATAATATCCACAAATATAAACAACAATCATTGATTTAGAGATTTATTACTGTAAATCGGCCAATTATAGAACTTTGTAAATCGGTCCACTAAAGCATTCTAGCAATTTGGCCCATAGGAGCATTTTGGTAAATTAGCCCGTAGGGGCATTTTCGTAATTCAGCCCATAAGGGCATTTTCGTCATTCGGCCCATAAGGGCATTTTCGTAATTCGGCCCATAAGGGCATTTTCATAATTCGGCCCATAAGGGAATTTTCGTAATTCGGTAATCTTACCCACTAAGGGTAATTTGGTAATCTCGCAACCCATGTTGTATTTCGGTAATTTACCCTCTAAGGGTATTATGGTAATTTCGAAACCCAGACTTAACTACTAATTTGGGGCATAAAAATTGAAACTGTCCATCTGCGTCATACTGACTAAATTGACTATAACTCGAGTTAGGAAACTCGAAATTTAAATCCGTAAATTTTCCATGAAACTAGACTCATATATATTCTTACTAAAATTTTTCCAGAATTTTTGGCTTAACAATTTTTTACAGTTTATTCCTTTAAATTTTCCTTGTTTCATCGACCAACTGGTTCGACCTCTCTTACCCGAAATTCAAATATCTAACTCACAGTTTTCATATGTTGCTCCCACTTATTTCTATTGAAAAAAGGCTCACTAAGGAATCTATACATATAAATTATAACTCATAATTCACTTTGTACAATTTTAAATGATTTTTCTAAGATAGATCAGGGAACCACGAAGTCAATTAGAGCCAGTCCCACTAAATTTAAAATATCACAGAATATAAATTCTGTTTCTTTCATATGTAAATAGACACTGTAACATCCTGAAAAGGGCCTATGCATTTTTGGTTTAATTGTACGAAATGACATATCTTATGTGTTATGAATATATTTTGAACACTTTTGGAAACCTGGAAATGTATGGAAATGTTAAGTTTACAGAGCCGATCGAAAATTTTTGGAAAGTGAACATTTTTAGAACCTTGGAAATGTAAGGAAATGTCTTGTAAGGAAATGTCATGGAAATGTATGGAAATGTCTTGGAAATGTAAGGAAATTTCTTGTAAGGAAATGTCATGGAAATGTAAGGAAATGTCAAGTTTACAGAGCCGAACGAAAATTTTTGGAAACTTAGAAATGACCTAGAAATGACGAGTTTTAAGGTTTAAAAGGGGAAATTAAGGCAAGGTGGCCTTAAAAGAAAAAGTTTGTGAAATTTGACACACAAACAGGCTTGGAAAAGTGGTCTGAAGATGCCACTTAGGGCCTATGAAAATGGCGCCATATGCAAGAGGAATGGGCCTGAGTTCGAGTCACATGGGAAGCAAATAAAAGAAATTTTATTTTGCTACAAGGAGCAGAGAGGTGGACGGCACATGGCTATAAATTAGGAGCTTTTATTATTTTATAAATAGTGGATAAATAAGGGATTTATTTATCATTATTTTCAAGAGATAATTGTTGGATTAAATTCTTTTAATTTGAATAAAGAGATAAAGAGGAAAATAAGGGAGAAGTGATGGCCAAGTAAGGGACTTTGAGTTTAATAATTTCGGCTAAGTAAGGATAGTTGCTGAATTATCTTTTATTTTAAGTGATAATTAAAGAGATAAAGCTATTAAAATAGAAGAGTGATGGCCAAGTAAGGGACTCCTTAGATGATAATTTCGGCTATAAAAGGAAGGAAGGAGGGCTACTCATCAATTTGTGCTTCCTCCTTTCTCTGCCGAATTCTTAGTGCTCTCTTCTCTTCTTTTCTTTCTTTTCTTTTGTCAAGTCGAGAATAAGCAATTGTTGGAACCTAGCCGAATATTTTTCCTCTCCATTAGAAGCCATAGCCGAATCCTCCATCTTTATTCTTCCTTCTCTTTTCTGTCCAATCCATCAAAAGCCGAATCTTTGAGGGGCTTCAAGCATAGGTGCTGTCGATTTCTTCAAGAAAGGGTAAGAACAAGTTTTGATTTCTATTCTTTTCTTTTAGATTTGTCGAAATCTAGGACTAATCCCATCAATATTCTTATTTTCCAAAATTTGGAAGGATTCTTTCGGGATTTTTTCCATAGTCGACTATAAAGGAAAAGATCTTCGGGATTTGACCATCAAGGTAAGTCATATCTAACATTCGGCCAAGGGCCATTGATTGTGATTAAAGGTTAGAAGTTGATCTAACATGTGGTTTTAAGGATTTCGATGAAGCTATAACTTGATGGATAATTTAGGATTTAAGATCCTTAAGTGATTAGCCGATTTCAAAAGGGAAGAATACAAGTTTCCGGATTTGATTAATTATCAAATCGGCAGCAAAGGGATTTAGGATCTAAAGCGATAGATCGGTTTTTCGGGATTTAAGTGAACCGCTAAGTGTATCAGTGTGTACCCCACACTAATTCTTAATATGTTTTATGGTGTGTTTAATTAAAATATGTGATATTAAGAATATGAAAGTGGCTAAGGTACCATGTTATGGTACTAAATACTCAGGTACGTTTCCTACTTCTACTAGGAATATGAAAAATGTTATTTGTAACATGAGAATATGATAAGAATGTGAACTCTGGCATATTATGCATATTATTATATGGGGCATATGGTTTTGTTTTGAAAGGGGAAGTGAATGTGGTGACCTAAGACCACGAACACGGTGATCTAAGATCGTGATATCTGAAAAGTGGTGACCTAAGACCACAGTAATCTAAAAGTGGTGACCTAAGACCACGCAGTATGCGGTGACCTAAGACCGCAGATTTGGAGTGTAGCGGAAGGAGGGTCGACTTAGTAGTCCCACGGTGTGGACCGGCGTGCACGGGGTGTGTAGCGGATGGACAACTAGGTTTGGGTTTGGGAATGCATCATAACCTGTATTCTATGTTTTGAATGTGTAATATGTGATATGCCTGATTCTATTATGATTTAGTGTCGTGTACACATTGAGTCTGTTTGACTCACCCGTTGGGGAACATTTTTTGGTGATGAATAAAGTGATGGACCCAGGACTACAGAACTTGTGGTGGCCATGCTCAACATGAAGTTTATAGGACTCTTGAATTTATTTTAGTACTTTGAATTATTTTGGGAATTATTTGATGTAATAAGGCCATAAGGCCATAGTTGAATTACTTTACACTTATTTTTATTTATTATGATTATGAATTTTATCTATTAAAATTTAATTAAAATTTCTTTTAAACTAAACTCTAAATATTTTGTCACTTAAGATAAAAGGGATTTCAATATAAAAACGAACCTGTTTTCAACACAAGCCCAACCCAAAACAATATTTTCTTAAAATCCCACAAGTTTTCCTAAGAAAAAGAATTTTGAACCAGTTTACTTGAGGAACATACCAACCGGGTCAAAGCTCGTGGGCGGGTTTGGGGTGTTTTGCATACGAGAAGTTTTTAATTCGATATCTTATTCGCTTTCTAATTCCCTTTCTCCTATTTTTCGTAATTTTTCAAAATCACCTCACCATCACGACCAAAATTGTGCTTCATTGCAAAATATGGTTACTACTACGAACATACGCACGCCCGAGTGGTCACGGATGCCAGTTTCTGGTTTTCTTCGGTATTTTGACCGAATCATAGAACATATCATACAAACATTCAGAGAGGTAAGAGATTACACACCATTTCAAACATGTATTCGGAAGGATACGGGATTACACACCTTATTCGAAATCCGTAACACGATACTCTCCGCGGCACCTAAAGGTACA
Source organism: Gossypium sturtianum (assembly GCA_025698515.1). NCBI lineage: Eukaryota > Viridiplantae > Streptophyta > Magnoliopsida > Malvales > Malvaceae > Gossypium > Gossypium sturtianum. Next base: position 65,769,872 of record CM046953.1, read on the forward strand.
ATCGGTTAACAATTAGCCCAAAGCCCAATTTTCAAATTCAACCAAGTATTGCGATTGATTAACAATCTATATCACTTACCAATCTGAGTCTCTTATTACGAGGGATAGGTGATCGAACGATTTGGTCCCTAAAAACAACGACTAGTCATCACCTCTATACCGTTTAGCAAACTAACCGATCAACGAAAAAGATAAAAAAGAACCATGACGAATCCCTTACCTTGACAATAATAGATCCCCTTCTATCGATTTCCTTAAGGCTAGAAAGATGATGAGAGTGTAAGCTAAAACTCTACCGATTCGGCCCACACCAAGAGAACCAAGAAGATGGAAGTAGCAAGGAATAGATTCGGCCTTGGTCAAAAGAACAGGGTGAATAATCGGTTTTAGAAGAGGGAGTAAAAGAGAAACAAGAAGAAAATAAAAGAAGAGGAAGAACACTACCTTGCAACCACCGAAAACCTGAGAAGGCAAAGAAGCTTCGGTAACCACAAAACCAAGTTTCGGCTATGAGATGAAGTTGATGTTTGGTTATGGGTTGAAGAAAAAAGAAGACTCAAGAAAGGGTTGAGAATAGAAATAAATATCACAAAGAAATTTGACAACACAAGTTGAGAGAAAATAACCCAAAAGCTTGAAGTAAAAGTCTTCAAAATGCACAAAAAGCCAACAACTTTCGGCACACTCACATACTAATGGTGAATATGCTCCCTAAACACACCTCCCAAACCATGTATCATCTTTACCAAAAATGAATGTTGACCCAAAATAATCTTTCCAAAACATCCTCCACATAATAGGCCAACATGTTCCCTTCTCTTACCTTTTTCCTTCATTTCTTTCCCTCTTTTCCCTAGTCTTCCTCCTTACCATATTCCTTAGCCATCTTTCCCAAATTAAAAGTCTTTCTTACCTTATTAAAGCCTTGACCGACACTTTGGATGAATAGCACAAAAATAAATCCAAAATTTGCAAAAGATGGGATTTGAACCCCTTCCCTCCATGCTCTCCACTTGATGCCTTAACCTCCTTGTCATATGCTCTCTTATGCTAGCAAAATACACACTTATTTCCTTAAGCCTTGATGCCACTTGCCTTTTCCCCTTAAGTGCTCAAATACAAAAATTTACCTATAGCCTAACTTGAACCCGTAACTTTCTAGAAACCTCGTAACTTTCCAAAATCACCTTCCTAATAAGTCCAACTTGAAATAATGTCGTTCTCTTGTTCTCAAAAATTTTAAACACTCCTACGCCCAAGGCCCATTGGGCCCAATCCTACTAGGCCCAATTTTGGGTCGTTACAATTCTACCCTTCTTAAATAAATTTCATTCTCGAAATTTCCAACCAACTACTAAACGCACCGCTCAAATCATACCACTATGCTTTCGCTGCGCACTCTGATCTTAATAACACTAATGTACTTTTAACATAATCTTGAATCTTTTTTTACACAACCAAACATCTAACCACAGAAGCAAGCAGTTATCTACCACTTATACCTAAAATTTTCTACATTCAATCATCACGTCCAACCAAAACATACCTAACTTGATGGTGATGAAACAATCCCGAGCCTTATGCTCCTTAGACCCGCATCTCAAGCATGCTTCTGACCTCCTCCAGCATTCTCCTGGATGACGCCCTCTGCAATAATCGCAAGCCAGAAAATTTGGACGTGCCTTAACATGCTTTACGGAACGAGACTGCGACCCAAAAGAACCGCGATCTCTTTTCTTCTTACAGTCCATACACCCAACTCGAAGTGCTTCACTGATTCCTTTAACCTCCTCCAATACCTTCTTAACTATCTGAGTCAGCTCAACAACCCAAGCTCGATCATGAGATCCCGTCTCAGCCACTGGTGATGCCAGCACCTCCCTTTCGGGCACATGCCTCGGTGCCGAAAATCCAACCCTAGCACCTCGGCCTCTACCACATCCACATCTATCGCGTCCACGTCTTCTAGCGTTCATGTTCACTAATGTCGACTTAATCTTATTACGAGTCTTATGAATCAGTATAATTATTCAATGTTTATTAAACAATGTTTTATGGAGTATAGGAAGAGTTGTTTTCGTAGTACGTATCTAAGGTCTCAATTTCTATAGTTTCAGCTCCTAAAGCTAAGAGTTCTAGAGTATTTCTACAGTCATACCACAATAATCATAAATTGAAAACATAAACTTACTTGACTTGGTGCCGGATACCCGTGGTGCCATACTTCCTTTGGAACATACATGTATAATTTAAAATTTTAAACGGCTTTGAAAACGTGTTTGAACCCAAACCACAGTCGAGTTTTACAACCGGGCTCTGATACCATAAAATGTAACACCCCAAACCCGACCCATGCGTTATGACCGGATCTGACATGTCACATGAGAAAAACGTGTTAAATCCCTTTTGATTTGTACTAAAATAGATATTATTTTTTTATAATCAAGAAAACGTGTTTAATTAGAAATATTTGATAAAATACTACTAATCCTCGAAAGTTAATTGAGAAATCAAAAATTTGAACTAATGATCTTATAAAACCGTGTCTTTTAAAAATATCATTTGAAAGTTCGAGTGAAAACTTCTGTGTTAAAATATTTATAAAAGTTTATTTTGAAATCCATTTGTTAATCGATTTTGGAAAACCTTTATTTAAGTTTTTAGAAAATTCTCATTTTAAACAATTTAAGCAAAATAATAAGTATAATAAACCATAAAACAAATAATAAAATACTCCAGCAGCCTTATTACAACATAAAAACCTAAAATAGTAAAGTGAACGGAAATTAAAGTTCAAAATAAAACACCATTTTTCAAGTATGGCTTCCACCGAGTCATCCATGGCCCAAGTCCACATCATCGAGCATTACCTACAAGGGTTAAGAAAGGGGGAGTGAGTTACAAGAACTCAGTGTGAAACCCCTTACTGTCATCCACTGGGCCTGAACCCATATAGCAAAAATTTGGGCCTGAGCCCATAAAGCATAATCTTGGGCTGGAGCCCATTTACAAAACAAAATATATTTATATATGTGCAATGTATGCAACCCAACCCATCCTAGTAATCCATCCGCTACACACCACCCGTACCATCCCATCACACCTGTGGGGATTAAGTCAACCCACCCCTTCAAACACACCAATCGCAGGCAAGATGCCATTTAATATATATATTGTGGCCAAGCCACCACTGCAGTCAAACTGCTTTTCATAATTTTTGTGGCAAAGCCACCAGAGTCATAATTATGCATGGCATAGCCACTATACAAATTGTGGAAGAGCCACCAGAATATCATATACGGTAATATAATCGGCACACAGCCTTGGGTAAATATGATCGACACAGAGTCGTTAATTGATATGTCGGGCACATAGCCCCGGGTAAATACGTTTAGCACAAAACCATAATCACGATGGCACAAAGCCATATTTAGGTTGGCACATAGCCATTATCAGAATTTGTGGAAGAGCCACCAGAATCAGAATGAAACAAAATAACAAACATTTTTGTGGCAATGCCATCGGGCTACACTTCTCTTCGACATTTTTCCCATCCCATGCAAATTATGTAAATGCAACATACATAATAAAGCATACATAATAAAGCATAATATCCACAAATATAAACAACAATCATTGATTTATAGATTTATTATGGTAAATCGGCCAATTATAGAACTTTCTAAATCGGTCCACTAAAGCATTCTAGCAATTCGACCCATAGGAGCATTTTGGTAAATCGGCCCGTAGGGACATTTTCGTAATTCAGCCCATAAGGGCATTTTCGTAATTCGGTAATCTTACCCACTAAGGGTAATTTGGTAATCTCGCAACCCATGTTGTATTTCGGTAATTTACCCTCTAAGGGTATTATGGTAATTTCGCAACCTGCACTTAACTACTAATTTGGGGCATAAAAATTGAAATCGGTCCATCTGCGCCATAATCGACTAAATTGACTATAACTCGAGTTAGGAAACTCAAATTTAAATCCGTAAATTTTCCATGAAACTAGAATCATATATATTCTTACTAAAATTTTTCCAGATTTTTTGGCTTAACAATGTTTTACAGTTTATTCCTTAAATTTTCCCTTGTTTCACTGACCAACGGTTCTGACCTCTCTTACCCGAAATTCAAATATCTAACTGTACAGTTTTCATATGTTGCTCCCACTTGTTTCTATTGAAAAAAGGCTCACTAAGGAATCTATACGTATAAATTATAACTCATAATTCACATTGTACAATTTTAAATGATTTTTTTAAGATAGATCAGGGAACCACGAAGTCAATCAGAGCCAATCCCACTAAATTTAAAATATCACAGAATATAAATACCTCTTTCTACTCCGTTTCTTTCATATGAAAATAGACACAGTAAGATTTAATTCGATATCTTATTCGCTTTCTAATTCCCTTTCTCCTATTTTTCGTGATTTTTCAAAATCACGTCACTACTGCTGACCAAACTGTTTCATTGCAAAATATGGTTACTACTACGAACATACGCACGCCCGAGTGGTCACGGATGCCGGTTTCCAGTTTTCTTTGGTATTTTGACCGAATCATAGAACATATCATACAAACATTCAGATAGGTATGAGATTACACACCATTTCAAACATGTATTTGGAAGGATACGGGATTACACACCTTATTCGGAATCCGTAACACGATACTCTCCGCGGCACCTAATGGTACAATCGGTTAACAATTAGTCCAATGCCCAATTTTCAACTTCAACCAAGTATTGTGATTGATTAACAATCTATATCACTTACCAACAATCCGAGTCTCTTATTACGAGGGATAGGTGATCGAGTGATTTGGTCCTTAAAAATAAACGATTAGTCATCACCTCTATACCATTTAGCAAACTAACCGATCAACGAAAAAGATAAAAAAGAACCATGACGAATCCCTTACCTTGACAATAATAGATCCCCTTCTATCGATTTCCTTAAGGCTAGAAAGATGATGAGAGTGTAAGCTAACACTCTACCGATTCGGCCCACACCAAGAGAACCAAGAAGATGGAAGTAGCAAGGAATAGATTCAGCCTTGGTCAAAATAATAGGGTGAATAATCAGTTTTAGAAGAGGGAGTAAAAGAGAAACAAGAAGAAAATAAAAGAAGAGGAAGAACACTACCTTGCAACCACAGAAAACCCGAGAAGGCAAAGAAGCTTCGGTAACCACAAAAACCAAGTTTCGACTATGAGATGAAGTTGATGTTTCGGTTATGGGTTGAAGGAAAAAGAAGACTGAAGAAAGGGTTGAGAATAGAAATAAATATAACAAAGAAATTTGACAACACAAGTTGAGAGAAAATAACCCAAAAAGCTTGAAGTAAAAGTCTTCAAAATGCAAAAAAAAAAGCCTACAACTTTCGGCACACTCACATACTAATGGCTGAATATGCTCCCTAAACACACCTCCCAAACCATGTATCATCTTTACCAAAAAATGAATGTTGACCCAAAATAATCTTTCCAAAACATCCTCCACATAATAGGCCAACATGTTCCCTTCTCTTACCTTTTTCCTTCATTTCTTTCCCTCTTTTTCCCTAGTCTTCCTCCTTACCATATTCCTTAGCCATCTTTCCCAAATTAAATGTAACACCCCAAACCCGGCCTAAACCTTACGACCGAATCTGGCATGTCACATGAAAGGAATGTCTAAAAACTGTGCATTCGTTAAAAAGCTCATATTCTTTATAGTTGTGGTGAGAAATCGAGTTTAAGTAATTTTGAATAAGAAATGGTTTATTATCATTTTAGGAAAATCCCATATTGATCATTTAATAATGAGCAATAAACAAATTGAAAGCTGAAACCAAATAAAATACCCAAGGCCTTATTACATAACAAAAACTCAAATAAAAATAAGTCCAAATAAAAGAAACGAATTTACGAGTAAACATATGTATGGCCTCCACGAGTCCACCTCAGCTCCCAAATTCGCGATCTAATGATTACCTGCAAAATTTAACTAAGGGGTGAGTCATCGAGACTCAGTGTGTAAATCCCCATCCAACAGGCCCTTACACAATTTCATATGAAAATATGCATATCATGCACCCAAACCTAGCCATCCGCAACTACTTTTTCTACCCCGTGTGGTTCAACTGTAACATCCCAAATATGGGGTTATTTGGAATTTAATTATTTTTCGTATTATGAACTGCTGTGATATTATTTATGGAATGTTAAGGGTTAATTATGGATTTTTAGTAAGCTCGAGTAGTGGGAAAAATATTATTTTCAAGCTTTGAGGTAGGGAGCCTTAACAAGTGGGGGTTATAAGAATAAATGGGGATAATTTGGACATAAGATGAGCCTAGAATAAGTGGCAAAGTAAGCCCACTTAAAAGCTGCTTGTGACGCCACTAAGGAGCAAGGGAGAACCTTGGTTCGAGTCACAGAAATCCTTCCTTTTGTTCTTTATTTGGACGGCACAAGGGGGAGAGATTTTCTCTCCTTAAATTCTTTTTATTATCTATTAAGATAATAGGATAATATGAGCATTTTTATTGGGTTTTTAATATGAGTTTTTTTTAGATTATTATAGGAGATAATCAAGGATATTATGAAGATTAAAAGAATTATTATTGGATTATTATTAGAGTATTCAAATTATTTGAATGGTTTTAAATTAAGTGGCATGGAGTAATTCAAGGAAGTTGAGGGGAATTTGAACTCTTTGCTCAAGGGAAAGATGGACGGCAAGGCAACTAGGGGGGAGGCCGAATTCTTTTAAGGCACTTAGCTATCATCTTATCTCCCTTTTCTTCACTATTGTGCATAGCCGAATTCTTTAGTAAGTAACTTTGTTATTTTAGTGCTTTTACAACTTGTTCCAAAACTCCAATTCTTGTCCCTCTTTTGCCGAAATCCCATCCTCAAGTCCATCTTCTTCTTTTTCCTTGCTAGCCGAACATCCACTCCCTATTGCCGAGACTTCATCTCCTTTTTCCATTATTTTTCCCTAGGCCGAATACACCCCCTTGCAGTGCCGAAAATCCTTTCTCTCACTTGGAGGCACTTTGGCCGAATACCAAAGGTGATACAAGACTTTTTCGGGACTTTCTTTCCAATCGGTTGAGAAGGTAAGGGGTACTAACCGAATGTTTTTAGTGTTCACTCTTATGATTTATCGATATGGACTTAAGGAAAAGCCGAAATTCGGCATAAGCTAATGATGGGCTAATCTTGTTGGTTGAAGCCGATTTCACCTAGAACCTCGGGATCTCCATGCAGTAGGTTGAATCCTTCAAACCTTAAGCAATCGGTTTTGGGGTAAGGTGGTAAGATCGACTTTCTTTATTCATGATATTCATTTAAGCCAAGGCTACTAACTTGGTTGAGTGCCGATTTTAGGGTGGTGAAACAAAAGGCTAGTACTCAAAACACGCGGGTAAGGTTTTGGGATCCATAGGAGAACCCTCTTAAATTTTGGGTTTGGCCGAATAGGCCATAGTACTAATCCCATAGTTGGCCGAATATAGGTACAGTGAGATCTAGGGTGGCCGACTTCTCTTTTCGGATTTAGACTTCTCATCGACATCAGTGTGTACATACACACGTATAATCAATTAAATGTGCTTTGAGTGTTTTGTATGCTAACTCTCGATTTGTGTAGCATCGGATTAATGCCATAACGGTATGAGTGGTGGTTCGTGTAAGTACTGTTAATATGAATGTGTTATTGATGCTTTTGGGAAGCATGGCTTATTGATACATGTGATAAATGCATGAGATCCGTTGATAATCTGTTTATCTCATGTGGGTTAAATGAGTGGAGGGGGCGGTGATATTTCGTGGCCGACGAGCACCGAGTGTTTTGGTAACACTTTGTGACTATATGTCACCGTGAGGTTTGGTACCTCCAGAGGTTTGGTACCTCATAGCGACTCGTCCACGTGAGTTAACACCACCGTGGGTTGGCCCCACTTGAGATATGGGATCGTCTGCCAGTGATTTGGTATCACACGATGGGTTGGCCCCATCACCCGATTTGTGTCCACGGACACCAGTGTTTTGGTAACACACCGTGACTATATGTCACCAGTGGTTTGGCACCACCAGTGTTTTGGTAACACATTGTGACTACGGTCACCAGTGGTTTGGTACCACATGGGGTAGACAAAGGCGTTTGGTTGGCTAGGTTGGGGCACATAATATTCTGCATATTAACTGTTATATGTTGTGTATGGAAATGTTTTTTTAAACGGGGGAAGGGTTACATACTGAGTCTTGGTGACTCACCTTCTCCTTTAACATTTTTCAGGTGACTCGTAGATGGCGGTTGAGGAGCCGGTTGGACTCGAGGTGGCCATGCAGTGGACTTGAATAATTTGAACTTTAAACTTAGCTATTTTATTTTATTATTGGTTTTTTTATTTTGGATGTAATAAGGCCTCCATATACTTTATTTTTGTTATTTCTTATATGTTGGATACTTTGTTTTAAACTATATTATTAAAATTAAATTAAAATCACATGTTTTCTCAAATTAACACGAAAATGTTTTATCGTGCCATCGGGCACATTTGAAATTTGTATAACAACCTGACTCATTTAAATTTCCAAATTAAATCTAAGTATGGTTTCGGCGAGATAACCAAAAACGAGAAGTTTTCGACAAAACTTAAATTGGTTTTAAAATGGTGTTCAAAAAGTTTTCTCCGTAACAAACCAAATTCGGTCATAATGTTTGGGCCGGGTTCGGGTTGTTACAAAATTGGTATCAGAGCCAGGTTCAAAGCTCGGCTGTGGGGGCCCAAGGCCCAAAAATGTTTTGGTAGGCCTTATGGAATGATTTTTTGGTTTTTGAACAGCATGGCCCGAGTCTCCGGCACCAATCCGCCCAGGTAAGTATATCTAAACCTCTTGGTGAATTATATTCTGTAGAAGGGTAGGAAGCATGGAACGTAGATAGACTTATAGGATTTAGACCCTAAGGTTAAATTACTCAAACACAAACGAAGCATAAGACTTAAGGAACTAAACCAACCTATGACTTAGTCAATGAGCTAGGGTGTGGTAACCCCTGTACGCATGTCTAGGATTGGATCCGGAAGAGCACGGTATTTAAGCGGTCCTCGTGACTCACCTCCTCTTCGCAGTATCCTACCAGTGCGTAGCTTCGGTTCACCCTAACTCGGAGGGCTCTCGGTGGTGTGGTAACCTCTGCGTGCGCATGTCTAGAAAGGTTGGTGGGAGCTTGGTATTTAAGCGGTCCGCGTGACCCACCTCCTCTTCACTCGATTCTGCTGCAGTGCGTAGCTTTGGTTCACCACGACCGGGAGGGCTCGGTCATAGGCTAAACACAATGATTAAAACCCGAAAAGGGAATTAGCCTTGTTTTTGAAATAGAATGAAACAACAAACCCTAATGTTTTCAAAACTTGTGCAATAACTTTCTCAAATCCTAGAACATTATTTTTACAACGTTTTCTCGAAAAACTTGACTTGTGAAAAATTACAGAAATACCCTTAGAGTAAAATTACCAAAATGCCCACGACCCATAAAATATTAATTCAATGGTTTTGCCTAAAAATTTCAATGATTTTACAGACATTCAAAAACCTTGCTTTGAAAATCATCAGCAAAATATTTTGGTTCTAGAAAATTACTAAAATACCCCTCAGGAAAAAGACTAAAATACCCCAGGATAGAAATGGACAAAAATGTCCGAGAAGCGAATAGGTATGGAAAGTATTAAGGAATGGATGCATGAACTTCTTTGTGTGAACTAGGAAAGAAGATGAAACATTGTTTGCTCGAAAGAATCTCTGATTAAACCTTATCCATAAAATTTCTTCGCGAGTAATAAAGTGAAACAAATGCTAACACATAAAATTTTTCTTAATCAGATTAAAAGCGCGGTAGATAGAATGAGTTCTAGAGGACGTGGACGCCGTGGACGTGGTAGGGGTAGGATGTCGGTGTCTGAACCCGTCAGGTCAGGACAAGGTTCTGAAAATGAGGTACCACTGCCACCACCACCTCCTACTTTTAGAGCTGAGGAGCCGGATCAGACCGGTGGCGAGGCGGTGTCGCAAGTTGTGTTGCGAGTCTTGGAGATGGTGGCTGGGGCTGGTGGAAATGTGGGAGCTCGGAAATCTGTCCCCGAGCGACTCCGATCTAACGGAGCGGAGGTATTCCGAGGTGTGTCAGGAGTGGCACCCAGTGCAGCGGAATACTGGCTAGAGTCAACTGAAAGAATCATGGATGACCTTGACCTGACTGAGGAAGAAAAGTTGAAAGGGGCAGTGTCGCTTCTAAAGGATGAAGCGTATCAGTGGTGGCTTACGGTTCGAGATGGGGCTACAGCAGATGATTTGACTTGGGAGTATTTCAGAACCACCTATCAGAAGAAGTATGTGGGTACCGGCTACTGCGACGCGTAGAGAAAGGCTTTTTCGGGATTAGTGCAAGGAACTAAGTCCGTGTCGGAATATGAGGCGGAATTTTTAAGGGTGAGTAGGTATGCTAGAGGCATCGTGGCTACTCGAACATGAGCGTTGTGTCCGCTTTGAGGACGGACTCAGAGATGATTTGAGGTTACCGATTGCCCCACAAGCAGTTCGTGAGTTCTCATCTCTAGTGGAAAAGGCTAAGGTAGCCGAAGGGATCAAGGAGGCCGTGAGGCAAAGTTATAGTAGGAATAATCGAAGAGAGGATTTGGGTCAATTTGGATCAAGCGGTAGTGTTGAGGAAAAGGCTAGGCCAAGTGGGCCCAATCAGCGGCAAGGCCCACGACTACTAATCGAGGCCGACTCAGTGTAATCGCTATGGAAAGACCCATTGGGGAGGTTGTTGGACCGGTGATAAAGGATGTTTCGAGTGTGGGTCTTTGGAGCATCGTGTCAGAGATTGTCCCCAGAAACTAGCTAAGAATCAGCCGAGGCGAGAATCATACTCGAGAATAGAAGTGTGGGACCACGGAGGGTCGTGGGAATGGCAGAGGAAACAACGGTCCTAACCGAGGTCGTGGAACTCAAGCGCGAGGTTCGGGCAACACAGAGGCTAGGTAGCCTGGCTTAGTTTACGCAGCAAGGTGTCGCGAGGAAGGTGACGCACCGGATGTCATAACCGGTACGTTTCTAATTTTTGGTTTTCCTTATGTTGCATTGATTGATGTGGGCTCGACGCACTCGTACATTGCTAGTAGTGTGGTAGGAACTATGGACCTAATCTCTGAAACCGCTTCTAGGGAGATGATCGTAGTTAGCCCTTTAGGTCACTTTCGGTAATAGTAGACAAACTTTATAGAGACGCACCCTAGAACTTCAAGGGGTAGTATTTGTAGCTGATCTAATGGAACTACCGTTTGGGGAGTTCGATTTGATCCTTGGAATGGACTGGCTGGTTAAGTATCAAGCGAATTTGGATTGCGCGGCTAAGCGCATGGTTCTTAAGACGGCTGAAGGTGATGAAGTGGTTATGATAGGAGATAGAAGGAACTACCTATCCAATGTAGTGACTGCCTTGAAGGCTGAAAAGATGGTCAAGAAGGGTTGTGAGGCGTATTTGGTTCAAATCTGTGCTTTGGAAGCTAAGGGGTTAGTAGTTGGAAAGGTCCGAACGGTTGGGGAAATTTGTTGATGTGTTCCCGTAAGAGCTTAGGGTCCGCCTCCGGATCGGGAAGTCGGTCGGTATAGACTTGCTACCGAAGGCGGCACTGTGTCTATAGCACCATACCGAATGGCACCAAAGGAATTGGTGGAGCTAAAGGCTCAAATTCAGGAGCTCTTGGATAAAGGGTTTATTCGACCAAGTATATCTCCGTGGGGAGCACTTGTGTTGTTTGTCAAGAAGAAGGACGGTTCTATGCGGATGTGCATCGACACGCTTAACCGAACAAGCTAACGATCAAGAACAAATACCGTTGCCTCGGATCGATGACTTGTTTGATCAAGCGAAAGGTGCGTCGGTATTCTCAAAGATTGACCTTAGGTCGTTATCATCAATTAAGGGTAAAGGCGGCCGACGTTCACAAGAGGCGGCATTCGAACTCGGTATGGGCATTTCGAGTTCTTGGTGATGCCATTCGGGCTGACCAATGCACCGGCGGCATTTATGGACTTAATGAATAGGGTATTTCAACAGTACTTGGACCAATTCATCGTGGTGTTCATAGACGACATATTGGTTTATTCAAAGACAGAAGAGGAGCATGACAAGCATTTACGGATAGTTCTGCAAGTATTGAGGGAGAAGCAGTTATATGCCAAATTCAGTAAGTGCAAATTTTGGCTGAGGGAAGTGGCTTTCTTAGGGCACGTGGTGTCGGCTGGAGGAATTAGAGTAGACCCTCGCAAGATTGAAGCAGTATTGGAGTGGAAACCACCTAGGTCGGTGGCTGAAATACGAAGTTTTCTGGGTTTAGCAGGGTACTATCGGAGATTCGTGGAAGGATTCTCTCTAATAGCAGCGCCGTTAACTAAGTTACTAAGGAAAGGAGTCCCATTTGTATGGACGGAGAAGCAGCAAGGAAGCTTTGATAAGCTAAGGAAAATTTTGACGGAAGCTCGGTTTGGTACACCAAGCGGGAAAGTTATTCACACATCTATTGTGATGCATCTCACATCGGGTTTGGGATGTGTGTTGATGCGAGATGGGAAGGTAGTAGCCTATGCATCCCGTCGCTTAAGACCGCATGAGGTTAACTACCCAACGCGACGACTTGGAGTTAGCGGCGATCGTCTTCGCTCAAGATATGGAGACATTACCGTATGGGGAGAAGTCGATAGTCTACACAGATCACAAAAGCTTGAGGTATCTTCTGACTCAAAAGGATCTGAATCTGAGACAGTGTCGGTGGATTGAACTACTAAAGGATTACGATTGTTCAATCGAGTACCATCCGGGTAAGGCTAATGTGGTAGCTGACGCATTGAGCCGGAAGGTGGTGACGGACTTAAGAGCAATGTTCGCTCGGTTGAGTCTATATGATGATGGGGGTCTTTTGGCGGAACTCCAAGTAAAGCCGACTTGGATTGAGGAGATTAAGGAAAAGCAGTTAGTGGATGAAGGCTTGAGCGCTAAGAGGGTACAAGTTCAAGATGGTGGTTTGGAAGGGTACGGTCTGTCTAGGGATGGAGTGCTATGTTTTCAAGGGCGAGCATGCATGCCGAAGGATAAGGAGTTGAGGCGGAAAATTCTCCATGATGCACATAGCAGCCCATATGCTATGCATCCGGGAGGAAGCAAGATGTATGGAGATTTGCGAAACAGATTCTGTGGCGGGGTTGAAGCGTGAGATAAGCGAAGTTCGTAGGGAAGTGTCCGACGTGCTGCAAGTTAAGGTGAACATCGATTACCATCGGGACTACTTCAACCGATAAAGATCCCTCAATGGAAATGGGAGAGGATCACCATGGATTTTGTTAGTGGGCTACCCCTTACGCCCAACAAGAAGGATGCAGTTTGGGTAATTGTAGATCGCCTGACTAAATCAGCTCACTTCATGCCGGTGAGAATGGATTACTCACTCCGAAGCTTAGCGGTCAGTATATGAGTGAAATAGTGAGGTTGCATGGTGTGCCAGTATCGATTATCTCGGATAGGGATCCTAGATTCACGTCAAGGTTTTGGAAAGCGTTGCATCAAGCTTTGGGTACACGGTTAGATTTCAGTACGGCTTTCCATCCACAATCTGACGGACAATCGGAAAGGGTGATACAGATTTTAGAAGACATGTTAAGAGGTTGTGTATTGGATTTTAGTGGTAGTTGGGAGGAGTACCTACCATTAGCGGAATTCGCTTATAACAATAGTTATCAAGCGAGTATTCAAATGGCTCCATATGAGGCCCTATATGGACGAAAATGCCGTACTCCTACATGTTGGACGGAGTTGGGGAACGACAAGTTAGGTCCAGACTGGTAATGAGATCAAGACAAAGTCAAGGTGATTCGGTCTCGTCTCAAGGAAGCATCGGATAGGCGAAGTCTTATGCCGATCTCAAACGCAAGGAAATGGAGTATCTTTGTGGGAGACAAAGTCTTTACGAAAGTGTCGCCTTGGAAAAAGGTGTTGAGATTTGGACGAAAGGGAAGCCGAGCCCAAGGTTCATCGGGCCATATCTGATTGTAAAGCGAGTAGGACCGGTAGCTTATCACCTAGAGTTGCCGGCAGAATCGAATCGATTCATGACGTATTTCATGTATCAATGCTTTGAGACGGTATCGGTCAGATCCTTCGCACGTTGTGCCGATGAGCGAGATTGAGGTGAACTCGGATTTATCTTTTGAAGAAGAACCGTTCAGATTGTAGACCGAGATGTGAAGGTTCTACGTAGGAAGGCGGTGCCTTTAGTGAAAGTGTTATGGCGGAACCACGAGTGGAAGAAGCTACGTGGGAGCCCGAGGAGGTGATGCGGCAGCAATACCCCATCTCTTTTGATCAAGGAATTTCGAGGACGAAATTTATTTTAAGGGGGTAGAATGTAACATCCCAAATATGGGGTTATTTGGAATTTAATTATTTTTCGTATTATGAACTCTTTGTGATATTATTTATGGAATGTTAAGGCTTAATTATGGATTTTTAGTAAGCTCGAGTAGTGGGAAAAATATTATTTTCAAGCTTTGAGGTAGGGAGCCTTAACAAGTGGGGTTATAAGAATAAATGGGGATAATTTGGACATAAGATGAGCCTAGAATAAGTGGCAAAGTAAGCCCACTTAAAGCTGCTTGTGACGCCACCAAGGAGCAAGGAGAACCTTGGTTGAGTCACGTAAATCCTTCCTTTTGTTCTTTATTTGGATGGCACAAGGGGGAGATTTTCTCTCCTTAAATTCTTTTTATTATCTATTAAGATAATAGGATAATATGAGCATTTTTATTGGGTTTTTAATATGAGTTTTTTTTAGATTATTATAGGAGATAATCAAGGATATTATGAAGATTAAAAGAATTATTATTGGATTATTATTAGAGTATTCAAATTATTTGAATGGTTTTAAATTAAGTGGCATGGAGTAATTCAAGGAAGTTGAGGGGAATTTGAACTCTTTGCTCAAGGGAAAGATGGACGGCAAGGCAACTAGGGGGGGGGGCCGAATTCTTTTAAGGCACTTAGCTATCATCTTATCTCCCTTTTCTTCACTATTGTGCATAGCCGAATTCTTTAGTAAGTAACTTTGTTATTTTAGTGCTTTTACAACTTGTTCCAAAACTCCAATTCTTGTCCCTCTTTTGCCGAAATCCCATCCTCAAGTCCATCTTCTTCTTTTTCCTTGCTAGCCGAACATCCACTCCCTATTGCCGAGACTTCATCTCCTTTTTCCATTATTTTTCCCTAGGCCGAATACACCCCCTTGCAGTGCCGAAAATCCTTTCTCTCACTTGGAGGCACTTTGGCCGAATACCAAAGGTGATACAAGACTTTTTCGGGACTTTCTTTCCAATCGGTTGAGAAGGTAAGGGGTACTAACCGAATGTTTTTAGTGTTCACTCTTATGATTTATCGATATGGACTTAAGGAAAAGCCGAAATTCGGCATAAGCTAATGATGGGCTAATCTTGTTGGTTGAAGCCGATTTCACCTAGAACCTCGGGATCTCCATGCAGTAGGATGAATTCTTCAAACCTTAAGCAATCGGTTTTGGGGTAAGGTGGTAAGATCGACTTTCTTTATTCATGATATTCATTTAAGCCGAAGGCTACTAACTTGGTTCAGTGCCGATTTTAGGGTGGTGAAACAAAAGGCTAGTACTCAAAACACGCGGGTAAGGTTTTGGGATCCATAGGAGAACCCTCTTAAATTTTGGGTTTGGCCGAATAGGCCATAGTACTAATCCCATAGTTGGCCGAATATAGGTACAGTGAGATCTAGGGTGGCCGACTTCTCTTTTCGGGATTTAGACTTCTCATCGACATCAGGTGTGTACATACACACGTATAATCATTTAAATGTGCTGAGTGTTTTGTATGCTAACTCTGATTTGTGTAGCATCGGATTAATGCCATAACGGTATGAGTGGTGGTTCAGGTAAGTACCTGTTAATATGAATGTGTTATTGATGCTTTTGGGAAGCATGGCTTATTGATACATGTGATAAATGCATGAGATCTGTTGATAACTGTTTATCTACTGTGGGTTAAATGAGTGGAGGGGGCAGTGATATTTCGTGCTGACGAGCACCAGTGTTTTGGTAACACACTGTGACTATATGTCACCAGAGGTTTGGTACCTCATAGCGACTCGTCCCTGTGGTTAACACCACCGTGGGTTGGCCCCACTTGAGATATGGGATCGTCTGCCAGTGATTTGGTATCACACGATGGGTTGGCCCCATCACCCGATTTGTGTCCACGGACACCAGTGTTTTGGTAACACACCGTGACTATATGTCACCAGTGGTTTGGTACCACATGGGGTAGACAAAGGCGTTTGGTTGGCTAGGTTGGGGGCACATAATATTCTGCATATTAACTGTTATATGTTGTGTATGAAAATGTTTTTTTTTAAACGGGGGAAGGGTTACATACTGAGTCTTGGTGACTCACCTTCTCCTTTAACATTTTTCAGGTGACTCGTAGATGGCGGTTGAGGAGCCGGTTGGACTCGAGGTGGCCATGCAGTGGACTTGAATAATTTGAACTTTAAACTTAGCTATTTTATTTTATTATTGGTTTTTTTTTATTTTGGATGTAATAAGGCCTCCATATACTTTATTTTTGTTATTTCTTATATGTTGGATACTTTGTTTTAAACTATATTATTAAAATTAAATTAAAATCACATGTTTTCTCAAATTAACACGAAAATGTTTTATCGTGCCATCGGGCACATTTGAAATTTGTATAACAACCTGACTCATTTAAATTTCCAAATTAAATCTAAGTATGGTTTCGGCGAGATAACCAAAAACGAGAAGTTTTCGACAAAACTTAAATTGGTTTTAAAATGGTGTTCAAAAAGTTTTCTCCGTAACAAACCAAATTCGGTCATAATGTTTGGGCCGGGTTCGGGTTGTTACATTAAAAATTCTTTCTTACCTTATTAAAGCCTTTACCGACACTTTGGATGAATAGCACAAAAATAAATCCAAAATTTGCAAAAGATGGGATTTGAACCCCTTCCCTCCATCCTCTCCACTTGATGCCTTAACCTCCTTGCCATATGCTCTCTTATGCTAGCAAAATACACACTTATTACCTTAAGCCTTGATGCCACTTGCCTTTTCCCCTTAAGTGCTCAAATTCAAAAATTTACCTATAGCCTAACTTGAACCCGTAACTTCCTAGAAACCTCGTAACTTTCCAAAATCACCTTCCTAATAAGTCCAACTTGAAATAATGCCGTTCTCTTGTTCTAAAAAATTTTAAACACTCCTACGCCCAAGGCCCATTGGGCCTAATCCTACTAGGCCCAATTTCGGGTCGTTACACGTTTTTAGTGAAATCGAAACAATGGTTTTGGGACCACAAATCTGAACCGAAAAGAAAAATTATTTTTATATTTTTACATGATTTTCATTTAGATAGAAATATCATGTGAAAATTCTGATAAGAAAATTTAATCGATTTAGTGCTTAGCTACGGGAAGGACCAAATCGCATAAAATGTAAAAGTTGAATTCTAGTAGCTAGAAGGATCGAATAGCTATGGAATTAAAAACTTGAGGTCCCTATATGGTAATTAGACCATTAATCAAAATTTAGTAGATATTTTTGATGATTCATCCATGGAAAAATTAGAAAAGGCTAAATACTAAATTGGAAAGTTATAAAATTAAAGATGATAATTAAATTAAATAGAAATATCATCTTATTTTATATCATCTTCCCCAAAATTTTCATGGAAACCCTAGGAGAGAGAGAAGAAACTAATCAAGCTTAATTGGGTAAGTTTTCTTGTCTCGTTTTTTGTAATTTTTTATATTTTTGAAACCGGGATAGTTTACTCTATCTATTTGGCGAATTAATTTTAAAAGTTATCAAAGTATAGAAATTATGCCATGGATGAATATGTTGAAAATTTAAAATTTATGGTGGAAAATGAAAGGTTGCTGATAGATAAACATCTTTTATAAAGTGATTTTTTTATAAAAACATGATTTAGGGACTAATTTGTAACGTTGTGAAAACTTAAGAAAAATTTTGAAATTTATGGAATACATGTTCTGTAAATTGTATATTGTAATTTCGGTTAGGCTTGGGATAGGGAGTAAATTGCATGAATTTCATTTTCCGAGCCTAGGGATGGAATTGGAATTTATGGAAAGTTTAGGGGCAAAATGGTAATTTTGCCTAGGATGTAAATTGAGTCCAATTGAATATGAAATGTGATAAATTTATGATTAAATTCATTTATATAGATTCGGATAACTCAAATTCAAAGTTAGATCGAGGAAAGGAGAAAGTTTCGGATTAGTAGATTTATATACGCGAACAAGTGTCGAGGTAAGTTCGTGTAACTTAATTGAGCATGTAAATATGTTGAATTGAATATTATATTTGTATAGAATGTGATTTATATTTATGTGAATTATTTGGATGTTACAATATAAGAAATGAATACATGCTTGAAACTGTTTGAAAATGGTTAAGTTCCATTTGAATATTGGATTTCGATGGATAATGTGATTTCCCTTATTGAATGAGGTCCTGCATTTGTTGCTGATGGAATTTAGCTCGGACGAGTAATCCTATTGACCTCATTACAGAAAGGATTTAGCCTGGACTGGTAATCCTGATATAAGCCCTCTTGAGCATATGTTATAGATAGGATTTAGCCCAGACGGGTAATCCTGAATAAGCTCTTATGAGCATATGTTGGAAGCAGGATTTAGCTTGGACAAGTAATCCTGTAATATGATATGTAGCTCGAGAGTGTGCTTTTTGATCAAGTGCCTTAATGGGTACTCCTGAATATGAATTGACGAGTTATTGAATTGTACACCTTGAGTGTACTATTTGAGTATCCATCGGAATTTCAATGATTCAACGGACAAAATACTTGATATGATATGAGAATTATGAGATGAAATGAATCATTTCTTCAAAGAATATAGCATGTTGAACTCATCTATGTTTACTTGATGTATATGAGAATTTTGTGACTAACATGTTTGATTGAATGCATGTGTTTAGGAAATTTTGCCAAGTTGATGGAAATATGTTATTATATGCTTAATTTTAATAAATGAGATTGGTAAGTTTAATTTACGAACTTACTAAGCATAATATGCTTACTAGGTTTAATTTTCTCTGTTTTATAGTGTTCGGAAGCTCACGAAGGTTGGTGAATGGTTGGAGCATCATCACACTATCCACATGCTTATTTTGGTATAAATAGTAAACTTATTTTGGTATAATGGCATGTATAGGTTAACTTGACCATAGATGGCTAGAATATGTTATTTGTAATTTAGCCATTGGAATGGTTAGTAATGGTTTATTTTGGTACTTATAAAGCATTATGCCATGATAAATACATATATGTTAAGTATGGATGATCAAGTGATGTTTAATGTTTAGGTTAAACTAAGGAAAGATTATAAACATAATTATATATGTAATGATATATCATATTAGATGTTAGAATTTGCTTGAAATCAATGCTTGAATTAGTTGGTATTTGGATGTAAGTTTTGGTGTAGGATATTGGTAAAATTTTGGGTGAGAAGTGAAGCTAGAAATGGCTTTATTTTGTCCACACGGGTAGACACACGGGCGTGTGTCTAGACTGTGTGTGACACATGGCCTGATACATGGGCATGTGGTTAGGCCGTGTGTCCCCTGCATCTTAAATTCGAGAAACAGAATGCTCAGAATTAAGCACACGGGCAGAGACACGGGCGTGTGTCTTAGCTGTGTGTGCTACACGGCTTGGAACACGGGTGTGTGTCTTGGCCGTGTGAAACCTACACCTAATTTTGAAAAAATTAATTAACCACACGACCTAGCACATGGGCATGTGGCTGGCCGTGTGGCACAAGTTAGAGAGCTACATAGTTTCCAACACGGCTTGTAGCACGGCCGTGTCCTAGGGTCACACGGGCATGTCTCTTAGACCACACGGGTGTGTGAGCCCTGCATCTTTGAAAATTTTTTATATTTCGTGAAAAATTCTTGGAGTTTCCGAACAAGTCTCGATTCGATTCTAATACTCGTTTTGGGCCTCGAGGGTCCATTTAAGGGATGATATGAATAATCTCGGAATATGAATAGTAATTAACATGGATTATATTTAATTGTTCTGAAAACTCTAGTAATATTCCATCAACTTGGCAAAATTGCCTAAATACAAACATTCAATCAAACATGTTAGTCACAAAATTTTCATATACATCAAGTAAACATAGATGAGCTCATCATGCCATATTCTTTCAATACATTATCATTCCATCTCATAATTCTCTCATGTTGCCAAGAGTTTTGTCTGTTGAACCATTGAAGTTTCGGTGGATGCTCAAGTGGTACACTCGAGGTGTACGATTCAATAACCCGTCAATTCTTTTTCAAGAGTACCCGTTAGGGCACTTAATCAAGGAACACACTCTCGAGCCACATAACGTATAACAGGATTACCAGTTCAGGCTAAATCCTAATTGTAACGTATACTCGAGAGGTATTATATCAGGATTACCCGTCTGGGCTAAATCCTTTCTATAGTAAGGTCAATGGGATTACTTGTCTGAGCTAAATCCATCAGAAACAAATGCAGGATCTTATGCATTTCAGGAAAGCACTTATATTCATCGGAATTCAATATTCAAACGGAACTTAACCCCTTTTTCAACCATTTCAAGCATGTATTCATTCTTATATCGTAAAATCCAAGAAATTTACATAAATAATAATCACATTTCATACAACACAACATTTAATTTAACATAATTACATGCTCGATTAAGTTACACGAACTTACCTCGACACTTGTTCGCATATAAATTCTACTAATCCGGAACCTTTTCTCTCCCCCGGTCTAACCTTGAATTTGTTTTGTCTGGATCTATATAAATAAATTTAATCATCAATTTCACACATTTCATATTCATTTGGACTCAATTTACGTCCTAGGCAAAATTACAATTTTGCCCCTAACTTTTCCATAAATTCCAATTTCGTCCCTAGGCTCGGAAAATGAAATTTATGCAATTTACTCCCTATTCCAAGCCTAACCAAAATTTCAATATAGAATTTACAGCACATATTTTCTATAAATTTCAGAATTTTTCATCAATTTTCTCAACTTTACATTTTAGTCCCTAAATCATGTTTTCATCAAAAAATCACTTTGTAAAAGTTGTTTATCTATCAACAACCTTTCATTTTCTAGCATAAATTTCAAATTTTCAGCATATTCATCCATGACCCAAATTTCATACTTTGATAACTCTTCAAATTGATCTCCAAAATAGATAGATTAAGCTATCTTGGTTTCAAAAATATCAAAATTACTAAAAACGGGACAAGAAAACTTACCCAATTAAGCCATGAAAGTTTCTTCTCTCTCTCCTGGCGTTTCCATGTATTTTAGGTTGAAGATGAGATAAAAATAAGATGATATATTTTATCATCTTTTAATTAATTTAATTATTTCAATTTCCAATTTAGTCCTTGCCCCTTTTCTAAATTTCCATGGATGAGTCACCAAAATATCTACATACTTTTCTTTAATGGTCTAATTACCATATAAGGACCTCAAGTTTTGAATTCCATAGCTATTTAATCCTTATAGCTACTAGAATTCAACTTTTGCATTTTATGCGATTTAGTCCTTCTCGTAAAGCACATAATCAATAAAATTTTCTTATCGAAATTTTCACATGACATCTTTATTATAATACGGACAATGTAATAAAATAAAAATAAATTTTATTTTTGGATCGGATTTGTGGTCCCGAAACCACTGTTCTGATTTCACTGAAAAATGGACTGTTACAACTCTCCCCCTTAACGATTTTCGTCCTCGAAAATCTTACCAGTAAAGAGATTCGGATATTGCTTCCTCATGGTATCCTCCGGTTCCCAAGTAGCCTCCTCTATATTGTGTCGTTGCCAAAGAACTTTTACTAATGCTACCTTTTTATTTCTTAACTCCTTTGTTTCACGTGCCAGAATTTTGATTGGTTCTTCACTGTAAGTCATATCAGGCTGTATCTCAACTTCTGTTGGAGAAATAACATGTGAAGGATCCGATCGATACCGTCGTAACATAGACACATGGAAAACATTATGAATCCGATCAAGTTCTAGTGGTAAAGCTAACCGATATGCAACCGGTCCAATTCTTTCTATAATATCATATGGCCCAATGAACCGTGGACTCAGATTTCCTTTACGACCAAACCGGAGAACTTTCTTCCAAGGTGATACTTTCAAGAATACCTTGACACTGACTTGAAATTCTATTTCTTTCCATTTAAGATCGGCATAGGACTTTTGACAATCAGAGGCTGCTTTTAAACTGTCCCGGATTACTTTCACCTTTTCTTCGGTTCCACGAACTAAGTCAACTACGTGTAACTTTTTCTCATTGAGTTTTGTCCAATACAATGGAATTCTACATTTGCAACCATACAAAGCTTCATACGGTGCCATTTTGATATTAGACTGATAACTGTTATTATAAGCAAATTAAACTAAAGGCAAATATTTTTCCCAATTACCTTCAAACTCAAGTATACAACACCGAAGCATATCTTCTAAAATCTGTATTACTCGTTCAGATTGGCCATCAATATAGGGATGAAATGCAGTGCTAAAATGTAACTGAGTACCCAGAGCTTCTTGCAATTTGCTCCAGAATCTAGATGTAAATCGAGGGTCTCTATCTGAAATAATGGAGACAGGCACTCCATGAAATCTGACAATCTCAGAGACATATAATTCAGCCAATCTATCCAAGGAAAAATCTATACGTACCGGAATAAAGTGTGCCGACTTTGTCAACCGATCGACAATTACCCAAATGGCATCTGTAACACCCCTCACCCGTATTCAATGCCAGAATAGGGTTTCAGAGCATTATCGGACTTACGAAACAATTAAACAACTATTTAACATACAATTATTTAAATCAATCATTCATCATTCAATCTCAATAAATTTGTCCCTAGTAAAAGCCTACGAGGCCTTAAACATGCTTTAGAAGTGGTTCGGGACTAAACTGATATCATACAAAAATTCTGGAAACTTAGAAATTTTTCATGTAAACAAGGGTCACACGCCCGTGTGAACAGCCCGTGTGCCTCACACGGTTAATAGACACGTCTGTGTCTCAGGCCGTGTGAAAACAGGGCATACATACTGACTTGGGTCACACGACCGACAACATGCCCGTGTACTCTTCGAAGTGGCCACACACGCCCGTGTGCCAATTCGTGTGCTAGGCCATGTCAAAACTGTAGGGTATACTGACTTATGCAACACGGCCAAGTCACACGCCTGTGTGCTAGGCCATGTGCCAATTTGGGGGTATACTGACTTGTTCCACACGGCCAATCACACGCCCATGTGTGAGACCGTGTGGACCATAGTGACTTCAATTTAATTTCAACACCAGGGGACACACAGCCGTGTAACATGTCCGTGTGTCACACAAGGCTAAGACACACGCCCGTGTCTCTGCCCGTGTGGACAAAAATAGGCCATTTGCAAGCCCAATTTGCCACCCATTTTGCACATACCTACATAGTACAAATGGTACCATTTCAAGGCACAAATATACAGCCAAATCAATCCAAATTCATGCACATTTTATGCTTTACAATTACAACTATTTCACTTACTCAAATATAAACCAAAACAAAATCATAATATGGTTCATTTAACATAATTCACATATACAATTCAAACAACTAAACCATTCCATACATACATTATCAATCATCAAATCTCAAGCACATTGCTTTCCAAATTACCTAATACCATTTAGCATTATAGATTCAACTTTAACCACACAATATAGGTCAATTTCCATACTCAAAATAGAAACATTTACACATGTATAAACATCATCAAATTCATAATCATAAGCCAACTCAAATGGCTCAAAATACATGTTCATCAAAAATACAAAAATGACTCAAGCCTATACATGCCATATACCATATATACACAATTCAAAAGTACCAAGTAGATGGTTGGATAGTGTGACGTAGACTCTGACGATCCTCGAATTCGAGCTAGCTTTGAATTCACTATAAAACACGGGAAAAACAAACAAATTAACCTTCAAAGCTTAGTAAGTTCGTACTAAATATACTCAACAATTCATAAAATACAAATCATCAATTTGAACAAGTTAATGTATAATTCATGATAATATCAAACCTTCCATAAGCTTATTCATATACTTATATGCAAAGTCATAACCTTTTCTATTTGATTTTCATACTTACTTGTACATACCTATACAAATTCATAGCGAACTCATACCTTCCCGTAACACTGTCGAATACTCGATGTTTCGCACACTAAGTGCCATCGCGTAGCTGAAGCTATTATAATTTCGCACACTAAGTGCCTTAGTCGATGTTTCGCACACTAAGTGCCATCTCAATGTCTTGCACACTAAGTGCTGTACATAGCCAAAGCTATCTCAAATCACACACTAAGTGCTATATTTAGCCGAAGCTATGTCGAATAGCACACTAAGTGCCACAATTAGCCTATTTATCATTGAACATAAATGTAGTCCCGTATATACAATTTATGCAATATCAAAGCATTAAAAAGCATAATTATAACAATGCTTATTGCATACGAACTTATCTCGGATGCTAGAACGGCAAATCGAGTCGTTTAGTCGGTCACATTCGTTTTTCCCCGATCTAGATCTGAATTCCGCTTTTCTTGATCTAAATGTATTCAAAATTAACTTATTCAATCTTTTCATTCAATTTAGTCCAAAACATACTTTAAGGCATATTTACCCTTTTACCCTAAACTTTCACATTTTTCACAATTTAGTCCTTATTGCATAAAATCACTAATTCATACAATTTAATCCAATTTCATGATAGCTGAATTTAACTAGTGTCCATATTAGCCCATATTTCTAATTTATTTCACATTTTAACCACACATTTCTCACATCTCACAATTTAGCCCCTAATTTGCATTTTCACCAAAAATCACTTAACAAAACTTGTTTAACTAACATCAAATGTTCATAATCTATCACTAAACATCAAAACTCATACTTATTCATCAATGGAAAAATTCAAAATCTTTAACAGTTTTGTAAATTAGTCCCTAGGCTAGCTAGAACACGAAGCAACGATCTCAAAAACATAGAAATCATTAAAAACGGATTAAAATTGCATACCTAATCAAAGGGCTTAGGGTTGCTAAAACTTAAAATCCCATGGCTGCTATTCTTTCTCAATTTTTGGTTGTTAATATGATAGTGGAAGATGATACATAATTTGGTTTTTGTTTATTTAAGTTTAATTACCAAATTACAATTATAACCTTAATAAATATATTTTATTTCACTATATGCCAAACCATTATCAACCATTAACTCACTAATGGGTTAATTATCACTTAAGGACCTTAACTTTAAGGTTCTATAGCTATTAAACACCTTAGCTAATAGAACATTAATTTTGCACTTTACGCGATTTAGTCCTTTTGATCAAATTGACCAACTAAACGATAAAATTTCTTAACGAAATTTTCACACATACACTCAATCATGCTGTAAACATTAAAATAATAATAAAATAAATATTTTGATCTTAGATTTGTGGTCCCAAAACCACTGTTCTAATTTGACCAAAAACGGGCTATTACAGCTTCTTTCTTCTTTGGAGACAGTGGTAACCCCGATACAAAGTCCATAGTAATTCTTTCCCATTTCCATTCCAGTATCGTAACCGGCTGTAATAGTCTAGAAGGCAACTGATGTTCGGCTTTTACTTGCTGACATATCAAACATTTAGATACAAACTCAAAAATATCTCGTTTCATTCCCGGCCACCAGTACATCTTTTTCAGATCGTTGTACATTTTATTACTACCAGGATAAATAGACATGTTACCATTATGAGCTTCATTCAGAATATTCTTTACACATACTCTGCCTCTGAATAACAAACAACCATCAGTCCCAATCTGAAATTCAGAGTCAGGAGTCGATTCACTTTGTATCTGTTTTGCTTGCAACTTACTATCATTTTTCTGAGCTACAGAGATCTGCTGCAAAAACATTGGTCTAGCTTTTAACTTAGCTATGATTGAACCATCATCAGATAATGACAATCTGGTATTCATTGCTCGCAAGGTATACAAGGATTTTCTACTCAAAACATCTGCCACTACATTAGCTTTTCCCGGATGATAGTCAATCACAAGATCATAATCTTTCAGTAATTTAAGCCACCTGTGCTGTCTTAAATTCAAATCTTTCTCTGACATCAAATATTTCAAACTTTTATGATCAGTGAATATGTGACATTTTTCACCAAATAAGTAATGTCTCCAGATTTTTAATGCAAACACTATGGCTGCCAATTAAAGGTCATTTGTCGGGTAGTTTATTTCATGTGGCTTTAGTTGTCTTGAAGCATAGGCTACTACTTTACCTTCTTGCATCAAAATACAGCCTAAACCATTTAACGATGCATCACTGTAAATTATAAATTCATTACCCGATTCAGGTTGAACTAACACTGGTGCTTCTATCAATAAAGCTTTTAACCTGTCAAAACTCTGCTGGCATTTATCAGACCAATCAAACTTTACATCTTTCTGTAACAAACGAGTCATCGGAGAAGCTATCATTGAAAACTTTTTACAAACCTCCGATAATAACCAGCTAATCCCAGAAAACTTCGGACTTTAGACACATTCTTCGGTGGCTTCCAATTAACAATGGCTGAAATTTTATTCGGGTCTACCATGACACCTTCAGTAGATAATATGTGCCTAAGAAAACTAACTTCCCGTAGCCAAAAGTCACATTTACTGAATTTGGCATACAATTGTTTCTCTCTCAGAGTTTGCAACACTATTCTCAAATGCTCAGCATGTTCATTTCATCTCGGGAGTAAACAAAAATATCATCTATAAATATCACCACAAACCTGTCTAAATATGGGCTTAAAATTCTATTCATGAGGTCCATAAACACTACAGGTGCATTTTCCAAACTGAATGGCATCACAAGAAACTCATAATGTCCACACCTAGTTCTAAAAGCTGTCTTGGGTACATCTGAATCTTTTACCCGTAGTTGATAGTAACCAGAATGGAGATCAATCTTTGAAAATACAGTGGCCCATTTTAACTGGTCAAACAAGTCATCAATACGAGGCAATGGATACTTGTTCTTTATTCTAACTTTGTTGAGCTGTCTGTAATCAATGCACAGCCTCAACGATCCATCTTTCTTCTTTACAAATAGAACCGGCACACCCCAAAGTGAGAAACTAGGTCAAGTAAAACCTCTGTCAATCAATTCTTACAACTGTGCTTTCAACTCTTTTAGTTCAGTAGGAGCCATCATGTAAGGTGCTATGGATATAGGTGTTGTACTCGAAACAAGATCTATAGAGAATTCCACTTCTCTATTCGGTGGTATACTAGGTAATTCTTCTGGGCATACATCAGGAAATTCACATACAACCGGCACTGACTGAATCTTTGACTCAGATACTTTAGTATCCAACACATATGCAAGATAAGCATCATAACCCTTTCTGACATATTTTTGTGCTAATATTGCTAAAATCACATTAGGTAATCCATCCAGTTTATCATATTCAACATGGAGTAATTCACCACTCTCACATTTCAATACAATATATTTCTGCTTACATTTCACCACTGCATCATATTGGGTTAACCAATCCATTCCCAAAATCACATCAAATTCATTGAATGGAAATAACATCAAGTCAGCCAAAAAGCAATAACCTTTTACCATTAACAGTCAGTTTTTACAGATTTTATCCACCATAACACACTGGCCTAGGGGGTATGAAACTTTAACCGCAAATTCAGTGGATTCAACAGGTAAATTTTTAACAGACACTAAGTTCGTGCATATGTATGAATGTGTGGAACCAGGATCAATCAATGCAGTAATATCAGTATCAATTAGAGAAAATGTACCAGTAATGACACCTGGTGCAGAGACATCTTCTCTAGCATGAATAGCATATGTTCTTGCAGGTGTCCGTGCCTCAGATTTAACTACTATATCCCTGGTAGTACCTCGACTACCACTAACATTTTTGGGGTGACGAGGTGGTTTGCCTCTCGAGACAGGATTACTAGGCTTTGGAGCTGGTTCTATTTCTTTTTCAACTCTTTCTGGACAATCTCTGAGAAAATGATCAAGTGAACCACATCCATAACAAGCTCCACTTCTAGACCAACATTCCCCATGATGAAATTTGTTACAATGTTTACATTTCGGTTTGGGAGTACCAACACTACCCACACTGGTCACAGATGGAGATGAAGACCTCAGGTTAGAACGTTGAGAGCCCCGCTCTCTTCCAAAATATCCCGTAGAGGTGGCAACACGATCATAATACTTCTTTAATTTCTTAGAATCAAATGATTGTGACTTACTCATAATTCTTTTTCCAAAAACCTGAGCCTCTCTTTCAACTTTTTTCTTCTCTTTACTTAATTCTTCAACTTTGTGTGGTCGTTCGGCCAGTACCACAAATTCCCTTATTTCGAGAATTCCAATCAAAAATTTAATGTCTTCTTTTAAACCCTCTTTAAAGCGTTTACACATCTCATCCTCAGACTGGACCCATTCTCTAGCGTATTTGCTCAATCGAACAAATTCTCGTTCATACTCAGATATAGTCATATTTCCCTGCTTGAGTTCTAAAAATTCTTCTTTTTCTGATCCATGAATCTCTGACTAACATATTTCTTTTTGAATTCAGCCTGGAAGAATTCCCATGTAACATTCTCCCTCGGTACCACTGAAGTTATGGTATTCCACCAATGATAAGTTGTGTCTTTCAGCAGAGATACTGCACATTTCAGACATTCGGCAGGTTTACAAGATAGTTCATCAAAAACCCGGATGGTACTTTCCAACCAAAATTTAGCCCTTTCCGGATCATGATCTGCGGTAGCTCTAATTTCTTCTGCCCCATATTTATGAATTTTATCTACCGGAGGCTTACCAGTTCTAGCAGGTTCAGCATCCTGTGGTACCTCAGGAACTGGTTGAGAAACAGGTGGGGGAGGTCATTGTACAGCAGGGTTTGTTATCAGATACTGTGTAAACCATTCATTCATCATTTGAAAGAAGGTTGTTTTGCCCACTTACTTTTGCCCTCAGATATGGGCCTATCACTACCAGATGCAGAAGCAACTCTTTGAACTGAAGCTGAAGCATTACTCTCAGCTTCCTCGAATTCAACTCTAGCTTGATTGGATGACATTACTATATGAAAAACACATTTAAAATGATCAGGAGACATCACACTATCACAATTTATATAATGGCATGTATAGTTAAACTCGTGTTTGCTACGTTCAATCTGAGAATCGGCTAAACTATAGCTCTGATACCACTAAATGTAACACCCTAACCTGTGTCCGTCACCAGAACAGAGTTACGA
The DNA here is from genome assembly GCA_025698515.1 of Gossypium sturtianum. NCBI lineage: Eukaryota > Viridiplantae > Streptophyta > Magnoliopsida > Malvales > Malvaceae > Gossypium > Gossypium sturtianum. The sequence continues at coordinate 65,799,447 of CM046953.1, forward strand.
AGTATTATCAGAACTTTCAAAACATTTACAAATAATTCATGTAAATTACTATTTATTAACTGAGATTATTGATATCGTCCCTTAAATAGACCCTCGAGGCCTAATACAAGTATTAGAATCGAGTCGGGACTTAATCAAAAACTCTAAGAATTTTTTGCGAAATTACAAATAAATTTCCAAGTTGCAGGGCTCACACGCCCATGTTGTCCGAGGGACACGTCCGTGTGACCCTAGGACACACCTGTGCTACAGGCCGTGTTAGACCCCGTGTAATTCTCTGACTTGTGCACACGGCCAGGCCACACGCCCATATGCTAGGCTGTGTGGTTAATCAAATTCTTTCGACATTAGGTGCAGGTTTCACATGGCCAAGACACACGCCCGTGTTCCAGGCCATGTAGCACACACGGCGGAGACACATGCCTGTGTCTCTATCCATGTACTCAATTCTGAGCTTTCTGTTTCTCAAAATTTAGGTGCAGGGGACACACGGCCTAACCACACGCCCATGTACCAGGCCGTGTGTCACACACGGTCAAGACACATGCCCTTGTGTCTAGCCGTGTGGACGAAATAAAGCCATTTCTAGTTTCATCTCTCACCCAAAAATCACACCAATGACTTGCACTAATGCTTACATCCAAGTACCAATCAATTCAAGCATTTAAATTAAGCAATTTCCATCATTCAACATGGCATACATGTTTATATTCTTACCTTGATTTAATCTAGTCATTAGCATCTTTATCACATTCACTTAAATCAAATGTGTGATTAACATAATAATCTACTTCATAATACCAAAACAGACCATTACTAGCCATTCTAATAGCTAGGATACAAAACATCATTATCAAGCCAATTAAGGCCAAGTTAACCAATACATGCCATTATACCAAAATGATTTGCTATTTATATACCCAAAATAAGCTAGTGGAGAGCGTGATGATGCTCCAATAATCTCCAACCTTTGCGAGCTTCTGAGCACTATAAAGTAGGGGAAAATAAAATAGAGTAAGCATTACATGCTTAGTAAGTTCGTATAACGGAAAACTAAACTTACTGACCCTGTTTATTAAATGTAAGCATACAATAACATGTTTTCCATCAACTTGGCAAAATTGCCTAAATACAAACATTCAATCAAACATGTTAGTCACAAAATTTTCATATACATCAAGTAAACATAGATGAGCTCATCATGCCATATTCTTTCAAGACATTATCATTCCATCTCATAATTCTCTCATCTTACCAAGAGTTTTGTCCGTTGAACCATTGAAGTTCTGATGGATGCTCAAGTGGTACACTCGAGGTGTACGATTCAATAACCCATCAATTCTTTTTCAAGAGTACCCATTAGGGCACTTAATCAAGGAACACACTCTCGAGCCACATAACATATAATAGGATTACTAGTCCAGGCTAAATCCTTTATTTAACGTATGCTCAGAAGAGGTCAATTAGGATTACCAGTCCAGGTTAAATCCTAATTGTAACGTATACTCGAGAGGTATTATATCAAGATTACCCGTCCGGGCTAAATCCTTTCTATAATGAGGTCAATAGGATTACTCGTCCGAGCTAAATTTGTAATAGCCTGATTTAAGGCCTAGTCAGAATAGTGGTTGCGAGACCACAAATCTGAAGTAGAAAAATATGTTTTATGGTTTTTATGAGGTTTATGATATGTTTGCATGGTTGTGAGAAAATTTCATGAAGAATTTTTATGATTTAGTGATCAATTTATCTTTTAGGACTAAATTGCTAAAATTGATAAAAATGAGATTCTAGAAGTTTTAAGTATGAGATAGCATTAGAAATTTTATTGGAGGTCCTTATTTAGTAATTATACCATTATATCTTATGATGGACAAAAATGGGCATGGAAGGGAAAAATCTCAAGGAAGGGCTTTAAGGGCATTTTAGTCATTTTGTTAATAAATTAATAAAAAGGGGAAAAGAAGACAAAATTGGTGTCCATCTTCCTCCCCATTGCCGAAAATTTCAAGGAGCTATAGCTAGGGTTTCTTTTACTTTCAAGCTTGATTGTAAGTACCTCCTAGCCCCGTTTTTTATGCTCTTCGTATTTTTGAAATCCTCGTAGCTCGATTTAGCTATTTCTACCACTATTTTGAGCTAGGGTTTATGTTTAAAATTTTACCCGTGGATGACATACATGTATTTTGATGTCTAGTGGTAGAATATGAAAGTTTGAAGTGTGATAAACAACTTTTGCCAGATGATTTTTTGTGAAATTGATAAAAAGGACCTATTTGCAAAAGATGAAATAATATGTGTATAGAATGTAAAATAGTTGAAATTTTGGGTTGCTATAAGAGAGGTTATGAATCGGCTAGGCTTGGGTGTGAGAAAAATGAACACATTTCATCATACGAGCCTAGGGACTATTTTGTAAATATGTGAAAGTTTAGGGGCAAAATTATAATTTTTTCCAAAGTATGATTTATGGGCTGTTTTAGTCAATGTGAAAATTAAATAAGTGAAATTTTTCATTATAGAGCAAGAAACACGAAGTCCGGACTTAAACCGAGGAAAGAACAAGGTGGTAGACTAAATTTAACAACTATACATATTTTGGTACCAAGGTAAGTTTGTGTGTAATAAATCAACATCATGTTATTATGCTTTTAAATGCTTGATATTACGTGAGATGTGTATATTCTTTATACGAAATTGGTTAATGAGATTTCGATGAAAATATGATGAAGTTTTATTATGTCGAAGTCCCGGTTGAACCTTAGGAATAGAAAGGATACCCTTGTCACGACATGAGATTAATAAGGTCCCGTATAAGACCATATCTGGGATATGGCCTCGACACCGAATTGAGATCCCGTGTTAGACCATATCTAGGATATGGCATCGGCATCGATTAGTGATTCCGTGTACGACCACGTCTGGGACCTGGCTTTGGTATGATATCGTGTAAGACCATGTCTGGGGCATGGCATCGATATATGATCTCGTGTAAGACCATATCTGGGATATGGCGTCGACATCGATATGAGATCCCGTATAAGACCATATCTGGGATATGGCATCGGCATCGACATGTGATCCCATGTAAGACCATATCTGGGATATGGCATTGTTATCTTACTATGTGAGTGACAATTTCCGAGTATCCCTCAATATTCCAAGTGGTTCAACGGGGTAAGGTGATAAAGTTTATGTTAAAGATGAAAAAAGGGCTAAAGATATATGATGAAGAGGTACAGGTACATATGTGAAACTCACGAGAAATGAGTCTGGTATGTGATATGTGATTGGTAAGAGTGAGCATGAGTAAGCCATGTCAATGTTACTTGAGAATTTTGTGTTAATCCATGATGTAATATGTAGATATTATTACAAGATTTTTTGTTGTTATCTATTGCATGCAAACTTACTAAGCTTTATGCTTACTCCCTCTCTTTTCCCTTTTCTTGTAGTATCACCAAGCTAGCTCGGGGATCGAGGGCGTAGGAGCTCGATTCACACTATCAAACAATTCTTTTGGGTATAGTAAAGTTTGATTATTTTGGGTATGGCATGTATAGAAACTTGGTCATTTTGTTATATGTCATATTGTTTAGTCAAGGTGTTGGCTATTAATGTTACTTATTCCATTTTGTAATTGGCCATTGGAATTGGTCAATACTTGTTAAGTTATATCTATTCAATGATGATGAAATTCATGAAGTGTAAGCTTGTGCAATTGAACGAGTAAAGTGTGAAGTATATGCATGATGAATGCAGTGTGAATTTATGTTGTGGATGTCTTGATTGTGAATATTAGTGGTGCATTATTGTTATGTTATGTGTTGATAGAAATGGCATAAATGTGGTTGCTTTTCAGGGTGGAAAATGGCTTGGTAAATAGCCTTATAGTTGTCCACACGGGTAGACACATGGGTGTGTGTCTAGGCCGTGTGTGACACACGGTCTGCCTTATGGACGTGTAGCCTGGCCGTGTGTCCCCTGCATCTAATTTGTGAAAAATTCAGTTCGTCACACGAGCTAGCACACGGGCGTGTGACTCGGCCGTGTGACCCTAAGTGTTTTCTGACGTCATAAATAGAATGTCAAGGTTTTCACAAACGGGCGTGTCATGGCCGTGTGAGGGACACGGGTCATAGATACGGGCATTTTCCAGGCCGTGTGAAAACCCCTATAGGTTCGAAATGAAAAATAAAATTCGCACAGACTAGGGAAATGGGCGTGTGTGACCACACGACCTGCCCATACGGGCATGTTCCTTTCCGCACGGGCGTGTGGCCCTGTTTTGAGTAAAAATTTTCTAAGTATTCGTAAGCTTCTGGTTCAGTCCCGATTCGTACTATTTGTAAGTTTCGGGTCTTGGAGGCCCGTAATAGGGACTATATGATTATGAATGAAAAGTTTTAAGTTGGAATGAAAATTTATGGTTGATTTTGTATGATCTAAGTAAGTTAAGTACGGTAATACCTCGTACCCGGTTCCGGTGTCGAATACGGGTAAGGGATGTTAAAAAATCCGTCAGCAACAAATGCAGGACCTCATGCATTTTGGGAAAGCACATATATTCATCGGAATTCAATATTCAAATGGAACTGAACCCCTTTTTCAACCATTTCAAGCATGTATTCATTCTTATATCGTAACATCCAAGCAATTCACATAAATAATAATCACATTTCATACAACACAACACTTAATTTAACATAATTACATGCTCGATTAAGTTACACGAACTTACCTTGACACTTGTTCGCGTATAAAATCTACTAATCCGAAACCTTTTCTCTCCCTCGGTCTAACCTCAAATTTGTGTTGTCCGGATCTATATAAATAACTTTAACCATCAATTTCACACATTTCATATTCATTTGGACTCAATTTACGTCCTAGGCAAAATTATCATTCTGCCCCTAACTTTTCCATAAATTCCAATTTCGTCCCTAGGCTCGAAAAATGAAATTTATGCAATTTACTCCCTATTCCAAGCCTAACCGAAGTTTCAATATAGAATTTACAGCACATATTTACTATAAATTTCAAAATTTTTCATCAATTTTCACAACTTTACATTTTAGTCCCTAAATCATGTTTTCATCAAAAAACACTTTGTAAAAGTTGTTTATCTATCAACAACCTTTCATTTTCTACCATATATTTCAAATTTTCAGCATTTTCATCCATGACCCAAATTTCATACTTTAATAACTCTTCAAATTGATCTCCCAAATAGATAGATTAAGCTATCTTGATTTCAAAAATATCAAAATTACTAAAAACGAGACAAGAAAACTTACCCAATTAAGCCATGAAAGTTTCTTCTCTTTCTCCTACGGTTTCCATGTATATTTGGTTGAAGATGACATAAAAATAAGATGATATCTTTTATCATCTTTTAATTAATTTAATTATTTCAATTTCTAATTTAGTCCTTGCCCTTTTTCTAAATTTCCATGGATGAGTCACCAAAATATCTACATACTTTTCTTTAATGGTCTAATTACCATATAAGGACCTCAAGTTTTGAATTCCATAGCTATTTAATCCTTATAGCTACCAGAATTCAACTTTTTCATTTTATGCGATTTAGTCCTTCTCATAATTAAGCACATAATCAATAAAATTTTCTTATTGAAATTTTCACATGACATATTTATCATAATACGGACCATGTAATAAAAAAAAAAAATTTATTTTCGAATCGAATTTGTGGTCTTGAAACCACTGTTCCGATTTCACTGAAAAATGGGCTGTTACAGTTGTTGTTGGTTCGAAAAAGATGTATGGACCTTAAAACTACAGAAGGTGAGTTAATGTAACACTCCTAACCCGTATCCGTTGCCGGATTAGGGTTACGAGACATTACCGAGCAGAACACAGCTCAAAACATGCATTCATTGCATGTTTCATGCTTTGTAAATCAATCACATCAATACACATATCCTATTCAAATTTCGAAACTTAATACTACTTTATTCATATCGTTCGCATATTAAAATTTTCTTTCAAGCTTATAACATTACAAAACATATATCGAGCATATCACAAAACATACATTTCATAAACTGAATATCAAACATATCACTTCAAAACACGCGTATATTAAACTTAATAATCTTTTAACAAAGATTTATAAGCCAAAGCACATTCGGCATAAGCAACTTCACTAAATTGTCAAGCATAAAATTTTAAACATCAAAGTCATGTGCGCATTTTACCTAATCAATATGAATCATTTTAAAAAAATGCATAATTCAAATCATAGTATACTCAACTTGCAAATTCATTAACCAAGCCAACCCACATATACTTAGCCATTCATCTCATGAACTATTTGACTAGCACATTAATCAAGTTAAATTATCCACACGACATACTAGACATATAAATATATATATTTTACACATAGACAAGCATCATTTCAAAACCAAATACACCTCTTCTCTTATCACAAGTTTATGCACGTATTTATCATCACAAACCTAATCAAGATATCCAAACCAAAATTGATCTTATCATAGATATTTACATCTATTAGCTAACATGACACACGCATTTATGTATATATATATATTCAATTTACCTATCTTTAGCCGAATATGAATGTGCATCATTTACTAATTCTAACCCTATTTATAAGTCAATTATACATCAATCTATAAGTCTATAATTAGCCGAACCAAATACTAATTTCACAAATCATAGCAAAATCATCACATAGCATTTAAAACCACACCAAAACAATTTATCAAAACAATCAAGTAGCATATTCATCTCTTACTTCACCAACCGTGTCTAATAGACAATTACCAACAATGACATAAACTTTACTTAACCAATATAACACATATCATTAACCGATCATACATTCATCCCTTATCTCATTACTACACTGAATTGTAAGTCCATCCATTACAAGCATATATCAATATTAATTAATTTATAAGTCATTCATGACATATTCAATCAAACCATATAATTAAAATATCATTCATGAATTCATGGAACATACATACCAAAACAAACTTATACCATGACCGAAAATGCACAAACATAAACATTATTTCAAGCCATTTTTGCATGGCTTTATAAATATACAAATTCAAAATTCAACCAAAAAAATACTAGCCTATACATGCCATAAGTTTGTAATTCAAGCTTTTAAAATACCGAAACAGCGATCGATAGTGTGACGAATTTCCTTGACGATCCCCGAGCTCGTAACTAGTTTTCCAAAATCTGTAAAACAATGAACAAATACACACACAGTAAGCTTAAATAGCTTAGTAAGTCATAAGCAAATAATTTATCAAAGAACATATATGATTCATACAAGTAGGCCAAATACTTCCAATCTCAAATACATGTATTATACAACAACACTTACCTTTATTTCCAAACTTCATATAAACTCAAACATACATGAATCGTTTAATTCGAACTCACATTCGGTTATGCCGTATTATTGCCTGTTGAACCGTTCGGAATCAAATAGGATACTCGGATAACTCAAAAAGCTCGTACAATGCCAACGTCCCAGACGTGGTCTTACATGTAATCAAATATCGATGCCACTATCCCAGAGAGGGTCTTACACGAAATTATGTACGATGCCGATGTCCCAGACATGGTCTTACACGTAAATCTCAAGTCGATGCCAACGTCCCAAACATGGTCTTACACGAAATCACATATCGGAATCCTATGTCATGACATATGTATCCTAACTATTCCTAAGGTTTGTACGGGGATTTCAGACGTCGTAATTCGATCGATTCAAGCACATAATTAATTCTCCCATGCTTATATCAAATTCGGCATATACAAAAATATATTTAATAATTCAATTTAGCACTTATAATTCATATACATTCAAAATTAATGACATTTATTTACTTATGAACTTACCTCGTACGAAGACGAACGAACCGGGATGACTATTCGACAACTTTAGATTTCCCCCGATCTAATTCTGATTTCCTCTTTTCTTAATCTAATTCAATATAAATTTAACTTGTTTATTCATAAATTCATTCAAATTCATCCAAAAACACATAAATGGGAAATTTTGCACTTTAGCCCCTAACATTTCACATTTTTACAATTTAGTCCCCAATTCAATACAACACAAAATATTCAAAATTTCAATATGCCCAAGCTTGGCCAAATATCCCCTAGGTCCCTACCAGCCCATTTATTTCATTTATTTCACATTTTGACCCCTCGATTTACAAATTTCTCAATTTAATCCTTAATACACATTTTTATCAAAAAATCACTTAATTAAACATGATAATCTAACAACATATAATTATTTTTCATCATCAAACAATAAAAATTCAAGCTATCAACAATTGCAAATCACAAAATCCACAACCAATTCAAAAATTCAAGCATGGGCTAGCTAGTATTCAAAGCAACGATCTCAAAAACGTAAAAATTATCAAAAATCGAACAAATTACATACCTAAATCAAAGAAGACAAAGGTCGAACCTAGCTTGCTCAACAATGGTGTTTTTCTCCTTTAACTTTCGACAATAGTGAAAAAAAAAGATGAACAAAATGTTGTTTTATTTTAATTTAATAACATTATTTCCAAATTACTAAATTGCCATTAATGAAAACATTTAAAATTCATATAATGGATGACCATTTATGTAATACTCCACTAACTATGGTTTAATCACATCTCAAGGACCTCATATTTAATAAACCATAGCAAATAAATACTTTAACAAATAGAAAGCCACTTTTGTATTTTACGCGATTAAGTCCTTTTATCAAATTAACTAACCAATAGGTAAAATTAAATCACGATATTTTCACAAAAATCAATTAACATGCTATAAACAGCAAAAATAATATTAAAATAATTTTACGACTTTGGATTTGTGGTTTCGAAACCACTATTCCAATTTAGCCAAAACTGGGCTGTTACAGTTAAGGTGAGTCTTCATCCTGACTCATTTATATGAACTGTTCAAATAAGAAGTATATTTATTTACATACATAAATGGGGTGAAGATGTTTGCTAAAACTGGTAAGGTATGAGTAAAGTAAAGATAAGAGAAGTGTCGTAATAAAATGTATAAAGTTTATTTAAAGAAATGATGTTTGATAAGTAGGCAAATAAGGTACGGTATACGAGATGTACGAGCCAGTAAAGAGGTGATCATCTGGGTAAGTGAATGTTGAGCTAAATTTTTATTGTGAAGCCTCTGGTAGGGCAATTTTAGTGCTAACCAGACTGGCATATCATAGTTTGAAATCGAGTATAAGACCATGAGGTAGAGGCTCATGGCAGCTTGGTATGATTTGGAAACTTTCATGGTGTAGCCTCTAATAAAATAAAGATTGGATTGGAAGAACACGATAAATGAATGTATATAAGACCATGTGGTTAAGACCCATGGCACAATATGATATGATTGTATGTATGTTCATGGTGTAGCCATTGATAATGTATAAATCAAATGGCAGATCACGATACATGAAATTCTATATAAGCCCATGAGGTAGAAATCCATGGCATCTTCTGTGAAGTCCGCCGAGATAGTAAACACGAGATTTTGTATGATGCCTTTATAGTGCATTCTGTTTGGCCTTTACGGCGTGCTCTGCCATGTATGTCTGGTAAGTTGTGTCTATTTGTCTTTATGGTAAGATATGGATAAATTTCGTTAGTTATGTAATAAGTTTTGTAACAGCTCGATTTAGGGCCTACTCGGAATAGTGGTTGCGAGACCATAAATTCGAAGTAGAAATATGTGTTTTATGGTTTTTACGAGGTTTATGAAATGTTTGCATAATTTTGTAAAATTTCATGAAGAAATTTTATAATTTGGTAATAAATTGATTGTAACATTCCCAAACCCGGCCCATTCACTACGACCGAGTCTGGTTATGTTAGTGAAAATATGTTTCTTTACTAAGAATTTACAACATTTCTCAAAATATATAAAGCCCATTTGGAAATTAAGTTGTTGGAATAAATTTGTCTTTAATATAAACCAACCATAATTTAAAATAATAAAATAGTTCTCAAAAATAAATAAAAGTCAGAAGGCCCTTATTACATCCATATTTAAAACCAATTACTTAACATAAATAAGCTTTAAAATATTTCAACTCTTCTTTCTGCATGGGCCACCATGTGTCCTCTCCGATCCCGGTCCGATTCTACGCATCACCTGAAATGGTTAAAGAAAAGAGTGAGTCCACTGACTCAGTGCATAACCATAACACAGATTTCCACACGTATGGGTCTAACCCATACCCACACGCTTCTCGTAACAAAATCATGCAAGAATGCATCTCAAACCCAACCTCTTTGTCCAACCGTGACACCAACCTTAGCAGACTCCTCGCCCAAGGCCGTGGCTAACCCACCACTGATCACCTCGTGATCCATAAACCTTACCTTGGCAAACTCGCTGCTCAAGGCCGTGGCTGAGCCACCGATCAACCAAAGTGATCCCAACATCATAATCTGTCTATGGTGACGCACATAGCCATCAACCGCCGAGATGGGCACCTAGCCAACATCTCCCTTGAGGTAGCACGAAGCTAACCATCAAGCGCTAATGCAGCCTGAGCTGACATTAGACCACGTACATCATGTGTACACCCTTCCTTTCTCCATCCAATCCAAATCCCATGCAAGTTATGTAAATGCCACATGTTAAGTCATCATATAAATAAGCATACAACTCATATCAATACCACACCAAATATATATATATAACACAATAACCTAACATCACCAGTTTACTCACCTGTTATCCGATTATCCACAATAAGCATTAGCAAGCAATTAACTGAAGGAAATAGTGCGATGATTACGCACCTTAACACCTGTAGTTCTATGCTTTCGATCCCTAAGCTATCGCTCAAACAAACGACAGCTATCTGCCTATAGCTATCCCCTGCTGTTGGCCCACACCCCGGTGGCCAATCCCGAACTGCCGAGACAGCCCTCTTCATGAACTTCGGGATAGGGACCTTTCCTTGCCCACTCTGACTGGTTGTGGCCTCCATCAAAAAGCTTAATCAGGTAAACAGGTTAACCTCCAAAACACCACTTAAGTACTTAATCTTACTAACTAGCCTTACCTCACCGTGATCAAATCCTGAATGCTCTTACAACATTTGATGAATCCGACCTAAGGGTCCCTTCTTACCGCTCCTACTTGCTGGCTACACAAGAAAGAATTACCACACTAAGACCACAAGAACATTCGCCAACCACCACTAGAACAAGGAGGAAGGTTTCGGAAAAAGTTGAGGAGAGATTCGGCTCAAGGAGTTTCGGTAAAAGTGTTTAAGGAAGAGAAAGAAAGATGCCTAGATGCTTTCGGTTTTGAAGGAACAAGGAAGGGATAAAAGAAAGGGTGAAGGATTCGGCCACTTGGAAAATGTGAGAGCAAAAGAATTTGGAGAAGAAGGTTTGGCAACCAAAGGAATTTGGGAGGCAAAATTCGGCAAGGAGAGAAAGCAAATGATGAATGAAAATGAACACCTCCCCTATTTATACTATTCACCAAGCTCCAACCTCCCACAAAAAAAATCCTCAAATCTCCTAAAACACCTCCTTCCATCCATTCAAAATAATTTGAATGAGTCAAACCTACCTAGCTGAATTTAAAAAGAGAAGACCAAGTCTTTCTCCACCTTTCAAGCCTTCAAAACCGTCCACCACCAATCCTTAATGACGCAAAAACAAGGCCTCACACTGCTGCCCTTGCGAATAGAACCGAGACCCCTTCTAGCTCCCCGAGGCGTCACTTCCCCATGCCTTATGTGGCGCCTCCTTGCCACTCGCCACACCAATCTTTATGCCAAAACTCCACCTAAATTTCTCTTAAGGCCCCCTCCATCCAAGCCCCCTTTTAGCCCCTAAAACTAAAAATTTTCCTAAGGCATCTACCACCACCTAGGGTTCTCGGGACCCCTAAAACTTACCCAACCACACACTAAAGTGTGCCAACCCCGAGCTAAGCACCAAACGCCTAACCCCTAAAACCAGGTGTTACAATTCTACCCTCCTTAAAATAATTTCGCCCTCAAATTACTTGTCTAAACTAACACCACACTACACTATAGTGCGCAGACTGATCTTAAAGAGCTAACATACTTTACGAGCAACAAAACAAATAAATCCACCAAAGCGCCTCTACCACGTCCACGAGTATTGCGGCCACGCCCTAGAACTCATATCTAGCGCCTCGATTTAGTCTGTTTAGAAAGTTTTATGCATTAGAAATTCTTGTTTCACTTTGTTTATCCACGAGCAATTTTATGAAAAGCAAGATATTTAGAAGTAGTTCTTTCGAGCAATCAAGTTTCATACCCTACCCAGAGGTAATTTCGTCATTTTCCTATAAGAGGTATTTGGTAATAACTCAGTGGTCAATTTTGAAAAATAGTTTTCCAACTTAAAGATATTTCAAAATTCACAAAATCTCGAGGGTCATCTTGAAAATTTGTGTTTCAACCCGGATGTGTTGCAAAATTTCGTAAATCGGGGTTATTTTAGAAAGTTTGGAAATCATGGGCATTTTCAGTAAATTCTCCAAATCGGAATATCACAATATTTCACAAAAATAGAATTTTCTCGATATTTGGTAAAATAGGAATATTTCAGTAAAAGTTGAGAGAGAAAGTGAATATTTAGAAACCAAGGGCATTTCGTAACTTTATCAAACTGGGGTATTTTCAGTAAATTTTCACAAACCAAGATATCTTAATATTTGAAAACTTGAGATTTTGGTATTTTACCAAGTAAAAAGCATTTTATCAAAAATTGAGGGTAGAACGGTAATTTTATAACACAGGGGCATTTTTGTAATTTTGCCACTAGGGGCATTTTGGTAATTTTGTAATTCGACAGACGTCTTTCAAAATCAGATTTAGGGTTTCACAAACCAAAGGGGTAAGTTGATAATTTTAAAACAGGGAATTTAAAACAATCAGGCCAAATCCCTTTCGGGTTTTAATAATTGGTTTAGCCTATGAACAAGTCCTCTTGGTTAAGGTGAACCGTAGCTACGCACCAGGTAGGATTCAAGTAAAGAGGAGGTGAGTCGCTAGGACTGCTTAAATACCAAGCTCTTACTGAATACCATTCCTAGACATGCGTACAGTGGTTGCCACACCTTAACTCGACGACTAACTTCACAGGTTTGTTTAGTAGCCTTAAGTTTTATGCATATGTTTGAGTACACTAATCCTAGGGTCCAACAGATCCTAGTATTCTTTTCTACGAGCCCAAACTAACTCCAAATCAATTCATACAAACAAATCACTTCAAGAAAGTCCGAAGTACTTACCTGGTGGACTTCGGGTCGGAGGTACAGGTGCCATGCCAGAATAACCTGAAAAACCTTTTTATAAAAGCCCATTTTTTTTTCAAAAAGTCCATTTGAAAACTGTTTTGGGCCCAAACCCTCAAAGCCGAGTTTTGAACCGGGCTCTGATACCAAACTGTAACATTCCAAAACCCGGCCCATTCACTACGACCGAGTCTGGTTATGTTAGTGAAAATATGTTTCTTTACTAAGAATTTACAACATTTCTCAAAATATATAAAGCCCATTTGGAAATTAAGTTGTTGGAATAAATTTGTCTTTAATATAAACCAACCATAATTCAAAATAATAAAATAGTTCTCAAAAATAAATAAAAGTCAGAAGGCCCTTATTACATCCATATTTAAAACCAATTACTTAACATAAATAAGCTTTAAAATATTTCAACTCTTTTTCTCGCATGGGCCACCATGTGTCCTCTCCGATCCCAAATCCGATTCTACGCGATCACCGAAATGGTTAAATAAAAGAGTGAGTCCACCGACTCAGTGCATAACCACAACACGATTTCCACACGTATGGGTCTAACCCATACCCACACGATTCTCGTAATAAAATCATGCAAGAATGCATCTCACCAACCCATCTTGTCCAACCGTACACCAACCTTAGCGGACTCCTCGCCCAAGGCCGTGGCTAACCCACCACCGATCACCTCGTGATCCATAAACCTTACCTTGGCAAACTCATTTGCTCAAGGCCATGGGTGAGCCACCGATCAACCAAAGTGATCCCAACATCATAATCTGTCTACGGTGACGCACTTTATAGCCATCAACCGCCGAGATGGGCACCTAGCCAACATCTCCCTTGAGGTAGCACGGTTAACCATCAAGCGCTAATGCGACTGAGTGACATTAGACCACGCACATCATGTGTACACCCTTCCTTTCTCCATCCAATCCAAATCCCATGCAAGTTATGTAAATGCCACATGTTAAGTCATCATATAAATAAGCATACAACTCATATCAATACCACACCAAATATATATATATAACACAATAACCTAACATCACCAGTTTACTCACCTGTTATCCGATTATCCACAATAAGCATTAGCAAGCAATTAACTGAAGGAAATAGTGCGATGATTACGCACCTTAACACCTGTAGTTCTATGCTTTCGATCCCTAAGCTATCGCTCAAACAAACGACAGCTATCTGCCTATAGCTATCCCCTGCTGTTGGCCCACACCCCGGTGGCCAATCCCGAACTGCCGAGACAGCCCTCTTCTTGAACTTCAGGATAGGGACCTTTCCTTTCCCACTGATTGGTTGTGGCCTCCATCAAAAGCTTAATCAGTGTAAACAGTTAACCTCCAAAACACCACTTAAGTACTTAATCTTACTAACTAGCCTTACCTCACCGTGATCAAATCCCTGAATGCTCTTACAACATTTGATGAATCCGACCTAAGGGTCCCTTCTTACCGCTCCTACTTGCTGGCTACACAAGAAAGAATTACCACACTAAGACCACAAGAACATTGGCCAACCACCACTAGAACAAGGAGGAAGGTTTCGGAAATAGTTGAGGAGAGATTCGGCTCAAGGAGTTTCGGCAAAAGTGTTTAAGGAAGAGAAAGAAAGATGCCTAGATGCTTTCGGTTTTGAAGGAACAAGGAAGGGATAAAAGAAAGAGTGAAGGATTCGGCCACTTGGAAAATGTGAGAGCAAAAGAATTTGGAGAAGAAGGTTTCGGCAACCAAAGGAATTTGGGAGGCAAAATTCGGCAAGGGAGAGAAAGCAAATGATGAATGAAAATGAACACCTCCCCCCCTATTTATACTATTTCGCCAAGCTCCAACCTTCCAAAAAAAAATCCTCAAATCTCCTAAAACACCCTCCTTCCATCCATTCAAAATAATTTGAATGAGTCAAACCTACCTAGCCGAATTTAAAAAGAGAAGACCAAGTCTTTCTCCACCTTTCAAGCCTTCAAAAACCGTCCACCACCAATCCTTAATGACGCAAAAACAAGGCCTCACCTGCTGCCCTTGCGAATAGAACCTGAGACCCCTTCTAGCTCCCTGAGGCGTCACTTCCCCCATGCCTTATGTGGCGCCTCCTTGCCACTCTGCCACACCAATCTTTATGCCAAAACTCCACCTAAATTTCTCTTAAGGCCCCCTCCATCCAAGCTCCCCCTTTTAGCCCCTAAAACTAAAAATTTTCCTAAGGCATCTACCACCACCTAGGGTTCTCAGGACCCCTAAAACTTACCCAACCACACACTAAAGTGTGCCAACCCCCGAGCTAAGCACCAAACACCTAACCCCTAAAACCAGGGTGTTACATTGATTCATTAGGACTAAATTGCAAAGATTGAAAAATATGATATTCTAGAAGATTCAAGTATGAGATAGTAATAGAAAAATTATTAGAGGTCCTTATTTAGCAATTAGACCATTATATTTGATGATGGACAAAAATAGACATGGGAAGGAAAAATCTCAAGAAAATGGCCTTAAGGGTATTTTGGTCATTTGGTTAATAAGTTAATTAAAAGGGAAAACAAGTCAAAAATTGTGTCCATCTTATTCAACCTTGGCCAAAAATTTCAAGCTCACCATAGCTAGGGTTTTGTCATCTTTCAAGCTTGATTGTAAGTACCTCCTAGCCTCGTTTTTGATGTTCTTCGTATTTTTGAGATCATCGTAGCTCGATTTAGCTATTTCTAGCAATATTTTGAGCTAGGGTTCATGTTAAAAAATTTACCCATGCATTACATACATGTATTTTGATGTTTAATGGAGGGCTATGAAATTTTGATGTATGATAAACATCTTTTTCTAAGTGATTTTCATGAAAATTTCATAAAAAAGGACTTAGTTGTAAAAAGTGATAAAATGTGAGGTAAAAATTAGTTTTGAAGGAAAGTGTGAGCTGTTATAAGCTCAATAAATGTTCGGCTAGGCTTGGGTAACCAAGAAAATGAGTACATTTCATTATACGAGTCTATAGACCATTTTGTAAATATGTGAAAGTTTAGGGGCAAAATTGTAATTTTTCCAAAGTATGATACATGAGTTATTTTAGTCAATGTGATTATTAAATAAGTTAATTTATCATTATAGATCAAGAAACACGAAGTCTGGACCGAAACCGAGGAAAGAACAAGGTGGTGGACTAAATCGAACAACTATACATATTTTGTAACCGAGGTAAGTTTGTGTGTAATAAATCAACGTAATGTTAATATGTTCTAATATGCTTGATATCATGAGAAATGCATATTATCTCTATGGAATTGATTAATGAGGTAACGATGAAAGTATGATGAAATTATATTATGTGAAAGTCTCGGCTGAACCTTAGGAATAGAAAGGATACCATTTTCATGACATGAGATTAAGAGGGTCCCGTATAAGACCATGTTTGGGACATGGCTTCGGTACAAAAAATAGATCTCGTATAAGACCATATCAGGGATATGGCATCGGCATCATGTAATAATCCTGTGTAAGACCACGTCTGGGACCTAGCTTCGGTATGAAATCGTGTAAGACCATGTCTGGGACATGGCGTCAATATACGATCTCGTATAAGACCATATCTAGGATATGGCATCGACATTGAGATATGAGATCCCGTGTAATACCATATCTGGGATATGGCATCGGCATCGAGATGTGATCCCATGTAAGACCATATCTGGGATATGGCATTAGCATCTTATTATGTGTATGATGAGTTCAAGTATCCTTCAATATTCCAAGTGGTTCAACGGGATAAAGAGCTCAGTCTATATTCAAGATGATGAAAGTTCTAAAGTCATGTGATGAGTGTTACAGGTACATATGAGTAACTTATGAGAAATGAGTTCGATAAGTGATACGTGATTGGTAAGAGTAAGCATGAGTAAGTTATGTCAAAGTGCTTGAGAACTTGTATTAAAACTCAATGTAATGTATGGATGTTATCATAAGATTTATGTTTCTATTTATTTCATGCAAACTTACTAAGCTTTATGCTTACTCCTTCTCTTTTCCCTTTTCCTTGTAGTATCGCCAAGCTAACTCGGGGATCGTAGGACGTCGAAGTTCGGCTCACACTATCAAGCTATTCTTTTGGTATAGTAATGTTAATTATTTTGGGTATGGCATGTATAGGAACTTAGTCATTTTGTTATATGTCATATTGGTTAGCCAATGTGTTGGCTATTAATATTACTCAATTCATTTTGTTAATGGCTATTGAAATTGGCCAAAACTAGCTAAGTTATATCTATCCAATGGTGATGAATTTCATGAAGAGCAAGTTTGTGTAATTGAATGAGTCAGATATGAAGCATGTGCATAATGTCATAGTGTGTAGTTAAGGTATGGATGTCTTAATAGTGAATGTTAATGGGACATTATTTTTAAGTTGAGTGTTGCATGAAATGGTATGAATGTGGTTGCTTTTCAGGGTGGAAAATGGCTTGGTAAATAGCCTTGCATTTGTCCACACAGATAGACACACGGACGTGTGTCTAGGCCATGTGTGACACATGGTCAGCCCTATGGGCGTGTTGGTAGGCCGTGTGTCCCCTATATCTAATTTGCGAAAAATTTAGTTCGTCACACGGGCTAACACATGGGCGTGTGGCTTGGCCGTGTGACCCAAAGTGTCTGCTGATGTCATAAATAGAATACCCCTTATTTTGGACACGGCCTAAAGCACGGGCGTGTGATATGCCACACGGGCGTGTCACTTCTCTCATACGGGCGTGTAGCCCTGTCTTAGGCAAAAAATTTCTAAGTGCGTGTAAGTTTTCGGTTCAATCCTAAACTAGTCCATATGTATGTTTAGGGTCTCGTAGACCTATAATAGGAACGTTATGATTTTAAATGAAAAGTTTTAAGTTGGAATGAAAAATTTACGGCCCAATATCGTATGATTAAGTAAGTTAAGTTTAGTAATGCCTCGTACCCTATTTCGGCGTCGGATACAGGTAAGGGGTGTTACATTTAGTGGTATCAGAGCTATGGTTTAGTCGATTCTCAGACTAACCTAGCATGTGTACAAGTTTAGCTATACATGCCATGCGTATGAGTATTTATATAATGATAGTGTGACGACTCCTGATGATTTAAATTATGTTTTCATATAGTAAATGGATCCTGACAGAGCTGTGGCGGATGAAGTAGAGAGTAACGCACTGGCCCCCGCCCAAGGGACGGTGCCAACTAAAAATGAGAATAGACCAATAACTGTGAGTCAGAGAGGAGGAGAGGAGGCTAAGGAAGCCTTTCTCCACATGATGAATGTCTGGTATACGGAGTTCATTTGAACGAACCCGAACGCCCAACCCCCTCCACCCCCACCTATCCCTCAACCTACCCCTGTAGCTCCCCAAGTCGTAGAAGTAGTAAGAAGGGAAAAGCCCCCGGTTGATAGGTTTCAGAAACAAGGAGCTGAGGAATTTCGAGCTAATAAAGATGACGATCCGGAAAGAGCAGAATTTTGGCTTGAAAATACTATTAGAGTATTTGATGAACTATCTTGCACACCCGAGGAGTGTATGAAATGTGTGGTGTCTCTCTTAAGAGACTCGGTTTACCAGGGGTGGAATACCCTTGTGTCGGTTGTGCCAAGGGAGAAGGTTAATTGGGAATTTTTCCAAGAAGAGTTTCGAAAGAAGTACATTAGCCAAAGGTTTATCGATCAAAAAAGAAAAGAATTCCTTGAGCTAGAACAAGGTCGAATGACGGTAACCAAATACGAACGTGAGTTTGTAAGGCTCAATAAATATGCTCGGGAGTGTGTATCCACTGAAACCATTATGTGTAAAAGGTTTGAGGAAGGATTAAATGAGGATATCCGATTGTTTGTTGGCGTTCTAGAACTAAAGCAATTTGTTGTGCTAGTAGAGAGAGCGTGCAAGGTCGAGGAATTGGCCAAAGAGAAAAAAAAGGCTGAAATCGAGTCTCGTAACTCGAGGAAGAGACAATTGGGAAAGTCATTTCAATCCTCATCCAAGAAATCAAGAGAGTTTACTATTCGATCAGCCACTTCAGCTGGGTTTTCAAACCGAGGTAAAGGTAAATAGTACTCGGGTTCTAAAGCTCAGACCACCTCAATTGCTAGTGTTGGTAATGCTCGACCAAGTAGACCAGAATGTTCACAGTGTGGCAGACGTCACCCCGATGAGTGCCGAGCACAGGAGAGAGTTTGTTTCAAGTGTGGATCCAAAGATCATTTTATTAGAGAATGCCCTGGGATGGTTGAAAAAGAAAAATTTCAGAGTGCAAGATCGGGAAGTACTACTAGAGGGAGGCCACAGAAAAACCCGAGAAATGGAACAAGTAGTAAGAATACACCTAGAGAGCAGACTGCAAGATCTGAGGGTAGAGCGCCAGCGAGGACTTATGCTATTCGCGCTCGCGAAGAGGCGTCCTCCCCTGATGTAATTACGGGTACATTTTCTCTCTATGATACTCATGTTGTTTCTTTAATTGATCTAGGATCTACCCACTCGTATGTTTGTATGAAATTAGTATTAGTATGAACATGCCTGTAGAGTCTATAGAATTTGTGACACAAGTGTCAAATCCTCTAGGCAAATGCGTGTTAGTTGACAAGGTATGGAAAGATTACCCTCTGATGATTAGAGGTTATTATTTTCCGGCAAATCTTATGCTATTGCCATTTGATGAATTTGATTTAATTCTTGGTATGGATTGGTTAATTGTTCATGATGTGATAATAAATTATGGAAGGAAGTTCATTGAATTAAAATGTGAAAATGGGGATATTCTCCGTGTTGAATCAAATGAACAGGATAGATTGCTTGTAGTGATTTCTTATATGTCTGCTCAAGAATACGTAAGAAAGAGATATGAAGCTTACCTTGCCATTGTGATGAATGCCAAAGAGACTGAGTTAAAAATTGAATCAGTGCTGATAGTATGTGAGTATCCAGATGTATTTCCGAAAGAGTTGCCAGGATTACCTCCGATTAGAGAGATTGAATTTGGAATTGAGTTAGTCCCTGGTACTGCGCTAATTTCGATTGCTCCGTACAGGATGGCTCCGGCCGAGTTGAAAGAATCGAAGGCTCAACTGCAAGAGTTGATGGATAAAGGTTTTGCAAGACCAAGTTATTCCCCGTGGGGTGCTCCCATATTATTTGTGAAGAAGAAAGATGGTTCTATGAGGTTATGTATAGATTACCGGCAACTAAATAAGGTAACAATAAAGAACAAGTACCCATTGGCAAGGATTGATGATTTGTTTGACCAATTGAAGGGAGCCACTATGTTTTCCAAGATAGACTTGAGGTCTGGATATTATCAGTTGAGAGTCAAAGACTCAGATGTGCCGAAAACTACATTTCAGACAAGGTATGGTCACTATGAATTTTTTGTCATGCCTTTCGGTTTAAAAAATGCCCGTGCCGTGTTTATGGATTTAATGAACCGCATCTTTCGGCCATATTTGGATAAATTTGTTGTTGTTTTTATTGATGATATATTGATTTACTCTCATGATGAGAATGAGCATGCTGAGCACTTGAGAATGGTTCTACAAATTTTACGAGATAATCAGTTATATGCCAAGTTTAGTAAAAGTGAATTTTGGCTTAAAGAAGTCAGATTTTTGGGGCACATTGTTTCGGGTGATGGCATTAGAGTTGATCCGAGTAAGATTTCAGTAATTGTTGATTGGAAACAGCCAAGGAATGTATCCGAGGTTAGAAGTTTTCTAGGCCTAGCTGGTTATTATAAACAGTTTGTCAAAGGATTTTCTATGATAGCTACTCCGATGACGAGGCTATTACAAAAAGATGTAAAGTTTGAATGGACAAAAAAGTGCCAACAGAGTTTTGAGAAACTAAAGGCATTGTTGACTGAGGCTCCAGTTTTAGTGCAACCTGAATTGGGAAAGGAATTTGTAGTTTATAGCGATGCATCCTTGAATGGATTGGGTTGTGTACTCATGCAAGAGGGCATGGTGATAGCTTATGCCTCTAGATAGTTAAAGCCACACGAGAAGAATTACCCGACACATGATTTAGAGTTAGCTGCCATTGTATTTGCATTGAAGATTTGGAGACACTATTTGTATGGCGAGAAATGTCGGGTATTCACTGATCACAAAAGTCTAAAGTACTTGATGACTCAAAAGGAATTTAACCTAAGGCAACGAAGGTGGTTAGAGTTAATAAAATATTACGAGTTAGTGATCGACTACCACCCAGGAAAGGCGAATGTGGTCGCCGATGCCTTGAGTAGAAAATCTTTGTTTGCATTGAGAGCTATGAATACACAGTTGGCCTTATCGGAAGATGGTTGTATTCTAGCTGAGTTGAAAGCTAGACCGATATTTCTCCAAGAGATTTGTGAAGCTCAGAAAGGCAACAGTGAATTGCAAGCCAAAAGAATTCAATGTGAGTCGGGTGTTGAGTCAGATTTTCGGATTAGTTCTGATGGATATTTGATGTTCCGAGATAGAGTCTGTGTACCGAAAGATGATGAGCTTATTAAGAAAATTTTCCATGAGGCACATAGTAGTTGTCTGTCTATTCACCCCGGCAGTACAAAGATGTACAATGACTTGAAGAAATGGTATTGGTGGCTGAGTATGAAGAAAGATATTTTCGAGTTTGTATCAAGATGCTTGATTTTTCAGCAAGTGAAAGCTGAACACCAAGTACCTTCGGGTCTACTTCAGCCTATTATGGTTCCTGAGTGGAAATGGGACCGTATTACTATGGATTTTGTGATGGGTCTACCTTTGACACCGAAAAAGAAAGATGCCGTGTGGGTTGTGGTTGATAGACTTACGAAGTCGGCCCATTTTATACCGGTACGCATTGATTATTTGCTTGATAAGTTGGCGGGTTTGTATGTTTTAGAAATTGTAAGACTACATGGAGTACCGCTGTCGATTATACGGATAGAGATTCGAGATTTACATCACGATTTTTTAAAAAGTTGCAAGAAGCCTTGGGTACAAAGTTGAATTTTAGTACAGCTTTCCATCCGCAAACTGACGGGCAGTCAGAGAGGGTAGTACAGATACTTGAAGACATGCTCCGATGTTGTGTTTTAGAATTTCAAGGAAATTGAGAAAAGTATTTACCATTGGTGGAATTCGCCTACAATAACAGTTTTCAGTCGAGTTTGAAAATGGCGCCTTATGAAGCATTATATGGACAAAAGAGCCGAACTCCTTTGTATTAGACCGAACTCAGAGAGAATCAAATTCACGGGGTTGATTTGGTCAGAGAAATCGAAGAGAAAGTAAAAGTGATTCGTGATTGTTTGAAAGTTGCTTCGGACAGACAAAAGTCCTACGCAGATTTGAAATGGAAAGAGATTGAGTTTCAAGTTGGTGATAGGTGTTTCTGAAAGTATCACCATGGAAGAAGGTTCTCAGTTTTGGTCGGAAAGGCAAATTGAGTCCGTGCTTTATCAAACCGTATGAGATTACCGAGAGGATAGGGCCGGTAGCCTATCGTTTGGCTTTGCCATCTGAGTTGGAAAAGATTCATGATGTATTCCATGTATCTATGTTGCGATGTTACTGATCAGACCCTTCGCATGTGATTGTACCGACAGAGGTTAAAATTCAACCCGATATGACATATGGCGAAGAGCCGGTTAAGATTTTGGCACGGGAAGTCAAACAGTTAAGAAATAAGAGTATAACTCTTGTGAAAGTGTTGTGGCAAAGACATGGGGTAGAAGAGGCTACATGGTAGCCCGAGGAGGCTATGAGAAACCAATATCTAAACCTTTTCACCGGTAAGATTTCCGGGGATGAAAATCCCTAATGAGGGAGAATTGTAACAGCTTGATTTAGGGCCTAGTCAGAATAGTGGTTGCGAGACCAAAAATCTGAAGTAGAAATATGTGTTTTATGTTTTTTACGAGGTCTATGACATGTTTGCATGATTGTGTAAAAATGTCATGAATAAATTTTATAATTTAGTAATCAATTGATTCATTAGGACTAAATTGCAAAGATTGAAAAATATGATATTCTAGAAGATTCAAGTATGAGATAGTAATATAAAAATTATTAGAGGTCCTTATTTAGCAATTAGATCATTATATTAGATGATGGACAAAAATAGACATGGGAAGGAAAAATCTCAATAAAGGGGCCTTAAGGGTATTTTGGTCATTTGGTTAATAAGTTAATTAAAAGGGAAAACAAGTCAAAAATTATGTCCATCTTCTTCAACCTTGGTCGAAAATTTCAAGCTCACCATAGCTAGGGTTTTGTCATCTTTCAAGCTTGATTGTAAGTACCTCCTAGCCCCGTTTTTGATGTTCTTCATATTTTTTGAGATCCTCGTAGCTCGATTTAGCTATTTCTAGCAATATTTTGAGCTAAGGTTCATGTTCAAAAATTTACCCATGCATGACATACATGTATTTTGATGTTTAATGGAGGAATATGAAAGTTTGATGTATGATAAACATCTTTTTCTAAGTGATTTTCATGGAAATTTCATAAAAAGAACTTAGTTGTAAAAAGTGATAAAATGTGAGGTAAAAATCAGTTTGGAAGGAAAGTGTGAGCTGTTATAAGCTCAATAAATGTTCGGCTAGGCTTGGGTAACCAAGGAAATGAGTACATTTCATTATACGAGTCTAGGGACCATTTTGTAAATATGTGAAAGTTTAGGGGCAAAATCATAATTTTGCTAAAGTATGATACATGAGTTATTTTAGTCAATGTGATTATTAAATAAGTGAAATTATCATTATAGATCAAGAAACACGAAGTCCAGACCGAAACCGAGGAAAGAACAAGGTGGTGGACTAAATCGAACAACTATACATATTTTGTTACCGAGGTAAGTTTGTGTGTAATAAATCAACGTAATGTTATTATGTTCTAATATGCTTGATATCATGAGAAATGTATATTATCTCTATGGAATTGATTAATGAGGTAACGATGAAAGTATGATGAAATTATATTATGTGAAAGTCCTGGTTGAACCTTAGGAATAGAAAGGATACCATTATCATGACATGAGATTAAGAGGGTCCCGTATAAGACCATGTTTGGGACATGGCTTTGGCACAAAAAGGAGATCTCGTATAAGATCATATCTGGGATATGGCATCGGCATCATGTAGTAATCCCGTGTAAGACCACATCTGGGACCTGGCTTCGGTATGAAATCGTGTAAGACCATGTCTGGGACATGGCGTCGATATACGATCTCGTATAAGACCATATCTGGGATATGGCATCGACATTGAGATATGAGATCCCGTGTAATACCATATCTGGGATATGGCATCGGTATCGAGATGTGATCCCACGTAAGACCATATTTGGGATATGGCATTGGCATCTTATTATGTGTATTACGAGTTCAAGTATCCTTCAATATTCCAAGTGGTTCAACGGGATAAAGAGCTAAGTCTATATTCAAGATGATGAAAGTGCTAAAGTCATGTGATGAGTGTTACAGGTACATATGAGTAACTTATGAGAAATGAGTTCGATAAGTGATACGTGATTGGTAAGAGTAAGCATGAGTAAGTTATGTCAAAGTGCTTGAGAACTTGTATTAAAACTCAATGTAATGTATGGATGTTATCATAAGATTTATGTTGCTATTTATTTCATGCAAACTTACTAAGCTTTATGCTTACTCCCTCTCTTTTCCCTTTTCCTTGTAGTATCGCCAAGCTAACTCGGGGATCGTAGGACATCAGAGTTCGGCTCACACTATCAAGCTATTCTTTTAGCTTACGAATTTATGCACACTTTAAGGAAAAAACGAACAGAGAATAAAGGTTTTATGGCACTGAAATTGGACATGAGTAAAGTGTATGATCGGGTAGAGTGGACATTTTTAAGGAGTATGATGCTATGAATGGGATTTGCTAATTCATGGGTGGATCTTATTATGCGGTGCATAACTACTGTCTCGTATTCAATTATAGTTAATGGAAAAGTTGGAGAGGTTTTTAGACCTATTAGAGGCCTACGGTAGGGAGATCTGTTAAGCCCTTTTTCTATTTCTAATTTGTAGTGGAGGGCTTTCGTCCCTTTTGAGATTAGTTATGAATGAAGGTTTTTTAAAAGGGGCTAAAGTAAGTAGAAGGGGACCACAAATCTCTCATTCAACATTTGTTGATGATTGCATTTTAGTTGGAGAGGCTACTGATAAGAGGCTCGCATTCTAAAAGATATACTTATGGTGTATGAGGTATGTTCTGGGCAGAGTATTAACTATGAAAAGTCAACTGTGTTCTATAGTTCAAATACTTTTGACAGGGCAAGGGGGATAGTTTCATGAATCCTAAATGTTAGAAGATCAATGGATCCAGGGAAGTATTTGGGTTTGCCGAATATGGTAGGATGGAAGAAGATACCATTTTTTGAGTTACTAAAAGATCGTATCAAGAAAAAGATCGATAATTGGAGCACTAGATAGTTATCGTAAGGGGGGAAAGAGATTTTTATAAAAGTTGTTCTACACACAATTTTGGCGTATTTAATGGTTTGCTTTTTGCTATCGAAGTCACTTTTTTAGGAATTGGAGCGTATAATGGCAAAAATTTGGTGGCAAAAAGGACATGGAAAACGAGGGGATCCATTGGTGTGAGTGGAAATGGCTATGCAAATTAAAAGAGAATGGGGGTCTGGGTTTTAGATGTTTAACAAAATTTAATTTAGCTTTACTTGCAAAACATGTTGGCGACTAATTAATTATCCAAATTTGTTGTTACCTCATACATTAAAAGCTAAATACAACTCGAATACTGATTTTTTAAAGCCAGATTGAAAAATATACCTTCTTATATTTGGAAGAGTGTGTGTGCGGCTAAAGGCATGTTACATGATAGGTTGTGCTAGTGGGTTAGGACTAGAATGAAAATTTCAATGACGGATGCTGCGTTGGTACCGAGGGTAGTAGACTACAAGATACAAAATAATGTTAGTAATTCAGGGATTAGGGTGGTTGCAGAGTTGATAGATAATAATTCCAGAGAATGGAAAACAAAAGTAGTGAATAATACATTTTGTTAAAGCGGTCCATTAGCAAAGGTGTCGCATGATTATTTTATGGTGTGGAGAGGGGAAGCATCAAGGGAGTATCCTGTGTGGATCGAATACAAGCTACTTCTACATGATACTATAGGCCCTATTGCTAATTACAATCAAAACACTTGCATGTCGTTTTATAGAAAACTTTAGAGTCTGAAACTGCCCTCAAAACTAAAATTTACAATTTGGAGAATTTCCGTGAACTTTATACTTACTCTCAATAATCTACATTATAAGAGATTAGCTGGAACCACAATGTGTCACAGATGCGCATGTGAAGAAGAGAATAGAAAGCATGTATTTCATGATTTTCCTACAATAAAGGAAATTCGTATAACAGCCCGTTTTTAGTGGTTTTGGGGCCACCAAATCTGACGAGTAAGTTCGTAAATATTATTATTTAATATTTACGAGTCAAATATGGTTTTAAAAAGGTTTTTGATTTGATAATTTATGTTATATAAGCGAATTATTAAGTTCAAGTGGTATGACCCTAAGGTCAAGTGGTTTTAGAAAATGAGGTATCGAGACTTCATTTCTATAAATCGAGTCATAAATATTTTATAAATATTTACAGAGTGTCTTTAAGGTGGTATAAAAGTTTCGTTAAAAATTTTTAATGTTTCGATAGTTAATTAATTAAAAAGGACTAAATCGTAAAAGATGTAAAATTTGATCACTATTTGATTTGTGTGATTAAACGGTTAATTGAATAAAGGAAAATGGGCTTAAAAGGTAATTAGACCATTCAATGTGTTAGTGGACAATAATGGACATGAACTTGATGTTTTACTTAATTATTAACTAAGGTTAATATGGTAATTTGATAATTATATTAAAATAAATAAAACAAAAGTTTTATCATCTTTTTCAAAGCTTCATCACCAATTGTAAACGGGGGAAGAAGCCATTTTTTTGCTTGGAGGTTTCGGCAACTTCACAAGCTAAATTGGTATGTGATTTTAGCCCCGTTTCTTATAATTTTTTATGTTTTTGATATCGTTGCAACTAGGTCCAGCTAGCCCGTACCTTTGATTTTGAAATTGTTAAAGATTTTGAATGTTTTGATTGATGAACCTTGTGATTTTAGATGTTAAATGATGAATTTGAGATATTATTTTTTATTTAAAAGTATTTTATTAAGTGATTTTTGATGAATATTCCGATTAGGGGCTAAATTGTTAAAATAGTAAAAGTACAAGGGTTTGATGTAAAATTAATACAAATGTGGGCTGTTTTGGGTGCCATGAACATTCGGCTAAGCTTAAATTTGGGGAAAAATGGTTAATTTGCATGTTTTAGGCTCAGGGACTAAATTGAATAAAAGTAAAACTTTAAGGGCAATTTTGTAAAAATGTTAAAAAAAAGTGACTAAATTGCATAAAATATATTGTTTTACTGTCTAAATTAATATATGGAATGAAATTATTAATTTAGATCAAGATCGGGTGGAAAATCGAGGAGAATACAAAATTACCAAAATGCCCCTGTACTTTGACATTCCTGCAATTTAGCCAGGTAAGTTCGTATGAACTATAAACACTTAAATGTGAGTTAAATTGACTGTTTAATGTGCTATTGTATTGTACATGAATTAATATATAGATGTTATTATGCAATTTATTATGTCATGAAATGATAGAAATTCAACAACGTACGACGACTACCGAGCCTCGTTTGAACTTTAAGAATTCGTAGGATACAAATGACATGTCATTAGGTTTTACATGATTTGGGTGCTGGTCTTGAATGTCCTACTGATGGCTGAGGTCCGGCATATGTTGCGGATACTCCACAGCTCGTGTGAGCAGGCCCATTTTCACAGCTCATATGAAGCATATATGTACATGAATGGACAGATTCCAGTTATATAAGTTAGCACACTTTGTCTGAGCTATCCCGGGTATCCAACGATATTCTATTCGGTTCAACGGGCATGGATTGGAAAGGAAACAGTAAATATTCAATATGAGCAAATACAAGTATACATGAAATACATTGAAATGATGAGTTACATGGAAAGCATGTTATGTTATGAAGGATGTTACATCCAAATTGAATCATATTCAAGTATAATGGTTATCCATGTTGAATTCATGTGAAATATGTTAAAGTATGCTAACATGTGTTGTTGTTTGATACTTAGGCATGTGCCAAGCTATTGGTTGAATTGTATTATGTTTACTTATAAGTTATGCATTGAAATGGTAAATGCCCAAATGGAAATATGCTTGTGTTCATGAAAGAGTGGTAAGGTTTAAATTATGTAATTTCTTATGAAATGGTTTATCATGTGGTTAATTCCAAAAGAGCTATGTTTAAATGCACTAGCTTGTGGTTATGGTTGATGGTATACTTGAAGTGTAAAATGCTGAAAAAAGGAATGATGAGTTGAATTGATGTTGTTGTTTAAGCTAAAGAAAGTAAATGCAATGGAAAGTAATGAAATGCAAATGAAAATAAGAAAATTTGAAAGGGTTTAAGTTTTATAAAATCCTACTGTAACAGTCCGTTTTCAGTGAAATCAAAACAGTAATTTTGGGACCACAAATCTGAATGAAAATATTTATTTTATTATTATTTTAATGTCTACAGCATGATAGTAGAGTCACATGAAAATTTCGTTAATAAATTTTACCGTTTGTATGCTTATTTTGATAAAAAGGACTAAATCGCGTAAAGTGCAAAAGTTGGGTTCTAATAGCCAAAGGTGTGTAATAGGTATAGAACTTTAAAGTGAAGGTCCTTATAGGGTAATTAGCCCATAATTATTGATAGTGGAATATGATGGCTTGGTATTGTTGAAATTTGATTGAAATTAAAAGGTTAATTAAGTAAATTAGTTAATAAGGATATAATAACTAAAACAAATTAAAAGCTATCATCTTCAATTTGTTTCTCCACCTGAAATTTCAAAGAGAAGAAACCATTTTTTGAGACCTAGGTTCGGCCAACATTTCATTGTCCAATTAGGTACGATTTTCATCTCGTTTTTAGTAATTTCTATGTTTCCGGGATCGTTGTAGCTTAATCTAGCTAGCCCAGGGATTAATTTGTGAAACTGTTAAAGTATTAGGGTTTTACCATTGATGAATGTGTATGTGTTTTGATGTTTGATGGTAGAAAACAAATGGTGGTTGTTAGATAAACAAGTTTTGTAAAGTGATTTTGGTTGAAAATGTCAAATAGGGATTTATTTGTAAAATGTGAAAAGTATGTGGTGAAATGTGTGAAATAATGAAATGTGTGGGCTGCTATGAACATAGATAGAATTCGGTTAGCATGGGTGTGGATTAAATTGCATGAAATTGTAGTTTTATGAGCTAGGGACTAAATTATAAAGAGGGGCAAAATGGTAATTTTGCCATAACATGAAATTGGATTGAATTGAATAGAATAAATATTAAAATGGTTAAATTTGGTTATATAGATCAAGAAAAGCAATATACGGAGTTAGATCGGGGAAAAGATAAAGTTTTGGACTGAACGATCGTTTTCCTTCATACGAGTTCGAGGTAAGTTCGTATGTTAATAAGCATTAAATAATTGTGCGTTAAATGCTTTAATATTACATTCTTGATGAATACAATTTCACGGAAATACTCGACAAAGATTTGGCGACGTATGAGATCCCGATTGAACCTTAGGAATAGATAGGATACGAATGACATGTCATTAGGGGTTACCGTGTTTTGGGTGCTGGTCCCGTATGTTCTATCGGTGGCTGAGTTTTTCAAAATGTCTTGTAGTTACTCGTCAACTTGTGTGAGAAGCACCGTGTAGCTACGTCTTGACCGTCAGCTTGTGTGAGCAGACCTAGTGATAGCTCGAGAGTGAGCATATATATTAGATATGAGATAGAGATGGTTTCGACCATGTATTGAAACTTAATGTGCAAGATACCCGAGTATCCGATATTATTCTGAATGGTTCAACGGGCACAGATTGTTTTGAGAGTGTATGAGTTCAATATGAACTAATACAGGTATGTACGTGAATTATGTGAGAATTGAATCTAGGAGATTTGTGATTTCATGTCTAACTTTGTGGATGAATATGTGTTAGACTTATGGATTAAATTGAGTTGCATTAAGCTATGTTTATTTACTTAAAATGTGATTAAATGGTGAGTTAAGTTTTAGGTTATGCGAACTTACTTAGCTCAATTGCTTACTCTGTTTACTTTTCCGTGTTTTATAGTGATTCAGAAGCTCGCTCGGTTTGGAAGTTGTCAGAGATTGCATCACACTATCAAGCTCTTATTTTGGTACTTTTGGATTTTATGTATTTTGGTTATATGGCATGTTTAGGTCTTTTGGCTATTGGAAGCCTATATGTTTTGTTATGTAACTAGCCATTTAATGTGGCTTGATTTGGTATATTTTGGTATGTATATATATGTGTGGCTAACCTCATATTGTATGATTTATGGTTGCCATGGGAATTCTTTGATTGTGTATTGGTAGATTGGTACTTAATAGGTGAACTTGATAAATGGTATGCATGTCATATTTAGGTAAGATAATGCATATATGTAATTGACCATTTAGGTAGTTTTTGGAGGTGATTTTGGCATGTTTTTAAAATGATCATTTGAGATGCCTTGTAACATCCCGATTTCAGGCCTAGTTAAAATAGTGGTGCGAGACCACAAATCTGAGGTATATGTATGAGTTTTGAGGTTTATGCTATGTTTGCATGTTAGTGTGAAAGTTTCATGAAGCAATTTTGTTAAATTGCGGTTGAATTGTCCAAAAGGACTAAATTGCAAAAGTTGAAAAATGTGAGATTCTAGAAGCTATTTGTATGAAATAGCTTTGTATTATCAATTAGAGGTCCTTAAATAGTATTTTTCCCAAATTCTAATTTTTGGACAAAAATGGGCTTGAGTGGATGGTATTGGAAAAGTTTGACTAAGGGGCATTTTGGTCATTTGTCAATTAAGTGATTAAAAAGAGAAAAAGATGACAAAATTTCATTCATCTTCTTCTCCAAGCTGCCGAAAATTTCAAGAAGCCATTGTTAGGGCTCTTCAATTTTTCAAGCTTGCTAGTAAGTGCATCCAAGCCCCATTTTTGATATTATTCGTATTTTTGAAGTACTAGTAACATGAGTAAGCTATTTTTAGCTATATGTTGAGCTAGGATTAATGTTCAAAAATGTAACCATGTATGACATGCATGTATTTTGATGTTTTATGGAAGAATATGAAGGCTTGATGTAGTAGAAACATCTTTTGCTAAGTGAATTCCATGAAAAATGCATGTAGGGACTAGTTTGTGAAAGTCTTGAGATTGGTCATACATGAGTGATTTAGTGAGAATTGATGATTGCTTTAGTTGAGTAAATGATTCGGCTAAGCATGAAAGGCTAGAAAGTTGAATGAAAATCATTTTACGAGCCTTGGGGTAAAAGTATAAATATGAGGAAGTTCAGGGGAAAATGGTAATTTTGCTAAAGTATGAGATAAGGGTCAATTTAGTCAATGTGGGTATTGAACGGGTTGATTTGTCATTTTAGATCAAGAAAGACGAAGCCCGGATCTTAACCGGGGCAAGGGCAAGGTCGTGGACTAAATTGCACATCTCCATACTTTTTAAGTACCGAGGTAAGTTTACGTATGAACAATGCATTTATGCGTATACATTGTTAATGCTAGCTAATGTGTAGCATAATTGAGAACCTATTCAATTCTAGTGGAATGAATGAGATAGTAGTTGTGAATGGATGAATGTATTACAAGTAGACATGTGAATGTGTAGTGATAATGCTTGATAGTGGGCTAAGTGCGATACCACCTTGATACTTAACAATGATGGGTTGTGTGCGATACTATTGTTAAGCATATTATTTAGTGAGCTATGTGCGGAATCACTATAATCATCCTTTGTGGTAGGCTATGTGCGATAGTACCTTATGATCTGATTGTGGTGGGCTAAGTGCGAAACCACCGAGTAATTTAGCTGTGTGGATGTATTATTGAGAAATAATGATGTGTTGCAGTTTGAGTAAATGTGCTATTGAGTGCAGGGGTGCATGTCAATGATTATGAGTATGTGACTCATGATGTGTTGGAGATGTGGTAAGGGATAGAAAGAGTAAGCATAATAGTGGATGTGAATTACATATGTTAGTATAATGCTAATTGTTGTTTAGCTTATACTAGAATGCTTAAATTGTTTATGTGTAAACTTACTAGGCCCAAAGCTTACTCCTTTCTTTTCCCTTGTCTTATAGAGAACAAGGATTGAATCGTGATACGCGGATTAATCGGAAGATCGCCCACACTATCAGCACACTCTGGTACATTGGACTTAATGTTTTGTATATGGCATGTATAGGGGCTAGATAAGTTAGTGAATTTTGTTGTATTGGCTAAGATGTGTTGGCCATTAGATGGATAAACTATTTTTATATAATGCCATGGTTGTTGGCTACTTTATTATATAAAAGATGTAGTTATCCATGTAAGATTGTGTTTCAAAATGAGTTGGTTATGGATGTGTTGAATGAGTACATGTTGTGTATGCTAGAGGGGTGAGAAGAGCTTAGCAAATAGCTTTGTTCTTGTCCATGTGGATAGACACACGGGCATGTGTCTAGGCCATGTGTGACACACGACCAGCCCACGGGTGTGTGACTTGGCCATGTCACTTTGGCATATTCGTGTGTTATAGGCCACGGGCTAGCCACACAGGTGTGTGTCTAGGCTTTAGGCCGTGAAAAGTAGTCAGTGCTCACCACGGGTGGGGAGCACGAGCGTGTGCCCTAGCCGTGGGACTTTGGCAGAATGCTTGATTTTTGTGAACGGTTTGTGGACATGGGCGTGTGTGACTACACACGGGCGTGTGGCCCTGTTGGAATGGAAAATTTTTAAATTCGTAAGAGTTTCTGATATGGTCTCGAGAGCCCTCGTGTATATGAAAAAGGTCTCGTAAGTTGAGAATGAGGTCGTTATGGTGACTAAGAGAGAGTAGTCACGTTGAGCCTAAGTGGCGATCAAGTGGTTTTATTTCGGCAATGCCTCGAGCCCGGTTCTGGCATAGAACATGGGTAAGGGGTGTTACATTTAATGGTATCAGAGCTATGGTTTAGTCGGTTCTAGGACTACCGTAGCGGGTGTAAGGGTCTAGCTATACATGCCATAAGTATACAATGATAGTGTGGTGGTTTCTGATGATTTTAAACCTTGTTTTATATAGTATATAGATCCCGATCAATCGAATGCTGATGAAGCAGCTAGTAATGCGCCGGCTCCTGCACAAGGAACCGCGCCTGTTGAGAGTGGACCCGAGGTTAGGGGTCAAGGGGAAGAGGCTCGGGAAGCCTTGTAACACCCCATACCCGAGTCCGAGGCTAAGACCAGATACGAGACATTACTTTGCTTGAACTTTCTTAAACATGTACTTACGGGCTACAAAATTTCGTTCTGCATTAAAAACTTCTCTTTCTTAATCAAATCATACATTTCATGGGCTTACGAGGCCTCAGACTTACGTTCCGACACTTTCGGAACTCATCTAGAATCTTTCTCTCGAAACAGGGGTCACACGCCCATGTGACTTGGGACACGCCCGTGTACCCCTAAGACATGCCTGTGTCTTCCACCCGTGGTGGATACTGTCAAATTACACATGGCCTTGACATGCCCGTGGCCCTAGCCCGTGTGCCATACCTTGACATACTGACTTATTCACACGGTCTGGAGCACACGCCCATGTGCTAACCGTGTGTCACACGCGGTCTGAACAAACGGCCATGTGATTAGCCCGTGTTCTAATCTGACTTAAGACATTAAGGTGCAGGGGACACACGGCCTAGACACACGCCTGTGTGTCTATCTGTGTGGGCACTTAGAGGCTATCTACCAAGCCTTTTACCACTCTCATTTGCATACAATCATATATCATCACATAATTTCACATAGCTTCAATATAACTCTTGAATTAAAGACATTTAATCATAGGAGAAATAAAGTCTTTATCCCATACACTAGGGAGAACTATATTCAATACAATTACAAACAACTTAAGCCATCATGTATAGCTATACACAACCAAATTATAAATTCTCTTAGGCCAACACAACTTGGCTACATCAGTTAGAACTTAATACACTTTAAAAGAATCCCTATACATGCCATGACTCAAAAGAACTTGAAACACTATACTAGGAGTCTACTTGATAGTGTGAAAACATCTCCGGCGGCCTCCAACCCGAGCTAGTTAAAAACATATAAGAAATGGGAAAAAGAAAAGGAGTAAGCAAAAATGCTTAGTAAGTTCATCTGTATACAACTGACAAATACTGATATTCATTGAATATCCATGACTGCAAGGTAGTATAATGAGTTTTTCTCATAAACGCATGGTTACTTACTCAACCACTCTTGAAGCTTACTCATTCTATCTCTTACCACATTCTTACCATGCCACAAGCCAATTGCTCGTTTAATTAGCATACATTCCTGCACTGATCACCACATGATCATATAAAACAACACATCAAGAATTTTCGATAAGCCACTCATACTACTAACCTCTCGATGGTTTCGCACTTAGCCCACCATTGAATCTCTAATAGGGTGGTATCGCACACAGCCCACCAATCATTTATACTTATGGTGATTTCGCACTTAGCTCACCAATCATTTATAAGCGATGGTATCGCACACAGCCCATCGATTACTAATTAATTAGGTGGTAACGCACACAGCCTACCGATAATAATGTAATTGATGGTATCGCACACAGCCCACCACTACCATCAATAAGGTGATATCGCACATAGCTCACCGTTATTTTACATTCATGGATAGTAATCCACATGTATATCTCTATTTCAAACTTTCATCTGAGAACGTCCTCACACACTTCTATTCTTACTTAACTTTCTACGATACTCGTTCGCATTCACACATTGCATTAATAAATCTATCTCATGCAACTAAGATGTATTGATTACACATAACCTACTAGAGGTTCATCATATACTGAGTTCATCTCAAATTGTTAAATAACACTCTTGAGTCTCATACACATAGTGTCACATTGACATCATACCCTAATAGGTTTTTACTTGCATTAACATATCGATGCAATGTCTCTAACATGGTCTTATACAAATTCTTACACCGAGGACATATTCCAATATGGTCTTACACGAGACTTCAACTATCATCATATCATGCTATATACATTTCCTATTACTCTTAAATTCAATTCTCTTGACATCTCATCAAAGATATCTCATACATTCATAGAGTAAATATACATTCCATACAACATTGGAATACTAAAATAACTCCTACGTAATTGCAACATTCGCACATGAACTTACCTCGATGTCGAAAGGGCCGAAAGAGACTTTTTGCCCACATTTCTCTTTTCACCCGTTCTAGGTCCAAAACTCATTTTCTTTGATCTAGAACAATGGAATTTACTGATTTAATCACTTATAAATCATAATACACCATAATCTACACTTTAGGCAAAAATGACTATTTTGCCCCTATACTTTGGCAAAATTATGATTTTGCCCCTAGGCTCGTAAATAAATTTCCATCACATTTTCTTGTTAAACAAGCCTAGGTGAACATTTAATCCTCTTACAACTATGCACAATTCCATCTATATTATGCCTTAATGAACAAATTACAACTTTTACATTTTAGCCACAATTAGGTGTTTTCATGACAACACCTTTCACAAAAGTTGTTTTTCATCATCCTATCATTCATTTTCTTCCATAAAAACTCATCAAACAACATGAACTCTAAAATGGTAAGACCCTAGACTTTCAACCATATTGTAAACTAGTCCTCTCAATAGCTAGCTTAAGCTTTGAGGACTCCAAAAATACAAAAATCATCAAGAATAATCATCAAAATGACTTACTTCTAGAGGAGATGAGCTGCTGGAATTTTGAGCTTCAAAAACCCCCCATTCTTGTTTTTATTTTCGGTGAAAGAAGAGAAGAAATAAAAAGATGATAGCTTTTTGCTTATTTCACCTTATTTTATTTCTTTTTAATCACCTAACATGACCACATTTGATGCTCTCGTCCCCTTAGCTTTCCTTGACCGGCCAAACTAATTCCCATGGCTTAATTGCACATTTGGGACCTCCAATTTATAATCCATAGCTATTTGGCACCTTTAGCAAATAATATAGAACTTTTGCACTTAATGCAATTTAGTCCTTTTTCACAATTTAGCTAAAATCGCTAAAATTAAGGCACCAAAATTTTCATGCATCCTTATAAACATGTTATAACACATAACATAACATGAAAATAATTTTATCTAATCTCGAATTAGTGATTCCGAGATCACTGTTCTGACTAGCCCCTAAATTGGGCTGTTACAAGCCTTTCTCTAGATGATGAGTAATTGGTACTCGGATTATGTTCGAGCGAACCCTAATGCTCAACCTCCTCCACCTCCTCCTATACCTCAGCCAATTCAAGTGGCTCCTCAAGGTATTGATGTAGTGAGGATATCGAAACCCCCGGTGGATAAGATTAGGAAACACGGGGCTGAAGAGTTTAGAGCTAAGGTAGATGATGACCCCGAAAGGGCAGAGTTCTGGCTAGAGAACTCAAAGAGAGTATTTGATGAACTCTCTTGTACACCTGAAGAAAACCTGAAGTGTGTCGTATCTTTGCTGAGGGACTCGGCATACCATTGGTGGAAGATGTTGACGTCGATGTCCTGAAAGAATGGGTGACGTGGGACTTCTTTCTGGAAGAGTTCCAGAAGAAGTATATAAGCTAGCAATTTACTGATCAGAAACGGAAGGAATTCCCTGAGCTGAAGCAAGGAAGAATGACAGTAGCAGAATATGAGCGCGAATTTGTTAGGCTTAGCAAGTACGCGCAAGAATCTGTGTCGACAGAGACCATCTTGCATAAAAGGTTCGAAGATGGACTGAACGAGGATATTAAGCTCCTAGTGGGTATTTTGGAGTTGAAAGAGTTTGTTGTGTTGGTTGAAAGGGAAAATAAGGCCGAGAAATTTAGTAAGGAAAAGAGAAGGGCTGTAAGTGAAGCCCGAGATGCGAGAAAACGACCGATGGGCAAATCATATCCAGCCCAGTCGAAAAGATCCAAAGAAGTGAATCCTCGGACGACAACACCAGTGGGATATCCACGTTGAGACTTGGACAACACTCGTTCGGGTTCGAGAGTCCAAGCCACCTCGATGGAAAGTGTGGGCAATCCGAAGAACAAACCGGAGTGTCCAAGTTTTGGTAGGTATCATACCGGAGAGTGTTGGGGAAACAACCGAAGTTGTTATAAGTGTGGTTCCCCCGACCATTTTATCCGAAATTACCCCGAGTGGGATGATAAGGAAGAGAAGCAAGAGACAAGACCTAGCGATGTGTCTATAAGGGGTAGACCACCAAGGAACTCGAGAGGTGGGACTAGTGGTAGAGGTGCGTCCAAAGACTCTGCTGTGAGACCGGAGGGTCGGACACCTGCGAGGACGTATGCCATTCGCGCCCGCGAAGAGGCGTCATCCCCAGATGTAATAACGGGTACTTTTTTCTCTTTTTGACACCTTTGTTATTGCTTTAATAGATCCAGGGTCTACTCATTCTTATATTTGCATGAGATTGGTATCTAGTTTGAGTATGACCGTTGAGTTGACGGATATTGTGGTTGAGGTGTCAAACCCGTTAGGTAAGCATGTGTTAGTGGACAAGGTGTGTGAGAATTGTCCTTTATTGATTAAGAGTCATTGCTTTCCGGCAGACCTTATGTTGTTGCCATTTGATGAGTTTGACTTAATCCTTGGCATGGATTGGTTGACTACCCATAGTGTCTTAGTGAACTGTGGTAGTAAGTTTATCGAATTGAAATGTGAGAATGGAGATATTGTTCGGGTTGAATCAGATGGATCGGATAGTCTACCAGTGATGATTTCTTCCCTAAAGGCTGAGAAATGTTTGAGAAAAGGGTGTGAGTCCTATCTCGCCTTTATTTTGAATACTCAAGAGGTTAGAGTAAAGTTTGATACAGTGTTGGTGGTATGTGAGTATCCGAATGTATTCCCGAAAGAGTTACCCAGATTACCTCCAGAGAGAGGTTGAGTTTGGGATTGAGTTAGTTCCAGGAACGGCACTTATTTCAATTGCTCCGTATAGGATGGCACCTTTAGAGTTGAAAGAACTGAAGGTTCAGTTGTAAGAGTTGACAGATAAGGGTTTTGCAAGACCGAGCTACTCCACCGTAAGTGCTTTGTGGTACTATTTATAAAGAAGAAAGATGGGTCTATGAGGTTGTGTATAGACTATAGGCAACTCAATAAAGCGATGATGAAGAATAAGTATCCTTTACCAAGGATTGATGATCTTTTTGATCAACTGAAAGGAGCTACAGTGTTCTCCAAGATCGACCTGAGGTCTGGTTATTACCAGTTGAGAGTGAAAGAGTAAGATGTGTTGAAAACTGCATTTCAAACAAGGTATGGCCATTATGAGTTTTTAGTCATGCCGTTTGGTTTAACGAATGCACCTGCGATTTTTATGGATTTGATGAACCGTGTCTTCTGACCGTATGTGGATAAGTTTGTAGTTGTCTTTATTGACGACATATTGATCTATGCTCAGGATGAGAACGATCATGAGGAACATTTGAGAATTATCTTGCAAACTTTAAGGGATAAGCAGTTGTATGCAAAGTTTAACAAGAGTGAGTTTTGGCTCCGAGAGGTCGGATTTCTAGGACATATTATGTCGGGTGATGGTGTCAGAGTTGACCCGAGTAAGATATCGGCTGTAGTGGATTAGAAACAGCCAAGGAACGTGTCAGAAGTCAGAAGATTCTTGGGATTGGCAGGATATTACAGACGTTTCGTAAACGGGTTCTCTATAATTGCTACCCCGATGATGAAATTGTTGCATAAGGATGTCAAGTTTGATTGGACTGAGACATGTCAATAGAGTTTTGAGAGATTGAAAACATTGTTGACTGAGGCACCAGTTTTGGTTCAACCAGAATCGGGGAAAGAGTTCGTGGTTTTTAGTGATGTGTCGTTTAATGGTCTCGGTTGCGTGTTGATGCAAGAGGGTAAGGTAGTCGCTTACGCCTCGAGGTAGTTAAAACCGCATGAGAAGAATTATCCGACTCATGATTTAGAGTTGGCTGCGATTGTTTTTACGTTAAAGATTTGGCGACATTATTTATATGGTGAGAAGTGTCGGATCTTTACGGATCACAAGAGTTTGAAGTATTTGATGGATCAAAAGGATTTGAATTTGCGACAGAGGCAGTGGATCGAGTTATTGAAAGACTATGAGTTAGTCATTGATTACCACCCGGGAAAAGCGAATGTGGTTGCGGATGCCTTGAGTAGGAAATCCTTGTATGCTCTAAGAGTTTTGAGCACGAGTTTAGCATTGTCTGATGATGGTGCTATATTGGCAGAGTTGAGAGCTAAGCCACTATTTGTTCAACAGATATGTGAGGCTCAGAGAAATGATAGTGAGATGCAAGCTAAGAGAGCTAAGTGTGGATCAAAAAGTGATTCTGATTTTCGAGTGGGTTCGGATGGTTGTTTGTTGTACCATGATAGAATTTCTGTACCTAGAGATGAACAATTGATCCGAAAGGTTTTGCATGAGGCACATAGTGGTTATTTGTCAGTACACCTGGGCAGTACGAAAATGTAGAATGACTTGAGGAAAATTTTATTGGTGGCCAGGTATGAAAAGAGACATTTCTGAGTTTGTGGTGAAGTGTCTGATTTGTCAACAAGTAAAAGCTTAGCATCAAGTACTTTCGGGATTGCTTCAGCCAGTGATGGTTCCCGAATGGAAATGGGATCGGGTTACCATGGATTTTGTGACAGGGTCGCCTTTGACTCCGATAAAGAGGGATGCTGTGTGGGTTGTTGTGGATAGATTGACAAAGTCGACTCATTTTATTCCAGTAAGTGTTGATTATTCACTGGACAAGTTAGCCGAATTGTATGTTGCAGAGATAGTGAGGTTACATGGTGTGCCTGTGTCTATAATATCGGATAGAGATCCGAGGTTTACTTCGAGGTTTTGGAAGAAGTTTCAAGAGGCCATGGGTACGAGGTTAAATTTTAGTACTGCGTTCCTTCCACAAACAGATGGTAAGTCTAAAAGAGTGATTCAAGTTCTCGAAGATATGCTTCGATGCTGTGTGTTAGAATTCGAAGGTATTTGGGAGAGGTATCTACCTTTGGTCGAGCTTGCCAACAACAACAGTTATCAGTCGTGTATACAGATGGCAC
Source organism: Gossypium sturtianum (assembly GCA_025698515.1). NCBI lineage: Eukaryota > Viridiplantae > Streptophyta > Magnoliopsida > Malvales > Malvaceae > Gossypium > Gossypium sturtianum. The sequence goes on from CM046953.1 coordinate 65,840,092, forward strand.
CGTATAAAGCTTTGTATGGTCCTAAGTGTCGAACTCCTCTGTATTGGACCGAGCTTAGTGAGAAGCAGATCCATAGGGTCGATCTAGTAAAAGAGACTGAGGAGAAAGTGAAAGTAATCCGTAATAGTCTGAAAGTTGCTTTGGACCGACAGAAGTCGTATGCAGATTTGAAAAGAAAGGAAATTGAGTTGGAGGTGGGTGACAAAGTGTTTTTAAAAGTGTCCCCGTGGAAGAAAATCATGAGATTCGGACGAAAGGGGAAATTGAGTCCGAGATTCATAGGGCCGTATGAGATTACAGATAGGGTTGGGCTAGTAGCATACCGGTTGGCTTTGCCGGTAGAATTGGACAAGATCCATAATGTGTTCCATGTGTTGATGTTGCGACGGTATCGCTCTGATCCTTCACATGTTATTCCTTCAACGGAAATTGAGATAAGACCAGATATGTCTTATGAAGAGGAGCCGATTAAGATCTTGGCTCGAGAAGTGAAACAGTTGAGGAATAAGAGCATAGCCCTAGTGAAAGTGTTATGGCAGAAACACGATGTGGAAGAGGCTACGTGGGAACTTGAAGAAAACATGAGAAAGCAACATCCAAACCTTTTTACCGGTAAGATTTTCGAGGGCAAAAATCTCTAAAGGGGGGAGAGTTGTAACATCCCGATTTAAGGCCTAGTCAGAATAGTGGTGCGAGACCACAAATTCGAGGTATATGTATGAGTTTTGAGGTTTATGCTATGTTTGCATGTTAGTGTGAAAGTTTCATGAAGCAATTTTGTTAAATTGCGGTTGAATTGTTGAAAAAGACTAAATTGCAAAAGTTGAAAAATGTGAGATTCTAGAAGCTATTTGTATGAAATAGCTTTGGATTATCAATTAGAGGTCCTTAAATAGTAATTTTCCCAAATTCTAATTTTTGGACAAAAATGGGCATGAGTGGATGGTATTGGAAAAGTTTGACTAAGGGGCATTTTGGTCATTTGTCAATTAAGTGATTAAAAAGAGAAAAAGATGACAAAATTTCATTCATCTTCTTCTCCAAACTGCCAAAAATTTCAAGAAGCCATTGTTTGGGCTCTTCAATTTTTCAAGCTTGCTAGTAAGTGCATCCAAGCCCCATTTTTGATATTCTTCGTATTTTTGAAGTCTTAGTAACATGAGTAAGCTATTTTTAGCTATATGTTGAGCTAGGATTGATGTTTAAAAATGTAACCATGTATGACATGCATGTATTTTGATGTTTTATGGAATAATATGAAGGCTTGATGTAGTAGAAACATCTTTTGCTAAGTGAATTCCATGAAAAACGCATGTAGGGACTAGTTTGTGAAAGTCTTGAGATTGGTCATACATGAGTGATTTAGTGAGAATTGATGATTGCTTTAGTTGAGTAAATGATTTATTTAAGCATGAAAGGCTAGAAAGTTGAATGAAAATCAATTTACGAGCCTTGGGGCAAAAGTATAAATATGAGGAAGTTTAGGGGCAAAATGGTAATTTTGCTAAAGTATGAGATAAGGGTCAATTTAGTCAATGTGTGTATTGAACGGGTTGATTTGTCATTTTAGATCAAGAAAGACGAAGCTCGGATCTTAACCGAGGCAAGGGCAAGGTCGTGGACTAAATTGCACATCTCCATACTTTTTGAGTACCGAGGTAAGTTTACGTATGAACAATGCATTTATGCGTATACATTGTTAATGCTAGCTAATGTGTAGCATAATTGAGAACCTATTCAATTCTAGTGGAATGAATGAGATAGTAGTTGTGAATGGATGAATGTATTACAAGTAGACATGTGAATGTGTAGTGATAATGCTTGATAGTGGGCTAAGTGCGATACCACCTTGATACTTAAAAATGATGGGCTGTGTACGATACTATTGTTAAGCATATTATTTAGTGAGCTATGTGCGGAATCACTATAATTATCCTTTGTAGTAGGCTATGTGCGATAGTACCTTATGATCTGATTATGGTGGGCTAAGTGCGAAACCACCGAGTAATTTAGCTGTGTGGATGTATTATTGAAAAATAATGATGTGTTGCAGTTTGAGTAAATGTGCTATTGAGTGAAGGGGTGCATGTTAATGATTATGAGTATGTGACTCATGATGTGTTGGAGATGTGGTAAGGGATAGAAAGAGTAAGCATAATAGTGGATGTGAATTACATATGTTAGTATAATGCTAATTGTTGTTTAGCTTATACTAGAATGCTTAAATTGTTTATGTGTAAACTCACTAGGCTCAAAGCTTACTCCTTTCTTTTCCCTTGTCTTATAGAGAACAAGGATTGAATCGTGATACGCGGATTAATCGGAAGATCGCCCACACTATAACTACACTCTGGTACATTGGACTTAATTTTTTGTATATGGCCTGTATAGGGGCTAGATAAGTTAGTGAATTTTGTTGTATTGGCTAAGATGTGTTGGCCATTAGATGGATAAACTATTTTTGTATAATGCCATGGTTGTTGGCTACTTTATTATATAAAAGATGTAGTTATCCATGTAAGATCGTGTTTCAAAATGAGTTGGTTATGGATGTGTTGAATAAGTACATGTTGTGTATGCTAGAGGGGTGAGAAGAGCTTAGAAAATAGCTTTGTTCTTGTCCATGTGGATAGACACACGGGCATGTGTCTAGGCCATGTGTGACACACGGCCAGCCCACGGGCGTGTGACTTGGCCGTGTCACTTTGGCAGATTCGAGTGTTATAGGCCACGGGCTAGCCACACGGGCGTGTGTCTAGGCTTTAGGCCGTGTAAAGTAGTCAGTGCTCACCACGGGTGGAGAGCACGGGCGTGTGCCCTAGCCGTGGGACTTTGGTAGAATGCTTGAGTTTTGTGCACTGTTTGTGGACATGGGCGTGTGTGACTACACACGGGCGTGTATCATCTTACACGGGCGTGTGGCCTTGTTGGAATGGAAAAATTTTAAATTCGTAAGAGTTTCCGATATGGTCTCGAGAGCCCTCGTGTATATGAGTAAGGTCTCGTAAGTTGAGAATGAGGTCGTTATGGTGACTAAGAGAGAGTAGTCACGTTGATCCTAAGTGGCGATCAAGTGGTTTTATTTCGGTAATGCCTCGGGCTCGGTTCTGGTGTAGAATACGGGTAAGGGGTGTTACATGCCTAAGAGCTTAGGATTGTTAGTAATGAAATTGCATGATATAGACTTGGTTGTGATTGGTTTGAATGCCTGTTGATGATATGGTCACATGCTATTTGGTATGTGTAGGTTGGTACCACATTGGGTGAGAAATAAGGCTTGGAAAATGGCCTATTTTTTGTCCACACGGGTAGAGACACGGGCGTGTGTCGCAACCATGTGTAACACCCCTAACCCGTATTCATTACTAGGATAGGGTTACGAGGTATTACCGGTCAATTCATAACACATAGCTTACATTTATCAACCTCTAGCAATCATTCTCATACATCATTCAATACAATGACATTGTCCCTTATGAGGGCCTACGAGGCCTTAAACATGCTTTAGAAATGGTTCAGGACTGAACCGATAACTTACAAAAATTTCGAAAAACTTAGAAATTTTTCAATCGTATAAGTGTCACACGCCCTTGTGAACAGGCCGTGTGCCTCACATGGCTAGTAGACACGCCCGTGTCTTAGACCGTGTGGAAACAGGGTATACATACTGACTTGTATCAACGGCCGAGGACACGCCCGTGTGCTAGGCCGTGTGAGAACTGGAGGGTATACTGACTTGGGTCACACGGCCAACCACAAGCCCGTGTGTCCAGCCCGTGTGCCCTTCAAAATGGCCACACGCCCAAATGTTAAGCCTTGTGCCATTTAGGGGGTATACTGACTTATACCACACGGCCAGTCACACGCCCGTGTGTGAGGCCGTGTGGAGCATACTGACTTCAATTCAATTTCGACACCAGGGAACACACAGCCGTGTAACCTAACAGTGTGTCGCATACAGCTGAGACACAAGCCCGGGTGGACAAGAATAGGCCATTTGCAAAGCCAATTTGCCACCCTTTTTGCACATACCTACACAAGCTGATATGGTATCATTTTAAGACACAATTATACAGCCAAAAGTCATCAACCAATATATAATCATACCAAATTCATTTCACCCATTTCAATACTCAATTCAATGCTATTCACCTATTCAAACACTAATCAACTTAACTTGCTTTATTAAGCATAATTCACATATATAATTCATCTAACTAAACCAATTCAAATATACATAATCACTTCAACTCCATTCATTCAAGATAGGTCTATTTTCAAACTTTAAAAGTGAAACTATTTGCATACTCATAAACATCATCAAGTTCATCATTTTATGCCAACACAAATGGCCAAAATACATATCCATATACCATATATACATAGCTTCAAAAGTAACAAAATAGTTGATCGATAGTGCGATGAAGTCCCTGACGATTCTCGGATCCGAGCTAGCTTCGTAGAACTATAAAACATAGAAACAATTAAACAGAGTAAGCTTTAAGCTTAGTAAGTTCGTATGTGAACATGAAATAATCACAACATTCACTAGCAATTCAAAACGGATTATATCAATAACATTTAAAGCATCAATTCATGAGCTATCATAGAATTTATCCATATCATCATTCATAAGTTCTCAACTTCATATATCTCGATACTTGAATAATCTTCCGTACGTACCTGTATCGATACATATCTATTTCTCGTCAATACTCCTATCAAACCCTTCCGATTTACAAATGCTTCCGATACAAATTCATTGATTTTTTCGATGCCATAGTCCAACTATGGTCTTTCACATACTTTGCCAAGGCCCTACCGTGGTCTTTCATTCACATGCCATAACCCAGTTATGGTCTTATTATTCGGTTGCCATAGCCCGGCTATGGTCTTATTTGACAACTTGCCTTACTAAACTCGTACATTTCATTTAATATCTCAACATTCATCCAATAGAATAAATACTATCTCAATTTCATCCATTCAATAAATAAATACACATTTAAGTTCAATTATACGAACTTACCTCGTATTCAGAATTGGCAGATCGGATCGACTACTCGTTAACTTTTCTTTTCCCCTGATCTAAATCTGAATTCTTTCTTTTTTGATCTTATTTGCTTGAATTAGCCTAGCCGAATGAAAATCTAAAGCTTTGGCTTTTCTTCTCTTAATATTCGATTCTTAGGAAGAAAGATGGACTAAATTTCATTTGTTTTTCATTTAATTGACCATATTAGACTAATTACCAAATTAACCTTAATGATAAAACACTTATAACATCCATTTCTTGTCCATTAATGTCCATTAACATCTAAAATTGTCTAATTACCATTTAAGGCCATCATAATTAAAAACCAAAGCCAATTGACACCTTTAACTAATAGAATGCAACTTTTGCATTTTACGCGATTAAGTCCTTTTTCTCAAATTAAGCAATAAAACAATAAAATTACTTCACGAAAATTTCACACATTCATACTATCACGCTTTAAACACATAAAATAATATTAAAATAATTTTTTGACATCGGATTTGTGGTTAGAAACCACTCATTCGATTTAGCTAAAGCCAAGGCGATTACAACTCTCCCCCCTTAGGGATTTTCGTCCCCGAAAATCTTACCAGTGAATAGGTTTGGGTATTGGTTTCTCATAGCATCCTCGGGTTCCCATGTAGCTTCTTCAACCCTGTGTCGATGCCATAATACTTTCACTAATGCAATTTTCTTATTTCTCAGTTCTTTGATCTCACAAGCTAAAATTTGGATCGGTTCTTCAGCATATGACATATTAGACTGAATTTCAACCTCTATTGGGGAAATGACATGTGAAGCGTCAGACCGGTATCGTCAAAGCATCGACACATGAAAAAATTTATGTATTTTCTCTAACTCAAATGGTAAAGATAGTCGATAAGCAACTAGTCCGACTCACTCGATAATCTCATACGGTCCGATGAATCGCAAACTTAATTTCCCTTTTCGACCAAACCGCAATATCTTTTTCCACAGTGATACTTTCAGAAACACTCTATCCCTGATCTAAAACTCAATATCTTTCCGTTTCAAGTCTGCGTACGATTTCTTTCGATCCGAAGCTGCTTTCAGACTATCGCGAATTACTTTCACTTTTTCTTCAGTCTCTCTAATCAGATCAATCCTGTGAATCTTATTTTCGCTGAGCTCACTCCAATACAACAGTGTTCGACATTTACGACCATATAGAGCTTCGTATGGTGCCATCTTTATACTCTATTAAAAGCTATTATTGTAAGCAAATTCAATTAATGGTAGGTATTTCTCCCAGCTACCTTCAAACTCAAGAATGCAACATCTCAACATAACTTCAAGTATATGAATAACTCGCTCGAATTGACCATCCGTTTGCGGGTGAAACGCAGTGCTAAAATACAGCTTTGTACCTAAAGCTTCTTGCAATTTCTTCCAAAATCGCGATGTGAACCTCGAATCTCTATTCGAAATAATAGATAGTGGCACTCCGTGTAATCGAACAATCTCTAAAATATACAACTCAGACAATTTATCAAGTGAATAATCCGTACGTACAGGAATGAAATGAGTCAATTTCGTCAATCTATCAACAACAACCCAGATCGCATCTCTTTCCTGGAGATAAAGGCAATCCCGATACAAAATCCATTGTTACTCTATCCCACTTCCACTCCGGAATCATAATAGGCTGTAATAAACCTGACGGAACTTGATGCTCAGCATTAACTTGCTGACAAATCAAACATTTCGAAACAAATTCTGAGATATCTCGTTTCATGCCATGCCACCAATAAAGCTGTTTCAAGTCATTATACATTTTTGTTCTTCCCGGATGTACTGATAAACAACTACTGTATGCTTCGTTTAGAATCTTCCGAATGAGTTCAGAATTCTTTGGTACACATATTCTATCACGAAACATCAAACAGTCATCAGACCCTATTCGAAACTCAGAATCAGAAGTTGACTCACACTAAGCTCGTTTTGCTTGCAATTCATTATCAAATTTTTTAGCCTCACAAATCTGCTGTAGAAATAACGGTCTCGCTTTCAACTAAGCTACTATTGAACCATCGTTAGACAACGCTAATTGTGTGTTTAAAGCACGTAAAGCAAATAAGGACTTTCGGCTCAACGCATTAGCAACTACATTCGCTTTTCCCGGATGATAGTCAATCACTAATTCATAGTCTTTTAGCAATTCTAACCATCTCCGCTGTCATAAATTCAAATCTTTCTAAGTCATCAAATATTTCAAGCTTTTGTGGTTAGTATAAATATGGCATTTCTCACCAAACAAGTAATGGCGCCAAATTTTCAATGCGAACACTATCGCGGCTAATTCAAGATCGTGCGTCAGATAATTCTTTTTGTGCGACTTCAATTGTCTCGAAGCATAAGCTAAAACTTTGCCTTCCTGCATCAAAACACAACCCAGACAATTTAATGATGCATCACTAAAAATTACAAATTCTTTACCCGACTCAGGCTGAACTAACACTGGTGCCTCTGTCAATAATGCTTTCAACTGTTCGAAGCTTTGCTGACACTTTTCTGACCACTCAAATTTAACATCTTTTTCAAGCAATGTTGTCATCGGAGTCACAATCATTGAAAAACCTTTCACAAATCGTCTATAATAGCCGGCTAGTCCAAGAAAACTACAGACTTCGGATACATTTCTCGGAGGTTTCCAATCTATAATAGCAGAAACATTACTCAGGTCAACTCGGATACCCGCGCTGAAACTATATGTCCCAGAAAACCAACCTCTTGTAGCCAAAACTCACATTTGCTAAACTTTGCAAACAACTGTTTATCTCTCAAAGTTTGTAATACAATTCTCAAATGTTCGTGTAACAGCCCGATTTTGGGGCTAGTCAGAACAGTGGTCCCGGGACCACTAATTCGAGGTTAAGGAAAATTATTTTCATATTATTTTATGTGTTATAGCATAATTACATGGATGTATGAAAATTTTGGTACATTAATTTTGGTGATTTCATGCTTAATGGTGAAAAAGGACTAAATCGCGTTAAGTGCGAAAGTATTGTTCTATATGCAAAAGGTGTCTAATATCTGTAGATTTTTAATTGGAGGTCCCTAATGTGCAAATAGACCTTTCTAAGGTTAATAGCTGGTCATAGGGGACAAAGAAATAAATTTTCAAAGCATTAGGTGAGATTTTGGTGGTAATTTGTCTAGTAATATAATAAACTAAGGAGAAGAAAAGATATCATCTTTTCTCCTTCTTCTCTCCACCAAAATTTCCAAAGAAAAAAACCATGGGAGCTTGAAAATTTTCATCAACTCCTCACCTCTACAAGTAAGTGATCTTGGTGGTCTTTATTGAGAATTTTTGTACTTTTGGAGTCCCCAAAGCTTAAGCTAGCTAATGAGGGGACTAATTTGCTAAATAGTTGAAAGTTTAAGGACTTTCCATGAGAGTGTTCATGTTGTTTTCTGAGTTTTTATGGAAGAAAATGAATGTTAGTGAGTGAAGGAACAACTTTTATGAAAGGTGTTACCATGAAAACACCTAAATGGGACTTAGTTGTAAAGATTGTAAATGTGTAATAAATGCAAGAAATAAATGGTTTTGTGAGTTGTTCTAAGAGGAATAAATGTTCAGCTAGGCTTTTTAATGAGGAAATGTGATGAAAAATGATATACGAGCCTAGGGGAAAAATCATAATTTTGCCATAGTATAGGGGCAAAATGGTCATTTTTGCCTAAGTAGAAAATTTGATGTATCATGAGTTTTAAATTGACTGAATGAGTGAATTTTATTATTATAGATCAAGAAGAACGCGGAAACAACCTTGACCGGGGAAAAGGCAATGTTACGGATTAAGCCGTAGATTAACACATTTTGCATCGAGGTAAGTTTATGTGTAAACGGTACATCTTGAATACTTATGTTGTTACTTATTGGTGTATTGTATGAATGAGATCATTTATGATTGAGATGGAAATTCGATAGAAAGTGAGTAATTCCCGTATGAACCTTGAAATAGATATGTAAGTGTAGAATATTATTCGTAATAATCATTGGTGGGCTGTGTGCGATACCACCGTAAATATTCTTGTTGGTGGGCTGTGTGTGATACCACCTTAATACTTACTCACGATGGGCTGTGTGCGATACTATCATTTATATTATCATTTGGTGGGCTAAGTGCAATACCACCGTAAATATTCCTGTTGGTGGGCTATGTGCGATACCACCCTATCATAGATTAATGGTGGGCTGTGTGTGAAACCACCGAGTGTTTGGTATTATTCTGAATGATTCATTGAGAAATCATTTAAGTATATGTTTCATATGATGTTGTGGTGATGAGTGCAGGGAATGTATGCAAATAAATGAGAGCATTATATTTGTTATATGGTTGAAATGTGGTAAGAGATGAAATGAGTAAGCACGATTATGAAATGTGGATTGTTCTTGCTTGGTATGAAAAGCATTGATTGATATCTATATATGTGTTATGATGCTATTTGTTTACATGTAAACTTACTAAGCTTAAAGCTTACTCGCTTTCCTTTTTCCCTTGTTTTATAGTGTCAAAGAGTCGGTTCGAGATACGAAGTTATTTGGAAGATCACCCACACTATCAGCTCATCTCGGTATAGTTAGACTTAGCATTTTTGAATATGGCATGTATAGGGGCTAGGCTTAGTAGAAATGTTTTGTTATTTTGGCCAAGTGTGTTGGCTCCTCATAGATGAATTCTCTTGTATATGGCCATAGTTAATGGCTCATTATTACTAATTTATGAAAAGATGAGGTTATTCATGAAAGTGTATGTTGCACAATTGGGTTGCTTAGTGAATGGTTGAATGGATTTTTGATGTGTGAGTTAGGGTGGCAAAAAGAGCTTGGCAAATAGCCTTGTTCTTGCCCACACGGAAAGGCAGACGGGCGTGTGTCTAGGCCGTGTGTGACACACGGTCAGTCCCATGGGTGTGTGGCTAGGTTGTGTGTCCCCTGCATGTTAATGTTGCAAGTCAGTGTCGACCACGGGCTAGACACACGGGCGTGTGCCTAGGCCGTGTGACCCTTATGAGGTTGCTGACTTCACAAACAGAATACCCAGGTTTTTACACACGGGCGAGGACACGGGCGTGTCTAAGCCGTGTGAAGCACACGGGCCATTAACACGGGCGTGTGCCCGGCCATGTGAAAACCCCTGTAGGTTCGAAATGAAAAAATAAATCCCACGCGGGCTAGGGACATGGGCGTGTGTGACCACACGGCCTGCCCACACGGACGTGTCCCATTTCACACGGGCGTGTGGCCCTGTTAAGGCAAAATTTTTCTAAGCCTATCAAAGTCCCTGGTTTGATTCCAAGACCCACCATGTGCATGTTTAAGGCCTCGTAGGCCCATAATAAGGGTGTTATGAATATGAATTAGAAAGTTTTAATTTGGAATGAAATTCTATAGCTCAAAGTTGTATGTTTAAGTTGGTTATGTCCGGTAATGTCTCATACCCAGTTCCGGTGATGAACACGGGTGAGGAGTGTTACATTTAGTGGTATCAGAGCTATAGTTTAGTCAGTTCTCGGACTACCGTAGCGTGTGTAAGAGTCTAGCTATATATGCCATAAACGTATATTGATAGTGTGGTGACTTCTGACAATTCTAAACTGTATTTTTGTATAGAAAATGGATCCCGACCGAGTGGCTGCTGATGACACTGCTAGTAACGCGCTGGCTCCCGTGCAAGGGACCGCGCCTGTAGAGAGTAGACCCGAGACTTTGGGTCAAGGTGAAGAGGATCGGGAAGCCTTTCTTCATATGATGAGTAATTGGTACACGGAGTATGTGGGAGCGAATCCTAATGCTCAACCTCCTCCACCCCCTCCTATACCTCAGCCAGTTCCTATGGCTCCTCAAGGTATAGATTTGGTGAGAGTGACCAAACCCCCGGTAGATAAGCTTTGGAAGCATGAGGCCGAGTATTTTAGGGCTAACATAGACGATGACCCCGAGAGGGCAGAGTTTTGGCTCGAGAACTCAATGAGGGTGTTTGATGAACTCTCTTGCACACCTGAGGAGAGCTTGAAATGTGCCGTGTCATTGTTGAAGGACTCGACATATCATTGGGGGAAAACGTTAACATTGGTTGTTCCAAGGGAGAGAGTGACATGGGACTTCTTCTTGGAAGAGTTCCGAAAGAAGTATATAAGTCAGCGATTTGTTGACCAGAAACGGAAGGAGTTCCTTGAATTGAAGCAAGGCAAGATGACCGTGGCAGAGTATGAGCACGAGTTTGTTAGGCTCAGCAAGTATGCACAAGAGTGTGTGTCTACAGAAGCTATCTTGTGCAAGAGGTTTGAAGACGGACTGAATAAAGATATCAAACTTCTAGTTGGGATCGTGGAATTGAAAGAATTTATGGTGTTGGTTGATAGGGCATGTAAGGCCGAGGAGGTGAATAAGGAAAAGAGGAAAACCATGAATGAGGCCCGAGATGCGAGAAAAAAGGCCAATGAGTAAATCGTTCCAAACTCAATCAAAGAGGTCCAAAGAAATAAACCCTCGAACGACTGTTTCAATGGGGTATTCACACTGAGATCGGGGCAATACATACTCAAGCTCGAGAGTTCAAGCCACCTCGATGGCCAGCGTGGGCAATCCAAAGTCAAATAAATTGGAGTGCCCAAATTGTGGCAGGCAACATACTGGGGAGTGTTGGGGAAACAACCGTAATTGTTATAAGTGCGGTTCACCCGACCTTTTCATCCAAAATTATCCACAGAGAGATGAAAAGGAAAGAAAGCAAGAAGTAAGACCAAGTAATGTATCTTCGAGGGGTAGATCACAAAAGAACCTGGGAGGTGGGACTAGTAGTAGAGGTGCACCAAGAGACTCTGCTGTGAGGTCAGAGGGTCGAGCACTTGCAAGGACTTATGTCATTCGCGCTCACGAAGAGGCATCATCTCCAGACGTGATAACGGGTACTTTTTCTCTTCATGATATCTCTGTAGTTACTTTGATTGACCCGGGGTCTACTCATTCTTACATTTGTATGAAATTGGCATCTAGCATGAGCATGATTGTTGAGTCTACGAAATTCGTAATAAAAGTGTCAAACCCGTTAGGCAAACATGTGTTAGTTGACAAGGTGTTTAGGAAGTGTCCTTTGACAATTAGAGGTCATTATTTTCCGGCAAATGTAACAGCCCAAAATAGGGCCTAGTCAGAACAGTGGTTTCGAGACCACAAACCCAAAGTAAAAATATTTAATTTATGATTGTTTTAGAGTCTATGATATGTTTGGGTGATGGTGTGCAAATTTTGTTAAGTGATTTTTATCGATAAAGTGCCCAATTTTATTATTGGGATTAAATTGCATTAATTGCAAAATATGAGTTCTAGAACATAAGTACTTGTTTTAAATGGGGGTTTAAACTAGAGGTCTTTAAATGGCAAATAGACCATCATATTTTGTTATGGACAAAACTAGTCATGGAAGGGTGAAAATTGAAAGTTTAGTAAAAAGGGCATTTTTGTCATTTGGGTGTTTTAAGGCATAAAAGACAAAATTGAAACCCAAAAATCTGCTCATTCTCTTCTCCATGCTACCGAAATTTTCAATAAGCCATGGCTAGGGTTTCAAGCTTTTTCAAAGCTCAATTGTAAGTGCATTTGAGCCCCGTTTTTAATGTTCTTCGTATTTTTGAGATCCTAGAAGCTTAGCCTTTTTATTTTTACCATTTATTTGCATGAAAAATGAAGTTTAAAAATTGACCCATGCTAGATATTTTTGCATTTTGATGTTTAATGGTAGAATAAGGGTGCACGAGGTTAGGAGAACGATTTTTGCTAAGTGATTTTCGTTGAAAATGGTTAAAACAAGTTAATTAGTAAAAGTTGTAAATGCTCCTGAAAGTGTGAAATAATAAGAATTTGAGGTTGCTTTAGAAGAGAAAAAGGTTCGGCTGACCTTGAATTTTATAGAAATTGAATAAAAATCATATTACGAGCCTAGGGGAAAAATCATAATTATGAGAAAGTTTAGGGGAAAAATTGTAAATTTTCCGTAGTATGATTTTTGTATTAAAATGAGTAATGTGAGTGATAATTAAGTGAAATGTGACATTTCAGATCAAAGAAATCGAGATTTGGACCAAGTACGGGGAAATGTCAATCAAAATGACCGATTCGCGTCGAGGTAAGTTCATATGGTTAGTCTATAGTAAACGATTATTAAATTTGAATTGAGATGATGTATTATTTTATATATGTTTGTTATCTAATCATGACTTTATGCAAGTACGAGATTGGATTGAAGGATCAATCGTGAGAAATGTAGGGTCAAGTACATTCGTACTACGACTCGTGATGAATTGACGGAAAAGACCATGGTTGGACCATGGCAGTGAGTGTACCAGTGTAAGACCATGTCTGGGGCATGGCATCAGCACTGATATGTGATCCCATGTAAGACCATATCTGGGATATGGAATTGGCGTCCTACCAGGTGTACGAGATATCCCGAACATCCCTAATATTACAAGTAGTTCAATGGGAAATTCAAGGAGTATGCTCAAGATAAGTAAGAATAGGATATATGAGTATTATGACTAGGCACAGGTATGTATACGAGACTCATAAATAATGTGCTTGGATTATGATGCATTATTGATAAGGATGCAAACGAGTAAGATGTGTCTATGATCACTTGATTGTTATGTGCCAAGTTGTAATATGCTTTGGTGTAAGTGTGTATAAATGAAAGTGAACACAAAGAATTAATGAATGAGTGAAATTGACATTGAAACAGTTGTGGGCAGCAGCATTAGTATAACTTTGAAAAATCACAAAAAATGGTGGAAATTTAATTAAAGGCTGGATGAGATATGAAATTAAAGCTTAATGAGTCTATTTTTTTTATAAAAGAAACAGAGTAAGCAAAAGAAGTGTGAATTATGAGATATTTGAATTTTAGTGAGATGGTCAGAATGAGTTTTGGAATCCCCTATTCCAACTTTGGAAAATCAGTAAAAATTGTAAAAAAATAATTATGGAGTATAATTCATATGCTTCAAATCCTTAATAAGTCTATTTTCAAGTGAAATAAACGAGAAAATCATATGAATTTTATACGAGGAGAAAATTGATTCGTAGTGAAGAAGTGTTATAACTGTTGGACAGCGAAATAGGGGTAAATTTAATGAATAAACTGTACTAATTGGCTAGACCGAAAATTCTTAAATTTCTATGGTAAGAATTTATGTGAGTCTAGTTTCAGAGAAAATTAACGGTTCTTCATTTGGAGCTTTTTAGCTCGAGAAATAAATAATTTAGTGACAGTGACTCAAGTAGACAGATTAATGTGAACATGAGTAATAAGGTGTGAGCATGTGATATAATGATTATATCATCTTAAGAAATTATTGTGAGGATTTATCCACACAAGTTTATTATTTCTTATTATTTGCATATGAACTTACTAAGCATTTATGCTTACTTCCCCTCTCTTTTCCCTTGCCTTGTAGTATCGCCAAGTTAGCTCGGGGATCGGTGGACGTTAGAGATTCGCTCACACTACCAATTGGAACACTTGGTATATCTAGATACATTATTTTTTGGGTTATGGCATGTATAGTAGGCTTGGTCGTTTTTTCATATATGTCATATTTCTTATGGCTTAAAATGCTGGCCCTTATTTAATAAATGTTCATTTTGGTTAAGGCTATTTGGAGATAGCCAATATTGATGGTTGTTATACGCCTATGATGTGGTTATTCATGTATGTGGTAATTGCATAATTGAGATGTTGTAGATGTGGTTTACAAATGATTTCATGAATGACGAGGTGTATGGGAATGTGTATGCAAAATTGGATATTCGGATGTCCAATTATAGCATGATACATGTTGATGAAATGGATACAAGAGAGTTTGTGTTTTAGAGTGGGGAACTGGCTTGGAAAATAGCAAACTTCCAGGCCACACGGGCAGAGACACGGCCATGTGTCTCAACCATGTGACAGACACAATCTAAGAGCACGGGCGTATGCCAAGGTGGGGTGACCCTATTTTGATGATGACATCATAAACAGAGAGTTATACGAGTTAAGGGCACGGGTGTGTCCCAGACCACACGGGCGTGTGACCCTTGTTTTGAAAAAATTTTCTAAATTTTCCCAAAAGTTTCCAAAGTTCTCAGTTTAGTCTCAAACCATCCTAAAGGATGTTTTGAGCTTTATAAGCCCATATAAGGGACAAAATGCATGTGTTAGAAAAGTTTTAAATTTGACGAAATTTTATGACCCGGTTTTACATGTTCAAGAAATTTTAAGTTCGGTAACGCCTCGTACCCTGTTCCAGCGTTGGATACGGGTAAGGGGTGTTACAGTAAATCTCATGTTGTTGCCGTTTGATGAATTTGACTTGATTCTCGGTATGGATTGGTTGATTGCTCAAAATGTTTTAGTGAACTGTGGTAGCAAGTTTATTGAATTAAGATGTTTAAACAGGGATATCATTCGAGTTGAATCAGGTAAATCGGATAGTTTTCCTGTAATGATTTCATCTATGGTAGCCGAGAGATACTTGAGAAAAGGGTACGAGTCCTACCTTTCCTTCGTATTGAATACTCAAGAGTCATAGGTGAAAATTGAATCAGTGCCTGTGGTGTGCGAGTATCCGGACGTGTTCCTGGAAGAATTACCCGGATTGCCTCCAGTTAGAGAGGTCGAGTTTGGTATAGAGTTAATTCCGGGTACGGCACCTATTTCGGTTGCCCTGTATAGGATGGCACCATTAGAGTTGAAAGAATTGAAAGTTCAGTTGCAAGAGTTAACGGACAAGGGTTTTGCAAGACCGAGCTATTCACCGTGGGGTGTTCCGGTAATTTTTGTGAAGAAGAAAGATGGGTCGATGAGATTGTGCATAGACTACAGACAGCTCAACAAGGTGACAGTGAAGAATAAGTATCCTTTGCCAAGGATAGATGACTTGTTTGACCAATTTAAGGGAGCTACGGTATTCTCCAAGATAGACCTAAGGTCTGGCTATTACCAGTTGAGGGTTAAGGAGCAAGATGTGCCGAAAATTGCATTTCGAACGAGGTATGGCCATTATGAGTTTCTTATCATGCCATTTGGCTTAACGAATGCTCCTGCGATTTTTATGGATCTAATAAACCGCGTCTTCCGACCATATTTGGATAAATTTGTGGTCGTTTTTATCGACGACATATTAATTTATTCCCCGGATGAGAGTGAGCATGCTGAGCATCTGAGAATTGTTTTACAGAATTTAAGAGACAAGCAGTTGTATGCTAAATTCAGCAAGAGTGAGTTTTGTCTCCGAGAGGTCGGATTCTTAGGACACATTGTGTTGGGTGATGGCATAAGAGTTGACCCAAGTAAGATCTCGGCTATTATGGAGTGGAAACCTCCAAGGAATGTGTCGGAAATTAGAAGCTTTTTGGGTTTAGCGGGGTACTACAAACGGTTCGTCAAAGGGTTCTCTATGATTGCAACCCCGATGACGAAACTGTTGCATAAAGATGTTAAATTTGAATGGACTGAGAAATGCCAACAACGTTTCGAGAGATTGAAAGCATTATTGACCGAGGCGCCGATTTTGGTACAACCTGAGTCAGGGAAGGAGTTCGTGGTCTAAAGCGATGCGTCATTAAATGGTCTCGGTTGTGTGTTGATGCAAGAAGGTAAGGTAGTAGCTTACGCCTCGAGACAGCTAAAACCGCACGAGAAGAGTTATCTAACTCATGATTTAGAGTTGGCTGCGATCGTTTTCACTTTGAAGATTTGGCATCATTACTTATATGGTGAGAAGTACCGAATCTTCACTGATCATAAGAGTTTGAAGTACTTGATGGACCAAAAGGATTTGAATTTGCGACAACAGCGGTGGCTTGAATTATTAAAGGATTACGAGTTAGTAATTGATTACCATCCGGGGAAAGCAAATGTAGTTGCGGATGCCTTGAGCAGAAAATCCCTGTATGCTTTGAGAGCTATGAGTACGAGCTTAGCGTTGTCTGATGATGGTGCTATATTGGCCGAATTGAGGGCTAGACCTTTATTTATTCAGCAGATATGTGAAGCTCAAAGGAATGATAGTGAGATGCAAGTTAAGAGAGCTCAGTGCGAATCGAGGAATAACTTAGATTTTCGAGTTAGTTCCGAGGATTGCTTGATGTTTCATGATAGAATTTGTGTACCAAAGGATGATGAGTTAATCCGGAAAATTTTACATGAAGCACACAGTGGTTGTTTGTCAGGACATCCGGGCAGTACAAAAATGTACAATGATTTGAAGAAATTGTATTGGTGGCCGGGTATGAAAAGAGACATTTCTGAATTTGTTACGAAATGTTTAGTTTTTCAACAAGTGAAAGCCGAGCACCAAGTGCCCTCGGGATTGCTTTAGCCGGTAATGGTTCCGGAGTGGAAGTGGGATCGAATCACAATGGATTTCGTAACGGGGTTACCTATGACTCCGAGAAAGAAAGATGTTGTGTGGGTTATTGTTGATAGATTAACAAAGTTTGTACCAGCCCGTTTACTACCCTAATTGGAACGGTGGTTTCGGAACCACGAATCCAAATTAGAAAGGAATAATTTTATTATTATTTTTATTTATTTATTATTTTGATTACTATTTTCGTGTTTAATAAATATGTTCAAACATGTGCTAGAAATTTTTTTTTTTTGGTTAATTTATTACTATTGTGAATAATTTTAGTAAAGGATTTAGCTGAATAAGTATGAAAATATTATCTATTGTGGAATTTAGGATTAAATTGAATAGGCTTTCTCTTGATTGGTCTTTAAGTGGCAATTTGGCCATCAAGAAAAATAGTGGTGGACGGCAACAATGATATGGAATTATTAAAGAGTATTTTATCATATTATAAAGTGTTAGTGGGATAATAAAATATAT
The DNA here is from genome assembly GCA_025698515.1 of Gossypium sturtianum. NCBI lineage: Eukaryota > Viridiplantae > Streptophyta > Magnoliopsida > Malvales > Malvaceae > Gossypium > Gossypium sturtianum. The sequence goes on from CM046953.1 coordinate 65,858,039, forward strand.
GTGAATGCTATTAAAATAAGAAAACATATTTTTTGTTTCATCTCTTTCTTCTCCATCTTCTTGACCGAATTATCAAGGAAGGAGGAAGCTTAAACTTCTATTTTTATTCGGTTTTGCATGTCTTATTAAGGTAAGCATTCAAGCTTGATTTCTATGAATTTTTGCATTTTTAAACAAGTTATCTTAAATACTATCAAGCCTATGTGAAAATTTTAGAGTTTGAAGCAAGCTAAAGATTCGGCCATGGATGAATGATCTTGCTTTGTTGAGTTTGATGGGGAAATGTTATGCATATGTATGAAATTAATATGTTTTGAATAGGAAATTTTAGATGAATGGAGTATGAGGACTTAGATCATGAAAACTTATAATTGAGGGTGTAAAATGCTAAATAAGTGGATGGTATAGACTTGTAGGAGGATAAGGAAAATTCGGTCCTTAAGGGATTAATTCAAATTTCATATATTTTGTATTTTATGCTTTGGGGACTAATTTGTAAAATATGTAAATTCTTAGGATAAAAAGGGAAATTATATAATTACAGGTTAGGATCAAATTGAATAGCATTTTAAGGCTTTAAGGAGCTTAAGGGACATTCGGCCTTAGCTCAATAATGTGCAAATTGTCCTAGTTCGAATGAGTGGAAAATAGTATTAAATTGTGAAAATTTCAAACTATGAGTGATAGATTGGAAGAATGGTGAAATTATGTGTTTTGAGTTAATAATGAACGAAATTTTATTTGAATGGACTCTTTTCAAACTTTATTTTAGATCAAGGACGGAAAGAACCGGAATCGGATCGGGGGAAAGCTAAATTAATCGAGTAGCCGAAAAATTTTAGCTCCTCAACTACCAAGTAAGTTTATAAGCAATTGGTTTTAAATGAATAAGTATTAAATTGAAATGTACATTTTTCAAATGAAATTCTGTCTTAAGTATTGATTACCGAATGGATATGGTGATTTTTAAATTGATTGCCGAATGTGATAGTACTAGGGACATGTAATTATTTGTATCAATATCTTGGTTGGGTGAAGTATATAATAGTATATAAATGTTACCAATGTGATAGAGTATAGATTAAATAATTGTATTGGCCGAATGTATGAGTGCCTTAGGTATGAAATTTTGATATGTTTGGATTGGATAAATAACTACAGATCGAGTAGTAGTTAATTGTGGAGCATGAAATGAGTAATGGTGGTGATTGAATGAATCACTATGTGTTTAATTGAGTAAGGCCGAATGTAATGGTACATTATAGGAAGAGAGAGATTCGGGTTGAATGTGTGTAATTATGTATGATCATATTTATAATATGTGAATTTATATGTTGTGTTTAAGTGGAGGTTTGATAATGAGCACTGTGTGTGCGGAAAATGTTAAGTAACGGCTCTATGTGAGCGATACGTTACGGGAAGATGGCACTGTGTGTGCGGAAAATGTTAAGTAACGGCTCTATGTGAGCGATACGTTACGGGAAGATGGCACTGTGTGTGCGGAAATGTTAAGTAACGGCTCTATGTGAGCGATACGTTACGGGAAGTTGGCACTGTGTGTACAAAAATATTAAGTAACGGCTCTATGTGAGCGATACGTTACGGGCTTGTACTACGATGTACGGGTTTTGGATTTTCCTAAAAAGCGAAAACACTTAGTGGAGGTAAATGAGAGTGTCGGTATGTATATGTTATCACGATAGTTCATTCTTGATGTAAATTGGGTAAGCTATTTTGGTATTGAAATTTAACATGTGAATACTTGGATTTATTTGGTGACCAAATAGGTATGATATTGATTAATGATGATATATTATGTGTATGGATGTTGCAATCTAATCCGTGTTTAAGTTAAGTTAATTAGAAACTATTAAGTTGCTTGTATATAGATATACTACCTCTTGCTTATAACTTACTAAGCTATATACCGTTTGTGTAATTGTTTGCTCATGGTATAGATCTTTGGAGTGGTAGCTCGCATTCGGAAAATCATTGTCGAAGTCAAGTGCACTATCATCTACTTTTGGTATCTAATTTTAACGTTAAACTTAGAAATTATGGCATGTATAAGCTTGAATATTTTTGGTTTCTTTTGGTTGAAATGTATATGAGAGCCATGCGAAAATGGCCAAATTTGGTTGTTTTTGAACTTACCTAATTTCGGTCATGATTAAAGCTTATTATAGAATTGTATGTCATGATGAATAGTATTCAATGTTTGTTAAAATGAGATGATCTGAGAGTTTAAATATTTTAGAATGGTGATTGATAAATTCGGCATATGATTATAAGTATAGCTAAGTGATTATGAATCATTGGTAAGAGTTGTATATTATATATGTGTATGCTATCAATGGTTCATGTTCGGCCTTGAATGCATTAAAGGTTAATAAGAATGAAAAGAGTGGTTAGAGCGAATGCATGAAATTGTTGAATGATTAAGTGTATAAGGTACCATGACTAATATGGCAGAATAATGATGCTAACGAATTAGTTGCTTTGGTTATTATAATTATGGTATGTGGAATGAGGTATGTCGTAGACAAAAGTGAGACATATACGCACTAATGATATATGTTTTAAATGTATTGATGATATTGGAAATGGAATAAATGATTTGATAATAGATGTAATATACATGTACATTAATAATTGATCTTATAAGAGTATTATCTTGTGTGAGGTTTAGTAATGCCCGTAACCCTAATCCGGCAACGGAGATGGGTTAGGGGTGTTACAAAGTCAGTTCACTTTATACCGATACGTGTGGATTACTCACTTGATAAGTTAGCCGAGTTGTATATTGCTGAGGTGGTGAGATTGCATGGGGTGCCTATATCTATTATTTTGGATAGAGATCCGAGGTTTACTTCGAGGTTTTGGAAGAAGTTGTAAGAAGCCTTGGGTACAAAGTTGAATTTTAGTACTGCTTTCCATCCTCAAACTGATGGCCAATCCGAAAGAGTGATTCAAGTCCTTGAGGATATGCTCTGATGCTGTGTGTTAGAATTCGAAGGTAGCTGGGAAAAATATCTACCTTTAGTTGAGTTTGCCTATAACAACAGTTGTTAATCGAGTATACAGATGGCACCGTACAAAGCTTTGTATGGTCGTAAGTGTCGGACTCCCTTGTATTGGATCGAGCTTAGCGAGAAGCAAATTCACGTGGTCGACTTAGTTAAAGAGACTGAGGAGAAAGTGGAAGTAATCCGAGATAGTCTGAAAGCTGTTTTGGATAGATAAAAGTCATACGCGGATTTAAAAAGGAAAGAAATCGAGTTTCAAGTGGGTGACAGGGTATTCCTGAAAGTATCTCCGTGGAAGAAAATATTGAGATTCGGTCGAAAGGGCAAATTGAGTCCACGATTCATAGGACCGTATGAGGTTATTGAGAGGATTAGGCCAGTAGCATACCGGTTGGCTTTGCCGGTAGAGTTAGAGAGAATACACAACGTGTTTCATGTGTCGATGTTGTGGCAATATCGTTCTGATCCTTCGCATGTGATCCCTCCAACAGAAATTGAGATACGACTGGATATGACTTATGAAGAGGAGCCAATTAAAATAATGGCTCGAGAGGTTAAACAATTGAGGAATAAGAGCATAGCCTTAGTGAAAGTGTTATGGAAAAAACACGGTGTGGAAGAGGCTACGTGGGAACCGGAAGAAGCCATGAGGGAACAGTACCCAAACCTCTTTACAGGTAAGATTTTCGAGGATGAAAATCTCTAAAGGGGGGAAGAGTTGTAACAGCCCGATTTTGGGGCTAGTCGGAACAGTGGTCTCGGGACCACTAATCCGAGGTTGAGGAAAATTATTTTCATATTATTTTATGTGTTATAGCATAATTATATGGATGTATGAAAATTTTGGTACATTAATTTTGGTGATTTCATGCTTAATTGTGAAAAAGGACTAAATCGCGTTAAGTGCGAAAGTATTATTCTATATGCAAAAGGTGTCTAATATCTGTAGATTTTTAATTGGAGGTCCCTAATGTGCAAATAGACCTTTCTAAGGTTAATAACTGGTCATAGGGGACAAAGAAATAAGTTTTCAAAGCATTAGGTGAGATTTTGGTGGTAATTTGTCTAGTAATATAATAAAATAAGAAGGAGAAAAGATATCATCTTTTCTCCTTCTTCTCTCCACCGAAATTTCCAAAGAAAAACACCATGGGAGCTTGAAAATTTTTAGCAACTCCTTACCTCTACAAGTAAGTGATCTTGGTGGTTTTTATTGAGAATTTTTGTACTTTTGGAGTCCCCAAAGCTTAAGCTAGCTAATGAGGGGACTAATTTGCTAAAGGGTTGAAAGTTTAGGGACTTGTCATGAGAGTGTTCATGTTGTTTGCTGAGTTTTTATGGAAGAAAATGAATGTTAGTGAGTGAAGGAACAACTTTTGTGAAAGGTTTTACCATGAAAACACCTAAATGGGACTTAGTTGTAAAGATTGTAAATGTGTAATAAATGCATGAAATAAATGGTTTTGTGAATTGATGTAAGAGGAATAAATGTTCAGCTAGGCTTGTTTAATGAGGAAATGTGATGAAAAACGATATACAGCCTAGGGGCAAAATCATAATTTTGCCATAGTATAGGGGCAAAATGGTCATTTTTGCCTAAGTAGAAAATTTGATGTATCATGAGTTTTAAATTGATTGAATGAGTGAATTTTATTATTATAGATCAAGAAGAACGCGGAAACAACCTTGACCGGGGAAAAGGCAATGTTACAGATTAAGCCGTAGATTAACACATTTTGCATCGAGGTAAGTTTATGTGTAAACGGTACATCTTGAATACTTATGTTGTTACTTATTGGTGTATCGTATGAATGAGATCATTTATGATTGAGATGGATTGAATTCGATAGAAAGTGAGTAATTCCCGTATGAACCTTGAAATAGATATGTAAGTGTAGAATATTATTCGTAATAATCATTGGTGGGATGTATGCGATACCACTGTAAATGTTCTTGTTGGTGGGCTGTGTGTGATACCACCTTAATACTTACTCACAATGGGCTGTGTACGATACCATCGTTTATATTATCATTTGGTGGGCTAAGTACGATACCACCGTAAATATTCTTGTTGGTGGGCTATGTGATACCACCCTATCATAGATTAATGGTGGGGTCAAATGTAAACCACCGAGTGTTTGGTATTATTTTGAATGATTCATTAAGAAATCGTTTAAGTATATGTTTCATATGATGTTGTGGTGATAAGTGCAGGGAATGTATGCAAATAAATGAGAGCATTATATTTGTTATATGGTTGAAATATGGTAAGAGATGAAATGAGTAAGCACGATTATGAAATGTGGATTGTTCTTGCTTGGTATGAAAAGCATTGATATATATATATATGTGTGTGTGTGTTATGATGCTATTTGTTTACATGTAAACTTACTAAGCTTAAAGCTTACTCGCTTTCCTTTTTCCCTTGTTTTATAGTGTCAAAGAGCCGGTTCGGGATACGAAGTTATTTGGAAGATCACCCACACTATCAGCTCATCTCGGTATAGTTAGACTTAACATTTTTGAATATGACATGTATAGGGGCTAGGCTTAGTAGAAATGTTTTGTTATTTTGGCCAAGTGTGTTGGCTCCTTATAGATGAATTCTCTTGTATATGGCCATAGTTAATGGCTCATTATTACTAATTTATGAAAAGATGAGGTTATTCATGAAAGTGTATGTTGCACAATTGGGTTTCTTAGTGAATGGTGGAATGGATTTTTGATGTGTGAGTTAGGGTGGAAAAAATAGCTTGGCAAATAGCCTTGTTCTTGCCCACACGGGTAGGCACACGGGCGTGTGTCTAGGCCGTGTGTGACACACGGTCAATCCCATGGGTGTGTGGCTAGGCCGTGTGTCTCCTACATGTTAATGTTGCAAGTCAGTGTCGACCACGGGCTAGACACACGGGCGTGTGCCTAGGCCGTGTGACCCTTATGAGGTTGCTGACGTCATAAACAGAATACCCAGGTTTTTACACACGGGCGAGGACACGGGCGTGTCTAGGCCGTGTGAAGCACACGGGCCATTGACACGGGCGTGTGCTGGCCGCGTGAAACCCCCAGAGGTTGAAATGAAAAATAAATCCCACACGTGCTAGGGTCATGGGCGTGTGTGACCACACGGCCTGCCCACACGAGCATGTCCCATTTTACACGGGCGTGTGGCCCTGTTAAGGCAAAATTTTTCTAAGTCTATCAAAGTCCCCGGTTTGATTCCGAGACCCACCATGTGCATGTTTAAGGCCTTGTAGGCCCATAATAAGGGTGTTATGAATATGAATTAGAAACTTTTAATTTGGAATGAAATTCTATAGCTCAAAGTTGTATGTTTAAGTGGGTTATGTCCGGTAATGCCTCATACCCGATTCCAGCGATGAATACAGGTGAGGGGTGTTACAGTTCGGCATGCTCAGATTCATCACGAGAATAGATCAAAATGTCATCAATAAACACAACTACAAATTGATCTAAATATGGCCTGAAAATCCGATTCATCAAGTCCATAAAAATAGTAGGTGCATTTGTTAGTCCGAAAGGCATAAAAAGAAATTCGTAGTGTCCGTACCTTGTTCTAAATGCAGTTTTTGGCACATTCAAGTCTTTCACTCGCAACTTGTAATAACCCGATCTCAAATCGATTTTTGAAAACAATGTTGCCCCTTTTAACTGATTAAACAAATCATCAATCTGCGGTAAAAGGTATTTGTTCTTGATCGTCAATTTGTTTAGCTGTCTCTAATCAATACACATTCTAATAGTGTCATCTTTCTTTTTCACAAACAATACCGGTGCACCCCAGGGAGAGAAACTCGGTCTAGCAAAACCTTTATTTATCAACTCTTGCAATTGAGCTTTCAATTCTTTTAACTCAATCGGGGCCATTCTGTACAGAGCTATCGATATCAGCGTTGTACTCGGTACTAATTCAATACCAAATTCAACTTCTCTGATAGGTGCTAAACCTGGTAACTCTTCAGGAAATACATCTGAATATTCACACACAACTGGTACTGATCCAATCTTTGTTTCTGTTACTTTCGTTTCAAGTACATAAGCAAGATAAGCTTCACACCCTTTTCTCACAAATTTCTGAGCTAACATAGATGAAATCACAACTAGTATACTGTTCAAAACATCAGATTCAATTCTAATAATCTCATTATTCTGACATTTCAATTCAATTGTCTTTCGTCTACAATTCACTATAGCATTATGCATCGTTAGCCAATCCATACCCAAAATCACATCAAATTCATCGAATGGCAACAACATCATATTAGCCGGAAAACAGAAATCCCAATGCATTAACGGACAATTCTTGAAGACTTTGTCAACCAAAACACATCGCCTAAGGGGTTCGATACTCTAATCACAAATTCAGTAGACTCTACAGGCAAAGTCTTACTAAATACTAAATCATGCATATATAAGAATGATTTGATCCTGGATCTATCAACGCAATCACATTAGTATCATAGAGAATGAAAGTGCCGGTGATAACATCTGGAGATGACGCTTCTTCGCGAGCGCGAATAGCGTAGGCTCTAGCAGGTGCTATGGCCTCAGATCTGAAAGTAGAGTCTCTCGTCACCCCTCGACTACCACTCACATTCCCAGCATTTCTTGATGGTCTTCCTCTAGCCGACATATTACTCGGTCTTGCATTCTGAGATTTATCTTTCTCATCTATCTCAGGACAATCCCGGATGAAATGTTCATGCGAGCCACATCTAAAATAGGCTTTATCATTCAATCTACACTCTCCAAAATGTCGTTTTCCAAAACGCCCACATTCCGGTTTATTTGGTCTAACATTACCCACACTAGCCACTGACACAGCTGGAGTTTTTGAACTCGTAAATTGCTTCCCACGATCTCTATTAGAGTATTCCACTAGTGTATTTGATCGACTAAATAAATCTCGAGATTTCTTTCATGAAGAGTGATACGGCTTACTCATTGATCTTTTTCTCGAATCTCTAGCTTCTGGTTCTTCTTTTCTCTTTTCTTTGCCAAGATCCTCGGCTTTACAAGCCCTTTCAACCAGAACAATAAATTCTTTCAATTCAAGAATTCTGACTAATATTTTTATATCTTAATTCAACCCATCAATGAATCATTTACATATAATCTCCTCAGTTGACACATACTCTCGAGCATACTTGCTTAACCGTATGAACTCTCTTTCATACTCGGTGACAGTCATGCGGCCTTGTTTTAACTCTAAGAACTCTTTATGCTTTTGATCAAGGAATCGATGACTTATGTATTTCTTTCGAAACTCTGTCTGAAAGAATTCCCAGGTCACTCGTTCTCTCGGTATTACAGACACCAAGGTATTCCACCATTGATATGCAGTGTCTCTCAGCAATGATACAGCACATTTAATACATTCATCAGGAGTACAAGACAATTCATCGAATACTTGAATCATATTTTCGAGCCAGAACTCAACTCTGTCAGCGTCATCATCAACAGTAGCCCGAAATTCTTCATCTCCATGTTTACGAATTTTATCCACCGGAGGCTTGTTCAACCGTATCGGATCTACAACTTGAGGAACAACAAGGATTTGTTGAGGTATAGGTGGGGGTGAAGGTTGTTGAGCAACCGGATTAGTACGAATATATTGCGTGAACAATTCGTTCATCATCTGGAAAAAGGCTTCTTTAGCCTCACCTCCGTTACTGCTCGACACGGGTCTAGATTCAGTAGGCGCTGTCCCTTGAGCGGGAGCTAGCGCATTACTCTCTACATCATCCGCTATAGCTCGTTCAGGATCCATTTCTATACGAAAACACAGTTTAAGCTGTCAGGAATCATCACACTATCGTAGAGTATATATGGCATGTATAGTTAGACTCTCACACATGCTACGTTAGTCCTAGAATCGACTAAATCGTAGCTCTGATACTAATAAATGTAACACTCTTAACCCGTATTCATTACCAAGATAGGGTTACGAGGTATTACCGGTCAATACATAACACATAGCTTACATTTATCAACCTCTAGCAATCATTCTCATACATCATTCAATACAATCACATTGTCCCTTATGAGGGCCTACGATGCCTTAAACATGCTTTAGAAATGGTTAGGGACTAAACCGATAACATACGAAAATTTCAAAAAACTTTAAAAATTTTCAATCATATAAGGGTCACACGCTCGTGTGAACAAGCCGTGTGCCTCACACGGCTAGTAGACACGCCCGTGTCTTAGACCGTGAGGAAACAGGGCATACATACTGACTTGTATCACACGGCCGAGGACACGCCCGTGTGCCAGGCCATGTGAGACCTGGAGGGTATACTGACTTGGGTCACACGGCCAACCACACGCCCATGTGTCCAGCCCGTGTGCCCTTCGAAATGGCCACACACGCCCATATGCTAGGCCGTGTGACATTTAGGGGGGTATACTAACTTATACCACACGGCTAGTCACACGCTCGTGTGTAAGACCGTGTGGAGCATACTGACTTCAATTCAATTTTGACACCAGGGAACACACGGCCATGTAACCTAACCGTGTGTCGCACACGGCTGAGACACACGCCCGTGTCTCTGTCCGTGTGGACAAGAATAGGTCATTTGCAAAGCTAATTTGCCACCCTTTTTGCACATACCTACACAAGCTCATATGGTATCATTTTAGGACATAATTATACAGCCAAAAGTCATCAACCAATACATAATCATACCAAATCTATTTCACCCATTTCAATACTCAATTCAATGCTATTCACCTATTCAAACACTAATCAACTTAACTTGCTTTACTAAGCATAATTCACATATATAATTCATCTAACTAAACCAATTCAAATATACATAATCACTTCAACTACATTCATTCAAGATAGGTCTATTTTCAAACATTAAAAGTGAAACTATTTGCATATTCATAAACATCATCAAGTTCATCATTTTATGCCAACACAAATGGCCAAAATACACATCCACCAAATAAACCATTTTGACACAAGCCTATACATGCCATATACTATATATACATAGATTCAAAAGTACCAAAATAGATGATCGATAGTGCGATGAAGTCCCTAATGATTCTCAGATCCGAGCTAGCTTTGTAGAACTATAAAACATAGAAACAATTAAACAGAGTAAGCTTTAAGCTTAGTAAGTTCGTATGTGAACATGAAATAATCACAACATTCACTAGCAATTCAAAATGGATTATATCAATAACATTTAAAGCACCAATTCATGAGCTATCATAGAATTTATCCATATCATCATTCATAAGTTCTCAACTTTATATATCTCGATACTTGAATAATCTTCCGTACGTACCTGTATTGATACATATCTATTTCTCGTCAATACTCCTATCAAACCCTTCCGGTTTACAAATGCTTCAGGTACAAATTCATCGATTTTTTCGATGCCATAGTCCAACTATGGTCTTTCACATACTTTGCCAAGGCCCTGCCGTGGTCTTTCATTCACATGCCATAACCCAATTATGGCCTTATTATTCGGTTGCCATAGCCCGGCTATGGTCTTATTTGACAACTTGCCTTACTAAACTCGTACATTTCATTTAATATCTCAACATTCATCCAATAGAATAAATACTATCTCAATTTCATCCATTCAATAAATAAATACACATTTAAGTTCAATTATACGAACTTACCTCGTATTCGAAATTAACGGATCGAATTGACTACTCGTTAACTTTGCTTTTCCCCCGATCTAAATCTGAATTCTTTCTTTCTTGATCTTAATTGCCTGAATTAGCCTTGCCGAATGAAAACCTAAAGCTTTGGCTTTTCTTCCCTTAATATTCGGTTCTTAGAAAGAAAGATCGACTAAATTTCATTTGTTTTTCATTTAATTAACCTTATTAAACCAATTACCAAATTAACCTTAATGATAAAACACTTATAACATCCATTTCATGTCCATTAATGTCCATTAACATCTATAATGGTCTAATTACTATTTAAGGTCATCATAATTAAAAACCAAAGCCAATTGACACCTTTAACTAATAGAATGCAACTTTTACATTTTACGCGATTAAGTCCTTTTTCTCAAATTAAGCAATTAAATAATAAAATTACTTCACGAAAATTTCACACATTCATACTATCATGCTGTAAACACATAAAATAATATTAAAATAATTTTCTTACATCGGATTTGTGGTTCTGAAACCACTGTTCCGATTTAGCTAAAATCGGGCTGTTACACCCCTGATACTTATTTAGAAACCAAGTCAATAGCTTCACAAGGCCTAGCACACGAGCGTGTGGCTTGGCTGTGTGGCACAAGTCAGTATACCCTCAAGTTTTCACACGGCCTAGCACACGGCACGGCGCTGCGGTGTGTGAGGCCACTGAAGGGTACGGCACCGCGGCACGCAGGCGTGTGATCTGGCCGTGTGACCCAAGTCAATGAGTTACACAGGATCGGATACGGGCTGGGACATAGCTATGTGATCCCATTTTGAATGCCTACATGGTCTGTGACACGAGCGTGTGTCAACTGTACTTTGAAAATTTTCAATGTTTTTCCAAAATTTCCTTGAGTTCTTGATCTAGTCCCAAATTATTTTTAATGCTTGTTTTGGGTCTCGAGGACTCGTGTTAAGGAATATATGAATGAATTTTAATGACTTTTGTTTGGATAAGAGAAATGAATATGAAATGTATGATTGTTTAAGTGATAAGTCTGGTAATGCTCCGTAACTCTATTATGGCGATGGATACGGGTTAGGGGTGTTATACCTACTATGCTAGGGATGATATGTATATGTGATGTTGTGGATTTATTCACTTTGTGAGTTGTGGAATATGGTTTCATGAATCTTGTGATATTAGTATAGGATTATTCTTGATATGTTTAAATTTCATATTTGAAATGGATTGATATGACTAAAGTTTATACGAGCTTACTAAGGATTCATTGCTTACATAGTTATTTTTCCTTTACTTTTCAGATTATCAGAAGCTCGATCGGGTTAGAAGCTAGTCGGAGATCCATCACACTATCCATCGATTTTATCGGTAGATTTCTACGCTTTGGTCACAGTTATAATGGCATGTATAGGTGGACTATGTCTAATGTTTAAGTGATGAATTTGGTATATACATATGTCATTTTTGTTGTTGATTATGGCATGAAATGTTGTCTTGGATTTGAGGTACTTAAGGTACTATTGATAGCTTGGTTGCGATTAATATGGTCAAATTGGTGTATGTTTTGAAATGACCAAAATTGGTATGGTTGTTATGTATCAATTATGTTATGTTTTGGCATGGAAACAAGTTAAGTGATAATTGATTAAATATGCACATGTATAGGTGTTTTGGCTGATGTTATAGCCATTATGTTTTCGCTTGTAATTATGGTATATATATGTGACCTTATGATAGTTGATTTTATAGTCTTTATGATGCTTAAATGATGGAAGTTGAAATGGTAATTAAAATGTGTGTAATGGAATGTTCTTTGACATGGTTGAATGTGGTCATTTTGGTATTTGGAATATAGTGGACATATATGGCTAATGGTGTTAAATGTCAAATGGCCAATTTGGTATTTTTGGTGTGAATTTGATAGGTAAATAAAGTGATAAGGTTTGGCATAAACTTAGTTGTAAGTTGATTGAACTTTTGGCTAAACTATGCATATGGTTATACATGTTTAATTGTTTTGATTGAGGTACCTTTTGGGCATATTGGTTGTATGCACATATACCTTATTGTTTTAGCTTATAGATGTATTATTTGATACATTTTCAATGTTTGTTACATGTGAAAAATTGGTTGTAGGTGTGTGCATGATTGTGTGAGAAAAATGGCTTGGAAATGGCCTATTTTTCGTCCACATGGCTAGGGACACGGGCGTGTGTCTCAGCCGTGTGTGACACACGGCCATGTGACACAGTTGTGTGTCCCCTATAGCTTTTAAAGGGTTGCAAGTCAGCCAGTTACATGGCCTGGCACACGGGCGTGTGAGGCCACTTCGAAGGGTACACGACCTGGCACACGGGCGTATGGCTTGGCTGTGTGATCAGAGAGTTTCACGGGTACGGACACGGGCTCGGGCATGACCGTGTGTCCCTACTTTGAATGCCCACACGGCCTAAAACACAAGCGTGTGTCTCAGCTGTGTGTGTCACACGGCCTGGCCACACAACCGTGTGTGTCACACGGCCTGGCCACACAACCGTGTGACCCCTGCAGTTTGAAATTTTTCATCTTTTTTCCTAAAAATTTTATATGTTTCTGATTTAGTCCCAACTTGTTTCTAACGTGTTTTTTGGGCCTCGAGAGCTTGTATAAGGGACAATATGTATGTCATTGATTAGTTTTTCTATGATTGATGTTATGAATTAAATTGTTTAAAATTTTGTTAGTTTTGAACGTAAACTCCAATAATGCTCTGTAACCCTATTCCGGCAACGCATACGGGTTAGGGGTGTTACAATTTGGCATAAATTGAATTTTGTTTGGCCACAATCGATGATAAATTCAAAGTGCATGGAATGGCTTACCTGGATATTTGAAGAAAATTCTGGTCACCAATGTCAACTTTTTTGTTGTGCATTGTGGGTAATTTGGATAGAAAGGAACAAGTTGCTGCATGAAGGAAAACGAAAACCAGGACAAGCAATAGTAGATTTAATTATGAATTACATATGAGAACTGGATGGGATAGGGAAAATGTAACATCCTAGATTAGGGGTTATGCGTTCGTGTGTAATTCATGAGATAGTGGGCTCAGTGGGTGTGTTGGATGTGTTCTGAGGAGTTCTAGGAACCCTAAGGTGCATGGAAATGTATGGAAATGGAAATGAACATTTTTGGAAACTAGGGGATGTAAGGAAATGATGTGGAAATGATTCAAAAGAGGAAAGTAAACATTTCTGGAAACTTGGAAATGTAAGGAAATGTCAAGTTTAAAGAGCCAAACGAAAATTTTTGGAAACTTGGAAATGTAAAGAAATGTCAAGTTTTAAGGCTTAAAAATAGAAAACTAAGGCAAGGTGGCCTTAAGAAAAATAATATGAGGAATTTGACACACAAACAGCTTGGAAAAGTGGCACGGAGATGCCACTTAGGGCCTCTGGAAATGGCGCCACATGCAAGGTGTTGGGCCTGAGTTCGAGTCACATGGGAAGCAAATAAAAGAAATTTTATTTTGCTTCGGAGGAAGAAGTGAGGTGGACTGGCACATGGCTATAAATTAAGAGCTTTTATTCTTTTATTTTTAAGAGATAAAGGGTGGATAAATAAGGGATAAATAATGGATTTATTTTAGATTATTTTCAAGAGATAAATGTGGATATTATTTCTTTTATTTTGATAGATAAAGAAGAGATAAAATAGGATTATTATTAGTATTATTTTTATTAAGAGATAAGAGATAATTATTGGATTAAGCTTTATTAAAGTGATAAATCAAGGGATAAAGCTATCAAAATAGAAGAGTGGTGGCCAAGTAAAGGACTCTCGCTAGTAATTTTGGCTATAAAAGGAAGAGTAAGGCTATTCTTCATTCATTCTTTTCTTTTCAAGAAAACCTCACAAATTCTCTAAAGTTTCTCCTCTTCTCTCTGCCGAATTTTCTCTCGCCATTATTCTCTTTTTCTCTTTTCTTTTCTTCTTCTATTACAAACACAATCAAAAGTGAAGATACCAATAGCCCTAGTCGATTTCTCACTAAGCCTCAAGAGCCGAAATTGTTATCCACATCAAAGCCATAGCCGAATACTCGCTAAGGGTTCAAGCAAGAGTTCCATCAAATTCTTGATAAGGGTAAGATTAGGTTAGATTCTCATTCTATTTCTTTTAAGGCTGTCGAAATTAAGATTCTAATACCCTTAATATCTATTGTAGAAGAGATCTTTCGAGATTTACTAAGTGTCGACTACAAGGAAGGAGAAGTTCTTTTCCGAAGGTACACCATAAGCGCGTGTTCCCTAGTTATTCGGTGAATTTTGGGATTTAAGAATCTAAGGTAAGTCATATTTAACATACGGCTAAGGGTTATTTGTTGTGAATAAATGTTAGAAATTGATCTAACATGTAGTTATAGGGATTTCAAATGAGGGATACAAGGATTTTGGGATTTGAGAATTTCAAGGTAAGTTTTAAGAATACTAATCCTACTAGGATTTGGATTTATGGCCGAATGGCTTTTTATTAAATTAGTAAGTGATTAATCAAATGTAGGAATTTGAGATCTAAGGCTGATAGATCAGATTTGGGATTTCAAGGAATTCGTTAAGCAAATCAGTGTGTACCCTACCCTAAGTTTTGATAGGTTCATGGCTATGTTTAAATTAAATGTATTATTAAGAATGTGTGTACTCATACTAACCTTCGATATATCATATGGCAATTATTTTAATATATGAATATGCATAAGAATGTGAATGTGGCTAAGTACCACAAATGTGGTAAAAGTACCAGTGCACGTTTCCTACTTACGATAGGATTATGAATATGATATATTTTGAACATATGAATAGTAAATGAATGAGAATTAAGTATGTTATGCATGATATAAAATTTATGGGGCATTCGGGATCTATGTGAAAGGGGAAGAAGGTGTTGACTTCGGTCTCACCAACGGAATATGGTGACTACGGTCACAAAATTTGAATATGGTAACTTCGGTTACATTATCTGAATTTGGTAACTTCGGTTACATTATTTGAATATGGTGTCTAATGACACAAATTATATGGGCGATGAGCACGTCGACTGCAGCGACTGCCTTCGATGGTGTGTAGCGGATGGAGGGTTGACTTAGTAGTCCCCACGGTGTGACTGGCAGGTACGGGTGGTGTGTAGCGGATGGTTAATTAGGTTTGGGTTTGGGAATGCATCATTAATTGTATTCTATGATTTGAATGTGTATCATTTGCATGCCTGATTCTATTATGACTTAGTGTTGTGTACACATTGAGTCTGTTGACTCACCCCGTTTGGGGAATATTTTTCAGGTGATGAGCAGTAATGGACCGGGTCGGCAGGAGCTTAAAGGTGGCCATGCATAGCAAGAAATTTATGATTTGGACTTTCAATTTATTTTAAGTATTTTAAGTTTTACTTTGGGATCATTGATATAATAAGGCCATTGTGGTTTACTTTATTTTTCTTTTATTTATTATGTTTATGGATTTTTATCAATTAAAGTTTAAGTAAATTCCTTTTTAAAATTAACTCTAAATGTTTTGTCACCTTAAATAAATGGGTTTTAACATAAGATAAATTTGTTTTCAACTCAAGCCCAACCCAAACAATATTTTTTAAAAATCATACAAGTTTTTCCTAAGTAACAAAAGAATTTTGAACCGGTTTACTTGAGGAACATACCAAATCTGGTCAAAGCTCGTGGGCCGGGTTTGGGGTGTTTCAGAAAAAGTTACCTGGTAAGGGATCGAAGATTGAGCGATGGAGAATACTAGAGTGGTTGAATCTCAAAATAAATTTTGATGTTGCTTTTAACAAACAAGAGATTCAAATGGAGGGATTCTAGGGTCCAAAATGGTGCTAAACAATAACACACCTTCGTTGTTTACGGCGAAAGCTCTCACATGTGTTCAAACAGTTCAAATGAGCTTGAAAATGGGTTTATCGGTGGTGGAAGTTAAAGGTGATTCACTGTCAGTTATCAGGAAGAGTCTAAGTAATAGGTTGGACAAATTGAAAATAGGTGCATACATAAGGGATATTCAACAATTGAAAAGGGGTTTTCAGATATGTTGGTTTAAACATACTCCAAAAATGGCAAATAGGGTAGGACATGCATTAGCCACAAAAGGTTTGAAAAGAGGGGAACAGATTTACCTGAAAAGTGAAATGTCTGTATATGGTGTGTTCTTACTGGAAAATGACCAAAGATGGGTAAGAACGTCGGATTGAGCTACCTTTAGAGATATGGTTAAAGTTGAATAGAGATGTCGAAGAAGATGGAGAGATCGAAAAAGGAAGAAACTCAAAACTCTCTTAGGAACTGTAATCGATTGAGGTCTGGTTGGGTGCCCTAGAAGCTTCTTAAGCTCGATAGTGCGTAATATTTTTTTTACGAATAAGCATATTAATTTTATAATATATAACGTTGACACATAAATAAGTTATGTTTATACTTCTTAGCCATAAGTTTTTATAAATAAATATATTATAACACTTTTATAATATGTAAATTAGCTTTTTTATAATAAACTCTTTTACCATAATTTAAAAAGTAATTAGGTTCATTCATTTCTTTGAATGACATGTGTCTTTGATGTGAAAGGGTGGGAGTAGTAGTGTTTTCTTAAGGTCTCTTGATTTGTTTTGCTTTTGGTTTTTCCCATTTTTAATGCATTGGTTAATCTTGCTTCAAAAAAAAAAGCAATTAGGATTTCAATAATATATATTTTTGTTTTAACTTTATAAAATACACCTAAATTATTTTTATAATATAAATTCTTAAGATTTATAATATAATAAATCTTTAGCCATAACCATCTCAAACACTCATATATGTTCATACTTATATTATAAAAAATTTTAACTTAAACTTGTATAAAAATAATTTTAAAAAAATTAAATTTGAGTGTAATTACTTACGTAATTATTCTAATTCTCACTCTTCCCTAAGAATTGAATTTGAGTGCTCCAATTACATTAAATTCAATGGAACCCACTAATTACAATAGTTATCTAAACTCCTGTGTAATTACACCTAAATCTAATTAATAGGTTACTTTTCAATTAGTAAAGTAACTATTGAAAAGTAATTTACCAAAATTCATCTTTATTCCACAGTTTATATCAACCAGCTGGTGCTTGTGGATGACTAGCCTATATTGAAAAGCAATTGGCTATAATGAAGTGATGTTTTGTCCAAATTTGGGATCATTAAGAGAGTGTGGTCGGTCATTTTGAGAATTATATATTAGACATTGAGATAGAGATGTGAGCACCGGTAAAAAGCTTCCCAAGTTGTTTTTGTGTGGGAATATGGAAGCAAAGCAAGTGCAAGACGTAAGCTATTTAAGTGGTGGGATGGTGGTTTGCCTCTAGTTGAATTAACGTTGATGATCGTTGAGCACTCTCGAGGTTGTCAATGCTGGTTGGTGGTGGAATCCAATATGCGGATCCTTGCTCAGCAAAGCTTGATTTATTTGGACCTGATATCTTCCATAAAAAGCCACGCTAACTTAACCTTGTCTATAAAAACAACACAAGGAAAATGCTACACGTAACATTTTCCATTCAAAACAGATAACCGACCCTTCGAGGTTTCTCTTAGCTAGAAAAAAAAAACCCTAAAAGAAGAGCCTAGGCTGTAATCTTCTTATTGCTTTCTTGTTCAATTTGTGTCGTATTTCGTATGGTTTGACAGATGAAATTAGAGGCGGGGCTGACATGGGACTCGATTTTCTCTAAAATATAAAATTATTGTTTTAACTTTTTAAAAAATTTTAAAATTTTAAATTAATAAAGGTAAAATTACATTTTAACTTCTTAAAATTATGAAAATTTAATTTAATCCTTTAAAAATTATAAAGATATAGATTATTAAAAATTAAAATTTTATTTCGGCTCTCCTAAAAAAATTTTTGGCTAAGCCCTGGATGAAACTATTTTCTCAAATACCACCAAAACAAAAGTATATTAATTATTTTTTTTTCATATGTTTGGTTAAGTAAAAAAGTAATATATATAAAAAAGAAAAAAATAAATCATTTCAAGTATAAATGATAAGATAAGAGAATAAATATTTATGTAAGGAATTTTTCAAAAGTTTTATTTTTTCTCATTTTTTTCAACTCTATGAATGGAAAGAAATAAAAATATATATTTTTTCTATCATTTTTTTATTTTACATTTTTTTTATCATTACAATTTATCTTACCATGCAAAGCCTTAACAATTTTATGTGGCTTTTTCGAAAATTATTATATTCTTTGATTTTAATTAGTATGAATATTGTTGAATATGGTTAAGTGACATATATCAATTTTAATTAAAATTGATTTATTTAATATTATATAAGGACACATAACACCTTCTAATTTTGAAAGTGGACAGTTGACACCCTCACGATAACGACAAACACTAAAGAGAAGTCATTGATATTTGCATAATTCCCTATTTCAAGTTCATTTTCATTAATGTCCCTCGTAATCTCAGTTCTCATTGAAATTTTATAATCTATTAATAGCAGCTTCAAGTACACAATCAAATTACCTCCTTCAAGATTCCAGTTATACATCCAAAGCCTGACTATTCACCACCCTGCAATTGGTTCTTATCTCACCACCCTTCCCCGACTGCAACTCACCCATCTTCAACATTCCTTCTACGAATGCCTTGAAAAACTCATTTTCATCCTTGCTAAATAGCTTCACATACTCTCTGGTCTGTGGGAATGTAAACAGGGTTTGATCCGAATTCAGAAACCCTCTCCCTGCAACCAAGTCCCTGAAATACTGGTTATCGAACAGCTTGGGTGTTCCATCCAGATCTCCGGTCACATTCTCATCTCCACCAAGTGGGCAAAGCTTGTCAAGCTTTTCTCTAAACCCTGGTTCGATGGCAGGGTCAGGCTTGCCGGAGCCTGATTGGTTGTAGAGCCTGAACATGATTGAGAAACACCTTGCTTCTCCAATGGAGTGTGAGCCTGAGAGGGCTACCAGATCCTTGACGGATAGATTGAATTTGGTGAAGAGATCGATGAGAGAAGTTGCGTTAGCTCTTGGGCTTGGCATTATGTTGTCGGAATCCTCTTGACTGGCTGTCAAGCTATCTTTTCTTCCTAGCCTCACCACCCAGTCGGGTCCCCCTGCCTGCATTAACTCACATTCCAACCACATCAGTTCCGGTGAAAAATCGGTGGGGGAGCCGGGGTACCGAAAGATTTTCATTTACCACTTTTATAATTTATAAAATTTTAAATTAGTAATAGTAAAATTATACTTTAACCTTAAAAAATATAAAAAAATTAATTTAATTCTTTAAAAATTACAAAGATACTATTAAAATGGTAAAATTATATTTTTACTATTATAATATACAATTTAATTCTAGCCCTAAAAAAAATTTCTGAATCCTCCACAGGGTAAATTACACAAAATTGAAATGGAGAACCCAATATTCCTCAAATTAATATAATTTATATACTATTAAAAGAAATCAATCAAAGTTAATATTTACTACTTAAAATGATATAAAAATTAAATTTTTTTATTTACATTTTTATTCCAAACAAAATATTTTAAAATTGGATTTATTTAATTATTTTTTAATAATGAATGAGTTAATTTAATCAGATTCGTATGCTAAGTAGAAGCTCTCTAAATTAATTGTAAAGCAAAAGGCTTAGAAAGTTACTAACAAAGTTAGCTTAAAACAAAATACAATTAGTAATATCTGCTGCTGTCAAACTTCCAAGGGTTTTTTCACTCCACTAAGTAGAATTAATTACTTGATAACCAAAAATAGAAGGATTAAGAAGTTAGGATAATCTAGAGGTTCAAATCCCTACTAAATATATATGTACATGAGTTGTAGTCCAAATTTAAAAAATTTTAAGGCTCAAGCCTAGTTTGGCTATGATATATTTTACTGTTTTAAAAAAACCTATATTAATATTAATATCTTTTTAGAATTATTTAACTTAAATTCAGTGTAAGTCAAAATGAACAAAAAATATAAGTCGTATCCAAGCAGGACCAGATCTTTTGGGCTGGGAGGGCCACAAATGAGTAAACCCAGCACATGCAATCTTTTTTCTTTTCTTTTCGTGAAATTTTTTAAGATTAAAGAAAATAAAATGAAAAACGGCTATTGGGGAAGGCAAAAAGAGGGAAAAGCAAGTGGACTTAACAGCTACAATACTATAATTACTTCGTAACTGATGACTGTGAAACGTTAAGTGCAAGAAATGTTACTATTTTTTTATGGAAAAAGTAATGCCACTATTGTTTTAATTTTTGTAACATCACTAATCTTTGCTATTTTTTTGAACATTAAGTGAAAAAAAATATTCTTCTTACAAAAGCTGGATGGGGCTAAGATTATAATAATTTAGGGCAATATTTTAAGTTTATCAATCGCCCTAGTTGACAAAGTTGGGAACAAAGGCGCCCATTCATGCTGAATTTCTGGCAAAATGTTTAACATATAGCTTTTTATATAAAGAAAAAGAAGAAAAAGTGTTGGGTATATTTTTAAGATGTATTAAATTTAAACCTTCAACATGAATAATAAAATAGGAAGATAAGAAAGGTAGGAATAGTTACGAGCGCAACAGCATCTCTGGCGGCCATGATTATGATATCCGCACAAGAAACGACGCCCGGACAAGCCTTCTCCAAGGCTTCCTTCACCTCATCCACAACCTCGAATGATCTTAGCGAATTTATATTGGAAAGAGCTAGCTTTTCCCCAAGCATGTTTGGCGTATCATCTAGCAGCAAAGAAGCATCACAACCCTGTATCACACAAAGGGGAAGAAAGGCAAACAAATTATTGGTAGCTTGCCGTATTAAAACATATATGTGTAGGTTTTTTTTTTTTTTTTTGGTTAAAAAAGGTTTTTTTACATTAACGAAACAATCGTGGAACTGAAAGCGCATGACGGAGGCAACGCTTCTCGGTTCCCTAATCATGGCCTTCATCATCTCATATCTCACTATCGCTTCCGCTTCTGGACATGTTTGAGCGTAAAACCCTGGTCGGAGAGTCTCTGCGGCCGCCATTGTCACTAGTAGGACAAACAGCACTGAAGGATAGAGAGACATTTTTTTTTTTTGAGGGGAGGGACTAGGGTGGATGGGTTTGTCTGAAATTAATAGACCAACTTAGGTTTGTCTGAATGGCTTCTTAAACTTGTTGAATGTATTATATCGTGGAGCTATGGGTGGGATATGATAGTGTTGGTTGGTTTCTATATAATAAATCTTTTTAACAAGGGATACGAGATGTGAGTTGTTTAAAGATGGGATTCGGAACGGATGTGAATTTAAGATTTAAATAGATGTTCTTTTATCATTTGATGTACAGAGAGAACAATGATAAAGAAAATTTACTACAAACTTTTTTCCTATAATTTCTGTATTTTTCAAAAATTAAGAAATTAATTTATCTATTTGCAATTTAGTTTCTTTACTTTTTTCAATTTTAAAATTTAAGTCCAATTGTTAATACGGCTAATTTTTTTATTAAATTGATTGTCGTGACATTTTGAAATAAAAAATTACTCATTTAATAGTTATGTAATTAAAAAACATTTTATACTTAACCAGAATTTAACCAAAAAAAATAATTAACCTGAATTTTAAAATCTAAAAAATAAAAAAAACTATATTCCGAAAAATATAGATACATTAACTAAATTCCTAATTTTCAAAAATTACATCTATATGCGTTTTTTAACCAATTCTTTTCTTTTATAAGTTTATACCAACTTGTTATTTATATATATATAGTAAACTGAAATCCGAAAAGATTTTGTATGGATAAGACACAGTATTCGCTCTATTTAAGAAGGTATTAAATTTGGAAAAAAAAAACTATTTTTCCCATTTTTAGTGAAATTTTTAAATTTTATAAATAAAGTATCTTATAAATATAGTAAAATATTTTTAAAAAATAAATATTAAAAAATGCATTTACTTTACCAATATATCAAACACTAACCCAAAAAGTAATCCCATTTATTTTTGAGAAATTGCAATTTCATCAGAGTTATTTTTAAACTAAAATGAATTGAAAAGTGCTTAGTAAAAAAACGGATTGGTAAATTTGTTCAGTTATCTTAACTAAAACTACTGTTATGGTAGATTTACTATGCGAATGAAAAAAATAAAAATATTTATGCAATGATATTTTTAAAATAAAATTATTGTAAATAATAATTTTGATCGTTCGGTAATTCTTCCTATAATAATTTATTTGAACTTATAATTTTATAAAAAAATTATTTTTATTTTTTATTTATTTCATTTTTTTAGTCTTTAAATTTATATTGTTTATCAAATGACTCTAAAATGAATAGAAAAATTAATGTTTGTTAACTTTGCCGACGTGGTATACACGTGAATGTCACATCAATAAATAATTATTTTTTTTAAAATTTAAAAAAATAATATTATTATATTTATTTAAAAAGTATAAAAATATATAAAAAAAATTTAAAAAAAATTTAAAAATTTGTAAAAATTAATTAATTGTTAACGTGGCAGTCTACATGCAGTAAAGTTAACAAATATTAATTTTTTCATTCATTTTGGGTGATTTGATAAACAATACAAGTTTAAATATTAAAAAATATGAAAATTTAAATGAAAATTTAAAATAATTTTTTTTATAAATGGAAGGGTTAAAAAATTATTATATTCAACTAAATTAGTGCCTAATTAATTTATAACATTAAAAATATTTAAATAACAGAATAGGATGGAAAAAAAAATCCATTTAGACAAAATTGAAGATAAAGAATTAAAGAGAGAGAAGGCAGATGATTTTCTTTGTTTATTGGGTGAAAAATGATGAGATTGTTGAGAAAGCATATGCATGGGTGTCAAAAATTTAGAGGGCTTTTCAGCCTTTGTCACGACCAAAAGAGGCAAGTCGAACAAATTGGCTAAAAGTGCGTGAGATAGTGGATAATATTAAACGCAATATAATTATAAGGTGAGTAAAATTTGATTCAATTCGAAAAATTCGATAAAAATTTTAAATTTTGAATTAAATAGTTTGAGTTATTTGAGTTAATCAAGTTATTCGGATCAACTCGAATAAAAAATTAAGTTTTTCGGTTTAACTCGAATATGAATTACACAATTCGAGTTATCCGAAAATCCGAATAAGAAAAGACAAAACTACGTCGTTTTGATAAATGTTTACTTTTTTAAAAGTTAAATTTCAAAATAATTAAGTTAAAAGGCAAAACTACATCATTTTGATAAATGTTTACCCATTAAGTTAAGAGGCAGAATCATTATATTGTTCATGTAGTTAAATAATCTTGTACTTCGTCTACTAGTTAAATAATCGGTCCATCTAATCGCAGCATTAAGTATAAATAATAGGATTTGTTAACTCGACTCGATTTGACTCGAAATTTTTTGACTCGATTTGATTCAAATCGAAAAAAATTCAAATTGAGTTCGGTTGCTAAAATAAGATTTGTTAACTCGACTAACTCGAAAATTTTTGACTCGATTCGACTCGAATCGATTGAATACTCACCCCTAATTATATGATATAAAATAATGATTTTGTCCAATAACATAAATTTACAAATGGGATTACAACACCCATATCATGTGTTCATCTTTGTTGTTTTAATTCTTTTATATATTATAAGAATGTCTTAATTTTGTTAATGATTTTTTTTTTAATTTATAGATAGTTAACATTAACATTAAGTGTTATATGTTTTGTGTTGCTTTCTTTTATTTATTAAGTTTTTTTTATGAAAATGTGGAAATTTTTGTCTTATATTAATTTTTTTTGAAAAAATTACATTTTATGAGAATTTTGAAGCATATTCTGAATATGTAAATGTGGAGAGTTGAATCATAAAATTATGGTTGCATATTCTACTTCATAAGACCTTTACAACGGTATATCATATGCTCAAAATGGTTGATTTTAATTTAAACTTTTATTTGATTTTAATTTTGATTGTTTTTTCGTATTTGATAAATTAAATATAAACTATTCTATTCTTATTTTATATGTGTTTATTTATATTTAATTTATTTTATTCGTTAACATGTTTTGTCTAACAATCTTAATACAGATCATTGCTATTTTTTCAATTCTCTAATCCAAGACGAACGAAACATCAAGGCGAAAAGAAAAAAAATCATTTTTAAAATATTTTTATTAAAAACGTGGATAAAATCTGTTTCGAGATTTATTCTCGCCGTTCAACGGCTTTTATTCTAATTTTGATTTTATTTTAGCCCAACACAAATTTATTTTTGGATCCTTAATGGTAGATTTTGTGGTTATTTCCAAATTTTCCACCATCCTACATGCCTATAAAAGGCTGTGTTTTCTGTAGGATTAAACTAACACTCTGATATTTTTCTTATATCGAAATTATGTTGCTCTCAAAATTCTTCCTTTTCCTCTTCGTATTTTTCAAACTTTTCAGTGATAGAAAAAGGCAAAGTTCGTTCGTTGATCGTTGTAGAGGTGCTACAACTTTGATCACTGTTATTGTTGTATCCTTGGAGACATTTGACCAATGTTTCTCCAAGTACCGTAGGAGCGGTCGAATCTGTCTTAAGGAAACTATATTTCACAGGCCTCAACGTTTAGTAAAATCCCTATTCTTCCTTCTAATTTAAACTTTTATTTGATTTTAATTTTGATTGTTTTTCGTATTTTATAAATTAAATACAAACTATTCTATTCCTATTTTATATGTGTTTATTTATATTTAATTTATTTTGTTCCCTAACTTGTTTTGTCTAACAATCTTCATACAGATCCTTGTTATTTTTGCAGTTCTCTAATCCGAGACGAACGAAACACAAAGGCGAAAAGAAAAAAATTATTTTTAAAATAATTTTTTTAAAAAAAGTGGATAAAATCTGTTTCAGGATTTATTCCCGCAGTTCAACGGATTTTATTCCAATTTTGATTTTATTTTAGCCCAACACGAATTTATTTTTGGCTCCTTAATGGTAGATATTGTGGTTATTTCCAAATTTTCCACCATCCTACATGCCTATAAAAGGCTTTGTTTTTTGTAGGATTAAACCAACACTCTGATATTTTTCTTATGCCGAAATTCTGTAGCTCTCAAAATTCTTCCTTTTCCTCTTCGTATTTTTCAAACTTTCCAGTGATAGAAAAATGCAAAGTTCGTTCGTTGATCGTTGTAGAGGTACTACTACTTTGATCACTGTTGTTGTTGTATCTCGGGAAACATTCGACCAACGTTTCTCCAAGTACCGTAGGAGCGGTCGAATCTGTCTTAAGGAAACTGTATTTCACAGGCCTCAACGTTTCGTAAAATCCCTATTCTTCCTTCTAATTTAAAATTTTATTTGATTTTAATTTTAATTGTTTTCCGTAGTTGATAAATTAAATATAAATTATTCTATTCTTGTTTTATATGTGTTTATTTATATTTAATTTATTTTGTTAGCTAACGTGTTTTGTCTAACAATCTTAAGACAGATCCTTATTATTTTTGCAATTCTCTAATCCGAGACAAACGAAACACCAAGGCAAAAAGAAACAAAAATCAATTTTAAAATTATTTTTAAAAAATAAAGTGAATAAAATCTGTTTCAGGATTTATTCCCGCCGTTCAACGGATTTTATTCCAATTCTGATTTTATTTCCAAAAACGAGTTTTTTAAATTAAAATAAAATTTGTTTTGGGATTTATTCTCGTCATTCAGCCGATTTTATTCTTTTTTATTTTATTTCCAAAAATGAGAAATTAAATTGAATAAAATTTGTTTCGGGATTTATTCCCGCTGTTTAACAAGATTTTATTCAATATTAATTTGTTTCCAAACGAAGACTTAATCAAATAATTCTGTTTTGGGATTTATTCCCGCCATTTAACAGAATTTATTTTGATTTAATTACTTAATTTTGTTTCGGGATTTAGTCTTGTCATTTAACAAAATTAATTTTGATTTTGTTTCAGAACTTTAATTCTGCCGTTTAACAAAATCAAAGGGAAATTTTCTATTTCTTTTTGGCCTAATTGTGGCTTTAAATTTTGAATTAAAAAGGAAATTTATCAATGGTGAAATTAAAAAAGGCAATATGAGAATGCATGTCCAGGATTGGTTCTTTGAAAGACTTGGTATTTAAGCATGCCGAGTGCACCATCTCTCTTTTAGGGTTACCTACCTGGTGCATTGTTTTATTGTATTTTTTATTAAAATGCATAAACTTTTATTTCGGGTTTTATTAGATTCCTGTCGTCTAAAAAAAGTTGATAATTTTCTAATTTTGGTTATGTTTCTTAACAGAAAATGAAAACTCCCATCAATGTTGTGGAAGATATGGACTTATGTGTTGTGATTTATGAAGTCAACATGGTTGATTCAAATCCAAGAGAATGGTGGCTTGATACAGGTGACACACATCATATCTGCTGTGACGAAGACTTCTTTTCTAAGTTGGTACTTAGTGAAAATGGGGAAAAGCTCTATATGGGTAATGCTGCAACTTCCAAGATCAAGGGGAAGGGTACTGTGGTTTTGAAGATGACTTCTAGCAAAGAACTCAAGCTTCAAAATGTGTTGTATGTGCCTGATATACTCAAGAACCTTGTTTCTGGGACACTCCTTAGTGTACACGACTTTAAGATGGTGTTTGAATCCCAAAAGCTAGTTTTGTCTAAGGGGGAATGCATGTGAGAAGGGGATATGTATTAAATAACATGTGGAAACTTAATACAATCTCTGTAAAAGTAAAGACAATGAATAAAAATGTCGCTTCTTCCTCTATTTATATGCTTGAGGCATTTAATTTATGGCATGGTAGGCTCGGACATGTTAATTACGATATGTTATGTAGATTAATTAATTTGGAGCACATTCCTTCATTTCACATTAATTATAAACATAAATGTGAAACTTGTGTTAAGACAAAATTAAAAATGTCTACATTTCAAACTATTGAAAGAAGCATAGAACCACTTGATCTAATACACAGCGATGTTTGTGACTTAAAGTTTGTTCAAACAAGAGGAGGGAATAAATAATTTATTACATTCATTGATGATAGCACAAAATATTGCTACGTGTATTTGCTTAAGAGCAAAGAATAAGCTATAGAGAAATTTATTCTCTATAAACAGGAAGTTGAAAACCAACTTAATAAAAAGATTAAGATGGTGAGAAGTGATCGTGGTGGTGAATATGTTGAACCATTCGTTGAATACTGTACACAACATGGTATTATTCATGAAGTAACACTACCATACTCTCCTTAATCAAATGGAGTAGCCGAGTGGAAAAATCGAACTCTAAAGAAAATGATGAATGCACTTTTAGGAAGCTCTAGGTTATCATAAAACATGTGGGGGAAAGCTATTCTATCAGCTAATTACCTTTTAAATAAGGTTCCCCGCAAGAAAATGGATAAGACACCATATGAGTTATGGAAATATAGAAAACCTTCCTACAACCACTTGAAAGTGTGGAGGTGTCTTGCAAAGGTAATGACTCTGTTACCAAAGCAAATGAAAATAGGTCCTAAAATGGTGGATTGTATTTTTATTGGCTATGCAGATCATAGCAATGCATATAGGTTTCTTTTGCATGAATTGAAAAATCCTGACATTCATAAGAATACCATATTGGAATCAAAGATTGTTTCATTCTTTGACAATATCTTCCCTTGTAAAGCTAGAAAAGTTTATTCAAGTTCAACAAAACGAACTTCAAAGACTATAGATGAAAATAGTCCTAACGAGGCTGAAACTGAGATAGAGCCAAAGAGGAGTAAACGAGCAAGGGTAGAAAAGTTTTTTAGACCAGATTTTCTAACCTTTATGCTAGAGGTCGAACCTCAAACGTATAATGATGTTATACGATCGCCCAAAAGCACATCATGGAAAGATGCTATTAAAAGTGAAATTGATTCCATCATGTAAAATCATACATAGGAATTAATGGATCTTTCTCTAGGAATTAAACCACTAAATTCTAAATGGATTTTCAAATGAAAAATGAAAACAGATGGAACAATTGATAAGTACAAGACTAGATTGGTTATAAAAGGTTATAGACAAAAGGAATGCATTGACTATTTTGATATTTTTTCTCCAGTATCTAGAATAACTTCCATAAGGATGATACTTGCAATTGTCGCTTCGCAGAATCTAGAAGTACATCAAATGGATGTTAAAACAGCCTTCCTAAATGGAGATCTTGATGAAGAAATCTACATGGTACAACCTGAGGGTTATGTAGTTGCAGGACAAGAAAAAAAAGTTTTGGTGAAGTCTTTATATGAACTTAAGCAAGCACCAAAACAATGAAAAGTTTGATAATGTCATGATGACAAATGACTTCAAGATTAATGAGTGTGACAAATGTGTGTATGTCAAAACTACCGATGTTGGATATATAATCCTATGCTTATATATTGATGACATACTTATTGTTGGAAGTAACAATGAAATGGTAAAACGTACCAAAGACATGTTAAATTCAAAATTTGACATGAAAGATATGAGACTAGCTGATATAATTAAATGGTCATCTGAAGGTCTCATATTGACTTAGCCACATTGTGTGGACAAGATTCTTGGGAAATTTAGTAAGGATGATTCCGGTATAGCCAGAACTCCAATAGATACTAGCTAACATTTGTCCAAAAACAGAGGTGAAAACATTAACCAAGTGGAATATGCCAGGGTCATAGGTAGTCTAATGTACCTTATGAGATGCACTAGATCAGATATTGCTTTCACCATGAGTAGTTTAAGCAAATTCACAGGCAATCCAGGGGACAACCACTGGAAAACAATTATGAGAATACTGAGATATCTCAGATATACTCAGGATTATGGATTACACTATTCTAAAGATCCTACTATTTTAGAAGGATTCTCTGATGCCAGTTGGATATCAGGTATTCAAGATACCAAAGGCACAAGTGGATATGTCTTCACATTGGGAGGAGGAGCTGTGTCATGGAAATCCTTAAGACAAACGGTTATAACCAGATCCACAATGGAATATGAGTTTGTAGCTTTAGACAAATATGGAGAAGAGGTAGAATGGCTTCAAAACTTCTTAGAGGATATTCCTAACTGGTCAGAACATGTGCCCACAATATGCATATATTGTGATAACCAAGCAACAATTGGTAGAGCACAAAATATAATGTATAATGGTAAGTTGAAACATATGTGTCATTGGCACAATACTGTTAGGCAAGTGATCTCAAACAAAGTTATCTCTATTGATTTTGTAAAATCAAAAGATAACATTGCAGATCCGTTAACTAAAGGCTTGAATCGATATCAGGTTGATAAAACATCGAAAGGAATGAGACTAAAGCCCATGAAAAATTAAAGGCACTATGTGAAGGAAAACCCTACCTAGTTGACTAGAGATCCTAAGATCTAGATTCAAAGGGACAACCTAATTGTATAGACCTTGTGAGGTCACTGTGAAGGTATTTATCCCAAGTCCGTTCCTATGATGTAAACAATGACTAAAAATGGGATAGGTTAAGCAATGCTTTTTATGACCATTGTGTGTTTTGGTGAGCTGAACGACATAAGTCACCTATGTGAGAGTGAAGTGGGGCCGCTTCAAGGAGACTATTGGGGCATAGTTCTCTCAAACTCTTGCAGAACCAGGAGATGTTCACGGCTACATGAACAAACACATAAAAACTAAAACCTTGTCATGGGAGGTAGTTGTGTGAGGTGTATCATCGTTTACACAAAAGGCAAAATAGTTCAAGGACATCACATCTATTGGTCAGCTAGTAAAGTAAATATACTTTCGGAAAGGAATGTTTAAAGGTGGATACCTACCTATCCTATGCAACTATCGATCGTAGATTCTATCACCATATTGAGTCAATGTTTTTCGATAAAACTATCAATTTTTCATTCATGTGGGGGATTGTTGAAAAAATTACATTTTATGGGAACTTTGAGGCATATTATCAATAAGTAAAGGTGGAGGGTTGAATCATAAAATTATGGTTTCCTATTCTACTCCATGAGACCTTTACAACGGTATATCATATGCTCAAAATGGTTGAGTGATGAATGAGAAATTGATGCTCAAAGTAAGCTACTTGGAAATATTGTTGAGGAAAAGTAAATGCTTAGATCCCACACTGGTTAAATACCAAGTGTGAGATGTGTTTATATATGTGAACTCTCTTGAAGAGTAATTGAATGACTAAGCTTGTAACTCTACCTCGCGTGCAGGGGGTGCAAGTCCAAACCCGACGGGGTTGGGGCATACCGGCACGACGTGGGCGACGCGAAATGTCAGAACCGGTTGGGCCCAAATGGGCCTGCGGATATTTTAGCCCAACACGAATTTATTTTTCCTCAGCATACATAATCTGCTTATATATGGATAGCATCTGATTCCAATCAATTTGATTTAATTTTTAAATCAAATTGATTTTTTGGCTCCTTAATGGCAGATTTTGTGGTTATTTCCAAATTTTCCACCATCCTACATGCCTATAAAAGGTTGTGTTTTCTGTAGGATTAACCAACACTCTGATATTTTTCTCATACCGAAATTCTATTGCTCCCAAAATTCTTCCTTTTCCTCTTCATATTTTTCAAACTTTCCAGTGATAGAAAAATGCAAAGTTCGTTCGTTGATTGTTGTAGATATGCTACTACTTTGATCACTGTTGTTGTTGTATCTTGGGAGACATTCGACCAACATTTCTCCAAGTACCGTAGGAGCGACCGAATCTGTCTTAAGGAAAATGTGTTTCACAGGCCTCAACGTTTCGTAAAATCCCTATTCTTCCTTCTGATTTAAACTTTTATTTGATTTTAATTTTGATTTTTTTTTTGTATTTGATAAATTAAATATAAACTATTATATTCTTATTTTATATGTGTTTATTTATATTTAATTTATTTTGTTCGCTAACATGTTTTGTCTAACAGTTTTTAGGGATGGATTTATCACTGTTGCTTTCAATTTAGTGGATGTTCGATTTTTTTTGTGGATTCTGACTATCATTTTAGACTATTTGGGACTGATTCTCTTATTTTGTTAGGTGCTTACAGTTATCCTTAATATATTGTACTTGAGTTTTGACAGTCAATTATTATACTTGTCGAAACCATTTTTAAAGTTTTGAAAAATGGGGATCGACTTTAAAAACAAAAATGGGAGTCGCCACCTATCCCTTTTACTTAGGTGTGATTGGATCACCTTGTAAAACGTTTTATTTTAAAACATCTGATTTTTGGTCCATGAAAAACAAGAAAACGGGTTCGGGAGTCGGTTACGTATGAGGAAGGGTTAGCACCCTCATAACGCCCAAAAAATTGGTACCTAATCGATAGAATCATGTCCAAATGTTTGAAATTTAATAAACATTTAAAATATGACTAAAAAAACTGAACAATTTGATTTAAAACTTGAGATTTCTTTGTTCCGAAAGAATACAAACATCACATCCAGCCCGATTGGACACGATATTTTTAAACCATCGTAACTAAAGTCATCTCATAATTTACGAAATTTATTAAAAGGGTATTTAATTATTTAGTCAAACGGGAAATCGCAACCCAACACGATAGGGCACTATTTCCCGAATTTCTGAACACAAAACATTGCCTTTATTTTAAGACCTTTAGATAAAATATAGTAATTTTGCAAAATGCATTTTTATTTTAAAACGATGATCTAAAAAAAAATCATATTAATACATTATCAAACATAAATATCGAAAGCAATCGTGAAATAATAACATTTTATTATAATATAGGCAATAAAATAAATAATAGCAACTAATAATATCTACATTAAAGCAATTGTAAATAATGAAGAAATATAAACAAATATAATAAATAATAAATAACAAAGTAAAATAAAATAAATATGAACACTTTTCATGTAAATTGAAAATTTTTATGCAATGACATGTAATATATATATATATTAAGAAAATAACTAATTTATGACTTTAAATAAAAATATATTTATAATAATCTAATACATATAAAACTGCATTTTTTAAATAAATAATATATTATTCAATATAAAAAAATAATATAAGATATAATACTATATAATATACAATATTTTAAAAATATATAATATGATAATTAATATATAAGTTAAAAAAATATGAAATAAAACAATTAAATCAAATAATAAATAATAATAATTTAAAATATATAAGGATAATATATAATAAAAAAATACAAGTTTAATGAATTAATATATGAATAATAAGGGTAATATAATATTGTAACATGATAAAATAATTAAAAAATAGTATTACAATAAAATAAAATAAAAATAAAAATAAATAAAGGAGGAAGGGTTAAATAGCAAATAAAATAAGCATAAAGGATTAAATCTAATCGCGCGTTAAACCCCGGGGACCTGTTGGGAAATTATGCCCTTTTTCAAAACGACGTCGTAATGATTTTGACCTTTAAAGCAGTCCGAGGGACTAAATTGAAGCAAAGTA
Organism: Gossypium sturtianum; assembly: GCA_025698515.1. Taxonomy (NCBI): domain Eukaryota; kingdom Viridiplantae; phylum Streptophyta; class Magnoliopsida; order Malvales; family Malvaceae; genus Gossypium; species Gossypium sturtianum. Next base: position 65,891,249 of record CM046953.1, read on the forward strand.
TAAGTTTTTTGGACTAATTTAAAATAAATAAAAAGTTGAATTTAACGAAATTAAACTTAATAAAATAGCAAGAGGACTGAAAGGGTAATTTTCCCTACAGGCAGAAATGCGCGGACCCTTGCTGATGGGTCGGGTCACGTACGGGTCCTTATTAGCTTAAACGACGCTGTTTTTTAAACTCCATTTAAGCCCCGTTTTTTCTTTAAATTTTTTTTTTTACAGATTATAAAAAAAAAATTAGGGTAAACTCTTTTTCCCTCAATCCCCTCCCTCTCTTATTCGGCCGGCGCCGACTTCGTCGGAGGTCTGATACGCCTCGGCCTAGGACGGTGACCTGGGCTTCGTGATTTGGGGGTTTAACCCCTCTTTGGAAGAGACGTGAAGGCTTAGCCTTCTTAACCCGAAAATGGAAAGAAAGGAGAAGCGACCAAGGTCTCGACTCCGCCTGGTCTGTATCCGACGCATGCAACGACTTCCGACGATGAGGGCCACATAGGTACTTTCTTTTCCTTTCTTCTTCATTTTTTATTTCATATGTAGTAAAATGTATGTAAAATAAAAAATAAAAAAATCAGATGAAAATAATAGAAAAATGAAATCACCCTAAAAAATTTGTCTACTTTTGTATTCGTATTCGGTATCTAAATCTCCAAACTTTTTATTGATTTGTGTTTTCCCCCTCCCTGTTACAGTTTTTTGATGGGTTTTTATAACCCGAAAGAGAAAAATGAAAAAAGGAAATATTCTATTCTTGCCATTTTTGCTGTGATCTGTTTCTTTTCCTTTTGCAGGTGGACGAAGATAGCGGCGGTGATGCGTGATTAGCGAGGATTGCGGCGCTATCGAGGGCGCGAGGGTTGCGGTGCGAGGGTAGGTGACCTGGGTGCGAGGAGTCTGTTGCGGCGCCTAGGGTTTCCCCAGAAACCCTAGGTCTTTGAGTTCAGTTTAGGAGTTGGGCCATTTTGGGCCTGTCTGAGTCTAGGTCTATTGGGTCTAGGTTAATGGGTCTGTAATTGGGTTAGTCGGGTAGTGGTGTGTTTTGGGTCTGGGTCTGAGGGTGTATTCGGGTAATGGGTAGTTATTTGGGCTTGGTGGTATTTGTTTGGGTAATGGGTCAATATTTTGTAACAGGACTTTGGTGAATTGGACTTTTTATTTTTATTATTTATTTTTTTATTCTGGTTTTCACAGGCCGGGCAAAATTGGGCTCCTACAATACTGTAATTATTGTATTTTTTAGGGTGAAATTTTTTTTTATTGATTAAATTTATTCTTCACTGTTAATAAGTACTTGTATCTTTCTTTTTCCATGAATGGTTTGATTCATTAGTGAATGGGAGGGAAGGTGTCTCCAATGTGTGGGTCAACTATTGCGACATCCACCACACCATCCAAGTAGGCATCCACAAATATCCTCCACATTTGTTTTGTTTTTTTTTTTAAGAAAATAAGCAAAAACTATGAATGGACTTCGTTTTCAACACATTTACGATGTTCTTCCGTCGCCATTGTTATTTCATTTTGGTTTCGTCCTTAAATTATATCTTTTTATTTATTTTGATATCTAATTTTTTTATCACTTTAAATTATTATTTTCTCAAGTTGATATTTCAATTAAATTGAGATTTAACTCACAAATTAATACTTAAACTATGTCATTTTCCTTATTTTGGTATATATATATTTGTTACTAGTAATATCTAAACTATTTTTTCCAAGTCAATGCCTCTGTTAGTTCAATAGTTAGTCAAACCGTTAATTTTATTATTTTCAAAAAATATAATTAATTAAATTTGCCATATAGCAAAAAAAAAATCATTTTCTTTATATATATTTAAAAATATTAAAAATAATAAATAATAAATTAAAAATATTTTTAAAAAGCAAAAAGAAAATGGTTCAACTGATTTGTATCAATTCCCCAATCAATCGGGTCAATTTCTATCTGCGGATTGGTTCTCAGTCAAAACAATCAATTTCTAGATATGCAACAATTTTTTTTTCACTCAATACGTATTTATTCTTTCATCTAGTCCAATTGGCATAGTTTAATCTGAATAATAGAAATCAGCAGCATCAAGAACTTGCTTATAACAATAAGAAAATGGCATTCACCTTCACCATTTAAGAGCAGTAATCCAATGACCATTAAAACAGGATGGACCTGCAATAAGTACACAACAAAGATTACTTTTCTGAAATGGAAAAAGAAGATACTAATAAAGCATTTAAAAGTTGTGATAATAACATCTACCAATTTCAAGAATTCATTTATATAATGAAAAAACAGATTTAAGTTTATCCCTTAGGAAGCATAGAAAAATAAAGAAGGGATACTATGGATGATTTATTCGGAACTACAATAACAGGAGCGCTGAAGCATAGGTGTTCAAAGAGGATATTAGGATCGCATAGAAGTGGTCAGGAACATGAGCACCGAAGTGCAAGTAATAGGAGTACCGAAGTACAAAACATGAGTCCCCTATTGGCATACAAATCGTATCTTAACTATTTATCTAAGCTACTACGGGCTTCTTTCAAGATTTTCAAAATATCAATAAACTCATGTATTTAATCATATTACAGCTTAGTATCACTATTCATGGCGTAAACCAATATAATTTACATCGATAATTTAAATCATGGCATCATGCCACTACATAAGATTTCGAAGCTTTTATTTCATCTCCATAAAGAGACATTTTACAAGATTGTTTCTTAAAGTCGTTTTCACACCAATAATCATGATTCTTACATCGTGCGACATACTCGAACTATAAAATGGCAACAAAATCGTTGAATCACCATATGTAAACTAATAAAAACCAAAGAAATGGAAACAACCCATTAAACAAAAACAAAACCAAGTAACTGGTAAATCAATTAAAATGAAATTTATTGCTTCTCTACTTAACCCAAACACATAAAACAAACAAAAAGGAAAAGAGGGAAGTGATTACATTAAAGATGAGATCTTTGTTATCAGAGATGAGAGCCAATGGGTATCCTCAGAAGAATGCGAAATTGCTGCTGGACCATACCATTCAATCAGAATAATAGACTGACTAAATAAGACATCGTTTTGAGTTTTGTATCAACCAGAACCATCAAGCTGTCGTCAAGCACCAAAATATCAACAAAAAAGAGGAAGAGTGAATCAGAGGTCATTTTCGCACCTTTTAAAGTATATTTACGAGCAATCTCTGCACTTCAAACTTTGTCCAAAATCAGAGGTCATTTCCTACATGCAAAAAAAATCGAAATGAAAATAAAATAGAAAATAAAGCAGTAGCCTAGACCCTAAAGTTAAGAGTGAATATAAAACATGATTGAAAACCAACGAAATGAAAAACAAAAGTATGCGACGGTGTGTAACAGAATATATTCAAGTATAAAAATAATAGCCTGAATTTCCAGCGGCGGCGTGTAACAGAAGATGCGACGGTGGAGATTTGGCAAAATAGGGATTCCGATCAGAAGGGAAAATGGGGATTTCGATCAGAAGGGATTTTGGACTGAATTTCGATCAGAAGAGATTTAGGAAAATAGGGATTGTAAAATATGGGGAAGAACTTGAGGGAATTTGGGAATTCTGGAATCGGGGAAATCTGATTTGGGGAAAGTAAAGGTAATTCGGGCTGAAAAAACGACGTCGTTTGAGCTGAGATAAATAAATTTTGCTGGGCTTTTAAAAACGCCACTAATAACAAATCAAAAAAACGACGCCGTTTTGTAAACACTTGATATATATTAGCGGCATTTTTTGCTAAAACGCCGGTAAAACACAACCTTTTGCGGCGTTTTCAATAAAACGCCACTAAAAACACGTAAAAAAACTCAGCGTTTTCCACTCTTAATTACATTTTTGCGGCATTTATATAAAAACGCCGGTATTGTAAAATCTTTTGAGGCATTTTGGTGCAAACGCCACTAAACATTCAGCAAAAAACGACGTCGTTCAGTAATTTTTAATATATTACTGGCGTTTTTATGAAAAACGCCACTATTACTAACTTATTAGTATTGTTTTTATTTATTAGATTTATTCTTTAATAAATAAATTTCAGGTTAGAAAATTGAAAAATGGGTATTCATTTATTTATAAATATTTTTTATTTTTGTATATATTTTTATAAAAATTAAACATTCAAATATATATATATATATATATATATATATTTCAAAGTTTTTTAGGTTTTTTAATTTTTTGTGTTTTTAAGAATAAAGATTAAATTAACAGAATATGTAAAGTTAAGGGTTAAATTTGTTGAATTTTTAAAATTAAGATTAAATTGATAGAATCTGCAAACATTAATTTTAATTAAATTTCGATCAGGTTTGTGAGTAAAATAGAGAATAGTTAGGTAATTATTTTTATAATTTTTGATTTATTATAATTTATTTATTACAGCAAAATCAAATTTTATGATTTATTATAATTTCTAATTATAATAAACTTTTTAATCAATATTAAGTGCTTCCACTAATTATTATAAACATAAGATTTTACATTAATATCTATATATACACACATCAATATATATCCATATGAAATAAATTTTCAAGGTTTAGAGTTTTTGGGGTTTAATATTTTGGGGTTTAATGGATTAATGGTTTAGTGTTTGTAGTTTGTGGATTTATGGTCGAGTATTTAGAGTTATGATTTAGGGTTTAGAATCTAGATCTATGGTTTAGGGTTTAGGCCGTTTAGGGTTTAGGATTTAGGAATAAACAGATGCACAATCAGATTTTGTTTGGGGCTGAAATTAATTTGTAAGTAAAAAATGCAATCTCACCATTTTTATAGCATATATTTTTATAATTTTTTAATGATTAAATCAAATTTGATATTCTGTCTTCATTCGATAAATCCTAAACCCATAAACCATAAACCCTAAACCCTAAACCCTAAAGCCTAAGTCCTAAAATCATAAACCCACAAACCCATAAACCCATAAACCCAAGCCATAACCCTAATCCTAAAACTAACCGTAAACCATAAACTCTAAACACTAAATCTTGAAATGCTGAACTCGAAACCCTGGTCGGCCATACAAACCACTAAACCCTTAATTATAACCTTAAACCCTAAATTAATTAGATAAATTTTGAATATTATATATTCTTTCAATATTAATTTAGGAAATTTAAATAACATTTTCAATTTACTAATTAATTTTGTTTCTCTATAGATGCATGGGTTACCAATTTTTTTTAATTTTAATATATATAAAGCTTATCTATTATCTCTTAAATAATTTAAACTATAATTATAATTTTAATATATATATATATATAAGAAATTAAATAATTTAAACTATAATATATATATAAAGTTTGTTTTCTTGTAGTGACTAAACCCTAAATATAAATTTTATAAGGGACAAAAGTAATTAAAATAGAATGTTAGTGCTTATCTAGACCCTAAAATAAATTAATTTTTTATTAATAACCCCAACCTCTAAAGCCTAATAGCCAAACTCCTAAAATCATAACACTTAAATTAATTATTTTTGCGGCGTTTAAAAAAAAATGCAGCTAATGACATACTTTTTGCGGCGTTTAAAACGCCGCTAATGAAGACTTCTTGCGGCGTTTAACAACAAACGCCACTAATTCTCGATCTAGCCACTATAGCTCAACTACAAAATGTCGTCGTATTGCTTAACATTTTTGCGGCGCTTTTGGCGAAGCGCCACTAATACTCTTCATATAGCGGTGTTTTTACAAAAGCGCCGCTAATGCTCAGATCTATAGCGGCGTGTGGGCAAAAAACGTCGCTATTTCCCCTTTTTAGCGGCGTTTGGGACAGAAACGCCGCTATTGCTCAACTTTTTGTGGCGTTTTCTTCCAAACGCCGCTAATGTATAATATTTGCGGCGTTTTTTTATTAAAACGCCATTAAAAATGCCGCTAAAAGTCTGTTTTGGTGTAGTGTAACTTTAATTTGGGATTATGAAGGTAGTTGGATGATTGACTCCTTTAGACATATGACATTGGCTACTAGTGGTGAAGCTAAATTATGGGCACTAAGAGACAAATTAATGCTAGCAAATGATTTAAACATTGGACATAAAAAGATAGAAGTGGATGCAACTACTATTATGCATTTTATGTATAATACAAACTATACTAATCTTCTCTTATCCCAAATGATTGATGAATGGAGTATGCTTCTCGATAGTGTGACTTCTAAGAGTTTGAAGCATGTTTTGCATTAAGGGAGTAATGCTCAAATTTCCTCTCTCACGAATGATAGTACTCTTAATGCTTTTTGTAATGTCTATAATCCTCTCCGAGCTCTATTTTGCCACTTTTGTTAGTGAATGCTGGGGGCCATATCATGTACCATACTATCTTTTGATCTTTAATCTAAGCATGTTCCCTTTTTTTTACCAAAAAAATATTTTTTAAAATTCAACAGTATACCTATTACTCACATATTCTTTAACATAATTTTATCCAATCAAACAATGTAACGCATTTTACGTATCTATTCCATTCTTTGAACTAAATTTAGTAATGCCTATTACTTATCTATTCCATTTATATTTAATAGCTATTCTATTCTTCCTTTATTACATTCCAGTTAACCAAATTTGGCGTTTAAATTTTTATTCACTGTATTAAAAAAATTTAATTACTAAGGTATTCAATTGTTCTAACCTAACACATATCAGCATTAAACATAGTTAAGATTAAATATTTTTTTAAAGACGAAGATATTGTCATTAATAAGAACCATAGAGAAAAAAGAATATAAAGACAAAATATATAGTACAAATGATACATATGACACTACAAACTGGTGAGCTTAATAGAAGAGAAAGACAAATTGACATTAACCGCAACATTAGAAGAATTCAGAAACAATCTAGAGATGCATCACCTTGATTAAATCATCAAAAATTGCATCCTATCCCCTCCATCATCATACCAACCTAATGATGAACATAGGTCAATCAAGAAAACTACCAAGAGTCCCAAGAGACCTACCACAATGACGCGTAAAAGATAAACTACCAAGAACTATAAACGAAAAACTCCTATATATTACTAGTAGACTTATTGTATGGACAATTTTAATATGCTGTGTTAGACAAAGACATAGTCATCCTAGATTTAGTGACACAATCTATTTTTTTAATACGTCATTCAAATTGTCCATGTGATCGGTATATATATGTTTAAATTTAATTCATTTATTTTAAATATACTCATTTGTCAATTCTTAATTAACATTTAATGTCCAAACTTAACGAGGAAATTAGATCGACACAATATTAATATTTTAAAAACTTGAAAACCATTTTATATTTGAAAGCCAATTTATAATTTAAAACATATCCTATACAAATAACCCTAAACAGTTTTATTTATCCCATAGAAATCATTTATTTACTTCTTATTAATAAGATACCGCTGATTGTATATAATTACCATGCACTATCGATTTATTAAATATTATTAAGTTGACTTGATTTCAAGTCGAATGAATTTAAATTAAGTTTTCAATTTTTTATTATTATTTTGAGTTCGATCAATTTCATATTTAAATTATTTTATGTTCAGGTCATTTTCATATTTGAATCATTTTAAGTTTTGTAAAAATTATTTCAAGTTATAATCATTTCATTTCCTGTCATATGGATTTAATTTAATTCACAAAATACTTTGAAGTAAATCATTATAAATTCAAATTATTTGTATCTTTACTATTTTTTTCAATTTGAATATTAAATTTGATTAAGTTTAATTTCTTAATTTTAAAATAAAATGTATACAACTAAATTAGGACGTAATCCTATGTGTCATTATAGAATTACGAGAAGTAGACCCTTTCAAGGCTTGACACTTCATCTATTATATATTAATATAAATATATAATTATTAGGCCTAGTTCTTAATTAATATATAATACATTTAGTTTAGGAATAAATATAAATATTTTCTTTATATTAAAAATAAATTCTATTTAAAATTAATTTTAAGTAGAATTTTTTATAAAATGTAAATTTTATTTATAATGAAAATTTGCTTTTAACTTTTTTTTATTAATATAAAAATCTATTTTTTACAGTAACCTATTTTGACACATTATTTATTAACTACTCTAACTATTTTTAATATATTATTTTAAATTTTTATTATATTATTTGTAATTTTTTTAATTTAAAAAATAAATAAAGTACTTTAATATATTTTAATTATTAAATATAATAGATTCGTGCATCGCACTTGAATAAAACTAGTATATATTGTAAAGTAATGTACATAAACATTTTAGGAAACAATACTACGTACAGGCCTAAAATTTTGATGCATGAAATTTCACTATGTATGATTTAATAAATACAGTTTATTTTATTTATATTAAAAAAATAATATATAATAAAATAGTATTTCTTACCTTCAATAAATAAATTTTTATTTAAATTAATAATTGATTATCTTATACCGTTTTTGTGTATAAAAGACAATAATTTTGGCTACTTGTGTATATTGATATCATAAATATTTTAGGGGTAAGCATTTGATCGAATTGAGTAAATTTTTTTTGAATTAATTGAGTTGATGAGTCCTATTTTGACATCTTAACTCAATTTAAAATTTTTTCGAATTGAGTAGAGTGAAACGAAATTTGACTCAAGTCGAATCAAGTGAAATTATTCGAGTTAAATTAAAAAAGTAAACATGTCAAAATTAAAATCTCGCTATAGTGTAACTAATTTCATGTTGGATCACATAAATTTAAAACCATATATATTTGAAAACTTTTCAAAGCAAAAAAAAAAAAAAAAGAAGAAAGAAAAGAAAAAGATACTTTAGTATGATAAACTTGAACAATTAATTAACTTATTTAAGTCCCTAAAATTATTATTTTAAATTTTTTTAAAATTTTAAATTTCTTTTTATATTCTTTATAATTTTTAAAAAATATATAAATTTAAGAATTTTTATAACTATTTTAAATTTTATTTTATTTTATTTTATTTTTGTAATTTTTGTTAAGAGAGTGACTAATTTGTTTATTTTCAGAATTGATAGGGACTAAAGGGGTATTTACACTAATATGTTATTCAAATTGACTCAAAAAACTTGATTTAATTAACTTGAAATTCAATTTTTTTGAATCAAATCAAATTTTGCTGATCCCGAGTATATTTAATAATTTAAATAATCTTTTAAAATTTATACCAAAATTATTGTAGTGGTCTTTTATCAATAATTTTTATTATATGTGTACATTCAACCCATACAAAAAGTTAAGGTAGTGTTTGGAAAAACCAATTAACTACACCCGAGTGACATATTTGGGTTATTGAATTTTGTGTAATTAGAATATTTCAATTACACTTTCTAATTTTTAGAGAAGACACCCAAATTCAATTATCATATGGTTTTCTAAACACTCATCAAGATTTAATTTTAAAAAAATTATTTTTACACAAGTTTAAGTTATAATAATTATATTATAAACACAAATATGTATGAGTATTTGAAATGATTATTACGAAAAATTTCCAAGTTATACTATAAATATAATTTTTATGTATTTTATAAAATTATGATAAAAATAACTATATTATTTAAATGCTAAAAAAATTCTAAAGTTTTTGTTTAAAAGTTTATTTATACGTGCTATAACGTTATTACTAAAAGTATTGTAATATACTTATTCATAAAAGTGATGAACAAAAAATATGACTATGTCCTTACTATATATTATAAAAAATAATATACTCATTTACAAAAAAGATTTGTTAAAACTTTTTGTTATAATTTATTTATAAAAATAACCTTCTAACATTATGGCAAACATTTTATAAAACCATTTCTTTTAAAAGTTTCATATTATAAATTTTAAAATAAATTATTCAACTTTCACCAACTTTCATTATAGACACTTAAAAAAATATTTCGCAAAATAGATATCAAAATATGTTCATTTTGATCACTTCTGATAAAATAAGTAACGGAAAACTCAGGTGGAATTTGATATAAAATTATGATATTATTAATAATTTCCACCTATTAATGAAATTTTCACATCAGAATTTATACATATAACTAAACCATTATCATTTTAGTCACTACTTTCTTTTATTTATAAATGAAGAACCCTAAAAATTGGGGAAAATTTTCTTTGCTTATTCTCGTACTTCTCTGGTGCAGTGGTGACACAATAGCGATGAGAAGAAACTGTGAAGGGAAAACGAAGGAAAGCAAGGAGATGGAAGATAAGTTTTGTACAACGGTAAGAGATGAAGAATATAATGTTTCACAACATCCAATTTTAGATTACAATTAAAAAAAAAAAAACCCTAATCATCTACATGGAAGCAACTTTTTTTTAATCCCAAAAAAAATAATTAATTTTAACAAAATTTTTACTTTCTTCAAACATATTTCACCTGAATTTGGAGTCAGTTCACACACCCATTCAAAAGGCTTTCAAATCAAATACGTTTTTGCATATTATATTAACTTAAATAAAAAAAATTACCATTCGTCGCCTTAGATTTTCCCTTCTATCTCCATAATCTCCTATCTATTGTTGAGAACTCCTTTCGATCGAACCAAGTTTGAACTCTCCCTCTGTAATTTTTCCCCACACTGAAACAAAGTTTTCTTTTATTCACCTTGCGATCGATGGAAGACTTGTTTTTTACCTGGCTTATGTTTGGCTGATTGGGTTATCAATGCTACGCCGTTTTTCTTTTTCCTTTTTAAACAAATTTTGACGTGGAAATTTCATTAATAGGTGGAAAATATCAATAATTTCAAAATTTTATACCAAATTTCACCACAAAATAAATGTAGGGTGCCTAAATTAAAAGTTTGTGAAAGTTGGATGAAGTTTACCTTAAGTTTTATATTTATTTTACTTAATTTACTTATTATAAAAATGACTTTAATTTAACATAAATTTTTCTCCAAATTAAATTTATATAATTGTTAATAAAAGGTACATATTGTTTGCGATGCTAGTTATGTAAATATAAAAAATTTTCTTGCATCAAATCATGGAGTATGATATTATTTGAGTGAACAATGATAAAAACCAACACTAAAGATAATTCGTTAACTATTTAATTTAAGACATTCAAAATTTTGAAATATAATTGTGACGATATTTGTGTAATAAAAAAAGTTTCTTATATTAACAATATTATCTCGGTATAACATAAAAAAATAATGTTGAATTATAATAGTATATTGAATATTTTATAATTTCATTCGCATGTGAAAATAAGACAATTTACATAAAAAAATATTTATAATCTTAATAATATAGATTCAAATTTAAATTTAAAAAATAAAAAATTCCATCAAACAACCACAAATTATACAGAAATCACAAATATTAAGACTGAGGGCACGTTTGGTTCGCTGTAATGGAATAGAGCTGTAATGGAATAGAGGTGTAATGGAATAAAGGTGTAATGTAATAGAGCTGTAATAAGTAATTCAACTGTTTGGTTGAATGAAATGGAATAGAGCTGTAATAGAATTCTTGTGTTTGGTTGAATGGAATGATGTTGTAATAGCATAAGGAAAAGAACTAAAATGACCAGAATACCCTTAGCAGAATTTTTGTTAGGTAGATGATTATTGTTATTGTTATTAAATTTTAATAAGGTTATTATTGAAAATAATTTAATAAAAATAATAAATAATTTAATCATATTTTAACATAATTATTATTAAATATAATTTAATAAAAAATATAATTTAATAACATGCTTAATATAATTATTATTATATGAATTAAAAATCTTAATATATAATACTATAAAAATATATATAATTTATTTTATTATTTTTAAACTCGCAATACATATATGTGCTAAAATATCATTATTGAAACAAATAATTTAATTATTCTACAATAAAAAAATATTAGAAGTAATAAATAACTTGAGAATTATATTTCACATCCAAGCATAATATTCATATATTAACAAAAAGTTACATGATTTCATTAGTTTATATGTCATAATCCATATGTTTTAAAATTTTACAACATCAAAAAGTTACAACATTGTAATGACATTCTATCATGTCATTATACCATCCAAATATTACAAACACAAAAAGATACCAAAATATAATATATACTTTTACTTAATATCTTTTACTTAATAATAATATATAATTTAATAATATACTTATATAATAAGTATATATACATGTATTTTACAAATATATGTATATTAATATCACACATGTCGCCATATGCACCATACATTTGTCTTAATTTAATTTATTCATCATATAATATCAATTTAATAATAATAAATACATTAAATATTTACTTAAATAATAAGTAAATGCATACATGTATTACAAATGTATGTACAATATTTATTACACATGTATTTTATTTTTACCATACACTTGTCTTTTTTTATTTATTTAATAATAATTAATTTAAAACCTTAAACATAAAAAAATCCAATAATTAAGATTTTATCTAAGTTTGCCGTCACATCTATAAAAATTGGCTTAATTGTCATTTTGGTCCTTTTTATTTTCTTTTAATCTGCAACTAAACTTTCACACTTTATTCAATTTAATATTTTTCTCCTAATTATCCTTAATTTAAGCTAATTCACTTTATTAAACTTTAATTAACCAATCACTTAACTTCGTAAATATTTTTAATAGATATTTACATATTCATTTTTCAAAGAACGGAGACCGAAAATACACTTTTTCGATGACCGTAAAATTCGGTCATTACAATTATAACACATGATGAATCAAAGGAAAATAGATTATCATTCAACAAGTCTAGTACGATATACAAAAAAATAATTCAAACACCACCAAAGTTTCATAAACTAGATACATGAAATAACATAAACAACGTAACATTTACTATTTTTACCCTAAACCTAACTAATTTCTAGATGCTTGCCATTCATTGAACATTCGATTGGCTAGTTCCATCCTCCAAGTAGCCCATGCATCCGATGGATGAATATTTGCGATATTCGGTTCATCATCATCTATCACATTACTAGGTAATCTTTCTTCCAACTCCGCTTCAATAGGATCAATACTCATATAGGTTCTAATAAAATTATGGAGCAAACAACATGCAATAATGATTCTATTGTGCACCCTCACAGGATAGAATGATGGACTCCTAAGTATTCCCCATCTAAGTTTTAATAACCCAAAACATCTTTCAATAACATTACGCGCTGAAGCATGTTTCATATTGAAAAATTCTTCCGGAGTACTTGGTTGGTAACCCTGACGCCACTCATTCAAATGATATCTTTGTCCTCTAAATGGCGCAAGAAATCCCTCACAGTTTGTGTATCCAGCATCAACTAGATAATAACAACCTATAAAAAAGAAACTATTTGTCATGGTTAATTTCCCATAAAAGTATGATCTTAAAAATTAATTCAAATTCCTATAATTTTGCACTTTACCATGCGGAACTTTTAGTCCATGTCTCCTACTAATAGCATCTCGAAGAACTCGTCCATCAAGAATGTAGAACCTTCCCAACCAGGAAGAACATAAACAAAATGCATATCGTGTGTACAAACACCTAACATATTTGTTGCTATGTCACCTTTTCGCGTTCGATATCTAGATTTATCAACACGGAACCCTAATCTTGATGTGGGTTCCGTCTAAAGCACCTAAGCAATTCTACATCACATGTATAAAACCTCGAGTTAAGATACTATATTTAAATGTAAAAGGATTAAATTATGTACGAGCTATATATAGTATTCACTCCAATACCTTGAACCATTTCCACCTTGGGTCTGTAGAATTAGCTGTAATTGGCTCTGCCTTTTTAAATAACACACCTTGTAAGCGTATGACAGCATTTAAAACATTGTGAAATGATCTGCTAACGGTTTCTCCAGACCTATTAAAGTGATGCTTGATAACTCTATTTTTAAGGTGATGAGAAATGATATGTAGAAACATTGCCACTTGCTCATCAAGCAGCATGTTCCTTGACGACTTCAATCCCCCTAAAGTTTGTAACATCTCACATAGTTTAAAAAAGGTAATTCTATTCATCCTAACTTGTTCAATACAAGTCTCGTCACTAGCATATACAAGTCTCGTCACATAATCTCGTTGTGCATAAAAATCTAAAATATAGGATCTAATCCTTGGTCTATAAGTATGTAGGCTATGGATGGCACCTAATGCAACTAAGAACCAACTCGCAACAGTACACATTTGCAACCATATTGTAACAGCAAGACCAATTCTTTTACGCCTCACACTTTGTCCTATCAAAGGCAGACGAGCCATAACTGCAATATATTAAAGTTTCAATTTCTTCAAATCATAGTAAAAGGGTCACATTTCTTCAATACTAATTTCAATAACTGTAAAACAAAATCAAAGAATATAATTGCCATATAACTTACAAGTGTTTGAGTGAATACAAGATGCTCAACTCAGTAACTCCAAAATTCTTTGGATTCACAAACTCAGTAACTCCAAAATTCTTTTGTTGCATAGTTAAAGCATAAAGCAAGCATTTGTAAGAAGAAATTAAAAGCCTACTTGTTCCTCCTCTTTTGTATAGTTAAAGCATAAAGCAAGCATTCAGAAGAAGAAATTGGGACACAAATTAAATCTACCTCCATTAGTTTTAGAAATTGGTTTTCCCAGCATTTATCAATGCAGTTTTTTTTATTCAAATTTTCTCAAAAATAGGAGGACACCATACGTATTTTTTTGTCAAAATTATATATCCTTGAAAATATTCATTACGAGTCTCATTCGAATTTGATTGAAAATCTATTGTTCTATTGGCTCTTAACATTTTACTAAATACGTTCTTACCATATAACAAGTAACTCCATCATCTATGATCTGCCATATATATAATTAATAAGAAAGAACTGATTTTAGATCAAGAAACATGTTTCATCTTGTAGAAGAAACAAATTATTTGAAGCAAAAGTAGCGAAGAATCGGAAGACATGCAAATCTATTCAAATAATTTAATGTTGTCCTAACTCTCACTAGTTTCAAAAAGCCAATAGGCATAAATAAGTATTTTTTTCTTAATTCCATGAGTTCGTGAAATTTGGAATGACTATTGGTACTAAAATCATATCCATGCCCTTTGCTAAAATTGCACTACAGGAGACTACTCTTGGAAATGCTCAAATTCAGACTTCTTTTGAACTACCAAAAATTCAAAGGTAGCGTAAATAGCAATTAATTCTTAAGTGAACTGAAAAGGCATGGTACAAAGATAACATGCAATTAATTTTCACATGCTAGTAAGTAGCTATTTATTACAAAGATAACATGCACAAACAACCAAAAAAGAAAAAGAAAGAACAGTAAACAACTGCTCCTGCATCAATTGGAATGGCTACATGGATTTTTTTCTTCTGTTGAACAACTTTTTAGTAGCTACCTGCAAACCGTATCTGGACAACTTTTACTACAGCTATGCTTCATCTGAGTTCCCATCATTGGGCAAAATAAAAAAGTAACTCAACGAAACCCAAGGAAATTATCTCAAACCCAAAACATAAATTTAATTTGATAAATTTTTTGAAAAAGGTTTTAAATGAATTAAAGCCATGACATGGTAGTGAGGGTGGTTGTGGATATCATAGATATTATTGGGTTGGGTTCGAATGTTAACCACCGAAGAATCTAAACTGTAAAATAATGATAATGTTGGAAAAAAATAGGATTGGATTGACTAATTCTTGATAACACATTTGATGACATTTTTGAAAATGGAAGATCCAATAAAAAATAGGTTTCTCCAGAAAAAAGAACAGTTTCTATTATTTATTACAATTATTTTTAAAGCTCCTTTGGTATAAAAACAAGTAGAGAATAAATATAAATCTCCAATTAATCTGATTAATTAAATGTAAAATCTAATTAATATAATATGATGAAGGAAGAATAAGAGAAAAACCAACGCACAAATAAAAGATAAACCCACACATTACAAGTATAGATGGTGAAACTTTATACCAAAGTCTAAAAAGGAAATCAAGGTCCAAGACCCATCCTCAAAGAACCCTTGCAACCACCTTCAGTTCCCTCATATTTGTAAGATGTATTCGATTACTAACTTCTATATTTTGACATATTTAATAGTGCAAAATAAACAATGAAAAATGGAAGAATATATATTTAAGAGTGCCATATGTCAAAAAGCTATAATATGAACATGACTATTTATTTTGTAAATTATATATATACACATTACACAAGCATAATCAAAATTTAGTAATATATATATAAAGATATAAGATTCAAACATTTGATGTTATTTGTTGAAGTAAAAGCAAGTATCCAAACCAGAATCAAAGTGAGGGTTGAAATGCAGATATATTTGGATTACAATCTAAATATAAGGAACAACATTCAAAAAGTCTATGTATACTTGCACTTGATTGAAAACCACTTTTACCATGGAAAAATAAGCAAGATACCGTATTGACTACTAAAGAGGGAGAGATGGCTTTGTTGAAGTGTCATTTTCCTATATGTACTTTGGAGAAAGAACTGGATGCAGGCAAGTTACAAGTCCCAACTCATCCCCCATTCCTTCCCAATTCTTTCCTTTACGCATTTCATCATTATTTTATTATCATTTGCAACGCCTCCCATCTCTCTCAGCATGTCTGTTCCTTCTTCATTTTTTTTCTTCTTATAAACTGTTGTTGTTTTTGGGGACCTCCTAGGAACAAACACTGTAGATTCTCACAAAGCAAGTATATCAACTATCAAAGTGGGAGCTATCATAAAGGCTCTTGTAGCTAGTCTCATCGGTCTGCTTGAGATATGGATCTAAATGCAGCGTAATGATGCCTACAATATGATCCATGTATCAACCCAACATAAAAGAAAGGGATACTTGTTGCTTGCTTATTCTAACTAATAGCCAAAAACATTTTAATTTGACAATTTCTAAGAATTATGAATTGTATAGAGAAATAAACAAAAACTTTCTAGTATATGAGCCTATAATTTAATACATCGGATAATCTCTACAATTGTGTTGCCTTTTTACGTGGGGTTATAAAAACTTAACTGGAAATTTATTTGTAAACAACCTGAAATCTTAAAGCAGGGAAGAAAGATATACGTAGAAGAAAGAAAGGGAAAGAAGAAGGAGAGATTGAGAGATTATGTACTGAACAAAGTTAACATTTCTTACTCCAAACGTAACAAAATGAAATTGAATTCCATTTTGCTTTTGCATTCAAGCAGACATAAGTAGAGATAGGGCTAACAAAGGGCTAACAGAGATCTTTGTCGTAATAGGGTTCAATCATAAAAGCTAAAATAGGGTTCATCGACAATCAAAATTTTACCTTAAAGAGAGGTGATCAAATTTCAGACAAAGAAAGAGTGTTTGATTTACTTGGATCCTACCAAATTAGGGGGAAAACAAAGTAAATAAACAAGATCTTGTAATCAATCAATTTGATAAAATTTGTTTATTAAAATCAATCAAAGAAAAGGAAAATGAATCCAGCAGCACTGAAAATTAATTCACCATTAAGTTGAAGTGTATATGAGAGCAAACAATCAACTCTTTTAGGGAAAAGAAAAAACAATGAACTCTTTTATTTACCAGGAGAAGAAACCCAGAAATTTTAACTTCTTTTCAGCTCATAACATTTAAACCGAAAAACGATAGCAAACAATATTCAACAAGAATTTCAAATTAAAAAGAAAAAAGCAGAGTATTCACCTAGTACACTGAGGAGACGCTGAGTTTCCTGTTTAGATCAAAGATTAAGAAGAAAAAATTAAGCAATAAACATTTAGAAAATTCACGCAAACAAACTAACAAGACTGAAAATAATTTGTTGAAGTTTTTGATTCATTAAAACCCAAACCAATTCAATTACCAAATCAAATTCTAAAAACCCAGAAAAGAGAACACACAAAATTTAACGGAAAAAATTCTTCTAAGAAGATATCGAAAAGGATCAAAGTGAGATCAAAAGGGGACCTGAATGATTTTTCGAGGGAGATTACTAGTATATATATTATTATTTTATGTTAAAGAAAAGAGAAATCAGCCACCGGAAACACTTGCCTGAAACAGTAAATCGGGAGAGGGTGGAGCAGGTGGAGCCTTGTGGGGTGGCTTTGCTGGCAGCTTCTGTTTGCTCTTGCTTTTGGAGCTCTGGGTTAGGAGGGTAAGAATTGGAAAGTAATAGCTAAACGGTGGTCTGGGAAGGGAATAGAAATCCCCCAGAAATCAGCGTATTTTCTGCATACATACGTAATGGAATAAGCCCGTAATAGGCATTCCATTGAACCAAACGGAGGATTAAGGTGGGCCCATGGAATAGAGGTGTAATGGCTATGCCATTACACCCAACCAAACATCACGTGAATCATTCCTTCAAAAATAAAATTATAACCGCACATGGAAGAAAAAAAAATCAGTACCCCAACAAAATGACAACACCAACGAGATGAAAAAAATTTAAAAATAGAAAACGTGCATCAGAACCCAAATCTCCAGCCTACGTTGAAGCATCTTTTGATGCCTAATGCAATTTCAATTTTTTTTTCTTTTCAATATTCAAAGCATAAATTACTAGTATTAAAATTCAAAATGACTGTTCCTTTTTTTTTTTTTTAGTAATCTAACCTTTGATTCGAAAACATAAATTGCCGATATTAAATAAATTTGTTAATTATGACTCCTATTTCAGTCAAATTTGAGAAGTAATCTTCTAGTTAAACTCTGTTTATTTGTTTCAATCAACCACTGATTAGTTAGATTATTTTATTATTATTTGACCTATGAATTTAGCCTATAAATAGACTCTTTTACAACCTTATCATTAGATATTAGAACTCATAATACATTTAGAGAATTTTGTGTTTACGTTTTGAGAGTTCTTTATTTTCGGGGTTTAGTTTTATCTCCATCTTTTGTACTCTTCGTTCTGTTGCCATTATAGTAAAATTATCTTTGCCCGTGGTTTTTTATCCTCTTTGGAGGGGTTTTTCCACGTTAAATTTGTGTGTCCAATTTCTCAATTTATTCCGCCATTATTACTTGTTCGTTGCTTAATCGGGTCGATCCTAAAAAAAAAAAAGAAATTTCATTTTGTTAGAAAATGTGCAACACATAAGCGTCAAGCTAAAAATAATACAAAAACACAATAATAATAGGTGAATAACGAAAGAAAGGAGATTACAGAACTTTAGTATGATTAAAAATAAAAAGAAATAATTCATTAAAAAACTGAACATACCTTCATCAACTTACTTTATATTTTTTTATTGAAACAAAGATTTGAAAATTTGGCTCGGAAGCATGTGGCATTTTACAAATACACCCTAAACCTATTTTCTATCTTTTATTCTTTACAATTGATTTCAATAAAGAAAAACATATTATTTAATATAACAATTAGTCTATAAATTAAAATGTTCATGTAAATATATGGAATAAAATTGTACTTAGATTAATGTAAATCACTATTTAAATCAACAATAAATAATTAAATAATTAAATAAAAATATAATTTGAAATTAATAATTTCATAAATATCAAATAATTCAAATATTCATAAGGTATAAATTTTATTCTAATATATTTAATAGTTTTCTATTTTCATCTCATTATCACAATTGTGTTTGAATCCAAACACATACAACCATTAATTTTAATTTCACGGTTGCATTATTCAATCCTCTATAATAATTAATCTCACTACTACCATTATTATTATTATTTGGTGAATTACAAGAATAGTGCTAACGTGACTAACGCGACTCGAACTCAAGCCACACTTGGAGCGGTGAACACCTTGACCATCAGGCGATCACATTGGGTTCACTACTACCATTATTTTTAATCATACAAGAGGCAATCTCATCACCTATCCAAATGCACCCTAACTATGAACTGAAACTATGTTTGATTTTTTTTTTTCAAATGAGGCATGAATCTAAAGGCACTCTCCTTTGCGTTGGATTTTTAAATAATCTTACAAGAGTGTTGTGATTTGTAAACTCTAAATTATTTAGATTTTTTTAGTTGTTTATGACACCTTTTTACTTAAAAATTATGTTAATCTCGATGGAGTCGCTAATGTTCGTAATCCAATCCTTATTGCTGGTGATAGCGATCGAGCCATAAGACAGTATGCTGTGTCACTTTTTAATGAATTAAATCCAGGAATTAGGAGACTGGAGATTGAGGCACCACAGTTTGAATTGAAGCCTGTGATATTTCAGATGCTTCAAACAATGGGACAATTTAGTGGAATGCCCATAGAAGATCCACAACTTCACCTTTGACTATTCATGGAGATGAGCGATTCCATTAAGATAGTTGGTGTAACTGAAGAAACATTGAGGTTGAAGTTGTTTCCAAACTCGTTGCGAGATCGAGCATGAGCATGGCTTATTTCCTTGCCCCCACATTCAATATCAACTTGGCAAGAAATAGCTTAACGCTTTCTGGTAAAATATTACTCCACCTAGCAAAAATGTTAAGTTGAGATCACCACTTTTCAAAAAATGGATGATGAATCCTTATATGAGGCATGTGAAAGATTCAAGGAGTTACTTCATAGATGCCCTCACCACGGGATTTCACATTACATCCAATTGGAGACATTTTATAATGGTCTCAATGCACACACAAGGTTGGTGGTAGATGTTTTTGTGAATGGTGCTCTCTTGTCTAAGTCTTATAATAAGACTTACGAGATCATTGAGAGAATAGCTACTAACAATTACCAATGGTTGACAAATCGAGCAGCTTCAGGAAGACGAGTAGCCAGAGTGCATGAAATAGATGCCCTCACTTCACTCTCAGCTCAGGTATCTTCTATCTCTTCAATGTTGAAACAGTTTACTACTAACGATTGAATAATATCACAGCTCAACCACCAAGTCAATTTGATGTCATTTCCTGCGTATATTGTGGGGACAACCATTCTTTTGAGAATTGTCCATCAAATCCTAAGTCGGTTTATTACGTAGGAAATCAAAACCAAAATAGAAGTGGACAAGGACCCTAGTCCAATTTCTACAACCCTTTATGGCAAATCCATCCAAACTTTTTTTGGAATAGCCAAGGAGGAGGACCAAACAACACCTATACACAACATAGACCAAATCAATCCCAAGGGTTTAATCAACAAGTTCTAAAACCACCACAAGTTGAATCATCTAATAGTTTGGAGATTTTGTTGAAGGCGTACATGGCGAAGAATGACGCCTTAATCCAAAGCCAAGCAGTAACACTAAAAAATTTGGAGAACCAAATAGGTCAGTTAGCTACGGAGTTTCGTAATAGACCACAAGGAGCATTGCCAAGCGATACAGAAAATCCAAGGTATTTAGGTAAGGAGCATTACAAGGTAGTTGCTTCATGAAGTGGTAAGACTTTGGAACCCAAGGAAGCTGTGGTTGAAGATGAACCTATTGAGAAGGAGGAAAGTCAACCAACAGTTGAAATTCCTGCACCAAAAAAGCTAGAACTTACAAAGTCTGATGAGGTAAAATCTAAACTAGTGAATTTGATAAGCTAACACCTTCTTTAGATGTAGATTTATCTCCTTAGAAAAGTTGTCCAGTCTAATCCAAAGTACCATAACCCTCATATCCTCAAAGACTCTAGCAATATAAGCAGAAAACAAGAGGTGCAGTTTGGATGTTCTAAAGCAGCTTCACATCAATATACCATTGATAGAAGCTTTAGAACAAATGCCCGATTATGTCAAGTTCATGAAAGACATTTTGTCTAAGTAGAAGAGGCTCAGTGAATTTGAGACTGTAGCATTAACGAAGGAGTTCAACACGTTCCTACAGAACAAGCTACTTCCGAAAATGAAGGACTCCGGAAGCTTTACTATACCTTGTAGTATTGGAGAATCTTACTGTGGTAAAGCTTTATGCGATCTTGAAGCAAGCATCAACTTGATGCCCAAGTCTATTTTCAAGCTGTTGGGGATAGGTGAAGTAAGACCCACGAATGTGACACTTTAACTAGCATATCGATATTTAGCATACACAGAAGGAAAGTTTGAGGATGTTCTAGTACGTGTAGATAAGTTTATTTTTCCTGTTGATTTCATTGTCTTAGATTTTGAAGTAGATAAGGAAGTGTCGATCATCTTGGGAAGACCTTTCCTAGCCACGAAAAGAACATTAATAGACGTGTAAAAAGGAAAACTTACAATGAGAGTTCAAGACGATAAGGTAATATTTAATGTTATTAAAACAATGAAGTTTCCCAATTTGACGGAGGAATGTTCAGTGATGGAGGAGCTAGAAACCTTAGTTTCTATGGAATAAGATAATAGTTTTTTAGAAGACCCATTGGAAAACATTCTGGGCTCTGAGCCATTGGAAGATGAATAAGGTAAGGAAAGTATGGCTTTGATGGAAGCCAATCCGAGGAACTATGTTCAACTAGCACGGTTTGAACCATTAGAGTTGGAAGCTCGAGAATTCACACAACCGAAGTTATCAATCGAGGAACCATCCAAACTTGAACTAAAGGTACTTCCCATTTGAAATATGTTTATTTGGGTAACAGTTCTACTTTTCCTGTAATTGTTTCAGCAGAACTAACAGAACACCAAAAGGAGCAACTGATCGAAGTTTTAAAGAAATTTAGAAAGGTGACCGACTCGACCATGGCTGATATCGGAGGAATAAGCCCGTCCTTCTATATGCACAAGATTATCTCAGAGGAGGGCGAAAGAGGTAAAAGTGATAGGCAAAGGAGACTCAATCCAATCATGAAAGAGGTAGTTCAAAAGGAAGTTATCAAATGGTTAGATACGAGAATTATTTACCCCTCAGATAATTTGTGGGTAAGTTCCATTCAATGTGTACCAAAAAATGGAATCACGATTTTCGAGAATGAACGTAACGAGTTAATCCCGATGAGAACGGTCACAGGTTGGAGAATTTGTATTAACTACAGAAAATTAAACAAAGCTACGCAAAAGAACCATTTTTCGCTACCTTTTATGGATCAAACGTTGAACCGACTGGCAGGTAACAAACATTACTGTTTCTTAGATGGATATTCTGGATATAACCAAATAGTTGTAGCCCTAGAAGACCAACACAAAACGAATTTTACTTGCTCGTACGGTACGCTTGCTTTTAGGTGAATGCCTTTCGGTTTATGTAATGCACTTGCCACAGTTTGAATGATGCATGATGACAATATTTATTGATATGATAGAAAATTTTGTTGAGGTTTTAATGGATGATTTTTTTTATTTTTGGTAATACTTATGATGTTTTTTTGAGTAATTTGGCTAAGGTACTTAAGAGATGCGAGGAGAAAAATCTTGTTCTTAACTGGGAGAAATGTCATTTTATGGTTAAGGAGGGAATTGTCTTAGGACACAAAATATCCAAAAAAGGGATTGAAGTTGACAAAGTAAAGGTGGACGTAATGAAAAATTACCACCTCTAGTTAGTGTGAAATGAGTTAAAAGTTTCTTAGGCCATGCTAGTTTTTACTGAAGGCTTATCAAAGATTTTTCAAAAATTTCCAAACCTTTGTGTACGCTTTTAGAGAAGGACACCACTTTTGAATTTAACAAAACATGCTTGGAAGCTTTTGAAGAGTTGAAAAATCGGTTAATCTTAGCCCCTATAATCGTTACACCTGATTGGAACTCTTCTTTTGAGTTGATGTGTGATGCTAGCGATTTTGCTGTGGGAGTTGTGATGGGGCAAAGAAGAAACAAAGTGTTTCATCCTATCTATTAGGCAAGCAGAACTTTGACAGAAGCCCAACTTAACTATATGATAACTGAAAAAGAATTCTTTGTTATAGTTTTAGCTTTTGACAAGTTCCGTTCTTATCTCATAGGTATGAAAGTCACAATTTTTATCGATCATGTGGCCATTAAATACTTTCTCACAAAGAAAGATGCTAAAACGAGGCTAACTCGATGGATACTTTTACTCCAAGAATTTAATATTGAAATCCAAGACAGAAAAGGAGTTGAAAATCAAGTAGCTGATCATCTGTCAAGGTTGGAACAAAACTAGGTAACTCATTCACTTGTTCCTATCAATGAGAATTTTCTAGATGAGCATATCTTCGAGGTAAGTCAAATTCATGAAATTCCTTGGTTTGCTGATTATGTGAATTATTTATCATATGGAATAATACCTTCTGGAATGACATAACAACAAATGAATAAATTCTTTCACGATATTTGGTATTACTTCTAAGAGGATCCGTTTTTGTTTAAATAATGTGCAAATAATATAATGAGGAAGTGCGTAGCTAGAAATGAGATTGATGAGATCCTATACCATTGTCATTCATCTCCAAGTGGGGGACATTTTTGGTGGTTCCCGCACTGTAGTAAAAATCTTACAAGCTGAAATTTTCTAGCCTACGGTGTTTAAGGATGCATATGCATATGTTAAAAATTGTGATAGATGCCAAAGAACTGAAAATATATCAAGAAGGAAAGAGATGCCCTTGATAAACATTCTAGAGGTAGAACTATTTGATGTGTGGGTCTTGATTTTTAAGCCCGTTTCCTTCTTCTTATGGCAACATGTATATCTTAGTAGCTATGGATTATGTATCCAAGTGGGTCGAAGCTGAGGTGTATCCAACGAATGATGCTAAGGTTGTCATGCGATTCGAATATTTGCTACAAATATCCACTCTTCTTCCCTCATGCCTTGCCGCCTAAGTATCCCCTTTTAGCTAAAATTTTGCTACAAATTTACCCTAATCTACTACTATATAAACCCTTCTTTACCATAATATTTTTCACACCATTCAAGCAATTAGCTTCAACCCTACCCACATACTTTCTTTCTCTTTGTCGTCAGCCTCAAATCCTGAAAGTTCTCCCTAATTTTCTCTTTCCTTCGCAAAACCCTCCTATTGTCTTCGTAAACCTTTTACCGGATCAATTCCATCGCCGTAGCAATCATCGCAACTCACCCTCTTTTGCCGTAAAAAATATCTTGTTGTCGCACCATTTTGCTATCACAACCTCTAGTCACCATAAACCCACCTTGTCGATTTCTTCTTCTCTCATTGTCGAAATTTTCTTTGTTTTTCAGGGAAAGTCACCATGCTTCATAAAAGAACTAGATCTTCCAAAAATTCTGCCGAAAATCCAATTGTGATTCAAGATGAGGAAGTGAGGGAAAGATTTGATTTCATCTTCAAAAATCAACCCATGATGCCAGAAAAATGTTTCAATTTGGAGAGCAATGACAAGATGATTATGTTGTTTTCAATTAAAAAAACAATTGACGTTTTAAATTGGAATCAATTCTGTAATGCATGATTAATGCCTGAAGAGGAATTAGTGCAAGAGTTTTATGCCAATTTGACCACGCCAGATGCTAATTAGGTTCTTGTTCGTAAAAAGAAGGTACCCCTTACTTCTAAGTCCAATAATGATTTGTTTAACTTACCTGATGTTGAAGAAGATGAGTACTCTGCATTGATGACAAATATCAATTGAGATTTTCTTCAACAAGCACTTAATGTTGTTTCAAATACGGGATCCCAATGGATTATAATGAAGTACAAAAATCATTCTTGCCAAAAAGAATATTTAAACCTAGTGGATATGTAACACCCCCTAACCCTAAACCGTTGCCAAAACAGGGTTACGAAGCATTACGGGACATATAAGACAATTTAAGAATAATCCATAAATAAATTAACATACATAGTATAGTTTAATCATTAAATCCCTATAATGGACCCTCGAGGCCCCAAACACGTATTAGAAGTGGAACGGAACTTGTTCGAATGCTCCGAAATTTTTTTCGTGAATTTCTAAAATTTTTCCTGAGTGCAGGGCTCACACGCCCGTGTGGGTCAGGGACACGCCCGTGCGTCTCCATGACATGCCCGTGTTGACATACTGTGTGGTTCACACGGCCAGGACACGCTCGTGTCCTTTACCCGTGTAACTCTCTGACTTATTGTTCATGAACAAATTGATTTCACACTGCCAAGCCACACGCCTGTGTGCTTAGCCCGTGTGGATTTATTTTCAATTCGAATCTAGTGTAGTTTTCACACGGCCATGACACATGCCCGTGTTCAAGGCCGTGTCCTTTACATGGCTGAGACACACGCCCGTGTCTCTACCCGTGTGCTAAAACTTGGGTATTCTGTTTCTAAAATTTAAGTTGCAGGGGACACACGACCAGACCATACGCCTATTTGCTAGCCGTGTGTCTCACACAGTCTGATCACACGCCCGTGTGCTAGGCCGTGTGAACTCTATATGAGCCTTTTATACTAACCTAGCCAACCCTGCAAATTCAAACTGAAACCAATCCAATACCATTATTTCAACCAATACATTTGCACACTCAATATACCTAAATCATGCCTAAAACATTGACTTAATAATAGAACCAATAACATTCATAATATCATTTAAAATTAATTTATATTCATCATTCATTTCCACTTTTTACTTATAACAAATATGTTAAGTATATCATAAAAGCTTTCATTCCTTCTCATTAAATCCTAACTCAAACATTATAAACCATTCTTTACAATAAAAAAATACAAGAAATATACATGTGACCTATACAACATCTAGTACATGCCACTTTTACCCAAAGAGGAAAATTTACATCACTAAGGTTATGCTGAGAAGGTTATGCTGAGGTCGGGATCATTTGGATGTTGAACTGAGACCTTTGACTTCTACTAATCTGCGCACAGAAACAACCGTACGCTGAGTATGCCTATACTCAGTGGTATTACCATAATTCAAACTAAATAACATTAATGTTCTATAAACATCAAATATGTAACAATGTAAATCATAAGAATTAATTTACATTCAAATTCATACTTCTTTTATAATAATTCATCATCTGATATCATATATCAACAATTTGAATATTCGATCAATTCATGAACCTTAGGTTCATGCTTGCAAATCTTATATCTCAATTTCAATTCATAATTCCACTTTCTCATACTTTCAGTAGATCAATCGATCAAACTCATTTAATTTTCTCGTTTCATTTATTTACCCCTATTAACAAGACTCGGACCTTGGCGGATACACGAATCCAACCAAACAGACCAAAATAATCCAACCAAACACACCGGAATAATCCACCCAAACACACCAGTATGGTCCACCCAAACACACCAGAACGGCACTAAGTGCCTTTTCGGATAGTTCGAAGAAATATAGTAACATTAGTGGCTCCTCGACCAAACTGAAAAATCCCCAAATCCTTTCAATCCTATGGCATGCCAACTATATCTGACTCAGCCCAACTAGTTAATAGGGTATTAAATTTTCAATTAAATTTTACTTTCTTATCAAATTCACTTTCAATTCAATATACAATTCAACTCAATACATTTTCCATTTCAATCCACATGCAATTCAATTTCAATATATATTAATCATGTAACTCAATTTCATACAATTCAATAATACACTTACATCATAATTTACTTATCAACTACATAATTTAAATATAACATTTAATAGTAAATAATTTGAATTATAGTAATACAAACCGTGATTTTCTCGTGTCTACTCCTCGATAACTTTTTCCTTTCTTTTTTGAGCCGATGCCTTTGGTTCTTCTAGCTACGAAAATTAAAGTAATTTACACTATTATACAGTACTAATTTATATTAAATAATTGAATTTCTATTCAATTTCTACCTTAATTTCAATTTGGTCCTAATTAAACTCATTTACTTTTCTAACTCAATTCATACTTTATTCTACTCAATTTCCTACCAAATTCAACTTAACTATCTAATGTTCATGATAAAACCCTAATTTCAAATTTATTTCAATTTAGTCCCTCTAACACAAAACTTATAGCTTACTTTACAATTTAATCCTTTAATCAATTCTAGCTAGAAATTTTATCAATTAAACCCCTAATTCATCAATTTATCCAACATGAATCATGTTAAAAAATCTAAGAACTTCCAAAATTTCAACTTAAATTCAACAACTTTGTCCTAAAACTTCTAAAACATTAAAATTAAAAGAAAAGGACTTAATTGACTTACCAAATCAAAGCTTAAATCCTTAAACCCTAGTTTTTCCTTTTTCTTTTCTTTCCTTCTTTCTTTCCTGCTACTTTCGAATGCTTCTGTTTCTTTTCTCCTTTTGTTTCTTTTATTGTTTTTCTTTATTTATTTTATATATTAGTTAATGATAATAATAACAATAATAATAATAATAATAAATATCTTTTAACTTAAATTTTAAGTAATTAAATATTTAATTTACAGTTGTACAAATATAATTATTACACATGTATATTTTTATTACCATACAATTGTCTTTATTTTATTTATTTCATAATATAATAATATAATTAATTTAAATTAAAATTTGAATAAATAATAATAATATATTTTATAATTAATTAACATAAAAATCTAAGATTTTTATACACATTTGCCGCCTCATTTAATGGAATAGGCTTAATTGCCTATTTGGTCCCTATTTCTTCCTTTTAATCTACAATTAAACTTTTTCCCTTTATTCAATTTAGTCCTTTTTCCTAATTACTCTTAATTAAGCTAAATTCACTTAATTGAAACCTAATTAGACACACCACTAGACTCATAAATAATTTTAATAATTATTTATGAGTTTGATTTACTAAGATGGAGGCTCGATAATGTACTTTTTCGATGCCCGTGAATTTTGGGTCATTACAGGATAAGATATGTTTCTACTTTGTTCGATATAGCTTTATGCCTATCTCACATAGTTCCATTATCTCGATGGAACGAATGTTTTTGTTATATGCAATTATGTCAGAAAGTTCTATCAATGTTGGAAAAATTATTCTTAAGGAAATTCAAGATTGCGCTAGAAAAAAGGCAAGAAGTGCTTATTTCCCATCATTGATTACTTCACTTTGCTTGAGGGCCCAAGTTAAATCAAAAGCAAACCTAAAGGGCAATTATGTTCAAGGTTGTATAAAAAGGCATGATCTTGAGATGTTAGTGGAGAATGTTGAACTATTGAACCAGATTGAGCCAAATGAACCCAATGAACCGAAATCTGATGAGTCGTCAACCAAATCTGAGGTGGAAGCTGGCTCGGTAAATGAAACAGAAGAAGCAAAATTTAAAGAGGAATAAAACAGTCTTGAACCGAGAGTGGAACCAAATGTTGCTGAACTAGTGGAGCCAAGTGTTAATCCTAAGTTGACCATTCCAGTGCCCACTTCTTCAAACACTATAAAGAAATCAAAAGTTTCAATTATGATGGATATGTGGAAATTCATGCATAACCAACAACAGGCGTACTGGAAATATGCAAAGATTAGAGATGATTCCATACGAAATACTTTTAAGAATATCTCTAACTGTTTTGTTCCTGAGTTTCCAGATCATATCTTTGAGACATGGCAAGAAGAGATTGTGGGATCAAGTGAGACCAAGAATGCAAAAGAAAAAGACATGGAAGATGAAATGAATTAAAAGGAGGGAATTTCTTTTTCTTAGTATTTATTTTTAGGCATTTATTTTATTTTTTTCCTTAGTTAGTATTTTGCTTTAGCACAATAAGTAGGAAATTACAAACATGAATAAATTAAGCTCAACGCCTCTTCTCTAATAAAAAAACAAAGTGGTGTGGTAATGTGAATGAACATGTCTAGGATTGGATTGTTAAGTAAGGCTTGGTACTTAAGCAGTCTTCATGACTCACCTCTCTTTTCTTGCAATCCTACCTGGTGTTTAGTTTTCATTCATTACTTTGTTTATACAATAAGAACATTGCTTCTTTTTAAAGGTGGGAGGTATGGCAATATTTGCATGAATTTTAATTTTTCTTAAGTATGTTTCAATGTTTACACATAAGTATGCTAAAATAAAATGATGTTCAGAGAAAATTTTTTTTCATAAGTTAGCTCAAATGCAAGTATGATTTATAATTTTATGAGTTTTTTTTATGTTATCTTAAGTTATAGAATGCTTATATCTTCTTAGGTCTTCTGTAGTCTTTGTCATGAAAATTTAATTTTCTTGTAAATAGATATGCATGAAGGTTTAAGTCTTTAGAATTGACTTAGTAACTTTCTTGAGGTGAAATCCTAGGAGCCATAAGAATGTAAACATGATATAGGCACATTTTCTTTGGATCGTTTGAGCCTTTCAAGCCTACCATATGAGTTTAACCCTTGAAACCTTAGTTTGAGCCTTCAAGCCTATTTTATTGGTATTCACCTACATCATAATCCATATTACCATCTTTAAAGTTTTATCCTATTTTTTCACCAATCTTAACTATATTTTTCTTGGTGATCAAAATTTGAGGAAAAATTCAAAAATATGTACATGTTCTCCATTTGATTCATAGTTCAAAAAAAAGAAGAGAGAAAAATCTCTATGTTGAGCAAAAAGAGTAAAATAAATACTGAAGTATTGAGAAGTATTGTTGGGCACAAGCTTCAAATTAAGTTTAGGGGTGTTAAAACCCATTAGTAGGAAGGATGTACCTCGAAAAGATCTAAGATAAAGTTAGGGTTATGATTATTGAACCTAAAAATTCACTTCTCTTTATCCCTACCTTGAGCCTAGCCTCATTACAATCTTATAAAAGACCTATTGATTTTGATAATTATGCCGACTACATTAGTGGAGAGGAATCGATAAGTTCAACAAATGATTATGTGTAAAAATTCATCCTACTTAAGCTTATTGCAAGATTCCCTTATCTAAATTTTTGCTTTACATTACTCGGGACGAGCAATGAATTAAGTTTGGGGGTGTGTAAACTCTAAATTTTATAGAATTTTTTTAGTTGTTTATGACACCTTTTTACTTAAAAATTATGTTAATCCCGAATATTTGATATTTAATTGGGTGAATTTTGTTTACATTGAGACAATGGGCATGATTTAGTAAAATTATGCAATTTTATGCTTTTATGTATTAAATTTGTGCATAATTTAATTATTTCATGTTACATAATAATTTACTTTATTTAATTGTTGTAGTGGACCATAAAATTAATAAATTGAGAAGCTTATCTTATTTACACATTGACACGAGCTCTATTTCACCTTAGTTGGATGAAAAATGCAAGCAAATTAGGTCAAGAGAAATTCACTTCAATCCAGTTCAAGTTGATTTAATTGAAGAACAAGACTGACAATTATTTGGGTCACAAAACTATCCAAGGGGAAAAGAAGCCCAATTCAGCAAGGGCATATGAGCAGCCCAAAATAAGCTTTTAGAAGATTTATTCAGAGGTCTTTACTCTTCTAAAACAATTAAAAGTCAGCTCCCAACAAACACCCAAGAAACCGTCCAACCCTTGCTTGATTCATGCATGAAATCAAGCATGAATCAAGCAACCAACAACTTCCCCTCTCCACATTTCATGGCCGACCAAGTGAAAGAGATATTCAATGGATGGTTCGGTTATTTTTAGCAAACCTCTAAGCTTCCTTTCAAGTATAAATATGCCTTCCATTTCACAACATCCATCATCCCCCACTTTACATTCTATCATCTTTTCTCTCATCTCCTTTCCTCTCCCTCTCACACACAAACCATCCATTTTCCCCTTCCATTTAGCTAGCAATTCCTTGAGAAAATTCTCTATTGGCCGACCACCTTAAGGAGCATTTTGAAAAGGAGAAATTAAGAGGATCGGAGGAAGCCACCGCGATCAATTTCTTGAGGGTTGCCGAAATTATTCAGAGTTTCTTCTTCCTTAATATTTATTGTTGTTCTTGTTATTCAACATTTTTGCAATTTGCTTTGTTGTTTTTTCATTAACGATGATAGCTTAATTTTGTTTAGCTAGAATGATTACATCAATTTGATGAAATCCTTTTGATTTATGTTCATAATGTTTTGTCCCTCAATCGTTCATGCTTTCAATTAAAATCAGACATCTATTTCATTCATTAAAATGTGATTGAATGCATTAGAATTAGTTATCAATCCTAGCCAGATGACGATTAATGGAAGCAATAATTGAAAGGTGTATGTGATAAACCATAAACGTAACATATTTTAATCCCACATTTAGCATGTTTTTGGATGATTTATCCATTGATTTATGTAAAAAGGTGCTCTTAATCCTTTCTTTTCATGTTTTATACTCAGGAAAGCACCCGAGGATGAAAAGAACGAGAAACGGGCCTAAAACGGACCAAAATGGGCCAAAGTAGAAATCAACACGGCCTGGGCCCAAGCCCACACAGTCGTGCCTCCTTGATAGACTAGAACACGGCCTGATCATGATTCACACGGCCATGCCTCATAAACGGAGTCCACATGGCCTGGCCACGACTTACACGGGCGTGTGCCATAGGGCGTGTCCCTGCCGCGGGCAAGAGCAATTCTACTCGAAAAAGGATACTTAGGGGCAAAGAAACCTATTTCAAAAGCCTATATAAACACCCCAAGTATAACCTAGAAGGGGGCGGTTAGCTAGGCCAAGGAGCCAAGCCAGAAAGACCAGATTTGTGGGAATCACTCGAAGATAGCCAGTTGATCCATCTCAAGAAGCCGGAATCCTACTGAAGACGGCGGATCTCTCCTTCAATTCCTTTAGGGGGTTTTAGGGTTTTCTTATGTTTTGTTTTATCTTTTCTTCTGAGATGTTTTCTTTTACAGTTATGAACTAAACCCCTCAGATACCTGAAGGGGATGAAACCTAAGACGAATATTGTTATTGTTTTCTGAACTATATGATAAATACTTGATTTGTTTTTAATTATGTGTGCTTAATTCTTGTGTTGATATTTTCGGGATATTAATTCAAGTTGAATGTGCTTAGGTGGTGGAGCAAAAGTCTCTGCCTAAGAGTAGATCTAGCATAGTTAAGCGAAGTTGATCGCGCGCCTAGAGATAGGGTGACGAGATTTTGCCGGATTAGGGTGAAACCTAATATGGGAGTCCATAGATCGAGTTAATGCAATTCTAGGGGTTTTAATTAGAAAGAGATTTCAATTAATCAACCTAGGGTTAGACGTTATTCGTCTCGAGAGAGGGTTTAATATAAATTAGGGAATCCTACGGATCAAGTCAAGTGAATAAATCGTCTGGTTCAGTGTTAGATAACAAGTGAAGTCTAGGTAGTTTCCTTCTTGAGTATCATCTAAATCAACTGAGTTTTTCCTAAAGTATTCCCCCAATTCATTCTTTTTGTCTTTGCGTCTTTAGCTTAGTAGTTAGTTAACTTTAGATTAAACAACCATTCGTTTAATATTTAGGCTAGATAATAAAAAGAAAGTTAGTATTAGTACTTTTAGTTCCTTTGGGTTCGACAATCCGGTCTTTCCTAAGCTATACTACTGCTCGATAGGTGCACTTGCCTTAAATCGTTGTCAGAGTTAGTTTCCAGGTTCGATCATTCTCTTTATAAATTTTAAGACTCGATATACACACGATCAGTATGCTTAATTTAAATCCCAGCCTAATTAAATTAAAGGTTCGTAATAACTCGAGAGAGCTCTATTACCTTGCATAACTTTTAGATTTGTGTGATTAAATTGTTTCAAACCTAATCTATCCCTGTAACTTCACATAAACTTTAAGAAACCCTTAGTTAAATATGATTATGGTAGTATGCATGTTTTTCTAAGTAAAAGATTCCGAGAGGACTTAATACTAGTTTCAAAGTTAAAGAAAGATCGAGTTGCCATGGAATATTTTTTGGAACATTGTGAACATGTTGAAAATGAACCAAGTCAATTGTTGTAATTATTCTAGCCTATTCATGTTATTGTTGTTAAATTTGGCGAATTTGTTGTTAAACCCATCTCATTCATCTTAATTATTCATCACACTTTGGTTAATTTGCATTTAGGATAATTTTGCATCTAGTTATTTAATTCTACATCAATCACTCAAAATTATTGTGTTTTTCTCACCAAATTGTAAAACGTTAATTTTGCAAAATATTGATTAATATATACAGTCCCTGTGGAGATGATAACTCTTATATTTACTTATTACTTGATAACGATTGTGTATGTTTGCACAAACCCCAGAGTTACATGATTCCATCACATTATTGCTCAAACACACCTCAACTGTAACACCCCTTATCCGTATTCAACTCTGGAACAGGGCTCGAGGCATTACCGGACTTATAAGACAAGCATTCACACAATCCCGAGTCATAAATTTTGGTCCAAATTAAAACCATTCATATTCGATCATAAAGTCCTAATACGAGCCTACGAGGCTCAAAACATACTTTAGAAGTGGTTTGGGACTAAACCGAGAACTTTAGAAATTTTTACAAAACTTAGAAAATTTTTGCTAGATGCAGGGCTCACACGCCCGTGGGTCCAAGGGACACGCCCGTGCTTCAGATCGTGTTCAAATTAGGGTGCTATCTGACTTGTGCCACACGGCCGTATGACACGCCCGTGTAGCACACACGGCTGAGACACACGTCTGTGTCTCTGCCCGCATGCTCAATTTTAGACATTCTATTTTGCAACAATTAAGGTGCAGGAGACACACGGCCGAAACACATGCCTGTGGGGCAGACCGTGTGTCACACACGGCCTAGACACACGCCCGTGTGTCTACCCGTGTGGACAAAAATAAGGCTATTTACCAAGCCATTTTGCCACCCTCACTTGCACACATCTACATAACATCTCATGACACAAAATCAAGCATGTGAGAGAAGCAAAATAACCACAACCAAGACAATAACATGTCATTCTCATGCCATTATTTATCATGCTTAGAACATCAACCTTTCCACACCAATTCATGCAAGATTCCACATTCGTGGTTAAAACATATCAACTTTATATCTTTGTCTAACATATTCACTACATTTATTAAGCCCTAAATCAAACAGACATATTTCACATTCATTAGGCTTCATTCGACTACTTTCAAGTTACCAAATGATACTCAAATTCCTCATCTCATCAATAGGTCACATTTCCAAAAACTCACACAATCATGCCATAAATCACAATTCCAAACATTTCACATTCACCAAGCATACCATGATCATATCACCATAGACATTGACACATATATGAATATACTTAGGCTTACAACCATGTTAGCCAATATGAGCCAACTTACACGGCCAAATAGCCTTTGACAATCACAAGCCAACACATTGGCTACAATCACAATGACACATTTAACAAAATGAATAAGTCCCTATACATGCCATAGACTCAAAATGCTTGAATTCATTTATACCCTAAGTGATAGCTTGATAATATGATAGAATCTCCGGCGATCTCCAACCCGAGCTAGCTCAATAACACTATAAAACATGGGAAATGAAGGGGGTAAGCTATATAACTTAGTAAGTTCATATGCCAATAATACAAAGCATTATTCATACATTTGACATATAAATAAATTAACATATATCAACATAAATGTCATTAAAACTTCATAAATGTCATATGAACATAAATGTCATTTAATATCAACATAACACATATCAACATAATTGTCATATACTAATAGCTCATCATATGAATTACATAACACATATCAATATAAATGTCATTTAAGCTTCATAAGCACAACTTACTCAATCACAATCTTACCAATTGTTCATCATATACTGAGTTCATTTTCTTTGAGTTTTACGTACATACTTGTACCATCTCATAACATATTCTCGTACTTTCGCATCTTTGACATACCCATTGAACCACTTAGAATACTATCGGGTACACGGAAATCTTTGCACATAAGTGCCACATATGTAGCCAATGCTACCAAAAATCTCATAACACATATAAGCTCGCTCTTGAGCTATCCTCGGGCCTACTCACACAAGCTGTCAGTCGAGACGTAGCTACGTGGTGCTGCTCACACAAGCTGTCAGGTATCTGTAACATTTGCCGGTATACCCAGCCACCGGTAGGACATACAGGACCTGCACTCAGGACACATAAATCACATAATCACATGGGTTCCTAGTGACATGTCACTTGTATCCTAATCTATTCCTAAGGTTCAACCGGGATTTCTCTCTTGCCGGAACTTCGTCGAATATGCTCATAGAATCAATCATACATTTCATGCAATATCAAAACATTTAAAAAACAAATATAACATTGCATTATTTACATACGAACTTACCTCGACATAAAAATGGCGAAAATGACTAAATCATCAAATACTTATTTTTCCCCCATTCTAGGTTTGAACCTCGTTTTTCTTGATAATCGAGCTTGGAAGCTTGAAAAACCCTAGCCATGGTTTCCCTTTGTAAAATTCGGCCATGGGAGGAAGATGGACAAAAATTGGCTTTATTTTTGGCTTTTTAATTCATTTAATTACCAAATTACTAAAATACCCTTAATGAAAAACTTTAGAAACATGCCAAACCATGTCCATTTTTGTCCACCAACTTAACCAATGGTCTAATTACCATCTAAGGACCTTTAATTTAAAATTTCATAGCAATTGGACACCTCAAGCATATAGAATTCAAGTTTTGCACTTTTTACATTTTAGTCCTTTTAACTAAATTGAGTGCCCAAACGTCAAAATTTTCGAACGAAATTTTCACGAAATCGTTCCATAAAACTATAGACCATAAAAATATAATAAAAATGAAATTTTCTTCATCAGATTTGTGGTCCCGAAACCACTGTTTTGACTAGACCCAAAATCAAACTATTACATCAACAATCCCTTTGAATTGCATATTATAGTGCAATTGTTTCTCTCTCCATTGCACTGCCTTTATTTTCATGATTATAGCATTTCACTCCAATTGAAACTTTACAACACCGGTGGGTGTTTTTCTACCATAAATACTCATATTTATGTCTTTTTGTCTTATATTAGATATTTACATTTAACTCTTTCATTAAAAATTTTTATTTTTTTATTAATTTAATATACAATATTTTATTATCAAATTCAATATGTATTTTATTTTCTACAATTAAAAGTTTTAAATTGTTTATTATTTTAATTTTTAATACAACTTAGTATTAGTTAAAAATTAGAAAACCAGTGAGTTAATATTTTCTTCTATTTTGTTTTACATGCAAAACCATGTGAGGAAAATATACAAAGGGTATTAATGTAATTTAATGAATAATTTTATCAAACCAATCTGTTCGAAAAAATACAAGTGTACATAGACGAAATTACTACACTTAGGGCGCCAAATCTAACATACATTTCCAACCCAATTTGCATCACTACATACTATTAATGAACATATCACTATCTTTAGATAACCAAATGCCATAATCTAGAGTACCACTGACATATTTGATCACCCTCTTAACAACTTTGACATGGTATTCCTTTGGATTGGATTGGAGCCGAGCACATACATTTACAATAAAGCTAATATCAAACCTACTTGCTGTCAAATACAATAAGCTTCAAATCATACTTCGAAATGTGATTGGTTTTGTGGCATTCCTTCAGCATCAAAACTAAGTTTCACACTTGTTTATATATATATGTCTTGGAAGGCTTTACATTTTCTAATCCAGACCTTTTAACAAGGTTCTTGGCATACTTTTCTTGGGATAGAAACATACCATC
The DNA here is from genome assembly GCA_025698515.1 of Gossypium sturtianum. Taxonomy (NCBI): domain Eukaryota; kingdom Viridiplantae; phylum Streptophyta; class Magnoliopsida; order Malvales; family Malvaceae; genus Gossypium; species Gossypium sturtianum. The sequence goes on from CM046953.1 coordinate 65,928,789, forward strand.
ATTGAGTTGGTTAATCAGGAAACCAAGAAAATATGACAGTTCCCCAACAAGGCACATCATGAAGCCCTCATAATCATCTTAACAAATTCATCCTTTGCACTGAATGAAGTTGAACCATTATGTCATTGTCATAGATCTTAACAATGACAATGTGACCTCGTTGTTTCTTGATGAATAAGGTTTTGTCAATTGATCCCTTTTGATAACATTGTCTTAGAAGAAACTGTGTTAACCTCTCATACCAGGCATGAGTTCTTGTTTTAGGCCATAAAGAGCCTTCCTAAGCTTGTAGACATAATCTGTATGTGTTGACTTTTCAAAGCACTTTTCATGTCCATTTGAAATAATTTAATGTTCAAATGTGTGGCCACAGTTAGGAGTAACCTTATAGGCTCCCATCTAGCAATAGGGGCAAAGGTTTCGTCGAAATGTATACCTTCAACCTGTGTATACCCTTGAGCTACTAGCCTTGCCTTGATCCTTATAATACAACCATTCTCTTCAATTTTATTCTTAAAACCCTTTTTGTACCATTTACATTATAGTGGACTGGCTTAGGGACCAACTCCTAATTCTAACAATATCTCTAATGGTTATTTCTTTCTCGATCATGAGCCTTTTGTAAAGTTTCTTAAATTATCTGAAGGTGTCTGATTTTTCTTTCAAGAATCTTACCTAGGTGTAATGTGAAAAGTTATCAACACATACCAACATATACCTGTTACCTCCAATACTTTCAATTTGCTCCATTAAGGTCCATGCGAAGAAGCTAAAATGGAGTTGTGATTTGAATATGTGCCAATAGTTTGTGGGAATCCTTAGGTTGCATCATAACATACTGGTCTTTGTAATCCTTGATAATGAATGTGTCTGAATTTCTCATACCACAACTTTAGATCAACAATTCTTGTTTTGTTGCACCTAGATGGCAAATAAACTTTATAGTAGTTGTCAAAAGTCCTGAAACCTTCCAGGATTTCTTCATTCTATCTTGAGGTTACCACACACTTATCCTTTGTGAAGGTCACAAGCATTTCCTGATCACAAAGTTGACTAATGCTAACGAGGTTAACTTTAAGCCATCAACTGCAAGTGTCCCTTTGCTACATATCTTCCCCTTTTTCCTATTACCAAAAGTGACACTGCCCTCATAGCTTTCAACAAAATTACTTAAGAACGAGAGGTTACCAGTCATATATCATAAGTAACCATTGTTAAAGTACCGTACATCACAAATGAAGCTTTTAGTGACTAGTGTGCAGAAAATAAACACTGTTCATCTTTTTTTCTCCACACAAGTTTTCCCTTCTTTCGAATAGTGTCGGAAGTAGTGGGTACAAATTGTGGCGTTGTTTTATTCCATTGAAGATCTCTGAGCATTTTGAAGAAACGGGGCCTGATATGGCTTGAAACATGATTGCAATGACAAATAATCCTTCTTCTTGAACTTTGATCTGTTTAGAGCATTCTCCATTATAGTGGTTACTCCCTACTTTGACAAACACTTTAGGAGTTTCTTCAATAGCTTTGCCTTTTTCTATGAAGCCTAGTCCTCCTCTCTTTTGATTATTTTTCTAGTTTCTCATCACATTCAATTTTCTACCTTGCATCTTTCAGTTATTTTTCAAGCTTTTCAACCCTTTTTGATTGCTCATCAAGCTTCATTAACTTTGCATCTACTTGTCCTTCAAGCATAGAAGCTTCTTTATTTAGAAAATCATTTTCAATTGAAAGATTTTAGTTAAATTCACTAAGAAGATTATGTTTTTCCAACATAAGATTGTAGCTTTCAACAATTCCTCATATGCCTCTTTTTCATTGCAATCCATCAATCCACAATCAGAAACATCTGATCTTGAGTTATTAAAGCAACAAAATTGCTCACCTATTCATCATCAAAATCTGATTCTAAGTTGGTTTCCTAATCACCCCAGGTCACATATAAAAACTTTCTCTTATTCTTTTTTAGGGTATTAGCACATTCTACTTGGATATGCCCAAAGCCATGATACTCATGACATTGAATTCCCTATTTCTTTTCCTTAACAAGTTGATTTGACTCAACTTTAGTTTTGAAATTTCTCTTTTGGATAGCCTTGGATGACTTGAAATGTTTGTTCCATCTAATTTTCTTCTTGGCCATCTTTTTGAACCCTTGAGTAAGTAAATTCAATTGTTCTCTTTGATAACAATGTTTTGTTCAGTGGACACAATTTTTTCCACTAAAAAGGCAATGTTCTTCTTAGGTTTTGATTTGCCTGTCTTGGCCTCTTCGATGTTAATCTCAAAGGTTTTGAGGGATCCAATTAACTCATCAGTCCTTATTGCATCAATATCTTTGACCTCCTTGGTGATTCTTACTTTGATGCTAAACCTCTCAAGTAATGACCTAAGAACCTTCCTCATAAGTTTGGATCTTGACTACTCACTTCCTAAGGCAAAAGCTTAATTGGCCAAGTCATAGAGTTTTGCATAAAACTCTCCAATGGTCTTTGTTTCCTGCATCCTTAGAGTATCAAATTTAGTAGTCAACATCCGAAGCTTGGATTGTTTCACTATATTGGTCCTTTTATGAGTTGCCTCTAGTATCTCGCAGGCCTCTTTGGCTTTAGTACACTTAGAGATTCCCCTGAACTCCTGTGCATCTACTCTACAGAAAATATCATAAAGAGCTTTGGAGTTGCCATCCAGTTCATGTTTCTAACCTAAACTCCTGCGCATCTACTCTTTCAACTTCAATGAATGGATGAGTCCATCCAGTTAAAACAACTCTCCTTTCTCATTCATTAGTTTACTTAATGAAAGCTTTCATCTTAGCTTTCTAGTAATCATAATTTACTCCATCGACCATAAGGGATGTGATACTGAAGAAACTTCCTTTGTAAGCAAGTAAATCAACTAGGATAATCACTATTTGTGTTGAGTGGGAGGCTCTAATACCAAATGTAGAAACAATGGGATACTTGCTTTGTAAAACAGAAACGGTGGTTGCAATAATGCTTGGAACTGTGGCCATAATTTCAACCACGAAAAAAATATGCAGAAACAATAAAGAACACCAAGATTATTCACATAATTCGACCTTAGTCTACGTCTACGAGGCCTTATCCAAAGCAATGATCCACTATCTTTCTTGCAGTACAACCAATGATTTAAGTCCTAGCACTCACCAATTTAACAACCTCACTGTTGTACAAAGGCTAGATCAATCTGCCACTGAGCTTCCACCTCGAAAGCTGAGCTTTGTGATCTGCTGTAATTTGATATAGCAGATTAAACTAGTTTTTATACTTGAGGAGTTTGAATATAAGCATTTTGATTATTTTTTAGTATGTGTTCTTAGTTTATCTAAAATCCAATAAAAAGTGCATTTTGAGTATTATTGACCTTAGGGGTCGAATGAGACCTAAAGGTGAGCTAATATACTTAGTGAGTGTGCAGGAAACCATTCAAGAGTGTAGAAACTCAATACTGGTCGTTATGTTGTAACACGAAAATTTTAATGTCGCAACATAAAGAGCAGAATGTAAGAATTATGAGACTGCCTTTTGTGTCGCGAGTCGACTATGAGATGTCACGACACACCTTTGAAGCTACCCTAAACCTGAGCATACTACCTTCGATGTCGTGACACAGGCACTAGGGTGTCACTACATTTACCTTACATGGGAAAGAATTACGAGCCAGGGGCATTTTGGTCTACACAATGAAACATTAGCACGAGAACATTAGCTGACCTAGGGTTGAGGACGACGAAAACCCTAACACTATAAATAGGCTCTTAAAACACTTGTTTAGGGGAGCTTTTGGGATATTTTCAAATTTTCTTTGTAAATTTAGTTTTTAGTTTTTCCCTTTTCTTAGGTTTTAGATTTCTTTTCAGTTTATTTTTATTAGCATTCGTCGGAGAATCTGATTTGTATTGTAACAGCCCGTTTTTGTCAAATCAGAACAGTGGTTTCAGGACCATAAATTCAAAGTTGAAATGATTATTTATTATTATTTTATTGTCTATAGCATGATAATGTGATTGTGTGAAAATTTCGTTAAGAAATTTTATTGTTTAATTGCTTAATTTGAGAAAAAGGACTAAATCGCGTAAAATGCAAAAGTGCTGTTCTATTAGCTAAAGGTATTAAAATGCTGTAGAACCTTAAAGTAAAGGTCCTTAAGTGGTAATTAACCCATTTGAGTGTTAATGGATGATAGTGGAGTGGTATTTGGTGTAGTTATTAAATATTTTTAAGGTTAAAATTGGTATTTAGTAATTAAAGTATAGTAAAATAAAACAAAAATCTATTTTCTTCCATTCATCATCTTCATAGTCAAATATTAGAACAAAGACTCTTCAAGCTTTCAGTCTTGTATCCTTGATCATGTAAGTCCATTTTTGACTCGGTTTTTAATGATTTCTATGTTTTTGTGATCGTTGCTTTGTATTCTAGCTAGCCCGTACCTTTGATTTCAAAACTGTTAAAGATTTATCATGTTGCCATTGTTGAATGTTTGAGTAATTTGATGATTCATGATAGATTTGGGAGGTTTAATGTTAGATTAATAGCTTTTGTAAAGTAATTTTTGACCAAAATGTCAAAAAGGGATTAAATTGAGAAAATGTGAAATATGGTGGTTAAAAGTGAGAATAAATGAGAAATATGGGATGATATGAGAATGGGTAATATTCAGCCAGCATGAATTTTTTTTAAATTGAATTAATTGTGATTTTATGTGATAAGGACTAAATTACAAAAATGTGAAATAATAGGGGCAAAAATGTAAATTTTCTAAAATGTGTAAATTGTGCTAAATTAAATGAAATGATGATTAAATTATTAAATTTTGATATTATATAGATTGAGATAAACGAGATTTGGATCTAGAACGGGGGAAAACAAAGTATCAGATTAGTCGACCTAATTCGTCGTTACAGCGAATGAGGTAAGTTCGTATGTTTATTAAGCATTGAATTATATATGTATAAATGCTTAATCGCTATAATTGTGGTAAATGCTATATTATTGAAATGAAATATAATGCTATTGAGTACGATACTACGAAAATGACCGACAGAGATTCGATACAACGAAAGTCTCGGTTGAACCTTAGGAATAGATAGGATACAAATGTCATGACATTAGAGTTACTGATATTACGAGTAAGACCATATCTGGGATATGGCATCGATATGAGACTTCGTGTAAGACCATAGCTGGGCTATTGGCATCGATACGAGATTACATGTAAGACCATATCTGGGATATGGCATTGGTGCGGTACTGTATGTACGAGATTCCCGAGTATCCTTTAGTATTCCAAATGGTTGAACGAGAAATGTTGACGAAACGTGGTTACAAGTGATGGTACGACTCAGTCAAGGTACTCGTGACAGAAATTGACAAGTAAGTGTTAAAAGTGAATTTCATATGATGAGTAAGTGGAAAATTATGAGAATTCATATGATTCAATGAAATATATATATAAATGTGATGGCTATTGAATTAAATATAGTTTATTTCTATTTACTTATGCTTATGTAAATTTGAATGAATTGATAAGAATTATTCAAACCATATAAGCATTGAAATGAATAAACATGTGAAATTCTTGGTTAACTATGTGAACGGATGCATGACATAAAGATGGAATTATACAAGTTATATTATAGTATTTATAATGGCTTAAAATGTGTTTATTTGATGAGATGAGTTATTATCATACGAGCTTACTAAGTTTTATAGCTTACTTTGTTATCTTTTCTATGTTTATAGTGATTCGGAGGCTCGCTCGAGTTGAAAATCATCGGAGATCATATCACACTATCCAGCTATGGTTTGGTACTTATAAGCTTTGTGATATTGGTTATATGGCATGTATAGGTTTTGTGGTCATTTTGATAATTATTTTGGTAGTGACTTTTGCCATTTGAATTGGCTTATTAATGCCTATATTTTGGCTTGTATATATATATAGTCATGTGAGTTGGCTAAATTGATGATTTTGATGATGTATAAGTGTGCAAATGACCTTTGTTTTGAGTTTGGTAATTGTCCTATAAATGCTAAATGTGATGGGTAGATTTTAAAATAGTATTTGGAGTATGAAAGAGCCCATGTTTGATGAATGATATGTTCGTGATATTAGGTAAATTAATGCATGTTTGAATGTGTTCATATTGATGAATTGAAATTGTGCATATTGGTATGTTTTGAAAGACATGTTGGGAAATAGTATGTATTGTATTTGTTGGTATTGAAATGGTATGAAAGATGTTTGATTGAGGTTGTTTTAAATTCTTATAAGTGTTATGTTATGGTGACATTGAAATTAGTATAGGTGTGCATGAGTTTGGGTGGCAAATTGGCTTTGTAAATAGCCTATTTTTGTCCACATGGGCAGAGACATGGACGTGTGTCTCAGCCGTGTGTGACACACGGTCAAATTACACGGCCGTGTGTCCCCTGGTGTGGAAATTAAAATGAAGTCAGTATGCTCCACACGGCCTAGCACACAGGCGTGTGACTTGGCCGTGTTGCATAAGTTAGTATACCTTACAGGTTTGACACAGTCTAACACACGGCCTGGCACATGGGTGTGTGTGGCCACTTCGAAGGGCACACGGGCTAGACACACGGGCGTGTGGTTGGCCGTGTGACCCAAGTCAGTATGTACCCCCTATTTTCACACGGCCTGTGACACGAGCGTGTCTGGTGGCCGTGTGAGACACACGGCCTAGCCACACGGGCGTGTGTCCCTTGTTTGAAGAAAAATTTGCTAAGTGTTGAAAATTTTTCCGAGTTATCGGTTTGGTCTCGAACCATTTCTAATGCATGTTTAAGGCCCCGTAGGCTCGTTTAAGGGACATTATCATTGGTTGTGGTTGAATTGTATTTGAAATGATAAATTGTATATGAAATGTGTGTTTTAAAGTGTTGTAAGTTCGGTAATGCTCAGTAACCCTATTCCAATGTTGAATACAGGTGACGGGTGTTACATGTATATTCTATCAAACTATTTGTGGATTTTGAGCTCATCAATTAAATACAATTAGGATTTCTCTTTACACTCTATTCTTGAGTTACTCTTAATGTCTATTTATTTTTATCAAGTTTATTGTGTTTATGAAATCCATGAGGAACTAATCTCTTATGGGAGATTAGTGAGTGGAAATGTGATTAATTAATTGCAATGTAGGGTTTTCTTAGTGGATCAGCTGTTTGGGAGAGAAATAACTTAAAACCTAAGCTTGACAACCCTAGGAAGTCATTTAGGTAGGAATTAACCTAAAATTGGCATGACCTATCCGTGAACACCATAGCCCCGAATAGATTTGGCTGTGAGGTCAAGAGATAAGTAGTTCTTACCAACTTATTAGTTTAGTGGAAGATCAAGAGATCCTATTAAGGTAACGACTAGTTGATTGAATAGAAACCCAAAATAGGAATTAGTTATGATCCTTGAAGCAAACTAATCACCCATGCTTAGATTTGATTGAGTTTAGAGATTCAATTTTCTGTCATTCTCATTTTATGCAGGTTATTTCTTTCCTTAGGTTAATAGGCAATTTCTCCCTTTTGTATTTATTTGATATATGGTTTATTTAAAATACTAATTAGATATATTTTCATTTAGGTTAGAATTAATCTAGTACTTGCCTCCCCTGGGTACAATCCTCAGAGTACCCACCCACTCCGTTGTAACTATATTACAACCTGACCTATATACTTGCGGATGCCGCCTTTGTATTTTATATATTTTAGTTGCAGTATTCATACTCTAGAAGTTAGTGCGTCCGGAGGCGGTCAAGTTATTGGCGTCATTGCTGGGAAGGCAATGTTACTAAATTGATTTTAATTTTTATGTTTTAATAGAATAATTAGAAAATTAATAAATTATAGATACAATCTTTATTTCAATTTTTCTAACATCTTTTATTTTCTTTTGGGTTTCAGTGTATGACTCGCAGTAGGGGCACACCTATCGAGCTGGCCACTGATCCAAAAAAAAACTAATCCATAGGAATCGTCAATAGCAACAACAGCAACAGAAGATGCAAAACCTAACATCTAAGACATTAGCGAAAAATCTGAACAACATTAATGAACCTAACATCCAAGACTTACCACCACCACTACAACTACCCATAAACCCACCTATAGTGCAAAATGAAATAACCCTAAGGGATTATGTGTTACCCAGTTTGGAGATGGTTCAGGGAAGTATTACCAGGCTAGCTATCACGGCTAACAATTTTAATATAAAACTAGCCATGATCCAGATGATTCAAAATAATTTGTAGTTCAAAGGCACAATGATGGAGGACCCAAATCAGCATCTAAAACGGTTCCTTCCACTTTGTGATACGTTTAAATATAACAGGTCACCGACGATGCTATTAGTCTTCGACTATTCCCCTTCTCCTTAATTGATAATGCATTCACTTGGTTAGACTCACAAGCACCAGGATCTATTACGACATGGAACGAACTCGCAGAGAAATTTTTACAAAAATTCTTTCCTATTAGCAAAATAGTTCAACTAAGAAGGGATATCGCGACATTTAAACATTTAAAAGGAGAAAGTTTTCACGAAGCTTGAGAACATTTTAAATTGTTGATATAGAGAATCCTACACCATGAATAACCTGAGTGGCTAAGATTGCAGATGTTCTATAACGGGTTGGATGCACACGCATGTTGAGGATTAGATGGAGCCGCAGGAGGAGCCCTAATGAATAGGACATACGAGGATGCGTATGACCTAATAGAAAATATGGCGATGAATTCCTGCCAGTGGCTGAACAAAAGATTTACTTACGGCCAAAGACCATCTACGATAAAAGTTGTTTAGGATAATAACAAATACTAGCAAATTATAGACAGACTCAACCGCATAGAGTTTTCATCCAGTGCGTCATCAATATATGGAGGAGATAAACCTCTCTTCCATTACATTAATAATCCAACCGATGATGTCAACTACATCGAGAATAGGGGTGGAAACCCTTATTCAAATACTTATAATCCCAGATGGAGAGATTATCCAAACTTGAGATGGGGTGGAAACCAGGGAGGAGGTAATAGTTCTAATCCTATAAAAAGTGCTAATTATCAACCTCCCTATTTACAGAAACCTCAAGAAAGGGCTAACCCGAATGACCATACTATATGTGGTCAACGCTTGGATCGGATCGAGGGGGAGATGCAGTCAATGAAGACTGAAGTGAAACAAGTGCAGTCTGAGTGCACAAATACAACAAAAGCATTGATCAAGCTGGAAGACCAGATGAGCCAATTAATGAGCATCATGGGATACATTAAAAGATAAATTGGCACCGAAATTTTGAACAACATAGAGAACAATCCTAGGGGAGAAGGGAAGGAGCATGTGAAGGTGATCGTACTCTATTCGGTAAAGTACTTAGTAGCCCCAAAAAACCAGCCCATGAGAAGAATAAAGAGGATTCTGAGGACCTTCAAGAGAACCCCCCAAGAAATTGATACTGAACCAGAACCAAAGGAGGACGCCGAGCCGGAGGACAAGCCAATCAAGGAACCTACACTAATAAGGGTACCATTCCCTTCACGGTTAGAAGAAAAAAAGATGGGATGAGGCAGAATTTGTAAGTTTTCTAAACTTATTTAAATACCTAAATATTAAATTTCCTCTAATTGATTTAATTGAAAAATTTCCTAAATATGCCAAGTTTTTAAAAAACAAATTATGTCTAGGCGTAGGAAAATAAAAACAGGAGAGCAAGTTAACGTAAGCGCTTCATGTAGTGTGATTATATCCAAATAGATACCCCAAAAACTAAAAGACCCGGGGAGTTTTACAATATCTATAGGGATAGGGGATATACATTTTAGCAAAACTTTATGTAATTTAGGGGATAGGGGATAAACAGTACCGAGTATCCTTAACAATTCCGAATGGTTCAATGGGCAAAGTCAAGTCGAGAAAGAATGTGTGAATGAGTTAAGTAACTCAGGTACGTACAAGATTCATATGAGCATTGAAAAGGGAAGTATTTGATAAATTCTCTTATGAAATTGAATATGTGGTCAATGGGAAAGGTTTGTGAATTTTTATATGCTTATTCATGATTTGCCTATTAATGAAAATGATATTAGTTCATGTGGTAATTTTATTTGTATATGGCTTACTAAGCTTTTAAAGCTTACTTTGTGTGTTCTTTCCCTATTTTATAGATAATAGAAGCTAACTTAGACTCAGGGATCATCAGGAACATCGTCACACTATCGATCAATTTGTTGGTACTTTTGATGTTATGTATATATGGTATATGGCATGTATAAGCTAGTGTTAAGATGATATGTTTTGAGTTGTGATTTTAGCCATGAGAGTTGGCTTGTAAATGATGTACATGTTATGTGTATTTGTCCATCTAAGTTGGCTTAATTTATGAATTTGGTAAGTGATATATGATGTATATATGGCCTTGTGTTTTGGCATGTTTGGTATGGTTGTTGTGATAGCTAAGTGGTTAATTATTTTGATTAATTACCAATAATATATCATGGTTGATTTGGTATGATATAGGGATGAGGAATTGTATATTTTGTGGCATGAATTAGTTAATAAAATGATGAGAAAAATGCATAGGGAAGATAGGTGAAATGGTTGGTGATGATATATTGTTTTGGTATGTTTATGGTTATGATTTGAGTAGTGAAATGGTTGAAGATGATATGGCATGATATGTATATGAATTGGCATGTTTTGGTTGCCTATAATTGTTTAAATGGTATTGTTTTGTTTGTTTAAGTGAGCAAGAGAAATGGTGGCAAATTGGCCATTCAAATGGCCTATTCTTGTCCATACAGGCAGAGACACGGGCGTGTGTCTCAGTCCTGAGCGACACACGATCATGATACACGACCGTGTGTCCCCTGATATTGAAATTGAATTAAAGTCAGTATGCTCCACATGGCCTCACACACGGGCCTGTGATCGGCCGTATGGCACAATTCAATATACCCCCCTAAATGGCACACGGCCTAGCACACGGGCGTGTGACTTGGCCGTGTTGCATAAGTCAGTATACCCTACAGGTTTGGCACGGCCTAACACATGGTCTGGCATTCGGGCATTTGTGACCATTTTGAAGGGCACACGAGCTAGACATACGAGCGTGTGGTCAGCCGTGTGACCCAAGTCAGTATGTATACCCTGTGTTCACATGGCCTGTTCACACGGGCGTGTGACCCTTGTATGTTTGAAAAATTTCTAAGTTTTTTTTGAGAATTTTCGTAAGTTATCGATTTAGCCCCGAACCACTTCTAAAGCATGTTTAAGGCCTCGTAGGCCCTTATAAGGGACAATGTGATTATGATTGAATGGTATTTGAGAATGGATGCATAAACATATGTTGTATGTTGTGATTTGATCGGTAATGCCTCGTAACTCTATTCTGGAGACGGATATGGGTAAGGAGTGTTACATTTATTAGTATCAGAGCTACAGTTTAGTCGATTCTAGGACTAACGTAGAGTGTGTGAGAGTCTAGCTATACATGCCATATATACTCTGCGATAATGTGATGATTCCTGACAGCTTAAATTGTGTTTTCGTATAGTAATGTATCCCGAAAGAGCTGAGCTGACGATGTAGAGAGTAACGCGCCCGCTCCTGCTTAGAGAGCAGCGCAATCTAACTCTATACTTGTAACTAATAGCCACGAGGGAGAGGCTAAACAAGCCTTTTTCCGAATGATGAGTGAGTGGTTCACGAAGTTTTTTCGAATGAATTCGGTTGCTCAACAACCTCCACCCCCGCCTATTCCTTAACAAGTCCCAGTTGTGCCACAAGTGATAGATCCAATTCGATTGAGTAAGCCACTAATTGATAAGATTCGTAAATATAGGGCTGAAGAGTTTCGGGCTAATGTTGATGATGATGCTGAACGAGCTGAGTTCTGGCTCGATAATACAATTCGAGTATTCGATGACTTATCTTGTACTCCTGATGAATGTATCAAATGTGCCGTATCTTTGTTAAGAGACACTGCGTATCAATGGTGGAATACATTAGTATCGAAGGTTCCAAAAGAACGGGTTACTTGGGAGTTTTTCCAAACCGAATTTCAGAAGAAATATATTAGCCAGAGATTTATTGATCAAAAACGCAAAGAGTTTCTTGAGCTGAAATGGGGTCGTATGTCTGTTACCGAATATGAGCGAGAACTTGTGAGATTGAGCAGATACGCTCGGGAATGTGTTTCAACTGAAGCTATTATGTGTAAGAGATTTGAGGATGATTTAAATGAAGACATCAAGCTATTGGTTGGGATTCTGGAAATCAAAGAGTTTGTGATACTCGTCGAACGGGCATGTAAAGCTGAAGAACTCAGAAAAGAAAAGAGAAAAGCTAATTTTGAAGCTAGAGACTCCAGAAAGAGATCGACGAGTAAATCTTTTCAGTCTGTATCAAAGAAATTTTGAGAATCATTTGATCGTTCCAATGCATCGATAAGATATTCAAGCAGGGATCGTGAAAAGCAACCTGTGAGTTCTAAAGCTCAAGCTACATCTATTGCTAGTGTTGGGAATGTGAGACAAAACCGACCCGAGTGTAGACATTGTGGAAAACGGCATATCGGTGATTGTAGATTGAATGATGGGGCCTGTTTTAAATGTGGATCATTAGATCATTTCATTCATAACTGTCATGAGTTGGCTGAGCAAGATACAGTACAAAACAGTACAAAACACGAGACCGAGTAACACTACAGTTAGAGGTAGACCACCCAAAAACACGGGAAATGTTAGTGGTAGCCAGAGAGCGACTAAAGATTCTACTGTGAGATCAGAGGCCAGAGCACCTGCACGAGCCTACGCTATTCGCGCTCGCGAAGAAGCATCATCTCCAGATGTTATTATCAGTACTTTTACTGTTTATGATACTAATGTGATTGCATTGATAGATCCAGGATCAACTCATTCGTATATATGTGTGAATTTAGTATCCAGTAAGACTTTGCCTGTTGAGTTTACTGAATTTGTGATTAGAGTATCGAACCCCTTAGGCAAGTGTGTTTTGGTTGATAAAGTGTGCAAGAACTGTCCATTGATGATTCGGGATTTTTGTTTTCTGACTGATCTGATGTTGTTTCCATTTGATGAATTTGATATAATTCTGGGTATAGATTGGCTAACGCTACATGATGCTATAGTAAACTGTAAACGAAAGATGATTGATCTGAGATGTCAGAATAATGAGATTATCCGGATTGAGTCAGATGATTTGAATGGTTTACCAGCAGTGATTTCATCGATGTTAGCTCAGAAATATTGAGAAAGGGTTGCGAAGCTTATTTTGCTTATGTGCTTGATACGAAAGTGACTAAAAAGAAGATCGAATCAGTACCAGTTGTGTGCGAGTATCCGTATGTGTTTCCTGAATAGTTATCGGGTTTACCACCGATCCGAGAGGTTGAGTTTGGCATTGAGTTAGTGCCGGGAACTACGCTAATATCGATAGCTCCGTACAGAATGGCCCCGAAAGAGTTAAAAGAATTGAAAGCTCAGTTGCAAGAGTTGACAGATAAAGGTTTTGCTAGACCGAGTTTCTCTCCCTGGGGTGCACCAGTATTATTTGTGAAAAAGAAAGATGGCACAATGAGAATGTATATAGACTATCGACAGCTCAACAAAGTGACGATCAAGAATATGTATCCTCTGCCTAGAATAGATGATTTGTTTGATCAATTGAAAGGGGCTACAGTGTTTTTGAAAATAGATTTGAGATCGGGCTATTACCAGTTGCGAGTTAAAGACTCTGATGTGTCAAAGACTGCATTTAGAACAAGGTATGGTCACTATGAATTTTTAGTTATGAATTTCGGACTAACGAATGCACCTGCTGTCTTTATGGACTTAATGAATCGGATTTTCAAACCGTACCTAGATCGATTTGTCGTTGTATTCATTGATGACATTTTGATTTACTCACATGATGAATCCGAGCATGCCGAGCATTTGAGAATTGTACTATAGACTCTGCGAGATAAGCAGTTATTTGCAAAGTTCAGCAAATGTGAATTCTGTTTGCGCGAGGTTGGTTTTCTGGGGCATATTGTGTTAGCATCAGTTATTCAAGTCGATCTGAGCAAGGTTTCTGCAATAATGGATTGGAAGCCTCCAAAAAATGTATCTGAATTTCGTAGTTTCCTGAGACTCATCGGCTATTATAGATGATTTGTGAAAGGCTTTTTGATGATTGTGACTCCGATGACAAAATTGCTTCAAAAAGATGTTAAGTTCGAATGGTCAGATAAATGTCAGAAAAGTTTTGGTCAGTTGAAAGCTTTATTGACAGAGGCACCAGTGTTAGTTCAGCCTGAATTGGGTAAAGAGTTCGTAGTGTTCAGTGATGCATCGTTGAATGGTCTTTGTTGTGTTTTGATGTAGGAAGGCAAAGTTATAGCTTATGCCTCGAGACAATTGAAACCGCATGAAAAGAATTACCCGACGCACGATTTGGAGTTAGCAGCTATTGTGTTTGCGTTGAAAATTTGGCGTCATTATTTGTTTGGTGAGAAATGCCACATCAATACCGATCATAAGAGTTTGAAATATTTGATGACGTAAAAGATCTGAATTTGTGGCAACGGAGGTGACTTGAATTACTAAAAGATTACGAGTTAGTGATCAATTATCATCCGGGAAAGGCTAATGTCGTTGCTGATGCTTTGAGTCGAAAATCCCTATTCGCTCTACGTGCAATGAACACTCAAATAGCTTTGTGTAATGATGGTATGATTGTGGCCGAGATGAAAGCGAGACCATTATTTTTACAACAGATTTGCGAAGCTCAGAAAGTCGATAATGAAATGTTAGCAATACGAGCTCAATGTCATTTGAACCCTGATTTAGAGTTTCAAGTTGATTCCGATGATTGTTTAAAATTCAAAGGTCAAATATGTGTTCTGAGAAATTTAGAGTTGATTCAGATGATTTTGAATGAAGCACATAGTAGTTGTTTATCTGTTCATCTGGGAAGTACGGAAATGTATAATGACTTGAAACAGTTGTATTGGTGGCACGGCATGAAAAGAGATATCTCTGAGTTTGTTTCGAAATGTTTAATTTGTCAACAAGTCAAAGCTGAGCATCAAGTACCATCGGGTTTATTGCAGCCAATCATGATTCTCGAGTGGAAATGGGATAGAGTGACTATGGATTTTGTATCGGGTTTACCCTTATCTCCAAGAAAAAAAGATGCAATCTGGGTTGTTGTTGACCGATTGACGGAATCAACTCATTTCATTCATGTACGTACAGATTTCTTGCTTGATAAGTTAGCTGAGTTATATATCTCCGAGGTTTTGAGATTGCACGGGGTACCTATTTCCATTGTTTTGGATAGAGATCCGAGGTTGACATCGCGGTTTTGGAAGAAACTGCAAGACGCACTAGGTACAAAACTACATTTCAGTACCGCGTTTCACCTGCAGACGGATGGTCAATTCGAGCAAGTTATTCAGATACTCGAGGATATGTTACGTTGTTACATTCTTGAGTTCGAAGGTACGTGGGAAAAATATTTGCTGTTGATTGAATTTGCTTATAATAATAGTTTTCAATCGAGTATAAAGATGGCACCATACGAAGCTCTATACGGTCGTAAATGTCGAACACCGTTGTATTGGACTGAGCTAAGCGAAAATAAGATTTACAGGATTGATCTAATCAGAGAGACTGAAGAAAAAGTGAAAGTAATTCGAAATAGTCCAAAGCGACCGGATCGTAAATCGACGCATGAGACTTGAAATGAAAAGATATTGAGTTTCAGATCGGGGATAAAGTATTCTTGAAAGTGTCACTGTGGAAAAAGATATTGCGGGTTGGTCGAAAAGGAAAATTGAGTCCGCGATTCATCGGGCCGTATGAGATTATCGAGCGAGTCGGACCAGTTTCTTTTTTATTATCTCTACCGTCTGAGTTAGAGAAAATACATAATGTGTTTCACGTATCAATGTTACGACGATACCGGTCTGACCCTTCACACGTCATTTCCCCGACCGAGGTTGAAATTCAGTCTGATATGTCATATGCTGAAGAACCAATTCAAATTTTAGCTCACGAGATCAAAGAATTGATAAATAAGAAAATTGCATTAGTGAAAGTCTTGTGGCATCAACACGGGGTTGAAGAAGCTACGTGGGAACCCGAAGATGCTATGAGAAATCAATACCCGAACCTATTCACTAGTAAGATTTTCGGGGACGAAAATCCCTAAGGGGAGAGAGTTGTAATAGCTCGGTTTTAGCTAAATCGGAACAGTGGTTTTAGAACCACAAATCCGAGGTCAAAAATTATTTTTAATATTATTTTAACAAAACATAATGGTGGCCATTTTATCACCTTTTTGCACCGAAAATAGAAGAAAGAAGAAGCCATTTTCATGTTTTAGGGTTCGGCACTTTGTGTTTGTGATTAAGGTATGATTTGAGTTTGGCTTTTAATGATTTCTATGTTTTCATGATCGTTTCTTTGAGTATTAGCTAGCCCATACCCTAATTTTTGAATTGGTTGATGATTTCATGAAATGCCATTGATGAATACTTGAGCTTTTGAATGTTTGATGATGAAAAATGAATATTTGTTGATAGATTTTCATGTTTGGTAAAGGAATTTTTGATGAAAATGTCTAAATAGGACTAAATTGTGAAATTTGTAAATTGAGGGGTTAAAATGTGAAATAAATGAAAGTTTTGGGATACTAGGGATTCAAGTATAAGTCGGCTAGGCTTGGGTTTAATGAAATTTCATGAATTTTGTGTATTTGTGAATTAGGGACTAAATTGTAAAAATATGGAATTTTATAGGATAAAGAGTAAAAATGCCCAAATATGTATTTGTGGACTGAATTGAATGATTTTATGAATAAATGAGTTAAATTTGAATTCATATAGATCGAGAAAGAAAGAAATTGGATTTAGATCGAGAGAAATCGAAAGTTGTTGATTAAAAGATCCGATACGTTCATCCTATCTCCGAGGTAAGTTCATATGCAAATAAATGTCTTTAAATTAAATTATATATGTTTAATTGTCATTGAACTGATATGAATGTTGAATGATCAAATACGAGCAAGAATCGACAGGGTTATAATATTCGAAAGTCTCGTACGAACCTTAGGAATAGTATAGGACACGAATGCCATGACATTAGGATTACCGAGATGTGGTTACGTGTAAGACCATGTCTGGGACATTGGCATCGTTATATGATTTCGTATAAGACCCTGTCTGGGACAGTGGCATTGATATGTGATAACATGTAATACCATATCCGGGATATGGCATTGTACGAGTTATATGTGATTTCCGAGTATCCTTAATGATTTCGAATGGTTCAACGGGCAAAGTCAAGTCGAGAAAAAATGTGTGAATGAGTTAAGTGACTCAGGTACATAGGAGACTCATACGAGTATTGAAAAGGGAAGTATTTGATGAATTCTCTTATGAAATTGAATATGTGTTCAATGGGAAAGGTTTGTGAGTTTTTATATGCTTATTCATGATTTGCCTATTAATGAAAATGATAGTGATTCATGTGGTAATTTTATTTGTATATGGCTTACTAAGCTTTTAAAGCTTACTTTGTGTGTTCTTTCCCTATTTTATAGATAATAGAAGCTAACTCAGACTCGGGGATCATCAGGAACATCGTCACACTCTCGATCAATTTGTTGGTACTTTTGATGTTATGTATATATGGTATATGGCATGTATAGGCTAGTGTTAAGATGATATGTTTTGAGTTGTGATTTTAGCCATGAGAGTTGGCTTGTAAATGATGTAAATTTTGGTGTGTATTTGTCTATCTAAGTTGGCTTAATTTATGAATTTGGTAAGTGATATATGATGTATATATGGCCTTGTGTTTTGACATGTTTGGTATGGTTGTTGTGATAGCTAAATGGTTAATTGTTTTGATTAATTACCAATAATATATCATGGTTGATTTGGTATGATATAGGGATGAGGAATTGTATATTTTTTGGCATGAATTAGTTGATAAAATGATGAGAAAAATGCATAGGGAAGATAGGTGAAATGGTTGGTGATGATATATTGTTTTGGTATGTTTATGGTTATGATTTTAGTAGTGAAATGGTTGAAGATGAAATGGCATGATATGTATATGAATTGGCATGTTTTGGTTGCCTATAAATGTGTTGAAATGGTATTATTTTGTTTGTTTAAGTGAGCAAGAGAAAGGGTGGCAAATTGGCCTTTCAAATGGCCTATTCTTGTCTACACGAGCAGAGACACGGGCGTGTGTCTCAGCCGTGTGTGACACACAGTCATGATACACGGCCCTGTTTCCCCTGATGTTGAAATTGAATTGAAGTCAGTATGCTCCACACGGCCTCACACACGGGCGTGTGACCAGCCGTGTGGCACAAGTCAGCATACCCCCTAAATGGCACACGGCCTAGCACACGGGCGTGTGACTTAGCCGTGTTGCATAAGTCAGTATACCCTACAGGTTTGGCACGGCCTAACACACGGTTTGGCACACGGGCGTGTTTGGCCATTTCGAAGGGCACACGGGCTAGACAGACGGGTGTGTGGTCAGCCATGTGACCCAAGTCAGTATGTATGCCCTATTTTTACACGGCCTGGGACACGGGCGTGTCTGGAGCCGTGTGAGGTACACAGCCTATTCACACGGGCGTGTGACCCTTGTATGTTTGAAAAAATTCTAAGTTTTTTTTGAGAATTTTCGTAAGTTATTGGTTTAGTCCCGAACCACTTCTAAAGCATGTTTAAGGCCTCGTAGGCCCTTATAAGGGACAATGTGATTATGATTGAATGGTATTTGAGAATGGATGCATAAATGTATGTTGTATGTTGTGATTTGATCGGTAATGCCTCGTAACCCTATTCCGGCGACGGATACGGGTTAAGGGTGTTATAAGGACCATGAGATACCCATTTTGTTGGGTAGACCATTTTTAGCTACATCCAGGTCCACCATTGATTTAGAAAAAAAATGAATTAACTATGAGAATTAATGGTGAGATAGAAAATTTTAAGTGTGGTCATCAACAGAATGAGGTAAAAAGGGGGATATTAGGAAAACAATGCTTTGAAATATCTGTAAAAATCCCTAATTACCCTGAGCCAGGGGAAGTTTTTTATGTGATCAGTGCAAATAGAAAAAGCAAGTTTAAAGAATAGGACAAGTGAAGGAAGGTGGAGTGGCATGATGGATGCTGGACAAACACTGATAGAAACAAAACAAACAGAGCATCCACATGTACATTACTCGAGCTGACGAATGAATTCGGCAGCAAGACTTGATATTTCAAAATTGAATTTTAACTTTATGTATATCTTTTGTATTTTTAACTAACCGGTAGCTTAGACTTTAACTTTTATTTAAGTTTTTGTTTAATAAGAACTGAAACACTTTGAAAGTTGAGAATCGGGTCTGAAACAGAGTCAGTGTCGCAACATGGCACTTCCGTGCCGTAACACCGCTTACAAATTCAAAGAAATCAAGCAAATTGGCTCTGTGTCACGACACAGTAGACAGAATACCCTAAGGCTAAAAAAATTTAAAGTGTGTCACGACATCGGTAAACTGACAGGGGTGTTGTGACACAGAACCCTTGTGTCACTACATCGCTGCAATTTTCTGCAAGGTTGAATCGACCCGATCACGCAACCCGTTAGCTTTAACCTAATTTTAACTTGGTTCTAACATTAAAAACCCCAAAATTCTAAAACCTAAATCAATTTTAACTCATCTTTAACCTTAATCTCCCCTTAAAACTTTTCCTAACCACAAAACCTCTCAAAAATCTCTCATTACACTTAAACCCTAATCTTTGTTTTCTACTATCTTTTGTGTTTTTGTTTTAAGTGCAACAAAGTGCAGGTGGAAAGGACCAACATCTACAGGGAACAAAGCTTTCACAATGAATTCAAAGACATTAATCGAGGTTAAGGTTCCTAACTTATTTCTACTGTTTCATTGGTTACATTGCATGATAGGTTGTTAGTTTTTAGAATATGATCACACTGAATATGGCACCTAGGAAATCGAGAAAAACAAATATACAAGAACCACAAATAGTTTTGAATCCTTTAAAATTTTGAAACCACAATGCCAAAAAATATTTCCTCGAGCTTCAAGGTAAAAGCTTTATTCAGGAAAGAGGATTCGAACCATCAATGGTTCTTTGCAATGAAATTTGGTCTTTAGTACGATATCGTAGATGGGAGCATTTCTACACAATCCCAAAAGAAAACAATGTTATTCCTTTTGTGTAAGAATTTTACGCCATTATTAAGGACCAGGAAACCTGAAGACCACATGGTGTCATATGGAAAACGATAACGGTACGAGGTAAGGATGTGTCATTCTCCCCGAAAAAGATTTGTAAATATTACGATGCTCCATATTATGACTCTGATTTTGTTTAGAAAACATTGATCTAATGAGATTTCAAGATATCGATATGGATAGCATTGTCAAATATTTAACTGAAAATCAAGGTGAATGGAACCTCCGGCCAAACCGAACTTTCGACCAATTTCAGTCAAGCTATAATGTTCCCAATAGCTAAAATGTGGATGCAATCTATTTGCACTAGAATTACACTTGCTTTTAATGTTTCTAATGTCAATACGTTCCGAGCTATTTTGTTATATAACATTTTAAAGAAGAAGCAAATATGCATAGGTTAATAGATCCACCAAAGTATGAAGCGTTGTGTTAGTGGCCAAAATGTTGGGATTTTCTTCCCCCATATTGTGACGACATGCAAAAGTGTAGAGGTTCCAATGGAAGTGAACGAGCAGTTCATGTGCCCAACAAAAAGCTTAATAGGCGATTCTATGTACATTTAGTATGAAGAACTCAATCGAAAGCATATTATAGATTGGAATCAAAGGAGAAAAGAAAAGATAGACGCCCCAGCTTTGCTTAAAAGAAAAGTAAAATCGACATCTAGACAAGAAAGGAGCGAGAACAATGGTGCACAAATAGACGGAATGATAAGATAGATGCAAGAAACAGACCCTATTCTTTAAGAATTTTCGAGGTGAAACAACATGAAAGTAACTAATTATCCGCCAAATATGTTCGGCCCGATGCATAGCCATCATGAGACAGAAGAGCAAGGAAATGAGGAAGGAGAGGAGAGTGACGAAGAAAGAGAAGAGGAATGAGGGGACATGGATTTTAAGGAAGATGAGGATGATTAGACTAAAATTTTAATTTTTATTTCAAATTGTAATAATCTTGGATAATTTTAATTTTTATCGTTTTATGAGTAGATTAACATTAGGCTTTTATATTTGCTTTGTTTTTGGTTTCAAGTTTTCTGTGTAGGAACCTTACATGAAAGGAGCATAGCATTTTCAAACTTATAACGAACAAGGATGGAAGCATCCAGCATTAGACCATTGCAATGTCACGATCAATCAGGTAACCTCTTTCCTTATCTATTCAGGGTTGCACATTAGAGACAATGTGCTATCTAAAGTGTGGGGGGTAACATAGGGAATTTGCTTTTAATTTTTTTATGCTTTTCCTTTAATTTTTATTTTCAATTGTGTGCTTGGGCTTGTAGAAATACAAGTGATTGGTTAGGAGTGTAACACCCCTTACCCGAGATCGTCGCCAGAGTCGAGCACGAGGGATTACCAGACTTAACTTACTAGTTCGGGGCATAAAAATTTGCTTTTAAAATTAATTCGTTCACATACATCCAATATTTTCCTAAAAAGGGCCTTCGAGGACCTAAAACATTCAATTGAAACGGTTTGAGACCAAACCGGAAACATTAAAAATTTTCTGATTTCTTAAACAAATCAAAACAATTTATTTCCCTATTCATAATGAAACTATCCATTTGCGTCATGGTCACTAAATTGACTATAACTTGAGTTTCGAAACTCGAAATTTAGATCCGTAAATTTTCCTTAAAACTAGACTCATATATCTTATTACTATAATTTTTCCAAAATTTTTGGTGTGGTCAATTTGTACATTTTATTAGTTAAAGTCTCCCCTATTACACAGCCCGACGGTTCTGACCCCTCTTCACTAAAAATCAATTATCCCATAATATACAATTCTTTTTCCTACAAAGTTTCTTTCATATAAAAATAGCCTTAATAATATTTAATTCTATACCTCATTCACACCCTAATTACATTTCTACTATCCTTAGTGATTTTTCAAAATCACGTCACTGTTGCTGTCTAAAAACTGTTCCTTTGCAAATTTTACTCTTTCATAATTTCTTTGTAATAACTATCATTTAGGCATACATAACACCCAAAACATGTTCTTATTTAGCCATTTTAATGGCTAATAATTATCAAGAATTTACAAGCCATTCTTTAACCATATCATAAGGACATACACACAAAATGGTTAAGTCCCTATACATGTCATAACTTAAAACGTTTCGAGTCACAAAATACCGAGATAATCCTTTGATAGTGTGAAACGATCTCTGACGTCCTTGTGATCCTCGAGTTGGCTTGCGATACTATAAAAAGAGAGAAAGGAATGGGAGTAAGCATAAAGCTTAGTAAGTTTGCATGTAAATGAATAACAACATTCTTAATGAATTATCTTATTCTTTTCTTATCAAGATCATTTAAACCTTTAACTCAATATGCTTAAGTTTTGAATTCTTACCTATACCTTTTTAGTATGAACTTGTCTTACTTTTCCTTTGGTATACTCTTTGAATTTTCCGTTGAACCACTTGGAATACTAAGGATACTTGGGTACCTTTCCTTTTGAAACTTACCATTGCCATGTCTTGACATGGTCTTACGTGGTATCCTTGCCTTATGGACTCACCAATGCCATGCCTTGGCATGGTCTTACATGAGATCTTTGCCTTATAGTAACTTATCAATGCCGTGTCTTGACATGGTCTTACATGATTTCCTTAAACCCTAATGTCATGACATTTGTATCCTACACATTCCTAAGGTTCAACCGGGACTTTCTGAGATTGCTTCTCCGTCAATTCATGTTTGAGTCTTTAAATGATAAACTTACAGAATAAATATGTAAATGCTGGAATTTAATAGTATTAAATGTAAAATAATAGAATATTGCATTTATTTACCGCAAACTTACCTCGGAACAAAATACGATCAACTATATTGATTTAGTCCACTATCTTTTTCTTTCCCCGGTCTAACTCTGGATTTCAATCCTCTTGATCTATAATAGAAAATTTAGCTTATTTAATACTCACATTTATTAAAACAGTCCTTGACTCTAACTTTGGAAAAATTATGATTTTTGCCCCTAAACTTTTACATATTTACACATTTGCCCCAAAGCTCGGAAATTAAACTTTATCCCTTATTCTTATGTTTTATGACATGGTGATCATTTTTACCTTCTATGACAACATCAAATTCTCACTCTAACATGTACTTATGAACATTAGGTATTTTTACCGATTAAGCCGTTTTACTCGTTTTCACTTAAAATCGCTTAGGAAAAGTTGTTTAACATAATTTCAAACTTCATATTCTATCATAAAACATCAAAATAAACACATTTCACCTATGGGTATTTTTCCAAATATGAACCCTAGGTTAAACTATTGTTAGATTAAGCTAAATCAAGTTACCGGGACTCAAAAAACGTAAAGAACATTAAAAACGGGGCTTAGATGCACTTACTATGAGATTGAGAAGTTGAAGAAACCCTAGATATGGTGTCCCCTTTGAAATTTCAGCCAAATGAAGAAGATGGACAACATTTTGCCATCTTTTTCCCTTTTTAATTCCTTTTTTAATTCCAAACGACTAAAATGCCCTTCATTAAAACTTTAGTTATTTTTATCTATGTATGTCCATTTTTGTCCATGGAAAACATAATGGTCTAATTACCATTTAAGGACTCCTACTTCAAACCCCCATTTCAATCAAGTACTCTATGAATTAGAACCCCTATTTAGCAACTTTTGCAAACAAGTCCTAATAGGCAATTTAAGCATGAAATCAATAAAATTTCTTATTGATACTCTAACACATGTATTTAATCACTCGGTAAATCATAATAATTAATCGTAATAAACTTTTGTATCTCAGATTCGTGGTTTTGCAACCATTGTTCCGTTTAGGCCCTATTTCGGGATGTTACAAGGAGCATGTAAATAGGTTGATCGTGTTTACTATAAATTTGGCACGATAGTGAATGATTTTAATTTTTTTTATTAGACTACTAAGTTCTATATATTACACTATAAATAGGCATTGAGTAATTGAATATACCAAATGATATAGAGAATACAGGGAAACGGGCATGCTATTATGTATGATAAACTATTAAATTTGTGATTGTTTGATTGATTAAATTTGTAAATATTGAAATACTTACTAAGGCTTTGTTTGGTATACAACTAGAGCCAAAAAGCTAGCCTTGTTTATTAATCCTTAGTACCTATTTTTGAGCCAGAAACACTTCTTGATGAACCTTCATACAAAACCTGAGCTAAAAACATTAATTTGTATTTACCCTTTATCTTTGGTCCTGAACGGTATGACTATAGATGTCTAGCCATACGTATTGAGGATTAAGTAGATATATCACGGTGGATTTTGTAAAAACAAAGTGAAATAAGAAGGATTAGAGTGATATAGTGATTATAGGTTAGCCAATATGTGCAACAAAAGAAAAATTCAAAAATAAAATCAAAACGAATAAAAAATGTACTTGAAAAGTAAAAGAATTTATGAGTGAAATGTATTGAAAAGAAGAAGAAAAAAGAAAGTCACAAAAGTAGAAAAACTCGTTCAATAAGTGCACAAAAACTCGTGAGCTAGCCATAGTTGCTGTATTGTGCTATGACTTCCTATATGGAGAAATAAAAAAGGTGAGAGAAGGAGAAATAAGGCGATGAGTAGGTAAGGGTTACCAAGGGGGGAAGAATAGGGAACAAGATGATGTGCCAAACTATTTTCATGCTTGAAACCATTTTGATGCTTCCTGTTCTTGAATTCCATACCTATCTTAAGCTTCAAAATGTTACAAGCTGAAAAGTTCTATGTGGTCTAGGTAGACTTATTCATGAATTGACATCATATTAAGTAATTGCATTAATGATTGTTTATTCTACTAGGATAATCAAAATACATGTATAATTTGTTAATGGACTCATATATTTGAAAACCTTAATGCCTGTGTACTTTGTAATATACTGAACTTAGGTGTTTGATATTAAGAGTGGCAAGTCACTTATATATCATGTCAATATTATGTACAAATATGAAAATACTTAGTTATGTATTCCAAAACCAATCTTTGTAATCTACCTGCTTAAGGGCCATCTTTTATTTTTATTTTTTGTTTTCAATTTGCCTTGCTTGAGGGCAAGCAATGACTTAAGTGTGGGAAAGTTTGATCAGTCGTAATTCGGTGTAGCATATTAAACTAGTTTTCGTAGTTAAGGAGTTTAAATATAAACATTTTCATTATATTTTAGTATGTTTTCTTAGTTTAGTTTAAATCCAATAAAAAGTGCATTTTAAGTCTTTTATTCGCCTTAAGGGTCGAATGAGGCCTAAAGGTGAGCTAATATACTTAGTGTGCAGAAGACCATTCAAGGGCGTAGAAACTTAATACTGGTCGTTGTGTTGCAACACGAGAAGTTTAATGTCGCAATAAAAGGAGCAAAATGGAAGAATCACGAGATTACCTTTCGTGTCGCGACACAGCCATGTGATGTCGTAACACACTGTTGAAGCTACCCTGAACCTGAGCATACTGCCTTTGATATCGCGACACAGGCACTAGAGTGTCGCGACATCGGCCTTGCACAGAAAATACTTACGAGCCAGGGGCGTTTTAGTCTGCACAATGAAAAGTTAACACGAGAACGTTAGCTGACCTAGGGTTGAGGACGACAACAACCCTAACTCTATAAAAGGATTTTAAAACCCTTATTGAAGGGAACTTTTGGGATATTATCAAATTTTCTTTTTAAATTTAGTTTTAAGCTTTTCCTTTTCTTAGGTTTTAGATTTATTTTCAGTTTATTTTAATTAGTGTTCGTCAAAGAATCTTATTTGGATATTCTATCAAACTCTTTGTGGATTCTGCTCTAATCAATTAAATACAATCAGGATTTCTCTTTACACTCTATTCTTGAGTTACTCTTAATGTCTGTTTATTTTATCAAGTTTATTGTGTTTATGAAATTCATGAGGAACTAATCCTCTTATGGGGGATTAGTGAGTTGAAGTGTGATTAATTAATTGTTATGTAGGGTTTTCTTAGCGGATCAGCTGTTTGGGAGAGGAATAACTTAAACCCTAGGCTTGATGATCCTAGGAAGTCATTTAGGTGGGAATTAACCCAAAATTGGTATGGCCTATCCGTAAACACCTTAGCCCCGAATCGGTATGGACTGTGAGGTCGAGGGATCAATAGTTCTTGCTGACTCATTAGTTTAGTGGAAAATCGAGAGATCATGCTAGGGTAACGACTAGTTGATTAAATAGAATCCCGAAATAAGAATTAGTTATGGTCATCGAAGTAAACTAATCACCAATGCTTAGATTTGATTGAGTTTAGATATTCATTTTTCTGTCACTCTCATTTTATGCAAGATGCACCTATTTGGTTTCATTACACTTAGAGATTCCCATGAACTCCTGTGCATCTACTCTACAGAAAATATCATAAAGAGCTTTAGAGTTTCCATTAGTAGTCCATTCTTTTTTAGAGGTCCAAGTTGCCTCGGGCTTGGGAGTTTTTACTCCTTTAACTTCAGTGAATGGATGAGTCCATCTAGTTAAACCAACTCTCCATGCTCGCTCATTAGTTGACTTAATGAAAGCTTTCATCTTAGCTTTCTAGTAAGCATAATTTACTCCATAGAGCATAAGAGATGTGAGACTGAAGAAACTTCCACTGCAAGCAAGTAAATCAACCAAGATAATCATTATTCATGTCAAGTGAGAGGCTCTAATACCAAATGTAGAAACAATGGGATACTTGCTTTGCAAAATAGAAACGGTGGTTGTAATAGTGCTTGGAACTGTGGCCATAGTTTCAACCACTAAACCAAATGTGCAAAAACAATAAAGAACACCAAGATTATTTACGCAGTTTAACCTTAGTCTACATCTATGGGGCCTTACTCAAAGTAATGATCCACTATTTTTCTCACAATACAACCAATGATTTAAGTCCTAGTACTCACCAATTTAGCAACCTCACTGTTGTACAAAGATTAGATCAGTCTCTTACTAAGCTTCCCCCTCGAAAGCTTAGCTTTGCAATTCAAGAAACTCTCTTGATTGTTTACAAAAACTACATGTTTCTAACTTGAACAAATTTGTGCTCTATCAAACTCTCAATCTCTCGGTTACTCTCAGTTACCCTTTAACCTAAAAAAAACTTAAGTTTATATACTACTCTCAGTTACGTTTTCTTTTTCAGCTGTCTAAGTTACCTCGGGCTTGGGAGTTTTTACTCCAACTTCAGAGAAAGGATGAGTCCATCCAGTTAAAACAACTCTCTATGCTCATTCATTAGTTAACTTAATGGAAGCTTTCATCTTAGCTTTCTAGTAAGCATAATTTACTCCATCAAGCATAGGGAGTGTGAGATTGAAGAAACTTCCATTGCAAGCAAGTAAATCAACCAGGATAATCACTATTCATGTTAAGTGAGAGGCTCTGATACCAAATATAAAAACAATGTAGTACTTGCTTTGCAAAACAAAAACGGTGGTTGCAATAGTACTTGGAACTGTTGACACAGTTTCAATCACGAAACCAAATGCGCAAAAATAATAAAAAAAACCAAGATTATTTACGCAATTCGACCTTAGTCTACGTCTACGAGGCCTTACCCAAAGCAATGATCAACTATCTTTCTCACAGTACAACCAATGGTTTAGCAACTTCACCATTGTATAAAGACTGGATCAGTTTCCCACTAAGCTTCCTCCTCGAAAGCTTAGCTTTGCAATTCAAAAAACTCTCTTGATTGCTTACAAAAAATGCATGTTTCTAACTTGAACAAATTTGCGCTCTATCAAACTCTCAATCTCTCGATTACTCTCAATTACCCTTTAACCTAGACAAAACTTAAGTTTATATACTACTTAAGTTTTACTTACATAAGAGTTATAATCTAATTACTTTTCTATGAAGCAAAGCTAAAAATCAACTTAAGATAATACTTCCATAAGAGTTTTTGATTTAATCCAAAATCTTCAAAGATAGAAAGTAATTTTACTTATTCCACAAGTAACTTGACTTAATCTGCAAGAAACCAATCTTCAAGTCTTTAACTTCGACTCAATTGGACTTCATGTGTTGAGCTTTACTCGTCCAATTAATATCAAAACAAATAGCCCAATGGTTTTGTTTTAAAATTTGCCAACTCTTAAAATAAGTATAACAATAAAACAGTGACTAAAATTGTGGCTACTGTTTCAACCACAAAACAATCACAAAATTAATCTTGCCTTGAAATATGTGATAGATTCACCATCTATGACTCTCGAACACAAAATGCAATCTTCAATTAGTAAACGTCCACCAACTCAAACTTATTTCTTCATGCAAATGCATAACTCTGTGCAAACTGCAACAAAATTACTGATTGAATTGCTAAGAGAGCAATGAATCAGATTGCCCCTATAATTCGACTGCTTCTCTCCCTGATAATTATCCTCTTTGTTTGTTATCTTCATTTAATGAAGGAAAACTGTAGCAAAATTTTTAGAAAAAGAGGAATGATGATTGTTGTTCAACACATCATTTTCATGACAATGCCAAGTACTCTCCATCTTCAACAACAAGCAATGTAATCCTTTTCGCGTTTATTGTAAAAGATATAGATAAGGTTACATTGAATGCAGCGGCAGTTCATCTTTGTCAACGAATCAGACTTCCATCTTTTGGCACTACCATTTCTGTAGATCTGAGCTTTCAATAATTCATACAAACACAAGGTGCTGCAATTATTGGACTGACAATGACAGAATTGGGAAGATATAATATGCTTAAATCACTCACCATACTTTCAAAGACAAAGTCAGTTCAGCAGGATAATTTGATAGATTTTATAACTTCAGAAAAATACATTGAAGCAATCTGCAAGTCAGATTTAAATTTAGGTTTTCTATTCCCCATCTCAGAACATGTAATTAATTAGCTGCCCCTTGCAAATTAAACTAAAGCAATGTATAATATACAAACAGATATACCACAGCCTTCAAAATTTGATATTAAGAATGTAAAATAAAAAAAACCTGACAATAGGAGACAAATCCAATTAAATCATGACCTACAGCACATGTTGCTCTTTGCTGGAATTTCTTGCGCTGGACCTGGAATGACTATCTTCTTGCCTGCTAGAGATGCGGGGTTGCCATTCCCCTGATTCTCATCAGCAACCAGGTTCTTCTTGTTCACGATGTTGAAGATCTCCGTAAGCACAGTCATGAAGGCAGTCTCCACATTAGTTGCTTCAAGAGCTGAGGTCTCCAAGAAAAATAGTCCTTCCTTTTGAGCAAATTCTTTGGCATCCTCGGTTGGAACTTCTCGCTGGTTTTCAAGGTCACTTTTGTTCCCGAGCAGGATAAAAACAATGTTCTTGTCGGCATGGCCACGCAACTCTTCCAGCCAACGTGGAATGTGATCAAAGGTCTGACGTTTTGTTATGTAATACACCAGCATTGCTCCGACAGCACCCTATAGTATGCACTCGTAACAGCTCTGTATCTGTTCAACATAAGAGAAGCAAGAGAATTAGGTAAAAAGTATTAGTTGATGGCTAGGTTCTTAAATGCAGGCTGGATCATTATAATGAAAAAGAATCCCCATAACCAAATAATAAGTGCCCTAGATGGAACCAATGGGGTAACCTGTACCAAAACCAGATATAACTTATTAAACAGTACTTCTCAAGAGTCTTGTTTCAACCGCTTTAACAACTACCTACCGGTTGAATGATTAAAAGCTAAACAAATCCAGGCAGTTGATTGACCACTTATTTAACACGAAGGGATTGCAACCAAAATGGCTCAAATTCAAGATGAATGATGAAATCATTGCCCTGCTTACCAAAATAGCATGCTTAACATGGAACATTAGATATCTATAGTTTCTGTAAAATTTGAATCCTAATCTGTTTATTACACGCATTAAATCCTAGTATTAGTTTCCAAATCTTAATGCCAATTAATTAACTTATCCATCATATTTCTGAATCCACTAAATATCTGCATTTAGTAAATATAAAAATATTTTTCAAAGAAATGGATAATGGATTTGGATATTATCCGCAAAAGTGAAGCCGACTCAAACTATGGATATCAAAAATCAATATCTGCATCTACTCCGAATCCAAATCCAGGGTGGACAGTAATTAGAATGTATGAATCTGAATATTATTCAAATTTACAGCAAAAAAGCAAGTTGGATAACTGCAAATATCCAAATCTGCATTATCCATTGCTAAAATTTGAACTTCTACGCCAAGATTTGTAAGAAATGCGATGAGATCAAGGATCTACTAGACTATGATGCTTTTTACCAAACTGTTCCAAGTGACACAATCAAATCGAGCACTAAGATCCAACTGAGCACCATGTAAATTTTTTTATCCAGATCATCATCATAAGTTAAAAATAAAGATCAACAGTAACTATATCATTTATCTATCAAACATCCAATCCAATCCTGATCGAAATTGAAAGCATTTTCACCTCCGAACTATATCATTTATCTATCAAACATCCAATCCAATCCTGATCGAAATTGAAAGCATTTTCACCTCCGAACTAACACAATCATGTTAACTAACTAAACCATGTCTTGTCAGTGAACAGTAAATCTAGCAAACAAGCTCTCAGTACCAGGATTCTGAAATCCTTTTACATTTTCAAACAGCTTTTTTTTGAAAGCTTATAATTCTGTCTACAAACTACAGATCTATGAAAGAACAAGAGAAAAGAAGACGATGCATATAGAACGAAAAACCCAAAAAGCTTTCAGCAAAAAGGAGAAATAAACAAATCATCATGAAAAGTTAAAAAGCTTAGTAGTAGTAGTAGAAATAAAAGTAAGAAAAAAAATACCGTTCTTGACCAGCAGTGTCCCAGATCTGAGCCTTGACACTCTTGTGTTCAATAACAAGAGTTCTAGTCTGAAACTCAACTCCAATGGTGGCCTTGGAATCTAAACTAAACTTATTTCTGGAAAACCGAGCAAGAATCTGAGACTTACCGACGGCAGAGTCACCAATCAAGACTACTTTGAAAACGTAGTCAATCTTCTGGCTTGGGTCCCCATTGTTAGCATGTTAGTTACGTACGTAAAGTTTCTGTTAACTATCAGTTAATCCGTTAGTCAGTTGCAACTACTAGGGTTTTATTCTCCTTAAATATACATGCTGCTACTCTTGTAAAGATAATCTTGGTTAATAAAAATGAAGTTCTTCTCTCATTCATCTTAGTAAAGAACTTCAACATGGTATCAGAGGTGCCTTCACATCCCTGGGTTTCTTCAAGTTAATTTTTTTTTTCATGGATACGTCGTTTAGTCTTTTCATCGATCATCCTCCTTCAATCGCCATGGCGTCCAATTCTTGGATGAGTGCGTTGATAGTCGGTTTCTTCTGACGAAGAAGATAAGTCTCCTTCTTGATGATGACAACTACTTGTTGTGGCGTCAACAAGTTCTTTTTACATGATCAAAATGTACAAGCTCCAACACTTTCTTGATCCTCAAGCGGCCCCCCCACCACAACAGATAGTTACCGAAACTGGTGCGTTACAAGAAAATCCTGCTTTCTCCAGGTATGAACAGCAAGACAGTGCCCTAGCTTCTTGGTTGCTGTCCTCGGTAAGTGCTTCCATTCTTCCTCATCTTATTGGGTTAGATACGGCGTGCGATCCGGGTGCACTTGTTGGTTTATATGGCAACAAAACCACTTCTCGCCCGATGTTCTATCGACGAAGCGCTACATTCTCAACGCCAAAGCCGACTTGACCATGAAAGAATTCTTGATGAAGATCAAGGGCTTTTGCGATAATCTTGCTAATTGTGGCGAGGTCATCGGTGGAGGGAGCATGTCACGGCTATTCTCAATGGCCTATCTCCTGAATATGAGTCAGTTATTACGGTTATTACTGCAAGCCAGTCACCATACTCGGTTCAAGGAGTCACTGCGTTATTACTAGATACAGAAGCTCGTCAGCTACAAGCTGGGTTGGAGATTTCTAGTTCTGCCAACATGGTTTCAAACCAACCACCACCACCACCGTCAAAAGTGATACTGTTACTCCGACGTACCGCCCTCCTTCAAATGGCAGAGGTCGTGCTCGAGGCCGCTTCTCCGGGTCCCGGTTTCAGTGTCAACTATGTGGAAAGACAGGGCACTTAGTTGACCGTTGTTACTTTCGGTTTGATGCAACTTACAAAAGTGCAAGTTATAGACCTCCACCTGCGCCACAAGCAAATGTCAGTATGTTTACAAACCCTTTTTCATCTACTTCATGGCCAGCAATGCCAATGACTGCTCCAGGTTACAATGTTCCATCTGGTTGGTTCTGTCCGCCATCTCCAGCAGCACCTTGGCTCAATCCTTTTGTTGCTCCTCCTCCACACACCCAGTCTCTTCCACCAACATCGCCATCCTCACAGAATTATATGGCAGCGTCTGATCCGGTTGGAGATAGTGCTTGGTACCCTGACTCAGGTGCAACTCATCATCTCACCAACTCAGCTACCTCTCTAGGTGTGATGCACCTCATACAAAGGGCCGTGTAAAGTGTTTGTCGGTAATGGCTCTGCTCTACACATTATGTGTCTTTGGTCAATCCTCTCTACTTACTCGTTCAAGACCGTTGTTTATGAAATCATTGCTGTTAGTTCCTGGTATAACCAAAAATCTCCTATCTGTGTCCAAATTCACTCAGGACAATCGGGTGATGTTTGAGTTCTTCCCTAAACAGTGCCAGGTCCGAGATCTACAAACCAAGGAGGTTCTACTTCGTGGCTCTCTACATGACGGATTATACAAACTTCATTTACCTACGTCCAATCGGCATAGTCTGACTACAGTCTCCCCAAAGTGTTTTACTACAACGCTGAAGATACCCTTGACTATATGGCATTCACGTTTGGGTCACCCTTGCAACACTGTGCTTGCCAAAGTCCTCCGTGCTTGCAAAATACAATGTGATAATGAGAAAGATTCTATCCCTTGCAGTGCATGTCACCTGGGTAAAGAACACAAGCTCCCTATGCCTAGCTCGTTGACTGAATATAGCCAGCCTCTTCAGTTAGTAGCAGCAGATGTCTGGGGGCCAGCTCCAATCACGTCGAATGGCTTTCGTTACTATGTTGCGTTTACTGATGCGTATACTAGATATACTTGGCTGTATTTTTTGAAACAAAAGTCTGAAGTCTATAATACTTTTCTCATGTTTCATAGACTAGCTGAAAGACTACTTGGGTATAAATTGATTGCATTACAAACCGATGGGGGAGGAGAGTTTCAGTCGCTACGGGGATATTTAAATCAACAAGGCATTCTGCATCGTGTTTCCTGCCCTTATAACTCTGCTCAGAATGGTTTAGTTGAAAGAAAACATCGGCAAATTGTTGAAGTTGGTCTTACCATGCTAGCGCAGGCGTCAATGCCTATGAGTTACTGGAATGATGCATTCGGCACTGCAGTCTATTTGATCAGACTCCTCGGCTCCTTTAGGTAATACCTCTCCTCATGAAAAAGCTGTTCACAAACCACACGACTATAGCTCACACGCTGCGTCTTTGGATGCTTATGCTTTCCAAATCTAAGGCCTTACAACAAACACAAGCTTCAGTTTAGGTCATCCCCATGCATTTTCTTGGGTTACTCTTCACAACATAAAGGCTACAAATGCCAAGATAAAAGTGGCCGTACCTACATCACATCACATGTCACTTTCCATGAGTCAACTTTTCCCTGTCAAAACAAACAGTATTTTATTTTTCAGCCCACCACCACCACCCATCCAACAAGCTCAAAATTACCTATTCTATTGTCAAATCAAGACACTAACCCTCCACCCAATACAACACCTCCACGACGCGTTCACCCTTCCCATACACCTACTCCCACTTTTGTTGAAAGACAATCCCCTCCTACCACTAATACTTCTTCACCTAACTCCACGTCAAACCATATGCTTTCTTCTCCTACAATCCATAATACCTCCTATGAGCGCTCAATAGCATCCATTTCAGTCCCAACTATACCGTAAACGTCACCACCACAATTACCACCAACTTACAACAATCATTCCATGGTTACTCGCAGCAAAAATGGAATATTCAAACCAAAAGCTTACCTTAGCAGTATTGTTGCCTCTTCAAAAGACACTCCCGTTGATATACATGAAGCCATGCTTAGTGAAGAATGGAAAGAAGCAAAGGCACAACGAATCGCAAGCGTTGCTTCATAACAATACATGGACTCTGTGCACCCTACTGCTTTGGTCGAAAAGCCATTGGTCGTAAGTGGTCATTTAAAGTCAAGAAGAAAGCGATGGTACTCTTGATCGACGCAAGGCCGGGCTTGTGGCAAAGGGTTTCTCACAACATCTTTGGTATCGATTTTCGTGAAACTTATAGCCCGGTTGTTAGAGCCTCCACCATTCGTACCATCCTTGCTCTTGCTTTGTTATGAAAGGTTGGAAGCTTCGCCAACTAGATGTGAACAATGCGTTCCTCAACGGCTCCTTTGAGAAGACATCTACATGACTCAACCTCACGGGTTTGAAGTTCCGGTGACAATGGGCAACGCTGGTATGTAAACTCAAGAAAGCTCTCTATGGGTTGAGACAAGCTCCACGAGCGTGGTTCCACACGCTCAAACAGTTTCTAGTTGATCAACTTGGTTTTCGAGTTTCAAAAGCTGACTCATCTCTCTTTATTCGAGGGTCTGGCAACAATATGCTGCTCCTAATGGCATATGTCGACGATATTGTCTTAACTGGAGATTCCAACACAAATGTTGATGATGTTGTTATTCAACTCAACCGAAAGTTTGCTCTCAAAGATATGGGTTCTCTCAACTTCTTCTTAGGCATAGAAGTCGTACCTACGTCTAGTGGGTGATTCTAAGCCAAAAGAAGTACATCATGGATGTTCTTACCAAAACTGAAATGCTAGGGGCAGCGTCAACACCCACTCCCATGGTTATCAATCCCAAGTTAACTGAGTCCATTGAAGCAACTCCCCTTCCAGATGCTCAACTTTATCGAAGGACCATTGGGATGTTGCAATATATATGCATCACACGTCCAGATTTGTCGTTTGCTGTCAACAAACTTAGTCGATATGAATCACCCACCGAAGCTCACCGGAAAGCCGTCAAACGAGTACTTCGTTACCTCATTGGCACGATTGATCATGGTTTACACTTGTCACAGGGAGAGTGTGCTCTTGTATGTTACTCGGATGCTGACTGGGCGTCGTCAGTGGAGGATCGGCGCTCAACAACAGGTTATGTAGTATACCTTGGCAACAGTCCTGTAGCTTGGTGCTCAAAGAAGCAAGCAGCTGTGTCTAGGTCATCGACGGAAGCTGAATATCGCAGTCTCGCTAACTGTGTTGCTGAACTTCTTTGGGTCAAGCAACTGCTTCATGAAATTGGAATACCACTGTCTCAAATACCAGTGATCTGGTGTGACAATACATCAACCGTATCGATCGCTGCGAACCCTACTCATCATGCAAAGGTTAAACATGTTGAGATTGATCATCATTTTGTTAGGGAGAAAGTGCTTGACGGGGTACTACAAGTTAACTATGTCCCATCCTCAAAACAAGTTGCTGATGTTCTAACCAAACCGATATCACCGAAACTGTTTGAATCGTTTCGACAAGCTTTACAAGTGCTGCCTTTAACGAACGTCAAAGCTCGAACAAGAACAAAACCGGGAGAATGTTAGCATGTTAGTTACGTACGTAAAGTTTCTGTTAACTATCAGTTAATCCGTTAGTCAGTTGCAACTACTAGGGTTTTATTCTCCTTAAATATACATGCTGCTACTCTTGTAAAGATAATCTTGGTTAATAAAAATGAAGTTCTTCTCTCATTCATCTTAGTAAAGAACTTCAACACCCATACCTCCTCCACTAGCCATTTTCCCTTCTAATTCTACTTCTAAGTCTTGTTTATTTCACTTGATTTGGTTTTGTTTTGTTTTGTTTCTGCCTGAAATATAGCTAAGGGGCGAAGGACACAGTTGGTAAAGTTGAGTTTTAGATTATTGTCTTGTGAAATGCAAAGTGAAAGTCTAAAATCTAAATAATTGATGAGAAAGACAATTTGTTCATTAGGAAGGAAAGGAGGGATTGGGTGGATCAGGATTTAGAGTACATATGTGATGATAATCCAGTGAGTAGCGGACATTTGTCACTAATTAAAGAAGTTTACTTGATAAATCCGTTTGCTTTCAACCAAACAAATATAAAGCCGTTTTGTAATTTCATACATTTAAAAAAATAAACATTTTAAAAAAGAGGCGAATTGTGAAATAAAAAAATACACATAAAACTTTTTATATCATTATCGTATTTTATAATTTAAATTTTTTAAATTAATTCACATTAATACTTTTTAAATATAATGAATTTACAAATAATATAAGTTAAAACTTTATAAGTAATTGACAAATAATATATTAAAATCGCATATGTTATTAAAATGTTTTTTAAATAGTATTAAAATTAATAAAAATTGATATTAAACTTATACATATATGTTAAAATATAAAATTAATAAGTAAATTATAGATTTAAAGAAATCGAAAAATGAATATCTTTTTCATAAAAGCAATCTAGGAGTTCAATATTCATATATAAAAAATTGTTTCATATTTGAAATTAAAGTTTTATTACTTTTTCATATAAATTAACTAAGAGATAAAGGTAAATAATTTTTTAAAAACAAGTAAATATTAAGCTTATTTTTAATTAATTTTTAAATACATGAGTAAAATATAATGAATTTATTAAATTATAGTTATACTTTTTTATATAATATATTAATTTGCATACTTGTGTGATAAACCTATTTGATTGTTTATATAAACATTTCAAAACATATGGTGCTATAAACGTGTTGGAAAAAAATTTAATATGTTTTTCACTTATTTAAATACATTTTTCACTTTATATTTCATATACGTAATTTTTAGATAATGTTATATTAGGTTTATAATTTTTTTTTAAAAATTACTTTACAATATTTTAAATAAAATTTACAACACATTTTCAAAAAAATAATTTTCTAATTATAAAATCCAATGATTTAAAAATCATTAGATATATGTCTATATTCATAAAAAAATTATCTATTAAAAAATTGTTTTCATCGTCGTAAAGTAAAACACTAATCCATAATATATTTTTCAAATTTTACCTCGTAATGGTAATTAAAATTATGCAAATGAGTTTTTCAAAGAAAAGTAATAATAAATTTAAAATAAATAAAAGAAAGAAAAAAAAAACTATCTTTTTATAATTTTAAAATTATAAAAAAATGGTACATATGTTTTATTTAAAATTATAAAAAAAATAAAGTGTTTTTACACCCTTCTGCCACTTTTTATATTATTAATATATTAACAATCCAACCATCATATTTCATACTTCATCTATTTAAATCATGCATGTCAAGATTGTTGTAAATTAAAAACTTTTAACTATTTTTTTATGTAAAAAACTTTCAACAGTTAAATATTAATATAGACAATATTTTAGATCGATATGATAGAAATATCTAATCGATTCAAATTTTTACATTCATGACAAAAACAAATATCTTGATAAATTTAATGGTTGGATTGTTAAAATATTAATCGTATAAAAAGTTATGGAAGAGTATAAACCACTTTAGTTTTACACTAGTGTAAGTGGGTCTCTCCTCTTATGCTAAAATACTATCTTAATAAATTTTAAAATTATTTATTAAACTTAATTTAGATCAAATATAAATGAGAAAATCTATATTGAGCAGAAAAAATGCTTTAAGACTTGGTGTTGGTTATTTTAAACAAAACATTAAAGATACTAATGAAAATAATTAAAAATTAAAAATAATCAAAACAATGGAAAAAAAAAATCATGTTTTGAATATATAGAAATATATTGATAGTAATTCTTAACACAATATATATAAATTGTAATCTCTTCAACTTGGTTTAGACATTAGCTCCGAATTCGGGAGATTACATCGGCCATCGAGATGGCCTACCAAAATTATCAGAATTTATAAAACAGACATTTTAAAACATTTGTTTATCTTTAGAAGAAAACTTAACTTATTTTTAAAAAAACTCATGAGTGGACAGAAATATGATTATCTAATATTTTTCTTGAAAAAAATGTGATTACCATAGAAAACTTAGTTAATTTCTATTTTATATTACTCAAAACTTTTTTACAATCCAACAACGGGAAAGTGATATTCAATTTAGATTTAAATCAAATTATATGCATAAATAATTAAATACTATATTTCAGTATCTTAAAATAAAATTAAATGTTATGCATGCTTTATAAACTAAAACATTATAGTCTCTGAATAACAAAAGTATCAAATGATAAATCTAAAGTATTTAATAAAAACAAAACCGAGTCGAGTCCCTCCAAGTGTCGTGTCCACGTCCTAACCTAGTGAGTTATTTATAGAGATGGAAATAAAAAAAAGGAGTGAGCTATGAAGCTCAGTGTGATTTTCATCACAAGCAAAATCAGTGGAACCGCATAAGTATACAAAAACACAACACATAAAACAATTCACAATAGCAAATTTAGAATATCGATATTTCATATCACTCAATAATTTACACACATATGTATATATGTCATCTCAGAAACTCCATTTTGTATGCATATGCTTTATGAATATCATACAGTTTTGGTTTAATAGAAAAGATCCTACCCCACCGCCACACACCACAATGGGATTTCCCCTAAACTCCAACTACCTACACACTGGGTTGTGGTTTAACCACCACTGGTTTTGCAAATAAAATATGTCACTAGGCTGTGGATACACAACAAAAATTAGTAGATGAAACTAGGCACTAGGTTGTGGGTGTAAAACAAAATATCACAACTGAAATATACCATTGGGCTGTGGGTGAACAATAAAATATCCACTGGGCTGTAGATGCACAACATATTTGCATGTAAAAGTTGTCCATGGGGTGTGGATGTACAACATATTTGCAGTTAAAGGATAAATACTGCCACTGGGCTGTGGGTGCACAACATATTTGCAGGTAAAAGTTGTCCATGGGTTGTGGATGTAGAACATATTTGCAGTTAAAGGATAAATACTGCCACTAGATTGTGGGTGCACAACAAATTTGAAACACCCCACACCCGGCCCACGAGCTTGAACCGGATCTGGTATGTTCCTTAAATAAATCGGTTTTCAATGTTCTAAATGACTTAGAGAAAATTTGTGTAATTTTAAAAAAATTGTTTTGGGTTGGGCTTAATTTGAAACCTATTTAATAAATTCTGGAAATCCAACTTAAATAAGGTGACAAAATAATTTTTGGGTTTATTATTTTAAAAGAAATAAATTTAC
The DNA here is from genome assembly GCA_025698515.1 of Gossypium sturtianum. Taxonomy (NCBI): domain Eukaryota; kingdom Viridiplantae; phylum Streptophyta; class Magnoliopsida; order Malvales; family Malvaceae; genus Gossypium; species Gossypium sturtianum. Next base: position 65,968,436 of record CM046953.1, read on the forward strand.
TTATCTTTAATCAAACATAATTTGTATCATATTTAAATAAAAATAAACAGGAATAAAGAAAATCCAACTGGGCCATATGGCCTTATTACATCATTCAAACCCAAAATAAAGTTTAAAGTACTAAAATTTCATAATGTCCAAATTCCAAATAATTTCTTCAAGCGATGCATGGCCACCTTTAGCTCCTGCCGACCCGGTCCATTCTTTCGCATCATCACGAAAAATAATTCCCCAACAGGGTGAGTCAACAGACTCAATGTGTACATAGTACTAATTTCCAACAAATCAGGCATACAAGTCATATCAATATCATGTTCATACAAAATAAAGGATGATGCAACCCAAATCCAAACCTATTTGTCCATCCGCTACACACCACCCGTACCAACCTCAGCATAATCGGGGACTACTAAGTCGACCCTCCATCCGCTACATACCATCGAAGGCGATCCGCTGCGATCGGCGTGCTCATCGCCCACTTATGTTGTGTCATTAGACACTTTGTATTCACTAGATGTAACCGAAGTTACCACTTTTCACTTTATGTGACCGTAGTCACCACTTTACGTTGGTGAGACCGTAGTCATCACCTTCACTTTCTTCCTCCACAAATATCCCGAATGCCCCAATTATTTCATAACATATTTCACATACTTAATTTTCATTCATGTTACTAATCACATGTTCAAAATATATCACATTCACAATCCTATCAAAAGTAGGAAACGTGCACAGGTACTCCTTACCACATTTGTGGTGCTTAGCCACATTCACATACTTGTTACATATTTACATATCTAATGATTGCCATGCAATTTATTGAAAGTTAGTAAGAGTACACACCTTTTTTCGCTTAATAGTTTCCGTGAATTCCCGTAGAGCGATCTACAGACCTAGATCTTTCACTCCTATATTCGGCCATTAATTAAAACATATAAATAAACCTATTTGGTCTTAAAACCAAATCCTACTAGAAGTAGAATTACTTACCTAGTTGCCGAATTGATTTAATCAAGTCCCAACATTGCTAGCTAATTCCTCTTCCTTGAAATCGGCTAATACTAGGTATGTAACCATGTCGATTTTCGTTTTTTGAAATAATGGAAAACACTTAAACAAATTATGCCTTGGCCGAATATCCCTTACCTTATGATGGGATTCCAAATCGAAGAGGATTCCTTTATAAGCTTGTTGAAATCCTATAACTTCGTGTTAGATTAGATCTAACTTTGAAAACGTGAATCATAATCTTTAACCACATATTTATATTTATAATCCTTACCTTAGATCCTTAGATTTCCGAAAGATCCCCTTTTGATGTTGTGGATGATTGCCCTCTTTCTTAGAATCCACAAAGATTCAAATTTAACAAAGAGAACGGAGAAGAAAATAGAAGAAAAGATAGGGATTTTTGCTTAATGAAAATTCGAGAGAGGGTTTTGCCTAGGGAGAATTTCTGCGAGAGAGGAAGAGGAGCAAATGTTGATGAGTAGCCCTCCTGTCCCCCTTTTATAGCCAAAGTTATCAGCCTAGGAGTCCTTTACTTGGCCACCACTCCTCTTTTTGATAATATTATCTCTTTTATTTAAAAGATAAAAGCCTTTAATCCATTAATTATCTCCTCAATTATCTCATTAGAAAATAATCCTTTATTTATCTCTTATTATTCACATATTTATGTGAATAAAACTCCTTTATTTATCTCTTATTATTCACATATTTATGTGAATAAAACTCCTTTATTTATCTCTTATTATTCACATATTTATGTGAATAAAACTCCTTTATTTCTCTCATATATCCAAGTTTCCCGAAATGTTCAAGTTTCCATTTTTGGATCATTTCCAAAAATGTTTAGGTTTCCAAAAATGTCTAAGTTTCCAAAAATGTCTAAGTTTCCAAAAATGTCCATTTCCATTTCCATTTTCATTTCCATCTCCATTTTCATTTCCATTTTCATTTTCATTTCCACTTTCATTCATTTCTAGGTTTCCAAAAGTATCAAAAATTTATTCATAAAACTTAAGACTTGTCATTTCATACAATTGATCTGAAAAATGCATAGGCCCTTCCTAGGATGTTACAGTTCTACCCCCCTTAAAAAAATTTCGTCCTCGAAATTTCCTAACTAAACAATTGAGGGTATTCTTTGTCGCATTGTCTCTTACGGCTCCCACGAAGCTTCTTCCGATCCATGATTGCGCCATAACACCTTGACTAAAGGCACCGACTTCTTTCGTAGTGCTTTCACGTCACGCTCCAAGATCTGAATCGGCTCCTCCTCGTAGGATAGATCTGGCCTTAACTCCACTTCTTCAACAGGTACCACATGAGACGGATCCGATCGATAGCGACGTAGCATGGACACATGAAATACGTCGTGCATTTGATGCAACTCGGTGGCAACTCCAATTGGTATGCCAGCCGCCCAACTCGCCAAGATTTTGATAGGGCCCTATAAACCTTGGGCTTAGCTTCCATTTGCGACCGAACCGCATAACCTTCTTCCAAGGTGAGACCTTTAGAAACACTTGGTCCCCTACTTCAAACTCAATTTCTTTCCTCCTAAGGTCTGCGTCTGATTTACGACTTCTTGCTATCGAAGCTTCTTTTCAACCGTGCCCGAATTAATTCCACCTTCTCCTCGGTTTCCGCCACTAACTATGGACCCAAAACGCGGCGTTCTCTAACTCGGTCCAACAAGTTGGTGCTCTACATTTCCTTCCATACAATGCTTCGTATGGTGCCATCCGAATGTTTGCACGATAGCCGTTGTTGTAGGCGAACTCACCTAGAGGCAAGTAATCTTCCCAACTTCCTCGGAAATCCATCACACTGACCTCTTAGCATATCTTTCAACACTTGTATAACCTGTTTGATCGCCGATGTCGATTGTGGATGAAAAGTCGTAGTGAAGTCTAGCTTAGTGCCTAATGCTTGATGAAGTGCTTTCCAAAATCGAGACGTAAACCTTGGGTCTCTATCGGAGATGATCGACATCGGTACCCGTGTAGCCTCACGATCTCCGCCACATATAACTTGGCTAACTTTTGAAGGGAATAGTCGATCCTCACGGGGATAAAATGTGCGGACTTGGTCAAACGGTCCACTATCACCCATACTGAGTCCTTCTTAGTGGGCGTAAAGGGAAGCCCACTAACTAAGTCCATGGTAATTCTTTCCCACTTCCATTGGGGAATCTCAATTGGTTGAAGCAATCTGATGGGACTTGGTGTTGACCTTTACTTGCCGACATGTCAAACATTTCCCCACAAATTCAGTCACCTCTCGTTTGTGTCCGACCACCAAAATTGTTCCCTTAGATCTCTCTCTGACTTGATGCCTCCGGGATGCATAGCATAAGGACTACCATGCGCTTCCGAAGAATCCTTTGTCTCAACTCCTTATCCCTCAAGCATACAAACCTTTTCCTTGTAGCACAGTACTCCTTCATCATTGACGCCATAATCCTTTAATCCTCCTTGCCGTATTTGCTGTAACTTAGTACTTAAGTCCTTATCCGCCAATCGTCCCCCTCTTTCACCTCCTTCACCGGAGTTGGCTTGACTTGTAACTACGCCAACAAAGCTTGGTCATCATACAAACTTAAGTGAGCGAACAAAGCCCTTAAATCCGACACAACCTTCCTACTTAGGGCGTCGGCTACCACATTCGCCTTGCTCCGGATGGTATTCTATCGAGCAGTCATAATCTTTTAATAACTCCACCCACCTTCGTTGCCTCAAGTTCAACTCCTTACGAGTCAACAAATACTTAAGGCTTTTGTGGTCCGTGTAAATTCTGACCTTTCTCCATAAAGGTAGTGCCTCCAAACTTTGAGGGCGAAAACCACCGCCGCGAGTTCCAAGTCATGAGTTGGGTAGTTCACCTCATGCGGCCTTAATCGCCGAGATGCATAAGCGACTACCTTTCCTTCTTGCATTAGCACACACGCCCTAACCCCGTGTGCGAAGCATCACAATATACTACGAAGTCCTTACGCCTCTCATTTGAATTAACACCGAGAGCTTCACAAGACCTTTTAAGCTTTTCAAGCTCTCCTGTTGCTTATCCGTCCACACAAGCGGTACTTCCTTCCTTAGTAACTTTGTCAAAGGTGCGGCTATTGACGAGAATCCTTCCACGAACCTTCGTAATAGCTCGCCAAGCCTAAGAAACTTCGATTTCAGCCACCGACCTAGGTGGTTTCCAATCCAACATCGCTTCGATCTTCCTAGGATCCACTCTTATTCCTTCTGCGGATACCACATGTCCTAGGAACGCCACTTCCTTGAGCCAAAATTCGCACTTGCTGAATTTGGCATAAAGCTTCTTTTCCTTAACACTTCTAACACAACTCGGAGATGCTCATCGTGCTCCTCCTCCGTCTTGGAATACACCAAAATGTCGTCGATGAACACCACGACGAATCTATCCAAGTAGGGTTGAAAACCCTATTCATCATATCCATGAACGCGGCCGGTGCGTTCACAACCCAAATGGCATCACCACAAATTCAAAATGACCGTACCTTGTCCTAAAAGCGGTCTTATGAATATCAGCCTCCTTCACTTTCGATTGATGATACCCCGACCTTAAGTCGATCTTTGAGAACACTGTTGCCCCTTTTCGGTTGGTCGAACAAGTCATCTATCCTTGGCAAAGGATACTTGTTCTTGATGGTCGTTTGTTCAATCGACGATAATCTATGCACATCCGCATAGTTCCATCCTTCTTCTTCACAAAGAGAACCAGGTGCTCCCCACGGAGACACACACCGGGTCGAATGAACCCACGATCCAACAACTCTTGGATTTGAGCCTTGAGCTCCACTAACTCCTTTGGTACCATTCTAAGAGGGGAGCGATTGACACAGGGAGCTGTTCACGGTAGCAAATCTATTCCAAATTCCACTTCTCTATCCGAGGGTATTCAGAGGCAACTCCTCAGGAAATACATCCTCAAAATCCCTTACTGTTCTAACTCCCTTAACACCTTCCTCTTCTCCTCTTAACGCACTCACGAAGGCTAAGAATGCCTTACATCCTTTCTTAACCATTTTCTCGGCCCTCAAAGGTCGGTAAAACTACGTTAGACAAGTAGTTCCTCCTTTCTCCGATCATCACTACTACCTCATCTTCCGGGGTTCTTAGTTCCATACGTTTAGCCGCACAATCCAACACGGCTCGATGCTCTACTAGCCAATCCATTCCAAGTATAAACTCAAACTCTCCGAAGGGTAATTCCATTAAGTCACCCAAAGTTCGCTCCTGAATCTCTAGGGTACATTCGAAAGATCCTATCTATCCTCACCGTTTGGCCTAAAGGGCTTACTACGATTATCCGCCTATCGAGAAAGTTCGAGTCTAGGCCTAGTGTTTTAACCACACTACATGCAACATAGGAATGAGTTGAGCCCACATCAATAAGAGCAAAATAGGGTTTGTCATGAATAAAGAACATACCGGTTATAACATCCGGCGCGTCTCCCTCTTCCTCCGGCGAACCGCGTAAACCAAACCCCGGTTACCTTGCTTGGCGTTAGGCGCACCTCGGCCCCGAGCTCCACGGCCTCGCCACTACCTCTGTTGGCCGACCCACGACCTCTTTGAGGTCTTTGGCCCGCCTCTACCACTGGTTAGCATTCGAGTCTGCTGGTTGGCTCTCATCTAATAGCTTGGGGCAATCCTTAATCATATGGTCCTTGGACCCACACTTGAGACATCGCCCCGCCTTTTTCCAACACTCTCCCCGTGCTTCCTTCCACAATGTTCACAAGGGCGAAATTGCCACCCGTACTCAAACTGTTGACTTTGTGGGCTGTCAACTCTAGGCCTCTTGTGGCCTTTTTTTCCAGATGGCCCAAAACCTCTTTTGGGCTTATTCATCCCACACCGCTTGGTGGCGTCCTTAATTCCCTCAGCCACTTTAGCCTTTTCCACCAAGGCGGAGAATTCCCGCTCGATGCGGTGCTATCAAAAGTCTCAAATCGTCCCTAAGTCCGTCCTCAAACGAACACAGCTGTTCATGCTCGATCGTCACTACTCCTCGGGCATATCGGCTCAACCTCAAGAATTCCGCTTCATATTCGGTTGTGAGACTTACTTCCTTGTACCAACCCCTAAAAGCCTTCCTTTGCTCATCTATATACCTGGTTCCCACATACTTCTTCCAAATGCTTCCTTAGCATATTCCGTGTCGAGATCTTCCGCCGTGGCACCGTCCCGGTTAACCACCCATTGATACGCTTCATCGCAGCGTAAAGGCTGCCGTCATCCCTTTCAACTTCTCCTCGGGGTCAAGTCGAGCTCATCCATGATGCGCTCGATTGCTTCCCAACGATGACTCACCAGCATCGGGTGCCACTCCGATACTCCTCTAAACATTTCAGCTCCATTAGCACGGAGCCGCTCGAGCACTGCACTTACGATTTCACGAATTGTTTCTCGCACCAGCCACCAATTCCAAAACTCGCAAAGACCTGATTGCGACACGGCATCTTCCTCATGCTCGAGCCTCGCCGCTCAACATTGGCGGTGGGGTGATGGTGGTGGTGGTATCTCATTGTCGAGAACCTTGTCCCGATCTAATGAGTCATCCTTCCTCTACCTCTTCCACGACGACCACGTCCTCTTGAGCTCATTATCGACGAGATCCGATTAAGGAATTTTATGTATTAGTATTCTTGTTTCACTTATTACCCGCATGATGATATCTTATGAAGAAGAGTTTAAGAGTGGTTCTTTTGTATTCATACATGCATACAGTCTTGCATTCATTCATTCATCCATCAACAAATATGAACTTTCGTTCATTCAAAGAAACGTTGTAATTCTTGTTGTTGTTTTTCGTTATTTTGCTTTTCCACTACCCAGGGCATTTTCGTAATTTTATCTTACAGGGTATTTTCGTAAATTTTCAGAAATAAAAAGTTCCTGGTGATTTTGACGAAAGTATTTTGGTACTTCTAAAGTTCCGGGAAATTTTGGAAGAATTTTGAAATCCAGGGGTATTTCGGTAATTTTTGATCTCAGTGGTATTTTGATAATTTTTCCAAAAATCAGGGTAAATTTGTAAAATTTATTAAGTTAGGGATATTTTCCAATAAAACATTGAGGGTTCCTTTGAGAGTTACACTTTTCAAAGCAATGATATTGTAAAAATTTTGGAAATCAGGGTCGTTTTGGTAATTTTGTAAGTTAGGGGCAATTTTGTAATTTTCCAAAATCAAGATAGTTTGATATTTTACAAATTAGGGTTTTTTGAACATTTGATAAGGTAATGAAATTTTGTTAAAACTATGGGTGGTTTGGTCATTTTATAAACCAAGGGTATTTTTTTTTTTTTTTAGAAGAAAATGTTGTAAAATAGTTCTCATAAGTTTCTAAGAGTTTTAAAACTAAATTTTGGTTATACATTTTTTTATAAAGAAAAACGGCTAAGTCCCTTTCGGTTTTATTCTTTGTGTTTAGCCTATGACCGAGCCCTCTTGGTCGTGGTGAACCAAAGCTACGCACCTGAGCAGATTCGAATGAAGAGGAGGTGAGTCACGCGATCGCTTGAATACCAAGCTCTCACCGACCTTTCTAGACATGCGCATGGAGGTTGCCACACCACCTGAGCCTTCTCGAGTTAGGGCGAACCGAAGCTACGCACAGGTAGGATACTGCGAAGAGGAGGTGAGTCACTAGGACTGCTTAAATATGCGGGCTCTTAGGATCCAATCCTAGACATGCGCATAAGGGTTGCCACACCCTAGCTTAATAACTTAGTCATAGGTTTGTTAAGTTCATTAAGTCTTATGAGTTTCAAGTGTTTGAGTAGTCTAATCCTAGGGTTCAAGTTCCTATCACACTATTCTACGTTCCATGCCTTTGCTACCCTTTTACAATTCATAATTCACATAATCACACGGATGGTTAAAGGTACTTACTCGGTGGATCATGCGGTCTCGAGACTTAGGTGCCATGCCATAAAACCCGCTTATTTCAAAGAAATTCATTTGGGCTCAAATTGAAAAGCGTTTTGGGCCTGAGCCCACAAAGCCGAGAGTTTTAAAGCGGGCTCGATACCAACTGGAACACCCCACACCCGCCCACGAGCTTGAACCGGATCTGGTATGTTCCTTAAATAAATAGGTTTTCAATGTTCTAAATGACTTAGAGAAAATTTGTGTAATTTTAAAAAAATTGTTTTGGGTTGGGCTTAATTTGAAACCTATTTAATAAATTCTGAAATCCAACTTAAATAAGGTGACAAAATAATTTTTGGGTTTATTATTTTAAAAGAAATAAATTTACTTATCTTTAATCAAACATAATTTGTATCATATTTAAATAAAAATAAACAGAATAAAGAAAATCCAACTGGGCCTTATGGCCTTATTACATCATTCAAACCCAAAATAAAGTTTAAAGTACTAAAATTTCATAAAGTCCAAATTCCAAATAATTTCTTCAAGCGATGCATGGCCACCTTTAGCTCCTCCCGCCGACCCGGTCCATTACCGCTCATCACACCGAAAAATAATTCCCCAACGGGTGAGTCAACAGACTCAATGTGTACATAGTACTAATTTCCAACAAATCAGGCATACAAGTCATATCAATATCATGTTCATACAAAATAAAGGATGATGCAACCCAAATCCAAACCTATTTGTCCATCCGCTACACACCACCCGTACCAACCGTACATCGCGGGGACTACTAAGTCGACCCTCCATCCGCTACACACCATCGAAGGCGATCGCTGCAATCGACGTGCTCATCGCCCACTTATGTTGTGTCATTAGACATCGTATTCACTAGATGTAACGAAGTTACCACTTTTCACTTTATGTGACCGTAGTCACCACTTTACGTTAGTGAGACCGTAGTCATCACCTTCACTTTCTTCCTCCACAAATATCCCGAATGCCCCAATTATTTCATAACATATTTCACATACTTAATTTTCATTCATGTTACTAATCACATGTTCAAAATATATCACATTCACAATCCTATCAAAAGTAGGAAACGTGCAGGTACTCCTTACCACATTTGTGGTGCTTAGCCACATTCACATCTTGTTACATATTTACATATCTAATGATTGCCATGCAATTTATTGAAAGTTAGTAAGAGTACACACCTTTTCACTTAATAGTTTCCGTGAATTCCGTAGAGCGATCTACCGATCTAGATCTTTCACTCCTATATTCGGCCATTAATTAAAACATATAAATAAACCTATTTGGTCTTAAAACCAAATCCTACTAGAAGTAGAATTACTTACCTAGTTGCCGAATTGATTTAATCAAGTCCCAACAGTTGCTAGAATTCCTCTTCCTTGAAATCGGCTAATACTAGGTATGTAACCATGTCGGTTTTCGGTTTTTGAAATAATGGAAAACACTTAAACAAATTATGCCTTGGGCGAATATCCCTTACCTTATGATGGGATTCCAAATCAAGAGGATTCCTTTATAAGCTCTGTTGAAATCCTATAACTTCGTGTTAGATTAGATCTAACTTTGAAAACGTGAATCATAATCTTTAACCACATATTTATATTTATAATCCTTACCTTAGATCCTTAGATTTCCCGAAAGATCCCCTTTTGATGTTGTGGATGATTGCCCTCTTTCTTAGAATCCACAAAGATTCAAATTTTAACGAAGAGAACGGAGAAGAAAATAGAAGAAAAAGAGAGGGATTTTTGCTTAATGAAAATTCTACAGAGAGGGGTTTTGCCTAGGAGAATTTCTTGAGAGAGGAAGAGGGAGCAAATGTTGATGAGTAGCCCTCCTGTCCTCCCTTTTATAGCCAAAGTTATCAGCCTAGGAGTCCTTTACTTGGCCACCACTCCTCTTTTTGATAATATTATCTCTTTTATTTAAAAGATAAAAGCCTTTAATCCATCAATTATCTCCTCAATTATCTCATTAGAAAATAATCCTTTATTTATCTCTTATTATTCACATATTTATGTGAATAAAACTCCTTTATTTATCTCTTATTATTCACATATTTATGTGAATAAAACTCCTTTATTTATCTCTTATTATTCACATATTTATGTGAATAAAACTCCTTTATTTCTCTCATATATCCAAGTTTCCCGAAATGTTCAAGTTTCCATTTTTGGATCATTTCCAAAAATGTTTAGGTTTCCAAAAATGTCTAAGTTTCCAAAAATGTCCATTTCCATTTCCATTTTCATTTCCATCTCCATTTTCATTTCCATTTTCATTTTCATTTCCACTTTCATTCATTTCTAGGTTTCCAAAAGTATCAAAAATTTATTCATAAAACTTAAGACTTGTCATTTCATACAATTGATCTGAAAAATGCATAGGCCCTTCCTAGGATGTTACAAAATTTGTAGATAAACTGTCACTTCTTCCTCCATACATATCGTCCTACCCCCATGAAATGCAATATGGCAAGCTCAAAACGAATATGATAGCATTTAATTATACTTTTAACAGAACAATACAATAGCAATCAATATGCTTATAACAATCCAATACAGTAGCAAATAATATGCTTATAACAGATCAACTCAGTAAGCAAGAATCATGCTTATTAAGGGTTCAGTTTAATGGTAACATAAGGCACGTTGTATGTACAATTACAAATACAAATACAATAGACATATGTATTATTCACAATTCATGCAAATATAGTATTAAATCAATTAATTAGATAATGGATTCTAGCATTAATCATATTATCAGGGGTTTAATTGAATAAAAATTAGACATTAAACAGTGTGGGAATCAATTAGGGACTAATTTGAACAAAACATAAAATTCTAGGGCAAAACTATAAATTTTGAGAAATATGGGACACACGGCCGTTTGACCGGACCGTGTGGAGGGGGTACACAACTGTATGGTAGGCCGTTTGAGAATTGAAATAACCTAGGGTTTCAAGGGGACATGGCCGTGTGAGGGGCCATATGGTCCACACGGGTGGCCCACACGTCCGTGTGGCTAGCCGTGTGACCCTATTCCGAGGCATAGTTTGCCCCGATTCACTTGTAAAAGAATACACACCGGTCACCGAGATCTCTAACAACGTTCCTCATCATCAAATCTGGTCCACCTAAAACGAGTCCTTTAAACAACAATTCCATACTATTAACGTTTGATTTCCAAAATTTATCAAGATTTGTCGATTTTAAAGGAAGATTTGTCAAGAACCATGAAAGATTGTCTAATTGATTTGGAAGATTAATATCGGATAGAAATTCTAAAAATTTTGGGGTCTAAATTTTTTAATGTGATGCACTTACCGAACTTGATGGGATTATGAAGGCTATCAATGATTAATTCAACAATCGGTGGAGAATTGATTTATCAGAGATTGATTTGATATAAAAAGTAAAAATAATTATCAATAATTAGGATGAAAATATAGTGTAAACAAAAAGAGAAAGAAAATTACAAGAGAATAAATAGAAAGATGGAGGGTAAATTCTATTACGATTTGAAAAAGGGCAAATTGAAATTGTAATTAGGAAAACAAGATAAAAAGATGGTAGAATTATAATTCTATTGAAATTTTAAGAAAGGCTAAGATATGAATTCTAATTATGAAAAAATTGAGTAAATTCCTACGGTTTCTAAACCCTAGGGGCGTCATTTGCAATTTTCTGAAGATTTTACTGAAACTTGAAATTAAAATTAAAGGAGAGAGGAGGCAGCTCAAACACTTTATGGGCTAATACCTTAACCATTGGGCTATTGCCCATTTTTTGCTTATTTTTTATTCTTAATCATATTGATATGTTTTTAGGGCGTTTTTGGTAAAATTATAAAATAAAAAGAGAATATGAAATTTGAACTTCAGTCAATTGGGAAAGGAATTAGTGTGCTAACCATTAAGTCTAAGCCTATTTGTTATTTAGTTTATACCTCAAATAATATTTGTTTTAGTGTGACTTTTATCTTAGATTGCTTGAAATTTTATGAGGAAAAAAAAATAAGAGAGGAGTGGATATTACCTAAAACCTCTAAGGAATGTTCTAATTACTTAACCACTCAATCTATGTCTTATTTCTTATTTATTTTAATCACTTAATTTTATTTATTTATTTCAAGCTCAACTTACATATTCTTTATTAGCTTACACATTTATTCAATTTTTTTCTCTTTTATTATTATTATTATTATTATTATTATTATTATTATTATTATTTAACTTTATAGTTTTTAACACATTCCTATTTTAGTTTATATACAATAATTAATACTCATAGTCAAGTCTCATTATTAATATTTTAATTCATTTTACTCTTTTTCCAATTAGGTCCTAACTCAATTAAAACACACTATTTTTCAAATTAAACCTCGTAATCAAGTTTTGTTTTAGATTAATTAATATAATAACACACGATTATATTATTTTAGTACTTTAATTAATTATTTATGACCCTAATTTTGGTATCCGTTTCAAACTCTCGATTTATAAATGCTTAAAGATAACCTTATAAATCGGGGCATAACCACTTTCAAATTTTACAAACCCGATTCTTCTAACTAGATTTTTGGGACGTGACATAAATGATTTAGATGAAAATACAAAAAAGAAAAAGAAAAGAAGAGAAAACAATTTGAAATTAAAAAAGAATAAATATACAATAATTGTGTCCTTTTTTACAAATATACAATTGATTAAAATAACAAAAGAATATATGTATTTACAAAAAATATATATATTTATATGTGATATCAAATAAGCTTTTAAAAATAACCACGGGAGGTAGGTGAGATAGTAAGAGTCTCTTCTACCTTAACCAGTGGTCGATGGTTTGATCATTGCCTTGGGTATGGACCAACTTTAAAATTTGTGGCCAGCATCTACCCTTAATGGGCTTACAAAATATGGATGAATAGTTATTGGACTCACTCCGGACCTTGAGTAATAAAAAAAAATGCTTTTAAAAATTTATAAAACTTATATGACTTTAAAATCATAAATATTAAAATATATGTTAGGTTCACATAAAAAAGAACAAATATTTACACATGAATAGATAAAAAAATATAATAAAATAAAATCTAATAGAAAAAGGTGATTGTAAAACATCTATATAGAGAGATAGGGGATAAGTAATTTTACTAAAATATACTAAAATAAATAGATAAATTAAATAGTTTTATTGTTATTTAAAATTTAAAATTTAAAAATAACAAAAAAGGATAGGTTTATAATTTTACTTTAATATTTTTTATAGAATACTTCAATAACTATTTCAAATTAGGAAACGGTAATGCAAAATTAAAATTTTTGGATAATATATCATATTAAATTTAAAATTTAAGATTTAAAATTTAAAATATAATGAGTTTTTAAAATTTTAAAAGAATTAATAATTTTTAATAGATAATTCGATCAAAATGTTTTATCTTTCATTTAAAAGATTGAAAATGGAATATTTTACTAGTTTAAATTTTACCATAGTTTATTTTATTAACCTCATAAAATTTATTAAAAATTTTAATGAATAATTAAAAATAGAAAAATAGAGATGTACCACTTTTCGCTTTTGTACCTTATTATATATATGATTTCAACAAAACATCAAAGATACTAATGAAAATAAATAAAAATTAATCAAAAACAACAAAAAAGAAAAATCATGTTTTGCAGACGCAGATATATAAGGTAGTAGTTCTTAATATAATATATATGATAAAAATAAAAAATGAAAACAATGTGAAATTAAAAAGAATAAATTTTTTTTAAAATATATATAAATTATGTCATTTACTAAAAATACTATTGATTAAAACAATAAAATAATATATGTATTTTAAAAAATATTTATATGTGATATCAATAAACTTTAAAAATATTTTTAAATTATAGATTATTTAAATTTTTTTTGGTAAAACTTAATTTTGGTATGACTTTAAAATCATAATTATTAAAATATATATTAAGTTGACATAAAAAAAAAAACGTTTACACACAAATGGATGAAAAATATAATAAAATAAAATCTAATAGAAAAAATATTTACAATGAACATTTGATTCATCGTCAGTTATATTGGAAGTGGAACCCATCTCTCCAGTAACTGATATAGAAGTTGGAATGGACAGAATGTGCAACTGTTTAATATTGATAGTGGTTAAATTTAGTAAAAGTAAGTTGTGTGTAACCATATGATTAGAAACCTTGTTAATTTTCTGAAGGAAAAATCTTGGTATGAAATTTCATACAATCCTGTGACTGTAAGTATGTTGATAGTGTAGTTATAGTTGTAATCATTCGTTTCGATTTCAAAAATGTAAGAACGTCGTCGCAAGGTTGTTTTAAGGTTAAAAACACAAAATAAATAAATATCATAGAATTAATAAATACTAAATTCAAATATAATATAACTTATTCTTACATTAAAGAATTTAAAATAGATTTTTTTTTTACCACTTATTGAAGCTGAAATAAATATTTACTCGAGAAATTATGAAAGTGATTTGTTTTTCCATCAAGTAAAACAAAGTTTGCAATCCCAGTTGTGCCAAAATAAACATATACCTATGAAGATAATAATAGTTATAAATTTGTAATAGGTAATAATGCATTTTGGTACAATTTTTGTGCTTACATCATTAACATTAGGTAAAACGTTTTATTGTAGGTGCAATTATCAATTGGTTATATGATTTGAACAAATTATCAAAGACACTAATGAAAATAATTAAGAATTAAAAAGTAATCAAAATCATGTTTTGCACACACATATATGAAAAATTATTTGATGTAGTATTAGTGGAATTAAAAAATTTCATAAGTAAGAATGAAAAGGTGTCATGTATTCTTAGAGAATATTAAAAAAATTAAAAATAAATATGTGTCATTTATTTAACCATATTTATGCAGTTAAAAAAACTCCTGACTAAAATAATAACCCTATATATATATGTATATATATATATAAGGTAAATAATATATAATAAAAAATAAAAAAAATAATGTGAAATTAAAAGGAATAAAAAATTAAATTTATAAGAACGGTGTCATTTACTAAAACATATTATTTATTAAAATAATAAAAATAATATATGTATTTTAAAAAAAATATTTTTTAAAAAAACTAATTTTGGTATGAATTTAATATCATAGATATTAAGATAGGGCAAAGCTCCCATATATACAAAAAAAAAAATTACCGAAAAATATCACTTTCAGAAAAATTTACCGAAATGTACCACTTTCTCCATAAAACGCGCTGACGTGGCCGCGTTTTTGGGGTTCCTTCCCGTCCACTTGCAATGTGAAAAATGAATTGAGTTTTTGGCCAGTAGTCTCCGGCAAAATAATTTTGAGGAGACGTTTCTGAACAAACAGTGGCCAAAAACGCTGCCACGTGGACGCTCTTTTGCTACAGTGGAGTCCGGCAAAATTATTTTGAGGTGACGTTTCTGAACAAACAGTGGCAAAAACGCTCCAGCAGGTGCACCGTGAGCGTGAGTACCAAAAGCGCTCCCACGTGGACGCTCTTTTTGCTCTGATGGTATCCGCAAACTTAGGCTATAAATCAGGCAAATTTCATTCTCAAGTTGCGTAAGGCAAATTCAGCAAAAGAAAAAATTGAAAATGAGTGAACGTATTAATCTTTGTTATTTACTACGATAGTGAAGTTCGTGATAATGAAAATGGTGTTGTTTTCTTATCGGAGAACACAAATGCGATTGAGTTTTAATCGGAACGTTGATTTGGTAGAATTTCGCAAAAGAATTAGGCGTAAAATATTCAGAACAACGCTAATGAAAGTTGTGTCTATTAAGTATAGATTTTGCGCTTCGGTTGATCCGGTGAGATATGACTCATTCGACATCAAAGGTCCTCGGAGCCTTGAGGCAATGGTGGAGACTCATCTTGTCAGTGGCTCACCCTATATCGAGGTATATTGAAACACCCCACACTCGGCCCACGAGCCTGAACCGGATCTGGTATGTTCCTTAAATAAATCGGTTTTCAATGTTCTAAATGACTTAGAGAAAATTTGTGTAATTTAAAAAAATTGTTTTGGGTTGGGCTTAATTTGAAACCTATTTAATAAATTCTGGAAATCTAACTTAAATAAGGTGACAAAATAATTTTTGGGTTTATTATTTTAAAAGAAATAAATTTACTTATCTTTAATCAAACATAAATTGTATCATATTCAAATAAAAATAAACAGAAATAAAGAAAATCCAATTGGGCCTTATGGCCTTATTACATCATTCAAACCCAAAATAAAGTTTAAAGTACTAAAATTTCATAAAGTCCAAATTCCAAATAATTTCTTCAAGCGATGCATGGCCACCTTTAGCTCCCCGCGACCCGGTCCATTACCGCTCATCACCTGAAAAATAATTCCCCAACGGGGTGAGTCAACAGACTCAATGTGTACATAGTACTAATTTCCAACAAATCGAGCATACAAGTCATATCAATATCATGTTCATACAAAATAAAGGATGATGCAACCCAAATCCAAACCTATTTGTCCATCCGCTACACACCACCCGTACCAACCTGCACACCGCGGGGACTACTAAGTCGACCCTCCATCCGCTACACACCATCGAAGCGCGTCATTTGCGATCGGCGTGCTCATCGCCCACTTATGTTGTGTCATTAGACATCAGATTCACTGGATGTAACCAAGTTACCACTTTTCACTTTATGTGACCGTAGTCACCACTTTACGTTGGTGAGACCGTAGTCATCACCTTCACTTTCTTCCTCCACAAATATCCCGAATGCCCCAATTATTTCATAACATATTTCACATACTTAATTTTCATTCATGTTACTAATCACATGTTCAAAATATATCACATTCACAATCCTATCAAAAGTAGGAAACGTGCACTGGTACTCCTTACCACATTTGTGGTGCTTAGCCACATTCACATATTGTTACATATTTACATATCTAATGATTGCCATGCAATTTATTGAAAGTTAGTAAGAGTACACACCTTTTTCGCTAATAGTTTCCGTGAATTCAGTAGAGCGATCTACCGATCTAGATCTTTCACTCCTATATTCGGCCATTAATTAAAACATATAAATAAACCTATTTGGTCTTAAAACCAAATCCTACTAGAAGTAGAATTACTTACCTAGTTGCCGAATTGATTTAATCAAGTCCCAACAGTTGCTAGAATTCCTCTTCCTTGAAATCGCTAATACTAGGTATGTAACCATGTCGGTTTTCGGTTTTTGAAATAATGGAAAACACTTAAACAAATTATGCCTTGGCCGAATATCCCTTACCTTATGATGGGATTCCAAATCAAGAGGATTCCTTTATAAGCCTCGTTGAAATCCTATAACTTCGTGTTAGATTAGATCTAACTTTGAAAACGTGAATCATAATCTTTAACCACATATTTATATTTATAATCCTTACCTTAGATCCTTAGATTTCCGAAAGATCCCCTTTTGATGTTGTGGATGATTGCCCTCTTTCTTAGAATCCACAAAGATTCAACTTAACAAAGAGAACGGAGAAGAAAATAGAAGAAAAAGAGAGGGATTTTTGCTTAATGAAAATTCGGCAGAGAGAGGGGTTTTGCCTAGGAGAATTTTGGCAGAGAGGAAGAGAGGAGCAAATGTTGATGAGTAGCCCTCCTGTCCTCCTTTTATAGCCAAAGTTATCACCTAGGAGTCCTTTACTTGGCCACCACTCCTCTTTTGATAATATTATCTCTTTTATTTAAAAGATAAAAGCCTTTAATCCATCAATTATCTCTCAATTATCTCATTAGAAAATAATCCTTTATTTATCTCTTATTATTCACATATTTATGTGAATAAAACTCCTTTATTTATCTCTTATTATTCACATATTTATGTGAATAAAACTCCTTTATTTATCTCTTATTATTCACATATTTATGTGAATAAAACTCCTTTATTTATCTCTTATTATTCACATATTTATGTGAATAAAACTCCTTTATTTCTCTCCTATATCCAAGTTTCCCGAAAATGTTCAAGTTTCCATTTTTGGATCATTTCCAAAAATGTTTAGGTTTCCAAAATGTCTAAGTTTCCAAAAATGTCCATTTCCATTTCCATTTTCATTTCCATCTCCATTTTCATTTCCATTTTCATTTTCATTTCCATTTTCATTCATTTCTAGGTTTCCAAAAGTATCAAAAATTTATTCATAATACTTAAGACTTGTCATTTCATACAATTGATCGAAAAATGCATAGGCCCTTCCTAGGATGTTACAGCTTCTACCCCCTTAAATAAAATTTTCGTCCTCGAAATTTCCTAACTAAACGATTGAGGGTATTGCCGTCGCATTGTCTCTTCCGGCTCCCACGAAGCTTCTTCCGATCCATGATTGCGCCATAACACCTTGACTAAAGGCACCGACTTCTTTCAGTAGTGCTTTCACGCCACGCCCAAGATCCGAATCGGCTCCTCCTCGTAGGATAGATCCGCCTTAACTCCACTTCTTCAACGGGTACCACATGAGACGGATCCGATCGATAGCGACGTAGCATGGACACATGAAATACGTCGTGCATTTGATGCAACTCGTGGTAACTCCAATTGGTATGCTGCCGCCCAACTCGCCAAGACTTGATAGGGCCCTATAAACCTTGGGCTTAGCTTCCCTTTGCGATCGAACCGCATAACCTTCTTCCAAGGTGAGACCTTTAGAAACACTTGGTCTCCTACTTCAAACTCAATTTCTTTCCTCTTAAGGTGTCTGCACGACTTACTCTTCATCAAGCTTCTTTCAACCGCGTGCCGAATTAATTCCACCTTCTCCTCGATTTCCGCCACTAACTCTGGACCCAAAACGCGGCGTTCTCCTAACTCGGTCCAACAAGTTGGTGTTCTACATTTCCTTCCATACAATGCTTCGTATGGTGCCATCCGAATGCTTGCCTCGATAGTCGTTGTTGTAGGCGAACTCGGCTAGAGGCAAGTAATCTTCCCAACTTCCTCGGAAATCCATCACACGACCTCTTAGCATATCTTCCAACACTTGTATAACCCGTTGATCGCCTCATGTCGATTGTGGATGAAAAGCCGTAGTGAAGTCTAGCTTAGTGCCTAATGCTTGATGAAGTGCTTTCCAAAATCGAGACGTAAACCTTGGGTCACTATCGAGATGATCGACATCGGTACCCCGTGTAGCCTCACGATCTCCGCCACATATAACTTGGCTAACTTTTGAAGGGAATAGTCGATCCTCACGGGGATAAAATGTGCGGACTTGGTCAAACGGTCCACTATCACCCATACCGAGTCCTTCATAGTGGGCGTAAGGGAAGCCCACTAACTAAGTCCATGGTAATTCTTTCCCACTTCCATTGGGGAATCCCAATTGGTTGAAGCAATCTCGATGGGACTTGGTGTTCAGCCTTTACTTGTCGACATGTCAAACATTTCCCCACAAATTCGGTCACCTCTCGTTTGTGTCCGACCACCAAAATTGTTCCCTTAGATCTCTATCTGACTTGATGCCTCGGGATGCATAGCATAAGGACTACCATGCGCTTCCCGAAGAATCCTTTGTCTCAACTCCTTATCCTCGGCATACAAACCTTTTCCTTGTAGCACAAGACTCTTCATCATTGACGCCATAATCCTTTAATCCTCCTTGCCGTATTTTGTCGTGTAACTTAGTACTTAAGTCCTTATCCGCCAACCTGTCCCTCTTTCACCTCCTTCACCAAAGTTGGCTTGACTTGTAACTCGCCAACAAAGCCCGTCTTCATACAAACTTAAGTGAGCGAACAAAGCCCTTAAATCCGACACAACCTTCCTACTTAGGCGTCACTACCACATTCGCCTTGCCCGGATGGTATTCTATCGAACAGTCATAATCTTTCAATAACTCCACCCACCTTCGTTGCCTCAAGTTCAACTCCTACGAGTCAACAAATACTTAAGGCTTTTGTGGTCCGTGTAAATTATCGACCTTTCTCCATAAAGGTAGTGCCTCCAAACTTTGAGGGCGAAAACCACCGCCATGAAGTTCCAAGTCATGAGTTGGGTAGTTCACCTCATGCGGCCTTAACTGTCGAGATGCATAAGCGACTACCTTTCCTTCTTGCATTAGCACACACCTAACCACGTGTGCGAAGCATCACAATATACTACGGAAGTCTTACACCGCTCCGGCTGAATTAACACCGAGCTTCACAAGACCTTTTAAGCTTTTCAAAGCTCTCTCTGTTGCTTATCCGTCCACACAAACGGTACTTCCTTCCTTAGTAACTTTGTCAAAGGTGCGGCTATTGACGAGAATCCTTCCACGAACCTTCTCAGTAATAGCACGCCAAGCCTAAGAAACTTCGATTTCAGCCACCGACCTAGGTGGTTTCCAATCCAACATCGCTTCGATCTTCCTAGGATCCACTCTTATTCCTTCCGCGGATACCACATGTCCTAAGAACGCCACTTCCTTGAGCCAAAATTTGCAATTGGCTGAATTTGGCATAAAGCTTCTTTTCCTTAACACTTCTAACACAACTCGGAGATGCTCATCGTGCTCCTCCTCCGCCTTGGAATACACCAAAATGTCGTCGATGAACACCACGACGAATCTATCCAAGTAGGGTTGGAAAACCCTATTCATCATATCCATGAACGCGGCGGTGCGTTCACAACCCAAACGGCATCACCACAAATTCAAAATGACCGCACCTTGTCCTAAAAGCGGTCTTATGAATATCACCTCCTTCACTTTCAGTTGATGATACCCCGACCTTAAGTCGATCTTTGAGAACACAATGCCTCTTTTCGGTTGGTCGAACAAGTCATCTATCCTTGGCAAAGGATACTTGTTCTTGATGGTCGGCTTTGTTCAATCGACGATAATCTATGCACATCCGCATAGTTCCATCCTTCTTCTTCACAAAGAGAACCAGGTGCTCCCACGGAGACACTTTGGGTCGAATGAACCCACGATCCAACAACTCTTGGATTTGAGCCTTGAGCTCCACTAACTCCTTTGGTGCCATTCGGTAGGGAGCGATTGACACAGGAGTTCCTCGGTAGCAAATCTATTCCAAATTTCACTTCTCTATCCGGGGGTATTCCGGCAACTCCTCAGGAAATACATCCTCAAAATCCCTTATCGTTCTAACTCCCTTAACACCTTCCTCTTCTCCTCTTAACGCACTCACGAAGGCTAAGAATGCCTTACATCCTTTCTTAACCATTTTCTCGGCCTTGGTGCGGAAACTACGTTAGACAAGTAGTTCCTCCTTTCTCCGATCATCACTACTACCTCATCTTCCGGGTTCTTAGTTCCATACGTTTAGCCGCACAATCCAACACGGCTCGATGCTCTACTAGCCAATCCATTCCAAGTATAAGCTCAAACTCTCGAAGGGTAATTCCATTAAGTCACCAAAGTTCGCTCTCCCGAATCTCTAGGGGTACATTCCGAAAGATCCTATCTATCCTCACCGCTTTGGCCTAAAGGGCTTACTACGATTATCCGCCTATCGTAAAGTTCGAGTCTAGGCCTAGTGTTTCAACCACACTACATGCAACATAGGAATGAGTTGAGCCCACATCAATAAGAGCAAAATAGGGTTTGTCATGAATAAATAACGTCTGCGGTTATAACATCCGCGCGTCTCCCTTTTCCTCCGGCAAACCGCGTAAACCAAACCCGGTTGCCTTGCTTTGGCGTTAGCGCAGCACACCTCCCCGAGCTCCACGGCCTCTGCCACTACCTCTGTTGGGCCGACCCACGACCTCTTTTGAGGTCGCTGTCCGCCTCTACCCGCCTGGTTAGCATTCCGAGTGCTGGTTGGCTCTCATCTAATAGCTTGGGGCAATCCTTAATCATATGGTCCTTGGACCCACACTTGAGACATCGTCCCGCCTTTTTCCAACACTCTCCCCGTGCTTCCTTCCACAATGTTCACAAGGGCGAAATTGCCACGGCCGTACCAGCCTGTTGACTTTGTGGCTGTCAACTCTAGGCCTCTTGTGGCCTTTTTCGGATGGCCCAAAACCTCTTTTGGGCTTATTTCATCCCACACCGCTTGGTGGCGCCCTTAATTCCTCACCACTTTAGCCTTTTCCACCAAGGCAGAGAATTCCGCTCCCGATGCGGTGCTATCAAAAGTCTCAAATCGCCCCTAAGTCCGTCCTCAAAACGAACACGGCAGCGTTCATGCTCATCGCCACTACTCCTCGGGCATATCGGCTCAACCTCAAGAATTCCGCTTCATATTCGTGTGTGATGACTTACTTCCTTGTACCAACCCCGTAAAAGCCTTCCTTTGCTCATCTATATACTGGTTCCTACATACTTCTTCCGAAATGCTTCCTTAGCATATTCCTGTGTCGATCTTCCGCCGTGGCACCGTCCCGAACGGTTAACCACCATTGATACGCTTCATCGCAGAATGGTGCCGTCACCCCTTTCAACTTCGCCGGGGTCAAGTCGAGCTCATCCATGATGCGCTCGGTTGCTTCCAACCGCACTCACCAGATTGGGTGCCACTCCCGATACTCCTCTAAACATTTCAGCTCCATTAGCACGGAGCCGCTCAGCCTGGACTTACGATTTTCGAATTGTTTCGCACCACCACCAATTCCAAAACTCGCAAAGACTGACTGCGACACGGCATCTTCCCTGTGCGAGCCTCACGCTCAACATTGACCGGTGGGGGTGATGGTGGTGGTGGTATCTCATTGTCGTAACCTTGTCCCGATCTAATGATCATCCTTCCTCTACCTCTTCCACGACGACCACGTCCTCTTGAGCTCATTATCGATTTAGATCCGATTAAGGAATTTTATGTATTAGTATTCTTGTTTCACTTATTACCCGCGATGATATCCTATGAAGAAGAGTTTAAGAGTGGTTCTTTCAGTATTCATACATGCATACAGATCTTGTATTCATTCATTCATCCATCAACAAATATGAACTTTCGCTCATTCAAAGAAACATTGTAATTCTTGTTGTTGTTTTCGTTATTTTGCTTTTCCACTACCTGGGGGCATTTTCGTAATTTTATCCTACAGGGTATTTTTCGTAAATTTTCAAAAATAAAAAGTTCCTGGTGATTTTGACGAAAGTATTTTGGTACTTCTAAAGTTCCGGGAAATTTTGGAAGAATTTTGAAATCCAGGGTATTTGGTAATTTTTGATCTCGTGGGTATTTTGATAATTTTTCCAAAAATCAGGTAAATTTGTAAAATTTATTAAGTTAGGATATTTTCCAAGATTGTAAAACATTGAGGGTTCCTTTGAGAGTTACACTTTTCAAAGCAATGATATTGTAAAATTTTTGGAAATCGTGGTCGTTTTGGTAATTTTGTAAGTTAGAGCAATTTTGTAATTTTCCAAAATCAAGATAGTTTGATATTTTACAAATTAGGGTTTTTGAACATTTGATAAAGTAATGAAATTTTGTTAAAACTATGGGTGGTTTGGTCATTTTATAAACCAAGGGTATTTTTTTTTTTTTTTAGAAGAAAATGTTGTAAAATAGTTCTCATAAGTTTCTAAGAGTTTTAAAACTAAATTTTGGTTATACATTTTTTTATTTTTTTATAAAAGAAAACGGCTAAGTCCCTTTCGGGTTTTATTCTTTGTGTTTAGCCTATGACCGAGCCCTCTTGGTCGGGTGAACAAAGCTACGCACTGTGCAGGATTCGAATGAAGAGGAGGTGAGTCACGCGGATCGCTTAAATACCAAGCTCTCACCGACCTTTCTAGACATGCGCATGCAGGTTGCCACACCACCGAGCCTTCGAATTAGGGCGAACCGAAGCTACGCACCAGGCAGGATACTGCGAAGAGGAGGTGAGTCACTAGGACCGCTTAAATACTGTGCTCTTAGGATCCAATCCTAGACATGCGCATGGGGGTTGCCACACCTAGCTTAATAACTTAGTCATAGGTTTGTTAAGTTCATTAAGTCTTATGAGTTTCAAGAGTTTGAGTAGTCTAATCCTAGGGTTCAAGTTCCTATCACACTATTCTACGTTCCATGCCTTTGCTAATTCATAATTCACATAATCACACAGATGGTTAAAGGTACTTACCGGTGGATCATGGTCGGAGACTTAGGTGCCATGCCAAAAACTCGCTTATTTCAAAGAAATTCATTTGGGCTCGAATTGAAAACGTTTTGGGCCCGAGCCCACAGCCGAGAGTTTTAAAGCGGGCTCGATACCAATGAAACACCCCACACTCGCCCACGAGCCCGAACAGGATCTCGTATGTTCCTTAAATAAATCGGTTTTCAATGTTCTAAATGACTTAGAGAAAATTTGTGTAATTTAAAAAAATTGTTTTGGGTTGGGCTTAATTTGAAACCTATTTAATAAATTCTGAAATCTAACTTAAATAAGGTGACAAAATAATTTTTGGGTTTATTATTTTAAAAGAAATAAATTTACTTATCTTTAATCAAACATAAATTGTATCATATTCAAATAAAAATAAACAGAAATAAAGAAAATCCAATTGGGCCTTATGGCCTTATTACATCATTCAAACCCAAAATAAAGTTTAAAGTACTAAAATTTCATAAAGTCCAAATTCCAAATAATTTCTTCAAGCGATGCATGGCCACCTTTAGCTCCTGCCGACCCGGTCCATTATCGCTCATCACACCGAAAAATAATTCCCCAACGGGTGAGTCAACAGACTCAATGTGTACATAGTACTAATTTCCAACAAATCAGGCATACAAGTCATATCAATATCATGTTCATACAAAATAAAGGATGATGCAACCCAAATCCAAACCTATTTGTCCATCCGCTACACACCACCCGTACCAACCTGCATAATCGCGCGGGGACTACTAAGTCGACCCTCCATCCGCTACACACCATCGAAGGCGATCAGTTGCGATCGACGTGCTCATCGCCCACTTATGTTGTGTCATTAGACATCTGTATTCACCGGATGTAACCGGTTACCACTTTTCACTTTATGTGACCGTAGTCACCACTTTACGTTGGTGAGACCGTAGTCATCACCTTCACTTTCTTCCTCCACAAATATCCCGAATGCCCCAATTATTTCATAACATATTTCACATACTTAATTTTCATTCATGTTACTAATCACATGTTCAAAATATATCACATTCACAATCCTATCAAAAGTAGGGAAACGCACTGGTACTCCTTACCACATTTGTGGTGCTTAGCCACATTCACATACTTGTTACATATTTACATATCTAATGATTGCCATGCAATTTATTGAAAGTTAGTAAGAGTACACCTTTTTTTTTCGCTTAATAGTTTCCGTGAATTCTCGTAGAGCGATCTACCGATCTAGATCTTTCACTCCTATATTCGGCCATTAATTAAAACATATAAATAAACCTATTTGGTCTTAAAACCAAATCCTACTAGAAGTAGAATTACTTACCTAGTTGCCGAATTGATTTAATCAAGTCCCAACAGTTGCTAGAATTCCTCTTCCTTGAAATCGGCTAATACTAGGTATGTAACCATGTCGGTTTCTGGTTTTTGAAATAATGGAAAACACTTAAACAAATTATGCCTTGGCCGAATATCCCTTACCTTATGATGGGATTCCAAATCAAGAGGATTCCTTTATAAGCCTCGTTGAAATCCTATAACTTCGTGTTAGATTAGATCTAACTTTGAAAACGTGAATCATAATCTTTAACCACATATTTATATTTATAATCCTTACCTTAGATCCTTAGATTTCCGAAAGATCCCCTTTTGATGTTGTGGATGATTGCCTCTTTCTTAGAATCCACAAAGATTCAAATTTAACAAGAGAGAACGGAGAAGAAAATAGAAAGAAAAGAGAGGATTTTTGCTTAATGAAAATTCGGCAGAGAGGGGTTTTGCCTAGGAGAATTTCGACAGAGAGAGGAAGAGGAGCAAATGTTGATGAGTAGCCCTCCTGTCCTCCTTTTATAGCCAAAGTTATCAGCCTAGGAGTCCTTTACTTGGCCACCACTCCTCTTTTGATAATATTATCTCTTTTATTTAAAAGATAAAAGCCTTTAATCCATCAATTATCTCCTCAATTATCTCATTAGAAAATAATCCTTTATTTATCTCTTATTATTCACATATTTATGTGAATAAAACTCCTTTATTTATCTCTTATTATTCACATATTTATGTGAATAAAACTCCTTTATTTATCTCTTATTATTCACATATTTATGTGAATAAAACTCCTTTATTTATCTCTTATTATTCACATATTTATGTGAATAAAACTCCTTTATTTATCTCTTATTATTCACATATTTATGTGAATAAAACTCCTTTATTTCTCTCCTATATCCAAGTTTCCCGAAATGTTCAAGTTTCCATTTTTGGATCATTTCCAAAAATGTTTAGGTTTCCAAAAATGTCTAAGTTTCCAAAAATGTCCATTTCCATTTCCATTTTCATTTCCATCTCCATTTTCATTTCCATTTTCATTTTCATTTCCATTTTCATTCATTTCTAGGTTTCCAAAAGTATCAAAAATTTATTCATAATACTTAAGACTTGTCATTTCATACAATTGATCTGAAAAATGCATAGGCCCTTCCTAGGATGTTACATATATGTAGAATTTTCATCTCCAAGTGATCTTTCTGCGACCTCAACATCTAGTATCGTTCGAGGGGAATACACGACCCCAAGCCGACACTCTGTAAGTGGGAGGAAAAACACAGAAGTGCCCGTGTGCGATAGTAGTATGGAAAACATAACCCCTGCACGACACTTGGTCGGTGGATGAGACATGCATATCTGTCAGTCGACGTCCGATGACAGAAATACGTTTTGGGGGACGTCATCAACTTCTAGTGGTTGGCAATCCACATATGATTGGGATCTTTACGAAAGATGTTTAAGGAGGGATGATGTACTCCCGACGACATTCACATATGACTGGTGCATCTCCACGGTCGCGTAGGTGATTATTGGGACCTTAACGTGCCAACTGTTCGGATTTTGGAAGAACTCCTCCGGAATTACAGCCCGAATTTCGGGATCCTCGTACGGTGTCCATTGAAACTATATTAACATTACCAAAATATTAGTTATATATATAATACTAGACACTACATACGAAATACTGAATTATAATAACGAAATTCGAAACTTACTTGTGATTCCGACCGTTGTTCCAATAGGAGCCATATATCCTCAAGTGAGTTAGGTATTCCAACATGACTCGCCGGATGGGACCACCTAATTAAATAACCTTTTAGCATGCAATTATACTATAAATCTACGAAATAATTGTAAAATATAATATTAAATTTACCTCGTTATCAGTGGGAATGAATATGGCTGGTCGAGTCGAGGACGTAAAAATGGAAATCAAAACCATGCCCATGACTGCAGTAGTGATAGGCAACCTCCAATTTTTGCTTTACTCGGCCGCGTCGCCCCGCACATCTCCCGGTACAACCTCAATAGCACGGCAGACCCCCAACTCAATTCACCGGCTGCTCTAAAATCAACAAGTTTCAGGAGCCATCTCAGGTGGACGAGGTTTCTAGAGAGGTCCGGCATCAGATAGCCTCCAATTATCTGAAGAATGTATGCTCGAGCATACCGTATTCTTTCTTCTTCGGTCGAACCTCGTTCGGCTGCGTGGAATGCGATCTTGTAACCAGGCCATATCGATCCGAGCTCCTTGAATTCTATCCGAATGGCACCCGAAGCTCAGAGCATACGACCATCCAATCGATAGATGTTGCGGACCGGTGACTACCGACCGGCCCACCGGTAATCCCAACTGCAACTGCACATCTTCTAGGGTGATGGTACACTCTCCGCATGGCAGATGGAAAGTGTGCGTCTCGGGTCTCCACCTCTCTATCAACGCGCTGATCAAAGGCGGCTCCAACTTGAACCCCCGGCCTATCGTGGCCACGTGCCAAAAACCCGCTTCCCGTAGGTAATTCTCGATCAACGGCGATGGGGGACCAGGCATGTTGCGAATATAACATTCCAACACCCGATCTACAGACTGTTTAAAAAATTATAAAATTAAAAATTAATTAAAATTGCATAATTGAAAAAAAATTTAATAATATTGAAAAATTAAAAATTAAAACTTACCATATTCATTTGCTCGACGGAGATGTGCTTGTTGTCTAGGCGAAGTAATTCCCCGGCCATTGTAATCCGATAAAAAATTTTAAAATTTTCCAAAAAATATATATTTTAAAAAAATTATAATGGGCTCTTTCGTAAATAGTAAAGGATTATTTTAAAATTTGAGCGTAAATTTCAAGGACTTT
This sequence comes from Gossypium sturtianum, assembly GCA_025698515.1. Taxonomy (NCBI): domain Eukaryota; kingdom Viridiplantae; phylum Streptophyta; class Magnoliopsida; order Malvales; family Malvaceae; genus Gossypium; species Gossypium sturtianum. The sequence goes on from CM046953.1 coordinate 65,996,688, forward strand.
GAGAGAAAATTGAGAGAAAATTGAGAGAAAATTGAGAAAGGATTGAAATGTGAAAAAAATAAAGGGTTGGGGGGGTTTTTATACTTTTTTTTTTGACCGTTGCGGCTAAAGCACGGCCCAGAGGGCGCGCTTTACCCATTTTTTCCCAAAAAATGCGCTGACGTGACCGCGTTTTTGGGGAAAGTGGTACATTCCGGTAAATTTTTCTGAAAGTGGTATTTTCCGATAATTTTTGTTTTTTTTTTTGGTATATATGGGAGCTTTGCCCTATTAAGATATATATTAAGTTGACATTAAAAAAAAGGAACAAACCTTTACACATGAATTAATGAAAAATATAATAAAATAAAATAAAAACATTGAAAAATAAACTTTTCTTTTTTATTTCTAGGATAGGTTAAAGTGATTATAAAACATGTATATATAGAGCGATAGAGGATAAATAATTTTACTAAAATAAATAGATAAATTAAATAATTTTATCTTTATTTAAAATTTAAAAATAAAAAAAGGATAGGTTTATAATTTTATTTTAATAAATAATTTTATAGAATATTTTAATAACTATTTTAAAGTAGGAAAAGATAACACAAATTTATAATTTTTTGGATAATATACATCCTATTGAATATTCAATTTAAAATATAATAAGTATTTAAAATTTTAAAAGAATTAATAGTTATTAATAGATAATTTGGTCAAAATGTTTTAACTTTCATTTAAAATATTGAAAAGAAAATATTTTATTAATAGTTTAAATTATTATAGTTTTTTTAATCAACCTCATAAAATTTATTAAAAATTAATTAATTCATAATTATAAATAGAAAAATTTAAATAGAAAAATATCTTGTCACAAATTTTATTTTTATACCTTTTTATATTATATATACTAATTTTTTTACCCGACTACACACGGGTTAAATTTTGTATAAGTGAAAATGTATCAATACAATAAATATAATATTTCAAATATTGAACATGTAAATGAAACTAAGAAATTTCCATCAATTGGTATATTTTAAATTAATTATGATTATATTTATAGGAATAAAATATTCCAAAACCTAAAAAAATATAATCCTTTTCAAAATTGATGGCTTTGAATATTTTTATATATTTCATTATAGACTTTAAAACGCAAAATAGATATTGAATAAAGGAAGATATCATATATGTGTAAAGAAATTAAAATATATTATGGAAGTCTAATTGAATAAGAAAATTCTTGCATTTATTGTACAAATTGTATTTTTAATAAATTTATATTAATATAAGTTGTTTTAAATATAAAAATTAATTTAATCTTTTATTAAATATGAGTATAATAATGAGAAAAAAAATTCAATTTTGGTTTAGTTATGAGATTAAATTGAATGTTTAATAGTGAATGAAATACTAAATTAGCAATTAACCCTTTTAAGAAATTAGAGTGTAAATTGAATAAGTTTGACATTAAAGTAAAAGAGTAAAAAATAAACTAAAACTAATAATTTCAAAAAAAGAAGAAGAAGAAAATAATGTGTTTATTTTTTAATAGTTTAGATTAAATTTCGTGTAGATTAAGATAATTTAGGTACAACTCCCATCTCAAGAGGTACAACACCCTTCTAGTTGGAGTGCAATACATGTGGCTCAATGGTCAAATTTTGAAAAAAGGTATCGAACCCCAAAGGCTAGGTATCAATACCTCTAGATTTGTGATAACTCTAAATTATAAAGTTATTTGAATACCTTTTAACTTATAGTTTCATACAAGTTAAGGGTATTTGATAATAATTTCTGTTGTAATTATTCTAATTTTTGTTAATTGTAATTTGTTATTAGAATGCACTTTGGTTGATTTATATGCTAGAAAAAAAAATATTTTCATCCATAAAGGTAACTGGTGGACTCAGAGGAAAGAAGGAGTTGAAGTTCACATGCTGATGCTCAATGCCGCAACAATACTGCAGCATAAGACCTACGAGATTGGGCTGATATGTTATCATCTTTGGACACCCAAAATTTTCTTGTTGGACGTCAGAATACTCCTCAACCCAATGCTTGAGAGGACCACTAAGTTTGGACAGCCCTAACTATCCAAATATGCCCAAACATCCACAAAAGGGGAGGAAGACGTAGACTATTCCTACCTCAACTACATGGGAGTAAATCAAGCAACTATCAACCACCAAGGAGGGAATTTCGGCAGCCACCAATAAACATGGTGAAAATCAAGCAAACTCCACCATGAATCAAGGAACTGACATAAAAAATAAAAAAAAAGGGGTCAAACAAGTATAAATAAGGGGCACTAGCTACACTTCAAATGTAACAGTCCGTTTTCAGTGGTGTCAGAAATAGTAGTTTCGGGACCACAAATCTGAATAATAAGTCCTTAATTATTATTATTTAATTCGTACAAGTCAAATATAATTTTATATTGTATGTTGGATTTAATAATTTTTGCTAACTGAATGAATAGTTAAGTTCAAGTGGGTTACTCTTAAAGTTAAATGGTTGTGAAAAATGAGGTATTGGACCTCATTTCTGTAAACTGAGCTCATAAATATTTTTATTAAATATTTATGAAGTTACTTTATAGGTATATTGAAGTTCGATCCGGGAATTTTAATGTTTGACTAGTTAATTAAAGAATAAGGACTAAATTGTAAAAGACGTAAATTTTCATCACTATTGATTATTATTAAATAAAGTGCATAATTAAAGTTTATGTAAGGATTTATATGGAAAATATATCATTTATATTAAATTGGTACGGTTAGTGGAAGATTTTATTACATATTATGCATTAAGTTAAAAATAATTTTAATAAGAAAAATCATAAAATGAAAATATCATCATCTTCATTAGTGAGTTTAGCACCAAAAAACAAAATAAAAACCTCCATTAGAAAAGCTTAAGGTTCATCCAAGCTAAAGTTTATGCATGTACGTAATTTTCCTACTTGTTCCTCGTAAATTTTATGTTTTTGATATCGTTGTAGCTTAATCTAGCTAACATAGGGACTATTTTGTAAAACTATTGAATATTTTAGCACTTTCCATTAATGAATTTAAGTTGTTCTTGAAGTTATTTGGAAGATTCATCATCTTTGTTGTTGTTTAGGATTATTTTGTAAAGGAATTTTTATTATTTTTGAACCTAGGGACTAATATGAAAGTTTATAAAATTCAGCATGTAAATTTGTGAAATTTCAAATGTTTAAAGGCTGATTAGGGGTGATTTTAAAATCATTTTTAAGTATTAGGGGTTAAATGTGAAAATTTAAATAGTTTCAGTTTTAGGGACTAAATTGAACGAAGTGTAAATGTTTAGGAAACATTTGTAAAATAAATTTTATAAGTCATTTGCATAAAAATGAATTTGATAATGTATTTGGATTTGATAAATTGAATTTAATCATTATATAGATCAAGAATTGAATCGTAAGGAGGATAAAAGGGGAAAAGGGAAAATCGTGGATTAGTCCCTATGAGTCAACCGTTAGCATATACTAGGTAAGTTCATAGAATAGATGAATATATATATATATATATATATATATAACCTATGCTATTCTGGATTAGTTTTAATTGTATTGGGGTTGAATATTTGATATTGGATTGAAATTATAAATTGTTTACAATTAAGTACAAGGTGATAGAGTACTTATTTTGGAAGTTGATGAATATTTGTGAAACATGAGTTATATGATCTCGAAATTGAATGTAAATGATTTATAGCATGTGTACGAATATTAAGGAAGTGCCTTTGAATTATTAAATGTGGTAAAATCTGTTAAAATTCCCGTTTGAACGTAGTAAATGATTAGGATACGATTGGCATGCCAATAGGGTTTGAACGCGCGCTTGTACAGGTTTGCACTTCGATGCCTCTATTTACACTTTAGTGCCTCTATTAGCATTTCGATGCTCTCTGGTGTAATATGGGTACTCGAGTCATGTTACCATAGTTTATCAGGCTATGAAAATTTGTATTTAATTGTATATTGATTTGATATTTTTGGTGATTATCCATTAGAAAGTTTGTATCAAAATATAATCAAGCATGAATATTCATTTTGGTATGGATGCAATGAAATGTATGTATGTGAATGATTTTAATTGAATCATTAACGAACATGAAGTATATGATGAGCTATTTTGGTACTAATTCCATGTGTTTTCGTAAATGTTTGTCAGGTTTAGTTATTCTAAGTGATTTTAAATTTTGAATGTTAATTGAGGTAAGTTAATTTGAATATTAGCTATGAACTTACTAAGCTATTTAAGCTTACTTGGGTTGCTTTTTTTTTTGTAGTTAACATTTTGCGAAACTGGTCGGACGGATCAACTTCAAGGCTCACACTATCAAGCTTTTGTCTCGATAGATTTTGATTTATTATTTCAGTTTTGTGGCATGTATATAGGGTTTTGAAGTTGATGAATTTAAATTTCTAGTTGGATTTGTAATGTGGTTAAAGTTGGTGGATAATGTTAAAATTTCATATTTCATGAATAACTTGTGATGAATGGGTGAAACTAATTTGGAACATCATTTTAATTATATTTTAGGAGATAATGATTTGTGTTATTTGGTTTGTAAATCTGATTTTGGTATTTGGTATCATGGAATTGGTAACTTGTCATTGGATGTCTATAACAGCCCGTTTTTGGTCAAATTGGAACAGTGATTTTGAGACCAAAAATTTGAGTTCAAAATATTTATTTTTTATTATTTTAATGTTTACAGTATGATATTATGTTGGTGTGAAAATTTTGTTAGGAAATTTTATCGTTTGATTGGTTTGATAAAAAGGACTAAATCGTGTAAAGCGTAAAACTTGAGTTCTAATAGCTAAAGATGTCTAATAGATACAGAACCTTAAATTAAAGGTCCTTATGTTGTAATTAGACCATTAATAGCATGAGTGGACATATATGGACATATATTAAGGTGTTTTAAATGGTTTAATGTTAAGGTTAATTTGGTAATTGTTAAAATACATGCTAATTTAATAAAACAAAAGCATAAAGATGAGTTTCATTCATCTTCTCAACCGTACATAGCAAAGAAGAAAGCCATTTCTGGGCTTGAAACATTCAGCTACTTCAAGGTTCAATTGTAAGTCCATTTTTGCTCGGTTTTTAATGATTTCTATGTTTTTGTGATCGTCGCATCTAGTACTAGCTAGCCCAGGGACTATTTTGCAAAACTGCTAAAGATTTTGAATGATGCCGTTGATGAGTAAATGTGTGTTTGGATGTTTGATGATGGATTATGAATATTTGTTATGAATTAAGCAAGTTTTGTTAAGTGATTTTTAGTAAAAATGCAAATTAGGGGTTAAATTGTGAAATGTGTAAATTTAGTGGTTAAAATGTGAAATAAATGAAAAATATGGGCTGATATGTGTATTAGGGAAATTCGGCTAGCATGTGAGTAGATTAAATTGCATTAAGTTGTGATTTTGTGTAATAAGGACTAAATTGTAAAAATGTAAAAGTTTAGGGAAATTAGCTCAAATGTATATTTTGGATTGAATTGAATAAATAGATGATTAAATAAGTCAAATTTGAATATATTTAGATCAAGAAAGGAGAAATACGGACTTAGATCAGGGAAAGAACAAAGTTACGAAATAGTTGACTCGATTCACCGTTTAAGCAGCCGAGGTAAGTTCGTATGTTATAATTTCATTTCAAATGTATTCTATATGCTTTGATATAGCATAAATTGCGATTATGTGACTACAAAAAAGTTTGGAAATGATTCAACGATAATTCGACAGTTGAAATCCCGGTTGAACCTTAGGAATAGTTTAGGATACTAGTGACATGTCATTAGGGGACACTGTGAGTTGGCTTCGGGCCATGATATTAGCACTTCGGGTGCGAGATATACCGATTTGGCTTCGGGCCATGCATATCGGCTGATTTGGCTTCGGGCCATGGTATATGTACTTATCGTGTGAGACCCTTGAGTATCCGACTTCTATTCCGAATGGTTTAACGAGTAAATGAAAGACGAGAATGTGTATGAGATTGTTAGAAGTTGGTATAGGTATGTGCATAAACCATATTAGTTTTGAATCGAAGAAATGATAAAGAAAGTATATAATTTTGTGAATGAGTAATGGAAAGGTTTGTTAGTTGATGTGAATTCATGTATCTATAATCAATTGTTGAATTATGTGTTATGATTTTATCAAGTTTATTTCATACGAGCTTACTAAGCTTTATAGCTTACTTTGTGTATTTTCCTGTGTTTTATAGTGTTATCAAAGCTAGCTCAGATTCGGGGATCGTCGGAGATCGTTTCACACTACCACCTATCACTTGGTACCTTTAAACTTTGGTATTTTAAGTATATGGCATGTATAGGTATTTTGATTCATTTTGATTATGGGTTGATAGTGATTTTGGTTATTTGTAATGACTTGTAATGACATATGTTTTGGTTTGTAAATATGGCCATGAGTGTTGACTTAATTTGGTGGATTTGGTTATGTGCATATATGTGCATATATGGTTATTATTTTGAGTTCATGGATGGATATGTGAATGGCTTATATTATGAGAATTGTGAGTATTGATTTAGTAAATGTTAAATGGTTGATATTAGATATGAATTATGCATGCGAATTGGTGTAAATTGATGTATGTTTGGTAAATGTTTAGTTTGTTGATTTGTATATGTGTTTTGGTATGTTTTAATTAAGTAAGACTTGAGGTATAAGCATGTTGGTTGTTAGTAATGGAAATGGTATGAATTAGCCTTGATTGTGTCTAAATTAGATGTTCATTTATACTATGAATTGGTGCCATTTTTGTTGTATAGGTGAACATAAGTTTGGGTGGCAAATTGGCTTGGTAAATAGCCTATTTTTGTCCATACGGGCAGAGACACCGGCGTGTGTCTCAACCGTGTGTGACACACGGTTATGTTACACGGCCGCATGTCCCCTGGTGTGGTTTTGGAAATCAAGTCAGTATGCTCCACACGGTCTCACACATGGGCGTGTGATAGGCCGTGTGGCATAAGTCAATATACCCTATAATATAGATACGGCTTAGCACACGGGTGTGTGACTTGGCCGTGTTGCATAAGTCAGTATACCCTACAAGTTTGGCACGGCCTAGCCCACGGCCTGGCACACGGGCGTGTGTGGCCATTTTGAAGGGCACACGAGCGTGTGGTTTGCCATGTGACCCAAGTCAGTAAGCTCACTTGTTTGGACACATGGTAGGACACGGGCTGGGACACGGCCATGTGCTCCCATTTCGAATGTCCACACGGCCTGACCACACGGGCGTGTGTCCCCTATTTTGAGAAAAACTTTCAAAGTTTCATGAAAGTTTCTTAAGTTATTGGTTTAGTCTCGAACCACTCCTAAAGCATGTTTAGGGCCTCGTAGGCTCGTAATAGGGACATTGTGCTTGAATTTGAATAAAGTTTGCATGAAATGTAAATTTATATGTGAATCTAATGGTTGAATGTTCTATAAGTCCGGTAATGCTCCCGTAATCCTATTCTGGCATTAAATACAGGTGAGGAGTGTTACATTTATTGGTATCAGAGCTACGGTTTAGTCAATTCTAGGACTAACGTAGCGTGTGTGAGAGTCTAGCTATACATGCCATATATAAACTGTGATAGTGTGATGACTCTTAACATTTTAAAATGTGCTTTCATATAGTAAATGGATCCCAATCGAGCTTTCGCTGATGAGGTTGAAAGTAATGCGCCCGCTCTCGCTCAAGGGACAGCACCGTCTGATTCTAGACCTGTAACGGGCAGCCAGTTTGGAGAGGCTAAAGAAGCCTTCTTCTAAATGATGAATGAGTGGTTCACACAATATATCTGAATGAACCCCACTGCTCAACAACCTCCACCCCCTCCTAATCCCCAATCGGTTCCAGTAGCTCATCAAGGAGTCGAGCTTTTAAGATTGAATAAGCCTCCAGTTGATAAGATCCATAAACACGGGGCTGAAGAGTTCAGAGCTAATGTTGATGATGATCCTGAGAGAGCTGAGTTTTGGCTTGAAAATACGATTAGAGTGTTTGATGAGCTTTCTTGCACACCGGTTGAATGTTTAAAATGTGCTATATCACTTCTAAGGGACACCGTATATCAGTGGTGGAATATGTTGGTATCAGTGGTGCCGAGAGAGAGAGTCACCTGGGAGTTCTTTCAGATCGAGTTCCAGAAGAAATACATAAACCAACGGTTTTTGGATCAAAATCACAAAGAATTTTTAGAATTGAAACAAGGCCGTATGACAGTAACCGAGTACGAGAGAAAATTTGTGTAGTTGAGTAAATATGCTCGAGAATATGTTTCTACCGAAGAGATTATATGCAAGCGGTTTGTTGATGGGTTGAATGAAGATATTAAAATTCTGGTCGGAATTTTAGATCTGAAAGATTTTGTTGTGTTAGTCGACCGGGCTTGCAAAGCTGAAGACATTAGCTGAGAAAAGAGGAAAGTTGATTCAGAGGCTAGAGATTCGAAGAAAAGACCGATGAATAAATCTTATCATTCTTCATCAAAGAAATCCTGAGATTCGTATAGTCTATCAAATGCATCAGTGGGATACCAGAATAGGGATCGTGGAAATCAACATGTGAATTCTAAAGCTCAAGCTACTTCTGTCTCGAGTGTTGGCAGTGAAAGAAATAACAAACCCGAGTGCCAACAATGTGGGAGACTACATTTTGGAGACTGCTGGAATAAGGGTAGTAAAGCTTGTTTCAAATGTGGCTCACCAGATCACTTTATTCGAGATTGCCCAGAGTTATCCGAGAAAGATAAATTTCAAAATGCAAGATCGAGTAATACGACCGCGAGAGGGAGACCACTGAGAAATACGGGGAATGTGTCCAGTCGTAGAGGTGTGACTAGGGATTCAACTGTGAGATCCGAAGCTAGAGCACCAGTTAGAGCTTACGCTATTCGCGCTCACGAAGAGGCGTCGTCCCCAGATGTTATTACCGGTACCTTTTCTCTTTACGATACTAATGTGATTGCTTTAATCGATCCTGGATCGACACATTCGTATGTTTGTGAGAATTTAGTGTATAGTAAGAAATTGCCTGTTGAGTCTACAAAATTTGTAATTAAAGTAACGAACCCCTTAGGCAAGTATGTTTTAGTTGACAAAATATGCAAGAATTGTCCTTTAAAGGCCCGGGGTCACTGTTTTCCGGCTGACTTGATGCTTTTACCATTTGTTGAGTTTGATGTGATTTTGGATATGGATTGGTTGACTCTACATGATGCCATTGTGAACTGTAGACGAAAGATTATAGAATTGAAATGTCAGAAAAATTAAATTTTTCGGATTGAATCTGATGAGTCGAGTGGGTTGCCTATAGCGATTTTGTTGTTGTCGGCTCAGAGATATGTGAGAAAAGGTTGCGATGCGTATCTAGTGTAACACCCCAAACCCAGCCCAAACGCTACAACCGGATCTGGTATGTCACTTAAGAGATTTTACATAACATGTCACATTTTGGAAAACAATTACTAGGTTTACACCTTTATTTCGAAAGCTTAATAATTCATTAAAGTATAAAATATTAAGTAACCAATTATCTTGGTAGATTTTAAATAAAAATCAAAATTTCATGCAGGTCTTAACTTAATTGAAAACGTAAAACTTAAAACCCAAGAATAAAAGCCCAACAAAATCCAAGACATAAATGGTAGTCTAGTGGCCCATGGCCTTATTACAAGGAAATTTGAACCCATTAATTAATTGAAAATAAAAAAATTTAGACTAAGTCTTTTGTTGAATTCCCAAAGCTCATCGCATGGCCACCTTGCTCTCCTCTCCGGCCTGGTCCGATGCCCTAAGTGTCACCCGAGATGGTTAAAATTAAAGGGTGAGTCGCGAGACTCAGTGTGCAACCCTCATGCACCATTAGATTTGGGCTTTAGCCCCATAAAAATGTAATAATCAAAATATAAGTAACAAAAATAATATGCAAAGCCCAACCCATATCCTAGGTGTCCATCCGCTACATGCCCCCGTACCAGCCATTCACACTATTGGGGATTTCTATAATCAACCCACACCGCTACACGCCTTGATGGCGCGTCGTGCCGCTCATCATCGATCATGGTCAGAGCCACAACAATGCATCACGGCAGAAGCTGCTACAACAGATCACGGTAAGGAACCGCTACAACAGATCACGATAAAAACCGCTACAACATATAACTTCCTCCTTTCATCAAACCCAACCCATGCAATCACATAAAATCAATATACTTATAACATTTAATCAGATCATTTACTAACCTGGTGATTTGCTTTACCCTCTTTGGGTTCCCGTCAATATGCGGGGGTTTCGACATTTAACAAAACATGTAATACTTATTTTCATATATTAATCAAACAGATCTAGATGGTGTGGAGAATTACAAACCTGATATTGCGAAATCCAATATTCTTAGTCGATGTCTTTGCTATCTGGATCTATTATCCTCAATCTATAGCCTTGCTTAAAAGCCGAAACAATTGCGAAAATAGGCCTCTCCTATATTTGGCCATGGTTTGTATTCTACCCGATTTTATATATATAAATAAACAAATCCTCTTACCTTGAAATCCCGAAAGTAACACGATTCTATAACTTAGAGATCTATGCGATTGGCCTCCTTCTTCAAATCCCGGAATGCCGAAAAGAAGAGTGAAATAAGAGATTAGTTTCTAATAGCCATTCGACTAAGGACTTTTGAAAAGCCAGAAGAACATTGAAATCCCGAAATCAATACTTACCTATTGTTTCCTTCAAGATTCGGCACAAGCAAACTCCTTTGAAGAGAATTCGGCAACTTCAGGAAGTGAGATCTAAGAATTTCGGCTTTTAGAAGATGTACGAATTGAAGAGATGGCTAAGAGAGATTCGGCCAATGAATATTAAGGAGAAGAATAGAATAATAGAGATGTGATTTTGGCTTTTAGGGATTAAAAGAAGAATAACAATAGAGGTTAAAAGATTCGGCCAACCAGGAAATTTTAGAGAGGAAGAAAGGGTGAAGAAGATGGTGATTTTCGGCTTTTGAGAGGAAGAAGATGAGAAAAGAAAATAAACCCCCTCTTTATATAGAAAACTGATTCCTCCCTTTAGCAGAGATTGATTTTCGGCCAACACTGCCAAACATAATAGCTCCTATCCCTTTTCCCTTATCTTAATCTGTTATCTCCTCAAAAATAACCTTTATCTCCTTATTATCCTTAAAGACTAAATCCCTAAATAATAGCCTTTATCTGCTTATTATCCACATGAAATAAATATAATAAGATTCCCCCAAAAATAGCCTTGTGCCGTCCCTCCCTTACTCAATTAAGTGCCGAAATCTAGCCCTATAACTTGGGCTTCAAGCAACCAAAAATTTGGGCCTTCCTCATGCACTAGTGACGCCACTTATAGCTCACCCATCGTGTTCCCTATTTCTGCTGGGCCACGAGCCCAATATGTCAATTAAACTACTACAACTTCAATTTAAGCCCTTAGAGTGTCTAAACAAAATATTTAAAACAAGGCCTCAGCCCAATTTGAGCCCCAATTGTACCTCAAATTCTCAAATTAATATTTTAAGCATCCAAACACATAAAATGCATAGACCCAATTATTCAGGATGTTACAGTTCTACCTCTCTTAAAGAAATTTAGTCCTCGAAATTTCCAACTAACTAGTAATCGTACTACCTAAGTCGCACCACTATGTTTTCGCTGCGCACTCTAATTTCTAAAGCCAAAAAAATAAAATAAAAATAAACACTTAGTATACTATGGTAGGGTACGCACCATTGTTCGCATCTGGGGCGTCTTCTTCCCCTTGGCGATGTGCTGCATAGACCAACGCTGGGTTGCCTCGCCAAGATAACCTCGCACCTCTACCGGTGCTCCACGACGTGCATTCACTACCATTATCGCCCGGCTTGTGCGCGGCCTCTTGGTGGTTGTTGATCACCTCTCCCAGCCTGATCAGAACCTTGTCCCGCGGGCTGTACCCGATCCATCTGAGGACAGTCCTTAATCAGATGTCCTGTGGATCCACACCTAAAGCATCCACCAGTTTTCATTCTGCACTCCCCATAATGCGTCCTCCCACATGTAGGACATGCTCGATTCTGACCCGTCGGAGCACGAGCTGGCCCATCAGTCCTAGGCCTTTTCTGATAATTCCCAGATGCTCCTGACTGCTCGAAACTTCTCTTACTCTTACTCCTATCCTTATCCCTTTCTTGTCTCTCGACCCGTTTCACTTCCTCAGCTATTTTAACCTTATCTACCAAAACAGCAAAAACTCTCTCCCGTTGCGGTGCTATCAGAACCCTTAACTCATTTCACAGCCCGTCTTCGAACCGTACACAACGTTCATACTCCATTGCTACCATTCCCCGAGCGTAGCGGCTCAAGCGCAGAAACTCTGCCTCGTACTCAGCCACAGACTTACTTTCCTGCACCAGATTCAAGAATGCCTTCCTCTGTGCATCCACGTAGCTGGCCCCAACATACTTCCCTTGAAATGATTTTTTAAAGAAATCCCGACCAATACAAATCTGCAGCGAAAGACCCTCTTTCACCGTGAGCCACCATCGATAGGCCTCGTCTCGAAGAAGAGACACGACCCCTTTCAACTTTTCCTCTACCATGAAGTCTAAGTCATCCATTATGCGCTCAGTCGCTTCCATCCAATACTCAGATGTGTTAGGGGCTACACCAGAAACTCCTCTAAACACTTCTGCCCCATTGGCCTTAAGCCGCTCCGGTACAGATTTCTGGGCTCCTGTGTCCATTCCTACTCCAGCAACCCTCTCTAAAACCCTCAACATCGCCTGAGATATAGCATCATCTCCGGGTGCCTCATCCTGAAATTCTCCTTCTACAGCTGGCAGTTCTGGCATCTCGTTTCCTGATCCGTGGCCAGACCCTACTGGCTTTGACGTGGTCATTCTACCCCTACCGCGTCCACGCGGTGGACTTCCTCGACCCCTTGAACTCATTCCTCCGATTGGCGTTTATCTGATTAAGAATTTTATGGATTATTAGTTTTCTTTCACTAGTTAACCACTAACAGTCTTAGGAATAATAGTTTTAAGAGTGGTTCTTCGAATTCGCATTCATAATCTGAAGATCAAGTTTGTAACCTCTAACTAAAATAAAACACATACATCATACAAAAATCATCCAAGCACTTACATTCTTCACGTAAAGGTGTTTTCGTTGATTCACTACCCATGGGTATTTTCGTAATTTCATCCTACAGGGGTATTATCATAATTTTTCATAATAAAGTTCCTTGTTGATTTCGTGAAGTGAGGGTATTCTGGTAATTTTACAATCCGGGGGTATTTTGGTAATTTTGAAATTCGAGGGTATTTCGGTAATTTTGAAATCCGGGGGTATTTCGGTAATTTTGAAATCTGGGGGTATTTCGGTAATTTTGCAATTAGGGGTAATTTAGTAATTTTGCAAATCAGGGGTAATTTGGTAATTGTACAAACCAGGGGTATTTTGGTCATTTGACAAAACGAGGGTAGGTTGGTAATTTTTTCTAACCAGGGATATTTCGATGTTGTTGTTGTTGTTGTTTTTTTTTCAAACAGGGTGGCTAGTCCCTTTGGGTTTTAATTATAAGGTTTAGCCCATCAACAAGTCCTCGTAACTAGGGTGAATAGTCACCACGCACCATGTAGGATTCCAGCGAAGAGGAGGTGAGTCACTAGGACTGTTTAAATACTGTGCTCTTCTTAGGATCCAATCCTAGACATGCGTATGCTGTTACCACACCCTAGTCTTGCGTGTTCGTTCACGGGTTTGTTTAGTGAAGTTAAGTCTTATGAGATTTTAAGAGTTGTTTCACTAGGCCTAAAGTCCATCAAGTTCTAATCTAACTAATCTCACGTCCCATAAAGCCCATCAAGCCCACATATATTATATCACACAATGGTTCGAATACTTACCAGCGGACTTGGGCGGAGACGCAGTGCCATCTTTGAGCTAATAGACTGTATAAATATGCATGTTTCAAAACCCAACTTTAGAAAATGTTTTGAGCCCAAAAACCCCAGAGTGAGTTTTGAACTGGCTCGATACCAATTTGTAACATCCCAAACCCGCCCAAACGCTACAACCGGATCGGTATGTCACTTAAGAGATTTTACATAACATGTCGCATTTTGGAAAACAATTACTAGGTTTACACCTTTATTTCAAAGCTTAATAATTCATTAAAGTATAAAATATTAAGTAACCAATTATCTTGGTAGATTTTAAATAAAAACCGAAATTTCATGCAGTCTTAACTTAATTGAAAACGTAAAACTTAAAACCCAGTAATAAAAGCCCAACAAAATCCCAAGACATAAATGGTAGTCTAGTGGCCCATGGCCTTATTACAAGGAAATTTGAACCCATTAATTAATTGAAAATAAAAAAATAGACTAAGTCTTTTCTTTGAATTCTCAAAGCTCGTCGCATGGCCACCTTGCTCTCCTCCAGCCTGGTCCGACACCCTAAGTGTCACCGAGATGGTTAAAATTAAAGGGTGAGTCGCGAGACTCGGTGCAGCAACCCTCATGCACCATTAGATTTGGGCTTTAGCCCCATAAAACAGAATAATCAAAATATAAGTAACAAAAATAATATGCAAAGCCCAACCCATATCCTAGGTGTCCATCCGCTACACGCCCCCGTACCAGCCATTCACACCATTAGGGATTTCTACAATCAACCCACACCGCTACACGCCTTGATGGCAGTCGTGCTGCTCATCATCAGATCAAGGCCGTAGCCACTACAACAGATCACGGTAGAAGCCGCTACAACAGATCACGGTAAGGAACCGCTACAACAGATCACAGTAAAAACCGCTTCAACATATAACTTCCTCCTTTCATCAAACCCAACCCATGCAATCACATAAAATCAGTATACTTATAACATTTAATCAAATCATTTACTAACCTAGTGATTTGCTTTACCCTCTTTGGGTTCCCGTCAATATGCGGGGGTTTCGGCATTTAACAAAACATGTAATACTTATTTTCATATATTAATCAAACAATCTAGATGGTGTGGAGAATTACACACCTGATATTGCGAAATCCAATATTCTTAGTCGATGTCCTTGCTATCTGGATCTATTATCCTCAATCTATAGCCTTGCTTAAAAGCCGAAACAATTGCAAAAATAGGCCTCTCCTATATTCGACCATGGTTAGTATTCTACCCGATTATATATATATAAATAAACAAATCCTCTTACCTTGAAATCCCAAAAGTAACACGATTCTATAACTTAGAGATCTATGCGATTGGCCTCCTTCTTCAAATCCGGAATGCCAGAAAAGAAGAGTGAAATAAGAGATTAGTTTCTAATAGCCATTCGACTAAGGACTTTGAAAAGCCGGAAGAACATTGAAATCCCGAAATCAATACTTACCTATTATTTCCTTCAAGATTCGGCACAAGCAAACTCCTTTGAAGAGAATTCGGCAACTTCAGGAAGTGAGATCTAAGAATTTCGGCTTTTAGAAGATGTACGAATTGAAGAGATGGCTAAGAGACATTCGGCCAATGAATATTAAGGAGAAGAATAGAATAATAGAGATGTGATTTCGACTTTTAGGGATTAAAAGAATAATAACAATAGAGGTTAAAAGATTCGGCCAACCAGGAAATTTTAGAGAGGAAGAAAGGGTGAAGAAGCTGGTGATTTTCGGCTTTTGAGGGGAAGAAGATGAGAAAAGAAAATAAAAGAGAGGCTTCAAAATTTCGGCACACCCCCTCTTTATATAGAAAACTGATTCCTCCCTTTAGCAGAGATTGATTTTCGGCCAACACTGCCACACATGATAGCTCCTATCCCTTTTCCCTTATCTTAATCTGTTATCTCCTCAAAAATAGCCTTTATCTGCTTATTATCCTTAAAGACTAAATCCTTAAATAATAGCCTTTATCTGCTTATTATCCACATGAAATAAATATAATAAGATTCCCAAAAAAAATAACCTTGTGCCGTCCCCCCTTACTCAATTAAGTGCCGAAATCTAGCCCTATAACTTGGGCTTCAAGTAACCAAAAATTTGGGCCTTCCTCATGCACTAGTGACGCCACTTATAGCTCACCTTACTGTGCCCCTAGCTGTTGGGCCACGAGCCCAATATGTCAATTAAACTACTACAACTTCAATTTAAGCCCTTAGAGTGTCTAAACAAAATATTTAAAACAAGGCCTCAGCCCAATTTGAGCCCCAATTGTACCTCAAATTATCAAATTAATATTTTAAGCATCCAAACACATAAAATGCACAGACCCAATTATTCAGGATGTTACATCTAGCATATGTTTTAGATACCAAAGTATCTGAAAAGAAGATTGAATCAGTGCCTATAGTTTGTGAATATCCGGATGTATTTCCAAAAGAATTGCCTGGGTTGCCACCAGTCAGAGAGGTTGAGTTTGCTATTGAGTTAGTACCGGGAACTTCACCGATATCTATAGCTCCATATAGAATGGCTCCGACCTAGTTGAAAGAGTTGAAAGCTCAGTTGCAAGAGTTAACAGATAGAGGTTTTGCACGATCGAGTTTTTCACCCTGGGGTACGCCAGTATTGTTTGTTAAGAAGAAAGATGGGTCAATGAGAATGTGTATTGATTATCGTCAGCTGAACAAGGTTACGATAAAGAATAAGTATCCATTGCCGAGAATAGACGATTTGTTTGATCAGTTGAAAGGTGCAACAGTGTTTTCAAAGATTGATTTGAGATCTGGTTATTATCAGTTGCGAGTTAAAGACTCAGATGTGCTGAAAACTGCATTCAGAATGAGGTACGAACATTATGAATTCCTTGTTATGCCTTTTGGACTAACTAATAATCCTGCCATTTTTATGGATTTGATGAATCAGATATTTAGACCGTATTTAGACAGATTTGTTGTTGTGTTCATTGACGACATTCTGATCTATTCTCGAGATGAGTCTGAGCATGTTGAGCATTTGAGGATTGTGTTGCAGACCTTGAGAGATAAGCAATTATATGCTAAATTCAGCAAATGTGAGTTCTGGCTCCGAAAAGTTGGATTTTTAGGGCACATTATTTCAGCGAAAGGTATAAGAGTTGATCCGAGCAAGATTTCTGCAGTTATTGAATGGAAACCACCTACAAATGTATTTGAGGTCAAAAGCTTTCTAGGATTGGCTAGTTAATATCAACGTTTTGTAAAAGGATTCTCGATGATTGCTACACTGATGACCAGACTGCTACAGAAAGATGTCAAGTTTGAATGGTCCGAGAAATTCAACAAAGTTTCGATCAATTGAAAGCATTGTTAACTGAGGCACTAGTGTAACATCCCAAATATGGGGTTATTTGGAATTTGATTATTTTTATATTGTTAATGGAAGAATAGAACTAATTTAAGGCTTTGTGTTGGCTCGATTTGGTGGGAAATTTTAGTTTTTAACTTTTAAAAGAAGGGAGCCTTGGTAAGTGGGTGTTATAAGAATAAATATGGGTAATTTAGCACTAAAAAGCCCTTGGTAAAGTGGCAAAAAGAAGCCCACTTAAGAGCTACATGTGACGCCACCAAGGAGCAAGGGAGAGCTTGTGTTCGAGTCACGAAAATTCCCCCTTTTTGTTCTTTTTTTTGGACGGCAAAAGGGAGAGAGATTTTCTCTCCTTAATTCTTTTTATTATCTATTTAGATAATAGGATATTGTGAGCATTTTAATTGGTTTTTAATTCCTTAATGCTAAGGATAATTAGGATTATTAAAAGAAATTATTTGGATTATTAATTAGATATTATGGGATTTCTTTTGATTAAATCCATGAGAAAAAGAAGGCATTAGTTAGTTCAAATTCGTTTGAATTAAGGAGTTGATTGGAAGTTGAACTCCTCAAGTGTGTGGACGGCAAGCATTAGGGGGAGGGGGTGCCGAATTTCTTTATAAGCACCCATCCATCAATTGGTTTTCTTTTTTCTCACTTTTGCTAGTTACCGAAATCCTCAACCTCTCCTTGTTCTTCTTTTATTTTTTTTCCTTCTCCTAAAAGACCTTAGCCGAATTCCCTATACATCAACCTCTCCTCTATCTTCTTTCTTTCCTCTTCTAAAAACTCCTAGCCGAAACTTTTATTTTTTTTCTATTAAACTCACCATTGGCGGAATACACCCCATTGGTTTACCGAAAACTCTCTTCCTCTACTCTATGGTCTTGGCCGAATACTAAGGGTGACCCAAGTCTCTCTGGGATTCTTCTTCCAATCGGTTTAAGAAGGTAAGGGACACTAGCCGAAATTCCAGAGTCCTCTTTTTAGTCTCTTGCCGATTCCCATTAAGGGGGTAGGTGCCGATTTCAATAGTGGTTAATAGGGCTTCTAAACGGTTGTGATAAGCGATTCTTTTTATAGGTACTTCGGATTCGGGAAGCAATCAACCCAAGCTATAATCTTTGGTGACCGGTTTGTTAAGGTGGTGAGATCGATTTTCTTTATTTTTGATATCCATTTAAGCCGAAGGCTACTAACTTGGTTAAGTGCCGGTTATAGGGTGGTGAAGTAAAGAGCTAGTACTTAAGGTATTCAGGTAAGATTTCGGGTTCATAAGGAACCCCTCCTAATATTTTGGCTTTGGCCGAATGGCCTGGGATACTAACCCTTATGAATGGCCGAATATAGGGGCAAGGACATTAAGTGTGGCCGACTTCTTCATTTGGGATTTAGATTATTCGTGGTGACAGGTGTGTACATACACACTTATAATAGTTAATAAAGTGTATTAAGTGTATGTTATGTGTAAATCTGCTCTATGTAGATATGGCATTAGTACCTTAATGGTACAAGCGAGGATCCCGGTAAGTCTCTATTTGTATGAGATTGATAATAATGCTTTTGGGAAGCATGGATTATTTGATACATGTGATATATGTATGTTCTGTTATTAATCGCTTGACATGGGTTGATGAGAGGAGGGGCGGTGATGATATCGTGGTCGACGAGCACCGGTGTTTTGGTAACACATCGTGACTATATGTCACCAGAGGTTTGGTACCTCCAGAGGTTTGGTACCTCATAGCGACTTGTCCCGTGGTTAACACCACCGTGGGTTGGCCCCACTTGAGCTATGGGATCGTCGCCGGTGATTTGGTATCACACGATGGGTTGGCCCCATCACCCGATTTGTGTCTACGGACACAGTGCTTTGGTAGCACATTGTGACTATATGTCACCAAAGTGGTTTGGCACCACCAGTGTTTTGGTAACACATCGTGACTACGGTCACAAAGTGGTTTGGTACCACATGGGGTAGACAAAGGTGTTTGGTTGGCTAGGTTGGGTACACGATACTCGCTTAATTAATCTGTTATATGTTGTGTATGAAATGTTGTATTAACTGGGGAAGGGTTACATATCGAGTCTTGGTGACTCACCTTCTCCTTTAACATTTTTAAGGTGACTCGTAGATGGCGGTGGAGGAGCTAGGTTGGACTCGAGGTGGCCATGCAAAGTGGATTTAAATTTATAGAACTTTATATTTGCTTATTTTTACTCTGGTTGTAATAAGGCCTCCATAAACTATATTTGTGTTATTTTCTTTTATGTTGGACATTTGCTTAAACTATACTATTAAATTGAACTGAAATCACATGTTTTCTTAAGTAACACGAAGAAGTTTAATCGTGCCATCGGGCACACATGAAACTGGTATAACAAACGGACTTAATTAAAATTCCAAATTAAATCTAAGGGTAGCTTTGACAAGACAACCGAAAACGAGGAGTTTTCAATGGAAATTAAATGTTTTTCGAAATGGTGTTCACAAGGTTTTACTCCGTAACAAATCAAATTCGGTCGTAGTGTTTGGGCCGGGTTTGGGTTGTTACAACTAGTGTTAGTTTAACCTGAGTCGGGTAAAGAATTTGTAATTTACAGCGATGCATCATTGAATGGTTTGGGTTGCGTATTGATGCAAGAGGGAAAAGTTGTAGCTTATGCCTCCAGACAGTTGAAACCGCACGAAAAGAACTATCCGACGCATTATTTAGAGTTGGCTGCTATTGTATTTGCATTGAAAATTTGGCGTCATCATTTGTTCGGTGAAAAATGCCACATCTTTACTAATCATAAAAGCATAAAGTATATTATGACTCAGAAAGATTTGAATTTGCGACAACGGAGATGGCTCGAGCTACTAAAAGACTATGAGTTAGTGATTGATTATCACCCGGGGAAAGCGAATGTAGTCGCGAATGTTTTAAGTAGAAAATCGTTGTTTGCCTTGAGAGCAATGAATACCCAATTGACATTATCTGATGATGGTTCGATTTTAGCTGAGTTAAAAGCTAAACCAATATTTCTTCAGCAAATTTGCAAAGCTCAGAAATGTGATAGTGAATTGCAAGCTAAAAGAGTGCAATGTGAGTCGACTAGTGATTCAGAGTACCAAATTGGATCCAGTGATTGTTTGATGTTCTGAGATAGAATCTATGTACCGAAAAATTCGGAGTTGGTTCAAATTTTTTTCCATGAGGCACATAATGGTCGTTTATCCATTCATCCTAGAAGTACTAAAATGTACAATGATTTGAAACAACTATATTGGTGGTCGGGTATGAAATGAGACATTTCTGAATTTGTAGCGAAATGTTTAGTGTGTCAGCAAGTCAAAGCTGAACATCAAGTGCCATCGGGTTTGCTTCAGCCTGTGATGATACCAGAGTGGAAATGGGACAGAGTTAGGATGGATTTCGTATCGGGATTACCTTTGTCTCTGAAAAAGAAAGATGCTATTCGGGTTATCGTTGATCGATTAACAAAATCAGCACATTTCATTTCGGTACGTACTGACTATTCACTCGATAGGTTAGCTGAATTGTACATTGGTAAGATCGTTAGATTGCATGGGGTGCCAGTTTTGATTATTTCGGATAGAGATATAAGGTTTACGTCACGGTTTTGGAAGAAATTGCAAGAAGCTCTAAGTACAAAGTTGAATTTCAGTACAGATTTTCATCCGCAAACCAATGGACAGTCTGAGCAAGTAATTCAGATCCTCAAATTTATGCTCCGATGTTGTGTTTTAGAGTTCGAAGGCAACTAGGAGAAATATTTGACGCTGGTTAAATTTTCGTATAATAACAGCTTTCAATCGAGTATAAAGATGGCACTGTACGAAGCATTGTATGGTCGTAAATGCCGAACTCCATTGTACTGGACTGAGCTTAGCGAAAAATAGATTCACGGGGTTGATTTGGTTAGAGAAACCGAAGAGAAAGTGAAAATAATTCGAGATTGTTTGAAAGTAGCTTCAGATCGTCAGAAATCGTACGCTGATTTGAAATGAAAAGACATTAAATTTCAAATCGGTGACAATGTGTTTTTAAAAGTATCTCCGTGGAAGAAAATACTTTAATTTGGTCGCTAATGCAAGTTGAGCCCACGTTTCATCGGGCCGTATGAGATCATCAAAAGAATAGGTCCAGTTGCATATCGGCTAGCTTTACCGATTGAGTTAGAGAAAATCCATAATGTTTTTCATGTGTCGATGTTGCGTCGATATCGATCGGATCCCTCACATGTGATTTCTCCGTCAGAGATCGAAATTCAACCTAATATGACGTACAACGAAGAACCGATCAGAATTTTGGCTAGAGAGATTAAAGAGCTGAGAAATAAACGCATAGCTTCAGTGAAAGTCTTATGGCAATGTCATGGTGTTGAAGAGGCTACGTGGGAGCCCGAGGAAGCTATGAGAAAGCAGTACCCTAACCTATTCGCTGGTAAGATTTTCGGGGACGAAAATCCCTAAGGGGGGAGAGTTGTAACAACCCGTTTTTGGTCAAATCAGAATAATGGTTTCGAGACCATAAATCTGAGGTCAAAATATTTATTTTTTATTATTTTAATGTTTACAGTATGATATTATGTTGGTGTGAAAATTTCGTTAGGAAATTTTATCGTTTGATTGGTCAATTTGATAAAAAGGACTAAATTGTGTAAAGCGTAAAACTTGAGTTCTATTAGCTAAATATGTCTAATAGCTATAGAACCTTAAAGTAAATGTCCTTATGTTGTAATTAGACCATTAATAGCATGAGTGGACATATATGGACATATATTAAGGTGTTTTAAATGGTTTAATGTTAAGGTTAATTTGGTAATTGTTAAAATACATGTTAATTTAATAAAACAAAAGCATAAAGATGAGTTTCATTCATCTTCTCAACCGTACATAGCAAAGAAGAAAGCCATTTCTGGGCTTGAAACATTCAGCTACTTCAAGGTTCAATTGTAAGTCCGTTTTTGCTCAATTTTTAATGATTTCTATGTTTTTGATCGTCGCATCTAGTACTAGCTAGCCCAGGGACTATTTTGCAAAACTGCTAAAGATTTTGAATGATGCCGTTGATGAGTAAATGTGTGTTTGGATGTTTGATGATGGATTATGAATATTTGTTATGAATTAAGCAAGTTTTGTTAAGTGATTTTTAGTAAAAATGCAAATTAGGGGTTAAATTGTGAAATGTGTAAATTTAGTGGTTAAAATGTGAAATAAATGAAAAATATGGGCTGATATGTGTATTAGGGAAATTCGGCTAGCATGTGAGTAGATTAAATTGCATTAAGTTGTGATTTTGTGTAATAAGGACTAAATTGTAAAAATGTGAAAGTTTAGGGGCTAATGTGTAAATTTGCTCAAATGTATATTTTGGATTGAATTGAATAAATATACGATGAAATAAGTCAACTTTGAATATATTTAGATCAAGAAAGGAGAAATACGGACTTAGATCGGGGTAAGAATAAAGTTACAGAATAGTTGACTCGATTCGCCATTTAAGCAACCGAGGTAAGTTTGTATGTTATAATTTCATTTCAAATGTATTCTATATGCTTTGATATAGCATAAATTGTGATTATGTGACTACGGACAAGTTTGGAAATGATTCAACGATATTTTGACAGTTGGAATCCTAGTTGAACCTTAGGAATAGTTTAGGATACTAGTGACATGTCATTAGGGGACATTGTGAGTTGGCTTCGGGCCATGATATTAGCACTTCGGGTATGAGATATACCAATTTGGCTTCGGGCCATGCATATCGGCTGATTTGGCTTTGGGCCATGATATTAGTACTTCGGATAAGTTACCTTGATTTGGCTTCGGGCCATGGTATAGGTACTTATCGTGTAAGACCCTTGAGTATCCGACTTCTATTCTGAATGGTTCAACGGGTAAATGAAAAATGAGAATGTGTATGAGATTTTTAGAAGTTGGTACAGGTATGTGCATAAACCATATTAGTTTTGAATCGAAGAAATGATAAAGAAAGCATATAACTTTTTGAATGAGTAATGGAAAGGTTTGTTAGTTGATGTGAATTCATGTATCTATAATCAATTGTTGAATTACGTGTTATGATTTTATCAAGTTTATTTCATACGAGCTTACTAAGCTTTATAGCTTACTTTGTGTATTTTCCCATGTTTTATAGTGTTATCAAAGCTAGCTCAGATTCGGGGATCGTCGGAGATCGTTTCACACTACCACCTATCACTTGGTACCTTTGAACTTTGGTATTTTAAGTATATGGAATGTATAGGTATTTTGAGTCATTTTGATTATGGGTTGATAATGATTTTGGTTATTTGTAATGACTTGTAATGACATATGTTTTGGTTTGTAAATATGGCCATGAGTGTTGACTTAATTTGGTGGATTTGGTTATGTGCATTTATGTGCATATATGGTTATTATTTTGAGTTCATGGATGGATATGTGAATGGCTTATATTATGAGACTTGTGAGTATTGATTTAGTAAATGTTAAATGGTTGATATTAGATATGAATTATGCTTGTGAATTGGTGTAAAATGATGTATGTTTGGTAAATGTTTAGTTTGTTGATTTGTATATGTGTTTTGGTATGTTTTGATTGAGTAAGACTTGATGTATAAGCATGTTGGTTGTTAGTATTGGAAATGGTATGAATTAGCCTTAATTGTGGTTAAATTAGATGTTCATTTATACTATGAATTGGTGCCATTTTGGTTGTGTAGGTGAACATAAGTTTGGGTGGCAAATTGGCTTGGTAAATAGCCTATTTTTGTCCACACGGGCGTGTGTCTCAACAGTGTGTGACACACGGTTATGTTACACGGCCGTGTGTCCCTTGGTGTGGTTTTGGAAATCAAGTCAGTATGCTCCACACAGTCTCACACGCGGTCGTGTGATCGGCCGTGTGGCATAAGTTAGTATACCCTATAATTTAGACACGGCTTAGCACACGGGAATGTGACTTGGCCGTGTTACATAAGCAAGTATACCTTACAGGTTTGGCACGGCCTAGCACACGGCTTGGAACACGGGCGTGTGTGGCCGCTTCGAAGGGCACACGGGCTAGACACACGGGCGTGTGGTTGGCCATGTGACCTAAGTCAGTAAGCTCACTTGTTTGGACACAGGGTAGGACACGGGCTGGGACACGGCCATGTTGTCCCATTTCAAATGTCCACATGGCCTGTGACACGGGCGTGTCTGGTGGCTGTGTGAGAGACACGGCCTGACCACATGGGCGTGTGTCCCTTGTTTTGAGAAAAATTTTCAAAGTTTCCTGAAAGTTTCTTAAGTTATCGGTTTAGTCCCAAACCACTCCTAAAGCATGTTTAGGGCAACGCAGGCTCGTAATAGGGACATTGTGCCTCAATTTGGATAAAGTTTGCATGAAATGTGAATTTATATTTGAATTGAATGGTTGAATGTTCTATAAGTCCGGTAATGCCCTGTAACCCTATTTCGGTGTTGAATACGGGTGAGGGGTGTTACAATATCTTACTTGGTGATTTGTTGTGGAATTGGTCACTTTGTTTTGATAAATCTTGAAACTTTGATTGAGGTAATTCGACATGAGAAAGTTTGGTATAGATGTTTGATTGTAGCTTATGTTACTTGGAATTTGTTTGATGATTGGATAAGATTGATATGTTGGTTATGTCTTGTTCTATATGAATGTTGTTTATATTGAAATGTGATGCCAATGAGGGCATATTGGTTAGGCACATAGGTTGAATGTGAATTATTATATTTTGGTACATTTTTTAATAGGTTAATGTGATAGTAAATGGATGACTTGGTGTCTAAGAAATTGTAAGTGAATTGGCTTGTGTTTAAAGGTATTTTGGGCACACACAGTTTGTGACACACTTTGCCAGACAGTCGTGTGTCCCACACGGTTGCATGACACGACCATGTGTGTAAGAGCCCAATTTCAGTGAAATTGAAATAGTGGTTTTAGGACCACAAATCCGGGCCGAAAATAAAATTTATTTTTATTTTATTATATGGTCCGTATTATGATAGATATGATATGTGAAAATTTTGGTACGAAAATCTTATCGATTGGGTGCTTAATTACGAGAAGGACTAAATCGCATAAAATGCGAAAGTTGAATTCTAGTAGCCATAAGGATTAAATAACTATGGAATTGAAAAATTAAGGTCCTTATATGTAGATTTTTCTTGGTGACTTATCCATGAAAATATAGAAAAAGGGTAAGGACTAAATTGGAAAGTGAAAATTTTAATTAATTAAAAGATGATATAATAGATATCATCTTATTTTCTCATCTTCTTCCCCAAAATAAAACATGAAAACCCTAGGAGAGAGAGAATAAACTTTCATGGCCAAATTGGGTAAGTTTTCTTATTCTATTTTTAGTAATTTTGATATTTTTAGAATCGGGATAGTCTAAACTATCTATTTGGGGGATTAAATTGAAAAGTTATCAAGATATGAAAAATGGGTCATGGATGTATATGATGGAAAATAGAAATTTATGGTAGAAAATGAAAGATTATTGATAGATAAACAACTTTCACAAAGTGATTTTTGATGAAAACATGATTTACGGACTAAAATGTAAACTTGTGAAATTGAAGGAAAAATTCTGAAATTTTATGAATACATGTGTTCTAAATTTTGTAATGGGGCTTTGGTTAGGCTTGGAATAGGAAGTAATTTGCACAAGTTTCATTTTCCGAGCCTAAGGACGAAAATGAAATTTATGGAAAAGTTAGGGGCAAGATGGTAATCTTGCCTAGGATGAAAATTGAGTCCACTTGAATGTGAAATGTGATAAATTAATGTTAAATTTACTCGTATAGATCCGAAAAGACCAAATTCGAAGCTAAAACGAGAAAAGAGGAAAATATCGAATTAGTAGAATTTTGTACACGAACCTTTATCGAGGTAAGTTCTTATAACTAAATTATGTTTATTTATATGTTTGTTTTGATTGTGATTATGTAAATTGTATAAATGTCATATATATATATATATATATATATATATGGAAGGATTACGTATCAGATCAAGCCCGATAGATAAAAATGTTCTAATTAATTGATAATTCCCGATAGATGTTAAAAGGGTAAACGATGGAAATGTTGCTTTCATGCTCGGAATGGATGTGGAATATTATCATATGAATTATGTGGTGTTAAAGATGTATGTAATGATCACATACTGGAAAATGCTTGGAAATGTTAAATCCGTTTTAAATAAATGAAAATCGATGGATAAATATAATTGCCTGAAACAAATGAGGTCCTGCATTTGTTGCAGAATGGATTTAGCTCGGACGAGTAGTCCTAATGACTTCATTACAGAAAGGATTTAGCTCGGACGGGTAATCTAGATCAAGCTCTTTAGAGCATATGACATAAAAAAGATTTAGCCTGGACTGGTAATCCTGTTGTATACATGTGTAGCTCGAGAGTGTACTCTTTGAAAATTGTACCTTAAGGGTACTATTGGACGTGAATTGACGAATTCTGATTTGTACACCCTGGGTGTACTACCTGTATATCCATCGATATTTCAAATAAATTCAACGGGTAAAGTTCTGAAAAAAGCAAAGATGAATTGAAAACAAATTGACCTGGAATGATACATATGATATGGAAATATGACATGAAAAGAATATTACATGAAATACAAGAAGATTATATTTGTATATGGAAATTACTTGATGAGAATGTGCATCCTCGATCATAGACCCGTACACCTTGAATGTACTACTACTTGTGCGACCTTAATTCTCGAATAAAATGAGTAAAGTCCTGCCATGAAATGATATGAACTCGAAAAGAATTACTATGAAGCTATACTTGTATTAATAAGAGATGTCTATACATGTTAAATGAATACATGTGTTGGAAAGCATATGTGCATGGGAACTTGATTGTTGTTAAGCCCATACATGTCTTGATGTTACTATGGAATATATGACTAACAAGGGAAATGAGGATGTGTGTAGGGCTTGAGATCAAAGTGGTTGAATATGCCTTACTTAGTTACCTCAAATAGGATGTATGGTAAGTTCAGTACCATGTTATACGAACTTACTAAGCATTTTATGCTTACCCCGTTTTATTTTCCCCTATTTTAGAGTAAATCGGAAGCTCGTTGGATTGGAAGCTCAGCGAAGATCACTCATACTATCCATTGGCCCATGACGGTATAATATGGTAAATCAATTATGGTTGTAATGGCATGTATAGGATATGTTGGCCATATTAGCATGTAAATGTAAATGATGCTTGTAATCTAGCCATTGGAATGACTAGTAATGGTTGTTTTGAAATACTTGTAATGTTATGCTATGGTAACCATATGTATATGTTAAGTAGTTGATCAAATCATGTTTAACACATGAATTGAACCAAGGTAGGATAGTAAACATGTATTCATGCAATGATAGGCCATGTTGAATGATGAAATTTGCTTATTTGAATGCTTAGAATGGTTGGATTGTACTTGGTATGTTTTGGTGCAGGAAAATGGTAAATTTGGGTGACAAGTAAGGCTAGGAAATGCCTTTATTTTGTCAACATGGGCAGACACACGGGCGTGTGTCTAGACCGTGTGTGACACACGACCTACCCCATGGGCGTGTAGCCAGGCAATGTGTCCCCTGCACCTTAAATTCGAGAAAACAGAATGCTCAGAATTGAGCACATAGGCAGAGACACGGGCGTGTGTCTCAGCTGTGTGGGTGACACAGCCTTGAACACGGGCGTGTGTCTTGGTCGTGTGAAACCTGCACCTAATTCAAATTGAATTAAATAACCATACGGCTTAGCACACAGGCATGTGGTATGGCCGTGTGGCGCAAGTCAGAGAGCAACCTAAATCGGACATGGCTTGAGGCACGAGCGTGTCTAAGGGTCACACGGGCGTGTTCTTTGGACCACACGGGCGTGTGAGCCCTACACGTTGGAAAATTTTTGAAATGTCACGAAAAATTCTTAGAGTTTCCGATTAAGTCCCGAATCGATTCTAATGCTCGTATTGGACCTCGAGGGTCCATCTAAGGGACGTTACAAATGATCTCGGTTAATGAATAGTGATTGACATGATTTATCTGAGAATGTTTTGAAAAGTTCCAATAATGCTCCGTAACCCTGTTCCGGCGACGGATACAGGTTAGGGGTGTTACAATGTGACCTCTTTGATTTTTGGTGCAGGTAACACGGCTTGGTGACATGGCCGTGTGTCTCTAAGTTACACGGTTTGGCCACACAGCCATGTTCCTAAGCCACATGGGCTGAACGCTGTCACACGGCCTGACCACACATAAAAGTTTCATTTTAATCCAGAATTGTTCCTGGTTTGTTTTAAATGTTCTGTAAGCTTGAAAACACGAAAATATACACATTTTTTCATGCCTTTTTTAACTCAAATTCATGCAAGTTCAGTAAAATTCTTGTCGAAAAATATATAATTATTATAAAATAATCATTTTGTACTTAAATTATTAACATAATGAATTTTAATTAATTTTATAATTAATTTTGATTAATTTTGATTATTTTCGATAGATTTGTACAAAAGGCAAAAAATGGCTCGGCAGACACTACTAGAAGCGCAAAACCGAGAAACAATTTTGAAGCATCAAGGCAAATTAATTTTTCAACCTAAGATGGTCCAAATTATATGTATTAATTCATAATATAATTAATTTTAATTTATATCCAATTTAATTTGGGTTAAATATATTATTATTAATTAATTATGAAAAGTGGCCCAGTTGAGCTGAATCGAGAAAACCAAACCGACCAAGTACTGGGCAGCCCAAAACCGTCCCACATGCTGACTCAATCAGCTTGCTTGGCGGATTAATTAGCTTGTAAAATGGCCCTTGAAGACTTTTTCAAATTGCAAACAAACCTCTCCACTATTTGTGCCTTTCTAGATTTGCCCCTACCTTAAAATAGCATGTTTGAAATCTTCAAACATGCCACATGTGTGGCCAGCCATGGGGGGAGTCTTTGGCTCTGATTTTGGCTATTTTTAGCGGACTTCTCAACCTATAAATACCCCCATTGGCTGCTCACTTCAAACACACCTCAACTTTCTCATCTCTTCTCTTCTCTCTCAATTTTCTCTCTTCATTTCCCATCCATTTTCCTTTATTCTCTTGCGGATTTCACCTCCTGAAAAATATTCATTTATCCACCATTTGGAGCAGCATTAAAGTGTTCATAGCAGCCTCAGTTCGACAAGAACAAGCGGAGAAGGAAGAGTGGAGCAAACCAGTCAAGCCACGGAGAAACACCGGATTTGATTCTTGTTCCCTATCCTTTTAATTTTTGTTGCTGTTATGATGAACATGTCTATGAATATTTATGATGTTGAAATGTTTAACTTAATTAATATGGCTTAAATTTAATTCGTGTTAGGTTGATTGCATTACAATTGTAATGCCTCGGTAAGATGTTTGATTAAGTAAAATCATGACTAAGTTATTCTTGCATTACAATTGTAAGGTAACTAATGAATTAATTATTTAAACGGATTGAAATTGTAATTAATTGACACGATACTTAATCAGTGCATGTTTAATCATCTAAGGTAGCTGAGGGTTGAATTAGCAGCGGTATCTAACGATACATTTGCCTTGCATAACTTGCAAGATTATCGTGATTAAACTATTTTGAGGTAGAAATACATTGTTACCTCACGTAATCTTTTATGTGCTTATGGGATTGAATTAATTGTTTGAATTGGCATAGAGATATGTATAAGAGATTATTTTAATTTCATAAGTATGTATGTGCATTAACACATTTGCTTATTGAATTGACATAGAGATATAGTCAAGAGATAAATGGATTTTGGTAGGTAAGTATGTTCATAAGTTAGCAAATTACCAAGTTGCCATGAATTTATTCGTAACAACATAAACATAATTTTAATAATTCTAAGTTAAGAAATGTAATTAATCTAGCACATTATGTCATCTTGATTAAAATCATCTTTTGAAATCGTGCATTGGAACTTTATTTTATTTTATTTGTTTTACTTTGTTAAAATTTTAGTTTTTAATCACCTTTCAAATCAAAATATTTTTCTTCACCAAAGTGTTTTAAATTGCATTCATAAATAATTCTTTTCATAGTCCCTGTGGGTACGATAACTCGACATTTACTTGTCACTTTATTACTTATTGCAATTGTGTACACTTGCACATTTCCTTCGTTCCAAGTTTTTGGCGCCATTGCCGGGGACTGTTTTAAAAGACATTATTTGTGAAATTGTTAATTTTGCATTTTGGTCTATTTTTTTCTATTAAATTTTAATCCCATTTTTTTTGTGTTTGTTTCAGGTGTTTATGAGTTTTGATTAAATTATTGACTTACTAGACCCTAAAATTGAAAGGACTTTCTGACAAAGGAGAAGACAAGCGAACCAAAGAAGGACCAAAGATATGAATTTTGAAAATCCAAACCAAAATCCAGGAGGAACATTCGCTTATAATACTCAAAATCCAATCATTGTTGCCGATGCCAGAAACTGTGCCATTCAAAAATATGCCATTCCTCTATTCAACGAGTTTAATTTGAGTATTAGGAGACCCGAAATCGAGGCAGAACAATTCGAGCAGAAGCCAATCATGTTCCAAATGTTGCAAATTATGGGTCAATTTAGTGGGATTCCTACTGAAGATCCACATCTTCATCTTCGGCTATTCATGGAAGTGAGTGACTTAGTTAAACTAGTTGAGGTGACTGAGGATGCCTTGAGACTGAGATTATTTCCATACTCCTTAAGAGATAGAGCACAAGCACGAGCATGGTTGAACTCCCTACCGTCCGGTTCCATAACTACATGGCAAGAGTTGGTTGAACGTTTCTTAATGAAATATTTCCCTCCATCTTCAACTGACAAGATCCAAAATGAAATCACTTCATTTTAGAAACTTGATGAAGAATCTTTATATGAGGCATGAGAGTGATTCAATGAGTTATTATGAAAGTGCCCTCATCACGACATTCCTTACTGCGTTCAAATTGAGACTTTCTATATTGGTCTTAATATTCATACTAGAATGATGGTGGATGCTTCGACAAATGGAGCTCTTCTTTCTAAATCTTATAACAATGCTTATGAGATTATTGAAAGAATTACCAGCAATAATTACCAGTGGCCAACCAACGGAGCAGCCTCAGAAAGATGAGCAGCAAGAGTACATGAAGCGGACACACTTGCTTCTTTGGCAGCCCAGGTATCCTTTATGTCTTCTATGCTTAAGAACATAATTGTTAATGGTTTCAATGGTAATCTGTCAGGTCAGCAGTAGAACCAGTTCGAGAATATTTCTTGTGAATACTTTGGAGATGGCCATTTCTTTGAAAATTGCCTATTGAATCAAGAGTCAAATTATTACATGGGAAATCAGAATTGGAATGGTCCGCAATCAAATTTTTACAACTCTTCATGGTAGAATCATCCAATTTCTCCATGAAGTAATCAATGGACGGACCATAGCGACTCTGTTATGCCATTTCGACTAAATTATCCGTCGAAATATTCTCAACAAGTGCAATAGCCCCCACCAACTGAATCTTCAAGTGATCTTGAGAATCTGCTGAAGGTATACATAGCGAAGAATGATACCACTTTAAGAAATCTGGAGAATCAAATATGTCAACTAACCAATGAACTTCAAAATAAACCCCAAGGTATTTGGCCGAGCGACATAGAAAATCCAAAAATTTTGGGCAAAGAACATTGCAAAGCAGTCTCTTTACCAAGTGGAAAAACATTAGAGCCCAAGGTGGTTGAGGTTCAAGATAAGCCTGTTGTAGCTCAAGACAAAGAGAAAGTTCAACCAAGTGTTGAAACTCATGTTCCACAAAAGTTAGATACAGTGATCCTTGATGAGGTAAAATCAGGTAAACTCTAAACGAGTTAGTCCTAATTACCTAACACTCTTGTCGGATACAGAAAAATTTCTACAGAAGAGTTGTCCGGTTAAAGCTAAGATTCCACCACGGTCATATCCTCAATGATTCCAGAAGCAAGAAAATGATACTTAGTTGAAAGAAATCTTTGATGACGAGGTGACTTTTAATGACTTCGATGCTGCTAAATCCCCAGATATAGTTGAAGACTGCTCTGCTATTTCGAAGATGGAATCGCTGGTTTATACAGAATTAGAGCTCAATTCTTTAGATGATCCGTTAGAACATATTCTACTGGAGGATTCACCAAGTGATGATGAAGACAAGGAATGTTTGGCTTGGTTAGAAGCTAATTCGAAGGAATTCACTTAAGAAGTTCCACTCGAATCATTAGAGTTATCATCTCAGGAGCATACGCAACCAAAGTCGTTGATTGAAGAGCCAGCTAAATTGGAACTGAAGATTTGTCTCCTCGTTTGAAATATGACAATTTGGATTAGTCTTCGAATTTGCCTATCATTATTCCAGTTGAGTTAACCAAAGATCAAGAAGAAGAGGCACTTGTGATTTTGGAAAGGCACAAGAAGGGTACTGGATGGATTATTTCACATATTCGAGTCACGGGTTGGAGGATTTGTAGGAATTACAGGAAGTTAAACGAGGCCACCAGGAAAGATCATTCCAGGTTTTCTTTCCCTAATAAGATGTTGGACAGATTTGATGGGAAAAAATATGATTTCTTCCTAGATGGTTATGGTTGGTATGACAAATGGCCATTTGATACCACCATGGTCAATGACGATCCTGAATAAAATGGAGGGAGTTCTCTTCACTTTCTCTATCGTTATTTTATATTTTTAGTTTATGTAGACTTAGATAAAATTTCTTTGGTTCATTACATTAATTAAAACTCTGTCTAGGAGATTGGACTTAAGCGGGACCATCTGTGACCCCTCTAATCTTTCTTGTGAGTTTAATTTAATGTAATTTTTTCAAAAAAAAAGCATTTTTCTAAGTAGCCCAAAGAATTTAAGTATTTGTTTTGTTAAATAAAGGGTCAACTTTTAACCCAAGCACTAATTTCTTTGAGTTTTTTTTTAGTTTATTTTCAGTACAGGAGCTTAGAATCCAAAAAGGACCTGCCATTGGGCTTAAGATACTACTAAGAAGGGAAATATTCAACCCTTTTTCGCACAAACCTATAGCCCTTACCTTGCTCCACCACCAATCCCAAGTAGCCCAAACGTGCATCTCACTTAACCCTTTAATGTTCCATCCCTTAACTCCCTGAATCACCACCCCAAACACCTTTATTCAAAGTCACCAACTACCGCACCTAAACTATCCTTAAAACTGCCACCCTCTTCAACTCTAAACCTTACCCTTAGCTACTCACCCACCTGCCCAAAACTGAAACCACCCTTAACAGATTTCCTAAGTTCGACTGGGAGTCCCTTTATCTAGCACCATTCCACGAAGTGAACAGTTTGGTATAATGGCTATGTTGCAACACATGTAGTTGCAGCAACAAGATTACTGGAGATACTAAAAAATATAGGATGAATTAATCAGATATGCATTTAAAATATATATATTTCATAACCCGTTTATTTTTGTGTCTGAATTTCCAGACTTTATACTCGAACCATGGACTCCAATGTCGAGAAAGGAAAAAGATGAGTCAGATTCTGAGGGATCAACAAATATATAAAAAGAGGGGATCTTTACTTTATTTCATTTTCTTTCCTAGGTTATTTAATGTTTTAGGATTAGGTTCTATTAGGATTTTTATTTTTCACATAATAAAACAAGAGGTGGAAATCATAAATAAAAATGAACAAGTTGCAAAGTACAAAGTGTGGCAATAGATATATACATGTCTAGGATTGGATCCAGAGAGAGCTTGGTACTTAAGTAGTCAAATTGACTCACTTCCTCTTTTCTAGAATCCTACCTGGTGTATAGTATCTATTCACTTCTAACAATGAGGAAATTGTTCATTTTAAGTAGGGGGACCGAAAAATTGAAATTATTTCCTCTCAGAATAAAATTTTCTTTTAATTATTATTAGGGTATATTTTGTTAAAAAATTTGAAAATTAGTTAAGAATGCTAAACTTCAGTATGAATAAATTATATTATTTCAATAATTTCTATGTTAGCTGAATTATGACATAAATGTACTATTAATAAAGCATGCAAATCATACCATAAAATTTTTGGTTCCTTAAGAAAGTTTGGCATGCATGAAAGTTTAAGTCTCTAGAATTGACTTAGTAGTTTCTTGAGGCGAAATCCTAATGATTTAGACAACTTTTGTTTGGACCGTTTGAGCCTTTCAAGCCAACCTTGATGAAATTTTATCCCTTGAAACCCAACTTTGAGACTATATGGCCTAATTTTATTTGAACCCTTACAATATTTATCCATCACTTTTCTCTTAATTATCTTGAAATTGTCCCAAACACTAGACTCAGTACTATTCAGAACATTCTTTGAAAATAAGTTTAGGGGAGTTGAAAAGAATTATCAAATGCTCAAAAATAATTGTAGTACATACAGTAAAATGCTCATGAAAAGAAAAGAAAAGAAAAGAAAAAGAACAAAAAAAGAGCATATGTACTTGAAAGAAAATAGATGTACAAAAGAGCATGTGAAAGCAAATTAAGTTGGTGTATTGAAGGTAATTTTTCCGCCAATTGAAGTTGAGTCTAGGGTTTTTAGCCTAAATTTATCTATCTTTTACCTACCCCTAGCCTAGCCATGTTACAACGTTTTTAAAGACCTATTGATTCAAGTTTCTATGCTACCTACATTAGTGGAGAGAAATTGTTATGTTCAACATATGAAGGCATAAGTTAAACTTAATGATTGCAGCTTAATCTTGAATAAGGGAATAAAATCAAATTGGTAGGGATTTAAAATGTCTTTATTAGGAAGCATTTAGTATATTTTTTCTATCATAAGAATAATTGAGATTAATTTGAATGATATGTATACTTAAGAAGCATAAATCTCAAAATTCTTACTCTTGAGCATAAGTATACCAAATTCACAATTCTGGGAAAAATGTCGTTTTGAAGGAAATTTTCAAAGGTGTTTCCGAAAAAATTCTTTTCAATTTGTGAATTACTCGGGACGAGCAATGAATTAAGTTTGGGGGTGTGGAAACATGAAAATATACACAGTTTTTCATACCTTTTTAAACTCAAATTCATGCAAGTTCTGTAAAATTCTTGTCGAAAAATATATAATTATTATAAAATAATCATTTTGTACTTAAATTATTAACATAATAAATTTTAATTAATTTTATAATTAATTTTGATTAATTTTGATTATTTTTGACAAATTTGCACAAAGGGCAAAAAACGACTCGGCAGACACTGCTAGAAGCGCAAAACCGAGAAATAATTTTGAAGCATCAAGGCGAATTAATTTTTTAGCCTAAGACGGTCCAAATTATGTGTATTAATTCATAATATAATTAATTTTAATTTATATCCAATTTAATTTGGGTTAAATACATTATTATTAATTAATTATGAAAAGTGGTGATTGAGTGAAGCAGAGAAAAATCGAACCGACCGAAGTCTTGGACAGCCCAAAACCGTCCCACATGCTGACCCAATCAGCTTGATTGGCTGATTAATTAGCTTGAAAAATGGCCCTTGAAGAATTTTTCAAATTGCAAACAAACCCCTCCACTATTTGTGCCTTTCTAGATTTGCCCCTACCTTAAAATAGCATGTTTGAAATCTTCAAACATGCCACATGTGTGGCCAGCCATGGGGGGAGTCTTTGGCTCTGATTTTGGCTATTTTTAGAAGACTTCTCAACCTATAAATACCCCCATTGGCTGCTCACTTCAAACACACCTCAACTTTCTCATCTCTTCTCTTCTCTCTCAATTTTCTCTCTCCATTTCCCATCCGTTTTCCTTTATTCTCTTGCTGATTTCACCTCTTGAAAAAGAGTCATTCATCCACCGTTTGGAGCAGCATTAAAGTGTTCATAGTAGCCTCGGTTCGACAAGAACAAGCGGAGAAGGAAGAGTGGAGCAAACTAGTCAAGCCACAGAGAAACACCGGATTTGATTCTTGTTCCCTATCCTTTTAATTTTTGTTGTTGTTATGATGAACATGTCTATGAATTTTTATGATGCTGAAATGTTTAATTTAATTAATATGGATTAAATTTAATTCGTGTTAGGTTGATTGCATTTCGTCTACTTATTTTATTAAAATTGTGTTTGTGTTGTTATAGGCCTCGGTAGGATGTTTGATTAAGTAAAATCATGACTAAGTTATTCTTGCATTACAATTGTAATATAACTAATGAATTAAATATTTAAACGAATTGAAATTGTAATTAATTGACACAATACTTAATCAGTGCATGCTTAATCATCTAAGGTAGCTGAGGGTTGAATTAGCAACGGTATCTAACGATACATTTGCCTTGCATAACTTGCAAGATTATTGTGATTAAACTGTTCCAAGGTAGAAATACATTGTTACCTCACGTAATCTTTTATGTGCTTATGAGATTGAATTAATTGTTTGAATTGGCATAGAGATATGTACAAGAGATTATTTTAATTTCATAAGTATGTATGTACATTAACACATTTGCTTATTAAAATTTGTTTAATCGATTGAATTGACATAGAGATATAGTCAAGAGATAAATGGATTTTGAGAGGTAAGTATGTTCATAAGTTAGCAAATTACCGAGTTGCCGTGAATTTATTCGTAACAACATAAACATGAGTTTAATAATTCTAAGTTAAGAAATGTAATTAATCTAGCACAATTATGTCAGCTTGATTAAAATCATCTTTTGAAATCGTGCATTGGAACTTTATTTTATTTTATTTATTTTACTTTGTTAAAATTTTAGTTTTTAATCACCTTTCAAATCAAAATATTTTTCTTCACCAAAGTGTTCTAAATTGCATTCATAAATAATTCTTTTCACAGTCCCTGTGGGTACGATAACTCGACATTTACTTGTCACTTTATTACTTGTTGCGATTGTGTACACTTGCACATTTCCGTCGTTCCAAAGCTCGAATTAGGTCCCGTTTTAATTGAATAGCATGGAAATCATTATAACTGAATTATTCGGTAATTTTAAATTAAATTATGAACGGTGTTAAAGTTCTATAGTTGTAATATCTTATAGCTTGGACCGGGCAGAAGATTCCTTGAGATTGAAGTTATTCCCATACTCGTTGAGAGATAGAGCATGAGCATGGTTGAATTCTTTACCGTCTGATTCAGTAACCACACGGTAACAATTGGCTGAATGATTCTTGATGAAATATTTTCCTCCTAGTAAGAATGCTAAGCTTCAGAATGAAATCACTACATATCAACAACTTGATGATGAATCTCTGTATGAGGCATAGGAGTGGTTCAAAGAGTTGTTGCAGAAGTACCCTCACCATGGGATTCCCCATTGCCTTCAATTAGAGACTTTCTAAAATGGTCTTAATGCACATACAATAATGGTGGTAGACAATTTAGCTATTGGAGCTCTTTTTTCTAAGTCCTACAATGAAGCTTACAGAATTCTTGAAAGGATTTATTGTAACACCCCATACCCAGTCCAATCGTTGAACCTGAGCTATGGATTGCCACATTTTCCACCAAAGTGACTCCATTAACACCCAACCTATCCACCATCACACCTCAATATTAAACATGTACTATTAAACATGCAGCGGAATATCATATAGGTACTTACATCAAAATATTTAATCAAATTCCATTTAGTCACAACTCGCAAACAAATAAAGGTTCTCATACTTGTAGGGTTTGTGTACAGTAAAAGTAAAGGCTCACAAGCAGAATGAGTAAAAGTTTGCATATACACAAGAAAAGTTTCACATAAAGGTTCACCTACTATCTACTAGGGGTTCGCCTAATGGTTTTGCTAAGTGTTTTCATTGTAACACCCCTAACTCGAATCCGTTGCTGGAACAGGGTTACAGAGCATTACTGGAGTTTACAAAACAAATAGACAGAAATTTCACATCATATTATATTCATATCAGAAATCAATCAAAACCATACATATTCTCCTATATATAAGCCCTCGAGGCCCAAAATACGCGTTAGAAACAGATCGGGACTAAATCGGGTACTCAAAGAATTTTTTAGAAAATATTTAAAATTTTCAAAGGTGCAGGGGACACACGCCCATGTGGCCAGGCCGTGTGTCTCACACGGTCAAGAGACACGCTTGTGTCTCAGGCCATGTGGGTATTCGAAATAGGGATACACGACCGTGTCCCAGCCTATGTCCAAACTTGTGAGCTCTCTGACTTGGGTCACATGACCAAGTGTAACACCCCTAACCTATAACCATCGCCAGAATAGGGTTAAGAGGCGTTACCGGACAGTTCAAAACTTTTACAATCATTTCACAACATAAGTTACATCATCATCATAACATAGCAAATCATATACATAGAGTCCCTTTTAAAGGTCTACGAGACCTTAAACATGCATTGGGAAAGGGTCGGGACTAAACCGAGCACATACAAAATTTTCTGAAAATTAAACATTTTTCAAAGTTACAGAGGTCACACGCTCGTGTGACCAGGCCGTGTGCACACGGCCACAAGACACACCCATGTCTAAGACTGTGTGAAACATGGTATACATTTTGACTTGCACCACAAGGTCAAAGACACGCCCGTGTGCTTGATCCGTGGGCAACACTAACTTAATTCACACGACTTTTCACACGCCCGTGTGTTTGGCCAGTGTGCGAGTCTGACTTATTTCGAATTACAACCTTAAGAGACACGGTCAAGGCATACGCCCGTGTGAGAAAATATAGGCCATTTGCAAGGCCAATTTGCCACCCAAATTTTGGGTCAAACCTACAAGCATCAAACAAATCTAAATTCATATCTCAAAAGCATCCAAAACATACCAAAACATGCACAATTTGACTCTTAACATCATCATTCATTTCCATATACAAACTCTACTCAAACATACCAATTCAAAGCATAAAATTTCATATCAAAACATATGATTAATACTTCATTTAAAACCATTTCAATTCATAGCATTTCATGAGCACATTAAAAACATTCTAACTTATGCATCAATAAGCGTGAACAAAACTCATCCATTATCACATTCATTAACAAGCCATATCACATGGCTATTTTTACACATCTCAAAACATATTCTAATACATCTAGCCTATACATGCCATACTTAAATATATACATATTCAAAAGGTACCAAAATATAATTCGATAGTGTGGTGATGATTCTCGACGATCCCCGAGCTCCAAGTAGCTTTGATAATCTATAAAACAATCAAACAAACACACACACAAGGTAAGCTTTCATAGCTTAGTAAGTCATAAGCAAATAGTAAACAAATAAACATTTGCATTAAATCAACTAGCCAAATCAAACAACCCTTAACCAAATGTACATTTAATATGCTTGTAAACTCAAATATTATCACATTTACAATAGCAATATAACATCAATAGCCAAATGCACATATACTCATATTCACATAAAAAATTCTCTTTTACCATATCTAATTCATATATTCATCTCAAACATATACTTACCTTAATTTCTTATACATATATCATAGCACGTACATGAACCTTTTACTTTATTTTCACATTCGATCTTAACTCGATAATGCCCGTTGAACCATTCGAAATTAATAAGGATACTCGGATAGTCGGAAAGCTCAAACAATGCCAACGTCCCAGACATGGTCTTACATGTAATCACATATCGATGCCACTGTCCTAGACAGGATCTTACACGAATCAAATATGATGCCAACGTCCCAGATGTGGTCTTACATGTAAACACAAGTCGATGCCAACATCCCAGATGTGGTCTTACACGAAAACACATATCAGAATCCTAACTATTCCTAAGGTTCGTACGGGGCTTTCGGACGTTGTAACTCGATCATTTCAGGCTCGTAAATATTGCTCCCATGCTCAATTCATTTCAGCATATTCATTTACACAAATAATAATTCAATTTGGCACAACTAAAATAAATACAATATAATTTAACAACACTTATTTACTTATGAACTTACCTCGAATAACGACGGATGAAATCGACTACTCGACCACTTTCGACTTTCCCCGATCTAATTCCGTTTTCTTTTGTTCTTGATCTATATAAATTCAAATTTGACTATTTAATAACATATTTCATTCAATTCAAACCACAAACACATAATTAGGGCATTTTGCACTTAAGCCCTTAAAATTCACATTTTTCACAAATTAGTCCTTATTTCACAAAACACAAAATACACATAATTTCACTAAACTCTAGTATAGCTGAATTTTCATTTAGCTTATATAAGTCCATACATTTCCTTTATTTGACATTTTAGTCCCTCAGTTTATTATTTTTACAATTTAGCCCAAATTACTCAAATTCATCAAAAATCCAAAGACAAAACATATTAATCTATCACATATCTTTTATTTTCCATCATCAAGCAACAAAAATCACAAGCTATCATCAATGGCAAAACACAAAATCATCATCAAATTAAAAAAAATTAAAACATGGGCTTTGTAGTACTCGAAGCAACAATCACAAAAACGTAGAAATTATCAAAAACCGGAACAAAAACATACCTTGATTAAGCTTGCAATGACCGAATGCTTCAAAACTCTTAAACCCTTTTCTTTTTCTAAGTTTTGGTGGTGAATAGACAAAAATGATGAAAGAAATGTTTTATTTTATGTTTTAATCAACATAATATCACATTTACTAAATTACCCTTAGTTAATTAACATAATAATCACTTAATGGTTGTCCATAAATGTCCACTCATTACAACCATGGTCTAATTGCAACATAAAGACCTTATATTTAATTAATCAAAGCAATTAAGTACTGTAACAATTAGAATGCCACCTTTACAATTTACGCGATTAAGTTCTTTTTGTAAATTAAGCACACAAACGATTAAATTAAATCACGAAAATTTCACACATGTCAATTCACATACTTAAAACACAAAAAATAATATTAAAATAATTTTACAACTTTGGATTTGTGGTTGCGACACCACTATTCCGATTAGGGTCTAAATCGAACTGTTACACCAAGCCACACGCTCGTGTGGTAGGCCGTGTGAGCATTCTATTTTGTGCAAATTAAAGATACAGGGGACACACGACCGTGTCACCTGGCCGTGTGTCACACATGACTGAGACACACGCCCGTGTCTCTGCCCTTGTGGACGAAATAGGCCATTTTTTTAGCCACATTTCTCACCCAATTTGGCATCAACCTAACCCAACATTTTTGCACAATAACCAGCCATAACAAGACACATAAAACAAGCCAAACTCATGTTTTATACATGAGATATCTTCACATAAATCCAAATATCCAAACTTACCTAATTGACCAAATACACATATATGCATATTTTACCAAATATACCATTTTAAACCAACCATCAATACACTTATAAGATTTTCATCATTCATCCATTTCAAACACACATCAAACATGGTAAGGCCACTTATACACACATCAAAATATATCCATCACAAGCCATTCAAATGGCTAGTCTCAACAAGACATCTACTTGCCAACATTGGCGAAACTAACCTATACATGCCATTATAACCAGAATTAATTTACTATTTATACCGAATGAGCTGTTGGATAGTGTGAATCTGCTCTGACCAGCTTCCAACCAAAACGAGCTTCCGAATTACTATAAAACATGGAAAATAAAATAGAGTAAACATTTAAGCTTAGTAAGTTTGTATAATAAAGAAATTAACTTACCATTTAATCACATTTAAGGTAAGCATGCCAATATAACCAAATCAATTTGGCCAAAAGCCTAAACACATATCCTTAACATGTTAGCCATGTAACACTTTCCATAACCAATAAGCATGGATGTACATAATCACTAGGTAAGATTCACATACATGTATCATCCATCTCATATTAAAATATATCATGTAATATCATTTCCATGTAATTCAAGTATATACCCGTAATTGTTCATTTCGAACTCATATTGTTTCATATTAGAACTTTGCCCGTTGAACCATTTAAAATATCGTTGGATACACGGGTAGTACACACGAAGTGTACAAATCTGTAATCCGTCAATTCATGTAATTGTATGCTTCAGGAAGCTCTTGCGAGCCAAATATCGGGAAGCTCATGAGAGCCAAGTATCGAGAAGCTCAAGAGAGCTGTGGTGTATCCGTAACACATGCAGGATTACAACCATATTGGGAACCCTAATGACATGTCATTTGTGTCCTTCGAATTTCTAAGGTTAAAACGGGACTCGATAATTATCTGATATGTGATCATAATTTCACATGGAAATTTGTATAAATCACACACAAGAATATTCAATTTAAAACATTTAAACATACAATTTATTTACACGAACTTACCTCGACAATTTTTCGTAGATACGAAAGCTACTAATTCGATACTTTTTCTTTGTCTCGAACTAACTCCGTATTAGGTCTATCCTGATCTATACGAATGAATTTAACTCAATTTAATATAATTCATATTCAATTCAGTCCAACACACATCTTTAACAAAATTACCATTTTACCCCTATACTTTTAATTAATTACGATTTAGTCCGTAGGCTCGGAAAATGAAATTCATACAATTTAATTCTTCTTCAAGTATAGCCGATTTTCATATATATATATTAATAGCAGCCCATGTATTTCATGAAATTCACAATTTTTCCATAATTTAACATCTTTTCAATTTAGTCCCTAGTTGATAATTTCATCAAAATTCTCTTTATAAAAGTTGTTTATCTAACAACAACCTTTCATTCTCTACCATAAAACTTCATAATTCAACTATACACATGTGACACCCCTAACCCTTATCCGTCGCCGAATTAGGGTTACGAGGCATTACCGATCAAATACACAACTTAGAACAGTCTTTTATTTCAATTCATGCACAAAGTTATAACAACCCCTTTACAAGAATTTCCAAACAAAAATAGCAACCATTATCTTAATTCATCTAAAGCAAATTCGCACATTTGAACCACTTAACCAACT
This sequence comes from Gossypium sturtianum, assembly GCA_025698515.1. Lineage (NCBI taxonomy): Eukaryota > Viridiplantae > Streptophyta > Magnoliopsida > Malvales > Malvaceae > Gossypium > Gossypium sturtianum. Next base: position 66,040,054 of record CM046953.1, read on the forward strand.
AAAATAAATTATTTAATCCAATTTCAAACCAACTAACATTCATTAAACCCATACTACACATGCTTCAAAATTACAACATTCGAACCATATGACCATCAATTTCATTACATTCGAATACCTAAATTAAAATCAAGCATATTTCAACTCATATACCAAGCACATATATCACAACATTCATTCGTATATATATCTATTTTATTAGCTAATTATCTACATACCATTTTATAAGTTTTCACATATGCACTTATTAAGCCAAGACTAGCCATATCATACAGCTTAATAAATATCTATATATAAGACATTAGCAACATCACCAAATAGTCAAATATAGTTCTTGTACATTACAAATTCATGTGCATTTTACCATATTATCATGGACCATTTTTTATTACAATAACAAGTCAAAGCATACCTAATTCACATGCTAAATATCATGTCTAGACATCATATATTCAATCATCCAATGAGCCATTAATTCGGTCATCAAAATAGCCTCAAAATTCGTACCAATTCCATCACTCAATATTAAGCTAATTGTTCTATTTCATAACCGAATACAAACATCAATATATCATCTTATAACTATCCATATAACCAACAAAACATACCTAAAACATAGTCATTATTTACTAATAAGTAACTGAATCAAAGTAGCCATTTTACTACTATAATTCGCCATTAACACTTTATGCTCATAACAAAAATCAAACATTAAACTAACCAACTTGACCTTTAAATACCAAACCACAAACAAATATGTCATATGTATATGTATTTAATTTATCTATCATTAGCCGGATATGAAAGCCCATCATTAACCAATTCCAAGCCAATATACAAGAAAAATTATACATCAAATTATAGATCAATAATGAGCCACTCCAAATAGCCAAATTCACAATATATAGCAAAGTCATCACATAGTTTATAGAAATATGTACCACAAATCGAAAACACATCCATCAACTACATAATTAATCGAGCTGAATCACAAGTTTATCAAACAAACTTCCAAAAATTAGTAAATTAACAAGGCCGATTTGTAACACCCCTCACCAATGTCCGACGACGGGACCGGATGCGAGGCATTACCATGCTTAACCTTGCCTGAACATGTAATAACGGGCTATAAAATTTCATTTAAACCCATCTCTTGCTCAATCTAGGCCTACGAGGCCCTAAACATACCTCCGAGAGGTTTCGAGATTTAACCGAGGACTTTTACGAACTTGGAAAACTTTTCATTAAAACAGGGGCCACACGTCCGTGTTGATTTAGGGACACGCCCGTGTGCCCTTAAGACATGCCCGTGTCTTCCACCCGTGGTCGACACTGACTTAATCCACACGGCCAGACACACGCCCGTGCCCCTAGCCCGTGTCTCACACACGGCCTTGACACGCCCGTGTCTTAGCCCGTGCGCCAAAACTTTGGCATTCTGACTATGACGTCATCATCTTACTAAGGTCACACGGCCAAGGCACACGCCTGTGTCCTCAGCCCGTGTGTCGAATTAAAATCTACATTTAATGTGCAAACTTCACACGGCCTGGGCACACGCCCATGTCATAGGCCGTGTCATCCACACGGCTGAGACACACGGCCGTGTCTCTGCCCGTGTGTTTACTACTAAGCATACTGACTTGTGAGCCTAGCATGCAAGGGGACACACGGTCGATCCACACGCCCATAGGGCTGACCGTGTGTCACACACGGCCTAGACACACGCCCGTGTGTCTACCCGTGTGGATAATTAGATGGGTATCTACCAAGCCCCTTGCCACCCTACAATGCACACATATATACTCCAATTAAAATCAACACAACACATAATCTAAAGGCATATCTGAGAACTCAATTCAAAACATTCCTATTTAAAAGATGACCAATTGGTATCTCTAGGAACTCAAAGAATCAAGACAACACAAGGGCATACACTTCATGAAAATGAATTTTCATTTAAGCAATAGGATTTGCCAAGTATTTGCCTAACTTATAAGGCCATTTACAAAATGACTTTAATACCATACATAGCCAACACTTTGGCAAACAATTAAAACTTAACAAAATACTAGAGTCCTATACATGCCATACTCAAAATAAGTCTAAATTGTTATACCAAAGTAACGTCGATAGGGTGATTCCCGAACTCGTACGTCCACGTTCCACGAGTTATCTTGGCAATACTACAAGGAGAAAGGGCAAGGAAAGGGGTAAGCATAAAGCTTAGTAAGTTTGCATGGAAATAAATAGCAACAATAAGCTCGATATAAATAATCCATCCCAGGCATTAACTAACCATACACAATTCATAGGCTTCTTGCCATACTTACTTACAATTGCCCTTATTTAGCACATACCGTGCTACACATTGTAATCCTTTCTTCGTGACTCATTCACGAGTACCTGTATTCACTCATTCACATAACTTTAGTACAATTCTCATTTCTATTTCTAAACTCATCTACTTATCCCATTAATCACTAGGGATAGTCAGAGACGCATATTCATCGTCAGTCATATAGGTACGAAGCCAATGCCACATCCCTGAGGTGGTCTTATATGGAGTCACTTCTAAATGCCAATGCCATATCCCGGGTATGGTCTTATATGGACGATCACGTCAAGTATCGATGCCATATCCCGGATAGGGTCTTATACGATTCTCATATTCATTACCGAAGCCATATTCTAAATATGGTCTTATACGAAAATCTCAATTTGGTGCCGAGGCCATGCCCCAGACATGGTCTTATACGAGACCTTACTCATTTCTCATCTCAATGATAGCATTATCATAATCATTATAGTCCACTAGGACCTTAACATCTCATCCAACATTAACTACTCAATTTAGTAGAACATCATGCATCAATATGATACAAAGCATTCTCAATTTTCCTAACATAAATGTTGCATTAATCACATACAAACTTACATCGATTTCAAAATGAGCTAACTCGTCGGTTTAGTCCAAGACTTTCTTCTTTCCCCGATCGAGGCGGATTCTCGGTTCTTCTTGCTCTATAATAGCAAATTTAGCTCATTTTAATCACCGCATTAATAAAAGCATTTCATTAATCATGCTTTGGCAAAATTACTATTTTGCCCCTAGACTTTGGCAAAATAACCATTTTGCCCTAGGCTCGAAAATAAATTCTAATCATATTTCTACCTTCAACAAGCCTAGCTGAACATTTAATACTCTTATAGCTATCATCAAAACTCAACATTTCACATATTTAAAACAATTTTGTAACCTTTTCATCAAGGTCCAAATTAGGTGTTTTCAAGACAACACCTTTCATAAAAGTTGTTCATCCAACAACTAAGACTCCATTTCTTCCATAAAATGCAACAAACAACAATGAAAGCTCTCATGGAAAAATTCTAAACTTTTCACCATATTGCACAATAGTCCCCTCATTTGAAAACTTAAACTTTAGGGGTCTGAAATGTACAACTATTTTCAAGAAAAGATCACTAGAACACTTACTTGTAAAGAGATGAGTGTGCTGAAAATTTTGATGCTTTCTATCCTCTATTTGCTGCTAATTTTTGGTGGAAGAGTGAAGAAGAAAAGATGATATATTTTCTTTCCTTATTTTATTAATACTAGTCAAATTAGTCACCAACTATCAACTACTTTGACCAATTTTGTCCATCTTTGTCTCCTATGATAGTCTATGGCTGGCCAAGCCTTTTTAAAGGGCTAAATTACCTTTTAAAGACCTCAAATTTACAATCTATGGCTATTTGGTACCTTTAGCTTGTAGGATGGTACTTTCGCACTTTATGCGATTTAGTATTTTTTCGCAATTAAACATGAAATCACTAAAATTAAAGTACCAAAATTCTCATGTACATATACCATCATGCTCTGACTCATAAAATGACATGAAAATAAATTTCTCTAATCTCAGATTAGTGATCCTGAGATCACTGTTCTGACTAGCCCCCAAATTGGGCTGTTATAATTCTCTCCATTAAGGATTTTCGTCCCCGAAAATCTTACCGGTGAAAAGGTTGGGATATTGGTTTCTCATCGTTTCCTCGGGCTCCCATGTGGCCTCTTCTATTCCGTGCCTTTGCCATAGAACTTTCACTAGGGCTATGCTTTTGTTTCTTAACTGCTTGACCTCTCGCGCCAAAATTTTAACCGGCTCTTCACCATAAGTCAAGTCCGGTTGTATCTCTACCTCTGTCGGTACTATGACATGTGAAGGGTCAGAACGGTATCGGCGCAACATTGATATGTGAAAGACGTCATGAATCTTTTCTAGCTCAGGTGGCAAGGCCAACCGATAAGCTATCGGTCCTATCCTCTCGATAACTTCATAAGGTCCGATAAAGCGCGGACTCAATTTGCCCTTCCGGCCAAATCTGAGGACTTTCCTCCAAGGTGACACTTTTAGAACACTTTATCACCGACTTTGAGTTCAATCTCCTTCCTTTTCAAATCCAAATAAGATTTTTATCTATCTAAGGCAACTATCAGACAGTCGCGTATCACCTTCACTTTCTCTTTCGTTTCCTTAACCAAATTGACCCTGTGTATCTGTTTCTCTCTGAGTTCTGACCAATACAAGGGCGTTTGACACTTACGCCTATATAACGCCTCATAAGGCGCCATTTTTAAGCTTGACTGAAAACTGTTATTGTAGGCGAATTCCACCAACGGTAAGTATTTCTCCCAATTACCTTGAAATTCCAAAACACAACATCGAAGCATGTCTTCGAGTATCTGAATTACTCTCTCTGACTGCCCGTCGGTATGTGGATGGAAGGCTGTACTAAAACTCAATTTCGTGCCCAAGGTCTCTTGCAACTTTTTCCTAAACCGTGACGTGAATCTTGGATCTCTATCTGAAATGATCAAAAGCGGTACACCATGAAGTCTTACTATCTCAGACATGTACAAATCTGCTAATTTATAAATCGAATAATCGACTCGCACTGGTATAAAATGGGCTGAATTTGTGAGTCTATCAACTACTACCCATACCCCATCTTTCTTCTTTGGAGTCAATGGTAAGCCTGTCACGAAGTCCGTGGTAATACGGTCTCATTTCCACTCAGGAACCATAATGGGCTGAAGTAAACCCGAAGGTACTTGATGTTCAGCCTTCACTTGCTAACAAATCAGGCATCTCGATACAAACTCAGAAATGTCTTTCTTCATACCAAGCCACCAATACCATTTCCTCAAATCATTGTAGATCTTCGTGCTCCCAGGGTGCACAGTTAAACACCCGCTATGCGCTTCATTCAAGATTTTACGAATAAGCTCATCATTCCTGGGTACACAGACCCTGTCTCTAAACATCAAACATCCATCAGGATTTACTCAAAAATCTGACTCAACATTTGACTCACATAAAACCCCTTTGGCTTGCAAGCTGATATCATCCTTCTGAGCTTCACAAATCTCTTGGAGGAACAATGGTCTAGCCCTCAACTCGGCTAAAATGGAGCCATCATCCAACAAAGAAATCTGAGTATTCATGGCTCTCAGCGCAAACAAATATTTCCTACTCAAAGCGTCGGTGACTACGTTTGCCTTTTCGGGATGGCAGTCAATCACTAACTCATAATCCTTAATCAACTCCAACCATCTTATTTGCCTCAACTTCAATTCCTTTTGAGTCATCAAATATTTTAGACTTTTATGGTCGGTGAAAATTCAACACCTTTCACCATACAAATGGTGTCTCCAAATCTTCAACGCAACCATAATTGCGACCAACTCTAAATCAAGAGTCGGGTAATTCTTCTCATGCGGCTTTAGTTGCCTAGAGGTGTATGCAATCACCTTACCCTATTGCATAAGTACACAACCCAATTCGTTCAGGGATGCATCACTGTAAACCACAAATTCTCTTCCCGATTCAGGTTGCACCAAAATCGGAGCCTCAGTAAATAGCGTCTTCAGTTTCTCAAAACTCTGTTGACACTTTACTGTCCAATCGAACTTCACATCATTTTCCAAAAGTTTCATCATCGGGGTAGCTATCATGGAAAAACCCTTGACAAAACGCCTATAATAGCCGGCTAGGCCCAGAAAACTCCTTACTTCAGTTACGCTCCTCGACGGTTTCCATTCAATAATTGCTGAGATTTTACTCGGGTCTACTCTAATTCCATCTCCTGAGACAATGTGCCCCAAAAATCCCACTTCCTTGAGCCAAAATTCACTCTTACTGAACTTGGCATACAATTGTTTTTCTCTTAAAACTTGCAGAACCATACTCAAATGCTCGGCATGTTCATTATCATCTCGAGAGTAGATCAGTATGTCATCGATGAAGACTACGACAAATTTATCCAAGTATGGCCGAAAAATGCGATTCATCAAATCCATGAAGATCGCAGGGGCATTTGTCAGACAAAAAGGCATGACAAAAAATTCATAGTGGCCGTACCTAGTCCTAAATGCAGTTTTCGGCACATCCGAGTCCTTGACTCTAAGCTGGTAGTACCCTGACCTCAAATCTATCTTGGAAAATACCGTCGCTCCCTTTAATTGATCGAATAGATCATCGATCCTTGGCAACGGGTACTTGTTCTTCACAGTTACCTGGTTAAGTTGCCGATAGTCTATGCATAACCTCATAGAACCGTCTTTCTTCTTCACAAATAAAACGAGAGCACCCCACGGAGAAAAACTCGGCCTTGCGAATCCTTTATCCATTAGCTCTTGTAACTGTTCTTTTAGCTTGGTTGGAGCCATTCTATAGGGATCAATAGAAATAGGGGCAGTACCCGGAGCTAACTCAATCCCAAATTCAATCTCTCTAACCGGAGGTAGCCCTGGCAACTCTTCCGGGAAAACATCTAGGTACTCACATACTATGGGTACCGACTCAATTCTCAATTCAGTCTCTTTAGCATTCCACACAACGGCTAGGTAAACCTCGTTCCCCTTTCTCAAATACCTCTGAGCCAACAAAGTCGATATCACTACTGGTGATCTATCTAGCTTATCTAATTCAACACGAATAAGATTCCCATTTTCACTTTTCAACTTAATATGCTTCTTCCCACAATTCACAATTACCCCATGAGTAACGAACCAATCCATCCCAAGGATGACATCAAACTCATCAAATGGCAATAGCATAAGATCAACCGGGAAACAATGACCCTTAATCATCAAAGGGAAACCTTTGCAAACTCTATCAACCAACACATACTTTCCTAGAGGATTAGACACTCTTATGACGAATTCAGTAGACTCTATAGGCATGCTCATGCTAGAAACTAATTTTATGCATATGTATGAGTGGGTAGATCCCGGATCAATTAATGCTATAACACGAGTACCATAAAGAGAAAATGTACCCGTGATTACGTCGAGGGAAGACGCCTCTTCACGAGCACGAATAGCATAAGTTCTCGCCGGTGCTCTACCCTCGACTCTTGCAGATTGCTCTTTGGATGGGTTCTTGTTACCCATTTCATTTCCTGGGTTTCTTGGTGGCCTTCCTTTAGCAGTACTTCCCGGTCTCGCATTCTGAGGCTTCTCTTTCTCACTCACCTCGGGGCAATCTCTGATGAAGTGGTCTAAGGACCCACATCTGAAACAAGCTTTCTCATTTGCTCGACACTCACCAGAATTGCGCCTGCCACATTACAGGCATTCTGGTCTACTTGGTCAAACGTTGCCCACACTAGCAACTGATGTGGTCTGCCCTTTAGACCCTGAAAATTGTTTACCCTTACTCCGGTTTGAAAACTTGGCTAAGGTGACTGATCGAGCAGCGAAATCCCTCGATTTCTTAGAGGAGGATTGGTAGGACTTATTCAACTGCCTTTTTCTAGAGTCACGGGACTCATTCTCAGCTCTTCTCTTCTCTTTAGCCAACTCTTCGGCTTTACAAGCCCTATCCACCAATACTACAAATTCTTTTAGTTTGAGTACTCCAACATATAAACGGATGTCCTCATTCAGTCCGTCCTCGAATCTCTTTCACATGACTGCCTCGGTAGACACGCACTCCCAGGCATATTTGCTAAGCCTTAGGAACTCCCGTTCGTAGTCAGTCACTGACATACGGCCTTGCTTCAGTTTCAAGAACTCCTTCCTCTTATGATCGATGAACCTCTGGCTGATGTACTTCTTCCTGTATTCCTCTTGGAAGAATTCCCAGCTAACTCTCTCCCTTGGTACCACCGGCACAAGGGTGTTCCACCATCGATAGGCTGAATCTCTCAAAAGAGATACTGCACACTTTAAGCACTCCTCAGGCGTGCAGGAAAACTCATCGAATACCCTGATGGTATTCTCGAGCCAGAATTCTGCCCTCTCCAGATCATCATCCGTACTGGCCCGGAATTCCTCGACTCCTTGCTTCCGAATCTTATCGACCGGAGGCCTTTCTCTTCTAACTACCTCAACCACTTGAGGAGCTACGGGAGCGGGTTGAGGGATTGGTGGGGGTGGAGGGGGTTGAGCATTAGGATTTGCTCGGGAATACTCAGTATACCAGTTGCTTATTATGTGGAGAAAGGCTTCTCGGGCCTCTTCTCCCTGACCCAAGGTCTCAGGCCTACTATTAGCTGGCGCGGTCCCTTGAGCGGGAGCCAACGCATTACTCGCAGCATCATCGGCTACAGTTCGATCTGGATCAAAATCTATATACTACATAAAACATAATTTTTAAACGTCAGGAGCCGTCACACTATCATTACTCAGACACTCTTACATACTGCATGTATAGCTAGACTCGTACTTATGCTACATTAGTCCTAGAATTGACTAAACTGTAGCTCTGATACCAATAAATGTAACACCCTTCACCCGTGTCCAACGACGGGACCGGATACGAGGCATGACCATGCTTAACCTTACCTGAACATGTAATAACGGGCTATAAAATTTCATTTAAACCCATCTCTTGCTCAATCTGGGCCTTCGAGGCCCTAAACATACGTCCGAGAGGTTTCAGGATTTAACCGGGGACTTTTACGAACTTGGGAAACTTTTCATCAAAACAGGGGCCACACACCCGTGTTGATTTAGAGACACAACCGTGTGCCCCTAAGAAATGCCCGTGTCTTCCACTAGTGGTCGACACTGGCTTAATCCACACGGCTGGACACACGCCCGTGCCCCTAGCCCGTGTCTCATACACGGCCTTGACACGCCCGTGTCCTAGCCCATGTGCCAAAACCTTGGCATTCTGACTATGACATCATCATCTTACTAAGGTCACACGGCCAAGGCACACGCCCGTGTCCTCAGTCCGTGTGTCAAATTAAAATCCACATTTAACGTGCAGACTTCACACGGCCTGGGCACACGCCCATGTCCTAGGCCGTGTCATCCACACGGCTGAGGCACACGGCCGTGTCTCTGCCCGTGTGTTTACTACTAAGCATACTGACTTGTGAACCTAGCATGCAAGGGGACACACGGTCGATCCACACGCCCATAGGGCTGACCGTGTGTCACACACGGCCTAGACACACTCCCGTGTGTCTACCCGTGTGGACAATTAGATTGCTATCTACCAAGCCCTTTGCCACCCTACAATGCACACATATATACTCCAATTCAAATCAACACAACACATAATCTAAAGGCACATCCAAGAACTCAATTCAAAACATTCCAATTTAAAAGATGACCAATTGGTATCTCTAGGAACTCAAAGAATCAAGACATACACAAGGGCATACACTTCATGAAAATGAATTTTCATTTAACCAATATGATTTTCCAAGTATTTGCCTAACTTATAAGGCCATTTACAAAATGACTTTAATACCATACATAGCCAACACTTTGGCTAACAATTACAACTTAACAAAATACTAGAGTCCTATACATGCCATACTCAAACTAAGTCTAAATTGTTATACCAAAGTAACGTCGATAGTGTGATTCCCGAACTCGTACGTCCACGTTCCATGAGTTATCTTGGCAATACTACAAGGAGAAAGGGCAAGGAAAGGGGTAAGCATAAAGCTTAGTAAGTTTGCATGGAAATAAATAGCAACAATAAGCTCGATATAAATAATCCATCCCAGGCATTAACTAACCATACACAATTCATAGGCTTCTTGCCATACTTACTTACAATTGCCGTTATTTAGTACATACCGTGCTACACATCGTAATCGTTTCTTCGTGACTCATTCACGAGTACCTGTATTCACTCATTCACATGACTTTAGTACAATTCTCATTTCTACTTCTAAACTCATCTACTTATCCCATTAATCACTAGGGATAGTCAGAGACGCATATTCATCGTCAGTCATATAGGTACGAAGCCAATGCCACATCCCCGAGGTGGTCTTATATGGAGTCACTTCTAAATGCCAATGCCATATCCCGGGTATGGTCTTATATGGACGTTCACGTCAAGTATCGATGCCATATCCCGGATAGGGTCTTATACGATTCTCATATTCATTATCGAAGCCATATTCTGAATATGATCTTATACGAAAATCTGAATTTGGTGCCGAGGCCATGCCCCGGACATGGTCTTATACGGGACCTTACTCATTTCTTATCTCGATGATAGCATTATCATAATCATTATAGTCCACTAGGACCTCAACATCTCATCCAACATTAACTACTCAATTTAGTAGAGCATCATGCATCAATATGATACAAAGCATTCTCAATTTTGCTAACATAAATGTTGCATTAATCACATACAAACTTACCTCAATTTCAAAATGAGCTAACTCGTCGGTTTAGTCCAAGACTTTGTTCTTTCCTCGATCGAGGTAGATTCTCGGTTCTTCTTGCTCTATAATAGAAAATTTAGCTCATTTTAATCACCGCATTAATAAAAGCATTTCAATAATCATGCTTTGGCAAAATTACTATTTTACCCCTAGACTTTGGCAAAATGACCATTTTGCCCCTAGGCTCAGAAATAAATTCTAATCATATTTCTACCTTCAACAAGCCTAGGTGAACATTTAATACTCTTATAGCTATCATCAAAACTCAACATTTCACATATTTACTACAATTTTGTAACCTTTTCATCAAGGTCCAAATTAGGTGTTTTCAAGACAACACCTTTCATAAAAGTTGTTCATCCAACAACTAAGACTCCATTTCTTCCATAAAATGCAGCAAACAACAATGAAAGCTCTCATGGAAAAATTCTAAACTTTTCACCATATTGCACAATAGTCCCCTCATTTGAAAGCTTAAGCTTTAAGGGTCTCAAATGTACAACTATTTTCAAGAAAAGATCACTAGTACACTTACTTGTAAAGAGATGAGTGTGCTGAAATTTTTGAAGCTTTCTATCCTCTATTTGCTGCTAATTTTCGGTGGAAGAGTGAAGAAGAAAAGATGATATCTTTTCTTTCCTTATTTTATTAATACTAGTCAAATTAGTCACCAACTATCAACTACTTTGACCAATTTTGTCCATCTTTGTCTCCTATGATAGTCTATGACCGGCCAAGCCTTTTTAAAGGGCTAAATTGCCTTTTAAAGACCTCAAATTTACAATCTATGGCTATTTGGTACCTTTAGCTTGTAGGATGGAACTTTCACACTTTATGCGATTTAGTCCTTTTTCGCGATTAAACAAGAAATCACTAAAATTAAAGTACCAAAATTCTCATGTACATATACCATCATGCTCTGACTCATAAAATGACATTAAAATAAATTTCTCTAATCTCGGATTAGTGACCCCGAGATCACTGTTTTGACTAGCCCCCTAATCGGGCAGTTACACGGTTATTCACAAACATTAACATCATTATCAAGCCATTTTCGCATGGCTATTTACACACAATTCAAAATAAACCATATTAAAACTAGCCTATACATGCCATATGTCAAAAGGACAAGCTTTCAAAGTACCAAAATAGCAATCGATAGTGTGACGATGATCCTTGACAATCCTCGAGCTCGAGCTAGCTTTATATAACTATAAAACAAAAAAAAGAATACACAAAGTAAGCTTTGAAGGCTTGCTAAGCCATAAGAAAATAAATCATCACAAGAACATTAATAATTCAATTCGAATAGGCCACATTTAACTAATCTCTTACACATTTACAATCACTTTTCTCATATAATCCATAATACCACAATAAGTAACTTCACTTACCTCATTTTTCAATGAACATATAAACCTCGTACGTACCAGAATTATGTAGCTCAAATTCACATTTAGACTCATTTGACATTGCCCGTTGAACCATTCAGAATCGTTAAGGATACTCAGAAACACATATATCACATACAATGCCATATCCCAGATATGGTCTTACATGTTATCACATATCGATGCCTCTGTCCCAAATAGAGTCTTACACGAATCATATACGATGCCAATGTCCCAGACATGGTCTTACACGTAAACTCATATTGATGCCAATGTCCCAGACATGGTCTTACACGAAATTGCATCTCGGAAGTCCTAATGTCATGACATCAGTATCCTATACTATTCCTAAGGCTCATACGGGGCTTTCGACTTCGTAATTCAATCAATTCATGTTCGAAACAAGTCCTCCAATGCTCAATTTAATTTGGAAACATATATAAATATATACAATTCAATTCGGCAATATATACATTTAACTCTAAAAACATTTATTTGCATATGAACTTACCTCGTATGAAAACGAACGGATCGAAATGACTATTCAACAACTTTCGACTTCCCTCGATCCAAATCCGATTTCTTCCTTTCTTGATCTAAATCAATTTAAATTTAACTTATTTAGTTACATATTCATTCAATTTCACCCAAAAACACATAAATGGGCATTTTGCACTTTAGCCCCTAACATTTCACATTTTCTCAATTTTAGTCCCTATTTCAAAACAACTCAAAATACACAAAATTTCAACATGCTAATGTTAGGCCGAATTTTCCTTAGGTCCTTAGTAGCCCATTAATTTCATTTATTTTACATTTTGACCCCTCAATTTAAAAATTTCACAATTTAGTCCTTAATAAGCAGTTTTATCAAAAATCACTTAATAAACTATGATAATCTAATAACAAATATTTATTTTTCATCATCAAACAACAAAAACATCAAGCTATCAACAATGGCAAATCACAAATTCATCATCAAATCCAAAAAGTAAAGCATGGGCTAGCTAGAATACGAAGCAACGATCTCAAAAACGTAAAAATTATCAAAAACCGAGCAAAGAACATACCTAAATCAAGATCCCAAGTGAGCCGAACCTTAAAGCTTTCAAATGGTTTCTTTTTCTTTGAGTTTCGGCCAAAACAAGATGAACATGCATGATGTTTTATGTTTTATTTTATTTATTACATATTAATATTCAATTTACAATTTTATCAATCAAAACCATACATATTGTCCTATATATAAGCCCTCTAGGCTCAAAATATGCGTTAGAAACAAATCGAGACTAAATCGGGTACTCAAAGAATTTTCCAAAAAATATTTTATTTTTTTATAGGTGCAGGGGACACACGCCCGTGTGGCCAGGCCGTGTGTCTCACACGGTCAAGAGACACGCCCGTGTCTCAGGCCATGTGTGTATTCGAAATAGGGATACACGACCATGTCCCAGCCCATGTCCAAACTTGTGCGCTCTCTGACTTGGTTCACACAGCCAAGCTACCCGCCCGTTTTGTAACACCCTAGACCCAGCCTAGAAGTTAGACCCGAACCTAGCGTGTCACATTGAAGTGTTTTTTGAAAAGCATGTTTTCATTGAAAACCCTTCTTGTTTAAAAGCTTAAGCAAAATCCCAGTTACGTTAGTTTATTTTTAAAATGTGGTACATTGAAAAATTAATAATTTTATTCCCAAAATATCTTTTTAGCTGCAGAAGCTAATATTGAGAGTAATCGATTTACGAAAATGATTAGGTCGCGAAACCATTTCGAAAATGTTGCGAAAACGTAGTGGTTTTTTAAAAATAGTTAACATTTTGGAAAATCGTGATCTACTTCTAACGGATATAATTCAAAGTAAATAAAACCCCAAGTTAAAACCCAGAACCTTAAAGAGGCCTTATTACAAAATTTAAAACCCAAAACGGAATCTAAAGCATAAATGAAGTTCAAAGGCAGTCGTGTGGCCATCTTCGAGTCCCTCGTAGCACCGATCCTCCTAAAGCTGGGATTACATGATGATTAAAAACGGGGTGAGTTTACTTAAAACTCGATGTGTAATCCCTTACTAGAGTAATAATCGTTATACTGTAAAGCAGAACCCGAAAAAGTCTGGGCCAAAGCCCTTTAAGAGTAACAGTACAGTCCAGTTCATAGCATACGTGGGTCAAAGCCCACTACCATACCATTTGGGTCACAGCCCATAACAGAATCAATTGGGCCTAGCCCAAACCAATAACAGAACAAGTGGCCTAAGCCCAGTACAGAGACAAATCTCATAAACAGATATGCAACAGTATGAGGATGCATCCCACCCCGATCCAGCCAACACACTACCCGTACCAACCCTACACTTACATGGGGATAAAACTGACCCACCCAGCCAACACACCAAGCTTAGCACCGGTTGCGACACTAAGTTAACAGAACAGCTTGGCGCCATAGACAGAACGACTATAAGCCATAAATATCGCAGCAACGCTGCCAGATAACAGAACGGCTAAAAGCCATAAACAAAATGGTTATAAACCATAATCAGGATGGCACAGAGCCATAATTAGGATGGCACAAAGCTATCGATAACTGTAATAAGGTTGGCACATAGCCATCAACGATGATAATATAATCGGCACACAGCCACGGGTAATTATGATCGACACCGAGTCATCAATATATATGTTAGGCACATAACCACGGGCAAATACGATTAGCACAAAGTCATAATCAAGATGGCACAGAGCCATAGTTAGGTTGGCATAGAGCCATAATCAGATTACGCGGCTTTAAGCCATCCGTTGGTCCACAGTCGTCATGCGACTCGTACGACCTTAACATATCAATACTGGATCCACAGTCGTCTCATGCGACCTGTGCGACCCTATCAGAACTTCTTCCGTATCAATGTCCCAACCCCATGCAATATGTCGTGTATGTCATGCTCAATCATTACACGTGTATGTAAAATGGCCATGCTCAGTAACAGTCATTTACACACATATTAAAAACATATCAGTCATACAACCACCGTCAAGTCAGTTAAAACACAGTCATACAATCCCAGTCAAATCAGTCAAATCATAGCACAAGTCAGTTATTTACCGATAAGGGCAAAATAGTCATTTTACCCTATAAAGGTATTTCGATAATCCTACCCTACATGGGTATTTCGGTAATTTCTCAAATCGAGGGTATTTTAATAATTTTACAAATCAGGGGTATTTTGATAATTCCACATTCCAAGGGTATTTTGGTAATTTTACAAATTAGGGGTATTTCAATAATTCCACATTTTGAGGGTATTTCGATAATTTTACAAATCAGGGGTATTTCGATAATTTTACAAATCAAGGGTATTTCAGAAATTGTGTAAATCAGGGGTGTTTCGGTAATTCCACATTTTGAGGGTATTTTTGTATTTTACAAATCAGGGGTATTTCGGTAATTTTACAAATATGGGGTATTTTGGTAATTTTACAAATCAGGGCTTAACGATCCAACAGAAGGTCCACCGTCACCTCGAGCGACTTAAGTAACCCAAACAGACACAACGGTGTAAATGGGCCTAAGGCCCATTACTCGGCCCAAGTGGGCCCACACGCTCGTGTGGCCCAATCAGCCCAGAAATAGCATCGGCTATACGAACAACACAGTTCAAACCAATAGAAACCATATAACATGCAAATTAATTCGTGTGGGGCCCACAGGCTCAGTGGCCCACACGACCCATTACCCAGAAACGACCCTAGCCATTAGACTACACAGCTAGGTCTAACATTTACCACAATATGCAAATTTAATCCGTGTAGGGCCCACAGGCCCATTGGGCCCACACGGTCCATTCTGGCCCAACGAGACCCAAAACAACCTAAGTCATGTGCGCGACATGACAAGCCCAACCATTACCCACCTAGCGGTTGGGTTTACACAAGTGGGCCTACGGGCCCATCGGGCCCATTTGGCCCACTCCGGCATTTTAGCTTCTGCCGATCTACAATAAGTAAAGTGTGAATACACACTTTTGGCTTTTCAGCCGATCATCCACAGAGCACAAAATTACACACACTCTATCGGCTTTCTCACCAACTATCAGATATAGGGTACTATTACACACCTTGATTACGAAGCGCGCCACGAATCCCTAGCACCGAACCCTACTCGACCGAGCTTCCCTAAATCCTCACTAATCGTTAGCAACGATCAACTTCTTGTAGATATCTGCATTACCCAAAGAACCTTATTAACCAAGATTGTATAAGGTTGTGGTTTACGACCACACTTGATAACCTTTAACAACATAAAGGAGCATTCGGCCTCAACTAACAGCAAGGAGAAAAAGAGTGCACCTACTGGTTGATCAGGAACCCTTACCACACCGAAAACTAAACGCAAGGAGAGTAGTTCGACAAAGAAACAACAACGATTTGGCAGAGAAACACAAAGATTCGGCCTAGCCAAAGAAAATGGGTGAGAAATATAGTAAGAAGGTTCGGCTATGGCCCAAAACCGATTGAAGAAGAGGTTAGTAGAGAAGAGAGAAAAGAAGAAGAACAATACCCGGCACAATAGAGGAATGAACCACGAACGAAAATTGTTGAAATGAAGGAATGAGAGTCTAGATTTAAGAAATCGGCACAAGAGTTTGAGATGAAGAAAGGAGAAACATAAAAGAATTAGAAAGAAGAAGAAGAGGACTAGAAGAGGAGAAATCGGCTAATAGGTGGCCTAAATGGTAATGCAATTTCGGCTTAGAAAAAAGTATAACCAGGATCTTGAAAACCAAAAAACAAAGGTACCAAAACGAGTGAAAAGAAAAAGAAAAACTCTTCTTAGTAAGATTCGGCTATACCCAACAATGACTACAAACGGCACTCACCTTACCCTATGCTGAATTTGCCACACTCACATAGTCCAACTCGGTTACAACACTTCCCCCTTCAAAATCCCACGATTATCTCCCTAAGCTACTCCATAAATCACTCCTTAACCGACTCCCACCACACATTCAAATTCCAAGACCAATTTAAACACCCACTAAGTAGAGTTTTAAACAATTAAAACCACTTACACGGCACAAGTGCAAAATAAATTCCTCAATGCTCATCCCATGACTTGAACCTCAGACCACATGCATACTCCTAGCGCCATATTGCCACCAGACCACATGCCTCCTTGTGTCATATTTTAGTCCTCAGATATTAATAAGGCCTTCAAACTAACGCCAAGATCACCTAAAGGGAAAAACTAAAATTTTTGCTAGAGCCCTAGTTTGAACCCAGGACTCCTCCAACACTCCCAACTCTTTCTAAATCACTTAGCCACTAAACTAAACAAGCAATTTGTGATATTTCTTGCACACATAAACTTTTATGTGCAGTCTCTTAGCGGCTCCCCTGCACAAGGCCCAACACTTCTAGGCCCAAAAATTTGGGGCGTTACATTCAACTATTACGATCTCGAAAACATAAAAATCATTAAAAATGAGACAAGAATACTTACCCAAATGAGCAAAATAAGCTTGCTAAAAAATCAAGCTTCCATAGCTAGGGTTTCCATATTTTTGATGAAAGATGATGAGAATAGATGATAATACTAATTATTTAATTTATTTATCATCATTTTATCATTTTCTTTCCAAAATTAACCTTAATATTTTCTTCAATTTCAAATGATGAATAATCATACTTATCCACTAACTCCTCTAAATGGTCTATTTGCTATATAAGGATCTCCAATTTTAAATTCCATAGCTATTTGATACTTTTAACTACTAGAATTCAATTTTCACACTTTACGCAATTTAGTCATTTTTATCAAGCTAGGCATGTAAACGATAAAATTTCTTAACAAAATTTTTATACGACATTTCTATCATACTGTAGACCATAAAATAATATTAAAATAAATTTTCTTCTGACCTCAGATTTGTGGTCTCGAAACCACTATTCTGATTTCACTGAAAACGGGCCGTTACAGTAACACCCCCAACCCATATCCGTCGCCGGAATAGGGTTACGAGGCATTACCAAGGAGTACAGAACACTTACAGAAAATTTGAAATCATTATCGTTCAAATACCGAGACTAATTATAAACGTTCCTTTAATGGACCCTCGAGGTCCAAATCATGCATTAAGATCGGGTCAAGACTAAACCGGATCCTCAGGAAAATTTTTCGCGACTTTTAAAATTTTTCTCGCATATAAGGGTCACACGCCCATGTGACTGGGGACACACAGCCAGACCATACGCCCATGGGGTAGACTGCTTGTCACACACGGCCTAGACACACGCCCGTGTGTCTACCCGTGTGGACGAAAATTAGGCTAATTTCCAAACCATATTTCTCACTCACTTGATCCTTTATCTTTACCAATATTTTAATACAGTCAATAACCAATTTAAGATATTCAACCAAGCCTTATACTTATTACCATTTGTTAGTCGTACACTTCATATAAATAACAAGAAACGTATATGGGCTCAATTCTTATTAAATTCCCCTTATACCTATACTTTTTCACATTATGTATTCATATCACATATAATAATCATACCTCTGTATTTCATATACATTTTCATAACAATTTGTCTTGGTTTCTAACTACTTCATATTTGAGTTCTACTCATCAAATCATTTGAAACATCATCTTTACACAAATAGTACACTTGAGGTGTACAGTTCTATAATTATGAATAAACACATTTATCAAACATATTCCATGTTTTTATATATCACAGTCTCATATTTCCATGTATCAAGTACAATCATTTCCTCATATTTCGGACAAATACGTGTAACAATTCATAAACATGCAACTCACTAACTCTTCCTGCCAATCACAATTTAAATTGACAAATCACTTATTCATCACATAGTCATATTCAATTACACTTAGTCGTTACATGATCACATGTATTTTAACTCAGTCAATTTGCCGTTGAACCCATCAGAATAATAACAGATACACGGTGGCCTGTATATAGTACCACCCTTGTAGCTGAAGCTATCTGGTGCACATAGTAGCCTGCACTTAGTACTACACATGTGACGAAAACCATCACTTACACATAGTGGCATGCACTTAGTACCATACATGTGATCGAAGCTATCGGGTATGCATAGTAGCCTGCACTTAGTACTACACATACGACCTATCCGTCTGGTACACGTAGTAGCCTGCACTTAGTACTACACACGTGGCCAAAACCATCTCGTAGCTCTCTTTGTACACATAGTGGCCTACACTTAGTACCACACATGTGACCTAGCTACCTCATTCGTATCTTTTCTATTCCGAAGGTTCAATCGGGAATTCTCACTTTTCATCATTTTACCAATTCATCCATAATCAATCACAATTCATAATTTACATCAAATAATTACTCCATATTCAACCATATATCATATAATATAACAAAATATTAAAACATAAATAAAAAAAGCGATGTATTATTTACATACAAACTTACAAATTTAATTTTTATATCATGTCGATAATCACAATTTCATAGTAAATATTCGAAATAAAACATTATATCATTTCTAATTTAACATTTATTATTTATAATCGGGCATGTGATCAATTTATATACAAGTCATTCATATATTTTTTCCTCCTCCTCCTCTCCATCCACATCCTTAGTATAAATAACACACTTGTAAGTAACATTATCTATAATTTTCACTATTTACTTATATGGATATTCAAGCTGTCCATCCATGTCACAGTCGCTAAATTATTTTTATCTTGAGCTAAAGAACTTCAAATTAAGATCCGCTAATTTTACCTAAAACTAGACTCACATATATTCTTACTATAAAATTTTCAGAATTTTTGGTTTAGCCAATAAGTACAGTTTATTATTTAAAGTCACCCCTGTTCTACTGTCTGACAGTTTCGACCCTTCTTCACTAAAAAATAATTATCTCCTTTTACAGGATTTGGATGATGTTCCCGTTTATTTCTCTTGAAAATAGACTCATTTAGGATTTTAAAAATATAAATTTAAGCCCATAATTATTTTCCTCCAATTTTTATGATTTTCCAAAGTCAGAATAGGGGAACCCAAAATCATTCTGATATTGTCTCACAAAATTTATTATATCTCATGATTCAAAATTCCATTTCTTACACCGTTTCTTTTATAAGAAAATAGACTCAATAAAATTTAATTTCATATTTTATTAATCCTCTAATTCGATTTCTACAATTTTTGGTTATTTTTCAATGTTAGACTATTGCTACTGTCCAAAACTAATTTAGTGCAAAATGTTGATTTTCATTTTGCCCCAAATTTCACAGTTCATACAATTCAGTCCTTGCTCAATTAACCCCTCAATTGAGCTAATTTTTATCAATTAATATTTTATTCCATCATTTTAAACTACTTCATAACCCTTGGAAATCAAAACTTTAGCACTAGACCTTAATTCCAAACTCTTTCACTATTAGGTCCTAAACTCAATTTCCATCAATTTTACTCGATAAAATCATCATATATCAAAATTAAAGCTTCAATTCTATGTTTATTCATCATATGCTTCCAGCACTCATCCATAGCAACTTTAAAAATTAGCCATGGAATCAAAAACTAATGACATAGTAAGTTGGACCCAATTGTAAAAGTCCAAAAACTTAGAAATTTCAAGGAGAAAGCAAGAATTAAACTTACATGAAGCTAGAGTATGAAAACCAGCTTGAACCCTCTTCCATGGCTATTTTTCAGCTGATGAATATGAAGAAAAATGATGAGAATTCTAGATATTCCAATTTGGTCCCATTTTTATTTAACTAATTTTGGCAATTTTCCAATTTTGCCTTTATTTCACCCATTTCCTGATTTTTCTCAGCTATTGCCGCCCAAAATATGTCCTTTGGGCTTATTTGCACTTTAGGTCTTTCCTCATTTGACAATTGAGCTATTTAATCCTTCTAACAACTTTTACACCTTTTTCAATTTAGTCCTTTTTATTTAATTAACCACCCGAATGTCAAAATTTTCTAACGAAATTTTAATACTACCTTATTGACACTCCGTAAATATTCATAAAATATTTATGGCTTGGTTTATAACACCGAGATCTCGATACCTCTTTTTCTCAATTTCTTGACTCAATAAATCTTTATAAAACACAATTTACTATTTCAAAAATCTTTTAAAAGCTACATTTGGCTCGTAGACATTAAATAATATAATCTACGAATTTATTTGTCGGATTTGGTGGTCTTGAACAACTATTTTCGACATCGCTGAAATTTGGGCTGTTACAGTTACAACTCTCCCCCTAAAAAAATTTTTGTCCTCGAAAATCTTACCAGTAGAAGGGTTCGGATATTGCTTTCTCATAGTTTCTTCATGTTCCCCAGGTAGCTTCTTCTATTCTGTGTCTTTGCCAGAGGACTTTTACTAAAGCTACCTTTTTATTTCTCAATTCTTTCACTTCACGTGCCAGAATTCTGATCAGTTCCTCACTGTATGTCATGTTAGCCTGAATTTCAACATCTGTCGGAGAAATAACATGTGAAGGATTTGACCGATACTGTCGTAACATAGACCCATGAAAGATATTGTGAATCTTTTCTTATTCTAATGGCAAAGCTAATCGATATGCAACAGGTCCGATTCTCTCCGTAATCTCATATGGCCAGATAAATCGTGGACTCCGTTTTTGTAACACCCCTAACCCATATCCGTCGCTGGATTAGGGTTAAAGGTATTACCGGACAGATCGAAAACTTTTACAAACATTTCATAAAACAAGTCATCAATTGCAATCACAGTGTCCCTTAGATATTGGAACGATGGAAATGTGCAAGTGTACACAATCGCAACAAGTAATAAAGTGACAAGTAAATGTCGAGTTATCGTACCCACAGGGACTGTAAAAGAATTATTTATGGAAATGATTTCAAACACTTTGGTGAAGGGAAAATATTTTGGATTTAAGAAATATTTAAAAACTAAAAAAAAACAAAGTAAAATAAAATAAAATAAAGTTCTAATGCATGATTTCAAAAGCTGATTTTAATCAAGATGATATAATTGTGTTGGATTAATTACATTTCTTACCTTAGAATTATTAAACTTATGCTTATACTTGTTACGAATAAATCATGGCAACTCGGTAATTTGCTAACTTATGAACATATTTAAAAATAAAAAATCCATTCATCTCTTGTACATATTCCTATGTCATTTCGACCGATAAATTAGATTTATAAAGGTAAACATGTTATTGCACATACATAATTATTAAATTAAACAATCTCTCGCATATTCCTATGTCGATTCAAACGATTAATTCAACCTAATAAGAATATAAAAGACTATGTGAGGTAACAAAGTATCCTTACCTTGAAACAGTTTAATCACAAAAATCTTGTAAGTTATGCAAGGCATATGTATCGCCAAATATAATGCTAATCTAATCTTCAACTACCTTAGAAGAATTAAACATGCACTAATTAAGTACTGTGTCCATTAATTAAAATTTCAATGCATTTAAATAATTAATTCTTTAGTTATCTAAACAATTATAATGCCAAAATAACTTAGGCATGATTTTACTTAATCAAGCATTTTACCGAGGCCTATAACAGCATAAACACAATTTTAATAATTTAAAAAGACGTCATGCAATCAACCCAACACAAATTAAATTCAAGCTAAGATGATTAAATTAACCATTCCAATAGCATAAATATTCATAAACATGTTTGTCAAAACAACAATGAAATTTAAAGAGATAGGGAACAAGAAGCAAACCTGGTGTTGCTCCGTGGCTTGACTGATTGCTCCGTTTTTCGTCCTCCGTTGTCCTCGGCTATCAAGGTGGCTTATGAACACTCTAATTGATGCTCAATGATGGCTGAAGAAGACCGATTTCCCAAGGGGAGAAATCAGCACAAGAGCAAGGAAATAGGAAAATGAAAGAAGAATTGAGAAAGGAGAGAAAAGTGTGAGAGAAGAGATGTGAATGAGAGATGAGGGATGCTTTGAATGATCAGCCAAGGGGGGTATTTATAGCTGAATGTGGCAGCTAAAATTTGCTAAAAATAGCAGCCAAAGAGCCACACCTTGGCCGGCCACCCATGTGGCAAAGTTGATGGCTTCAACTTTGCTAAATATGGCTTGGGGCAAATCTACAAAGCCACTAATTGTGGAGGGGGTTGAATGCAAATTTGACAAGTCTTCAAGGGCCTCTTTGCAAGCTCAATTAATCAGCTAATAATCTGATTTGGGTCAGCATATGGACGGTTCTGGGCAGCCCAATTGGTGGCTGGTTCGGTTCACTGAATTCGGTTCAACCAGTGCGGTTTAACTAGACCCTTTTTTCCATAATTAATTAATAATAATTTATTTAGCCCAAATTAAATTGGGAATAACTTAAAATTAATTATATTATGATTTAATATTTATAATCGGACCGTCTTGGGCTGAAAATAAATGTGCCTCGATACTTCAGATTGCTTCTCGGGTATATTCTTCGAGCAGTGTCTGCCGAGCCAATTTTTGCTCTTTGTGCGAATCTGTCGAAACTAGTCAAAATTAATCAAAATTAACTATAAAATTAATTAAAATTCATAATTTTCATATTTTTAACACAATTTAATTATTTTATAGTATTTAATTATTTTTCGACAAGAATTTAACCGAAATAGCACGATTTTAAGTTAAAAAGGGCATGTAAAAATACGTAAATTTTTGTGTTTCCACACCCCCAAACTTAATTCATTGCTCGTCCCTAGTAATGCAAAAAATTGAAAAGAATTTTCTCGGAAACACTTTTGATCTACTCCTTCAGAACAACATTCTTCCCAAAATCATGAAATCAATATATTAATGCTCAAAAATAAGAAAATTGATAATCATGCTACTTAAGCATATATATCATTCAAATTATATCCAATAACTATTATAATAGCAAAATTTGACTAAATGCTTCTTTAACAAAGACATGCTAACCCTTTACCAATTTGATTTTTTATTCCCTTATTCAAGACTAAGCTGCAATCATTAAGTTTAACTTATGTCTTCATATGTTGATCTTAGCAACTTCTCTCCACTAATGTAGGTAGCATAGAAATTTGAATCAATAGGTCTTTATTAAGGTTGTAACGTGGCTAGGCTATGGGTAGGTAAAAGATAGATAAATATTTTCTTAAAACCCTAGACTCAGCGTAAATCGAACCTTCGGAATTTTTACCTTTGATACACAAACTTATTATACTTTCACATGCTCTTTTATACATCTATTCTCTTCCGAGTACATTTCTCTTTTTTTTTTTTAAATTCAAATCAAATTCGAGCACTTGCTTCATGTACTACAACTTTCGAGCAATTGATATTTCTTTTCAACTCCCCCAAACTTATTTTCAAACGATATTCTGAATAGTACTGAGTCTAGTGTTTGGGACAATTTTAAAGAGAATGAAGAGAAAAGTGATGGCTAAATATTGCAAAGGTCCAAATAAAACTAGGCCATATAGTCTCAAAGTTGGGTTTCAAAGGATAATTTTATCAGGGTTGGCTTGAAAGGCTCAAACGGTCCAAACAATAGTTGCCTAAATCATTTTCAATATTCCATGCTTCCTAGAATTTCGCCTCAAGAAATTACTAAGTCAATTCTAAAGACTTAAACTTTCATGCATGCCTAATTTTTTCGTAGGAAACTAAAAATTTTATGGTATGAATTTGCATGTTTTATTAAAAATACATTCATATCATTATTAAGCTAACATAATAACTTATTGAAATAATAGAGCTTTATTACTACTGAAGTTTAGCATACTTAACAAAATTTCAAATTTTTGAACAAAATATATCCTAATCATAATTAAAAGAAAATTTTATTCTGCGTGGGATTAATTCAAATTTTCGGTCCCCCTACTTAAATTGAACAAAGTCCTCATTCTTTAAAGTGAATAGATACTATACACCAGGTAGGATTTTAGAAAAGAGGAGGTGAGTCAAATTGACTGCTTAAGTACCAAGCTCTCTTTAAAATCCAATCCTAGACATGTATATACCTATTGTCACACTTTAGCCTTTGTGACTTGTTCAGGTTTTATTCATGATTCCTATCTCTTGTTTTATTGTGCAAAAATAAAAATTCCTAATTACCTAATCCTAAAATAACTTAAGAATAAAAATAAACTAAAGTTGAAGTCCTCCCTTTTTTATTTATTTGCCGATCCTTCCGAATTCGACTCATCTTTTGCTCCATCAGTATTGCCTTTGCATGAATCACCTTGCTCCCTCATCGATAATGAAATCCATGGTTCAAATATGAAATCTGGAAACTCAGGCACAAAAATAAATGGGTCATTATAAATTTTCTTGAGGGCACTTGTAACACCCCAAACCCGGCCTAGAAGTTAGGCCCGAATCCGGCATGTCACATTCAAGGGAAAATTCCAAAACGACTTTGCTTAGTTAAAAACTTAAGTTTAGGATTTAGAAACCAAAAATTTAAGTAACCTGTTAAGTTATGATAAAAGCCCATGTTTAAATAAAAACATCCATATGTTATAGTTATATCAAAAATCATGTTTTAACTTTAGAAATTTATTAAAGTTTAATAATTAAACAGTTGTAACAATAATTAAAACCCAAATGTAAAATAAAATTCGAGGTACGCGGCCTTATTACATACCAATGAAAATAAAGTAATTAAAATAGAGTTATTCGAAACAAATAAAGAAAAACTTCTAAGTAGCTTGAAGTGTGGCTGTCCCCGAGTCCTCTTCCACGTCGAACCGTCTACTGAGGATCACCTGAAACATTTAATTAAAGGGTGTGAGTTTCGAAACTCAGTGTGTACGACCCTTGGCAATCCAATCAACATGCAATTATCACAATTATCACATTGGGCCTAAGCCCTATCAAAATCGGTGGTCTTGGGCCTTAGCTCACAATGACCTCATATCATATCAATATCACATGAATGTAATGCACCCATCCCAAATCCAACCCTGTACTCCACCCGTACCAACCCTACACTCCTGTGGGGATATAAATATCAACCCACCCAGCCCTACACTCCAAAGGTAGCACCAATAGCGGCACTACTCAACGTTGCAGCAAAGCTACTAAGCATATAATGGGCTTAAAGCCACCGATGGATCCACGGTCGTCAAGCGACTATGCGATCCTCACATATCTTCCCTCGTATCATCAAACCCACCCAAGTGCAACATATATCTCATGAATGCAACATACACATTTTCACACATTAAGCACTTAGGGGTATTTTAGTCATTTCACTACCCAGGGGTATTTCCGTAATTCTACCGTACATGGGTATTTTCGTAATTCTGCCCTACATGGGTATTTCTGTAATTTTGCCCTACAGGGGTATTTCTGTAATTTCTTTCATCTCGGGTTTTAGTTATGAACTTTGACCCATCAACAAGTCCTCGCGGTTAAAGTGAACAAACACTATGCACCAGGTAGGATCTCAGGGAAGAGGAGGTGGGTCACTAGGACCGCTTAAGTACCAAGCTCTCCCTCGATCCAATGCTAGACATGCATATGTCGGTTACCACACTCTAACTAATCGACTTGTCCATAGACATGCTTGATTAATAAATTAAGTCTTATGAAATTTTAAGAATTTATCAAAACTAGGCCTAGAGTCCATTAAACCCTATCATACATTTCTAAAATCCCAAAAGGCCAACTAAGCCCATTCATGTTTATATAGCCCATTAGCCCCGCTCATGTTTATGTAGCCCATTAGGCCCGATCATAATCAAACCATACACCCCTTTCATTTCAATTCAATATTCAAATACACATATCAATCTTTGCCGATTTGGGCCCACGAGCTCGACAGGCCCGTTTAACCACTTTTGGCTTTTCGGCTTTTCGGCGTTGCCGCCATCGTGTGTGTGTAGTGTTTGTACACACCTGGTAATAACGCGTGCTGCAAGCCCCTTAATCACAACCTACAATAGACATCACTTAACGATTAACTAAGGGCTTAATACATTCTTTATCAAAAACTGAAACCCCACCGTAACCTTACCCTGTGCCACCAGTTCTAGTAGCCCTTCCTTAGCTACTATTTGCGAATATCCCCTAGATCTACACCCAAACATATATCATCAAATTCAAGTGACTCATATTCCACATAAGTCACCTCTATAAGCCATACTTACATTCGACCATCCACTAATCCATAACTGAGACGAGAACACTTACCACTTTGCTAACGATCCTTACCACGCTTGTGATCTTTGAACCCTACCCTTGTTAATACAAGGTTAACAACAAGGAGTAGTTAGATAGCCCTTCGGCTTTTAACAAAATGCACTAAGAAAGTTGACTGAGTACTTACCGAAACCCCCCTTCGACCTTGCGGCCTAGATAGCTACTGAACAAGATCCGACTTTTAACTTGACTAAGAGTAGACAACAACCGATTTGTGATGGAGGAAAAATAACAAGGAATCAGCAAAAATATAGGGCTATTTGATTATATGGGAGTATTCGGCTTTCAGAGAAAGAAGAAGAACGCAACACCAATAGGTATTTCGGCAAAAAGGAATGATGGTTTTTTGACAATGGAAGAATTCGGCAACAGAAGAACAGAATGAGGGGGAGAAAAGAAAAGATCAAATGTGCTTGCGTGAGGGTAACTACAGGATATTCGGTCAAGAAAATAAAGATTGACCTATTTGCAAAACTCTCCAAATGCCAAAAGCCACAATGAAAATTCGTAATACCCCCTAAAAGACCCAAAAACGGCACTCATTTACCATCCTAAGCCGAATTTATACACTTCCCACTTCCCAAAATAGCACCAACTCTTCACACTTCTCAGCTCTTAACTTTTCTCCCTGATAAGTCCTCAATCTCATCCTAAATTTTCTCTAAGATAAGCTCTTTTATCCCATTCTTAATTTCTCTTATGAACACTTCCTTCAGAGTTCACATCCAACGCCACTACTAACCATCTAGAAGGCAAAAATTAAATCCCCAACAAAATACCATGCCACTACTCGAACCTGGGACTCCCTTGCCTGCTAATGACGCCACCTCCCTGCTCGCTAAGTGGCGCCACTTTGCCACTACACCACAAGCTCTTTTGTGTCATTTTTCTTCTTCATTTATTTAAAAGGCCTACTAACTGAAGTCACAGTTCCCTTGGGCTAAAACCAAAATTTTTCCTATACCCTTACTTGATCCCAGAACTACTCCAACACTCCTAGACACTCCAAATTCATTAACCCTCAAAGCCCACATGCCAATTGTCATTTTCTCGCTCACTTAAAAATTTTCTGAGATCCAAAGCGCAAAGCCCAATAGGCCCAATTCTACTAGGCCCAACTTCGGGGCGTTACAGCACTCCTCATCGAGTCATCCCTTATTTTTGAGTATCTCTAGTAGGCTTGTTGCTGCCATTGCATGTGTTGCATTAAGTCCATCAGCTTTAACAGCTCATCACGAAGATCTGGGCTAGGCGGTGGAGCTCCAAACATTGAGGTCTCGATATCAGGTTCAACTTCTGGTTCCATTAGTTCTGCCTCACTAGGGACTTCAGTTGATTGCTCTGGCGAGATCTCTGTGGGATCATCTTCTGCTTCTTCAGGATCCTCACTCTCTTTAACTTATTGTTGTAGAACAGAATCTCCAGCTACTCGGCAGAGGTCCAAATCGATGATTGTGCCTTGACCATACCCTGTCTTCTTCACGTCCGCAAGGATTTTTGCTTTTAAGCACAGAATTGTTATCGTAAAGGGTTAATAGGCTAGGCCAGAATGTCTAACGGCACAATTTCGCATTTCTCTTAGGATGATCTTGCCCACATCAATGGTCTTTCCAGATAGAATCGAGTATAATAGGACCATTTGCTCTAATGAGATTGTAGTCCCATGCGAACTAGGCATAAGGTTGAAACGGATGAAATAGAACCATACCTTAGCAATTGGTGTCAAGTACTCTCTTCGACACGTATGGATTCCTTGCTTTGACACAGTCCACTTAGAACCTGGAACTGTAAGTTCCTCGAGAATTTCTTGCAAATTTTTAGGCTTAATGTTGCTCAACGGAGAAGAATATTCATCGTTTTCGAAATCAGGTAATTCAAAGAACTCATTAATAGCATTTGAATTTATTGGTACCTTTATTCCGCGAACTGAAACTTCGGTCAATTCTCTTGAGGTTAAGTTCGCATAAAACTCACGAACTAGCTCCTCATCCACACTTGGTCTTTTTTCACAAAACAATTCCCAATTGAGGGCTTCAGCAACTTGACGAATACGTGCCATAAAGTCTCTGTAGTTGCTTTCCTTCAATGTGAAGCCTTTCTCTGGATGCATCTGTTGATTTTGAAAGATACTTTTGTATCTTACTTTGGCTTCTTCACAGTGGAACTTATTTTGCGTTTCATCGATTTGAGCGGAAGCACGAGTTCTCTTGCGAGGCATGATTCACCTGAACATAAGATGGGAAAATGTTTTTTCAAAAATTTAATTAATAAAAATTACTAATATTTCAATAAATTGAAAAATTAAATAATTGAATAAAATTAAAACTTAAGAAAAAATTTGTTCTTACCACCTTCCTTGTAAAAATTAAGAACTCCTAAACTAAAATATACTTATGAAACAAAATATGGAAATTTAAAAGGAATGTTGAAGGCTTAAGGGCTTGGTGTGTGGGTGAAAGAGATGTGCTGGTCGGGTATTAGAAGGCTGCTAGGTGCGCGCCGGATGGGTGCGGAATCAAGCTGCAACGCGTGGTAGGGGCTGCGCGCAAGCAGCAGCAGGCAAGGCCTTGTGGCAAGCAGGCCACGACCGTGCGCAGGTGCGGCGCACAGGAGCAGGACACAGCCTGGGCAACTGGGCTGGAGCAGCAAGTGTAGCGGCACGGGAGGCCATCGGCGCCTGTGGTGCGCGAAGTGCTTTGGGACGCCAGGCGTATGCTAGGTGCTTTAGCTAGGAGGTTTCGTACTTGGGTTTTGGGTTTTGAGTGATGAATGAATGGGAAGAGGCATGGGTGGAATTTATAGTAAGTAATAGGAATTAGAGGAGTAATTTAATAATTAAAATATTCTAATTCTAATCCTACTAAAAGTTAACAACAATTAATAATATGCATATGAAATTATCAATTGCTATTAAATTATTAAGATAAATATGAAATATAATTAAATAAAATTAATCCTAATTCTAAGCTAAGTTGATAAAAATCAATATATAGGTTATAAGCAATATAATTATATATTAAAGTTTATCATATTTGTATAAATATATATTAAGTAAAAATATTTATTTTAGATGCCTTTTGGAAATATTTACAAAAAGAGGCACCTAGTTTTTATTATTTACGAAAATAGCAACCAAAACTTAAAAATAATTCAATTAAGTCCCTAGACTTAATGAAAATTTGAAATCGAGTTGCAATTTAAAGCTTGGGTCAAAATTGACCTTTTTATTTGTAAAACCAAAAATTTATTTTGTCATTTAGGGACTAATTTCTCGGGAAATTATGTAAAAATCAATTCCCAGGAAAGATTGGAGGGGTCACAAGTGGTCCCGCTTAAGTTCCAATCTCCTAGACAGAATTTATTTAAACATAATAAACCCCAAAAAAATTATACCCTAAATAATTTATTAAAAACAAGAAAAATTTAAATATCTGATAAACTGAACAAGATTTGATCCCGTTCAGGTTTTTCTCCGTAGTAATGTTTCAAACGCTAAGGGTTGACTTGGAAATTACCTCCCTTACCTTGGAGTTCAACAACTCCATATGGATAGACGCGATGAATCGTGAATCGACCGGACCAACGTGATTTTAACTTACCTGGAAAGAACTTCAATCTGGAATTAAATAACAAGACTTGCTGACCTGCTTCAAATTCTCTAACTCGAATGTGCTTGTCATGCCATTTCTTGAGTCTTTCTTTAAGTAATTTGGCATTTTCGTATGAGAACATTCGAAATTCCTCTAGCTCGTTGAGTTGGAGCATCCGTTTCTCTCTAGCAAGCTTAAGATCCAAGTTGAGTCGTCAAAGAGCCCAGTAAGCTTTGTGTTCTAACTCCAGAGGTAGATGACAGGCTTTCCCAAAGACCAACCTGTAGGGTGACATTCCTAAAGGTGTCTTGTATGCTGTTCTGTAAGCCTATAAAGCATCATCTAGTCTCTTGGACCAGTCTCGTCGATTCGGGCAAACTACCTTCTCAAGTATGCCTTTGATCTCCTTATTCGCTAGCTCAGCTTGCCCATTTGTCTGCGAATGGTAAGTTGTAGCAACCTTGTGTTTCACTCCATGTTTATCTAACAACCATTTTAACCACTTGTTCAGAAAATGGGTCCCTTCATCGCTGATAATAGCTCTTGGGGTTCCAAACCTTGTGAACACGTGTTTCTGCAAGAACTTCATCACAACTTTAGCATCGTTCATCGGATAAGCTTTAGCCTCGACCCATTTGGACACATAATCTACTGCTACCAATATGTACTTGTGACCAAAAGACGGAGGGAAAGGACCAAGAAAGTCAATACCCCAAACATCGAATAATTCTACCTCAATGATATTTGTTTGAGGCATCTCATTTCTGTTGGTGACATTTCCAACCCTCTGACATCGATCACAGCTCTTTACGTAAGCGTATGCATCCTTGAATAGTGTGGGCCAAAAGAATCTGGCTTGCAATACTTTGGCCGCTGTACGTGTACCTCCGAAGTGTCCCCCACTCGGAGATGAGTGGCAGTGGTATAAAATCTTCGGTATTTCATCTTCTGCCACACATCTCCTGATCATCTGATCTGCACACTTTTTAAACAAGTATGGCTCTTCCCAGAAATAGTACTTCGCATCGTGAAGAAACTTTTTCCTTTGTTGATATGTTTTATCAATCGGCATCAAACCACAAGCTAAATAGTTAGCAATATCAGCAAACCAAGGAATATTATGGACATGATTTACCTTCAGTATGTGTTCATCTGGAAATGTCTCATGGATCGGTACAAGTGGAGAATTTCCCTCTTGCGACTCCAATCTAGACAAGTGATCTGCTACTTGGTTCTCTACTCTCTTTCGATCTTGAATTTCTAGATCGAACTCTTGAAGTAGTAGTACCCACCGGATCAATCTTGGCTTAACGTCTTTCTTGGCCAGTAAATATTTAATTACCGAGTGGTCCGTATAGACGATCACTTTGGTACCTATAAGATAAGATCGAAACTTGTCGAAAGCAAACACAATAGCAAGTAACTCTTTTTCTATTACCGTATAATTTAGTTGAGCGCCGGTTAGAGTTTGACTTGCGTAGTAGATAAGATGAAAAAATTTGTTCCTTCGCTGGCCCAAGACAGCTCCAATTGCGAAGTCACTTGCATCACACATCAATACAAATGGCAAATCCCAGTCTGGTGTGACGATTATGGGTGCCATGACTAATCGACTCTTCAAATCATTGAAGGCTTTTAAGCATTCCTCATCAAACTTGAATATCGAGTCCTTCTCCAATAATTTGCATAAGGGTTTAGAAACTTTGGAGAAGTCCTTGATAAATCTTCGGTAAAAATCGGCGTGGCCCAAAAAGCTCTTAACACCTTTTACAGATGTTGGAGGTGGGAGTTTCTTAATAAAGTCTACCTTTGCTTTGTCTACCTCGATCCCATGTTTCGTTATCGGATGGCCTCAAATAATTCCTTCTCGTACCATAAAATGGCACTTTTCCCAGTTTAGTACGAGATTCGTCTCTTCGCATCGCCTTAGTACCTTAGCTAGATTGGCCAAGCAATCATCGTAAGTATCTCCGAATACTGAAAAAATCGTCCATAAAAACTTCCAAATATTTCTCAACCATGTCAGTGAAAATAGACATCACATATCTTTGAAATGTAGCAGGTGCATTACATAAACCAAATGGCATGCGTCTAAATGAAAATGTACCGTACGGGCAAGTGAATGTAGTTTTGTGTTGATCTTTTGGTGCTACTGTAATCTGATTATACCCTGAGTATCCATCGAGAAAATAGTAGTAATCTCGTCCTACGAGTCTATCCAGCATCTGGTCCAAGAACGACAAAGGAAAGTGATCTTTCCTAGTCGCCTTGTTCAGCTTCCGGTAATCTATGCAGATTCTCCATCCCGTAACCGTTCTAGTTGGTATCAACTCGTTGTTCTCGTTCTCTACAACCGTGATACCTCTTTTTTTTGGTACGCACTGGACCGGACTTACCCATGAACTGTCTGAGATGGGATAGATAATACCCACATCTAACCAATTGATGATCTCTTTTTTACTACGTCCTTCATGATGGGGTTCAGTCTCCGTTGTCCATCGATCGTCCCTTTTTCGCCATCTTCCAGGATAATCTTGTGCATGCATACAGACGGACTAATACCGCAAATATCCGCTATGGTCCATCCGATGTCCTTCTTGAATTGTTTCAAAACTAAGATAAGTTTCTCTTCTTGCTTAGTGGTCAATTCTACTGAAACAATCACAGGCAAAGTAGAAGCGTTACCTAAATAAACGTATTTTAAATGAGAAGGTAATACCTTGAGTTCTAATTTAGGTGGCTCCTCGATCGATGCTTTTGGCTAGGTGTAATCCCTTTTCTCTAATTCCAAAGATTTAAGACGGGATTGCGGATTAAATCCCTTTTGATTAGCTTCTAGCAAAGCTAAGTAGTCATCCTCCTCTTCATCATTTGGAGGATCCGATGTCAAAATTCTTTCCAGTGGGTCCTCAACACAGTTGAGTTCCTTCTCCACTATTAATTCCTCTAAATCGGATACTACAGAACAATCATCCATTGTGTCAGGAAATCGCATAGACTTAAAGACATTAAATGTTACCTGATCATCCTGAACACGCATAGTGAGCTCGCCCTTCTGCACATCAATAAGGGTCCTTCCAGTTGCTAGGAACGGCCTTCCTAGAATGATTGGTACTTTTTGTCTGCTTCAAAATCTAGAATTACAAAGTCAGCAGGAAAGATAAACTTATCTACACGTACCAATACGTCCTCGATTTTTCCTTCTGGATGTGCTAAGGATAGATCTGCTAGCTGAAGCGTAATTGTAGTTGGTCTAACTTCTCCTATCCCCAACTTCTTAAATATTGACATAGGCATTAAGTTGATACTTGCACCTAAGTCACATAATGCCTTACCATAATATGTTGCTCTAATGTTGCACGGTATGGTAAAACATCCAGGATCCTTCAATTTTGGGGGAAGTTTGTCTTGAAGCTATGCACTGCATTCCTTCGTTAGAATTACCATCTCAAATTCTCTAAGTCTTCGTTTCTTAGACAAGATATCTTTCATGAACTTGATGTAGTTCGACATTTGCTCAAGTGCTTCAACCAACGGGAAGTTGATATGAAGTTGCTTGAGTACATCAAGGAACTTCTTGAATTGAATCTCCTGCTTCTGCTTCTGAAGTCTTTGAGGGTAGGGTGGTGGTGGTTTCATTACTGGAACTGATTCTGGTTGATTCATCTTTGGTAGCAATTCTACACCTAACGAAGTTGTTAGTTGATCAAAATTAGCTGATCCTGAGGTTACTTTGTCGGGTTTTGCAGATTTTGGTTCTGGTGAAACTGGGATTTCAACACTTGGTTGAACTTCTTCTAAATCTTGAGCGTTAGCTGGCTCCTTTCCAGCTTCAATGGTATTGGGCTCTATCGTCTTTCCACTCCTCAGTGTTAGCACTTTGCAATGCTCATTTCCTGGATTTCTCAGATTTTCTGTATCATTGGGTAAGGTACCCTGTGGTCGGTTCCTAAGTTCAGTTGCAAGCTGGCCCACTTGATTCTCCAAATTCTTCAATGTAGCTACTTGGCTCTGGATTAAGGCATCATTCTTTGCCATGTATGCCTTCAGCAAACTCTCCAAGCTATTGGATGCTTCAGCTTGAACTGGTTTCTGAATTTGTTGCGGGAAGTTAGGCGGCTGGGTTGGTCTGGGTTGGGTGTAAGTGGTACTGGTTCCAGCCCCTTGATTACTCCAGGAGAAATTCGGGTGGTTTCTCCACGATGGGTTATAAAAATTTGATTGCAACCCTTGCCTTCCTCAGTTTTGGTTCTGATTACCCATGTAGTATATAGATTCTGGGTTCGACAGACATTCTTCAAACAAATGTCCCTCCCCACAATAGACACAGGCTATATTCTCAAATTGATTAGGCGGCTGTGCTGCAAAACTATTAGACCCATTCGTAGTAAGATTTTTAAGCATTGAGGATATTGATGATACCTGTGATGCAAGTGAAGTAAGAGCGTCTACTTCATGTATTCCAGTGACTCGTCTTCCTGACGCTGCTCGACTGGTTGGCCATTGATAATTGTTGCTATCAATCCTCTCGATAATTTCATAAGCCTCGTTATAAGACTTAGAAAGGAGAGCACCATTAGCAGAAGCGTCCACTACCATCCTCGTGTGAGCGTTGAGACCATTGTAAAACGTCTCAAGTTTGATGCAATGTGGGATTCCATGATGAGGGAACTTTCATAATAACTCTTTAAATCTTTCCCATGCCTCATACAAGGACTCATCATCCATTTGGTGGAAGGCAGTGATCTCGTTCCTCAGCTTAGCATTCTTGCTTGGCGGGAAATACTTCATGAGGAATGTCTCGGCTAATTCTTGCCATGTAGAAATAGAGTTTGGTGGCAATGAGTTCAACCAGGCACGAGCACTGTCCCTTAGCGAATATGGGAACAGCTTCAATCGTAAGGCATCTTCGGCAACTCCAGCTAACTTGAAAGAATCGATCACTTCAATAAATAGTCCTAAGTGAAGATGAGGATCTTCAGTAGGCATTCCACTGAATTGGCCCACTGTCTGAAGCATCTAGAACATGACTGGCTTCAGCTTGAATTGTTGTGCCTCGATTTCGGGTCTTCTAATACTCGGATTAAGGTTATTGAACACTGGCACGGCATATTGTCTTAAGGCCCTATCCCTATCATTAGCAATAAGGATAGGATTCTGAGCAGGGTTTGCTCCATTTCCTTGATTCATATTCTCGAAGTTCATCTCTTCGGTCCTTCTCTGGTTCGCTTCTCTTCTTCGCTATCGAAAGGTTCGTTCTATCTCAGGGTCTACAAGGAGTAAGTCAATAATTTGGTCAATACTCATAAACACCTGAAATAATCACAGAAAAATTAAGTAAGTAAAAATTTCAATAGGAAAATAAATAAACCAAAATGTAAAACAGATTCACAAATAATGGCTTTGAAAAACAGTCCCCGGCAACGGCGCCAAAAACTTGGAACGGTGGAAATGTGCAAGTGTACACAATCGCAACAAGTAATAAAGTGACAAGTAAATGTCGAGTTATCGTACCCACATGAACTGTAAAAGAATTATTTATGAAAATGATTTCAAACACTTTGGTGAAGGGAAAATATTTTGGATTTAAGAAATATTTAAAAACTAAAAAAAACAAAGTAAAATAAA
Organism: Gossypium sturtianum; assembly: GCA_025698515.1. Taxonomy (NCBI): domain Eukaryota; kingdom Viridiplantae; phylum Streptophyta; class Magnoliopsida; order Malvales; family Malvaceae; genus Gossypium; species Gossypium sturtianum. The sequence goes on from CM046953.1 coordinate 66,076,585, forward strand.
ATAAAATAAAGTTCTAATGCACGATTTCAAAAGCTGATTTTAATCAAGATGATATAATTGTGTTGAATTAATTACATTTCTTACCTTAGAATTATTAAACTTATGCTTATACTTGTTACGAATAAATCATGGCAAATCAGTAATTTGCTAACTTATGAACATATTTACAAATAAAAAATCCATTCATCTCTTGTACATATTCCTATGTCAATTCGACCGGTAAAACAGATTTATAAAGGTAAACATGTTATTGCACATACATACTTATTAAATTAAACAATCTCTCGCATATTCCTATGTCGATTCAAATGATTAATTCAACCTAATAAGCATATAAAAGACTATGTGAGGTAACAAAGTATCCTTACCTTGAAACAGTTTAATCACAAAAATCTTGCAAGTTATGCAATGCATATGTATCGCCAAATACAATGCTAATCTAATCTTCAACTACCTTAGAAGAATTAAACATGCACTGATTAAGTACTGTGTCCATTAATTACAATTTAAATGCGTTTAAATAATTAATTCTTTAGTTATCTAAACAATTATAATGCCAGAATAACTTAGGCATGATTTTACTTAATCAAGCATTTTACCGAGGCCTATAACAGCATAAACACAATTTTAATAATTTAAAAGGACGTCATGCAATCAACCCAACACGAATTAAATTCAAGCTAATCTTATTAAATTAACCATTCCAATAGCATAAATATTCATAAACATGTTTGTCAAAACAACAACGAAATTTAAAGAGATAGGGAACAAGGAGCAAATCCGGTGTTGCTTCGTGGCTTGACTGATTGCTTCGATCTTCATCCTCCGTTGTCCTCGGCTATCAAGGTGGCCTACGAACACTCTAATTGCTGCTCAATGTTGGCTGAAGAAGACCCCTTTCCCAAGGGGAGAAATCAGCACAAGAGCAAGGAAATAGGAAAATGAAAGAAGAATTGAGAGAGGAGAGAAAAGTGTGAGAGAAGAGATGTGAATGAGAGATGAGGGATGCTTTGAATGATCAGCCAACAGGGGGTATTTATAGCTGAATGTCGCAGCTAAAATTTGCTAAAAATAGCAGCCAAAGAGCCACACCTTGGCCGGCCACCCATGTGGCAAAGTTGATGGCTTCAACTTTGCTAAATATGGCTTGGGGCAAATCTACAAAGCAACTAATTGTGGAGGGGGTTGAATGCAACTTTGACAAGTTTTCAAGGGCCTCTTTGCAAGCTCAATTAATCAGCTAATAAGCTGATTTGGGTCAGCATATGGACGGTTCTGGGCAGCCCAATTGGTGGCTGGTTCGGTTCACTGAATTCGTTTCAGCTAGTGCGGTTTAACTAGACCATTTTTTCCATAATTAATTAGTAATAATTTATTTAGCCCAAATTAAATTGGGAATAACTTAAAATTAATTATATTATGATTTAATATTCATAATCGGACCGTCTTTGGCTGGAAATAAATGTGCCTCGATACTTCAAATTGCTTCTCGGGTTTATTCTTCGAGCAGTGTCTGCTGAGCCAATTTTTGCTCTTTGTGCTAATCTGTCGAAACTAGTCAAAATTAATCAAAATTAACTATAAAATTAATTAAAATTCATCATGTTCATATTTTTAACACAATTTAATTATTTTATAGTATTTAATTATTTTTCGACAAGAATTTAACCGAAATAGCACGATTTTAAGTTAAAAAGGGCATGTAAAAACACGTAAATTTTCATGTTTCCAGATAGGTCACCGAGACCTTAAGCATGCTTTAGAGAAGGGTCGGGACTAAACCGAACCCATACGGAAATCCTCGGAAATTTAAAACTTTTTGAACACTGCAGAGGTCACACGCCCGTACAGTCAAGCCATGTACCTTCCACGGCTACTAGACACACCCATGTGTCCTGGCCGTGCCAAAACAGAGCATGTATACTGACTTATCCCCACGGCCACCAGGCACGCCCGTGTACCATGGCTGTGTACTCTTAGGTTAGATACTGACTTATTCACACGGCTACCAGGCACGTCCGTGTACCATGGCCGTGTACACTTGGGCTAGCTACTGACTTAATCCCACGGTCACTAGGCACGCCCGTGTGCCACAACCGTGTATACATAACAGGTCCTTTGCAAGGCCAATATGCCACCCACACTAGGGTCATACCTACAAGCATAAACAAGCCTATTTCCACAATCAAATGGCAACAAAAAACACACCAACTTGTCATCATATTATTCCATTTAATCTCATTTCTAAAAATGCTAAATTGGTACAATCACTTCCCATGTAAATCAAAACATAATTTAACCATAACCTCATCAAATCACTAAGGCATCAATTCAGAGTAAATACACACACAGAGTAAGCTTTCCAAAAGCTTAGTAAGCCATATACAAATAAACTTAACAATTAAGCATTTAAGACATATAGTCAATATGAATTCATTAATAGCTCAATTACATAGCCATAATTCTTCTTGGCACATTTACTTAGCCATTCATCTTCCAATCTTGCATATCATCATATACTTTGTTAGCTCATAGCTTTTCCATTCATGTATCACATATACATTCTCATATTCAAATACACAATTCATCTAGGTAAGTTCATGAATATGCTTACCTTCTTATACACATAATGTGTACTTATCAGACGTACCTGAAATAGATTTGCAAACCACACAGTCATTCGTATCTCAGACTCGCCCGTTGAACCGTTCGGAATCTAATAGGATACTCAGAGTGATCGAAATAGTCGTACAATGCCAACGTCCCAGACGTGGTCTTACATGTAATCAGATATCGATGCCTTTGTCCCGCACGGTCTTACACGAATCAAATACGATGCCAATGTCCCAGACATGGTCTTACACGTAAATCTCATATCGATGCCAACGTCCCAGACGTGGTCTTACACGAAATCTCGAATCAATGCCAACGTCCCAGATGTGGTCTTACATGATATCACAGAGCGGACACATATGTCATGACATATACTATCCTATCTATTCCTAGGTTCAAACGGGACTTCTCGGATTTCAACAACTTGTCGACTTATTCGTAACTCGTATTTCATACGCATTCCATCACAATGGATATTCCTATCAATTCACATTCCATATATATATATACATCAATAGTGTAATGCAAATACATTTATTTGTATATTACCTTGGATTCGGATATTCGTTCGGAGTCGGTTATTCGACTACTTTCGCTTTCCCGCGATCTAAGTTTGTTTTCTTCGGTTCATTATCTATACATATTCAAATTTAATCCTTTTATTTACCAACACATTCAATTCAATCCAAAATCACATATTTAGGGCAATTTACAATTTAGCCTTCACATTTGCACATTTGGACATTTTTGTCCCTATTTCACAAAATCATCAAATACACAAAATCACCATATACCCATGCTTAGCCGAATATTCATGTATCTCATACAAGTCTATACATTTCATTTATTTCACAATGTAGTCCCTCAAAATGCTATTTTCACAATTTAGCCCTAATTAACTAAATTCATCAAAAATTCAAGAACAAAAAATGTTCATTAAACACATATCTTTCATTTAACACCTAAACTCATAAAAAAACTCACCATTTCATCAATGGCACATTTCATAAACAACATCAATTCTCAAAATTACAACATGGGTTTTATAGTATACGAATCAACGATTACAGAAACATAGAAATTATAAAAATCGAGCAAAACTCATACCTCAATCAAAGAAGACAAGAGCCGAAACCTAGCTTGTGTTTTCTTTTCTTCTTTTATAATTTCAGCTAAAAGATGATAACTATCCCATTTTCATGCTTTTTTTTCTTTTAATTATACTTAATTATCAATGTACAAAATTATCCTTTAATTCTAAATGCATGAAACATATCATATAAGGTCATTTTTGACCATATTCATCCACTTACTCAAATAATTGGCTTATTTCCTTATAAGGACTCCTCATTTAAAAGCCATCTCAAATAAGTATCTTTTCATAAAGCATACAAATTTTGCCTTCAATGCAATTTAATCCATTTACCAAATTAAACACACAGACAGACAAATTGACTTACAGAACTTAAACACATGCTTAAATCACATATCAAAGGCACAGAAAATAATATTAAAATATTTGCTGACTCGAATTTGTGGTCCCGAAACCACTGTTTCAACTAGGGTCTAAACCGGACTGTTACAATTCTCCCCCTTAGGGATTTTTGTCCCCGAAAATCTTAACGTTAAATAGATTCGGATATTGCTGTTTCATTGAATCTTCAGGCTCCCACGTAGCCTATTCTATTCTGTGTCTATGCCACAATACTTTTACTAACGGAATTTTCTTGTTTCTCAATTCTTTCACTTCACGAGCTAAGATACGGATCAGTTCCTCTTCATAAGTCATATCAGATTAAATTTCAATTTCAGACGGAGTAATCACATGCGACGGATCAGAACGGTATCATCTAAGCATCGATACGTGAAATACATTATGTATCTTTTGTAACTCGGAGGGTAACAACAATCTATACGCGACAGGTCCAACACGCTCAATGATATCATATGGCCCGATGAACCTCGAACTCAATTTGCCTTTACGTCCGAATGAGAGTACTTTCTTCCATGGAGACACTTTCAGAAGTACTTTATCACCGATTTCAAATTCTATATCTTTTCGTTTCAAGTCCGCATAAGACTTCTGACGATCAGACGCTGATTTCAGACTGTCACGGATTACTTTTACTTTCTGTTCAGTATCTTTTATCAAATCAACCCCGTGTAGCTTATTTTCACTGAGTTCGGTCCAATACAGAGGTGTATGACATTTACGTCCGTACAAAGCTTCATATGGTGCCATTTTGATGCTCGACTGAAAACTATTATTATATGCAAATTCAATCAGTGGTAAGTATTGTTCCCACGTACCGTTAAACTCAAGAATGCAGCATCTCAACATATCCTCAAGGATCTGAATAATTCGCTCGGACTGACCATCCGTTTGCGGATGAAAAGCGGTACTAAAATGCAATTTCGTACCCAAAGCTTCTTGTAATTTCTTCCAAAATCGTGACGTAAACCTCGGATCTCTATCTGATACAGTAGATAGTGGCACCCCGTGCAATCTCACAATCTCAAAAATATAAAGCTCAGCTAATCTATCCAGTGAGTAGTCAGATCTCACTGAAATGAAATGGGCAGATTTCGTTAATCGATCTACTACAACCCAAATCGCATCTTTCTTTCTCGGAGTCAGAGGCAATCCAGAAACAAAATCCATCGTCACTCTATCTCATATCCACTCGGGAATTAGAATCGGTTGTAGCAAACCAGATGGAACCTGATGTTCAGCTTTAACTTGCTGACAAACTAAACATTTCGAAACAAAGTCAGAAATGTCTCGTTTCATACCAGACCACTAATAATGTTGCTTCAGATCACGGTACATCTTTGTACTTCTCGGATGAACGGATAGACGACTATTATGAGCTTCACTCAAAATTAACTGTAATAACTCAGAATTTCTCGGAACACAGATACGATATCGAAATCTCAAACAATCATCAACAACTCGAAATTCAGAATCAGAATTCGAATCACATTGAACTCGTCTCGCTATTATTTCATTATCAACTTTCTAAGCATCACATATCTGCTGTAAAAATAACGGTTTTGCTTTCAATTCAGCTATAACTGAACTATCATCAGATAGATCTAAATGAGCATTCAAAGCACGTAGTGCAAATAATGATTTCCTACTCAGTGCATCAGCAACGACATTTGCTTTACCCGGGTGATAATTTATCACAAGCTCGTAGTCTTTCAACAGTTCTAGCCATCTTCTCTGTCGCAGATTCAATTCTTTCTGAGTCATCAAGTATTTCAAACTTTTTTGATCTGAAAACACATGACATTTCTCACCAAACAGATAATGATGCCAAATCTTTAATGCGAACACAATTGCAGCTAACTCAAGGTCATGCGTCGGATAATTCTTTTCATGAGGCTTTAGTTGTCTCGAGGCATAAGCTATTACTTTGCCTTCTTGCATCAGTACACATCCCAGACCATTTAACGAAGCATCACTGTATATTACAAACTCTTTTCCCGATTCTGGCTATACTAACACTGAAGTTTCAGTTAACAGAGTTTTCAACTGATCAAAACTTTTCTAACATTTATCGGACCATTCAAATCTAACATCTTTCTGGAGTAATCTAGTCAACGGAGTAGCTATCATCAAAAAGCCTTTTACGAACCTTCGATAATAACCAGCAAGTCCCAGAAAGCTTCAGACTTCAGACACATTTTTTGGAGGTTTCCAATCCAGAATAGCAGAAATTTTGCTCGGATTCACTCGAATACCAGAGGTCGATACAATATGTCCCAGAAAACTGACTTCACGCAACCATAATTCACATTTGTTGAATTTCGCATACAATTATTTTTCTCCCAGAGTTTGCAACACGATTTTCAGATGTTCAGCATGTTCAGTTTCATCCCGTGAATAAATCAAAATGTTGTCAATGAATACAACAACAAATCGATCTAGGTACGGTCTAAAAATTATGTTCATCAGATCCATAAACACTGCAGGAGCATTCGTTAGTCCGAAAGGCATAACTAAAAACTCATAATGCCCGTACCTCGTTCTGAAAGCAGTTTTCGAAATGTCTGAATCTTTTACTCTTAACTGGTAGTATCCCGATCTCAAATCTATTTTTGGAAACACAATGGCTCCTTTTAGCTGATCAAACAAATCATCAATCCTGGGTAACAGATATTTATTCTTTATGGTCACTTTATTCAATTGACAATAATCTATGCACATTTTCATCGTGCCATCTTTCTTTTTCACAAACAGAATTGGAGCACCCCAAGGTGAGAAACTCGGTCTTGCAAACCCTCTGTCAGTCAAATCTTGCAGCTGTGACTTTAACTCTTTCAACTCTGTTGGTGCCATTCTATACGGAGCTATCGAAATAGGTGTTGTACCAGGCAACAGATCAATACCAAATTCAACTTCACGTATCGGAGGCAATCCCGACAATTCTTCAGGGAATACATCAGAAAACTCACAAACAACTGGCACTGATTCAACTTTCTTTTCAGACACTTTCGAATCAATCACATAAGCAAAATAAGCTTCGTAACCCTTTTTCACATAACTCTGAGCTTTCAATACAGATATCACAGCAGACAATACATTTAAATCATCCGACTCAATACGAACTATTTCACCATTCTGACCTTTCAGATCAATAATCTTTCTTTTACAATTCACCACAGCATCATGCAATGTCAACCAGTCCATACCCAAAATGATATCAAACTCATCAAATGGTAATAGCATCAGATCAGCAGGAAAACAGATATCTCGAAACATTAACGGACAGTTCTTGCATACTTTATCAACCATGACACTTTTACCTAAGGGGTTCAATACTTTTATAACAAACTCAGTAGACTCTACAGACAAAGTCTTACTGGATACCAAATTCATGCATATATACGAATGAGTAGAACCAGGGTCTATCAAAGCAATCACAGAAGTATCATAAAGTGTAAATGTACCCGTTATAACATTTGGAGATGAAGCTTCCTCTCGAGCTCGGGTGGCATACGCTCTGGCAGGCGCTCTAGCTTCAGATCTCGCAACGGTATCTCTCGTAGTTCTCTGACTACCACTGACATTTCTTACATTTCGTGAAGATCTACCTCTTACTGGAGCATTATCAGATCTCGAATTCTGGGCAGTCTCTTGCTCAACAGACTCTGGAAAATCACGAACAAAATGATCTAATGATCCATATCTGAAGCAAGCTCGATCATTCAATCTACAACTTCCCGGATGCCTTTTACCACAATGTTTACATTCAGGTCGCTCGGATCATACATTTCCAACACTTGCCATTGAAGTTACCGGTGCTTTGAAGCTCGATTGTGTTCTAGCTCGATCTCTACTAGAATGTCCCACATTAACTTTCGAACGACTTTATTCATCTTTGAATATCTTCAAAGTAGACTGAAATGATCGACTCTGAAATCTCTTTCTCACATCTCTAGCTTCAGACTCAGCTTTCCTTTTATCTTTCCCGAGGGCTTCGGCTTTGCACGCTCGATCAACAAGTACCACAAACTCTTTTATTTCCAAAATCCCAACAAGTAAACGGATGTCTTCGTTAAGACCATCTTTGAATCTTTTGCACATTATTGCCTCGATGGATACACATTCACGAGCATACTGACTCAGTCTCACGAACTCTCGTTCGTATTCAATAATAGACATATGACCCTGTTTCAAGTCCAGAAACTCCTTTTTTTTATCAATGAATCTCTCACTGATGTATTTCTTCCAAAACTCAATCTGAAAGAAGTCCCATGTCACCCGTTCTTTCGGAACAACAGAAATCAGAGTTTTCCACCATTGATAGGACGCATCTCGTAGCAATGATACAACACACTTAATACTTTCTTCCGGAGTCAAAGACATCTCATCAAATACCCGAATAGTGTTTTCTAACCAGAACTCAGCTTTCTCGGCATCGTCATTACTGGTAGCCCTAAACTCTTCAGCCCCATACTTACGAATTTTATCAACCAGAGGCTTATTCAACAGATTTGGATACAATACTGGAGGCACAACTGAAGTCTGAGGGGGATTAACCGGGGGCAGAGGTTGTGAAACAGTCAGATTATTTCTCACAAATTGAGTGAACCACTCACTCATCATTTGGAAGAAAGCTTGTTTAGCTTCTCCCTCTTGACCGCTTGTAGCCGGTCTCAAATCAGAGGGCGCTGTCCCTTACGCGGGAGCAGGCACATTACTTTCTACATCATCAGCTACGGCTCTTTCGGGATCCATTTCTAAACAAAAATCACATTTTACACGTCAGGATTCATCACACTATCACAGTTCAGATATATGGCATGTATAGCTAGACTCTTACACGCTACGTTAGTCCGAGAATCGGCTAAACCATAGCTCTGATACCAACCAAATGTAACACCCCTAACCCGTATCTGTCGCCGGATTACCGGATAGATTGAAAACTTTTACAAACATTTCATAAAACAAGTCATCAATTGCAATCACAGTGTCCCTTAGATAGGTCACCGAGACCTTAAGCATGCTTTAGAGAAGGGTCGGGACTAAACTGAACCCATACGGAAATTCTCAGAAATTTAAAACTTTTTGAACACTGTAGAGGTCACACGCCCGTGCAGTCAGGCCGTGTACCTTCCACGGCTACTAGACACACCCATGTGTCCTGGCCGTGCCAAAACAGAGCATGTCGCCACCAGGCACGCCTGTGTACCATGGCCGTGTACTCTTAGGTTAGATACTGACTTATTCACACGGCTAGCAGGCACGTCCGTGTACCATGGCCGTGTACACTTGGGCTAGCTATTGACTTAATCCCACGGTCACTAGGCACGCCCGTGTGCCACAACCGTGTATACATAACAGGCCCTTTGCAAGGCCAATATGCCACCCACACTAGGGTCATACCTACAAGCAGAAACAAGCCTATTTCCACAATCAAATGGAAACCAAAAACACACGAACTGGTCATCATATTATTCCATTCAATCTCATTTCTAAAAATGCTAAATTGGTACAATCACTTCCCATGTAAATCAAAACATAATTTAACCATAACCTCATTAAATCACTAAGGCATCAATTCATCCATAAGCTTACCATTTATAAGGCTATTTCATTGCCATCAAGCCATACCAAAACATGCACCAAATATCATATTCACTCATGCACATTATCAACATTTAACTAGCCAAATCACATGGCTATTTACATCTCAAACATATACCAAAATAACTTGCCTATACATGCCATACTTAGAATATACATTTCCAAAAGCTAACAAAATGAGTTTGAATAGTGTGATGACGATACTCGACGATCCCCTAGCCTACAGTAGCTTCTACGATCTGTAAACAGAGTAAATACACACACAGAGTAATCTTTCCAAAAGCTTAGTAAGCCATATACAAATAAACTTAACAATTAAGCATTCAAGACATATAGTCAATATGAATTCATTAATAGCTCAATTACATAGCCATAATTCTTCTTGGCACATTTACTTAGCCATTCATCTTCCAATCTTGCATATCATCATATACTTTGTTAGCTCATAGCTTTTCCATTCATGTATCACATATATATTCTCATATTCAAATACACAATTCATCTAGGTAAGTTCATGAATATGCTTACCTTCTTATACACACAATGTGTTCTTATCAGACGTACCTAAAATAGATTTGCAAACCACACAGTTATTCGTATCTCAGACTTGCCCGTTGAACCGTTCAGAATTTAATAGGATACTTAGAGTGATCAAAATAGTCGTACAATGCCAACGTCTCAGATGTGGTCTTACATGTAATCAGATATCGATGCCACTGTCCTAGACAGGGTCTTACACGAATCAAATACGATGCCAATGTCCCAGACATGGTCTTACACATAAATCTCATATCGATGCCAACGTCCCAGACGTGGTCTTACATGATATCACAGAGCAGACACCTATGTCATGACATATACTGTAACACCCCGTACCCGTATTCTATGCCGGAACCGGGCACGAGGCGTTACCGTACTTAACGCGCATAATCATACAACTTGGGCTATCAAACTTATTTCGAATTAAAACTTTTGCAATCATGGTTCTATCATCCTTATAATGGACATACGAGGCCCTAAACATGCCTCCAAAAGGTTTCGGAGACAATTTGGAAACTTATACGTACTTAAGAAAATATTACTTAAATAGGGGTCACACGCCCGTGGGGGAGATGACACGCCCGTGTATCATCTCACACGCCCGTGGTCGACACTGACTTGAATCACACGGCTTGGACACATGCCCTTATGGCTAGCCCGTGGTCGCCTTTAAGTAATCCACACGGCCTGGGCACACGCCCATATGGCTAGCCCGTGGTCGCGTCTGAGTAATCCACACGGCCTGGGCACACGCCTGTGTGCATCAACCGTGAGGCGGTTCAAATTCTAAAATCAAGGTGCAGACTTCACACGGCCTGGGCACACGCCCATGGAATGACCGTGTGTCACACATGGCCCAGACACACGCCCGTGTGCCTATCCATGTGAACCAGAACAAGGCTATTTGCCAAGTTCTTTGCACCCCTGTAACCCACACCACATGAACATATTCAACATACTAATAAACAACTCATAAATTCAACATGAACTCCCATGAATAACTTTTTATTTTCATCAATGATAAAATGAGCCATCAATCATGGCAATATACAAAATAATTATCTTAACAAGGGGCCAACACACTTTTGGCCAAAATAAAAAATAATAATCCAACTAGTCTAGCCCCTATACATGCCATACACAAAATCACTAAGTTTAAATATACTGAGATGAGTTGATAGTGTGAGCGATCTTCTGGTTAACGGCGTATCCTGGCTCATCTCTTGAACTCTATAAAACAAGGGAGAAGAAAGGGGAAGTAAGCATTAAGCTTAGTAAGTTTACATGTAAACAATATAACATTATAGCATGTGCTAAACAATTATATAGCATTACATACTAAACAAGGAACAATCCACATTCATAATAAAGCTTACTCATTTCTTCCATTCCCATATTCCAACCTTATCACAAGCTTAATGTATACACTCATTAGCATGCTTCCCTGCACTTAGCACCACACTGTCACACAATTCAGCACATCAAATTCTCTTAATCAATTACTCATAATCAAATTACTCGGTGGTTTCGCACTTAGCCCACCATTAGTCCTTATCAGGGTGGTATCGCACATAGCCCACCAAATGATAAATAGACAATGGTATCGCACATAGCCCATAGTAACTAAATAACTAGGTGGTATCGCACATAGCCCATCATAATTAAATAACTAGGTGGTATCGCACTTAGCCCACCATCAAGTGTTTATTACATGTTTATGTGACTATCTCGTCGTTCATACAATAATTATACAATAGCTACCGCATTCAATCCACTTGAATCACACATATTCTCAATCATGCCATGCACCAATCAACAAAGACAATGCATGTATATAAAATATATAGTTTACACATAAACTTACCTCGGTGCAAAACGCGTCAACTAACGGTTTAATCAGTAACCTTGCCTTTTCCCCGGTCAAGGTCAATTCCGCGCTCTTCTTGATCTATAACAATAAAATTCATTCATTTAGATCATTTTATGATCATAATGTACCAAAATCTACACTTAGGCAAAATGACCATTTTGCCCTTGTACTATGGCAAAATTATGATTTTGCCCCTAGGCTCGTAAATCAATTTTCATCACATTTTCTCAATAAACAAGCCTAGCTGAACATTTATTTCTCTTACCACTACTCACAATCCTAACTATTTCATGCATTAATGACACAATTTCAATCTTTGCATTCAAGTCATAAATAGGTGTTTTCATGCTAACACCTTTCACAAAAGTTGTTTCTCATCTCCTTAACATTCTTTTTCTTCCATAAAAACTCAGCTAACATCATAAATACTCTCATGGCAAGTCCCTAGACTTTCAATCATATCTCAAATTAGTCCTCTCATTAGCTAGCTTAAGCTTTGGGGACTCCAAAAACACAAAAATCATCAATTAAAACCACATAAATCACTTACTGAATATGAATTGAGTGGCTGAAAGTTTGAACCCCAAGAGCTCTATTTCTTCTTCAATTTGCGGTGGAAAGAGATGAGTGAATAGTGAAAGATGATAGTTTTTCTTTTTGTCATATTTTATTCATCTTTTCTCACCTAATTTTGACTAAGCATTAAATGCTCTTGTCTCCCATACCACATGGCCGGCCATCATACTCCAAAATGGCCTATTTTCACTTTAAAGACCTCTAATCTACATTCTATAGTTATTAGGTACTTCTACCTGGAAAAACAGAACTTTCGCACTTTATGAGATTTAGTCTTTTTTCACCATTAAGCATGCAATCATTAAAATTAAAATACCAAAATTTTCACATAGTCATATATTAATGCTATAACGCATAAAATTACATCAAAATAATTTTCCTCGACCTCGGTTTAGTGGTCCCGGAACCACTGTTTCGACTAGCCCCAAAAATCGGGCTGTTACATATACTATCCTATCTATTCCTAGGTTCCAATGGGACTTCTCAGATTCAACAACTTGTCGACTTATTCGTAACTCGTATTGTAACACCCCATACCCAAGTCTGAGATTGAGACTGGATACGAGACCTTACCATACTTGAACTTAAGGAAACATGTACTTACGGGCTGTAAAATTTTGTTTCGAAACAGAAACTTCTCTTTCTTAATCAAAACATACGTTTCATAGACCTACGAGGCCTTAAACACCTATCTGGAAACTTTCGAAACTCAATCGGGAACTTTTATTCTAAACATGGGTCACACGCCCATGTGACTTGGGACACGCCCGTGTACCCCTAAGACATGCGCGTGTCTTCCACCCGTGGTCGACACTTACTAATTTCACACGGCCTTGACACGCCCGTGGCTTTGGCCCGTGTGCTAAACTTTGGCATTCTGACTTATCCACACGGTCCATACACACGCCCGTGTACTTCAGCCGTGTGGTAATTCAATTTACAAGTGCAAGGTGCAGACTTCACACGGCCAAGGTACATGCCCATGTGCTAACCGTGTGTCACACACGGCCTAAACATACGGCCGTGTGATTAGCCCGTGGTCTATTCTAACTTAAAATGCTAATGTCCAGGGGACACACGGCTTAGACACACGCCCGTGTGTCTATCCGTGTGGGCACCTAGAGGCTATCTTCCAAGCCAATTGCCACCCTGATATCAAGATCAATCTAATCCTCAATTCAATAACTCAAGTATTACATCTAACATGACAAGGATGCATACGTCATTGATAGATAAAAACATACATACTTAATCATTCATGACCCATCTCTTTGGCCATATACAAAAAGAATACTAAGCTTGATAGCCAACACTTTGGCTAATTGTAAAACATAACTCAAAATGAAATGCTTCCTATACATGCCATACTTAATATAAACAACTTGGCTATACCAAAATAGCGATTGATAGTGTGCTCCAAGCTCCGATGACGATGATCCACGAGATTAGCTTGGCGGGACTACATGGAAAGAAAGATTTAAAGACGTAAGCATTTAGCTTAGTAAGTTTGCATGTAATGCATATAAAAACGTATATAAATATATATACTTAACATACTCATTCATCATAAGCAAAGGCATTGGTAAGTTCACATGCTTGAGCTTACTTACTTTTAATGATTCTTACACTTATCATGGTACTTACTAGTCTCGTGCTTGTAAGGTAAACAAGGTACCTGTATCACTTAATCATATAGATTAGCATACTTTGTTAAGGTAAGCATAATCTTAACTTCATCATTCATAACATGAATAATACTCTTAGTTCACTATGACTAGCATACTTTGATGATAGCTTTACTTGCTTAACTTTCTTGCTTTCTCATTTATTCTTTACTCTTTAGCGCGATGAATTACTATGAATAACCGTGGATACTGAATCTCATCTCACAAATATCTCGATCCAAAGCCATACACTAGATATGGTATTACACGGGATCTCTCAACTTGGTATCGATGCCATGTCTTGACATGGACTTACACGAAGTCTTCCTTGTGTGTTCCATTGGGAACTTACCATTCCCATGTCTTGACATGGTCTTACTTGGTATCTTTACTCATGAACGGGTTAACGCCGAGCCTTGGCTTGGACTTACATGAAATCTTCCTTGTTACTCACCAATGCCATGCCTTGGCTTGGACTTACAAGGGATCACTATCTCATGGTAGCTTTTCAATGCCAAGACTTGTCTTGGACTTACATGACATCTTTACATGGAGACTCACCAATGCCATGCCTTGGCTTGGGCTTATATGGGTATTCATCTCATAATAACTCTTCAATGCCAAGACTTGTCTTGGTCTTGCATGATAACTTGCTTGATTGCCGATGCCATGCCTTGGCTTGGTCTTATACGGACTTCCTTGTCTCATGTGATAGATCGAGTATCCTAAGTAATTCAACTTCAATCGGGACTTTCTCATACTTAATCTCATTGGTTTCTTTCTTTAGCATAGCATCAAGAATCTCATGGAATTAAGATATATTCTACATCATACTAAGTAATTCAATGATATTAATCATAAAGCTTAAACTTACCTCAATGTACAAAATGTATGTAGAAATGCAATTTAGTCATCGACTTTGTTCTTACCTCAGTTTGATCCGGGCTTCGTTTTTCTTGATTTATAATAATAATTTAGCTCATTTAATACACACATTGACTAAATTGACTCTTAACTCATACTTCGGAAAAATTACCATTTTGCCCCTAAACTTTCTCACAATTACACTTTTGCCCCAAGGCTCGTAAAGTGATTTTTATTCAACTTTCGTAAACTTCATGATTAGCTGATTCATTCTCTTAACTATAGCAACAATCAATTCTCACTATTTCTATCATGTATGACAAATTTTCACAACTCTTACAAACTAGTCCTTACTAGCATTTTTCATGAAATTCATTTAGGAAAAGATGTTTATCTAACATCAAACTCTCATAATCTTTCATAAAACATCATTTTACACGCATGTCATACATGGGTAGATTTATGAACATGAATTCTAGCTCAACTTATAGCTATAAATAGCTAATTCATAATACGAGGACTCCAAAAATACGAAGAATATTAAAAACGAGGCTAGGATGCACTTACTAGCAAGCTTCAAAAAATTGAAGAACCCTAGCTATGGAGTCTCTCAAATTTTCGGCACAAGGGGAAGAAGATGAATAAGATTTTTGTCATCTTTTTCCCTTTTTAATCATTTAATTGATAAATGACCAAAATCCCTTCTCATTAAACTTTCAAAATTTCTAACTCATGTCCATTTTTGTCCAAAAATTATAATTTGGGAAAATTGCTATTTAAGGACTTCTAATTAATATTCCAAAGCTATTTCATACTAAAAGCTTCTAGAATCTCAAATTTTGCACCTTTTGCAATTTAGTCCTAATGGACCATTCAATGACAATTTCATAAAATTTCTACATGAAACTTTCATACTATCATGCAAACATATCTTAAACCTCAAAACTCATTTTACTACTTCGGATTTGTGGTCTCGCACCACTATTCTGACTAGGCCCTAAATCGGGATGTTACAATTCTCCCCCTCTTAGGAATTTTCATCCTCGAAAATCTTACCAGCAAATAGGTTTGGGTACTGGTTTCTCATGCTCTCTTCTGGTTCCCACGTAACTTCCTCTATCCCATGTCTTTGCCACAACACTTTCACTAGGGCAATACTTTTATTTCTTAGCTGTTTGACTTCCCGAGCTAAAATTGTAACTGGTTCTTCACCGTAAGTCATGTTGGGATGAATCTCTATCTCTGACGGGGCAATTATATCTGAAGGGTCTGATCGGTAGTGTCGCAACATGGACACGTGAAACACATCATGTATCTTTTCTAACTCTGATGGCAAAGCCAATCGATAAGCTACCGGCCCAACTCTCTCAGTAATCTCGTATGGTCCGATAAAACGTGGACTCAACTTGCCTTTACGGCCAAATCTGAGAACCTTTCTCCATGGTGACACTTTCAAGAAAACTTTATCCTCGACCTGATACTTTATCTCTTTTCTTTTTAAATCCGAATAGGATTTTTGTCTGTCAGAAGCAGCCTTTAAACTTTCTGAAATTACTTTCACCTTCTGTTCGGTTTCTCTAACCAAATCAACCCCGTGAATTTGGTTTTCCTTGAGTTCAGTCCAATATAAAGGCGTTCGACACTGACGCCCATATAAAGCCTCACAGGGCGCCATCTTCAAGCTCGACTGAAAACTATTATTGTAGGCAAATTCTACTAATGGGAGAAACTTTTCCCAACTGCCTTGGAATTCAATAATACAACACCGGAGCATATCTTTGAGTATTTGTATTAACCTCTCTGACTGACCGTCAGTTTGAGGATGAAAAGCTGCACTAAAACTCAATTTTGTACCCAAGGCCTCTTTAACTTCTTCCAAAATCTGGAGGTGAATCTCGGATCTCTGTCCGATATGATTGACAAAGGAACTCCATATAGCCTTACTCTTTCTGAAACATACAAGTTTGCCAACTTGTCGAGTGAGTAATCCACCCGTACAGGTATGAAATGGGCCGACTTCGTAAGTCTGTCAACCACAACCCATACAGCATATTTCTTGCTTGGTGACAACGGTAAACCCGTTACAAAATCCATGGTGATACGGTCCCATTTCAACTCGAGAATCGAAATGGGTTGAAGTAAACCCGAAGGTACTTGGTGTTCAGCCTTTACTTGCTGACAAATCATGCATTTGGGAACAAACTATGAAATATCTTTCTTCATTCTTGGCCACCAATACTGTTGCTTCAAGTCATGATACATCTTGGTACTACCCGGATGTACAGATAAACATCTGTTATGTGCCTCATGCAAAATTTTCTGAATAAGCTCCTCCTTTATCGGTACACAAGTTCTATCTTTGAACATCAAACTTCCATTGGGACTAATCTGGAAATCAGACTCAACATCTATCTCGCACTGAGCTCTCTTGACTTGCAATTCACTATCTTCTTTTTGAGCTTCAATGATCTCTTGGAGAAACATTGGTCTAGCTCTCAACTCAGCTAAAATAGAACTATCGTCGGATAAAGTCATCCGCGAATTCATTGCCCTTAATGCAAATAGGGACTTTCTACTCAAAGACCACATTCGCCTTTCCGGGATGGTAGTCAATGACCAACTCATAGTCTTTTATCAACCCTAACCATCTCTGTTGCCTTAAGTTCAACTCTTTCTGCTTCATCAAGTACTTCAAACTTTTGTGATCGGTGAAAATCTGACATCTTTCACCATATAAATGGTGTCTCCAAATCTTTAATGCGAAGACTATGGTGCGTCGGATAATTCTTTTTATGGGGCTTTAGCTGTCTTGAGGCATAAGTTATCACTTTGCCTTTTTGCATAAGTACACAGCCTAATCCATTTAAGGATGCATCGCTGTATATCACAAACTCTTTCCCTGTCTTGGGTTGTACTAAAATCGGAGCTTCTGTCAATAATGCCTTTAGTTTCTCGAAACTTTGTTGGCATCTTTTTGTCCACTCAAACTTCACATTTTTCTGTAACAATTTTGTCATCGGAGTTGCAATCATGGAAAACCCCTTGACGAATCGTCTATAATAGCCAGCTAGGCCTAGAAAACTTCTAATCTCAGAGACATTCCTCGATGGATTCCAGTCCATTATGGCTGAAATCTTACTTGGATCTACTCGGACTCCATCTTCCGAGACAATATGTCCCAGAAATCCTACTTCCTTGAGCCAAAATTCACTTTTAATGAACTTGGCATAAAGCTAATTTTCTCGTAGAGTCTGCAAGACCGTTCGTAGATGCTCAGCATGCTCATTCCCATCTCGGGAATAAATCAATATGTCGTCGATAAAAATGACTACAAACTTGTCGAGGTATGGCCTGAAGATGCAGTTCATTAAGTCCATGAATACCGCATGAGCATTAGTCAATCCAAAGGGCATGACTAAAAATTCATAATGCCCATACCTCGTTCAAAAAGCGATCTTGGATACATCTGAATCCTTTACTCTCAACTGGTAGTACCCAGATCTCAAGTCTATCTTAGAGAACACAGTGGCCCCCTTCAATTGATCGAACAAATCATTGATCCTTGGCAATGGGTACTTGTTCTTTACTGTCACTTTATTAAGCTGACGGTAATCTATGAACAATCTCATGGTGCTATCTTTCTTTTTCACGAATAAAACTGGAGCACCCCATGGAGAACAACTTGATCTTGCAAAACCTTTATCTGTCAAGTCTTGCAAGCGTGACTTGACCCTCTCAACTCCGTTGGAGCCTTTCTGTAAGGAGTAATAGATATTGGTACAGCACTGCAGAGCTAGCTCAATCTTGAACTCAATCTCTCTAGCGGTGGTAGCCCAGTAATTCCTCGGGAAAAACATCCAAGTACTCACATACTATCAGATGACTCAATCTTTAACTCTGTTTCTCTATCATTCATCACAAAGGCCAAATATGCCTCATACCCTTTTCTTATGTATTTCTATGCCGTCATATGAGAAATCATTACCGGCGATCTACCTTGTTCGTCTGATTCTACATGGAGAGTGTCCCCATTCTCACATCTCATCTCAATATATTTCTTCCCACAATTTACTATTACATCATGAGTGGTCAACCAGTCCATACCAAGAATGATGTCAAACTCATCAAATGGTAACAACATAAGGTTTGCTTTAAAATAATGACCTCTAATCATCAATGGGCAATCATTACATTCTTTATCGACCAACACACTTTGGCCTAATGGATTAGACACTTTAATCACAAATTCTGTAGACTCTATAGGCATACTCATACTGGATACTAGTTTCATGCAAGAGTGTGTGGATCCGGGATCTATTAAAGCAATAACTTTAATATCATGAAGAGAAAAGGTACCCGTAATAACATCAGGAGAAGATGCCTCTTCGCGAGCGTGAATGGCATACGTCCTTGCAGGTGCCCTACCCTCGGGTCTCACAACCTGCTATTTAGGGTTACCTCTACCACTTACTCCACTACTCGGGTTCTTCTGCGGTCTTCCTCTGACCATACTCCCAGATCTCGGGTTTTGTGCTCTCTCTTCCTTCATCGTCTTAGGGAAATATTTTATAAAGTGGTCTTGGGAACCACATCTGAAACAAGCATTTTCATGTGCTCGGCACTCACCAAGATGACGTCTACTGCACTATGGGCATTTCAGTCTATCAGAACGAATGTTCCCCACACTAGCGACTGAAGTAGTCTGTGCCTTATTTCTCGAATACTGTTTACCCTTGTTTCTACTTGAAAACCCTGTGGATGAAGCCGATCGGATGGAGAAATCTCTTGACTTCTTGGAAGAGGGTTGGAATGACTTATTCCACTGTCTCTTTCTCGAGTCACGAGACTCTATTTTAGATTTTCCCTTCTCTTTTACTAGCTCTTCGGCTTTACAAGCCCGCTCCACTAACACAACAAATTCTTTTAATTCTAGGACAGCAACAAGCAACTTAATGTCCTCATTTAGTCCATCTTGAATCTCTTGCTCATGATGGCCTCGGTGGATATACACTCTCGGCGTATTTCTTGAGTCGTACAAACTCACGCTCATAATCGATTCACGGACATCTTGCCTTGCTTGATTCTAGAAATTCCTTTCTCTTCGATCGACAAATCTTTGATCGATATACTTCTTTTTACGAACTCTTCTTGAAAGAATTCCCACATGATCTTTTCTCGTGGTACCATCGACACTAAGGTGTTCCACCATTGGTGTTGAATCTCTTAAAAGAGAGACTACACACTTCATGCATTCCTCAGACGTGCATGACAATTCATTGAATACCCTGATGGTATTCTCTAACCGGAACTCGGCCTTTTCCGGATCATCATCCTTTTTAGCCCAAAATTCTTCTGCCCCATGTCTCCTGATCCTATCAACCAAAGGCTTCTCTCCTCTTACCACCTCTACTATTTGAGGGGCTACTGGGATAGGTTGAGGAATAGGCGGGGGTGGAGGGGTTTGAGCATTCGGGTTCGTACGAACGAACTCCGTATACCACGTGTTCATCATATGGAGGAAGGCTTCTCTAGCCTCTTCTCCTCCTCTCTGACTCACCGTAGTGGGTCTATTGTCATTCTCATTAGGCATCGTCCCTTCAGCGGGAGCCAGCGTGTTACTTTCTACGTCATCCGCTACAGCTCTTTCGGGATCCATTTACTATATGTATAAACATAATTTAAGTCGTCAGGAGTCGTCACACTATCATTATAAAAACATTCTTACGTATGGCATGTATAGCTAGACTCGTTCTCGTGCTACGTTAGTCCTAGAATCGACTAAACTGTAGCTCTGATACCACTAAATGTAACACCTCATACCCAAGTCCGAGACTGAGACTGGATACGATACCTTACCATACTTGAACTTAAGGAAACATGTACTTACGGGCTATAAAATTTTGTTTTGAAACAGAAACTTCTCTTTCTTAATCAAAACATACGTTTCATGGGCCTACGAGGCCTTAAACACCTATCCGGAAACTTTCAGAACTCAATCGGGAACTTTTCCTCGAAACAGGGGTCACACGCCCATGTGACTTGGGACACGCCCGTGTACCCCTAAGACATGCCCGTGTCTTGCACCCGTGGTCGACACTGACTAATTTTTCACGACCTTGACACGCCTGTGGCTTTGGCCCGTGTGCTAAACTTTGGCATTCTGACTTATCCACACGGTCCATACACACGCCCGTGTACTTCAGCCGTGTGGTAATTCAATTTACAAGTGCAAGGTGCAGACTTCACACGGCCAGGGCACACGCCCATGTGCTAACCGTGTGTCACACACGGCCTAAACATACGGCCGTGTGATTAGTCCGTGGTCTATTCTAACTTAAAACGCTAATGTCCAGGGGACACACGGCTTAGACACACGCCCGTGTGTCTATTCGTGTGGGCACCTAGAGGCTATCTTCCAAGACAATTGCCACACTGATATCAAGATCAATCCAATACTCAATTCAATAACTCAATTATTACATCTAACATGACAAGGATGCATACTTCATTGATAGATAAAAACATACATACTTAATCATTCATGACCCATCTCTTTGGCCATATACAAAAAGAATACTAAGCTTGATAGCCAACACTTTGGCTAATTCTAAAACATAACTCAAAATGAAATGCTTCCTATACATGCCATACTTAATATAAACAACTTGGCTATTGTAACACCCCAAACCCGGTCAACACGCTACGACTGAATCCAGCATGTCACAGGGAAAAACATATTTAAAGAAGACAGGAGGTTGTTTTAATTTTGTAAAGAATCGTTATTGAAAACAAGTTGCCGTCTCTTATTTTAAGAAAACCTTTGATTTTCATGCAAAGCCGAATTAGTTTAAGTAATATTGCTAAAACCGTCCAAATTTGGTCTTAAAGAAAAACTCAGTTAACTTGTTGTTACTACTTGTTTGCCGTTACCCAATGGTAAAGTTTTAGAAAAACCCGACGAGTTGTGAAAGTTTGGAAAACATTCTTTTTATAGGTTATTTAGGCATGCTGTTTCGTTTAACTTATACAAATTTCCGTGAGAAATAAAGCAGATAAATAAACCCCAAAATGAAAGTTAGTGGCCTTATTACAACCCGAAAACCAAATTTAAAGTAAAGTAAACCAAAGTAGCAATTTAAAACAAAACCTGAAAGAGAATGCGCATGGCCACCTCGAGTCCGCCCCGGCTCCGCATCCGCGATCTACGAATCATCTGCAAAATGTAAAGGAAGGGGTGAGTCACCGAGACTCAGTGTATAATTCCCCAACCCGAAAATGTTAATGCCCTTAAACAGTTTAATAAGCCAACATGCATGTCATGCAACCTCAAAACCTAACCATCCGTAACTCCTGAATCTACCCCGTGTGGTACCAAACCACTGGTGGTCAAAACCACTGGTGACTGTAGTCACAAATAATACATATGTGGTCAAAACCACTGGTGACAATCCCGTATATTATCGTGTGGGGCCAACCCACTGTGGTACCAAACCACTGGGACAAGTCACAAAGATGGAAATATGTGGTCAAAACCACTGGTGGTCAAAACCACTGAGACTAGTCACAATAATAATATAGAAAGCGGGGCCAACCCACTGTGTGGTCAAAACCACTGGTGACAGTCTAGAATCATGCCTTCCCCCTCCTCTCATCATACCCATTTTATGAACATGCTTTTAATGGCATAATAATCATGCTTAACATACAAAAATCACATGGCATGGCATATACAGATTTACATAGGCATTTAACGTTAGCCAATCAAGTGGACTTACCCGGAGTCCTCGCTTTTACCCACAAGGGTAACATACCCATTTCAACAGTTATTCCGGCTTTTGACAATATACATGATAAACATATTAACTAATGAAGTGTGTAAGAGTTACACACCTGATTACTCACAATACGACACTCTCTACGTCGACATCGCCGTTAACCGACACTCATCGCTATCCGCCTACTACTTTGCTCAGATGCCGGCCCACACCCAGTTGGCCAATCGCGAATAGCTGACACCGCCCTCTTCTTGAACTTGGGGGCTGGGGTCTCAGATCTAAACCCTCCTAATGCTTGGCTGGCATTAGAGTCCATGAATACCTTTAGTCACTAAATCGGATTAACGCACTGAATAACGACAATTAGAGAGATAACCCGAATGAATAGATCCCTTACCTAGGTTGACAAAACCCGGAGATTCAGCGACTCAGACCAAAGCACTGATCTAGTACCCAATCGGCTAACACCAAGCCTTCCTTAACCCCCTTCAATCGGCCAAGATTTACAAGATTTAGTTACTGCCTTCGGCATTTAACGTAATAAGAGATGTATTTGAAACGGCAGAAACACTTACCACACCACTAGCAAAATCGGTTGGGAGTGGAGGAGAATAGGTAATGACGATCCCCAAATGCCGAAGTTTGCTCCACTACACACAGAGAAAATGAGAAAAAGGGCGATCCCCAACAGTTGATATTCGGCCAAAGTGTTGAAAAAGAGAAGAGAAGAGTAGCACAGGTTTCGGCACCCAAGGAATGAATAAATGGTAAGAAAGATTGGAAAGTGTGGTTTCGGCTAACAGCAAAATAAAAGTGAAAAAGATGAAGAGAAGGAATGGTAGATGAGATTTTGGTTCTTAAAGATATGGCAAGAAAATGAATCACAAATGGTAAGTGGAGAGCAAGATAGGTTTGGCCAAACACAAAAGAAGCAGAAAGAAAAGAAATGGACAGAGGTTTAGGAGGAGTTTTTGGTTTTGAAGATTGAAGAGAAGAGAAGAGATAAATGGTTTTCTAGGTTCGGCTATGGTCAAGAGATGAGAAAAGAGTAGAAGAATTCGGCTATGGCTTTTTGAAAGGAACGAAAATGAGAGATCGGCACAAAAGAAAATGGGAGAAAGGAGTTCTAAATGTTCCCCCCCTTAACTAACCGAATACACACACTTCACCCGGGCCAATACCAAATTCGGCCACCTACCTCACTAGCACTCAAAACCGACAATGGAAGAACCCACATCCAAGTTTTGGCACACCCCTAAACACCCAAGAACTGAATGCTTAACCCCCTTCTAGCTCCTTGAAATTCGGCTAACACACCTCCCATTCAATCCCCCTTTTCTCTCCTTGATTTTCTCCTGACCACCTATTCAAACAAGTTTGAATACTTCAAAATTCCTACATTTTCTCTTCTCCACCAATTCAAATATGTTGACTCCTTCAACACATATCCACCACAGTCCATCCTGAACACAACTCCTCCCTAGCCTTGGCGTCAAAAATAATAAGTAGCAAGGGAATTCTTGCAGCTCGAACCAAGGCCCTCCAGCTTGCATGAGGCGTCACTCCCCTTGTGCTTAAGTGGCGCCTCCCTTGCCACTTTACCACTGGGATTCTTGTGTCAAAACACACCAGTAATTTCCTTTAACACCTAACTCACTCAGCTCCCCCTTCTTAGAAGCCCAAAACAAAAATTTTTGCTATGACTCAAAGCCTACCCACGGCTCACGCTGGACCCCAAAACACCCTAAACTAGCTCAACAACCATACCATCACATGCAAACACACATAAATGCAAAGACCCCGATTTAAGGATGTTACAGCTATACCAAAATAGCGATTGATAGTGTGCTCTGAGCTCCGATGACGATGATCCACGAGATTAGCTTGGCGGGACTACATGGAAAGAAAGAATTAAAGAAGTAAGCATTTCGCTTAGTAAGTTTGCATGTAATGCATATAACAACGTATATAAATATATATACTTAACATACTCATTCATCATAAGCAAAGGCATTGCTAAGTTCACATGCTTGAGCTTACTTACTCTTAATGATTCTTACACTTGTCATGGTACTTACTAGTCTCGTGCTTGTAAGGTAAACAAGGTACCTGTATCACTTAATCATATAGATTAGCATACTTTGTTAAGGTAAGCATAATATTAACTTCATCATTCATAACATGAATAATACTCTTAGTTCACTATGACTAGCATACTTTGATGATAGCTTTACTTGCTTAACTTTCTTGCTTTCTCATTTATTCTTTACTCTTTTGCCCGATGAATTACTATGAATAACCGTGGATATTGAATCTCATCTCACAAATATCTCGATCCCAAAGCCATACCCTAGATATGGTCTTACATGGGATCTCTCAACTTGGTATCGATGCCATGTCTTGACATAGACTTACACGAAGTCTTCCTTGTGTGTTCCATTGGGAACTTACCATTGCCATGTCTTGACATGGTCTTACTTGGTATCTTTACTCATGAACGGGTTAACGCCGAGCCTTGGCTTGGACTTACATGAAATCTTCCTTGTTACTCACCAATGCCATGCCTTGGCTTGGACTTACATGAGATCTCTATCTCATGATAGCTTTTCAATGCCAAGACTTGTCTTGGACTTACATGACATCTTTACATGGAGACTCACCAATGCCATGCCTTGGCTTGGGCTTATATGGGTCTTCATCTCATAATAACTCTTCAATGCCAAGACTTGTCTTGGTCTTACATGATAACTTGCTTGATTGTCGATGCCATGCCTTGGCTTGGTCTTATACGAACTTCCTTGTCTCATGTGATAGATCGAGTATCCTAAGTAATTCAACTTCAATCGGGACTTTCTCATACTTAATCTTATTGATTTCTTTGTTTAGCATAGCATCAAGAATTTCATGGAATTAAGATATATTATACATCATACTAAGCAATTCAATGGTATTAATCATAAAGCTTAGAAATCATACAAACTTACCTCAATGTACAAAATGTATGTAGAAATGCAATTTAGTCCTCGACTTTGTTCTCGCCTCGGTTTCGATCCGAGCTTCATTTGTCTTGATCTATAATAATAATTTAGCTCATTTAATACACACATTGACTAAATTGACTCTTAACTCATACTTCAGGAAAATTACCATTTTGCCCCTAAACTTCCTCATAATTAGACTTTTGCCCCAAGGCTCGTAAAGTGGTTTTTATTCAACTTTCGTGAACTTCATGCTTAGCTGATTCATTATCTTAACCATAGCAACAATCAATTCTCACTATTTCTATCATGTATGACAAATTTTCACAACTTTTACAAACTAGTCCTTACTAGCATTTTTGATGAAATTCATTTAGGAAAAGATGTTTATCTAACATCAAACTCTCATAATCTTTCATAAAACATCATTTTACAAGCATGTCATACATGGGTAGATTTATGAACATGAATTCTAGCTCAACTTATAGCTATAAATAGCTAATTCATAATACGAGGACTCCAAAAATACGAAGAATATTAAAAACAGGGCTAGGATGCACTTACTAGCAAGCTTCAAAAAATTGAAGAACCCTAGCTATGGAGTCTCTCAAATTTTCGGCACAAGGGGAAGAAGATGAATAAGATTTTTGTCATCTTTTTCCCTTTTTAATCATTTAATTGATAAATGACCAAAATGCCCTTCTCATTAAACTTTCAAAATTTCTAACTCATGTCCATTTTTGTCCAAAAATTATAATTTGGGAAAATTGCTATTTAAGGACTTCTAATTAATATTCCAAAGCTATTTCATACTAAAAGCTTCTAGAATCTCAAATTTTGCAACTTTTGCAATTTAGTCCTAATGGACCATTCAATGACAATTTCATAAAATTTCTACATGAAACTTTCATACTATCATGCAAACATATCTTAAACCTCAAAACTCATTTTATTACTTTGGATTTGTGGTCTCGCACCACTGTTCCGACTAGGCCCTAAATCGGGATGTTACACGTATTTCATACACATTCCATCACAATGGATATTCCTATCAATTCACATTCCATATATATATACATCAATAGTGTAATGCAATTACATTTATTTGTATATTGACTTACCTTGGATTCAGATATTCATTCGGACTCGGTTATTCGACTAATTTCACTTTCCCGCGATCTAAGTCCGTTTTCTTCGGTTCCTTATATATACATATTCAAATTTAACCCTTTTATTTACCAACACATTCAATTCAATCCAAAATCACATATATAGGGCAATTTATAATTTAGCCCTCACATTTGCACATTTAGACATTTTAGT
Source organism: Gossypium sturtianum (assembly GCA_025698515.1). NCBI lineage: Eukaryota > Viridiplantae > Streptophyta > Magnoliopsida > Malvales > Malvaceae > Gossypium > Gossypium sturtianum. The sequence goes on from CM046953.1 coordinate 66,103,884, forward strand.
CCCTATTTCACAAAATCAACAAATACACAAAATCACCATATACCCATGCTTAGCCGAATATTCATGTATCTCATACAAGTCTATACATTTCATTTATTTCACAATTTAGTCCCTCAAAATGCTATTTTCACAATTTAGCCCTAATTAACTAAATTCATCAAAAATTCAAGAACAAAATATGTTGATTAAACACATATCTTTCATTTAACACCTAAACTCATCACAAAACTCACCATTTCATCAATGGCACGTTTCATAAACAACATCAATTGTAACACCCCAAACCCAGCCTAGAAGTTAGGCCCAAATCTGGCGTGTCACATTGAAGAGTCTTTTTAAAAACTACGCGTTCATTGAAAACCCTTCTTACAATTTAAAACTTTCTGCCTTTGAAACCTCAGATTTTATTTGCTTAGTTTCAAAACATGGTTTATTAAAATCCATTCTCTTGTAAAACATTATTATCTTTAAAACCTTGCTTGTTGCGGAAACTTAATTTAAAACAGTTGCGGAAGCATGATATTTTGAAAAACAGTAGTTAATTTGGAAAACCATATTATACTTCTAGCAATTATAAAACCATAACAAAAAACCCACAACTTCACTTACAAGGCCTTATTACAAAAATTAAAACCCAAACTAGATTCTCAAAAATATAGTCCAAAGTATAAAAAAACTGTAGACGTGTGGCCATCTCCGAGTCCCTCACAGCACCAATCCTCCTAAAGCTGGGGATTACCTGCACAGTTAAAAACGGGGTGAGTTTATGAAAACTCAGTGTGTAATCCCTATTATGGTCATGGTCTGGGCCCAAGCCCTATTCGGTAACAATCAGGGCCTAAGCCCTATTCGGTAACAATCAGGGCCTAAGCTCTATATCATAACAATGCAATGGACATGTAACCCAACCCATACCAACCAAACTCTCCACCCGTACCACCCAAACTCTCCATGTGGGGACCATGTCGACCCACCCAGCCAAACTCTCCAATGGTGCGCCTAGCTGCTAGTATTTATGCGGCTTAAAGCCTTCAGTAACGATCTCATAATTGGCACATAGCCATCGGTAACTGCAACAAGATCGACACATAGCCATCAGCTACGGTAATATAACCGACACACAGCCATATTTAGGTTGGCACAGAGCCATAATCAGATTACGCGGTAATGCCACTATAACAGTAAATGTGGCGATGCCACTATAACGGTAAATGTGGCGATGCCACTATAACGGTACTTCCTCCAAATCATAAAACCCAACCCCATGCAATATGTCATGTGTGTCATGCTCAATCATTACATGTGTATGCAAAATGGCCATGCTCAGAAACAGTCATTTACACACATATTGAAAACATTTCAGCCATATAATCCCAATCAAATCGGTTAAAACACGATCATACATTCACACGTTAGATCAATCATAGTCCTAATCGGTCGATTCACGCGCAGTGAGAAAAATAGTCATTTTACCCTATAAGGGTATTTCGGTAATCTTACCCTACAGAGGTATTTCAGTAATTCTACCCTACAGGGGTATTACGGTAATTCTACCCTACGGGGGTATTTCAATAATTCTACCATACAGGGGTATTTCGGTAATTCTACCCTATAGGGGTATTTCGGTAATTTTACCCTACAGGGGTATTTCGGTAATTCTACCCTACAGGGGTATTTCGGCAATTCTACCCTACAGGGGTATTTTGGTAATTTAACAAATCGGGGGTGTTCTGATAATTTTTCAAATTAGGGGTACTTTGGTAATTTCTCAAACTGAGGGTATTTCGGTAATTGTACAAATCGGGGGTACTTCGATAATTTTGCAAGTTGAGTGGGTTTTAGTAATTTTGTAAACCAAGGGTATTTCAGTAATTTTGTGAACTAAGGGTATTTCAGTAATTTTGTAAATCAAGGCTATTTTAGTAATTTTGTAAACCAATGGTATTTCAGTAATTTTGTAAACTAAAGGTATTTCAGTAATTTTGTAAACCAAGGGTATTTCAGTAATTCTGTAAACCAAGGGTATTTCAGTAATTTTGTAAACCAAGGGTATTTCAGTAATTTTGTAAACCAAGGGTATTCTAAACAGAGATAACGATGCGAATGGGCCTAGGGCCCATTCTCAACCCAAATGGGCCCACACGCTCGTGCGACCCATTTAGCCCAAATCTAGCCACAGATATGAGATTCACATAGTCCAGTCCAATATTTACTACACAATCATACAACTTATCCGATTGGGCCCACGGGCCCATTGGCCCCACATGGCCCCTTTCGGCCCATCGTGGCCCAAAATGCCTAAACCCACAAGAACACTCATGATGGCCTCAACTATCGCGTCGAAGCTCCCACACGTACGCTCCCACGCTCGTGTGGCTACCATCGCCATGTGATCGACATTTCGGCATTTGCCGCTCTACAGCTAGAGTAGTGCGAAATACACACCTGATAGGAATCTGAAGTTAATCCGTGCTCCAAACACTATTCTGCGCAGAAGCCAACAATGATCGCACCCTTGACCCCCAAGGGGTGTGTCGATCAACTTCGGTCACCACCACCACGACGCAACGGCATACAGATCAACAAATGATCCAACGGCTAGCCCAAATGAGCACGCCACAAAGCGAAAGGGATAAGCAAAGAAAGGTATGCTTACTCTCCTTATGGTTTGCTCTATTTAAAGCCAGCTTCTTGCCTATCCTTATGCTAGCTTCCCGATGTGGGATCCCCCCTTCAGCAGAGTTTAAATCCAACACAAACTCTGGCCGTCCAATCCGCAAAATAAACACTCCCTTGCTTGACATGAGATTCGAACCCTTGCCCTCTCCTACGCTTTAGACGCTACATGCCACCACAACACAAGCTCCTTTTGTGACTTAGAACAGGCGCAACTAAATATAAGCGTATGGGCCAAAGTCTAAGTTCATTTAAAAGAAAAACAAAAAGAATTGCAAGCGCCCAAGACTTGAACCTTCGACCCCTTGCTTCCTCTATGGCGTCACTTCCTTGTCTCCCCTGTGGCGCCATTTGCCACTAGACCACAACTCATTTTGTGTCTTTTTTTCCTACAATTTATTCTTAAAGCCTAATCACTTATCCCCAGGGCTTTATTCACCTAAAACCAATTTTTTTCCTAAAACCTAGGTTTGAATCCAAGAATTCATGGAAGCCCCCTAACCTTCCAAAATCACTCACCTAATATGTCCAACATGCACTAGTGCCGTTCTCTTATTCCCAAAAATTTTAAACGCTCCCACTCCCAAGGCCCAATAGGCCCAATTCTACTAGGCCCAAATTCTGGGCGTTACATCAATTCTCAAAATTACAACATGGGTTTTATAGTATACGAAGCAAAGATTACAGAAATGTAAAAATTATAAAAAACCAAGCAAAACTCATACCTCAATCAAAGAAGACAAGAGCCAAAACCTAGCTTGTGTTTTCTTTTCTTCTTCTTTTATAATTTCGGCTAAAAGATGATAACTATCCAATTTTCATGCTTTTGTTTCTTTTAATTATACTTAATTATCAATGTACAAAATTATCCTTTAATTCTAAATGCATGAAACATATCATATAAGGTCATTTTTGACCATATTCATCCACTTACTCAAATAATGGGCTTATTGCCTTATAAGGACTCCTCATTTAAAAGCCATCTCAAATAAGTATCTTTTCATAAAGCATACAAATTTTGCCTTCAATGCAATTTAATCCTTTTATCAAATTAAACACACAGATGGACAAATTGACTTACGGAACTTAAACACATGCTTAAATCACATATCAAAGGCACATAAAATAATATTAAAATATTTGCTGACTCAGATTTGTGGTCTCGAAACCACTGTTCCGACTAGGGTCTAAACCGGACTGTTACAGTTTTCCTTTACGATCGAACCAGAGAACTTTCTTCCACGGTGAAACTTTCAAAAATACCTTGTCACCAACTTGAAACTCTATTTTTTTACGTTTAAGATCCGCATAAGATTTATGACGATCAAAAGTTGCTTTTAAGATATCTCGGATCACTTTCACTTTTTCTTCAGTTTTGTGAACCAAATCAACCCCGCGTATCTTATTCTCGTTGAGCTCAGTCCAATATAACGGAGTTCGGCATTTGCGACCATACAAAGCCTCATACGATGCCATTTTTATGCTTGACTGAAAACTATTATTATATGCAAATTCGATTAACGACAAATATTTCTCCCAATTGCCTTCGAATTCTAAAATACAACACTGGAGCATATCTTCAAGAATCTGAATCACACGCTCTGACTGACCATCAGTTTGAGGGTGAAATGCGGTACTATAAAATAATTGCGTACCCAGAGCTTCCTGTAACTTTTTCCATAATCGCGATGTAAATCACGGATCTCTATCTAAAATAATGGAGACTGGCACTCCATGTAGTCTGACAATTCCTGAAACATATAATTCTGCTAATCTGTCCAGAGAGAAATCCATACTAACCGGAATAAAATGTGCAAACTTCGTCAAACGATCAATGATAACCCAAATGACATCTTTCTTTTTCAAAGATAGGGGTAACCCTGATACAAAATCCATTATAACTCTATCCCATTTCCATTCCGGTATCATCACTGGCTGTAATAGTCCTGAAGGTACTTGATGTTCAACTTTAACTTGCTGACATATCAAACATCTAGATACAAAATTAGAAATATCACGTTTCATTCCTGGCCACCAGTACATCTGTTTCAAGTCATTGTACATCTTATTACTTCCTAGATGAGCAGACATACTACAACTCTAAGCTTCGTGCAAAATTTTCTGTATAAGTTCTGGATTCTTCGGTACACAAATTCTACCTCTGAATAATAAATAATCATCAGGTCCTATCTAAAATTCTGAATCAGAAGTTGACTCATACTGTACTCGTTTAGCTCGCAACTTATTATCACATTTATGAGCTTCCCAGATATGTTGTAGAAACATCGGTTTAGCTTTTAACTCAGCTAAAATTGAGCCATCATCAGACAATGGCAATCGGGTATTCGTCGCTCATAAGACAAACAAAGACTTTCTACTCAGAGCGTTCGCAACTACATTTGCTTTTCTCGGATGATAATCAATAGCCAACTCATAATGTTTTAACAGTTTGATCCATCTACGCTGTCTCAGATTCAAATATTTCTACAACATCAAATACTTTAAGCTTTTATGATCAGTAAATATATGACACTTTTCATCGAACAAATAGCCCCGCCAAATTTTCAGCGCAAATACAATAGCGACATGTGTAGGATAGTTCTTTTCATGTGGATTTAACTGTCTAGAAGCATAACCTACTACTTTACCTTCTTGCGTCAAAGCACAGCCTAATCCGTTCAATGACACGTCATTGTAAATTACAAATTCATTACCCGATTCAAGCTGAACCAAAACTTGTGCTTCATTCAACAGGGCTTTCAACTGGTCAAAACTTTACTGACATTTATCAGACCATCAAATTTCACATCTTTTTGTAATAACCATGTCACCGGTGTAGCTATCATTGAAAATTCTTTTACAAATCTTTGATAATAACTAGCTAATCCCAGAAAACTTCTGACTTCAGATACATTTTTCAGTGGTTTCCAGTTAACAATAGCTGAAATTTTATTCGGATCAACTCTAATACCTTCAGCCGATACTATGTGTCCCATAAAACTCACTTCCCGAAGCCAAAATTCACATTTTCTAAATTTAGCAAACAATTGTTTATCTCACAAAGTTTGCAGAAAAATTCTCAGATGCTCGACATGTTCGATCTCATCTCGGGAATATACAAGAATATCATCAATAAATACCATAAAAAATCTATCCAAATACGGTCTAAAAATTATATTCATCAAATCCATAAATACCGCAAGTGCATTTGTTAAACCAAACGGCATCACAAGAAATTCATAATGTCCACACATGGTTCTGAATGCCGTTTTCAGTACATTCAAATCTTTCACTCGTAACTGATAATAGGCAAAACGAAGATCAATCTTCAAGAACACTGTGGCACCTTTCAACTGATCAAACAAATTGTCAATACGAGGTAGTGGATATTTATTCTTAATTGTAACTTTGCTGAGCTATCGGTAATCAATGCATAATCTCAACGATTCGTCTTTTTTTCTTTTCAAACAGAACCGGTGCATCCCAAGGTGAAAAACTGGGTCAAGCAAAACCCTTATTAGTTAGTTCTTGCAACTGTGCTTTCAACTCTTTTAACTCTGTAGGAGCCATTCTATATGGTGCTATCGATATCGGTGTTGTTCCCGGGACAAGATCTATAGCAAATTCAACTTCTCTGACCAGTGGTAATCTAGGTAACTCCTCTGGAAATACATTAGGATACTCACAAATCACTGGCACTGATTTAAGCTTCGACTCAGACACTTTAGTATCCAACACATAAGCAAGGTAAGCATTACAACCTTTTCTTACATATTTCTATGCTGACGTAGCTGATATCATATCAGGCAACCCACTCAATTTATCTGATTCAATACAGAGCATTTCACCATTCTGTCATTTCAATACTATATGCTTTTGTTTACAATTTTCCACGACATTATGTAAAGTTAACCAATCCATACCCAAATCACATTAAATTCATCAAATGGTAATAACATCAAATCAGCCAGGAAACAATAACCCCGTATCATTAACAGACAGTTCTTGCAAACTTTATCAACCAATACATACTGACCTAGAGGGTTTGATACTTTAACTAAGAATTCAGTGGACTCAACATGTAAATTTTTACTAGACACTAAATTTGTGAAAATATATGAATGAATCGAACCAGGATCAATTAGAGTAGTTACATCAGTATCAATAAGTGAGAAAATACCAATAACAACATCTGGTGCAGAAGCATCTTCACGTGCACGAATAGCATAAGTCCTAGCTAGTACTTGTGCTTCGGATCTTACAGTAGAGTCTTTCGTCGCACCACAGCTACCACTCACATTTCCAGGATTACGAGGTGGTTTACCTCTCGCAGCTGTGTTGTTCAGCCTTAAAGTTTGAATATTATCTTTTTCAGGTTTCTCTGGGCAATCTCTAAGATAGTGGTCAAAAGAACCACATCTAAAACAAGCTCCACTCTTCATTCAACATTCACCAAAATGTAGCTTGTTACAGTGCTTGCACTTAGGTTTGGTGTTTCTAACACTACCCACACTCGCTATAGATGTAGCCCGATATCTAGGACTAGAGCGTCGAATACGTTTGTCTCTACTGGAGTATCCCGCAGAAGTAGTAGAACGGTCATGATATTTCTTTGATTTCTTTGATGTTGGCTGGTATGACTTTCCCATCAATCTCTTGGATTTCTGTCTTTCATCTCAGCCTGTCTTTTCTCTTTGCTCATCTCTTCAGCTTTATATGCCCGATCAACCAATACAACAAATTCTTTCAACTCGAGAATCCCAACTAATAATTTTTTATATTTGTTTAAACTATCTTCAAACTGCTTACACATTGCAGTTTCAGTCGGAATACATTCTCTAGCATATTTACTCAATCGAACAAATTCCCGTTCATATTCAGATACTGTCATATGACCCTATTTAAGCTCTAAAAATTCTTTACATTTCTGATCAAGAAATCTCTGACTAATGTATTTCTTTCGAAACTCAGTTTGGAAAAATTCCCAAGTGACCCTTTCTTTCGGTACAACGGAAATTAATGTGTTCCACCACTGATAAGCTGAATCTTTTAACAGAGATACTGCACAGTTAAGACATTCAGCTGGTGTACAAGATAATTCATCAAGAACTTTGATGGTAATTTCCTAACCAGAACTCAGCTCTTTCAGGGTCATCATCAGTTGTAGCTCGAAATTCTTCTGCACCGTACATACGAATTTTATCAATAGAAGGCTTACCAGCTCTGATAAGTTCTGTACTTTGAGGCATATCGGGAATTGGTTGAGGAACAAGAGGGGTAGAGGTTCTTGCATACCCGAGTTGGTTTATACAAATTCAGTAAACCATTCATTCATCATTTGGAAGAAGGCTTCTTTAGCCTCTCCTCATCGGCCCTCAGATACGGGCCTCCTACTACTCGAAGCTACTCTTTGCACAGAGGCTTGTGCATTACTTTCTACTTCTTGGGAATCAGCTCGGTTGGATGAAATTGCTATATGAAAACATGTTTTAAAACGGTCAGCAGATATCACACTATCACAGGTTATATAATGGCATGTATAGCTAGACTCATATATGCTACGTTAGTCTAAGAATTGACTAAACCGTAGCTCTGATACTAATAAATGGAACACCTGTGTCCCGAATCTATCACTGAAATAGGGTTACAGAGTATTACCGGAGTTTACAGAACAAATAGATAGAAATTTCACATCATATTATATTCATATCAAAAATCAATCAAAACTATACATATTATCCTATATATAAGCCCTCTAGGCTCAAAATACGTGTTAGAAATAAAGCGAGACTAAATCGGGTACTCAAAGAATTTTCCAAAAAATATTTAAATTTTTCATAGGTGCAGGCGACACACGCCCGTGATGCCAAGCCGTGTGTCTCACACGGTCAAGAGACACGCCCGTGTCTCAGGCCATGTGGGTATTCGAAATAGGGATACACGACCATGTCCCAGCCCATGTCCAAACTTGTGCGCTCTCTGACTTGGGTCACACAGCCAAGCTACCCACCCGTTTTGTAACACTCTAGACCCAGCCTAGAAGTTAGACCCGAACCTGGCGTGTCACATTGAAGTGTTTTTCGAAAACCATGTTTTCATTGAAAACCCTTCTTGTTTAAAAGCTTAAGTAAAATCTCAGTTACGTTAGTTTATTTTTAAAACATGGTACATTGAAAAATTAATAATTTTATTCCCAAAATATCTTTTTAGCTGTGAAAGCTAATATTGAGAGTAATCGATTTACGAAAATGATTAGGTTGAGAAACCATTTCAAAAATGTTGCGAAAACGTAGTGTTGTTTTAAAAACAGTTAACATTTTGGAAAACCGTGATCTACTTCTAACGGATATAATTCAAAGTAAATAAAACCCCAAGTTAAAACCCAGAACCTTAAAGAGGCCTTATTACAAAATTTAAAACCCAAAACAGAATCTAAAGCATAAATGACGTTCAAAGGCAGTCGTGTGGCCATCTCCGAGTCCCTCACAGCACCGATCCTCCTAAAGCTTGGGATTACCTACACAGTTAAAAACGGGGTGAGTTTACGAAAACTCAGTGTGTAATCCCCTTACTAGAGTAACGATCGGTATCTGAAACATAACTCAAGCGATGCAGGCCAAAGCCCTTTAACAAGATAAAGATACAATCCGATTCAGAGCATACGTGGGTCAAAGCCCACTACCATACCATTTGGGTCACAGCCCATAATAGAATCAATTGGGCCTAGCCCAAACCAATAACAGAACAAGTGGCTTAAGCCCAGTATAGAGACAGATCTCATAAACAGGTATGCAACAGTATGAGGATGCATCCCACCCCGATCCAGCCAACACACCACCCGTACCAACCCTACACTTACGTGGGGATAAAACCGACCCACCAAGCCAACACACCAAGCTTAGCACCGATTGCGGCACTAAGTCAACAGAACGGCTCGGCACCGTAGACAGAACGGCTATAAGCCATAAATATTGTAGCAACACTGCCATATAACAGAACGGCTAAAAGCCATAAACAGAATGGTTATAAACCATAATCAGGATGGCATAGAGCCATAATCAGGATGGCACAAAGCTATCGGTAACTGTAATAAGTTTGGCACATAGCAATCAGCGATGGTAATATAATCGACACACAGCCACGGGTAATTATGATCGACACAGAGTCATCAATATATATGTTAGGCACATAGCCACGGGCAAATACGATTGGCACAAAGCCATAATCAAGATGGCACAGAGCCATATTTAGGTTGGCACGGAGCCGTAATCAGATTACATGGCTTTAAGCCGTCCGTTGGTCCACAGTCGTCATGCGACCTGTGCGACCTTAACATATCAATACTGGATCCACAGTCGTCTCATGCGACCCGTGCGACCCTATCAGAACTTCTTCCGTATCAATTTCCCAACCCCATGCAATATGTCGTGTATGTCATGCTTAATCATTACACATGTATGCAAAATGGCCATGCTCAGTAACAGTCATTTACACACATATTAAAAACATATCAGTCATACAACCACCGTCAAGTCAGTTAAAACACAGTCATACAATCCTAGTCAAATCAGTCAAATCATAGCACAAGTCAGTTATTTACCGATAAGGGCAAAACAGTCATTTTACCATATAAAGGTATTTCGGTAATTTCTCAAATCGAGGGTATTTCGGTAATTTCACAAATTAGGGGTATTTCAGTAATTATACAAATACGGGGTATTTCAGTAATTCCATATTCTGAGGGTATTTCGGTAATTTTACAAATCAAAGGTTTTCAGTAATTCCACATTCCGAGGGTATTTCGGTAATTTTACAAATTAGGGGTATTTCAGTAATTTTACAAATCAGAGGTATTTCAGTAATTTCACAAATTGAGGGTATTTCGGTAATTTTACAAATCAGGGGTGTTTCAGTAATTCCACATTTTGAGGGTATTTCGGTATTTTACAAATCAGGGGTATTTCGGTAATTTTACAAATCTGAGGTATTTTGGTAATTTTATAAATTAGGGCTTAACGATCTAACAGAAGGTCCACCGTCGCCTCGAGCGACATAAGTAACCCAAACAAACAAAACAGTGTAAATGGGCCTAAGGCCCATTACTCTGCCCAAGTGGGCCCACACGCTCGTGTGGCCCAATCAGCCCAGAAATAGCCTCGGCTATACGAACAGCACAGTTCAAACCAATAGAAACCATATAACATGCAAATTAATTCATGTGGGGCCCACAGGCCTAGTGGCCCACACGGCTCATTGCCTAGAAACGACCCTAGCCATGTGGACTACACAGCTAGGTCTAACATTTACCACAATATGCAAATTTAATACATGTGGGGCCTACAGGCCTATTGGGCCCACACGGCCCATTCTGGCCCAACGAGGCCCAAAACAACCTAAGTCATGTGCGCGACATGACAAGCCCAACCATTACCCACCTAGCGGTTGGGTTTACACAAGTGAGCCTACGGGCCCATTCGGCCCACTCCGGCATTTTGGCTACTGCCGATCTATAATCAGTAAAGTGTGAATACACACTTTTGGCTTTTCAGCTGATCATCCACAGAGCAAAAATTTACACACACTCTATCGGCTTTCTCGCCAACTATTGGATATAGGGTACTGTTACACACCTTGATTACGAAGCGTGCCACGAATCCCTAGCACCGAACCCTACTCGACCGAGCTTCCCTAAATCCTCACTAATCGTTAGCAACGATCAACTTCTTTTAGATATCTGTGTTACCCAAAGAACCTTATTAACCAAGATTGTATAAGGTTGTGGTTTACGACCACACTTGATAACCTTTAACAACATAAAGGAGCATTCGGCCTCAACTAAAAGCAAGGAGAAAAGAGTGCACTTATTGGTTGATCAGGAACCCTTACCACACTGAAAACTAAACGTAATGAGAATAGTTCGGCAAAGAAACAACAACGATTTGGCAGAGAAACACAAAGATTCGACCTAGCCAAAGAAAATGGGTGAGAAATATAGTAAGAAGGTTCGGCTATGGCCCAAAACCGATTGAAGAAGAGGTTAGTAGAGAAGAGAGAAAAGAAGAAGAACAATACCCGGCACAATAGAGGAATGAACCACGAATGGCAATTGTTGAAATGAAGGAATGAGAGTCTAGATTAAAGAAATCGGCACAAGAGTTTGAGATGAAGAAAGGAGAAAGATAAAAGAATTAGAAAGAAGAAAAAAAGGACTAGAAGAGGAGAAATCGGCTAATAGGTGGCCTAAATGGTAATGCAATTTCGGCTTAGAAAAGAGTATAACCAGGATCTTGAAAACCAAAAAACAAAGGTACCAAAACGAGTGAAAAGAAAAACAAACTCTTCTTAGCAAGATTCGGCTATACCCAACAATGACCACAAACTGCACTCACCGTACCCTATGCCGAATTTGCCACACTCACAGAGTCCAACTCAGTTACAACACCTCCCCCTTCAAAATCCCACGATTATCTCCCTAAGCTACTCCATAAATTACTCCTTAACCGGCTCCCACCATACATTCAAATTCCAAGACCAATTCAAACCCCCACCAAGTAGAGTTTTAAACAATTACAACCACTTACATGGTACAGGTGCAAAATAAATTCCTCAATGCTCATCCCATGACTTGAACCTCAGACCACATGCATACTCCTAGCGCTATATTGCCACCAGACCACATGCCTCCTTGTGTCATATTTTAGTCCTCAGATATTAATAAGGCCTTCAAACTAACGCCAAGATCACCTAAAGGGAGAAACTAAAATTTTTGCTAGAGCCCTGGTTTGAACCCAGGACTCTTCAAACACTCCCAACTCTTTCTAAATCACTTAGCCACTAAACTAAACAAGCAATTTGTGATATTTCTTGCACACATAAACTTTTATGTGCAGTCTCTTAGCGGCTCCCCTACACAAGGCCCAACACTTCTAGGCCCAAAAATTTGGGGCGTTACGCGTTTGCTAGGCCGTGTAAGCATTCTATTGTGCAAATTAAAGATACAGTGTGTCACACACGACCAGGTGGCACGGTCGTGTGTCACACACGACTGAGACACACGCCCGTGTCTCTGCCCGTGTGGAAGAAATAGGCCATTTTTTTAGCCACATTTCTCACCCAATTTCGCATCAACCTAACTCATCATTTTTGCACAATAACCAGCCATAACGACACTTAAAACAAGGCAAACTCAAGTTTTATACATGAGATATCTTCACATAAATCCAAATATCCAAACTTACCTAATTGACCAAATACACATATATGCATATTTTACTAAATATACCAATTTAAGCCAACCATCAATATACCTATAAGATTTTCATCATTCAACCATTTCAAACACACATCAAACATGGTAAGGCTACTTATACACACATCAAAATATATCCATCACAAGCCATTCAAATAGCTAGTCTCAACAAGACATCTATTTGCCAACATTGACCAAACTAACCTATACATGCCATTATAACCAGAATTAATTTACTATTTATACCGAATGAGCCATTGGATTATGTGAATCTGCTCTGACTAGCTTCCAACGAAAATGAGCTTCCAAATTACTATAAAACATGGAAAATAAAACAGAGTAAGCATTTAAGCTTAGTAAGTTTGTATAATAAGGAAATTAAGTTACCATTTAATCACATTTAAAGTAAGCATGCTAATATAACCAAATCAATTTGGCCAAAAGCCTAAACACATATCCTCAACATGTTAGCCATGTAACACTTTCCATAACCAATAAACATGGATGTACATAATAACTAGGTAAGATTCACATACATGTATTATACATCTCATATTAAAATATCCCATGTAATATCATTTCCATGTAATTCAAGTATATACCCGTAATTGTTCATTTCGAACTCATATTGTTTCATATCAGAACTTTGCCCATTGAACCATTTAAAATATCATTGGATACACGGGTAGTACACACGAAATGTACAAATCTGTAATATGCCAATTCAAGTACTTGTATGCTTATACAAGCATGTAAGCGGGAAGCTCTTTTGAGCCATATAACGGAAATCTCATGCGAGTTGAGTATTGGGAAGCTCTTACGAGCCAAATATCGGGAAGCTCATGAGAGCTAATGTAACGCCCCAAAAGTTTAAGTATTTATTTTTGCATGTTTGTAACACAAATACCTGTTGCTTCAGTGGTTGAGTGATTTGGGTGTGTTTGGGAGTGTCTGAGAAGTCATGGCTTCAAGCTTGGGCGTGTACAAAATTTTGGTTTTTAGGGAATAAAACCCTTGCCTTTAGTAAGTAGGCTTTTAAACTATTGTGTGTATAACACGACATAAAAAGCCTGCTGGTCTAGGGGGTAAGTGGCATATTACCTATGCTAGAGGTCTGAGGTTCGAATCTTGGTAGAGGCAAGGGAGTATTTATTTTACTGCTATGCTATGGGAGGTGTTGTGGTTTGACTGAAACACTAAAGTGGTTGAGAAGAATTCAAATTGAGTGGTTGAGGGGAAGTGTGATCAGATGGAGAGGTTTGAGGAGGGATTTTAGGAGAAAATCAAGGGATGAGGGGAGAGGGAGTGTTGTGCCGAATTGGGACTGTGGGCACTCAACAATTTTGGCCAGAGTGATATACCCCTCATTTGGTATACTCCTCATTTCGGGTTTTTCGTATTGGTGTTTTTCTCCCTCTTGCTTGAAGCCGAATGTGGTAGGGGTGTTTGCATATTCTTCTGTTACACTTTTGACACTCTTTTATTTGACCGAATATACCTTTTCTCTTATTGTCATCTCCTCTTCTCTTTTTTTCCTGCTGTTGGCCGAATACACCATCTTCCTCTCCTTGCCTCTTCTTGTTTCTTTTCTCAAGTAATTCTTCTAGTGGCCGAATATACCTACTTTCCTTTTTCCTTTTTTCTTTTCTTTCTGCCAAAACCTCTTCTCCCCTAAATCGATTCTTTTCTTTCTCTCCCTCAAGTGTTGTGCTGCCAATTTCCAATTCTGATCACTGCCGAAACCATTCCTCTTCCTCTGTCGATTGACTCTGCTCCTTTCTTTTCAATAAGTGAGTATGGCACTTGAAGTTTCAAATTTTAAGTTACTAAAATGGGGTTTGTTTAAATATTTTTGACAGCTTTAAATCGAGGGTGAGGGGCTGTTCTAGTGCCGAATCCTTCCACTATTCGGTTCTCTTGCTCTCTTTCGGTAAGTACTATAGACCAATCATTATTTCCATTCTTCTTCTGCCTTAAGTGATAACTGATAGCAATTGTATGGCAGTTAAGGAAGGATTCAGGGAACTCCTAATCAATCGCTAGAGACTAAGATTCGTGGGAATCACAGTGGTTCGATTGAAGGTAACGGTACTCTATTCTATGAATGGATTGTTAATTTTGGGTTTCTTACTAAACGTAAAGTAGGACTGATGGTGGTGTTTGATTGTTCAAATGTATGTTGGTGAGTGCTTGAGCGACTGTTCGTGATGAATCGAAACCAGGTGTGTAAACACTGCCCAAATCGTAAACCGAAAAAAGCCAGAAAAAGTATGACAATTGATGCTACATGAGCATGCGTTCGCTTGTGTGGTAAACAGAACGCATAAAATGTGGGCGTTAGACTATTGAGGCCACCATGAGCGATTTCGTGGTCTTAGGCCGTTTTGGGCCACATTGGGCCGAAATGGGCCGTGTGGGCCCAACGGGCTTGTGGGTCCCACACGGGTAAACCACACGAACGTGTGGAGAATATTGGGCCAAGCTATGTAAATTACATGGCCAAGAGCATTTCTGGGTTATGTGGGCCACACGAGCGTGTGGGCCCACATGGGCCCGCATTATGGGCCTTGGGCCCATTTTCACGGTTTAACTGTTAAGGTTGGACGGGTCACTCCAGACTACTGTGGACCTACTGATGGGTCGGTAGGTATACCTAGACCCCAAACTGATAAAATGACTGTTATGCCCTTATGGTAAAATGACTGTTATGCCCCTATGATATTAATTGACTATATGCCTTATGTTATGAATGACTGTATATGAGCATGCCACGATATATATATATGTTGCATCGATGTATGATATGTTGCATGGCGATGGGATTATTATGATTGGAGGAAGTGTACTTACTGGCAGCCCTGCTGCAAATACTGTTTAGTGCCGCAACCGGTGCTAATTTTTAGAGTGTAGGGATGGGTGGGTGATTATATCCCCACATGGAGTGTTGGGCTGGACGGAGTGGAGTGTAGAGGCTGGATGGGTAGGATTTCTGATTGCATGCCTAAACTGTTACTGTCACTAAAATGGGCTAAGGCCCACACTGATACTAATACTGTTATAGGCTAAGGCCCACATTGATACTGATACTGTAATGGGCTAAGGCCCAACTGATCTAAACTGTTGTTGATTTGGGCTTAGGCCTATTTTGTACTTGCCTATGGCATAATGGGCTTTTTGCTTATATGGGGTTACACACTGAGTTTTCGTAAACTCACCCTCTATTTATCTGTACAGGTAATCCCCAATCTTAGGCGGATCGGTGCTGCGAGGGATTCGAGCTTTATTTCCAATAAATTTAATTTGGGTATTTGTTATGTAATAAGGCCTTTTTAAATTTTAGCTTTTAATTTGGGGATTTTGCTTATTTTAATTCATATCTAAGTAGTAGCAGGACGCGATTTTCAAAAGATAATTATTTTTCAAGACACCACGTTTTCGTAACTTACTATAAACGCTTTCGCATCAAACATGGTTTTAAAGTATAGTAACAAACTAATATGATCAACGTTATACTAAAAACAACCTGAGTTTTAAAAAGAACAAAGTACCCTAAAATTTTCCGTTAAGGTCATAAATAGGGGTGTGCAAAATTCGGGTAAAACCAAAAAAATTCGGTTAACCGACCGAATTTGGTTAATCGGTCGGTTAACCGAATTTTTTTGGTCGGGGGTCGGTTAATTATTTTGTGATTTTTCGGCTAACGGTTAATTCGATTCGAAACCGGTCGGTTAACTGAATTTTTTCGGTTTAACCGAAAAAATTAATAAATAAAATTATAATATATAAATAGGCTCACTATTCACCTAAACCCAATCCAAACCCAAATATCTAACCCAATCCAATTACCCAATCCAACCCAATCATAAAAATTACAAATAATTTAATAAATAAAAATAAAATTCTAAAACTAAAACTAAAATTATGTAATCCTTTTAATTATGTAGTGATTAATTTCGGGTAATTCGGTTAATTTGGGTAATTTGGGTAATTCGGTTAATTCGATTAATTTGGTTAATTCGGGAAATTCGGTTAATTCGGTTAATTTTTAACCATAAATAAAAAACATATAATTTTCGGTTAATTTTTTTGAAAAAATTTCAGTTCGATTAACGGTTAAAAATTTTGAAAGGTCAGTTAATTCGGTTAATGTTATTTCGGGTCGGTTAACCGAATGAACACCCTTAGTCATAAACACGATTTAATAATAGAATAGGTTTTTCAAAGAAACTATGTTTTCGAAAAACACTTCAATGTGATACCGCCAGAACTGGCCATAATGTCTAGGCCGGGTTTGGGGTGTTACATTTAGTGGTATCAGAGCGAGGTTTTAAAACTTGGCTGTGTTTTTGGGTTTCTTCTAAGATTTGGAATTTTCAAAAAGAACTTTTTCAAACAATTTGGGAGTATTTTGAAATATTTTTACTGAATGTGTGGAACACCGAGTCTCTGGCGCCGATCTGGTAAGCCCTCTAAAATTTCTGTTTGTTTGAAATGAAATATTGAGACTACTATAGGTAGTAGACTGTACTAAAATATTCTGTTTAGGGAAAACTGAAACTGTAGTAAGACTGCGTTTTGCGAAAACGAACTCTTAAATACTGATATTACTTTCCATAAGATATCTATTAATCAACACTGGAACTGTAAACTAATGCATAAAATTTTTAAAAATAGATAATACACAAATAGATAATGAGCACCAGAGGTACTCGTGCAAGGGGTACAATGGAGGC
The DNA here is from genome assembly GCA_025698515.1 of Gossypium sturtianum. Classification (NCBI taxonomy): domain Eukaryota; kingdom Viridiplantae; phylum Streptophyta; class Magnoliopsida; order Malvales; family Malvaceae; genus Gossypium; species Gossypium sturtianum. Next base: position 66,121,542 of record CM046953.1, read on the forward strand.
CGTAGAGGTGCTCGGGCTGGGTCCTCGTCATCGGGCAACATGCCTAACGCTGAAGGTAGAGAGGCATCGGCTTCACTTGTGACTGAGACTGGGTCTCACGATCGAGCGGCTGGGGATGACGCATTGTCCCAAGCTATGTTGCGAATTCTAGAGAGGGTTGCTGGGCCCAACACTGGTACTATGGGCCGTGGGTCGATCATGGAACGACTCTGGTCTAATGGGGTTGAGACTTTTAGGGGTATTGCTGGAGTTTCCCCTAATGTGGCTGAATATTGGATTGAAGCCACGGAGAGGATCATAGATGACCTCGACTGCACCCCCAAACAGAAACTAAAAGGTGCAGTGTGCTTTCTATGAGATGAAACCTATCAGTGGTGGCTTACAGTTAAAGAGGGTGCTCAGGCCGACCAGTTAACATGGGAATTCTTCAAAACTGCTTTCCAATGGAAGTATGTGGGCGCTAGTTATATGGATTCCCGGAGGAGGGAGTTTCTAAATCTGACTCAGGGGGATAAATCAGTGGTTGAATATGAAGCTGAATTTTTGCTATTAAGCCGCTATGCGCGTTGGATGGTAGTAACTGAATATGAACGGTGTGTTCGTTTCGAGGACGGCCTCAGGGATAGTCTGAGAGTTTTGATAGCTCCACAGAGGGAGCGATATTTTGCCACACTGGTAGATAAGGCAAAGATCACCGAGGAGGTGAAGCGTACTGAGCGTCAGAGCAAGGAAAAGACTAGGAATAAGAGGGATTTGGAGCCCACAAGTTCCGTTCAGAGGTCGAAGAAAATGGACAGAGTGGATGGGCCGGTCAGAGTTGGGGCCCCTATTGCTGCTACTGGACCACAGCCATGTGTTGACTGTGGTAGCCACCATCAGGGCGAGTGCTGGAAAAGGATTGGGGCATGTTTGAGGTGCGGATCATTAGAGCATCGTATCAGAGATTGTCCACGGAGGCCCGAGTAGATGCAAGTTACAGGTTAGGGTACTATTCAGCCACTGAGAGGTGTTCAGCAGCCACTGAGAGGCCGTGGTCAGGCCAGAGATGGAAATGGTATGGGCCGTGGTCGTGGAGCACCGGGCAGAGGTGGTAGTCATACTGAGGTGAGGCAGCCAGCTCTGATTTATACTGCACATCGCCGAGAGGACGGAGACGCCCCAAATGTTATTACTGGTACGTTCTTTATCTATAATATACCTTATACTGTACTGATTGATGTTTGGTCTACGCATTCTTATGTAGCATACTCGGTGTCTGAAACTTTGGGTATAATGGTTGAAACCACTACGAGTGAGGTTACTGTGTTGAGTTTTTTAGGCCAGTCAATTAAAGTAAACAAATTGTTCAGAGATGTACCTTTGGAGGTGCAAGGAACCATCTTTTTGACAGACTTAATGGAACTACCTTTTGGTGAATTCGACTTAATACTGGGCATGGATTGGCTGGTTAAGCATCAAGTGAATTCGGACTGTGCTACTAAACGGGTGGTACTGAAAACTGTGGAGGGTGATGAGGCGGTGCTAAGAGGAGAGCGTCAGAATTATCTGTCAAATGTGATTTCTGCCTTGTGGGCCGAGAAGTTGGTTCGTAAGGGTTGTGAAGCTTACATAGCCTAAATCAGTGGTGTTGATTCTGAGGTTCCGTCTGTTAAAGATATCAGAACAGTCAAAGATTTTCTGGATGTTTTTTCTCGATGAACTACCTGGACTACCTTCTAACCGTGAAGTTGAATTTGGGATTGAGCTCCTACCGGGTACAGCTCCGGTGTCCATCGCTTCCTATAGAATGGCACCGAAGGAGCTAGTGGAGCTTAAGGCTCAGATTCAAGAGTTACTGGATCGATGGTTCATTCGCCCTAGTATGTCTCCATGGGGAGCACCAGTGTTGTTTGTGAAAAAGAAGGATGGATCCATGCATATGTGCATCGACTACCAGCAACTAAATATATTGACTGTTAAAAATAAGTACCCCCTGCCAAGGATTGATGATCTATTCGACCAGTTTCGAGGAGCTTCGGTCTTCTCTAAGATTAATCTCCGATCGGGGTACCATCAAGTGAGAGTCAAAGAGGCTGATGTTCACAAGACAGCGTTTAGGACTCGTTATGGTCATTGCGAGTTCCTTGTGATGTCGTTTGGACTGACGAATGCACCAGCAGCTTTTATGGATCTGATGAACCAAGTATTCCAGCCTTATCTGGATCGGTTCGTAGTGGTGTTTATAGATGACATCTTGGTGTATTTGAGAACTGAGGATGAACATGACGCACATCTTCGAATTGTTCTATATATTCTGAGGGAGAAACAATTATACGCTAAGTTCAGCAAGTGTGAATTTTGGCTATGAAAGGTAACATTTCTGGGCCATGTGGTATCTACTGAAGGGATTAGAGTTGATCCTCGGAAAATTGAAGCTGTTTTGGATTGGAAGCCGCCTAAGACGGTATCTGAGATTTGGAGTTTTCTGGGTCTGGCAGGGTATTATAGACGTTTTGTTGAGGGGTTTTCGTTGATTGCTGCACCTCTGACTAAATTATTGCGAAAAGGGGTACTGTTTGTCTGGACTAATAAGCAATAAGAGAGTTTTGAGGAACTTAAGAAGGTTCTGACAGAGGCCCCTGTCTTGATATAGCAAGAGTCTGGGAAAGAATTCACTTTCTACAGCGATGCATCACATGTCGGTTTGGGATGTGTGTTGATGCAAGAGGGTAAGGTAGTAGCATATGCGTCTCGCCAGCTTAAGTCACATGAGAAAAATTATCCGACGCATGACTTGGAGTTTGCTGTTGTGGTATTCGCACTGAAAATCTGGAGGCATTACCTATACGGTGAAAAGTGTATCATTTACACAGATCACAAGAGCCTCAAATATCTCCTCACTCAGAAGGAGCTAAATCTTAGGCAGCGTAGATGGATTGAGCTACTTAAGGATTATGACTGTTCGATTGAATACCATCCTGGCAAGGCCAATGTGGTGGCTGATGCACTGAGCCATAGGGCTATGATGGATCTGAGAGCGATGTTTGCTCGTCTCAGCTTATTTGATGATGGTAGTTTGTTGGCCGAACTTCAAGTTAAACCGTCATGGATTGAACAGATTAAAGGTAAAAAGATGGAAGATGGGTCTTTGGGTCCTCAATTTCGACAGATCAAGAGTGGTGAAACTTCAGATTTTGGACTGAATAGTGAAGGGGTACTGTGTTTCCGTGGGAGAGTCTGTGTACTAAGGGATACTGATTTGAGGCAGTCTATACTCTGAGAGGCGCATAGTAGTCCTTATGCTATGCATCCCGGAGGGAATAAAATGTACCGAGACCTTCATGAGTTATATTTATGGCCAGGTCTTAAGCGTGAAGTTACCGACTTTGTGAGTAAGTGTCTAACTTGACAGCAAGTTAAAGCCAAACATCAGTTACCTTTAGGGTTGCTTCAGCCAGTTAAAATTCCACTTTGGAAGTGGGAGAGGGTAACTATGGACTTCGTTAGTGGGTTACGCCTAACACCTACTAAGAAGGATGCAGTATGGGTCATCGTGGATCGGTTGACCAAGTCAGCCCATTTCATACCAGTTCGTACTGATTACTCCTTGCAGAAGCTGGCTAAATTGTATGTGGCTGAGATACTGAGACTGCATGGGGTACCGGTTTCCATAATATCAGATAGAGATCCTCGTTTCACGTCGCGATTCTGGAAGAAGTTACACGAGGCTTTGGGTACAAGATTGGACTTCAGCACCGTTTTTCATCCTCAGTTAGATGGTCAATCAGAGAGGGTGATTCAAATACTGGAGGACATGTTAAGGAGTTGTGTAATAGATTTCTGAGGCTGTTGGGAAGACTATTTGCCACTGGCAGAGTTTGCATATAACAATAGCTACCAGTCTAGCATACAGATGGCACTTTATAAGGCATTATATGGCCGTAAGTGTCGTACTCTTTCGTGTTGGACTGAGTTGGGTGAACGGCGTGGTCTGGGCCCTGAATCGGTTTCTGATACCGAGGACAAAGTTAGATTAATTCGAGATCGATTGAAAGCAGCATCAGACAGACAGAAGTCGTATGCGGATTTGAAGCGCAAGGAGAATAAGTATTCTGTGGGGGACTTCGTGTTTCTTAAGGTCTCGCCATGGAAGAAGGTACTGAGATTTGGATAGAAGGGCAAGTTGAGCCCTAGATTCATTGGGCCTTATCGCATACTGAAAGTGTGGGACCGGTTGCCTATCAACTTGAGTTACCTCTAGAGTTGGATCAGATTCATGATGTGTTCCACGTCTCTATGCTGAGGCGTTATCGCTCTGATCCCACACACGTGATTTCGACTGAGGAGATTGAGGTTAGACAGGACCTGACTTTGGCCAACCTAATCCAAAAGCCTATATAAACCCCCTAAGTACCAGCTGAAAGGGGGCGGTTAGCTAGGCCAATGAGCCAAGCCGAAAAGGTCAGAATCGAGGGAATCTCTCAAGGGATAGCCAGTTGATCCATCTCAAAAAGCCGAAATTCTACTCAAGACGGAGGATCTCTCCTTCAGTTCCTTCAGTGAGTTTTAGGGATTTCTTATGTTTTATTTTATCTTTTCTTCTGAGATGTTTTTCTTTATAGTTATGAACTAAACCCTTCAGATACATGAAGGGGATGAAACCTATGATGAATCTTGTTATTGTTTTCTGAATTATATGATAAATACTTAGTTTGTTCTTAATTATGTGAGCTTAATCCAAATTTAATGTGCTTAGGTGGAGGAGGAATAGACCCTGCCTAAGAGTAGATCCAACATAATTAAGCGGAGTTGTTCGCACGCCTAGAGATAGGGTGACGAGATTTTGCCGGATTAGGGTGAAACCTAATATGGGAATCCATAGATCGATTTACTACTATTCTAGGGTGTTACTATAAGAGAAAGAGATTTCCACTAATTAACCTAGATTAGACGTTATTCACCTCGAGAGAGGGTTTAATATACGTTAGAGAGTCTTACGGATCGAACTAAGTGAATAAATCGTATGGTTCAGTGTTAGATAACAAGTGAAGTCTAGGTGGATTCTTCCTAAGGGTATCGTTTAAATCAACTGAGTTTTTCCCAAGTTATTTCCCCAATTCATTCTTTTTGTCTTTGCATCTTTAGCTTAGTAATTAGCTAATTTTAGTTTAATAAACAACTTCACTTATTTTAGGCTAAATAATAGAAAGAAAGTTAGTATTAGTACTTTTAGTTCCTGTGGGTTCGACAATCCGATCTTGCCTAAGCTATACTACTGTTCGATAGGTGCACTTGCCTTAAATCGTTGTCAGAGTTAGTTTCCAGGTTCGATCATTCTAATTATAAATTTTTAAAACTCGATAGACACACGATCAAGTTTTTGGCGCCGTTCCCAGGGAACTAAAATATTAAGAAAACTCTATTTTTAATATTTTAGCCATTATTTTTATTTTTCGCAATTTACTTTTATTCTTATTTTTATTTTTATTCTTAATTTTGTTTTGCTGAAATTTTCTTTCCTAGCAGGTACCTCTAGTTTATGACTAGAAGGAACCCAAAAGGACCATTAGTAAACGACAGTGATATTGAAGCTACCGTTCGAAGGAATCGTAAAGAAATTAGGCGAGCCCTAAATTACCAAGAAGAAGAACGAGAAGGAAGATCCAAACCTACTGAAGGGATGGACGAGAATAATCCACCACCACAAGATGTGGGAGAAAATAATGCTCCGCGTACTATGTATGATTATGCTAAACCTCATTTAACAGGAGCAGAATCAAGTTTTGTTAGGCCTGCTATAGCTGCTAATAATTTTGAACTGAAGCCTAACACTATACAAATGATTCAACAGTTTGTTCAATTTGATGGTTTACAGGACGAAGATCCAAATAATCATATAGCTAACTTTTTAGAGTTCTGTGATACCTTCAAAATAAATGGCGTTTCTGATGATGCCATCCGTCTTCGGTTATTTCCCTTTTCATTAAGGAATAAAGCCAAGCGATTGGTTAAACTTCGTTACCACGAGGGTCAATCACTACATGGGAACAGATGACCGAAAAATTCTTATTAAAATATTTCCCACCGGCCAAAACGGCCAAATTACGTAATGATATATCTTCTTTTGTGCAGATGGATTTAGAGACATTATACGACGCATGGGAGAGATATAAGGATCTCTTGAGGAGATGTCCACACCATGGATTACCTTTGTGGCTTCAAGTCCAAACTTTTTACAACGGTGTGAATCCCTCAACGAGACAATTAATCGACTTAGCCGCCGGTGGAACATTGAATAATAAAACTCCTGAAGCAGCCTACGAATTTATAGAAGAGATGTCGCTGAATAACTATCAGTGGCATGTTACAAGAACAAGGCCAACAAAAACAGCCGGAGTCTACAACCTCGATGCAGTAACCATGCTATCAAATCAGGTAGAACTGATGAATAAAAAGATTGATAGTTTGTGCTCTTCGCAGTTACACCCAGATATGCAATGCAATACAAGTGGAACTGTGGCGAATCCTGAGTACCCACCCTACCAACCGGGCACAGAGAACGAACAGATTAACTATATAGATAACAATTTCAGATCTAATAATAACCCATATAGTAATACTTATAATCTAGGTTGGAGGAACCACCCAAATTTTTCGTGGGGAGGTCAAGGAAATGAAGGAAATCAAAGACAACAACCTCCTCAAAACTTCCAAAACCAGCCATATCTACAGGAAAAGAAGCCAAATCTTGAAGAGACGCTGAACAAATTTATAGCATCCACAGAAGCCCGTCTAAAAAAAAAACTGAGGCAACACTCGACACCCAACAAACATCGATCAAAACGATCGAGAACCAAGTTGGAGGACTTACTAAGGCAATCGGGGAAATTACTCAGTCAGTTGGACAAATTACGAAGCTGTTATCTGAACAACCGCAAGGGCGTCTACCCAGCAACACTGAGATTAATCCAAAGGAGCAAATCCAAGCCATAACAGCTCAGGAAAATGCAGGATTAGACGGATCCATCTCAATACGCGAAAACGAGATAGAAGAAGGTAAGGTCGAGGTAAATCAAGAAAAACCAAAGCCGGTAATCAAAGAGTACCAACCTCGCATACCTTATCCGGAAGTGTTAAAAAGAGACGATACAGAGGAACAGTTCGGTAAGTTTTTTAAACTTTTAAAGAAATTACACATTAACTTACAGCTACTTGAAGCTCTTTCGCAAATGCCCGACTCCAAAAAATTTTTAAGGGAACTATTAACGAAGAAACGAAGGATAGACGAGGAATCACATGTGGAACTCAACGCAAAGTGCTCAGCAATTCTACAAAATAGACTACCACGTAAATTAAAAGATCCAGGGAGTTTTACAATTCCATGCATAATTGGTAGTTTATCTATAGATAATGCGTTAGCTGATTTAGGGGCAAGCATAAATGTCATGCCGTATAAATTGTTTAAACAACTAGGTCTAGGGAAACCCAAGCAAACTAGGATGAGCATTCAACTAGCTGATAAAACTGTTAGAATTCCTAGGGGTATTTAAATATGTTCTTGTAAAAATTGACAAATTCGTTTTCCCAGTAGATTTTCTTGTTTTAGACATGGATGAGGATAATTCGATTCCCCTAATTTTAGGAAGACCATTCCTAGCAACTGCCAGAACTAAAATTGATGTCGATGCAGGTGAACTCATACTTTGTGTAGGTAACGAGACAGTCACCATTCAAGCTCTTGACTCAGCTCAGACATCAAATGACCAAGGTAAGAAAGTGAATTCTACTGATAACAATTCGGTTAACCTTTCTTTTCAGGAAGCACAAAAAAAGGCACGAATGAGCTTGATCCTCAACCCTGTGCCCATAAAGAAATAACTCATGAGGAAAAAGGAATTCAAACCGATGACCTAGACGAGTGGAAAATGCACTTCAAAGAAAAATTAGGGATACACGAAGCAGAACCAGAGCCACTCCACGAAGCAGATAAGTTCAAAATCGGAGATCAGGTACAATTAGATAAAGTAGACCCACGACTATTTGCTCCAGACCCTGATACAAACAAAGAAATCCTTTTTAAGGTACGAAATGCTTCCCCACATGAACCAGTCGAGGTTAGCAATCCTAATTTTGATACTTTTAAAATAAACACTACTCGACCTGAACCCTACATTAAAAATAAGATCGACAGCATGAGGGAAAATGTTCAAACCTTTAAACCACCATGATTTTTGCAAATACAAGGAAAGTCTAGCTTAAGACTATAAACGAGCGCTTCTCGGGAGGCAACCCGAGCACTAACCCCATTAACTTTTATAATTTTATTTTATCTTATCCTATCCTTTCTTTATAGTATCTAGCCTTACACTAACCAAAAGTGCAGATTTCCAGGCCACACGGCCTAGCACACGGCCATGGTCATGGCCGTGTGGATGCCCCGGATCGCCGTACTGACATGGCAGAGGTGGTACGAATCAGAAAGAATCAAATCTCTAAGTCACGGACTCCAACCACCCCCATGGGCACCGACAAAATGCCACGCTCGTGCACTCTATTCGTGGACGACACTAACTCCTTACCAATGGGCGGGGCAATATGTCAATCAGGCGTGGGTGAACCAACACGCCTAGACACACGGCCGTGCGAGGCGACCGTGTGAATCGACACACCCACAGTACACGGGCGTGGGACTGTACCGAGTTTGAGGTTCTATTTAAATCCTCCTTCTCTCTCTCTTTTTCTACTAACTCTAAACTTTTCATCATTCTTCTTTTACTTCTTTTCTCTATACTCTTGAGCTACACCATCAAATGCTGAAGAAGCGGAAGGAATCAAGCATAGTCTCCTTAAAGGAGATCAATCTAAATAAGTTCATGCCGGCCGCTTCACTTACTCGACAAGCCAAGGGTCATTGAGACCATTTATTCCTTCTCCTTCTTTACTCTTCTACTTTATTTTCCTTCTCTTTAACAATCTTATGCTTAATTTAGTTTATTTTAATTTAGTTTCTTAGTGTCAGGTTCTAAAGGCTGCTAGGGAATCACACCTCGACCGCCACCATAGCCCCAGCCTTAGAAATCACACTCAACAATAAGGACTTCTCAGTCCATTAGTCGTTTATTTTAATTCTAGTTTTCTTCTTAGTCTCCTTCTCTTTATCTTTCTTATATTTAATTATATAACTAGTTTATTTTAAATATGTCTTAATAACTCATGGCTAATCCTCCATAAGCTACCCAATTTCTTCATCTAGCGCAGGGATTGATGGTAGCCACCCCACCACGACCAGAACCAACACCACCACCGCGTCCTCCAACTTATCTTTCACCTCCGAATCAAGGAATCCATCCAACCAAATTCAGGAAGTTTCACTTCTCCCCATATCTTATGATCTTATTATTATGTTGATATTATCTATCTTTGTACATTGAGGGCAATGTACATCTTAAGTGTGGGGGGGGTGAATCTCAGACATACCAAATGTTTTGCATTATTCTCAAATCCCTGAATTTAGTCTTGTTTTTAAGTAATTTTCTCATATTACTTATTAGGATGAAATTTTTGATGATTTATGATTTTTATTGATATGTTTTAGATTAAGTCATTGATAATTGTGCATTGATAATTAAATTTTAAGATACTAAAGAATCAAGCATGATAAGTCTATTTTTTTTTTCAGAAATCAAGAATTCGCTAGGTTGTTGAACTGAATTTGAATATTACTTTGAAATTTAAAATTTACGAGGTTGACATCAAAATACCCATAATTTTTGTGAGATTTTGAGCCTTATAGAGCATATATTCTTTTTCATGCTCACTTTATTGATTATGAGTATGTCAACATTGATTTGTTATTCTAGAACTTGCCTAGTTTATACATATCGAGACCACACCTATGATTTGATATACAAAGATGATTAAGACACCTAGGATTTAACCCACTTACTCCACTAAAAAGCCTACCTTCACAATTAACCCCTAGTGAACCCCTTTTAATCCTAACAACCCTTTTTATTGACTTAACCACTAATATTAACCCAAAACCCTTTGTATTTGTTATCACCATTCTTTTTCGACTTCCCTAAAATCGAGAGTTGATTTGATTACGCTACCTGATTTTTCATTTCAGTATATGAGTTGATGTATTATTTATGTAAAAAAAAATCAATCAAATCAAAGTATATTATTAGTTCAATGATTAGGTGAGCTTATATGTTTAAATTCCAATTAGTAAAGAAGAAGCTCGTATTATTAGTAAAGTTTCAAATTCATTATGTAATTATTCAGTTTATTGTTTCTAGTTAGGTGATTTGTCAAATCAATCTCGATTCTAACCTTGTAATTCAGCCTTTATCCACACCTTAACCCTAGCCCCATTACAACCCTGACAAAGACCTTTTGATTTGTGCATCATCTCATATTACAGTGGTGGAGATTTGATTTTCAGGCAAGCCTATGGGATTAACTTTTCATGTTTGACTTTTGAGCGCTTTCTCCTGAACCTTAAACACTTCGAGTGATTTGAGTGAATCTTTAGTGAGGATGTCAATCCTTGTCGATTTTGAACTAGAGGTAATTATTTAGATGAAGGGATACACCTATGTTTTCGTGCTACAAATTTATGACTTAGATCTTTTGAACCTTTAAGACTCTTTGAGTTGAATTATCCATGTATAAATTATCTATGAATTATGATAAGACATTGTCGATAGGAAATATGAATTATAGAAAGTTCGTTTTAAGTGTAAGTTGAGAATTTTGCTTGAGGACAAGCAAAAGCTTAAGTGTGGGGGTATTTGATAAACCGTAAAAGTAACATATTTTAATCCCACATTTAGTATGCTTTTGGATGATTTATCCCTTGATTCATGTAAAAAGGTGCTCTTAATGCTTTCTTTTCATGTTTTATACTCAGGAAAGCACTGGAGGATGAAAAGAACGAGAAACGGGCTTAAAATTAGCCAAAATGGGCTAAGCCACGAAATCAGCACGGCCTGGACTTCAAGCCACACGGTCGTGCCATCATTCCATCTAGAACACGGCCTGACTCCCGATTCACACGGCCGTGTCTCATTAAAGAAATCTGAACACGGCTGAAGGACCAACCACACGGGCGTGTGACATGGCCGTGTCCGTGTCATGGCAAAGAGCAATTTCATTCAGATTTGGATACTTTGGGGCAAAGAAACCTAATCCAAAAGCCTATATAAACCCCCTAAGTACCAGCTGAAAGGTGGCGGTTAGCTAGGCCAAGGAGCCAAGCCGAAAAGGTCAGAATCGAGGGAATCTCTCAAGGGATAGCCAGTTGATCCATCTCAAGAAGCCGAAATTCTACTCAAGACGGAGGATCTCTCCTTCAGTTCCTTCAGGGAGTTTTAGGGATTTCTTATGTTTTGTTTCATCTTTTCTTCTAAGATGTTTTTCTTTATAGTTATGAACTAAACCCTTCAGATACCTGAAGGGGATGAAACCTATGATGAATCTTGTTATTGTTTTCTGAATTATATGATAAATACTTAGTTTGTTCTTAATTATGTGAGCTTAATCCAAATTTAATGTGCTTAGGTGGAGGAGGAATAGACCCTGCCTAAGAGTAGATCCAACATAATTAAGCGGAGTTGTTCGTATGCCTAGAGATAGGGTGACGAGATTTTGCCGGATTAGGGTGAAACCTAATATGGGAATCCATAGATCGATTTACTGCTATTCTAGGGGGTTACTATAAGAGAAAGAGATTTCCACTAGTTAACCTAGAATTAGACGTTATTCACCTCAAGAGAGGGTTTAATATACGTTAAGAAGTCTTACGGATCGAACTAAGTGAATAAATCGTATGGTTCAGTGTTAGATAACAAGTGAAGTCTAGGTGGATTCTTCCTAAGGGTATCGTTTAAATCAACTGAGTTTTTCCCAAGTTATTTCCCCAATTCATTCTTTTTGTCTTTGCATCTTTAGCTTAGTAATTAGCTAATTTTAGTTTAATAAACAACTTCACTTATTTTAGGCTAAATAATAGAAAGAAAGTTAGTATTAGTACTTTTAGTTCCTGTGGGTTCGATAATCCAGTCTTGCCTAAGCTATACTACTGTTCGATAGGTGCACTTGCCTTAAATCGTTGTCAGAGTTAGTTTCCAGGTTCGATCATTCTAATTATAAATTTTTAAAACTTGATAGACACACGATCAGTGCCACACGGTCGTGCCACACGCTCGTGTGCTAGGCCGTGTGGTAAATTAATTTAATTCTAATTAAGTGCAGGTTTCATACGGCCAAGACACACGCTCGTGCTCTAGGCCGTGTAGCACACACGGCTGAGGCACACGCCTGTGTCTCTGCCCATGTGCTATATTCTGGACATTCTATTTCTAAAAGTTAAGGTGTAGGGGACATACGGCCGGAACACATGCCCGTGGGGCAAGCTGTGTGTCGTAACACGGCCTAGACACACGCCCGTGTGTCTACCTGTGTGGACAAGATAAGGCTACTTACCAAGCCATTTGCCACCCCTTTTATGCACGTACTTACATAACATAACATAGAACCAATTCAAGCTTATACATACAACCAAATCATCCACAAACAAGACATCAACACATCATTCACATGCCAACATCTATCATACATAAACAACACATAACTTATCAACTCAAATCATGGAAGTTTCCACACTCATGAAAGGCATCATCATATGAATATACTTATACCAATATTAGACAATTTAAAATGGCCTTATACAAAATGAACTTCTAACCAACATAAGCCAACACATTTGGCCAAATCAATTATGACACATAAAAAAATGACCAAGTCCCCTATACATGCCATAACTCAAAATGTTGAATTCATTGATACCAAAATAATTGTTGATAGTGTGTTTGGATCTCCGACGATCTCCGAAACCCTGAGCTAGCTTGGTGACACTATAAGATAAGGGAAAGAAATGGGAGTAAGCTATATAGCTTAGTAAGTTCCTATGCAAATAATAAGCATCATAACCACACATTTAACATATAATTTACATAATAAAAATTAGCGTGAATGTTATTAAATTCTTATAATCATAACTTACTCAATCACCACCTTACCAAGGTTTCATCACATATCGAGCTCATTACTTATGAGTTTTACGTACATACCTGTACCAACTCGCATCATAGCCATATCCTTTCACAACTTTGACATTCCTGTTGAACACTGGGAATATTAATGGATACTTAGAAATCTTGCACATAAGTGCCATATATGTAGCTAAAGCTACCTCATATCTCATAATACATATAGGCTTGCTTTCGAGCTATACACGGGCCTGCTCACACAAGCTGTCAGTCAGGACGTAGTTACACAGTGCTTCTCACACAAGCTGTTAGGTATCCACAACACATGCTGGACTACCCAGCCACTGGTAGGACGTACAAGACCAGCACCCGGATCATATAATCGCATATACACATGGGTTCCTAGTGACATGTCACTCGTATCCTATTCTATTCCTAAGGTTCAACCGGGATTTCTCATTTGCCGAAACTTTATCGAATATGTCCAAAGAGTCAATCACAATTCATACAATATTAAAGCATTTAAAACATAAATATAATAATTCATTATTTACATACAAACTTACCTCGGTACAAAAATAGTGAAAATGGACCTGATCGTCAAACACTTTATTTTCCCCCCGATCTAGGTCCGAACTTCATTCTTCTTGATCTATAATAGCAAATTTAACTCATTTAATACTCACATTATTCAATTCAGTCAAAAAATCAAATTATGGCAAAATTACATTTTTGCCCCTAACTTTTCAATATTTTACACTTTAGTCCCTAGGCTCGTAAAATGAAATATAGTCAATTTCTTCAAAACCCAAGCCTAGCCAAATATTTTTCATGCTCATAACAGCCCACATTTTTCATTTATTCAAATTTCTACTACATATTTTACAACTTTTACAAATAGGTCCTTTTAGGCATTTTCATCAAAAATCACTTGGTAAATGTTGTTTATCTAACATCAAACATACATTTTCTACCATAAAACATCAAAATACACAAATATCTATCATGGGTAAAATATTTAGATTTTGACATCTCTTCAAATTAGTCCTTGAAATAGCTAGATTAAGTTGAAACAACTTCAAAAACATAAAAATTCATTAAAAACGGGGCAAGAATGAACTTACAATCGAGCTTGGAAGTTGGCCAAACCCTAGTTATGGAGACCTTGAAATTTTCGGCTATGGGGGGACTAATTTGAGAAGATGAACACTTTTATTTTAGTTTTATTTGTCTTTATTTACCAAATGACCAAAATGCCCTTAATGCCAAACTTTAAAATTTCACCTAGCCATGTCCATTTTTGTCCAACTTAAAGTATAATGGTATAATTACCATCTAAGGACCTCCAATTTAAAATTTCATAACAGTTAGACACCTCTAGCTTCTAGAACACACATTTTGCACATATTGCAGTTTAGTCCTTTTAACTAAATTGAGTGCCCAATTGATAAAATTTTCGAACGAAATTTTCACGAAATAGTTCCATGAAACTGTAGACCATAAAAATATAATAAAAATGAATTTTATTGCGTCGGATTTGTGGTCCCGAAACCACTGTTCCGACTAGACCCAAAATCGAGTTGTTACAACAATGTACGTGTCGAATCAAGTAATAAAGTGATGAGTGAGTATCGTTCCCACGAGATTCAGATTGAGGCAAAAAAGTGGTCAAGTTATTATAATAAAATGAAATTAATGCAATGGTAAAGCTATGGTAAGTATGCAACGGCAATTAAAGGAATAGTGATGTATGCAATATGTGAAATTAATTAATACTTGGAAATGCTATGGCAATGAGAGTAGAAATGTAATAACAATTATGAGAATTACTATGAAAATATTATGTAAATAAACAAATAAATAACTAAGAATGCGATGGCAAAGATTCTATGGCAAAAGATAAGAGTTATGCGATGTTGAGTGGGAAGGTCAGGATTATGAAGAATCTACTTTTCTTGTCAGCAATGCCTCAATTAACCTACTGCTCAGAAGAGTTCTCAAGTGGCCTGCCTCTTTTTAGAGAAAAAACCTCAAGTTACCTTGCCTGTGTTTATAGGCCTTTAATATGGTACCTTGCACTGTTTCCTTCTGTATGAATGCGGCTCTATGTGTAGAGTCTACTACAAGTATCTGTCAAGTACTTGCTCATATCATTCAACCACAGTCTAACTAATCTAACCTTTTCAGACTTTAGATTAATTTAAGGGTATGTTGCACAATTGACTATGTCTAGGGATTTCTCACATACATTTTCAAGAATAAAAAAAAGCGAATGAAACAGTAAAATAATTCAGATTTATACTGCAGCCATTAAAGACAGTTAAAATTTAATCAAAGTAATCCCAACCCTATGAGATTTAGCTCATAGGTTGGCAAATAAAATTCAACTCAAACGTCGTTTTCATCACTGTAATTCACGAAGGAACAAATTAGAAATAATGGGAGAACATCGAGAAGACATCGTTCGCTTGTCCAATCCATACTCCAGCTGTGTAGTGTCCTGAGAGGTTGTCCTATGAGAGGGAATGCTTTTGTTTTTCCTCTTCCTGTCTTTATTCAGCCGCTACCTTCTATTTTGCCTAAGGATCTCACCCTTCATTCACTTTCTAGGGTTTCCTCCTTTTTCTTTTTAAAATTTTTATCTTTTTTTTTTAGGATAATTCTAACAACCCAATATTTATCTTCTCTTTTCAGGATAGATTTATCTGGTACAAGTAGAGTTAGGCTGAAACTCGTATGCGCTGAATGCTAAATGGACACCTTTCTAACATTGCCATGGCATACGAGTTGGCAATTTGACCACCCTTTTACCCTGGCAAAATTTCACTCCTTTACTTCTTGCTCATCATCCTGCACCTGCCAATACCATAAAACACAACCTTTCGGCAAGAAATTAAAAGTACCTAACATTTGAACACAACCCAAGTTCTAATGCAATGCTAAAAATACTAATGAAATGTCCTAAGAAGCAACAAGATGTACTTAAGTACCGACTATTAACTAGGTCCAAAGGCATGAAATATAACTCTTTTCAAGAGTTATCAATGTAGCATAAGGCTAAACACTCTCCAACACACCAACATGTCCCACTGAATGGAGCTTAGCTCGAAATTCCCTTATCTCTCCTACCTATCCAAGGGCCTTAATGCCCAAATCATAAAACATATAGGTGAGTACTGTAACACCCCTTACCCGTATTCGACATTTGAACCGGGTACGAGGCATTACCGTACTTAACTTGCTCAAACATACAACATCGATCCATAAAATTTCTTTTCAAATCAAAACTTTTCATTCGAGACCTTAATGTCCTTATTATAGGTCTACGAGACCCTAAACTTGCACCCAAAATGATTTGGGACCAAATCGAAAACCTTTGAACACTTAGAAAAATTTGACACAAAACAGGGCCACACGCTCGTGTGGGCAGGCCGTGTAATCACACACGCCCATGTCCCTAGTCCGTGTATATTTTATTTTTCATTTCGATCCTACATGAGTTTTCACACGGCCTGACACACGCCCGTGTCCATAGCCCGTGTCCCTCACACGGCCATGACACGCCCGTGTCTTCACCCGTGTGTGAAAACCTTGACATTCTGTTTATGACGTCATCATCTCAATAAGGTCGCACGGCCAAGGCACATGCCCGTGTCTTTAGACCGTGTGTAGAATTAAATTCCTAATTTGAAGTGCAGACTTCACATGGCCCTGGCACATGCCCGTGTCTTAGGCCGCATCTCCCACACGGTTGAGACACACGACCGTGTCTCAGCCCGTGTGTTTACTACTGGGTATTCTGACTTGCCAACCTAGCATGCATGGGGACATACAGCCTATCAACATGCCCATGGGGCTGACCGTGTGTCACACACGGCCTTGACACACGCCCGTGTGTCTACCCGTGTGGACAATTGTAAGGCTATCTACCAAGCCAATTGCCACCCTACAAAGCAACCACACTTATATCAATTCAACTCAACATACATCATGACCATAAGGCACTTCTAAGAAGCCAAAATCAATACATCCACACAAGCATACACTTCATGAACTTCATCATCATTGAATATATATAAACTTGTCAAGTATTGAACAATTTCCAATGGCCATTTACAAAATGAATTGAATAAAATTAATAGCGATATAACACAAAATAACCAAGTTCCTATACATGCCAGACTCAAAATTAATCAAACTATGCTATACCAAAGAGAAGTTGATAGTGATTCCGAACTCCGACGTCCCACGATCCCCGAGTTAGCTTGGCGATACTATAAGAAAAGGGGAAATGAGAGGTAAGCATGAAGCTTAGTAAGCTTGCATGAAATAAATAACAACATACAGGCTCATAATGTCAACCATCCATTGCGTTGAATAGAAACAGAAAATCTCAAGCACATTGCCATAACTTACTCATGCTTACTCTTACCAATTACATGTCATGTCACATATCATAAGCATTTCTCGTGAATTACTCACATGTACCTGTATCACTTCATCACATAGCTTTAGCACTAGTTTCATCTCTATTATAAGCTTAACTAATTATCCCTATGAATCACTTGGAATACCTGAGGATACACAATCATCATCATACACATAAACACGACACCAATGCCATATCCTAGATATGGTCTTACATGGGGTCACATCTCGATGCCGATGCCATATCCCATATATGGTCTTATACGGGATCTCAATTCGGTACCGAGGCCATGTCCCAGACATGGTGTTATACAGGACCTTACCAATCTCAAGTCTTGATGATGATATCCTCTCACTTCTTAATGCCCAACCAGGACTTCAACATCATAAATTTTCATCATTTTCTCATTCAACATCATTACTCAATTTCATAGAAATAATATACATCTTCACTAACATCAAATGTTTTAAAACTTAATAACATGAAGTTGAATTTATTACACACAAACTTACCTCGATACCAAAATAGGCCAATTTGCCGATCTAGTCTGAAACCTTGCCTTTTCCTCGGTCAAGGTTAATTCTTCATTCTTCTTGATCTATAATAGCAAATTAGCTCATTTAATTACCACATCAATACATTTCAATAATCATACTTAGTCAAAATTACCATTTTTCCCTTAAACTTTCATAAAATGACGATTTTACCACTAGGCTTGTAAATCAATTCTAATAAAATTTCTTTCTTTAACGAGCCTAGCTGAACATTTATTACTCTTATAGCAACTTCCAATACTCATTATTTCACACAATTACCACCTATTTTACAACCTTTACAAAAAGGTCCTTTTAGGTGTTTTCATGGAAACACCTTTCACAAAAGTTATTTATTTAACAACTAAGACTCATTTTCTTTCATAAAATTTCAGAAATCAACGCTAATTATCTCATGGAAAAACCCTAGGTTTTCAACCATTTTGCAAAATAGTCCCCTCATTAGCTAGCTCAAGCTACGAGGGTCTCAAAAGTACAAAAATTATCAAGGAATGACCATTAAAACACTTACTTGCAAGGAGAAAAGCTTGGCTGAAATTTTTGAGTTCTCAACCCCTATTTTGCTGTTAATTTTTGGTGGAGAAGAAGAGAGGAAAGATGATATCTTTTCCTTTTCTTTATTTTATTATAAAACATCAATTTAGTCACCAAATTTCTACCAACTTTGACTCATTTTTCAACTCTTTGTCCCCTATGGCCGGCCAACCATTATTTGAGGGGCTAATTGCACTTTAAAGGCTTCCAATTAATATTCTATGGCTTTTGGACACCTTTAGCTTGTAAAATAGAACTTTCGTACTTTATACGATTTAGTCCTTTTCGCAATTAAGCATGCAATAGCTAAAATTAAAGCACCAAAATTTTCATGCACTCTTGTAATCATGCTATAACACATGTAATAATATAAAAATGATTTTATCCGACCTCAGATTAGTGGTTTCAAAACCTCTATTCCTACTAGCCCTTAAATCGGGCTGTTACAATTCTCCCTCTTAAGGATTTTCGTCCCCAGAAATCTTACCGGTAAAAAGGTTGGGATATTGGTTTCTCATAGTTTCCTCAGGCTCCCATGTAGCCTCTTCTACTCCATGTCTTTTCCATAGTACTTTCACAAGGGCTATACTTTTTTCCTTAATTGTTTGACTTTTCAAGCCAAAATATTAACTGGCTCTTCACCATAAGTCATGTCCGGTTGAATTTCTACCTCTGATGGTACAATCACGTGCGAAGGGTCTGATCGGTAGCGACGCAACATAGATACGTGGAATACATCATGAATCTTCTCCAACTCAGATGGAAATGCCAAACGATAAGCTACCAGCCCTATCTTCTCGGTAACCTCATACGGTCCGATAAAGCGTGGACTCAATTTGCCTTTCCGGCCAAATCTGAGAACCTTCTTCCATGGTGATACTTTCAGAAACGCTTTATCACCAACTTGAAACTCAATCTCTTTCCGTTTCAAGTCTGTATAGGACTTTTGTCTATCTGAGGTAGCTTTTAGACATTCACGTATCACTTTTACTTTCTCTTCAGTTTCTCTGACCAAGTCGACCCCTGAATCTGATTCTCTCTGAGTTCAGCCCAATATAAAGGCGTTCGTAAGTGCCATCTTCAAACTCGACTGAAAGCTGCTATTGTAGGCAAATTCTACTAATGGTAAGTACTTTTCCCAGCTACCTTGAAACTCCAAAACACAAAACCGGAGCATGTCCTCAAGAATCTGGATTACTCTTTCCGACTGACCATCGGTCTACAGATGGAAAGCTGTACTAAAGCTCAATTTTTTGCCTAAGGCCTCTTGCAACTTCTTCCAAAACCGTGACGTGAATCTCAGATCTCTATCCGATATAATCGACAATGGTACCCCGTGAAGTCTTACTATTTCTGACACATACAAATCTGCCAACTTATCAAGCGAAAAATCAACCAGTACTGGTATGAAATGAGCTGACTTCGTAAGTCTATCAATAACGACCCATACTGCATCCTTCTTTTTTGGTGTCAATGGTAAACCCGTCACAAAATCCATAGCAATTCGGTCCCATTTCCACTCGGGAACCATAATAGGCTAAAGTAGACTCGAAGGTACTTGGTGTTCAGCCTTCACTTGTTGATAAATCAGGCATCTTGATACAAACTCGGAAATGTCTTTCTTCATACTCGGCCACCAATACCATTTCTTCAAGTCATTATACTTCTTCGTGCTGCCTGGATGTATAGACAAACATCCACTATGTGCTTTGTGCAAAATCTTCCGAATAAGCTCATCATATCTGGGTACACAAACCCTATCTCGAAACATCAAACATCCATCAGGATTAGTCCGAAAGTTTGACTCAACACTCGGTTCACACTAAACGCTCTTGGCTTGCAAATCTCTGTTGCCTTTTTGAGCTTCACAAATTTCTTGGAGAAACATCGGTCTAGCTCTCAACTCGGCTAGAATAGAACCATCATCTGACAAAGCCATCCGTGTATTCATGGCTCTCAATGCAAACAAGGATTTCCTGTTCAAGGCATCGGCGACCACGTTTGCCTTTCCCAGATGATAGTCAATTACTAACTCGTAATCCTTTATCAACTCTAACCATCTCCGTCACCTTAGATTCAACTCCTTTTGAGTCATCAAGTACTTTAGGCTCTTATGATCAATGAACACCCGACATTTCTCACCATATAAATGGTGTCTCCAATTCTTTAGTGCAAATACAATTGCGGCTAACTCCAAATCATGGGTCGGGTAATTCTTCTCGTGCAGCTTTAATTGTCTAGAGACATATGTTATCACCTTGCCCTCTTGCATGAGTACACAACCCAATCCATTCAAGGATACATCGCTGTAAACCACAAATTCTTTTCTTGGTTTGGGTTGTACTAGATTTGGAGCCTCGGTCAACAATGCCTTCAATTTCTCAAAACTCTACTAGCACTTTTCTGTCCACTCAAACTTCACATCTTTTTGTAGTAGCTTCGTCATCGGAGTAGCTATCATGAAAAATCCCTTGACAAATCGTCTATAGTAGCTAGCTAGGCCCAGAAAACTCCTAACCTCGGTTACGTTCCTTGGCAGTTTCCATTCAACAATCGTTGAAATCTTACTCGGTTCAACTCGAATACCGTCACCCGAGACAATGTGCCTCAAGAATCCAACTTCCTTAAGCCAAAATTCACTTTTACTAAACTTGGCATATAATTGTTTATCTCTCAAATTTTGCAGAACCGTTCTCAAATGCTCAGCATGCTCGTTTGCATCCCGAGAGTAGATCAATATATCATCAATAAAGACTACAACAAATTTATCCACATATGGCCGAAAAATGCGATTCATCAAATCCATGAAAACCGTAGGGGCATTTGTTAAACCGAAAGGCATGACCAAAAATTCATAGTGACCATACCTTGTCCGAAATGCGATTTTTGGCACATCCGAGTCCTTCACTCTCAACTGATAATATCTAGACCTTAAGTCCATCTTGGAAAACACCGTGGCTCCCTTCAATTGATCAAACAAATCATCGATTCTTGGCAACGGGTACTTTTTTTTCACAGTTACCTTATTGAGCTGCCGATAATCTATACATAACCTCATGGAACCATCTTTCTTTTTCACAAATAAAACGGGAGCACCCCACGGAGAATAACTCGGTCTTGCAAAGCCTTTGTCCGTCAACTCTTGCAACTGTGCCTTCAATTCTTTTAGCTCGGTTGGAGCCATTCTGTATGGAGCAATTGAAATGGGGGCAGTACCAGGAGCTAACTCAATCCCAAATTCAATCTCTCTAACCGGAGGTAACCCTGGAAATTCCTTTGGGAAAACATCTGGATACTCACATACTATGGGCACTGATTCAATTCTTAACTCAGTCTCTCTAGCATTCATCACAAAGGAAAGGTAAGCTTTGTACCCCTTTCTTACGTATTTCCAAGCAGACATATGAGAAATCACTACAAGTAACTTGTCCTGGTCATCTGATTCAACACGAAGAATATCCCCATTTTTACATTTTAACTTAATAAATTTCCTTCCACAAATCACTACCACATCATGGGCAGTTAACCAATCCATCCCAAGGATGACATCGAATTCATCAAACGGCAATAACATGAGATTAGCCGAAAAATAATGACCCCTAATCATCAAAGGGCAACCTTTGCATACTCTATCGACTAACACACATTTGCCTAGGGGATTTGACACTTTTATCACAAATTTCGTAGACTCTACAAGCATGTTCATACTAGAGACTAATTTCATGCAAATATACGAGTGGGTAGATCCCGGATCAATTAAAGCTATAACATGAGTATCATAGAGAGAAAATGTACCCGTGATCAAGTCGGGGGAGGACGCCTCTTCACGAGCGCGAATGGCGTAAGTCCTTGCAGGTGCTTTACCCTCAGATCTTGCAGTCTGCTCTCTAGGTGTATTCTTACTACTCATCTCATTTCCCGGGTTTCTCTGTGGCCTTCCTCTAGCAGTACTTCTAGGTCTTGTACTCTGAGGTTTATCTTTCTCACCCACCTCGGGGCAATCTCTGATAAAATGGTCTAGGGATCCACACTTGAAACAAGCTTTCTTGTTTGCTCGACACTCCCCGGAATGACGTTTGCCACACTGCAGACATTCCGGTCTACTTGGTCGAGCGTTGCCAACACTAGCAACCGAAATGGTTTGAACTTTAGATCGCGAGTAATGTTTACCCTTACTTCTATTTGAAAACCCAGCCGAAGTGGCCGATCGAGTAGTAAACTCTCTTACTTTCTTGGATGAGGATTGAAATGATTTGCCCAACTGTCTCTTCCTCGAGTCACGAGACTCGATTTCAGCTCTTCTTTTCTCTTTGACCAGTTCTTCGTCCTTACAGGCTCTATCCACTAACACAACAAATTCTTTTAGTTCCAGGACGCCAACAAATAAACGAACATCTTCGTTTAACCCGTCGTCAAACCTTTTACACATAATGGCTTCTGTCAATACGCACTCCTGAGCGTATTTAGTAAGTCTTACGAACTCACGCTCATATTCGGTCACCCTCATTCGACCTTGCTTTAACTCCAAGAATTCCTTTCTTTTCTGGTCGACAAACCTTTGACTAATATACTTCTTCCGAAATTCCTCTTGGAAGAATTCCCAGTTAACTTTCTCCCTTGGTACAATCGGCACAAGGGTGTTCCACCACTGATAGGCCGAATCTCTCAAGAGAGATACCACACATTTCATGCACTCTTCAGGTGTGCATGACAACTCATCGAATACCCTGATGGTATTCTCAAGCCAGAATTTCGCCCTCTCCGGATCATCATCTTTACTAGCTCAGAATTCCTCAGCTCCTTGTTTCTGGATTCTATCAATCGAAGGCTTTTCTCTTCTTACTACTTCCACAACTTGGGGAGCTACAGGGGCAGGCTGAGGAATAGGTGGGGGTGGAGGGGGTTGAGCATTAGGATTTGCTCGTATAAACTTAGTGTACCAGTCTGAAACCTTGCCTTTTCCTCGGTCAAGGTTAATTCTTCATTCTTCTTGATCTATAATAGCAAATTAGATCATTTAATTACCACATCAATACATTTCAATAATCATAATTTGGCAAATACCATTTTGCCCTTAGACTTTCACAAAATGACTATTTTACCCCTAGGCTCGTAAATCAGTTCTAATAAAATTTCTTTCTTTAATAAAATTTCTTTCTTTAACGAGCCTAGCTGAACATTTATTACTCTTATAGAAACTTCCAATACTCATTATTTTACACAATTACCACCTATTTTACAACCTTTACAAAAAGGTCCGTTTAGGTGTTTTCATGGAAACACCTTTCACAAAAGTTGTTTATTTAACAACTAAGACTCGTTTTCATTCATAAATATTTAGAAATCAACGCTAATTCTCTCATGGAAAAACCCTAGGTTTTCAACCATTTTGCAAAATAGTCCCCTCATTAACTAGCTCAAGCTACAAGGGTCTCAAAAGTACAAAAATTATCAAAGAATGACCATTAAAACACTTATTTGCAAGGAGAAAAGCTTGGCTGAAAATTTTGAATTCTCAACCCCTATTTTGCTGTTAATTTTCGATGGAGAAGAAGAGAGGAAAGATGATATATTTTCCTTTTCTTTATTTTATTATAAAACATCAATTTAGTCACCAAATTTCCACCAACTTTGACTCATTTTTCAACTCTTTGTCCCCTATGGCCGGCCTACCATTATTTGAGGGGCTAATTGCACTTTAAAGGCTTCCAATTAATATTCTATGGCTTTTAGACACCTTTAGCTTGTAAAATAGAACTTTCGCACTTTATGCGATTGAGTCCTTTTTGCAATTAAACATGCAATCGCTAAAATTAAAGCACCAAAATTTTCATGCACTCTTGTAATCATGCTATAACACATAAAATAATATAAAAATGATTTTCTATGACCTCGGATTAGTGGTTTCAAAACCTTTATTTTGAGTAGCCCCTAAATCGGGCTGTTACAAGTACTCACAATCCTATGGCATGCCTGTAACACCCCTCACCTGTATTCAACGCCGGAATAAGGTTATAGAGCATTACCGGACTTAAAAACAATTAAACATTCATTTCTTAGACAATTATACATTTCAAGTAATCATCATTCATTATCAATCATAATGTCCCTAATACGAGCCTACAAGGCCCAAAACAAGTGTTAGAAATAGTTTGGGACTAAGCTGATAACTGTAAACGGAAAAATATATAGGATTTTTCCTATGTAATTTATCACCTTTTTACTTAAATCCGCTGTTAAAACTAAGTAATTGTTTAATAAATTAATGAAATATGTGAAAATATGAAATTAGGACATAGAAATTATTAAAATGTGATTTTATGCTTTATTATATAGTTTTCATGCAATAAATGGCTTATTTTATATTAATTTGAATATATTATATTTTTTAAGACATAAAGTGGGTCATGCATTATTAAATTAACTAATAAAATATAAAATTATATTAAATAATTCATTTTAAAATATTTCATTAATAATTTGGGTTTTAATTAATTAATTAAATTGGATAAATTTTATTCTTTGATCCTCTAACTTGTTGATTTATTCTGGACAAGTCTGATAGCTTTGCTGGATTACAAAACCATCCAAATTGGAGACCAAGTCAACCCAATATTCGGCTACACATGGCTGTCCATTTAAACCATTATTTGGTTTAATTACACAAGGTCCTTGCAGTGTTGAAGAAATTAGAGATTTGCCCGAAGCTTTACGATTGACCGAGTCTCAGTCCTGAGTTGTGTGGTATCCAAAATTGCTTAAAAATTAAGCAAAAATCAAGTCAAAAGCCACTAAGCATGGCCGACCACAATTTGAGGAGATTTGAAGAGGTTAACATCCACTATTTTTAGCAAACTATCCCCCTCTCCTCACCTATAAGTATGACCTTCTCATTCCCTCACTCATCATCCCTCAATCATTCCTCATTCATTCTCATCATTCATCATTCTCTATTCTCTCCAAATTCTCTTAGCCTTTTCCATTCCCACGCCTAGCATCATCTCTTAATAGAGATTTTAGCAATTAAGCCTCTTAAATAACCCTTGGTCGGCCACCTTGGGGAGCCATCAGCAAAGGAGCAAAGCAAAGGAACGAAGGAGCCTCGCCAGTCAGAGTCTTGGGTGACAACCACTCTGAATTGGGTTTAATCTTTCTTTTCTTTAATTTAATCTAAAGATGTTTGGTATATGTTCTTTGTTCTTGTTTACAACAATGTTAGCTTAATTTTATTTAAGCTAGGATGATTGCTTTGATTAAATAATATTTATTTGATTCATGCTTATAATGTTTGTGCATCAATCGATCATGTTTTCAATTAAAATCAAGTTTGTATTTCGTTCATACGTGATTGAAATGCACCTGAATTAGCTGAGTGATCCTAACCAGACTATAGCTAATGGACACATAATTGAAATGTGCATGCTCAATTTAGATCCTGACCCGATTAAATTGTAGGTTGCATAACAACTCTGACCAAGCTCTGTTATCTGCATAGTTTTTAGATTTGTGTGATTAAACTGTTTCAAACCTGACACGTCCCAGTTACCTCACACGAATGCTAAGAAACCCTTAGTAAATAAGGATCAGTAAAATGCGTATTTACTAAGTAAAGGATTCCGAAAGGACCTGATGTTGTTTCCAAACTCATGAAAGATCGAGTTGCCATGGAATGTTTTTTCGAATGTTATTAAGCATGTTGAGAATAAATTGAGTTTAATTAAAGTAATTGTCCTAGTTTATTTATGTTATAATTGTTGCAAATTGTGTTTAATTTTACTAAAATCTATTTCATTCATATAGTTTGCATACTTAGGATAATTTGCATTAGGGATCATTGCATTTAGTTTAATATATTTTAATCACCACTTCTCAACTATATTGTGCTTTTATTTACCAAATTGTTAATATAATTTTACAAATTAAGTGACTTAGCACAAATACAATCACGTGAGAGCGATAACTCGATACTTACTTATTAATTGATAACGACTGTGTACACTTGCACAAACCTACGCGTTACAAGTTTTTGGCGCCGTTGCCGGGGATTGTCAACTGTTGCCATAGTCATTTCTTTCGAGAAATTATTTATTTTCAATTTGATTCATTTCTAATTACTAACTTATTCTTTTTAATTTTTTTTTATTTTCTTTTCAGGTGTTTATGAGCATAGATCGAATTATCGATTTACTCCCTGTAGACTGTAACACCCCTAACCCGTAACCGTCGCCGGACTAGGGTCAAGAGGCATTACCGATCATTTCTGAACATTTCATATCATTTCACAACCAAACATAATGAATCACATTCATATAGTCCCTTAGATAGGTCTACGAGACCATAAACACGTGTTAGAAAGGGGTCGAGACTAAATCGAACACATACGAAATTTTCAGAAATATAAAGATTTTTCAAAGCTACAAAGGTCATACGCCCGTGTGGGCAAGCCGTGTGCCTCACACGGACTTAGACACGCCAGTGTGTCTAAGCCGTGGCAAAATAGGGCATACATTCTCACTTGCCCACACGGCCATGGACACACCCGTGTGCTGCACCCGTTGTTGAAACTGACTTATCTTACACGGCTGAGGACACGCCCGTGTGCCTCACCCGTGTTCGCCACTGACTTGCACCACGCGGCCAGTCACACACCCGTGTGTTTAGCCCGTGGTCGAGTCTGTTTTGCAACAATTTACAAACCTGAAAGAGACGGTCGAGCCACACGCCCGTGTGCCCAACCGTGTAGGCAATTATAGGCCATTTACAAGGCCAAACTTGCCATCCACACTTAGGATCACCTACAAGCATCAAACCCTATGCATTTATACGTCAAATGGCAATCAAAACATACCAATATATTCACCAATTAATCATTAACTACTCCATCTAAATCTATACTCAATTTCAACTCAAAGAAGTCCATATAAAATACCATTTTCACATCCCAATCATATAAGTCAAACATCATAAAATCCATACCACAAGTTCACATTTTAAACCACAATTCTCATCAACCATTTAAGCATGAAACACACCATATTCATCTTTCTCTAAACCCACACATGTATACCAACATCATTCAACTTTCAAGCCATATCTCATGGCAAGATTTATACAACTCAAAACATGCCACATTCAATAGCCTATACAAGCCATATACCAAATATGTACACATCTTTCAAAAGTACCAAAATAGATAGCCGATAGTGTGATTGAGTCACTGACGATCCCCAAATCTGAGCTAGCTTTACTAACACTGTAAAACAGAGAAACACTTCACACAGTAAGCAGTAAAGCTTAGTAAGTTCGTAGTATAATACATTTAACTCAATGATTCAATTACAATATACAATTAATCCATCACATAGATCAACTCATAACTATAAAAACCATATCATCCATAGCTAATATGCTCACTCAACCATCCATATATCCATTTACAATTTCATCAACCACATAGGTTCCGTACGTACCTTAGCCAACTCTTAGTTATTGATCATTCATGCTACTCAATGCTCAATACTTCATTTTCGTTCAACCTTTGTTATTCGTTCGATTTATTCGCACACTTAGTGCCAATTTCATAGCCGAAGCTTACATTTCATCGCACACTTAGTGACTTTACATAGAACTGAATGTATCTCAGTATCGCACACACAGTGCCAATAAACTCAACCGAGGCTTTCATTACTTCGCACACACAGTGCTATTCACCTCTGTCTCGATTCTAATTACGCACACTTAATGCCACATTTCTCAATTCTGCAATTAGCATTTCTAATTCAATAATCACATATTCATTCATTTCATAGCACTTAGAAATAAATTTAACAACTTGTATTATATCCGAACTTACCTCGAACATCGAAGTGACAAAACGGTCGATTAATCGAGCAATTTATCTTTGCCTTGATCTCGATCCAAATCCCTATTTTCTTGATCAATTAAAGCTTGAGCTTGCCGAAACCTTCAAAGCTCATAAACCCTCATTTCTTTTCTCATTTCGGTGGAATAAGATGATAAAAATGGCCATCAATTGTTTTGTTTTAATTATATTAACTTAATTGACATTTTACCATTTTGCCCTTTGATTAAAACATTAAAATTCCACTAATATAAGCCCATTTTTGTCCATCTCCACTATCAAAGGGCTAATTACCACATAAGGACTCCTCATTTAAAAAGCCATGCCAAATAAGCACTTTAACAATCAGCACACAGCTTTTACATTTTATGCGATTAAGTCCTTTTTACAAATTAAGCACACAATCAATAAAATTTTCACACAGAATTTTCACACATGCTCAATCACATACTGTAAAAATGAAAAATAATATAAAAATATTTTTCTGACCTCGAATTTGTGGTCTTGAAACCACTATTCCGACTAGGGTCTAAATCGGGCTGTTATAACTCTCCCCCTTGGGGATTTTCGTCCCCAAAAATTTTACCAGTGAATAGGTTCGAATATTACTCTCTCATAACATCTTCAGGCTCCCATGTAGCCTCTTCAAGTCCGTGTTTGTGCCATAGCACTTTCACTAAAGAAATTTTCTTGTTTCTCAACTCTTTAATCTCTCGTGCCAAAATTTGGATCGGTTCTTCACTATACAACAAATCTGATTGAATTTCAAACTCTGTAGGAACAATCACATGAGATGGATCTGATCTGTACCGTCCAAGCATCGATACGTGAAATACATTATGAATTTTCTCTAATTTAGGTGGCAACAACAATCTATAAACAATCGGCCTAATTCGTTTAATGATCTCATACGACCCGATGAATCTCGGACTCAGCTTGCCTTTTTGGCCAAATCGAAATATTTTCTTCCATGGAGACACTTTCAAAAATACTTTGTCACTGATCTCAAATTCAATATCTTTCCGTTTCAAATCTACGTAAGATTTCTGACGATCTAACGCTGCTTTCAAACTGTCACGAATCAGTTTCACTTTCTGCGCAGCCTCTTTGATTAAATCAACCCCGTGAATCTTATTCTCGCTAAGCTCAGTCCAATATAATGGAGTTTGGAATTTTCGACCGTAAAGAGCCTCATACGGTGCCATTTTAATGCTAGATTGAAAACTATTATTGTATGCGAATTCTATCAACGGTAAATGCTTTTCCCACGTACTTTCAAATTCAAGAATACAACATCTCAACATATCTTCGAGAACCTAGATGATCCGCTCGGATTGTCCATCCGTTTGCGGATGAAATGCAGTACTAAAATGCAACTTTGTACCTAAAGCCTCTTGAATTTCTTCCAAAACCGCGAGGTAAATCTAGGATCTCTGTCAGATACAATAGATAGTGGCACCCCGTGCAATTTCACAATCTCAGCAATATACAATTCGGTTAACTTATTAAGTGAATAATCTGTTCTCACCGGAACAAAATGAGCTGATTTCGTCAATTTTTCAACTATCACCCAGATTGCATCTTTCTTTCCCGGAGATAAAGGCAATCCCGACACAAAGTCCATCGTGATTCTCTCCCATTTCCATTCAGGAATCATAATCAGTTGTAACAAACTGGATGGAACCTGATGTTCAGCTTTAATTTGTTGACACACTAAACATCTCGAAACAAACTCTGAGATATCTCGTTTCATACAATGCCACCAATAAAACTGTTTCAGATCATTATACATTTTTGTACTCCCCGGATGAATAGCCAAACGACTATTGTGAGCTTCGTTCAAAATTAACTGAATCAACTCTAAATTCCTCAGAACATAAATTCGATTTCTGAATCTCAAACAATCATCATTATCAACTCGAAATTCTGAATCAAGATTTAAACCACATTGATCTCGTTTTTTCATCATCTCATCATCACTTTTCTGAGCATCACAAATCTGACGTATAAACATCGGACTAACTTTCAACTCAGCCAAAACTGGAGTCTCATCACACAGATCTATCTGAGTACTCATTGCTCGCAAAGCAAATAAAGACTTTCGGCTCAAAGCATCAGCAACAACATTAGCTTTACCCAGATGATAATCAATCACAAGCTCGTAGTCTTTCAATAATTCTAAGCATCTTCTCTATTGCAAATTTAATTCTTTCTGAGTCATCAGATATTTCAAGCTCTTATGATCCATATAAATATGACATTTTTCCCCAAATAGGTGATGACGCCAAATCTTTAATGCAAATACAATAGCGGCTAATTCAAGGTCGTGCGTCGGGTAATTCTTTTCTTGCGGCTTTAACTGTCTCGAAGCGTAAGCTATAACTTTACCCTCTTGCATAAGCACACAACCCAAACCATTCAACGATGCATCACTGTAAACTATAAATTCTTTACCCGATTCAGACTGGTCTAACACTGGTGCCTCTGTCAATAATGCTTTCAACTGTTCAAAACTCTGCTGACACTTCTCTGACCACTCGAATTTAACATCTTTCTGTAACAATTTTGTTAACAGAGTCGCAATCATCGAGAAGCCTTTCACAAACTGTGCATAATATCCCGCTAATCCCAGAAAACTACGGACTTCAGACATATTTCTCGGAGGTTTCCATTCTAAAATAGCTGAGATTTTACTTAGATCAACTTGTATTCCTGTAACTAACACAATATGTCCCAGAAAACCAACCTCACGCAACCAAAACTCACATTTGCTAAATTTTGCATACAATTGCTTCTCACGCAGAGTCTGTAACACAATTCTCAAATGCTCGGCATGTTGCGTCTCATAACAAGAATAAATCAAAATGTCATCAATAAACACCACAACAAATCGATCCAAATACGGTCTGAATATTCGATTCATCAAATCCATAAACATTGCAGGAGCATTTGTTAGTCCAAAAGGCATAACTAAGAATTCATAATGTCCGTACCTCGTTCTGAAAGCAGTTTTTGACACATCTGATTCTTTAACTCTCAACTGATAATAACTCGATCTCAAATCTATCTTAGAAAACACTGTAGCTCCTTTTAGCTGATCAAACAAATCATCAATTCGCGGCAATGGATATTTATTCTTTATCGTCACTTTGTTCAACTGTCGGTAATCAATACACATCCTCATAGTGCCATCTTTCTTTTTCACAAACAACACAGGAGCACCCCAAGGTGAGAAACTCGGTCGTGCAAATCCTCTATTAGTCAACTCTTGCAACTGAGACTTCAACTCTTTCAATTCTGTTGGTGCCATTCTATACGGAGCTATTGAGATAGGAGTCGTTCCCAACACTAAATCAATACCAAACTCAACTTCTCGTATTGGAGGTAATCCCGGTAGTTCTTCAGGAAACGCATCTGGGAACTTGCAAACTATAGGCATAGATTCAACTTTCTCTTCTGTCACTTTTGTATCTATCACATACGCAAGATAGGCTTCACAACCCTTTTTCACATAATTCAAAGCTTTCATCGAAGATACAACAGCCGGTAACCCATTCAAATCACTGGATACAACTCGAACTATCTCACCATTCTCACTTCTCAGATCAATACTCTTTTGTTTAAAATTCACAATAGCGTTATGCAAAGTGAGCCAATCCATAACCAGAATTATATCAAATTTATCGAATGGTAGTAGTATCAAATTAGCCGAAAAACAAATATCTCGAAACATCAGCGGACAGTTCTTGCACACTTTATCAACCAAGACACACTTGCCTAAAGGGTTCGATACTCTAATCATGAATTCAGTAGACTCAATAGGTAGAGTCTTACTTGATACTAATTTCACACATGCATATGACTGAGTGGATCCTGGATCTATCAATGCAATCACATCAGTATCAAATAGAGTAAAAGTACCAGTAATGACGTCTGGAGATGACATTTTTTCTCGCGCGCGAATAGAATAGGCTCAGGCAGGTGCTCTCGCCTCAGATCTCACAGCTGTATCAGTAGTCCCTCTCTGACTTCCACTCACAATTCTGGTGTTTTTGGGTGGTCTACCCCTAGCCGTCGTATTACTCGGTCTTGCACTCTTAACATTGTCTTTCTCATCTAACTCTGGGCAATCTTGAATGAAATGATCTCGTGATCCACATTTATAACAAGTTCTATTATTGTACTTGCCCCAAAATTCTCCAACATGTCGTCTTCCACACTGTCTACACTTTGGCTTGTTACTTTTAACACTACCAACACTTGATTCAGTCAGAGTTTGAGTTCTTGGACCAACACTTTGTCTCACACGATCTCTACTCGAATGTCCAAATAAAACATTTGAACGAATGCTTGCATCTTAGAATCTCTTTGATGGAGGTTGATACGACTTATTCATCGATCTTTTTCTTTCATCTCTAGCCTCTGAATCTGCTTTCTTCTTTTCTTTGTTAAGTTCCTCGGCTTTGCAAGCCCTTTCAACCAATACTACGAAGTCATTCAGATCCAAAATTCCAACCAACAGTTTAATATCTTCATTCAACCCTTCAATGAATCGTTTGCACATAGTAGATTCTGTTGAAACACATTCTCGTGCATACTGGCTCAATCTCACAAATTCTCGCTCGTACTCAGTAACAGACATGCGGCCTTGTTTCAATTCTAGGAACTCTTTATGTAACACCCCAAACCCGGTCAATACACCACGACCGAATCTGGCATGTCACAGAGTGAAAACGATTCGAAGGAAATGGGTTACCAATTTATTTTTGATGAAAACTCTTCGATTGCTTGTGTTTGGGGAAAAGCGATGTATGTATAGTGAAAAATGTTAAGTTGCTTTGAATCATGTGAATTGTATTACCCGATGGTAGAGTTTAGAAAACTCGTTGCGTAGCTTAGTTTGAAAACTTTGATTATCAGGTTATTAAAGTAAATCAAGCAATTACTTAGTTATATTTAAAACCAAATCCAAAGTAGATAAAATAATCCAAAACATAATTTAAAGGCCTTGTTACAAAAACCCAACAAAAAAAACCAGAATTTAAAGTGAAATACCCAAATCAAATGTCCATGTAAAACGAAGCAATTATCGCATGGTCACCTCGAGTCCACCGGCTCCTCATCCGCGATTTACGAATCACTGAAAAGATAAGGGAGAAGGTGAGTCACCAAGACTCGGTGCATAATCCCCCTCCCGATTATTGCAACATGCTTACATAAATCATAATCAAGCAAACACATCATGCACCCAAACCTAGCCATCCACAACTCCGTTTTCTACCCGTGTGGTACCAAACCTTTGGTGGTGCCAAACCACCTGGTGACCCAAAGTCACCGATATCAATAATAATGTGGTGCCAAACCCTTTGGTGACCCAAAGTCACGAATAATCCATATGTGGGGCCAACCCACGTTGTGATACCAAATCACTTGGCGACAATCCCGTTTTATCAAATGTGGGGCCAACCCCTTTGTGGTGCTAAGCCACTGGGACGAGTCGCTATGAGGTGCCAAACCTCACGGTGACCCAAAGTCACGAAATCAAGCTGTGGTACCAAACCATTGGTGGTGCCAAACCACCAGTGACCCAAAGTCACAGATATCAATCTTCCCCCTCCTCTCATATCACCCACAATAATGCAATGCACATATAAATCATGCCATCATGCTTAATCATTAGACATATATCGAACATACATAGATAATATCATCAGAAATCATGTGCCGTAATCTCAACAAAACAGACTTACCCGAAATCCTTGCTCATACCCATAAAGGTATCATATCGAAATCTACACAGTTTCGGCTTTTAACATAGTTTAGGTTATTAACAAGTTTACAACGATTATGAAGTGTGTAAGTTACACACCTGATTACTAACGCGACTACTAAATCCCGAAGATCAAGATCTAACGTACTAGATTCCCCCCTTTCCTACATTCGGCCAAACCAAGATCATTAACAAAGGCCATTTGGCTTCACTTGTAAATCCTGAAAAGTTAACGCATCTAGCAACCCTCCTTACCTTAACGCTTTTCGAATACTAGCCACAACCCGAGATATGCGAGATCTCCACCTTCCCCTACAATCGGCCAACATTCAACCACATAAAGCAATAGCCTTCGACTTTTCAAATAACTAAGAGAAAGATTGAATCGGCATGAAACCTTACCACTGACTTATTGAGACCGATTGACAGAGAATAGATGACCCCGATCCACTGCCTCAAAATCTCGGAGATCCTAGAAGAAATCGATTTCACAGATGAATGAGAACCAAAACAAATGCCGAAATTTGGCTTTTGGTTCTTTGTAAGTCGACAGAGAAAAGAAGAAGAAAATAGAAGAGATTCGACCAAGAACACTTACCCACTCCAAAACCGATTAGAGAAGAAGACCAAAGAGATCTACCCTTGATTGATATTCGGCCAAAGTGTTGGAATAAGAAGAGAAGAGTAAAGGGAGATTTCAGCAATGGTGGTGGAACAATCAAAGGAGTTTCGGCTATGGCTTTTGAAAGAAGAGCAAAAGAGATTCGACTTTGCAAAGAATCAAGAGAAGATTGATGGACTTTCGGCACAAGAGAGAATGAAGAGAAAAGAAGGTTGTCGATTTGAGAAGAAGAGATGTTGATAGGGTTTTGAACAAATATGAAAGAAAAAGAGAAAGAAGTGAAAGGATTCAGACCTTGAAGAGATTCGGCCAAAAGGGTTTCGGTTCAAAGAAGAAAGAGAGAGAGCTCAATTGGTTCCAAGTAAATTCGGCTAAGCGACTTGAGAAGAAGAAGAAAAAGAAATGGCACTAAGGAAGTTTAGATGGGCATTCGGCTAGGTGCTTCAAAGAGAATTTGACAGTACAAAAGGGATTTCGCCTTTTGTTTCAAATGATGCATTAAGGGAGAAAAATTTACAAGGCGGGGGTTTCGGCTTTGGCTCTGGCCGAGATGCTGCGATGCGGACTTAGCCGAAAATGTCACCTAGCGACTATGGAGAAAGCGGCACTTCCCTTCTAGACTCCCAACCGATTACTCCTCCACAAACAAGTTCAAATTTCAGCAAAACTCTTAAATCTCTCCTGACCACTCGTTCAAACGAGTTTGAATTATTCAAACTCCTAAATTCTCTCTTCTCCACCCGTTTAAATCTGTTGACTTGATCAACCGTTAACCTGTCAGAGTTTGAGCTGAGCACAACTCTTCCCTCTCTGGCGTCAAAAAGAATTAGCAACAAGGGATTTCTGCAGCTCGAACCCAAGCTCTCCTTCCCCTGCTTGTGGCATCACTGCTCAAGGCCCTAAGTGGCGCCTCCTTGCCACTTTACCAAGAAAATTCTTGTGCTAAAGTTTACCACGAAATATTCTTAACCCCTAGCTCCTTCAGCTCCCCTTCACCAAAGCTTAAAAATAAAAATTTTCCTATAGTTCGGGCCTACCCTTGGCTTCTCCCAAGACCCTAAAACACCTCACCTAATATCACAACCAAGCCATACACATGCAAACAGTTCAAACATCATAGCCCCTATTTAAGGATGTTACACTTTACGTTTCTAATCTATGAATCGTTGACTGATAAACTTATTTCAAAATTCAACTTGAAAGAAATCCCAAGTGATTCTCTCTCTCGGAACCACTGATATCAATGTTTTCCACCAATTATATGTCGTATATCTCAGCAAGGAAACAACACATTTAATGCATTCATCAGGAGTCAATGACATCTCATCAAACACTCGGACTGTATTCTCGAGCCAAAACTCAGCTCGCTCAGCATCATCATCAACTGTGGCCCTAAACTTTTCAGCTCCATACTTTCGGATTTTATCTACAGGAGGCTTATTCAATCGGATCAGATCTGCAACTTGTGGCACAACGAGCACTTGTGGGGGTATAGGTTGTTGAGCAGCTGGATTCATTCGAACGAACTCTGAAAACCACTTACTCATCATTTGGAAGAAGGCTTGCTTAGCCTCTCTCTCATGGCTACTAGCAATCAGCCTAGACACGGTCAGCGATGTCCCTTAAGCGGGAGCAGGTGCATTGCTTTCGACATCATCAGCAACTGCTCAATCGGGATCCATTTACTATACGAAAACACATTTTTAACTGTTAGGATTCATCACACTATCGCAATTATATATATGGCATGTATAGCTAGACTCACACACGCTACGTTAGTCCCAGAATCGATTAAACCATAGCTCTGATACTAATAAAATGTAACACCCCTATGTCGTAACCATCACCAGACTAGGGTTAAAAGGCATTACCGATCGTTTCTGAACATTTCATATCATTTCACAACCAAACATAATGAATCACATTAATATAGTCCCTTAGATAGGTCTACGAGACCTTAAACACGTGTTAGAAAGGGGTCGAGACTAAACCAAACACATATGAAATTTTCAGAAATTTAAAGATTTTTCAAAGCTATAGAGGTCAGCCTTAGACACGCCCGTGTGTCTAAGCCGTGGAAAATTAGGGCTTACATTCTGACTTGTCCACACGGCCATGGACGCGCCCGTGTGCTGCACCCGTGGTCGAAACTGACTTATCTCAGACGTCTAAGGACACGCCCGTGTGCCTCACTCGTGGTCGCCACTGACTTGCACCACACGACCAGTAACACGCCTGTGTGTCTAGCCTATTGTAATATCCCAAAATAGGGGTTATTTGTGATTGAATTATTTTTTCTTGTATTTGAATTTCTGTGATATTATTCGTGATGATATAAGGCTTAATTAGGGGTCTTGAGTAAGCTCGGTTTAGTAGAATAATTCTTAGTAAGGCTTATTTAAAGAAGAGGATTAAATGAGCTTAGCACTTAAGTTAATTTAAGTAGCAATAAGTGATAAGAGGAGTAAGTGGCAAGTTGGTAATGGCGCATGGAGTTTGGCTTGAGGTTAGAGGTTCGAGTAGCATGTTTAGCAATTTGAAGGTTTATTTTTATATCCTTGCTTTGATGGACGGTCAAACTTATTTATGATAGGTTGGACTATTTCTTTTGGTAAGTTGAATATATGATTAAGGAAAGCTTGATAGTAGGGATAAGAATCTTGA
This sequence comes from Gossypium sturtianum, assembly GCA_025698515.1. Taxonomy (NCBI): domain Eukaryota; kingdom Viridiplantae; phylum Streptophyta; class Magnoliopsida; order Malvales; family Malvaceae; genus Gossypium; species Gossypium sturtianum. Next base: position 66,159,011 of record CM046953.1, read on the forward strand.
AGTTATGGTATGATGAGGGGACAAAAGGCATGAAGGGTGGAGGATGTTTTGGAAAGTTTCCTAAGCCTTTAGTGGATGAATGTGGATGGCATGTATGGCTAGGGGGTGGCCGAATTTTGATAGGTAGCTTGGGGGAAGGAATAGTTGGTCAATTTTTGTCATTTGAACATCTTTTTTCTTTGTTTTTCTTTCTCTCCAAAATTCCTCTCTTTGGCCGAAAGTGTCTTGTGCATTTTGGTGCAATTTTTCTCTTTTGGTCTTTAGCCTCATTTCGTGTGAACCAAATACCATCCTTTTTTTCATTTGTCCTTTTTGAAAACCGAAACAACATGGGAACTTTTGTGCATCTTTTTCTTCTTTGATAACTAGGTGTTGGCCGAAACTCTTACTCCCTTTTCTCTCTTTTTCTTTCTTTCAATATTGCTCAACCACTTTCTCTTTCTCTTTCTTTTGGGCGAACCATTCTCTTCTTGTTGCTCTCTCTTTTCTTTTGTTGATTAAACCGAATTCTCTCTCATTTCAATTCTCTTTTCTTTCACATATTCTTCATTTTCCATAACCATATAATGAATCTTCTACTTTCTTGATTTATCTTTGGCCGAATATTGAAGGTAAGATAGTTATCATCGGGACTTCTCTAGAAATTGGTTTTGGTAAGGTGGTAAGGTTTATTTGAAGGATTATTATTTTAAGTTTCGTTTAAGCGAGAAGGCTAATAAACCTTATTGATGATGATTGTAGGGAAGTGAGGCCGATTCTTTTAGGAGTGTGTTGGTTAAGTGTTGAAGGCTTTGGGTAAGATTTTAGGTTCACAAGGAACCTTTCTCAATTATTTTGGTTTGGCCGAATAGGCCATGGTTCTAATATTCATTTTTGGCCGAATATAGGGGCAAGAATACTTGTGTGGCCGATTTGTCTATTCGGGTTTTAGAACTCTTTTTGGTGCAGTGTGTATACATACACATCTTATAACTTTTAATATGCTAAGTGTTATTTTATCCTAAACGTTTTGTGTAGACAGGATGTAATACCTTCATGGTATTAACAAGGATTTGGGTAAGTTCTTATTACTATGTGATTATTATTTGATGCTTTTGGGAAGCATGACACATTTGGTATGTGTATTATTTGATATATGGCTTATGATAAATCGATTGGATGTTGTTAAATAAATCTATCAACATGATTTGTGGTACATGCATATAAATGATTGTTAAGGGTTGATGAGAGGAGGGGCGGTGATATTCGTGTGTCGCGGACACCGGTGTTTTGGTAACACATCGTGACTACGGTCACAGAGGTTTGGTACCTCAGAGGTTTGGCACCTCATAGCGACTTGTCCACGTGGTTAATACCACCGTGGGTTGGCCCCACTTTGAGATATGGGATTGTGCGCGGTGATTTGGTATCACCACGATGGGTTGGCCCCATCATCTATTTGTGACCGGTCACGGTGTTTTAGTAACACAATTGTGTCTTGGACACAGAGATTTAGTATCTCCGGTGATTTGGTATCACATTTGTGACTATACGTCACCGGTGGTTTAGCACCACCGGTGGTTTGGTACCACAAGGGGTAGAAAAAGGCGTATGGATGGTTAGGTTGGGTGCATTTAAACTTATGCATGTTAATTGGTTATAATTTGTGTATGTTATTACATTAAATTGGGAAGGGTTACACATTGAGTCTTGGTGACTCACCTTCTCCTTTAATTTTTCAGGTGACTCGTAGATCGCGGATGAGGAGCCGGATGGACTCGAGGTGGCCATGCAGTGGAGATTTTTAATAAATGAATTTTGGATTTTATCTATTTTTTCTGTTGGGTTTATGTTGCTTAATTGTAATAAGGCCTCCTAGGATTATTTTATTATTCTTTGCATGTTTTGAATGTTTGTTTAAACTATTTGATGATGTTAAAGCGGATGCACATGTTTTCTCAAATTAAGCATAAAATGTTTTTAAAGTACCATCGGGTACATTCGAAATTTGTAAACAACTCAACTCGGCTAATATTTTAAGTTTGGTTTTTAACAAAGAAAATTTAAATTGAAAGGCATTTCGACTAATTCCGAAATCGGTTTTAAAATGATTTCTTTTCAAAAACTTTTCTCTGTAGCAAACCAAATTCGGTCGTAATGTTTGGGCCGGGTTTGGGGTGTTACACCTATGGTCGAGTCAATTTTGAAACAATTTACAAACCTGAATGACACGGTTGAGCCACACACCCGTGTGCTCAACCGTGTGGGCAATTATAGGCCATATACAAGGCCAAACTTGCCATCCACACTTAGGATCACCTACAAGCATCAAACCCTATGCATTTATACCTCAAATGGCAATCAAAACATACCAATATATTCACCAGTTAATCATTAACTACTCCATCTAAATCTATACTCAATTTCAACTCGAAGAAGTCCATTTAAAATACCAATTTCACATCCCAATCATATATGTCAAACATCATAAAATCCATACCACAAGTTTACATTTTAAACCACAATTCTCATCAACCATTTAAGCATGAAACATACCATATTCATCTTTCTCTAAACCCACACATGTATAACAACATCATTCAACTTTCAAGCCATATCTCATGGCAATATTTATACAACTCAAAACATGCCACATTCAATAGCCTATACATGCCATATACCAAATATGTACACATCTTTTAAAAGTACCAAAATAGATAGTCGATACTGTGATTGAGTCACTGACGATCCCTAAACCCGAGCTAACTTTACTAACACTGTAAAATAGAGAAACACTTCACACAGTAAGCACTAAAGCTTAGTAAGTTCGTAGTATAATACATTTAACTCAATGATTCAATTACAATATACAATTAATCCATCACATAGATCAACTCATAACTATAAAAACCATATCATCCATAGCTAATATGCTCACTCAACCATCCATATATCCATTTACAATTTCATCAACCACATAGGTTCTGTACGTACCTTAGCCAACTCTTAGTTATTGATCATTCATGCTACTCAATGCTCAATACTTCATTTTCGTTCAACCTTTGTTATTCGTTCGATTTATTCGCACACTTAGTGCCAATTTCATAGCCGAAGCTTACATTTCATCGCACACTTAGTGCCTTTACATAGAACTGAATGTATCTCGGTATCGCACACACAGTGCCAATAAAATAAGCCGAGGCTTTCATTACTTTGCACACACAGTGCTATTCACCTCTGTCTTGATTCTAATTACGCACACTTAATGCCACATTTCTCAATTCTGCATTTAGCATTTCTAATTCAATAATCACATATTCATTCATTTCATAGCACTTAGAAATAAATTTAACAACTTGTATTATATCCAAACTTACCTTGGACGTCTAAGTGATAAAACGGTCGATTAATCGAGCACTTTATCTTTGCCTCGATCTTGATCCAAATCCCTCTTTTCTTGATCAATTAAAGCTTGAGCTTGCCGAAACCTTCAAAGCTCATAAACCCTCCTTTCTTTTCTAATTTTGGTGGAATAAGATGATAAAAGTGGCCATCAATTGTTTTGTTTTAATTATATTAACTTAATTGACATTTTACCATTTTTCCCTTTGATTAAAACATTAAAATTCCACTAATATAAGCCCATTTTTGTCCATCTCCACTATCAAAGGGCTAATTACCACATAAGGACTCCTCATTTAAAAAGCCATGCCAAATAAGAACTTTAACAATCAGCACACAACTTTTACATTTTATGCGATTAAGTCTTTTTTACAAATTAAGCACACAATCGATAAAATTTTCACACAAAATTTTCACACATGCTCAATCACATACTGTAAACAAAAAAAATAATATAAAAATATTTTTAATCTCAGATTTGTGGTCTCGAAATCACAATTCTGACTAGGGTCTAAACCGAGCTATTTCGTAGACCCTGAAATTGAGTGAACTTTCAGACATAGAAGACGTGAACGAACAGCTCAAAGAAAAGTCGAGATGGACCTTGGAAATCCGAATCAAGACCAAGGTAATGAAGTCGATCATGTAGGAAATCCCATCCTCATTGCCAATGATAGGGACCGATGCATCAGACAATATGCTGTGCCACTTTTCAGTGAGTTAAATCCAGGAATTAAAAGGCCAGATATTGAGGCAACCCAATTTAAATTGAAACCAGTGATGTTTCAAATGCTACAAATGGTGGGCCAATTTAATGGTATGCCCACGGAAGATCCACATCTCCACCTTCGATTGTTTATGGAGGTGAGTGATTCATTCAAGATAGCCGATGTGACTGAAGATGCACTGAGGTTTAAATTGTTTCCATACTCATTGCGAGATCAAGCACGAGCATGGCTCAATTCATTGCCACCAAGTTCCATATCTACATGGCAAGAATTAGCAGAGAGATTTTTGGTTAAGTATTTCCCACCTAGCAAAAATGCTAAGTTGGGGAACGAGATCACAACTTTCCAACAATTGGATGGCGAGTCTTTGTATGAGGCTTGGGAGTGATTCAAGGAGTTACTTCATAAGTGTCCTCATCATGGGATTCCTTATTGTATCCAGTTGGAGACATTCTATAATGGTCTCAATGCACATACAAGACTGATGGTAGATGCTTCCGTGAACTGTGAAACACCCCACACCCGGCCCACGAGCCTGGACCGGATCTGGTATGCTCCTTAAGTAAACTGGTTTCAAAGTTCTTTGTTACTTAGAGAAAATTTGTGTAATTTTAGAAAATTATCGTTTTGGGTTGGCTTAAGTTGGAAACCCATTTATTTTACTTAGAAATTATTTAATTATGGTGACAAAACAATTTTAGGGTTTATTTTGAAAGAAATAATTTTAATTAAACTTTAATCAAAAATAATTCTTAACATAATAAATAAAAAAAATTATAAATAGAAGTAAAGAAATCCAACTTGGGCCTTATGGCCTTATTACATCAATCAAAACCCAAAAATAAAATTAAAGTACTTAGTAAAAATAAAAGTCCAAATCTTTAAATTTCTCCTTGCGATGCATGGTCACCTTCAGCTCCTGCCGACCCGGTCCATTAATGCTCATCACCTGAAAAATATTCCCACAACGGGGTGAGTCAACAGACTCAATGTGTAACCAACACTAACATTCAATAGATCAGGCATATCTATTCATATCAAACATTTATTCATACAACAGATATCAATGATGATGCAACCCAAACAAAAACCTAGATGCCATCCGCTACACATCCCCGTACCAGCAACCTGCACACCGTGGGGACTACTAAGTCGACCCTCCATCCGCTACACACCTTGAAGCGATCATTTGCGATCGACGTGCTCATCGCCCATATAAAATTTGTGGCATAGCCACCAGATATAGTTGTGTCAAAAGACACCAAATTCAGATAATGTAACCGAAGTTACCACATTCAGATAATGTGACCGAAGTCACCACATTCAGATAGTGAGACCGAAGTCATCACATTCACTTCCCCTTTCTCATAAATCCCGAATGACCCATATTTTTTTTATAACATGCATCTCATACTTAAATTCACTTTCATATATATTTTCACATGTTATAAAATAACATATTTCATAATCCTAATGGGAGTAGGAAACGTACCTGAGTACTTTTGTACCACATTAGGGTACTTAGCCATATTCACATTAAAATATATATATATATAAACATAGATTAAATATTGCCATGTATCAAATTAAATGATAGTGGGGATTACACACCTGATTCGCTTAATGAAGTCCTTGAAATCCCGAAGAACTGATCTACTGATTTAGATCCTTAACTCCTATATTCGGTCAATCATTTAACATATTAATAAACCTTTTCAACCACAATCCAAATCCTAGTAGGATTTATACACTTACCTTGGTGTCAATTTCCTTTTTGTCCAAATCCCGAAACCTTGCCTTATAAGTCCGCCGAAAATCCTTGAGTCTTAGAAATCCCAAGAAAACCTTCCAAATTTTCGGCCATGGAATTCTAAAGGAGTTAGATTCCTATATTTCGGCTAAAAAGAGATTGAAAATCAAATAATGGCTGATCTTACCTTTTTGAATGAAATCGGCAACACCCTTCTGTCACAACAAAGATTCGGCTTTGGTGAAATTTCACTTAGTTGGATTGTGTTTTTGGTTTTGGATAAAAGAGAGAGGAGGCTAGGGAATTCGGCTAGACAAAGGAAAAGAGAAAAGAAGAGGAGAGAACCCTAAGAATTTCGGCAGGCGAGAGAGAAAAAGAAAAGCGATGAGTATCCCTCCTTCCTTCCTCCCTTTTATAGACAAAATTATCGCCTAAGAGAGTCACGACTTGGCCACCACTCTTCAATTTGATAGCTTTATCCTTTAATTATCATAAAATAAAAGAGTCTAATCTAGCCTTTATCTCATGGAAATTATGATAAATAAATTCCTTTTTGAAAATACTTAAGATAAATCATCATTTATCTCACCAATAAAAAAAACCTTTATTTATCCTTAATAGTCGAATTTTAAAGAGGATAAACCTCCCTTTTTCTAGAAGCCTTGCCGTCCACTCCTTGGCTTATGGAAGCAAAAATAAAACCTCATTTATTTGCTTCCCAAGTGACTCGAACCCAGGCCCAACACCTTGCATGTGGCGCCATTTCCAGAGGCCCTAAGTGGCATCTTCAGGCCACTTTTCCAAGCCTGTTTGTGTGTCAAATTTCACAAACTTTTTCTTTTAAGGCCACCTTGCTTTGATTTCCTATTTTAGAATTTAAAACTTGACATTTCTGGGTCATTTCTAAGTTTCCTAAAATTTTCGATCGGCTCTGTAAACCTGCCCTTTTCTTACATTTCCAAGTTTCCAGAAATGTGTACTTTCCATTTTTGAGTCATTTCCTTACATTTCCAGGTTTCCAAAAATGTTCATGTTTATGCATTTCCAGGTTTCCAAAAATGTTCATTTCCATTTTCATTTTCATACATTTCCGAATTTCCAAAAATATTAAAAATTTATTCATATTACTTAAGACTTGTCATTTTGTACAATTAAACCGAAAATGCATAGGCCCTTTCCAGGATGTTACAAACTGTGCAATTTTGTCTAAGTCTTATAATGGGGCTTATGAGATCATTGAGAGGATCGCGAGTAATAACTATCAATGGCCAACAAATCGAACAGCTTCAGGAAGACGTGTAGCCTGAGTTCATGAATTGACGCCCTCACTTCGTTATCAGCTTAGGTATCATCTATTTCCTCTATGTTAAAACAATTTACCGCTAATAGTGTTAACAATTTTGCAGCTCAGCCACCAAGCCCATTTGAAGTAGTTTCCTGTGTGTACTATGGGAAAGGTCATTCTTTTGAGAATTGTCCATCAAATCCCGAGTCAGTGTACTATGTGGGGAACCAATATCAAAATAGGAGTTGACAAGGACCCCAATCCAACTTCTACAATCTTTCATGGCATAATCATCCTAACTTTTCTTGGAACAACCAAGGAAATGGACCGAACAACAACTTATTGCAGCAAAGACCCTGTAACAGCCTAGTTTAGACCCTAGTCAGGATAGTGGTTTCGGGACCATAAATATGAGGTCAAAAAAATATTTTAATATTATTTTTTGTGTTCATTATATGTGAATTAGCCTGTGTGAAAGTTTCGTGTCAAAATTTTATCGATTGTGTGGTTAATTTGCGAAAAGGACTTGATCGCATAAAATGTAAAAGTTGTGTGCTGATTGTTAAAGTGTCTATTTGGCATGGCATATTAAATGAGAAGTCCTTATGTGGTAATTAGCCCTTTGATAAATTGGATGGACAAAAATGCCTAAGGTTAGTGGATTCGAAATGTTTTTAGTAAGGCTAATTTAGTAAATGTATTATTAAAAGATTTATAATAAAACAAAAGCCATTATCTCTTATTATCATCATCCATAGTCGAATATCCAGAAGAAAAATAGAGCTTTCATGGCTATTTAGGGTTCGGTCAAGTGAAGCTTCAATTGGTATGTGATTTTTGTTCGGTTTTTGATAATTTTTACGTTTTTATGATCGTTGCTTAGTGTACTATCAAACCCATGCCTAAATTTTAGAAATTTATGGTGATTTTGAGATATGCCATTGATGAATGCTTGAGCTTTGTGATAGTTGATTGTGAAATATGAAAGTTTGATGTTGGGTTAACATATTTTATCTTTGAATTTCTGGTGAAATTGTGTAATTTGGGCTAAATTGAGAAAGCGTAAATTGAGGGACTAAAATGTGAAATAAATGAAACGTGTGGGCTTGTATGAACACAAGGAAAATTCGGCTAGGCTTATGTGAAAGGAAATTATGTGAATTTGATGATTTTCTGAAATAGGGATTAAAGTGTTGAAATGTGAAAATGTGAGGGCTATTTTGTAAAATGCCCTAAATATGTGTGTTTGGACTAAATTGAATGATTTGGTGATTGAATGAGTTAAATTTGAATGTGTTTAGACTAAGAAATGAGAGATTCGGATCGAGATAGAGGCAAAGATAAAGTATTTGATTGATCGGCTAGTTCCGGTATTTCGACGTCCGAGGTAAGTTCGGATATTATACATGTTTTAGTATTATGGAATAAATATACTATGATTATGAGATTAGAAATGCTATGTTTGGAATTGAATTAGATGGCACTAAGTGTGCGTAATTGAAATCGGAACAGCGATGAATAGCACTGTGTGTGCGAGGTTATGAAAGCTTCGGCTTATTGATTTGGCACTGTGTGCAATTAAATTAAACGAATATCAAAGGTTGATCGAAATGTAATATTGAACATCGAGTAGCTTGGAAGTTGAACAATTATGTGTTGGCTGGTTAAAAGAATAGGCACTAAGTGTGCGATAACGAATATGCTTCAGCTATGAGTTTGGCACTAAGTGTGCAATTAAATTAAACGAATATCAAAGGTTGATCGAAATGTAATATTGAACATCGAGTAGCTTGGAAGTTGAACAATTATGTGTTGGCTAAGGTATGTATTGAACCTTTGTGGTTGATGAGAGAATGTATGAAACTATGAATGGTTGAAAAAGTATTTTAGCTATGGGTAATATGGTATGAATATTTGAGTAATGATCTATGTGATGGGTTTACTTATTTAATGAGTTTGGTTTGTTAATTTGAATGTATTATGTTACAAACTTACTAAGCCTTTAAGCTTACTGTGTGATATGTTTCTCTGTTTTACAATGTCAGTAAAGCTAGCTCGGATTCAGGGATCGTCAACGACTTAGTCACACTATCGGTAATTGATGTTGGTACTTTTGAAATATGTGTTTAGGTAGTATATGGCATGTATAGTCTACTAAATGTGGCATGTTTGAGTTGTGTAAATATTGCCATGAGACATGGTTTAAAAGTTGAATGATGTGATAATATGTGTGGGACAAGTGTATAATAATATGGTATGTTTCATGCTTGACTTGGTTGATGAGAATGGCTATATAAATGTGAATTTGTAGTATGATTAGATGATGCTTAGTGATAGGATTTGAATTGTGAATAGGGTGTTTTGGAAATGAACTTATTGATGATGAAATTGAGTGTGGCCATAGATGGTATAATTGATGATGAATTGGTGTTTATATTGATAGGTTTTGATTGCCAATTGATGTATAAATGCATGTGATTTGGGGCTTGTAGGTGAACCCAAGTGTGGGTGGCAAGTATGGCCTTGAAAATGGCCTATAATTGCCCACACGGTTGAGCACACGGGCATGTGGCTTGACCGTGTCATGCAGGTTTGTAAATTGGTGCAAAACAGGCTCGACCACGGGCTGGACACACGGGCGTGTGACTGGCCGTGTGGTGCAAGTCAGTTTTGACCACGGGTGAGGTACACGGGCGTGTCTCAGGCCGTGTGGACAAGTCAGTATGTATGCCCTGTTTTGACACGGCTTGGATGCACGGGTGTGTCTGAGGCCGTGTGAGGCACACGGCCTACCCACACGGGTGTGTGACCTCTGCAGTTTTGAAAAATGTTCAAATTTTCGAGAATTTTTGTATGTGTTCGGTTTTAGTCACGACCCCTTTCTAACACGTGTTTAAGGTCTCGTAGACCTCATTAAGGGACTATTTGTTTATATTTGAATATGTTTAATTGGTGATTGACTTTGTGTTGAGAAATGGATGTGAAATGTTCTGATTGTTCGGTAATGCCTCTTAACCCTATTTCGGCGACGGTTTCGGGTTAAGGGTGTTACAGACCTAACCAATCTCAAGGGTTTAATCAGAAAGCTCCAAAACCACCTCAAGCTGAGGCATCAAACAATTTGGAGAACTTGTTGAAAGCGTACATGGCAATGAATGACGCTTTGATCCAAAGCCAAGCAGCAAGACTGAAAAATTTGGAAAACCAAATGGGTCAGTTAGCTACGGAGCTTCGTAATAGACCACAAGGAACCTTGCCGAGCGATACTAAGAATCCAAGAAATTTGGGTAAAGAACATATCAAGGCAGTGGCATTGCGAAGTGGTGAAATTTTGGAGCCCCAATTGATTGATGTCGAAGATAAGCCCGTTGAGAAGAATCAACCAGCTGTTGAAATTCCTACACCAAAGGAATTAGAATCTGCAAAGTCTGACAAGGTAAACCCTAACTTAGTGAATTCAGATATTTTAACATCTTTGAATGCAGATTTACCTACTCAGAAAAGTTGTCCGGTTCAAACGAAAGTTCCATCACCTCCATATCAGCAAAGATTGCAGCAACAAAAGCAAAAACAGGAGGTGTAATTCAAGAAGTTTTTGGATGTTCTGAAGCAGTTACACATCAATATTCCGTTGGTGGAGGCTTTAGAAGAAATATCGAATTATGTGAAGTTTATGAAGGATATATTGTCCAAGAAGAAACAACTGAGTGAGTATGAGACTATTGCCTTGACAAAGGAGTGAAGTTCATTCCTGCAGAACAATTGCCACCGAAATTGAAAGGCCCAGGAAGCTTTAATATTCCCTGTAACATTGGTGAATCTTACTGTGGTAAAGCTTTGTGTGACTTAGGAGCGAGTATCAACTTGATGCCTAAGTATATTTTCAAGATGTTAGGGATAGGTGAAGTAAGACCTGCAACTGTGATGCTTCAGCTAGCGGATCGATCTTTAGCATATCCCGAAGGATAGATCGATGATGTTTTGGTAAGAGTCGATAAATTTATTTTTCTTGCTGATTTCATTGTCTTAGATTTTGAAGCAGACAAGGAAGTGCCGATCATCCTTGGGAGACCTCTCTTAGCCACGTAAGAACGTTAATTGATGTGTAGAAAGGTGAACTCACCATACGAGTTCAAGACAATTAGGTAACCTTTAACATTCTTAAAGCGATGAAATTTCTCGATCCGGCAGAAGAGTGTTCAGTTATGGGAGAGATAGAAACATTGGTTTCTATGGAAAGCAATTTTGAAGAAGATCCATTGGGGAAAGCCTTAGATATTGAGCCTTTGAAGGTTGAAGAAGGTGAAGAAAACATGGCTTCGATGGAAGACAATCCGAGAAATTTTATTCAATCCACACGGTTTGAACCGTTGGAGTTGGAAGTCAGAGAATTTCTGCAACCCAAGTTGTCAATTGAAGAACCACCTAAACTTGAACTAAATATCTTTCCTTCCCATTTGAAATACATTTATTTAGGTGACTGTTCTACTTTGCCTATGATTATTTCAGCAGAACTGACGAAAGATCAAGAGGAGCAACTGATTACTGTTCTAAAGAAATTTAAGAAAGCAATTGGTTGGACCATAGTTAATATTCAAGGTATAAGCCCTTCTTTTTGCATGCATAAAATCATTTTAGAAGAAGGTGAAAGAGCTTGAAATGATGGGAAAAGGAAGCTCAATCCTATTATAAAAGAAGTTGTGAGAAAGGAAGTGACCATATGGTTAGATGCAGGAATCATCTATCCTATTTCAGATAGTTCGTGGGTAAGTCCGGTGCAATGTGTACTGAAGAAAGGTGTAATCACAATTGTTGAAAATGAGCATAACGAGTTAATTCCAACGAGAACTATTACCGGTTGGAGAATCTGTATTGATTACAGAAAGTTGAACAAAGCCACTCAGAAGGACCATTTTCCATTGCCTTTTATGGATCAAATGTTAGACCGACTGGCAGGTAATGAATTCTATTATTTTTTAGATGGCTATTCGGGATATAACCAAATAGTTGTAGCCCTGGAAGACCAACATAAAACAACCTTTACTTGTCCATACGGTACGTTTGCTTTTAGGCGAATGCCTTTTGGTTTATGCAATGCACCTGCAACTTTTCAACGATGCATGATGACAATATTTACTGATATGGTTGAAAATTTTGTTGAGGTTTTCATGGATGATTTTTCTGTTTTTGGTAACACTTATGATATTTGTTTGAGTAATTTGGCTAAGGTACTGAAGAGATGCGAAGAGAGGAATCTTGTCCTTAATTGGGAAAAATGCCATTTTATGGTCAAGGAAGGGATTGTCTTAGGTCATAAGATCTCAAAGAAAGGAATTGAATTTGATAAAGCAAAGGTGGATGTAATTGAAAAATTACCGGCCCCAATGACTGTGAAAGGAGTCAGAAGTTTCTTAGGCCATGCTAATTTTTACCGAAGGTTTATCAAAGATTTCTGGAAATTTTCTAAACCGTTGTGTTTTTTGTTAGAGAAAGATACAGTGTTTGATTTCAACAAAGCATGTTTGGAAGCTTTTGAAGATCTAAAGAAGCAGTTAATCTCAGCCCCAATAATCGTTACACCTGATTGGAACTCACCTTTTGAGTTGATGTGCGATGTAAGTGACTATGCCGTTGGAGCTGTGATGAGTCAAAGAAGAAACAAAGTGTTTCACCCTATTTCTATGCAATTAGAACTTTGACGGGAGCCCAACACAATTATACGGTAACCGAAAAGGAACTCTTCACTATAGTTTTTGCTTTTGACAAATTCCGCTCATATCTTATAGGTACCAAAGTTACACTATTTACTGAGCAAGCAGCCATTAAATACTTGCTCACAAAGAAAGATGCAAAACCAAGGCTAATTCGTTGGATAATTTTACTCCAAGAATTTGACCTTGAGATCCAAGACAGAAAAGGTGTTGAAAATCAAATAGCTAATCATCTGTCGAGGTTGGAGCAAGATGAGGTAACTCAGTGTAACATCCTGAATTAGGGGTTGTTTGAAAATTTAATTATTTGTTCCCATGTGTGTGTGTGCTTGAAGAAATAAATTTATGATTTATTTGGCATGTTTTGGGGTCTAGAATTAAACCCGAGCTAGGCCTGACTTAGTATTAAAATTTATTTTTAAGTGTGTAAAAGGAAGGAGCTAGGTTAGTTAGGGCTTTAATAAAATTTTGGGCGAGCTAAGGCACAAAGGATGGGCTTGGTATAAGTGGCGTGGTGCGCCTAAGAGCTTGCTAGGGGTCTTAGGTTTGATCCGTGGAAGGAACAAGGGGAAATGTTTTTTTTCCTTGTGGGCTTTTTTAGGCGTTAGGCCTAGGAAGGCCTTATAATTAAATTAGGGGGCTTATTGACATGAAAGGCGGTGGGCGGAGTGGCTTGGGGCGCCACTTAGGGGTGTTGGCACGAAGGTCTCGGGTTCGAAATGCAAGGGACGCAAGGAGTGTTATTTTTGGGCTTTGGCGCTAAAAGAGAAAAACGCTCAGGTATAAGGCTTTATAAATAAATGGTGGGAATATTTAACATGAAAGTCTAAAGGGAAGAGTTGGTTTGGGGCGCTTAAAGGTGGGCTGCTGCTTTGCTCTCATTGCTTGTGGTTCTTTGGTTCGAGTCCAAGAAGCGACATTTGATTTTTATTTTTCCTCTTTCTTTCTTTGGCGTGAAGGAGAGAAAGAATTGGCATGATTTTGGGTTCTTTGTTTAACATTAATTTTGGAAGAGTTTGACAAGCACATGGTCTCTTTTATTTTCATTATTTATTTGATAAGATAAAAAGGGATAATATTAGCATTATTATTAGATTATTATGGGATTATTATTTTATTATTATTTGAGGTATTCAAATTATTTAGAATAATTTGAAATATGTGGCCTAGAGTGAATTAAGGAATTGGAGGAATTTTAAACTCTTGGTTGGGGTAGAGTGGACGGCAAGGATATTAGGAAAGTGCCAAAAGTTCAACCAAAATTCTTCTTTTCTCTCCAAATTTCTTTTCTTTTAGAAATCTCCATTGTTTCATAGCCAAAACCATTCAAAAATTCCAGCTTCTCTTCTCTTTTACAAGCCGAATATACCCCCTCTTTAAGAGGAAATTTCCAGCAAACTCTTTCTCTTCTTCCTCTCTTCATTGTCTTTGCCAAAATCTCCCTTAAACTCTTAGCCAAAATTGTTGAGAAAAATTCCAAAGATTGTTGTTTCTCTTAGCCGAATACACCCTCCTCCTTCACTAAAATTTCCAGCCCTTCCAATTGTGTATTAGGTCGAATATCATATCTCCAACAAGGTGCTTCCAATTTTCAATAAGTGTGGTAAGGGGTAATCATCTCTTATGGAATTAAAATTATGGCCTATGATTCGTATTAACTCTATTAAAACCAATTGTAGGGAAGCTTTTGGGATTTATTTTCCAAAGGACTAATTAAGGCTTCGGGATTTGTTAGGAAATCAAATCCGTTTAAAGTTAAGAGATCTAACGTTATAGATCGGCTTTTCGGGATCTAGGAATTACGATAGTAACAGGTGTGTAAGATCTCTATACACACTTTATTAATTTACATGTTGTTATTATTTGCCTTAGATCTTTTGGTTGTGGTTAGTTTGTGGCATAATCATGGATTTCAGGTAAGTCCCCTAACTTGTAATTTTTATATGTTTGCATGCCATCACATGATGTTTAATACTATGACATGATATATGAAATTTGATGTGTAAGCATGTGATGGTGGGATTGATGAGAGGAGGGGATGAACTATGGGTCTGTCGTCAGTGGTTTTGACCACAAGATGGGTTGGCCCCATCAGATTATTGTGACCTATGGTCATCAGTGGTTTTGACCACAACGATTGATTATTTGCGACTAAGTCCCAGTGGTTTGGTACCACCAGTGGTTTTGACCACATTTGATATTATGTGACCTATGGTCATCAGTGGTTTTGACCACACGATGGGTTGGCCCCATCATTTAAATTGTGACTTTAAGTCATCAGTGGTTTTGACCACACGGGGTAGAAAAGGAGTATGGATGGCTAGTTGGGTTGCATGAGCATGTTTATTAATGAATTGTGTATGAGATATATTTTCCGGGTGGGGGATTTACACACTGAGTCTTGGTGACTCACCCCTTCCCTTAACATTTTGCAGATGGGTAGATCGCGGAGATGGAGCTGGATGGACTCGAGGTGGCCATGTAGTGGAAATTTTAATTAGACGAACTTGGACTTTGTTTTATTTTATTTAATGTTGGTTTATTTTAATTAAGTTGTAATAAGGCCTAGACACAATTTTATTATTCTATGTTTGGATTAATTTGTTAAACTATTTTCTAACATTAAATTAAGTACACGTGGTTTCTAAAATTTTAAATCGCAAAATATTTTATCGTGCCATCGGGCACACCTGAATCGGTAACAATCTGACTTAATGAATATTTTTTTAAAATAAACCTAAGCATGTTTTTTTTTATATACACTTCAAGTGTTTTAAATCGAACACTATCTTTTATCAAAAAGTTAATTCGGCTTAAAGGGATTTTTAAAAATACTTTCTCTGTAGCACACCAAATTCGGTCGTAGTGTTTGGGCCGGGTTTGGGGTGTTACACTCAGTCATGTGTGCCTATCAACGAGAATTTCCCAGATGAACACTTATTTGAGGTAAATCGAATTCATGAAATATCCTGGTTTGCTGATTTTGCCAATTATCTTGCATGTGGAATAATTCCTCTAGAAATGACATACCAACAAAGGAAAAAATTCCTTCATGATAGTTGGTATTATCTTTGGGAGGATCCGTTTTTTGTTTAAACAATGTGCAGATAATATAATCTTAAAGTGTGTAGCTGAAAGCGAGATTGCTAAGATCTTATATCATTGCCATTCATCTCCAAGTGGGGGACACTTTAGTGGTTCACGTGCTGCAGCAAAGATTTTTCAAACATGTTTCTTTTGGCCTACACTATTTAAAGATGCTTATGCTTATGTAAAGAACTGTGATAAATGCCAAAGGAACAGAGATATATCAAAGAGGAATGAGATGCCCTTGACAAATATTTTGGAGATTGAAATTTTCAACGTATGGGGCATTGACTTCTTAGGCCCATTTCCTTCTTCGTATGGGAACAAATACATCTTAGTTTTTGTGGAATATGTATCCAAGTGGGTTGAAGCTAAAGCATACCCTACAAATGATGCTAAGGTAGTCATGCTATTCCTACATAAGCATGTGTTTACACTATTTGGGACACCAAGAGCTATTATTAGTGATGAAGGTTCTCACTTTGTGAACAAATGGCTTAAGTGGTTGCTTGACAAATATGATGTGAAGCACAAGATTGCTACTGCCTATCACCCCCAGTCTAATGGGCAAGTTGAAAGAGTGAATCGCGAAATCAAAGGTATCCTTGAAAAGTTAGTACACCCTAGCAGAAAAGATTGGTCTCGAAAGCTCGATGATGCATTATAGGCCTACCGAACAGCATTTAAGACACCGTTAGGAATGACTCCTTATCGGTTAGTCTTTGGAAAGGCATGTCATTTGCCATTAGAGTTGGATAATAAAGCTCACTGGGCTTTGAAGTAGTTGAACTTTGATCTTAAGCAAGTCGGTGAGAGAAGGATGTTACAACTTGATGAGTTGGAAGAGCTGAGGTTGTTTTCCTATGAGAATGCCAAAATGTGTAAAGAAAGATCAAAGAGATGGCGTGATAGTCATATACAACCTCGCGAGTTTAAAGAAGGTTAGAAGGTTTTGTTGTTTAATTCAAGGTTGAAGTTATTTCTTGGGAAGCTTAAATCTTGATGGAAAGGACCTTATACCATCTACCGAATTTATCCTTATGGAGCTATTGAATTATACAACAATTACGGAGGTACGTTTAAAGTTAATGGTCAACGTCTCAAACACTACTGAGATGGTGAAGTTGAGCGAGTTGAATCCTCGTTCAAATTAACAGACCCTTAATTTTTCATGAACTCATTCTGTAAATAAATAAATAATTAGAACTTATTTTTTTAACTTATTACATTTAATTAATTTTGTCTAAGGAGATTGGAACTTAAGCGGGACCGCTGTGACCCCTCCAACCTTTCCTGGGAATTAATTTAATGTAATTTATTAAAAAGAAAATTTCTAATTAAGATTTAAAATTTTTAAGTTTCATTTGTTCTGTTTAAATTTTAAATTTTTATGTTAATAAAGGGGGTCAAATTTGGCCCAAGTACTAATAAGTTTTTTTAATAAGATATAGTCTGAGTTTGAGGCCCAAGACAGCAAAAAGGAGGGAAAAATCCATGCCTTGCTGTCACACCCATTGCTTGCCACCCAAGTAACCCTAATGTAGCTAAATTTTTGCTACATGTTGCCCTAATTTTTCCCTATATAAACCCCTCTCCATTCTACTAATTTTCATATCCCTCAAAGCAATTTGCTTACACCCTAAAAATCCCTAAATCTTCCTTTTGTGCCGTCAACCTCAAATCTAGAAAGAAACCCTAGTTCTCTTCCCTTTTTGCCAAAATTCCCTATTGCCCCCATAAAGAGATTGCCGAAACACCACCGTTGCTGTCCCACGTCGTCGTCACCACCGCACCATCCTTGCCGTCGCAAGATTTTTTCCGTAGCAAGTTCTACCCACTTTGTCGATTTCTTTTTTCTCTCCTGTGCAAAAACTTTATCGAATTTTGAGGAAAAGATACCATGTCTCGCAAAAGAACCAGATCTTCAAAGACTACTCCTGAAAACCCGATTTTGATCTATGAAGAAGTGAAAGAGAGATTTGATTCAATCTTTAAGTATCAACCTATGATGCCGAAAAAAGGTTTTGACTTGAAGAGTAATGATTTGATGGTTGTTCCTATACCGATTAGAAAGAAAATAAATGCTCTCAATTGGGAACGATTTTGTGATTCTCGTTCACTTCCCAATGATGAACTAGTTCAAGAATTCTATGCTAGTTTGACTGCGCAAGATGCTACTGAAGTCACCGTTCGAAAGAAAAGGGTACTTCTTACTTCTAAGTCCATCAATGATTTGTTTAATTTACCTGATGTTGAAGAAGATGAGTACTACCCTATGATGAACAATATCAATTGGGATTTTCTTCAACAAGTGCTTGATGTTGTGACAAATCCAGGATCCCAATGGATTAAAAGAAAGTATGGGAGCCATTCTTGTCGAAGAGAATACTTAAAACCATTAGCAAAGGTATGGTTTTATTTCGTTCGCTACAGTTTTATGCCAACCTCACATAGTTCCACCTCAATGGAACGGATGCTTTTGTTATATTCAATTTTGACAGAAAAGTCCATTAATGTTTGGAAAATTATCCTAAAGGAGATTCACGATTGTGCTAAAAAGAAGGCAGGAAGTGCTTATTTCCCATCATTAATCACTTCACTTTGCTTAAAAGCCCGTGTTAAAACACAAGCAAATCTGAAGGGGCGATATGTTCAAGGATGCATTACAAATTATGATCTTGAAAGATTAGTAGAGAGGGCGCATGAGCTGAATTAAGGCGAGCAAGAAGAGCTAACTAAGCCGGATACCGAGGAGTCAACAGATCGAACTGAAACTAAAGCTAATTTAGTTACAGACACTGAAAAGGAAGAATCTGATAAAGAACGGAACATTCCTGAACCAAGGGTTGAGCCAGAAGAAGAACCAGTCAAGCTAAGTGTTGAACCTGAATATACAACTCCCATGCCGACTTCTGCAAGTACTTCAAGGAAATCAGAGTTGTCAATTTTGATGGATATGTGCAGGTTCATGCATAATCAACAACAAACTTACTGGAAATATGCAAAAATTAGAGATGACTCAATTCGAAATACTTTTAAGAATATTTCTAATACTTTTGTTCCTGAGTTCCCAGATGCTATCTTTGAGACATGGACAGAAGATACTAACGATGCAAGCGGAGATGGAGCTAAAGAAGACAAGGGGAATGAGTCGGAAAAATAAAAGGGGGGATTCTTGTCTTGTTATTTAATTAATTATTTTTAAGTCCTTAGGAATTTATTTCTTTCGTAATTAGGATTTAATTTCTATAGAATAAAACATAGCAAGCATGAACAAACTTAACAATTCTTTAGAAAAAATAAGACTAAGTGATGTGGTAATGAGAATGAACATGTCTAGGATTGGGTTATTAGGGAAGACTTTGTATTTAAGCAGTCTTAATGACTCACCTGTCTTTCTTTACAACCCTACCTGGTGTTCAGTTATCATTCATTACTTTGTTCTTGCAATGAGGACATTGCTTCTTTTTAAAGGGGGGTAAGGCAAATAAATTGCTCAAACTTTTAAATTTTTTTCGAGTATGTTTCAATCATTTCTTTTGTAAGTATGTTTTAATAAATGAATGTTTAGTGATATTTTTTTGTTACTGAGATAGTTTGTATGCAAGTATGAATTATGATTTTATCTAAGTGAAAGTATGTTATCATGAAGAATGGAATGCTTGTATGATCTTAGCCTTAGTAATGTTTTCCATGAAAACTTAGTTTCTTTTGAGATTAGACATGCATGAAGGTTTATATCTTTAGAATTGACTTAGTAACTTTCTTGAGGCGAAATCCTAGGGGACATAAAAATCTAAAATGATATAGGCACTATTTCTTTAGACCGTTTGAGCCTTTTCAAGCCAACCCTATGATATTAGACCCTTGAAACTGTAAATTTGAGCTTAAAGGCAATTACCATCTTTTTAAAGTTATCTTAATTTTGTGCACCTATCTTAACTAAAGTTGTCTTGGGAATCAACATTTGAGGAAATTTTCATAAAAATGTATGTGCTCATGCTTAAAAAAAAAGCGAAGAAAAGTTTGCTCAGTCTCTAAAAAGGAAAAATGTATGAGCTTGAGTTCAAAATAAGTTTGGGGTGTTCTAAAGGTTCACTTAAAGAAAAATGTTGTATTACGAGAAAACCAAGACAAAGTTAAAGGTTAAGATTTTTAAAACTGAAATGTCCCATCTCTTAAAATCCCTACGTTTATCCGAGCCCTATTATAACCTTATAAAAGACCTATCGATTTCATGATTATTTCACCTACATTAGTGGAGAGGAAGTCCTGAGTTCTACATATCAAGATCATAAATAAGCCGTGTGATTGTTTGCTTGATTGATAGGAAATTATGTTGAATGAAGAATGTTATCTATGGCTGTGACATACATGCAAACTATGATTCATGTTGGCATATTTTGAAGCTTAGTATAATTTTAAGGAATGTTTGCATATGAATTACTTGTTAATAAAGAAGATTGATAGGCATGAAGTTATTAATGCATGATTATGGGACAAAGATTGATGCTGCTTACACAATTAGCAATTTTGCCTTAGCAAGACCTTTTATTGTGCATAAACATTACTCAGGACGAGCAATGATTTAAGTTTGGGGGTGTGTAAACAGAAAAATATATATGATTTTTCTTATGTAATTTATCACCTTTTTTTACTTAAATCCGTTGTTAAAACTAATTAATTGTTTAATAAATTAATGAAATATGTGAAAATATGAAATTAGGACATAGAAATTATTAAAATGTGATTTTATGCTTTATTATATAGTTTTCATGCAATAAATGGCTTATTTTATATTAATTTGAATATATTATATTTTTTAAGACATAAAGTGGGCCATGCATGATTAAATTAACTAATAAAATATAAAATTATATTTAATAATTCATTTTAAAATATTTCATTAATAATTTGGGTTTTAATTAATTAATTAAATTGGATAAATTTTATTCTTTGGTCCTCTAACTTGTTGATTTATTCTGGACAGGTCTGATAGCTTTGCTGGATTACAAAACCGTCCAAATTGGAGACCAAGTCAACCCAATATTCAGCTACACAGGGCTGTCCATTTAAACCAATATTTCGTTTAATTACACAAGGTCCTTGAAGTGTTGAAGAAATTAGAGATTTTCCCGAAGATTTACGATTGACCGAGTCTCGGTCCTGGGTTGTGTGGCATCCAAAATTGCTTACAAATACAGCAAAAATCAAGTCAAAAGCCACTAAGCATGGCCGACCTGTAACACCCCTTACCCATATTCAATGTCAGAACAGGGTACGAGGCATTACCAGACTTATACACTAAGAATTATGCAATACCGAGACATGACTTTCCACTCCAATTTAAAACTTTTCATAGCACCTCATAAACAAGCCTACAAGGCCTGAATCACACTTTAGGAATGGTTCGGGACCAAATTGAACTCTTTTAAAGATTTCTAGAAAGACTTAGAAAATTTTCTTCAAACAGTCCACACACCCGTGTGGAGGAAAGGACATGCCCGTGTGGAACTTCACATGCCCGTGTTCCACACCCGTGTTGATTTATTTTTCAATTTGAACCTATAGGGGTTTTCACACGGCCTGACACACTTCCGTGTCCCCCACACGGCCTCGACACGCCCGTGTGCAAAAACCTTGGCATTCTGTTTCTAACGTCATCACCCCATAAATGCCACATGGCCTAGGCACACGCCCGTGTCCTTCGACCGTGTGGCAAATTAAATTCCTAATTTCAGGTGCAGACTTCACACGGCCTGGGCACATGCCCATGTCCATGGTCGTGTCTTCCACATGGTTGAGACACACGGTCGTGTCTCTGCCCGTGTTGTTACTACTGAGCATACTGACTTGCCAACCTAGCATGCATGGGGACACACGGCCTATCAACATGCTCATGGGGCTCACCGTGTGTCACACATGGCCTAGACACACGCCCGTGTGTCTACCCGTGTGGACAAATTCGAGGCTATTTTCCAAGCCATCTTGCCACTCTCACTTGCACACGTTCATACAACATCACATGTCATTCTCATATTATCATTTGTAATACTAAATTTTCACATTTAGTCCATGATAATCATACTAGCTTCACATTCACAAGAGAGCACTAACACATGCATAAATATTTAACCGACATGAGCCATTATCCATGGCTTTATACAATTGAACCATAAATCATTTTAGGCCAACACACTTGACTACACTAACAATTGTTTAATTAATCAAAATATAAGAACCCTATACATGCCATATCTCAAGAAGGCTTGAAAACTTATACCCAAAATGACTGCTTGATAGTGTGAAAACATCTCCGGCGATCTCCAACCCGAGATAGCTAAATTAACCTATAAGAGATAGGAAAGAAAGAGGAGTAAGCAATAACGCTTATTAAGTTCATATGCACATAATAAACAACTATTGACATTCATTTATTTTACTCAACCTCAATGGTATTATAATGTGACTTGCATTTAAGCTCATGATTAGCACTTAATCATTTGTAATGCTTACTCATTTCAACCCTTACCACATCCCAACCACATATCATAAACGTTGCTTACATTTACTTGCACATATACCATGCACTTATCACCACAAAGCCACATGTAGTTTCACTTAGATAAGTTTCTCGATGAACCCCTTGGAATGATACAAAATACCCGGTGGTTTCGCACACAGCCCACCATTAATCAATAATAGGGTGGTATCGCACACAGCCCACCAACAGTGATGATGGTATCGCACACAACCCACCAAAATGATAATATATATCGCACACAGCCCATCGTTAATAAATAACAAGGTGGTATCGCACACAGCCCACCAAAATTACATATTTACGGATAATTTATCCGTATCCATATTCCTCTTCCAAAGGTTCATCCGAGAGTTTTCACATTTTCTACTATTTCAATAATTCTCACCAATAATCAATGACATCCACACTATGCATTAATAGTTAAAACATACGTAATAGGGATGTATCGTTTACACATAAACTTACCATGAATTCATTATATACCGAATTCACTTCACATGAGTTCTAGGTACATACCTGTACCACCCGTTACATACTCACATACTTTCTCATTTTCAACATACCTGTTGAGTTGCTCGAAATGCTAAAAGATACTCGTGAGTCTCATACCTATGGTATCATATCAACCTCATGTCCCTGACATGGTCTTATACGAAACCTCATATCGAGGCCATATCCCAGATATGGTCTTACACGGAACCTTAATAACCTTCATATCACGGCATTTGCATTCTATCCATTCTTAAAATTCAATTAAAGATTTTCATTCCTTGACATCTCGTCAAAATTATAATTAATAATTTCTTAGAGGTAATATACAATTCATACAATATCGAAATATCAAATACCTCCCATAAGGTTAAAAAGGGACTTAATCGTCAAATTCTCTCTTTTTCCCCCGTTCTAGGTCCGAATCTCGTTTTGTTTTATCTATAACATCACATTTAGCTCATCCATTTGTCACATTAATCATTGTGACTCAAAAATCATACTATAGCAAAATTATATTTTTGCCCCTAAACTTTGTCAAAATTACAATTTTACCCCTAGGCTCGTAAAATGAAATGTGTTCATTTTTCACACACCCAAGCCTAGCCAATTCATATTATCTCTTATAGAAACTCAAGATTTCAATTATTACACACATTTACCACCTATTTTAAAACCTTTACAAAAAGGTCCTTTTAGGTGTTTTCATCGAAACACCTCTCACAAAAGTTGTTTATCAAACAACTAAGACTCATTTTCTTCCATAAAAATGCAGCAAACAACATAAATGCTCACATGGAAAAACCCTAAAATTTCAACCATTTTGCAAAATAGTCCCCTCATTAGCTAGCTTAAGCTTTAGGGGTTCTAAAAGTAAAAATATTATTAAGAAAGACCCCTAAAATCACTTACTTGTAAGAGGTTAACTTGGCTGAAAGTTTGAGCTTCAAGAACTCCTATTTTGCTGTAAAATTTTAGTGGGGAAGAAGAGAAGAAAAGATGGTATCTTTTATTTATTTATTTTATTTTATTTCTAGACAATTTATCACCTAATCCACCAACTTGATCAATTTTGACATCTTTTTGTCCCCTATGGCTGGTCAACCATTACTAGAGGGGTTAATTGCACTTTAAGGACCTTCAATTAATATTCTATAGTTATTGGACACCTTTAGCTTGTAAAATAGAACTTTCGCACTTTATGCGATTTAGTCCTTTTTCGCAATTAAACTTGCAATCACTAAAATTGAAGCACCAAAATTTCCATGCACCCATATAATCATGCTATAACTCATAAAATAACATTAAAATAATTTTCTCTAAGCTCGAATTAGTGGTTCTAAAACCACTGTTCCTACTAGCCCCTAAATCGGGCTGTTACAATTCTCCCCCTTAAGGGATTTTCGTCCCCGAAAATCTTACCAGAAGAAGTTGCTTTCAACTTTCATGAAACATTTCCACCAACTTTTCAGAATCACAAATCGATTGAACCTTGTATATCTCTTTCTAATGATCTTTAAACTTTATCATCTAATGTCGAAGCACGTCTTTGAAATCAAACTTATTCTCTCTCTGGGACACATATATTCAGTAAATTTGCCAAATAAGAACTCTGCATATACTAAAATGATCATACAGATCTTTGCCAATCAATTTACCACATCCAAATGACATCCTTCTTTTTGGGGATTATGACAATCCCGATTCAAGATCTGTAGTATATTCACCTCATTTTAATCCCAGAATCATCACCGATTGTAATAATCCTGAATACTCTTGAAATTCAACTTTTACCTATCAACGAATCTCTGAACATAGACGCAACATATCGTGATATATACTCAATCATTAGAATATTTACTCATATATCTGTACACTTTATTATTCTTGGAGGAGCAAACATGCTACTACTGAGCCTCGTACCAAAACTTCTGCATAAGTTCTGGATTCATCAATACGCAAACTCTATCTCGGAATAACAATAATAACAGGAATCATACTCGACCTGAACTTTAACATCAGAAGTAAACTCATTCTGAACTCATTTAAATTACCATTCACTATCATACTTCTGAACTTCTCTGTTTGGCAAGGAAAACTCACTTTAGCATTTAATATCGCTAAAATTAGACCATCATCAAATAAGGTCAATTAAGAAACCAACTTGTATCGATTAAACAAGGGTTTTCCATCCAGATATATGTTCTATATCTGCATCCCGAAAGGTAATTCAATAACTACACATACTCCTGTAATAACTCAAGCCATTATCATTGTCTTACATTCAGATTTTTCTGCAACATTAGATACTTTAACTCATCAGGATTCAGGAAGCATATGACATTTTCCGTAGATCATACTATATCATCGAATTCACAACTCAAACATAAAAGTGATCGTCTCTAAATTACCAGTCAAACAGTTCCTTTTTGATGTAACCATAACCGTCTAAAATTTACAAACTACCTCTTTACATTTTGGTATTAAGAAATTCCAATTTGTTCAATAACGCGTCGCAGAAGATCATAAATTCCTTACTTAATTCAAACTGAACTCAGAACTAGAACTTTCGGTTAATAGTACCTTCAATTTCTTTTAACTTGCTAACATGCAACAGACTATTCAAGCTCTCATAAATGTGATAACTTTTCAATCAGAACAACTTCAACTTGTAATTAACATCATCTGGTTAGAATAATTCAATAGGCATATCACTGTATTATGCTTTCTAGAATCTAATTTCTTCATTCAGACTATTCGCCTTTATACTCATGAATACACATAATTTATTCTTTTTGTTGAAGCATGCTCAAATATATATATATAACTCGAATCATATCTCAACAATTCAATTCACTTAAATAAAAACAACTGAGTTGACTTCAACCATCGAATAACAACATGTCAATATACCTTTTTTCTTTATACTGAGGATGCAGTTCAAACACACAATCTTTTAAAATTCTCTTGTTATCCTAACCAAAAACCTTTACTATTGCCTTAGCTCAAAGTAACAAGGATATCTCGATTGAATGTTTTGACTTTAATTGACTTACCCGAAAAATCCATCGTACAACTTGGAACTTGCGATTTCACCACTTATACCCTTGTCAATATTAACTTCTTATACGAAAATTAAAGGTATCTAAATACTAGAATCATCACTTTTCTATGATTAAAATAAAAGCATAATCATAGTAAACATGGCTATCACATGTTGAAGAACACATTTTAAAGGTAAACCATGATTAATAATTTACGAAATAGGAATGATAGAAAAACCGAGGTAAAGATATCCAAGATATGATATGTAACACCCCTTATCCGGGTTCTACGCCGGAACCGGGCCCGAGGCGTTACCGTACTAAAACCTCATGATCGCCACTTAGGCTTATCGTGACTACTCACTTAAGTCATCTTCACAACTTCATTCTCAACTTACGAGGCCTCACTTTTACTCACGAAGACTCTCGAGACTATATCGAAACTTTTTCCATTCTTAAAATTTTTCTCTTTTATTCAGGGCTCACACGCCCTTGTAAAATGTGACACGCCCGTGCACCCCTAAACACGCCCATGTCTCCCAACCGTGGGAAGCTACTAACTTGATCCACACGGCCTTGACACGCCCGTGTCTTCCAACCGTGGGGAGCTACTGACTTGAGCCACACGGCCTGGGCATACGCCCATGCTCAAACCGTGTGTCTTACACGGCTCATGTGCACGGCCGTGGGATTTACCTGTGGCCTATTCTAACTAATAATAATAAGGTGCAGGGTACACACGGTTTAGACACACGCCCGTGTATCTAACCGTGTGGGAACTTAGAGGCTATCTACCAAGCCTTTTTCTACTCTCAATTTTACACATTCATATACTAAATCAATGGAACTCAAATCATCAACTAAGACAAATGAATTTATACATTTGATTCATGAAAATAAAGTTTTCCTCCCATACAATTACAACAAATTAACCCATCATCAATAGCTATACACATTTAAACTATAAACCTTCTTAGGCCAACATAATTAGGCACATTAACAGCAACTTAATCGACCTTAAATTCTAGCCCTATACATGCCATGACTCTTAAGGACTCGATACCTGATACCAAGTGTCTGCTCGATAGTGTGAAAACATCTACGGTGATCTCCAACCCGAGCTAGCTAAATTAACCTATAAGAGATGAGAAAGGAAGAGGAGTAAGCAATAATGCTTAGTAAGTTCATCTGCATACAACTGATCAACCTTAATATTCAATGAATATGCATGACTGCAAGTTATTACAATGAGCTTTTCACATGAACTCGTGGTTACTTACTCAATCTTCCTTAAAGCTTACTCATTCTACCTCTTACCATATTCTTACCATGCCACAAGCCGAATGCTCGTTTAATTAGCATACACTCCTGCACTAATCATCACAAGATCATATAAAACAACACATCAAGCATTTTCAATAATTCATCCACACAGCTACTTTACTCAGTATTGCAACCACATAGTCAATTCACATAGCTAATTCACACATAGTTAATGCTAAATCACTTAGCTTATCCACACAGCCAATATCTCGGTGGTTTCGCACTTAGCTTACCACAATCGATTATAGGGTGGTATCGCACACAGCCCACCAATCATTTATACCCCTGGTGATTTCGCACTTAGCTCACCAATCATTTATAAGCGATGGTATCGCACACAGCCCATCAATTAATAATATATCAGGTGGTAACGCACACAGCCCACCGATAATAATATGGTTGATGGTATCGCGCACAGCCCATCAATTAATAATATATCGGGTGGTAACGCACACAACCCACCGATAATAATATGGTTGATGGTATCGCACACAGCCCATCACTAACCATTAATATGGTGATATCGCACATAGCTCACCATTATCATACATTCATGAATAGTCATCCACATGTAACTCTTTATTTCAAATGTTCATCTAAGAACATCCTCACACTACTGTTCTTACTTAACTTTTCCACGATATTTATTCGCATTCACACAATACAACAATAAATCTAACTCATGCAACTAAGGTGCATTAATTACACTCATCCCACTAGGGTTTATCATGCATTGAATTCATATCAATTCAATCGTAACACATACTTGCTCTTCTCATGATACAACCACATACATTTAACATGTCCATTGAATCACTCAAATTGTTAAATAACTCTCTTGTGTCTTATGCACATAGTTCTCATTAACATCATACCCCCAATAGGGTCTTACATACATTAACATATCGATGCCATGTCCCTGACATGGTCTTATACGAACTCTTACACCGAGGCCATATTCCAATATGGTCTTACTCGAGACTTTAACCATCAGCCTATCATGCTATACACCTTTCCCATTACACTAATTCTAATTCCATTGACATCTCATCAAGAGATATTCCATACATTCATATAGTGAACATACATTCCATACAACATTGGAATACTTACATTAACTCATACATAATTGCAACAATTGCACGTGAACTTACCTCGATGACGAAAAGGGCCGAAAAGAGACCTTTTTGCCCATATATTCCAACTATTTCATGCATTAATGAACAATTTACAACTTTTGCATTTTAGCCCAAATTTGGTGTTTTCACAACAACACCTTTCACAAAAGTTGTTTATCATCATCCTATCATTCATTTTCTTCCATAAAAACTCATTAAATAGCATAAACTCTCTAATGGCAAGTCCCTAGACTCTCAACCATATTGCAAAATAGTCCCCTCATTAGCTAGCTTAAGCTTTAGGGACTCTAAAAATACAATTTTTTATCAAGAAAAGTCATCAAAATCACTTACTAGAGTGAAATAAAGCTTGCTGAAATTTTGAGCTTTCAAACACCCCTCCATGGCTGATATTTTCAGTGGAGAAGAGAAGAAAAATAAAAAGATGATAGCTTTTTGCCTATTTCATCTTATTTTATTCATTTATTCAACAAAAGTCACCAACTCTTGTCAAACTTTTAATTTCTTGTCCCCTTGACCGTTCATCTCTCTTAGGTAGGTGAAATTGCACTTTAAAGACCTCCAATTTACACTTCATGGCTATTTGGTACCTTTAGCCTATAGAATGGAACTTTCGCACTTTATGCGATTTAGTCCTTTTTCACAATTTAGCTAGAAATTGCTAAAATTAAGGCACCAAAATTTTCATGCATCCTTAAAAACATGTTATAACTCATAACATAAAATGAAAATAATTTTCTCTAAACTCGAATTAGTGATTCCAAGATCACTGTTCCGACCAGGCCCTAAATCGGGCTGTTACAACTCTCCCCCTTAGGAATTTTCGTCCCCGAAAATATTATCAGGAGGATTTGCTATCACATTCTTAAAACATTTCCATCTACTCTTCCAAATCATGAATCCACTCATCCTCAAGTTTCTCTCGTCAACAACTCTTAAGCTGTGATACATAAGGTCGAAACGTAACTTGAGACTTAAGTTATTCTTCCTCTGCGTATATACTGTATTCAGTAATCCACCAATTTGGAACTCTGTATATGGCCAAATGATCATTCGGATCTTTACTAGTTGATCCACTACAATTCGAATAATATCCCCCTCTTTGGGAATCTTGTCCAACTAAATTAGAAATCTATAAGGCTTCATCTCACTTTCTCATTAAAACATTCGTCGAATGTAATAGTCTTGACTTGTACACTTTGAAAACTTAACTTTTAGTAGTCAACCACCTCTGACCATAACTCAATTATGTCGTGAAATGTACTCTACTGTCAAAACATTTATGCACATAACTATTCTTCCTTCTTCTTGCTTTAGCCGATATGCTACTGCTAAATCTCATACCAAAACTCTGTATAAGTTTTGGATTCATCATCATTCCAATTCTATCTTGAGGAAACATCAACAACAGAAATTTTATCCAACATGGATCTTTCATCCGCATATCCGTATTTATGTCTATTATCTCGAGAAGTATTACACTAACTATATACACCATTGTAATAGTTCAAGCCGTTTCCACTATTTCATTTTCAAATCTTTTGCCGCATAAGACACTCCCACTCATTAAAATTTAGAAAATACACATCAATTTTCCCATAAATCATTTTGTAACACCCCAAACCCGGTCAATACGCCACGACCGACTCTGGCATGCTATGAAGGAAAACGTTTTGAGGAAAAACAAGTTAACGATAAAATTTTAGTGAAAAACTTTTTATTATTCTAAATTCGTAGAAAATTAAGTTGAAAACTCGATATTTTACTTTGCAATTCGTAAATAGATTTTTAAAACTTAGTCGCAGCTTAGATTCGTAAACCATTTATAAATTAAAGAGAAACTAAAGCAATTAGGTTGAAAATCGTATCTAATAGAAATTTGGAAACTTAAGTTTTGTAAAATAGTTTGAGTTATCGAAAATACTTAAGTTGTAAAAAAAATTATCAATTTATTTAGGTTACCCGATGGTAACATTTTAAAACCATCGCGATTTGTATTTTAGAAAACTTTGTTCACATATCATTAAATCAATCATGTAATTTGCAAGTTATTCCTAAAACAAATCCAAAGCATATAAATAATCCAAAAACATAATTAAAGAGGCCTTATTACAAACCCATAAACATGAAAACCAAATTAAAATCAAGTACCCAAATGGAAGTTCATGTAAAACCAAATTTCATTGCATGGCCTCCTTGAGTTCATCCGGCTCCTCATCCGCGAATTTACGAATTACTGAAAAAGTAAGGAGAAGGTGAGTCACCAAGACTCGGTGCATATTCCTCTCTCAGGGTAAATGCCACATACTTACACAAATTATAACCAAGCAATGTATATATATGATGCACCCAACCTAGCCATCCGTAACTCCTTTTTCTACCCGTGTGGTACCAAACCACCGGTGGTGCTAAACCACCGTGACCAAAGTCACAAATAATCAAGTTGTGGGGCCAACCCACTTGTGATACCAAATCATGGCGACAATCCCATATCTCAAAAGTGGGGCCAACCCACGGTGGTGTAAATCCACAGGATGAGTCGCTATGAGGTGCCAAACCTCCGTGTCCCAAAGACACAAATGTGATACCAAATCACTTTGGTGACCAAAGTCACGAATAATCAAGTTGTGGGGCCAACCCACGTGTGATACCAAATCACTAGCGACGATCCCAATACATCAAAAGTAGGGCCAACCCACGGTGGTGCGAAACCAGCGGGACGAGACGCTATGAGGTGCCAAACCTCCGTGTCAGAAGACACAAATGTGATACCAAATCTTTGGAGGTGCCAAACCCTCGGTGCCCGAAGACACGAATATCACTCTTCCCCCTCCTCTCATATTGCCCATACCAATGCAATAGATAAACAAATCATGTCAACATACTTTGATATAAATCACATAACAAAATATCATAAATCGTAGATCATGATTTCAATCCACATGTATTAACAACATATAGAAACGGACTTACCCGAATCCTCATTCATACCATCATGGTATCATATCTAGATCTCATCGTTTTCCCACTTTAATAATATGATTAGTAACTTAATATTATAAACACATATACAAAACCGAGTTATAAAGTGTGTAAGATACACACCTTTCACCAAAAGCAAATACTAACGTCCGAAGATCCGATCTACCACACTAGATTACTTGTCCTACAATCGGCCAAATCACAATATTTTAAACAAAGGCCATTCGGCCAACATCATAACACTTTAACCCCAAAAACTTTAGTCTTTTCAAAAGAGTGATGAATCGACAAGAATCCTTACCCCCTTGACTTACCAACCTTAGATTGCTAGAGAGATAGGGCTTAAATCGATTGCTTCCAAAATCCCAATGAGCCTAAATGAATAATCAAATCCTAAAAATAGTTAGAATCTTGCAACAAATGCCCATAGGTTCGGCCCTTGTCCACAAGAAAATGACATAGAAAAGAGAGAAAAATGAAGGAAAAACGGTTATGAACACTTACCCTTTTTATCCAAAATCGATTGAAGAAACCAAAGAGAGTCTACCCTTGAATAATCGGCCAAACTAAAACTAAAAGGAAGTAGAAGATTCGGCTATTTGCTTATGAGAGAAGAAAACAATTGGTTTGAGTCTAATAGGATATGAAATATGAAAGTAAAAGAGAAGAAAAAGAGAGAGAATTCGATTTTTAGCAACAATGGAAGAAAGAAAAATGAGTTTGGAGAAGAGAGAGAGATTCGGCCAAAAAGGAAGAAAAAGAATAAGAGAGAAAATGGGGTTGAGAGATTCGGCCAACTCCTTGTTTTCCAAAAAGAAAAGTGCACAAATTGACAAAATGAACTTTTGGTTTCAAAAGCAAAGATGAAAGAAAGGAAATAGCATTTTTGGTTCAACAAAATGAAGGCTAAAACAAAAGCAAAATTTGCACAAATTGCACAATATACATTCGCCAAGGTGGAAGTTTTTGGAGAGGAAAAACAAAAATGTAAAAAGATGCACAAAAGAAAAAGCGCCAACTATTCCCCAAGCTACCTATCAAAATCGGCCACCCCTAGCCTTACATGCCGTCCACATACATGCTCTAAAGGCCTAGGAATACTTTCCAAAACATCCTCCTAAAACCAAGCCTTATGTCTCCCCAACCTTCCATAACTTTAAGATTCTTATCCCCAATTTCATGCTTTCCTTAAACCAACATTCAACTTACCAAAAGATGAAAGTCCAACCTATCATAAACATAGGTTGACCGTCCATAATTGCTATGTAGAAAAAATAAAATCCTCAAAATGCTTTCCATGCTACTCGAACCACTAACCTCAAGCAACCCTTCAAGCATCCTAACCACTTTGCCACTAACTCCTCTTGTGCTTTAATTAACACTTAAATTAACTTAAGTGCTAAGCTCACTTAATCCACTTCATTAAATAAACCATACTAAAAATTATTCTATCTTCCTAAATAGAATCAAGCCTTCACAAGACTATGCTAACACACAAAAATTCATACCCGAGCCAACACAAATAATACTCAAATTTTGGGATGTTACAATTCTACCCTCCTTAAAAAAATATTCGTCCTCGAAATTACCTGCTCAAAAGAGTTGAGGGTACTGCTGCCTCATCGCATCCTCCGGTTCCCACGTAGCTTCTTCCACGCCATGATTCCACCATAAAACCTTCACTAAAGGAACGGACTTCCTACGCAAAACTTTCACATCTCGATCTAGAATCTGCACAGGTTCTTCTATCGTCAAATCTGGACTCACCTCTATTTCCTCTACTACCACGACATGCAATGGATTAGAACGATAGCGTCTAAGCATGGATACATGGAACACATCGTGAATCTAACTCAGCTCTGATGGCAACTCGAGCTGATAGGCTACTGGTCCCACTCGTCTCAACACCTTATACGGTCCAATAAACCTTGGACTTAACTTGCCTTTTCTCCCAAATCTTAACACTTTCTTCCATGGCGAGACCTTCAGAAAAACTTTGTCACCCACGGAAAACTCTATATCCCTCCGCTTGAGATCAGCATATGACTTCTGCCTATCTGAAGCTTCCTTCAAACGAGCCTGAATCGTCTTAACCTTATCCTCAGTCTCTGCAACCAACTCTGGTCCTAACATCTGACGCTCATCCAACTCTGTCCAACATGTAGGTGTGCGACACCTCCTACCATACAACGCCTCATATGGTGCCATCTTAATGCTTGCTTGATAACTATTGTTGTATGCGAATTCAGCTAATGGCAAAAACTCTTCCCAGCTGCCTCTGTAGTTCAATACACAACCTCTCAACATATCCTCTAAAATCAGATAACTATTTCCGATCGCTCGTCGATCGTGGATGAAATGCGGTACTAAAATCCAACCGCGTACCCAAAGCCTGATGTAACGCTCTCCAAAACCTCGACGTAAATCTAGGATCTTTGTCTGAGATGATCGACACTGGTACACGATGAAACCTCACTATTTTTGCCACATACAACTTAGCTAACCTCTAAAACGAATAATCCATCCTTACCGAAATGAAATGAGCTGACTTAGTCAGACGATCAACAATCACCCAAACTGAATCCTTCTTACTAGGCGTAAGAGGTAATCCACTGACAAAGTCCATAGTGATCCTTTCCTACTTCCACTATGGAATCTTCACCGACTGAAGTAACCCGAGACAGAATCGATGCTCGCCTTGACCTGGCGACACGCGACATTTACCCACAAACTCAGTTACCTCACGCTTCAGACCTGGCCACCAAAATTGCTCTCTCAAATCCCGATACATCTTGCTTCCTCCAGGATGCATAGCATATGGGCTGTTATGTGCATCCCGAAGAATCCTTTGCCTCAACTCAACATCCTTCGGCATACAAGCTCTCCCTTTAAAAAACAAGTACTCCATCAGCTGGACAAACTATATTCCTCTAAACTCTGCATTCTGAACCCGCAACCTCCGATCATTCAAACCATCATTCTCTAACTGTTTCTCCTTGATCTGCTCTAACCAAGTCGGCTTGACTTGCAATTCAGCCAAAAGACTCCCATCATCATATAAGCTAAGACGAGAAAACATCGATCTTAAGTCGGTCACAACCTTGTACTCAACGCGTCGCCACCACATTAGCCTTGCGGATGATACTCAATCGAACAATCGTAGTCCTTTAACAACTCAATCCATCTACGCCGCCTCAAGTTCAAATCCTTCGAGTCAAAAGATACTTAAGACTCTTGTGATCCGTAGACTATCGACTTCTCTCCATACAAATAGTGTCTCCATATCTTCAAAGCAAAACCATCGCGGCTAATTCCAAGTCATGCGTCGGATAGTTAACTTCATGTGGTCTTAATCTGTCGAGATGCATAAGCCGCTACCTTCCCTTCTGCAGATCAAGACACATCCCAAACCAAGATGTGATGCATAACGAAGAAACCGTGAATTCCTTGCTCGCTCAAAGTTGAATCAAAACCGAGCTTCATTGTAATCTTCTTCAACTTGTCGAAACTTCCTTGTCGCTTCTCGGTCCACACAAATGGAACTCCTTTCCTTAATAACTTAGTCATAGGTGCTGCTATCAAATAAAATCCTCTACAAATCTTCGGTAATACCCCGCTGCACCTAGAAAACTCCGAATCTCAACCACCGACTTAGGCGGCTTCCAATCCAACATCGCCTCAATCTTTCGAGGATCCACTCTAATCCCTCACGGTGATACTACGTGACCCAAGAAAGTCACCTCCTAAGCCGTAACTCGCACTTACTAAATTTGGCGCACAAACGCTTTTTCCTCAGAACCGCAACACTACTCGCAAATGCGCATCATGCTCCTCCTCCGACTTTGAGTATACCAAAATATCGTCTATAAATACCACAACAAACTGGTCTAAAACTATTTGGAATACCCGATTCATCATGTCCATGGATCTTTGCGGCGCGATTAGTCAACCCAAACGGCATTACCGTAAACTCGTAGTGCCCATACCGAGTGCGAAATGCCGTCTTATGGATATCACCTCTTTCACCTTGGTGATGATATCCGGACCTTAAATCAATCTTGAGAAAACCGCGCGCCTCTTAAGCCGATCAAACAAGTCATCTATCCTCGGCAAAGGATACTTGTTTTTGATCGTCAGCTTATTCAACTGGCGATAGTCTATACACATCCGCATCGTACCATCTTTCTTCTTGACAAAAAGTACCGCTGCTCCGCAAGGTGAAACACTTGGTCGGATGAAACCTCTATCCAACAACTCTTGAATTTGAGCCTTCAATTCCCCTAATTCCTTCGGTGCCATCCTATACGGAGCAATAGACACTGGCGCAGTTCCGGGTAACAGATCTATACCAAATTCAACTTCACGATCCGGAGGCAATCCCGGAAGTTCTTCTGGAAATACGTCAACATATTCCTTTACCGTTCGGACATTCCCCACAGTAGATTCCTTAGCCTCCAACGCACACACATGAACCACAAATGCCTCACAGCCCTTCCTGACCAACTTCACAGCTTTCAACGCAGATACCACGTTGGATAGATAATCTCTTCTATTACCTATCATAACCACCTCTTTGCCCTCAGCTGTCTTCAAAACCATGCGCTTAGTAGCGCAATCCAAACTTGCTTGATAGTTGACCAACCAGTCCATCCTAAGAATCAGATCGAACTCTTCAAACGGCAGTTCCATCAGATCAGCTACAAACATTACCCCTTGGAGTTCTAGGGGTACATCTCTATACAGCTTATTTACTTCTACAGAGTGACCCAGAGGGCTAAGTACTGTCATCTTCCTAGAAGTAGTCTCAGAGTCTAGATTCATAGTCTCTACTATGTTACTAGCAACATACGAATGTGTCGAACCCACATCTATCAAAGCAAAGTATATGGTTCACCAAAGATTAAGAACGCATCAGCTTATGACGTCCGGCGCGTCGCCTCCTCTCGACGCCTCGCAGATACACCAAACCAGGTGTCTTGCCTCGGTGTTGCCGCACTCTCTCCGCGAGATGTTGGCGGGCTCACGAGAACCATTACTCCTCTACCATTACCACGAACTTTTTGCGGTGGCGGTCCCCATTTCTCGAATCGAGCACGACCTTGACCCTCGGGATCGATTTCTCGGCTAGCTTACGTGGATAATCCCTCACACGATGATCCAACGAGCCACACTCAAAACATCCTTTCCCTCCGGTCCAACATTCACCCCAATGAGATTTTCCACATCGATTACATTGTCTTTGGTCCTCGATTAGCGATAATGTGCCTCCCAAATTGATTCGCCCACTCGCCTAACCTCTTCTCGAGAATTATCGGTGACCGGATGATCCAAAACCTCTCTTATGTTTATTCTTGTCGTGCCTCTGCCTTACTGATTCCTTTATCCCTTCGGCTATCTTAGCCTTTTCGACTAGAGCAGCAAACTCTCGCTCCTGATATGGAGCAATCAGCAATCTCAGCTCATCTCTCAAACCGTCCTCGAACCGGACACATCGCTCAGTGCTCAAGCCACGATACCTCCAAAGATACCGGCTCAATCTTAAAAATTCCGCCTCATATTCTCGACACGGACTTATTACCTTGGACCAAACTCGTAAATGCCTTACGCTGTGCATCAATGTAACTCGACCCAACATATTTCTTCTGATACGCTGCCTTAAAATAATCCCAACTGAGATCCTCCGCTGCAGCACTATTCCGTACCGTGAGCCACCACTGATATGACTCATCCCGAAGAAGCGACACTATCCCTTTCAGATTTTCCTCAGCATTCAGATCCAAGTCATCCATGATTCGTTCCATCGCCTCTAACCAATACTCTGCCGTACTGGGAGCCACACCTGAAACACCTCGAAATACCTCAGCTCTATTGGCTCGAAGTCGCTCAGATACAAATTTCCGAACTCTCGCACCTCCACCTATTCCAGCTACCCTCTCAAGGACTCGCAGCATCGCCTGAGACACTGCGTCATCCCCCGTTTGATCCTGATGCTCAACTCCCACCGCTGGTGGTGGGGGTAGTGGTACCTCATTCTCGGATCCTTGACTAGACCTCACTGGCTCAAACACAGCCATCCTACCCCGACCACGTCCACGAGTAATACGACCTCGACCACGAGTACTCATGTCTAAAGTCTCGACTTATCTGATTTAAAAGCGTTATGCAATAGTCATTATTCCACTTTCTTTAAAACACAATTTTATGAATAATTTTAATAAGAAGTTGTTTTCCGAGTACATTCAACCTATAGTTTGGGTCTCTAGAGTAGTTCTTACTACTATACAGTCATGCCAACATCATCATATCATATCATCAAAATCAACAGTTTGATGTACTTACTGAGTATGGATTGATGTCGGAGACTCGGGGCCATGCCTTTCCAACCATACAATTTTCAACAAAATCATTTTAAAACCATACTTTAAAACATTTTGGGCCTCGAGCCCACAGCCGAGCTTTTGAACTTGGCTCTGATACCAATTTGTAACACCCCAAACCCGGTCAATATGCCACGACCGAATCTGGCATGCCACGAAGGAAAACGTTTTGAGGAAAAATAAGTTAACGATAAAATTTTAGTGAAAAACTTTTTATTATTCTAAATTCGTAGAAAATTAAGTTGAAAACTGATATTTTACTTTGCAATTCCGTAAATAGATTTTTAAAACTTAGTCGCAGCTTAGATTCGTAAACCATTTATAAATTAAAGAGAAACTAAAGTAATTAGGTTGAAAATCGTATCTAATAGAAATTTGGAAACTTAAGTTTTGTAAAATAGTTTGAGTTATCGAAAATACTTAAGTTGTAAAAAAATTATCAATTTATTTAGGTTACCAGATGGTAACATTTTAAAACCATCGCGCTTTGTATTTTAGAAAAATTTGTTCACATATCATTAAATCAATCATGTAATTTGCAAGTTATTCCTAAAACAAATCCAAAGCATATAAATAATCCAAAAACATAATTAAAGAGGCCTTATTACAAACCCATAAACATGAAAACCAAATTAAAATCAAGTACCCAAATGGAAGTTCATGTAAAACCAAATTTCATTGCATGGCCTCCTTGAGTTCATCCAGGCTCCTCATCCGCGAATTTACGAATTACCGAAAAAGTAAGGGAGAAGGTGAGTCACCAAGACTCAGTGCATATTCCCTCTCTCGGGTAAATGCCACATACTTACACAAATTATAACCAAGCAATGTATATATATGATGCACCCAACCTAGCCATCCAGTAACTCATTTTTCTACCCGTGTAGTACCAAACCACTTTGGTGGTGCCAAACCATTTGGTGACCAAAGTCACAAATAATCAAGTTGTGGGGCCAACCCACTTGTGATACCAAATCACCGGCGACAATCCCATATCTCAAAAGTGGGGCCAACCCACGGTGGTGTAAATCCACAGGACGCAGTCGCTATGAGGTGCCAAACCTCCGGTGTCCCAAAGACACAAATGTGATACCAAATCACTTTGGTGACCAAAGTCACGAATAATCAAGTTGTGGGGCCAACCCACGTGTGATACCAAATCACTGGCGACGATCCCAATACATCAAAAGTGGGGCCAACCCACGGTGGTGCGAAACCACTGGGACGAGACGCTATGAGGTGCCAAACCTCGGTGTCCAAGACACAAATGTGATACCAAATCCTTTGGAGGTGCCAAACCTCCGTGTCTCAAGACACGAATATCAATCTTCCCCTCCTCTCATATTGCCCATACCAATGCAATAGATAAACAAATCATGTTAACATACTTTGATATAAATCACATAGCAAAATATCATAAATCGTAGATCATGATTTCAATCCACATGTATTAACAACATATAGAAACGGACTTACCCGAATCCTCATTCATACCATCATGGTATCATATCTAGATCTCATCGTTTTCCCACTTTAATAATATGATTAGTAACTTAATATTATAAAAACATATACAAAATCGAAGTTATACAAAGTGTGTAAGATACACACCTTTCACCAAAAGCAAATGCTAACGTCCAAGATCCGATCTACCACACTAGATTACTTGTCCTACAATCGGCCAAATCACAATATTTTAAACAAAGGCCATTCGCCAACATCATAACACTTTAACCCCAAAAACTTTAGTCTTTTCAAAAGAATGATGAATCGACAAGAATCCTTACCCCTTGACTTACCAACCTTAGATTGCTAGAGAGATAGGGCTTAAATCGATTGCTTCAAATCCCAATGAGCCTAAATGAATAATCAAATCCTAAAAATAGTTAGAATCTTGCAACAAATGCCCATAGGTTCGGCCCTTGTCCGCAAGAAAATGACATAGAAAAGAGAGAAAATGAAGGAAAAATGGTTATGAACACTTACCCTTTTTATCCAAAATCGATTGAAGAAACCAAAGAGAGTCTACCCTTGAATAATCGGCCAAACTAAAACTAAAAGGAAGTAGAAGATTCGACTATTTGCTTATGAGAGAAGAAAACAATTGATTTGAGTCTAATAGGATATGAAATACGAAAGTAGAAGAGAAGAAAAAGAGAGAGAATTCGATTTTTAGCAACAATGGAAGAAAGAAAAATGAGTTTGGAGAAGAGAGAGAGATTCGGCCAAAAAGGAAGAAAAAGAATAAGAGAGAAAATGGGGTTGAGAGATTCGGCCAACTCCTTGTTTGCCAAAAAGAAAAGTGCACAAATTGACAAAATGAACTTTTGGTTTCAA
The DNA here is from genome assembly GCA_025698515.1 of Gossypium sturtianum. NCBI lineage: Eukaryota > Viridiplantae > Streptophyta > Magnoliopsida > Malvales > Malvaceae > Gossypium > Gossypium sturtianum. The sequence continues at coordinate 66,199,188 of CM046953.1, forward strand.
AAGCAAAGATGAAAGAAAGGAAATAGCATTTTTGGTTCAACAAAATGAATGCTAAAACAAAAGCAAAATTTGCACAAATTGCACAATATACATTCGGCCAAGGTGGAAGTTTTTGGAGAGGAAAAACAAAAATGTAAAAAGATGCACAAAAGAAAAATTGGCCAACTATTCCCCCAAGCTACCTATCAAAATTCGCCACCCCTAGCCTTACATGCCATCCACATACATGCTCTAAAGGCCTAGGAATACTTTCCAAAACATCCTCCTAAAACCAAGCCTTATGTCTCCCCAACCTTCCATAACTTTAAGATTCTTATCCCCAATTTCATTCTTTCCTTAAACCAACATTCAACTTACCAAAAGATGAAAGTCCAACCTATCATAAACATAGGTTGACCGTCCATAATTGCTATGTAGAAAAAAATAAAATCCTCAAAATGCTTTCCATGCTACTCGAACCACTAACATCAAGCAACCCTTCAAGCATCCTAACCACTTTGCCACTAACTCCTCTTGTGCTTTAATTAACACTTAAATTAACTTAAGTGCTAAGCTCACTTAATCCACTTCATTAAATAAACCATACTAAAAATTATTCTATCTTCCTAAATAGAATCAAGCCTTCACAAGACTATGCTAACACACAAAAATTCATACCCGAGCCAACACAAATAATACTCAAATTTTGGGATGTTACACATTTTATAACACCTAACTCACAACACAGACATAAAAGTGATCTCCTCAGGATCACCAACCTGTTAACTCTTTTTTTTTTCTCAATTTGCATCAACTCAAAAGTAATAGAATTTTCAATTAATAGTTCTTTTTATAGCTTTCAACTCAACCATCATGGTTTGAACATTTCAATGAGTATACCTCTGTATCATGCTCCTTACTCATGAACACACAAAAATTTTATTCTCTTTACTGATTCATGCGTGAATATACACAGAACTTGAATCATATGTCAATACATTAATCTACTCCTTTCTCCACACAGAGAACATTTTCTAGCACACTCTCATCTGAGTTCCTCTTTCTATGCTAGATTAAAAATCTTTACTATCGTCATTCCTCACGATAGCAGGGATATCTCAATCGATTTCATTAACTCTATTCGACTTACTCGAAGGCTCATCATACAATGTGAAACTTGTGATTTCACTTCTTATACTAGAATCATCACGCACTTCTTCCTCAAAACACCGTGCATGGGTTACAAGGATATAAAGGAATGTCGATTTCAATTACTAAATCGACTTTCGTTTGTCCGATTTCTACTATCGCCTAACATTCTCGCACTATCTCAATTTATGAGATAAACAACTACATCGCCCTAAAAGGCAAAAGTTATTAACACGTAATACTTAAAGAGGTCATTATGATCCCTACAACTATGGTTATCATAATTGAACCCTCTCACAGTTCAACATTGTTTCTTTAACCATTTCGTCCTCAAACTCTTTAACAATTCCTTTCATTAATGAACATCAATTTAAGAAGATCTCGATAAACATACACCTCAGGCTTCCTACTCACTTGAGTCAATAGCCTAGGCTAACTTTCACTTTGTTTATAACATTGTATAATCACTATAATCGTTAAAACATTCAGATATACTTTCTTACAATTGTCTTTGTTAAGCACATACCGTGCCACACATCGTACTCATTTCTTCATGACTCGTTCACAAATGCCTATATTTACCCATTCACATGGCTTTAGTATAATTTTCATTTCTACCTCTAGACTCATCTATGTGTCCCTTTGATCACTAGGGATAATCAAAGACGCATATTCATCATCATTCATGTAGGTGCGAAACCAATTCTACATCCCCGAGGTGGTCTTATATGGAGTCACCTCTAAATGTCAATGCCATAACCCAGTTAAGGTCTTATATAGACTTTCGCATCAAGTATCGATGCCATATTCCAAATATGGTCTTATACGATTCTCATATCCATTTTCGAAGCCATATTCTAGATATGGTCTTATACAGAATCATAACTTGGTGCCGGGGCCATGCCTCGAACATGGTCTTACCCGGGACCTTATCTATTTCATATATCAATGATAGCCTTTTCATTATAGTCCCCCAGGACTTCAACCTCATGTTCAATAACAAATACTCTATCTAGTAGAGTATCATGCATCAATGTGATGTAAAGCATTCTCAAATGCTAATATAAATACTGCATTAATCACATACAAACTTACTCAATTTGACTCTCATAACATCTCATCATAATTCAACAGGGGTAAGGAGGGTGAGGTCACAGAGCCCCTTAACTTGACTCTTGTGGCTACATACATATGTCTTAATATTCATCATAGTCACATAACTCATCTCGAGTGAGTTTTTTACATTTATCACACTACAATTGTTTCTATTCCTTATACTTTTGAATAGTGAATTCAATTACTCAAGTTCCACATTACTATCTACTTGAGTATTCAACATTTAACTCTACTTTCTCTTACCATCACTTATCAATTAAAGAATGCCTTACGGGTTTGAGTACGTTGTTTACCTGATTGCCATAGTCCAACTATGGTCTTACTCACATCACAACATCATCGCCCAGCTATTTCTTTACATAACGTCACGATGCCATAGCCTCGCTATGGTCTTACAGTAGCTCTCGTATTGTCACCAATGCCATGTCCCAGACATGGTCTTATGTGGGATCACATGTGTCGCCATGGTCTAACCATGATCTTATTCATTATTTTATCATTGAACGACCGTACCCATCCCTGCATTCTACTTTGTCAAACTTCCCAGATTAACTCTCACACCATAATACTCGCAGTTTCATACAGGGTTACGAAATAAAAAATTATACAATTATCTACTTTAATAGTCACACATGAGATTCAACTATGTGGACATATTGATCACACATCATACATACAATTGTACGTACACGTATACCCCATTCTCTGGGTAAATTTACTCACTATATGCACCTAACTCAATAGGTTGAGTATATAACACCTTATGCACATCCAGCCAATACAGATAAGCTTACCACTTTATAACTCTCATTTTATACATTTTCACACACACATCATATACTTCTACTCATACCTCTTTGAATCTCATCCATACAGAAGAGCATTTTAATTTCCCCATTTTCACTTATACCATTATTGGATTTAGCTCGGTTGGAAACCAACCTTGTCTTAACAAAACAATTTCATTAGAGCCGGGAGATATCACACTATTACAGTCCACTTATGGCATGTATAGCTAGACTCTTACTCAAGCTAGGTTAGTCCGAGAACCGACTAAACCATGCTCTGATACCACTAAATGTAACACCCCTTACCCGGGTTCTGCGCCGAAATCGGGCCCGAGGCGTTACCGTACTAAAACCTCATGATCGCCACTTAGGCTCATCATGACTACTCACTTAAGTCACCTTTACAACTTCATTCTCAACTTACGAGGCCTCACTTTTACTCACGAAGACTCTCGAGACTATACCGAAACTTTTTCCATTCTTAAATTTTTTCTCTTTTATTCAGGGCTCACACGCCCTTGTAAAATGTGACACGCCCGTGTAACCTTAAACACGCCCATGTCTCCCAACAGTGGGAAGCTACTGACTTGATCCACACGGCCTTGACACGCACGTGTCTTCCAACCGTGGGGAGCTACTGACTTGATCCACACGGCCTGAGCACAAGTCCATGCTCAAACCGTGTGTCTTACACGGCTCATGTGCACGGCAGTGGGATTTATTCGTGGCCTATTCTAACAAATAATAATAAGGTGCAGGGTACACACGATTTAGACACATGCCCGTGTGTCTAACCGTGTGGGCACTTAGAGGCTATCTACCAAGCCTTTTTCTACTCTCAATTTTACACATTCATATACTAAATCAATGGAACTCAAATCATCAACTAAGACAAATTAATTTATACATTTGATTCATGAAAATAAAGTTTTCCTCCCATACAAATATAACAACTTAAGCCATCATCAATGGCTATACACATTTAAACTATAAACCCTCTTAGGCCAACACAATTAGGCATATTAACAGCAACTTAATCGACCTTAAATTCTAGCCCTATACATGCCATGACTCTTAAGGACTCGATACCTGATACCAAGTGTCTGTTCGATAGTGTGAAAACATCTCCGGTGATCTCCAACCCGAGCTAGCTAAATTAACCTATAAGAGATGAGAAAGGAAGAGGAGTAAGCAATAATGCTTAGTAAGTTCATCTGCATACAACTACTAAACCTTAATATTCAATGAATATGCATGACTGCAAGTTATTACAATGAGCTTTTCTCATGAACTCGTGGTTACTTACTCAATCTTCCTTAAAGCTTACTCATTCTACCTCTTACCATATTCTTACCATGCCACAAGCCGAATGCTCGTTTAATTAGCATACACTCCTGTACTAATCATCACAAGATCATATAAAACAACACATCAAGCATTTTCAATAATTCATCCACACAGCTACTTTACTCAGTATTGCAACCACACAGTCAATTCACATAGCTAATTCACACATAGTTAATGCTAAATCACTTTGCTTATCCACACAGCCAATATCTCGGTGGTTTCGCACTTAGCTTACCACAATCGATTATAGGGTGGTATCGCACACAGCCCACCAATCATTTATACCCCTGGTGATTTCGCACTTAGCTCACCAATCATTTATAAGCGATGGTATCGCACACAGCCCATCAATTAATAATATATCAGGTGGTAACGCACACAGCCCACCGATAATAATATGGTTGATGGTATTGCACATAGCCCATCAATTAATAATATATCGGGTGGTAACGTACACAGCCCACCGATAATAATATGGTTGATGGTATCGCACACAGCCCATCACTAACCATTAATATGGTGATATCGCACATAGCTCATCATTATCATACATTCATGAATAGTCATCCACATGTAACTCTTTATTTCAAATGTTCATCCAAGAACATCCTCACACTACTATTCTTACTTAACTTTTCCACAATATTTATTCGCATTCACACAATACAACAATAAATCTAACTCATGCAACTAAGGTGCATTAATTACACTCATCCCACTAGGGTTTATCATACATTGAATTCATAACAATTTAATCGTAACACATACTTGCTCTTCTCATGATACAACCACATACATTTAAGATGTCCATTGAATTACTCAAATTGTTAAATAACTCTCTTGAGTCTCATGCACATAGTTCTCATTAACATCATACCCCCAACAGGGTCTTACATACATTAACATATCGATGCCATGTCCCTAACATGGTCTTATACGAACTCTTACATCGAGGCCATATTCCAATATGGTCTTACTCGAGACTTTAACCACCATCCTATCATGCTATACACCTTTCCCATTATACTAATTTCAATTCCATTGACATCTCATCAAGAGATATTCCATACATTCATATAGTGAACATACATTCCATACAACATTGGAATACTTGCATTAACTCATAAATAATTGCAATAATTGCACGTGAACTTACCTCGATGATGAAAAGGGCCGAAAAGAGACCTTTTTGCCCACATTTCTCTTTTCACCCGTTCTAGGTCCGAAATTCATTTTCTTTGATCTAGAGCAATGAAATTCAGTGATTTAATCACTTATAAATCATAATTCACCATAAAATACACTTTAGGTAAAAATGACTATTTTGCCCCTACACTTTGGCAAAATTACGATTTTGCCCCTACATTTTGGCAAAATTACGATTTTGCCCCTAGGCTCGTAAATAAATTTTTATCACATTTTCTTATTAAACAAGCCTAGCTGAACAATTAATCCTCTTACAACTATCCATAATTCCAACTATTTCATGCCTTAATGAATAATTTACAACTTTTGCATTTTAGCCCAAATTAGGTGTTTTCATAATAACACCTTTCACAAAAGTTGTTTATCATCATCCTATCATTCATTTTCTTCCATAAAAACTCATCAAATAGCATAAACTCTCTAATGGCAAGTCCCTAGACTCTCAACCATATTGCAAAATAGTCCCCTCATTAGCTAGCTTAAGCTTTGGGGACTCCAAAAGTACAATTTTTTATCAAGAAAAGTCATCAAAAGCACTTACTAGAGTGGAATCAAGCTTGCTGAAATTTTGAGCTTTCAAACACCCCTCCATGGCTGATATTTTCGGTGGAGAAGAGAAGAAAAATAAAAAGATGATAGCTTTTTGCCTATTTCATCTTATTTTATTCATTTATTCAACAAAAGTCACCAACTCTTGTCAAACTTTTAATTTCTTGTCCCCTTGACCGTTCATCTCTCTTAGGTAGGTGAAATTTCACTTTAAAGACCTCCAATTTACACTTCATGGCTATTTGGTACCTTTAGCCTATAGAATGGAACTTTCGCACTTTATGCGATTTAGTCATTTTTCACAATTTAGCTAGAAATTGCTAAAATTAAGGCACCAAAATTTTCATGCATCCTTAAAAACATGTTATAACTCATAAAATAACATGAAAATAATTTTCTCTAAACTCAAATTAGTGATTCCGAGATCACTGTTCTGATCAGGCCCTAAATCGGGCTGTTACACGATACCATACCGGAAGTCCGAGAACATAACTCACAAGAAGATAATGAGATCTTGATAATTCCTCAGAGAAAGTCAGAAGAGAAACACTTCTTATCAACTCTGGACTTCCATCATAACTGAGATAATATATTTCCCGCATATACAAGACAAAACAATGATTAGTAGAAACTCAAGAATAGTCTCACATAAATTTTTTACAGCTCAAATATCGTTTCTCTGACTAATTCCGTCATCATAAACCACGTATTATTTTCCCTCCACTAATGAACATCAAATCAGGAAGATTTCGGTAAATACATACTTTAGACTTCATACTAATTTGAGTCAAATTGTAACACCCCAAACCCGACCCAAACACCACGACCGGATCTGGCATGTCACTAGGAAAAAGGGTTTGAAAGGTTTTCATAAATTCTGGAAAATTTCTTTAAATAAAAGAAGAATCAAATTTAATGGCGTACTTTAAAAACCCATTAATAAGTTAATAAATAAAAAAAATGTTTAACTAGCCTAGTGATTAAGTGATGTTTTTAAAAAAAAAACAAAACAAAAAAAAACTTAACTATCTTTCGATTTATGAATTCTTCAAAAAAAATCTTTAATTTCATCAAACGGGTTTGCAAGGAAAACTTTTGACTATTTTGTTTGATAAAACATTTTACGACTAGTTCATAATTAAGGAATAACAAAACCAACTTAAAAATCCAAAAATTTACCAAATCTGAAGTGGCCTTATTACATATTAAAAATATCCCAAAAGCGAATAGCGATTAATAATTCAAAATAAAGTTTAATAAAAGAACCCTTGTATAGCCACCTCGAGTCCAATCCAACCCAGTCCAACGAATCATGAGCTACCTGCAATTGTTAAGAAACAGAGTGAGTCACCAGACTCAGTGTGCAATTAATTCACAAAATTCCATAAGTGGGCTTGAGCCCCAAACCATCATCGGATTCACACATCATGCACGAGTAATCAACATGATAGCCCAGCCCAACCTAGTATTCCAACCTCTACACACCGCTCCGTATGTCCATCCTCATACACACCTGTGGGGATTTCTACAATCAACCCTCCATCCGCTACACACCTCTTTGGCAGTCATACTGACAGACGCACTGCTCAAAGTCCACATAAGTGGTCTAGCCACTGATTCCACACGTGATTAAATCACCAAATCCACAATGAGGCACCACGCCATCTGTAACATCCTGAATTTTTTGGCCTATGCGTTTAATGGGTGGATATGTTTAATGTGTTAATTTAAGTGTTAGGGGTCCGAATTGGGCTCAGGCTTAGGTAGAGGCCTTGATTAAAATTATCTGTTTGGGCATTATAGGGTTTAAAAGGTAGTATCTATGTTTAAAATATGTGGATAATAAGCAGATAAAGGCTATTATTTAGGAATTTATTTTATGTAGATAATAAACAGATAAAGGCTAAAATTTAGGGATTTTAATGATTAAAATATGTGGATAATATGCTGATAAAGGAGGGAGGAGTTAGAGATAATCAAGTCTCTTTTAGATGAGCTAGTAGATTAAGATAAAGGAGAAAAGATAGGACTTATCTTCAAGGTTAGGTAAGTGCTGAAATTTCTATAAATAGAGGGAATATCTCTTCAATTTTGGCATTGGGTTTTTCTCTCATTCTTTTCTCTTCTTCTCTGAGTAAAAGCCGAAAACTCCTAAAGTTCCATCTTCTTCTTCATTCTCTGCAAAAGCCAAAATTTCTAAGCCTATTCCCTCATCTTCACTTTGATTCAAAAGCCGAAACTCTTTCCATTCTATTTCTTCCTAGCCGAAATCTTCAAGTCTCTTCCTTGTTTTCTTTTCTTCTTCTCTTTTCTGTCGTGAACCGAAACTCCTCACTCAAGTATTTTAAAAGCCAAAGACACATCAGCCTTCTCTTGTTCATACTTTTTCCGAGATTTTCCTAAAAGCCGAAATCCCTAGATCTCATCTCCTGTGATTGCCGAATTACTTCTGTGGTGCCTACTTGTGCCAAAATCTGAAGGGAACTTTAGTGGAGTCAATCGCATAGATCTCTAAGTTATAGAATCGTGTTACTTTCGGGATTTCAATGTAAGGGATCTATTAGTTTTAACGTACAATTTGGGATTTATTAACCTTGGCCGAATATTGAAGGGCTAAATCTTTGTGTGTTTTTTCGGCTTTTGAGCAAGGCTTTACATTGAGGATAATAGATCCGGATAGCAAGGACATCGACTAAGAATATTGGATTTCACGATAACAGGTGTGTAATACTTCCCCACCATCTAGATCTGATTATTAATGTATGCTCATAAGTTTATATGTTGTGATAAATACCGATATCTCAGTTTAATGTTGGAAACCCAAAAAGGGTGAAGCAAATCACCAGGTCAGTGAATGTTTGACTTTATATGATAAAAGCATATTGATTTTATGACTGCATGGTTTGGGTTGATGAAAGGAAGAAGTTATACGTTATATGTGTAGCGGTTTATACCGTGATCTGTTATATGTTGTAGCGGCTAATGCCGTGATCTCATTATAAGGGCTTCGACCATAATATGTTGATGAGCAGCATGATCGCCATCTTGGCGTGTAGCGGTGTGGGTTGATTGTAGAAATCCCCAATGGTGTGAATGGCTGGTACGGGGGCGTGTAGCGGATGGAAACCTAGGCAAATGGGTTGGGCCTTGCATATTATTTGTTATTTTTTTATTAATCTGTTTTATGGGCCTAAGGCCAAAATCTAGTGGTGCATGAGGGTTGCACATCGAGTCTCGCGACTCACCCTTTTAACTAACATTTGGTGATACCTAGTGCTTGGACCGGCCGTGAGGTACGCAAGGTGGCCATGCAGAAGAATATGTGGATTTAGCAAAAAGACTCAAGTCATTATTTTATATTTTTATTTGGTGGATTTTAAAATTTCGTTGTAATAAGGCCATAGGCCACTAGTGTATATTTTGTTTTACTTTTGGGCTTTAATTACTTTTAGTTATTTAATTTTTTTATATTACTAATAAAACTAAGGCATGTAATTAAGTTTGGTTTTATTTTACAAAGGCATATTCTATATGAAATATATATGGGCTTTTCGGAAAAATACGACATGTTCTTCCAAAATTTTCTTAGTGACATACCAGATCCAGTCGTACCAATTGGGCCGGTTTGGGGTGTTACAAATTGGTATCAGAGCCAGGTTCAAAACTCAGCTCTGGGGGTTTTTTTGGGCTCAAAATGTTTTCTAAAGATGGGTTTTCGAAACATGCATATTTATACAGGTCTGTTAGCTCAGCATGGCACCTACGTCTCCGGCCCAAGTCCGCCATGTAAGTACTCTGAACCATTGTATGATCTTTGTATATGTGGGCTTAATGGGCCTAGTGGGACGTAGATTAGTTAGAATTAGAACTTGATGGACTCTAGGCTTAGTTCAAACCACTTCTTAAAATGTCAAAAAATTTAATTTCACTAAACAAACCCGTTAACGAGCCGCAAGACTAGGGTGTGGTAACCGTCATACGCATGTCAGGAAGGATCGGGAAGAGCACGGTATTTAAGCGATCCTAGTGACTCACCTCCTCTTTCTTTGGAATCCTACCAGTGCGTAGTGACTTATTCACCCTAGCTACGAGGACTTGTTGACGGGCCAAAATCTATAACTAAAACCCGAAAGGGACCAGCCACGCTAGTTTGAAAAAAATTACCAAATTACCCCTGATTTGCAAATATACCCCGATTTACATAGTCAACGAAATTTTTTCGTAAAAAAAACAACACAACACATGACAACAAACAGAAATCCACAACCACCTGAACACTACTATTTTCTTTTGAAATCAAATCCTTCAAGATACCCCTGTTTATTTTAAAAATAAAAAAAAATATTTTGAAAATATTCCTGATTTGTAAAAATTACTAAATTGCCCCTAATGTGTAAAATAACCAAAGTACCCTTGATTGCAAAATTACTAAAATACCCTTATATTGGAAAATTACTAAAATACCCTTATATTGTAAAATTACTAAATTACCCTTATATTGTAAGATTACTAAAATACCCCTGTTTGTAAAATTACCAAGATACCCCTAATTTTCCAAAAATACCCTCAGAGGATAAAATTACGAAAAATACCCATGGGTAGTGGAATAACGAAAATACCCCTATGTGTTGAATGTGGGTGCATGGATGTTGTCTGTATGTTGATGGTTGAATGTATGTAGTTCTTAGAACTAGGAAAGGTGAACTTGAGACTGAATTGCGAATTCAAAAGAACTAGTCTTAAAACTACTAATCATAAGACTGTTCGTGGATAATCAGTGGAAGAAAACCAATAATTCATAAAATTTTTAATCAGATAAACGCGAACCGATAGCATGAGTACAAGGGGACGAGGACGCTTTAGATGCGAATACCAGTGTGTACCCTAACATAGTATACTAAGTGTTTATTTTGACTTTAGAATTAGAGTGCACAGTGAAAGCATAGTGGTGAGACTTAGGTAGTACGATTAATAGTTAGTTGGAAATTTCGAGGACGAAATTTCTTTAAGGGGGTAGAACTGTAACATCCTGAATTTTTGGGCCTATACGTTTAATGGGTGGATATGTTTAATATGTTAATTTAAGTGTTAGGGGTCCAAATTGGGCTCAGGCTTAGGTAGAGGCCTTGATTAAAATTATCTGTTTGGGCATTATAGGGTTTAAAAGGTAGTATCTATGTTTAAAATATGTGGATAATAAGCAGGATAAAGGCTATTATTTAGGAATTTATTTTATGTAGATAATAAGTAAATAAAGGCTAAAATTTAGGGATTTTAATGATTAAAATATGTGGATAATATGCTGATAAAGGAGGGAGGAGTTAGAGATAATCAAGTCTCTTTTAGATGAGCTAGTAGATTAAGATAAAGGAGAAAAGATAGGACTTATCTGCAAGGTTAGGTAAGTCTTAGAAATTTCTATAAATAGGGGAATATCTCTTCAATTTCGGCATTTGGGTTTTCTCTCATTCTTTTCTCTTCTTCTCCGAGTAAAAGCCGAAAACTCCTAAAGTTCCATCTTCTTCTTCATTCTCTGCAAAAGCCAGAAATTTCTAAGCCTATTCCTCATCTTCACTTTGATTCAAAATCCAAACTCTTTCCATTCTTTTTCTTCCTAGCATAAACCTTCAAGTCTCTTCCTTATTTTCTTTTCTTCTTCTCTTTTCTGTCAAAAACTGAAACTCCTTACTCAAGTATTTTAAAAGCCAAAGACACATCAGCCTTCTCTTGTTCATACTTTTTCCGAGATTTTCCTAAAAGCCGAAATCCCTAGATCTCATCTCCTGTGATTGCCGAATTATTCGTGGTGCCTACTTGTGTGCGAAATCAAGGGAACTTTAGTGGAGTTAATCGCATAGATCTCTAAGTTATAGAATCGTGTTACTTTCGGGATTTCAAGGTAAGGGATCTATTAGTTTTAACGTGTAATTTGGGATTTATTAACCTTGGCCGAATATTGAAGTGCTAAATCTTTGTGTGTTTTTTTGGCTTTTGAGCAAGGCTTTACATTGAGGATAATAGATCCGGATAGCAAGGACATCGACTAAGAATATTGGATTTCGCGATAATGGTGTGTAATACTTCCCACCATCTAGATCTCGATTATTAATGTATGCTCATAAGTTTATATGTTGTGATAAATACCGATATCTCGGTTTAATGTTGGAAACCCAAAAAGGGTGTAACAACCCAAACCCAGCCCAAACATTACGACCGAATTTGGTTTGTTACGGAGAAAACTTTTTGAAGCCATTTTAGAACCAATTTAGGTTTTGCTGAAAACTCCTCGTTTTTGGTTATCTTGCCGAAACCATACTTAGATTTAATTTGGAAATTTAATTGAGTCAGGTTATTATACAAATTTCGAATGTGCCCGATGGCACGATAAAACATTTTCGTGTTAATTTAAGAAAACATGTGATTTTAATGCAGTTTTAATAATATAGCTTAAATCAAAGTATCCAACATATAAGAAATAACAAAAAGTAAAGTTTATGGAGGCCTTATTACAACCAAAATAAAAATAAACCAATAATAAAATAGAATAGCTAAGTTTAAAGTTCAATTTATGCAAGTCCACTTGCATGGCCACCTCGAGTCCATGGCTCCTCAACCACCATCTACGAGTCACTGAAAAATGTTAAAGGAGAAGGTGAGTCACCAAGACTCGATATGTAACCCTTCCCCGTATTTAAACAATTTCATACACGACATATAATCAATCATCATGTACTAAGTCATGCACCGACCTAGCCAACCAAACGCCTTTGTCTACCCCATGTGGTACCAAACCACTTTGGTGACCATAGTCACAATGTGTTACCAAAACACCGGTGGTGCCAAACCACTGGTGACATATAGTCACGATGTGTTACCAAAACACCGGTGTCCGTAGACACAAATCGGGTGATGGGGCCAACCCATCGTGTGATACCAAATCAGCGGCGAGCGATCCCATATCTCAAGTGGGGCCAACCCACGGTGGTGTTAACCACAGGACGAGTCGCTATGAGGTACCAAACCTCTGGAGGTACCAAACCTCGGTGACATATAGTCACGGTGTGTTACCAAAACACTGGTGCTCGTCAAAGACGAAATATCACCGCCCTCCACTCATTTAACCCACGGTAGATAAGCATGATTATCAACAGATCTCATGCATTTATCACATGTATCAATAAGCCATGCTTCCCAAAAGCATCAATAACACATTCATATTAATGTACTTACGAACCACCACTCATACCGTTATGGCATTAATCCGATGCTACACAAATCAGAGTTAGCATACAAGACACTCAGCACATTTAAATGATTATACGTGTGTATGTACACACCTGCTGTCGATGAAAGTCCTAAATCCTGAGGAGAGAAGTCGGCCTCCCAAGATCCACTTGTTCCTATATTCGGCCAACTGTCAATGTTAGTATCCAAAGGCCTATTCGCCAAACCCAAAATTTAAGAGGGTTCTCCTATGGATCCCAAAACCTTACCTTTAACTCTTTGCTACTATCCACAGCACTCGATTCACAGATCTGCTTTACCAAATAATCGATTAATGAACATTACTCATAACCAAAGCTTTTTGGCTTTTGAAACCCAACATAGACCTTACCCAAACTTACCAAAATCGAATGTTAGAGATTAGGGGCTTGGGTCGCTTGCTTCACGATCTTGGGGTACCTAGAAGAGATCGATTACTAAAACATTTAGAAGTCTTGCTAGCCACTGCCGAAATCGGCACTTACCCCTAAATAAGAGTCGACAAAGAATAGTGAAGGAACCCATGAAGTTTTTGGCACAACTTACCTTCACCAAAACGATTGACCACGAAAATCCAAAGAGATCTATATCGCTTCTACTATTCGGCCAAGATGCTACCAAAAAGAAAAAGAGAAATTAGGCACTTCAATATGGGGGTATCGGTTTTATGAAGGAAATTAATGGCAAGAGAGGGTGATAAGAGTTTTGGCTAAAGGAGTGGATGTTCGGCCAGCAAAGAAAATAAAAGAAAGGAGGGATTGAAGATGGGGATTCGGCAAAGAGAAGTAGAGAGTGTTTCTGCCAAGGTTTTAAGAGAATGGAGAAAAATAACAGAAAACAAAGAAGGAAAGGTTGGGGATTTGGCTCAAATGAAAGAAAAGAACAACAAGGTGGTAGGTTGGGGCTTTTATAGGCATTCGCAGCACCCCTAGTGGCCTTGCCAGTCCACTTCTCCATGAAGTGTTTAAATTTCTGCAAACACTTACAACCTCTCCTCACACTCATTTAAATTAATTCAAATTAATTTGAATTAATTCCCCCTTTAATCAAATAATAATCCAACCAATATCCTCTTTATCTAAATAAAAATTAAGAGTTTAAAGAGAGAAAGTCTCTCCTCCCTATTGCCGCCCCTTTGCCGCCCTTTGCAAAATAAAAGAAAAACCACCCATTGCCCATAGGTCTCGAACATGGGACCTGTTAGAACCCATGCACCAAGTAACGCGCCTGTGCCACTTGGGCCAGCGTTGTTTTGTGATACAAACGCGCCATAATTTCTTTTAGGCCTTCCTCCTTAGTTCCATTCTAACGCTAAAACAGAAAAGATAAAATCCCCACCGCCGCTGCCGGTTCGAACGCAGGACCTACTCTGCAGCCCTCTCTTCCAGCGCCCTTGCCAACTCTTCCAGCCCGCCTTTCATGCCAATTTACCCCACCATTTATTTATAAGACCTCCCCTGTGCCGTTTACCCAAAAATTAAAAATGCCAAACGCTGCTCCAAAGCGGGCTCGAACATGCGCCCAACAACCTCCAAGCAGCGCTCCACGCCACTTTGCCGATCCTTTCTTGTGTTTTAAACCCCAATTTATTTTTTAAGGCCTTCCCGCCCATTTTCCCCTTTATACCCTAAAAATCAAAAATTTTCCAAAGCCTTTCCCTTTCATCCAAGCATTCTTAGAACCTCTAAAACTCATCCAACCACTCCCAAAAACCTACTAACACTTGATTTATACCCAATATGCATGACCCCTAAAACTGTGGTGTTACAATTCTACCCCTCTTAAAAATAATTTCGTCCTCGAAATTACTTATTATCGCTCAATCGTGCATCCTTAACTCGTCATCTCACGTTATCGCTGCGCAAGACTCGATCTTAAAGAACTATCATACTTTCTACACATTCCCTACGCTCATAATCCAGGTTCCATACTCTTTACTAGCAATCATAAGAATGAACTAACGTAACCATAACCAAGACAATTGAGGGTATTCCCAAAATTAAGAAACTTACCCGTTGTCATGTCCGCACATCTTCCTCCTCACGATACCCAACCGCATAAACCAACCTTGGTTGCCTCGCCTCTGCACCTTCAAAGACACCTCGGCCACGCCTGTTACCATTTGCATTACCTCTAGCCGCACCTTGACCCCTCTGTGGTGGTCCTTCATTTCTAACTGCAGACGGTTCGACCCTCGGTTGGTTCCTAGCTAGCTTTCGAGGACAATCCCTTACACGGTGATCGAATGACCCACATTCAAAGCACCCTTTACTTCCGACCAAACATTCTCTGAATGGGGTTTCCGCATCTAACACACTCGAGGTGGCCACTGAAAGCGAGCTTTGTGGTTCTTTTCGATTCCCCAAATCTAGCCCTCTTTTCCACATTATCTTTGCCCGATCCAGCGATCCAAAGCCTCTCTTCGGTTGTTCCTATCATGCTTCGTCTTACGGTCTCCTTGATCCCTTCGGCTACCTTAGCCTTTTCCACTAGAGATGAAAACTCACGAACTCTTTGTGGGGCAATCGGCAACCTCAAATCATCTCTAAGCCCGTCCTCAAAGCGGACACAGCAAATACCATGTTCGTGGTAGCCACAATGCCTCGAGCATATCTACTCAAACCTTAAGAATTCCGCCTCATATTCGACAATCGACTTAGTTCCTTGCACTAATCCCGAGAAAAGCCTTTCTCTGCGCGTCGGTGTAGTAGCTGGTGCCCACATACTCTTTCCGATAGGTGGTTCGAAATACTCCCAAGTCAAATCATCTGCTTTGTAGCCCCATCTCGAACCGTAAGCCACCACCGACACGCTTCATCCTTTAGAAGCGACACCGCTTCTTTCAGCCTTTTCTTCCTCGGTCGGTCCAAGGTCATCCATGATTCTTCGGATTGACTCTAGCGATGATTCCACAGACTGGGTGCCACTCCGACACACCTCGAATACCTCCGCTCCATTAGATCGGAGTCGCCGGGGACGATTTCCGAGCTCCCACATTTCCACCGCCCCACCACCATCTCCAAGACTCGCAACACGACTTGCGATGACACCGCCCACCACCGGCCCGATCCCGCTCCTCGCCTCTAAAAAAGTAGGAGGTGGTGGTGGCAAGTGGTACCTCATTTTGAGAACCTTGTCCCGACTGACGGTTCGCACATCGTCATCCCACCCCTACCACGCCCACGGCGCCCACGTCCTCTAGAACTCATTCTATCTATCATGCGCTTTTAATCTGATTAAGAAAAATTTTATGCATTAGCGTTTGTTTCACTTGATTAGTCGCGAAGGAATTTTATGAAAGAATTTTAATTAGAGATTCTTTCGAGCAAACAAGGTTTCAGTTCTTCTTTCCTAGTTCACACAAAAAGTTCATGCATCCATTCCTTAATACTTTCCATACCTATTCGCTCATCGGACATTTTTGCCCATTTCTATCCCAGGGGTATTTTCGTCTTTTTCCTACAGGGGTATTTTCGTAATTTTCCAGAACCAAGATATTTTATGAACCGAGGGCATTTTAGTAATTTTACCCCCTAAGGGCATTTCTGTAATTTTCCACCATCAAGTTTTTCGGGAAATAACGTTGTAAAAATAATGTTCTTGGATTTGAAAAAAAGTTATTGGACAAGTTTTGAAAACATTAGGGTTTGTTGTTTCATTCTTTTTCGAAAACATGGCTAATTCCCTTTTCGGGTTTTAATCATTGTGTTTAGCCTATGACCGAGCCCTCCTGGTCAGGGTGAACCAAAGCTACGCACTGAGCAGTGAATTCAAGTGAAGAGGAGGTGGGTCACGCGGACCGCTTAAATACCAAGCTCCCACCGAACCTTTCTAGACATGCGCATGCAGGTTGCCACACCACCGAGCCCTACGAGTTAGGGTGAAGGAAGCTACGCACAGGCAGGATACTGCGAAGAGGAGGTGAGTCACGAGGACCGCTTAAATACCTGTGCTCTTCCGGATCCAATCCTAGACATGCGCACAGGGTTACCACACCTAGCTCATTGACTAAGTCATAGGTTGGTTTAGTTCCTTAAGTCTTATGTCCTGTTTGTGTGTTTGAGTAGTCTAAACCTAGGGTCCAAGTCCTATAAGTCTATCTACGTTCCATGCTTCCTACCCTTCTACAGTATATAATTCACCAAGAGGTTTAGATGTACTTACATGGGCGGATTGGTGCCGGAGACTCGGGCCATGCTGCTTAAAAACCCAAAAACAATTCAGAAGGCCTACTAAAACATTTTTGGGCCTTGGGCCCCCACAGCCGAGCTTTGAACTGGGCTCTGATACCAATTTTGTAACAACCCGAACCCGGCCCAAACATTACGACCGAATTTGGTTTGTTACGGAGAAAACTTTTTGAAGCCATTTTAGAACCAATTTAGGTTTTCTTTGAAAACTCCTCGTTTTTGGTTATCTTAGAAACCATACTTAGATTTAATTTGGAAATTTAATTGAGTCAGGTTATTATACAAATTTCGAATGTGCCCGATGGCACGATAAAACATTTTCGTGTTAATTTAAGAAAACATGTGATTTTAATGCAGTTTTAATAATATAGCTTAAATCAAAGTATCCAACATATAAGAAATAACAAAAAGTAAAGTTTATGGAGGCCTTATTACAACCAAAATAAAAATAAACCAATAATAAAATAGAATAGCTAAGTTTAAAGTTCAATTTATGCAAGTCCTTTGCATGGCCACCTCGAGTCCAATGGCTCCTCAACCGCCATCTACGAGTCACTGAAAAATGTTAAAGGAGAAGGCGAGTCACCAAGACTCGATGATGTAACCCTTCCCCGTATTTAAACAATTTCATACAAAGCATATAATCAATCATCATGTACTAAGTCATGCACCCGACCTAGCCAACCAAACGCCTTTGTCTACCCCATGTGGTACCAAACCACTTTGGTGACCGTAGTCACAATGTGTTACCAAAACACCTGGTGGTGCCAAACCACTTTGGTGACATATAGTCACGATGTGTTACCAAAACACCGGTGTCCGTAGACACAAATCGGGTGATGGGGCCAACCCATCGTGTGATACCAAATCACCGCGCAGACGATCCCATATCTCAAGTGGGGCCAACCCACGGTGGTGTTAACCACGAGGGACGAGTCGCTATGAGGTACCAAACCCTGCGGAGGTACCAAACCTCTGGTGACATATAGTCACGGTGTGTTACCAAAACACGGTGCTCGTCAAGACGAAATATCACCGCCCCTCCACTCATTTAACCCACAATAGATAAACAAGTTATCAACGGATCTCATGCATTTATCACATGTATCAATAAGCCATGCTTCCCAAAAGCATCAATAACACATTCATATTACTGTGTACTTACTCGAACCACCACTCATACCGTTATGGCATTAATCCGATGCTACACAAATCGAGTTAGCATACAAAACACTCAGTACATTTAAATGATTATACGTGTGTATGTACACACCTGCTGTCGATGAAAGTCCTAAATCCTGAGGAGAGAAGTCGGCCTCCCAAGATCCACTTGTTCCTATATTCGGCCAACTGTCAATGTTAGTATCCAAAGGCCTATTCGGCCAAACCCAAAATTTAAGAGGGTTCTCCTATGGATCCCAAAACCTTACCTTTAACTCTTTGCTACTATCCACAGCACTCGATTCACAGATCTGCTTTACCAAATAATCGATTAATGAACATTACTCATAACCAAAGCTTTTTGGCTTTTGAAACCCAACATAGACCTTACCCAAACTTACCAAAATCGAATGTTAGAGATTAGGGGCTTGGGTCGCTTGCTTCACGATCTTGGGGTACCTAGAAGAGATCGATTACTAAAACATTTAGAAGTCTTGCTAGCCATCTGCTAGAAATCGGCACTTACCCCTAAATAAGAGTCGACAAAGAATAGTGAAGGGAACCCATGAAGTTTCGGCACAACTTACCTTCACCAAAACGATTGACCACGAAAATCCAAAGAGATCTATATGCTTCTACTATTCGGCCAAGATGCTACAAAAAGAAAAAGAGAATTCGGTACTTCAATATGGGGGTATCGGTTTTATGAAGGAAATTAATGGCAAGAGAGGGTGATAAGAGTTTTGGCTAAAGGAGTGGATGTTCGGCCAAAGAAAGAAAATAAAAGAAAGGAGGGATTGAAGATGGGGATTCGGCAAAGAGAAGTAGAGAGTGTTTCGGCCAAGGTTTTGAGAGAATAGAGAAAAATAACAGAAAACAAAGAAGGAAAGGTTGGGGATTTCGGCTCAAATGAAAGAAAAGAACAACAAGGTGGTAGGTTGGGGCTTTTATAGGCATTCGGCACCCCCCTAGTGGCCTTGCCGTCCACTTCTCCATGAAGTGTTTAAATTTCGGCAAACACTTACAACCTCTCCTGGCCACTCATTTAAATTAATTCAAATTAATTTGAATTAATTCCCCCTTTAATCAAATAATAATCCAACCAATATCCTCTTTATCTAAATAAAAATTAAGAGTTTAAAGAGAGAAAGTCTCTCCCTCCCTATTGCCGTCCACTGCCTGCCCAGCTGCTGCAAAATAAAAGAAAAACTACCCGCTGCCCATAGGTCTCGAACATGGGACCCTGTTAGAACCCATGCGGCCAAGTAACGCCCAGGGCCACTTGGCCAGGCGTTGTTTTGTGATACAAGCGCGCCATAATTTCTTTTAGGCCTTCCCTCCTTAGTTCCCTTCTAACGCTAAAACAGAAAAAGATAAAATCCCCACTGCTGCTTCGGTTCGAACGCAGGACCTACTACCGCAGCCCTCTCTTCTAGCGCCCTTGCCAACTCTTCCAGCCCGCCTTTCATGCCAATTTACCCCACCATTTATTTATAAGACCTCCCCAGGCCGTTTACCCAAAAATTAAAAATGCCAAACGCCGCTCCAAAGGCTTTAACATGCGCCCAACAACCTCCAAGCGGCGCTCCACGCCACTTTGCGAGATCCTTTCTTGTGTTTTAAACCCCCAATTTATTTTAAGGCCTTCCGCCCATTTTCCCCTTTATACCCTAAAAATCAAAAATTTTCCAAAGCCTTTCCCTTTCATCCAAGCATTCTTAGAACCTCTAAAACTCATCCAAGCACTCCCAAAAACCTACTAACACTTGATTTATACCCAATATGCACAGCCCCTAAACCAGGGTGTTACAAAGGGTGAAGCAAATCACCAGGTCAGTGAATGTTTGACTTTATATGATAAAAGCATATTGATTTTATGACTGCATGGGTTGGGTTGATGAAAGGAGGAAGTTATACGTTATATGTGTAGTAGTTTATACCGTGATCTGTTATATGTTGTAGCGGCTAATGCCGTGATCTGTTATAAGGGCTTCAGCCATAATATGTTGATGAGCAGCATGACTGCCATCTTGGCGTGTAGCGGTGTGGGTCGATTGTAGAAATCCCCAATTGTGTGAATGGCTGGTACGGGGGCGTGTAGCGGATGGAAACCTAGGCAAATGGGTTGGGCCTTGCATATTATTTGTTATTTTTTTATTAATCTGTTTTATGGGCCTAAGGCCAAAATCTAGTGGTGCATAAGGGTTGCACACTGAGTCTCGCGACTCACCCTTTTAATTAACATTTCAGGTGATACCTAGTGCTTCGGACCGGGCCGGAGAGGTACGCAAGGTGGCCATGCAGAAGAATATGTGGATTTAGCAAAAAGACTCAAGTCATTATTTTATATTTTTATTTGGTGGATTTTAAAATTTCATTGTAATAAGGCCATGGGCCACTAGTGTATATTTTGTTTTACTTTTGGGCTTTAATTACTTTTAGTTATTTAATTTTTTTTATATTACTAATTAAACTAAGGCATGTAATTAAGTTTGGTTTTATTTTACAAAGGCATATTCTATATGAAATATATATGGACTTTTCGGAAAAATACGACATGTTCTTCCAAAATTTTCTTAGTGACATACCAGATCCGGTCGTACCAATTGGGCCAGGTTTGGGGTGTTACACCATCATTAATCGTGACAAAGTCACCAATATACACTTCCCCTTTAAATCATTTTCATCCCAATACCCCATGCACATGCAACATAGTATAAAAGATAGGTTACATGATATGAAATATATATATATATAATTCTTGGCATACACCCACAATCAAATTATCCACCAATATTAATAACACATGAACATACCATACTGACCTGGTGTTCCGGTTTACCTCAATTACCATTACCGATATTTTTGGCTTTCAAGCATAACACATACAAATAGATGAAGTTAAGGAAAATAGTGTGATAATTACACACCTGTAAACTTGAAGAACTAAACTATCGATCTCACTAATGTCCTCACTCATAGAGATCACAGCGGTCTGCTTATCCTTTTCAGAAGCTGGCCCACACCCCGGTGGCCAATCTCGAACTGCCGAGACTGCTCGCTTCTTGAATTTAGGGGTGGGAACTACGTGTCCAACCCCTTTCTTTACTTGCCTGGTACTTGATTCCATAAAAATGATCTTGATCAGAAGACCCAGTTAAATCGTTGAATAAGATAGTAGCGAAAATAATTGCTTTGAACGAATAAGTCCTTATCGAAATTGACAGCACCCAGAGGGTCTTACACTTGAACTATTAGATCATTTAAGTCCCTTGGTTGATCGAAACCGAATGATCCCTAATACCCTTCAAACGCTGGCACTACCAAGAAGAGTCAGACTGATAAGATTGAAAAGGGGAGAGTGACGGCAATCTTCTAGCAACTCAACAAATGGAATGAAGTAACCACACCAGAGAGGTTCGGCTTTAGAAGAATGGAGAACGGAAATAAAACCCAAAGAGAAGAAACAGGGATAGATTTCGTCTAGTATAGATGAGATGAGAACTGAAAGAGAAAGAAAAGATCAAAGGAAATTCGGCCAAGAGATGGAATTTGAGTGGTAAACAAATAGAAGAAAGAAGTAATGGAAGGGAGGAGATTAGGAGATTCGGCTATGGTTCATCAAATGAGAAATACGTTTGGCTAAAAAAATAAAAAGAGAGGGAGAGAGAGTTGAGGTTCGGTTCTTGAAGCAATTAAGTGAAAGTGGTAAAAATGAGAGAAGAATGATAAGGGGTTCGGCTCATAGGAGATGAAAGCAAGGCTTACACGATACTAAAAATTTAGTTAACAAGGGAGAAGATGTTTTGGCTTTAACTAAAGGAAGAATGCACCAATTGCTCCAAAATGTACCACAACAAATGCTAAATAAAACTTATTAAACCTAAAAGTTGGTATCTCAAACACTTTCGGCATCCACTTCCCATACCCAAAACCGAAAGCCTCACCCCCCTCACTACACAAAATTCGGCTAACAAACCATCTCCCTCAATCCCCCATGCCGTCCCCTTGAAACACTCCCCAATTCCCTCTCCTCCACTTATTCAAACTAGCTTGAATAATTCAAACTCCTTCAATCATTCTCCACCATCCATTTAAAATATTTGACCAGGTCTTACCTCTCTCCTCCAGAGTTTGATTCCCATCCAGCTGCCTACCTTACCTGAACCAAAAAATAATACTTCCTTGTGCTGCTAGGCAGTTTCGAACCCTCTCCCTCTCAGCTTCCCCTCTTGTGACGCCATCTCCGTGCATGCTAGGTGGCGTTTCCTTGCCACTCTTCCACTACACCTCTTGTGTCACCAAACGCAAACAAAACACCCCTAAGTCCTGTCCCCATTCAGCTTCCCTCCTAAAGTGCCCAAAAACTAAAATTATACTAAGGCTTCGTGTAACATCCTGAAAAGGGCCTATGCATTTTTGGTTTAATTGTATGAAATGACATATCTTATGTGTTATGAATATATTTTGAACACTTTTGGAAACCTGGAAATGTATGGAAATGTTAAGTTTAAAAGAGGAAAGTGAACATTTTTAGAACCTTGGAAATGTAAGGAAATGTCTTGTAAGGAAATGTCATGGAAATGTAAGGAAATGTCTTGGAAATGTAAGGAAATGTCTTGTAAGGAAATGTCTTGGAAATGTAAGGAAATGTCTTGTAAGGAAATGTCATGGAAATGTAAGGAAATGTCAAGTTTACAGAGCCGATCGAAAATTTTTGGAAACTTAGAAATGACCTAGAAATGACGAGTTTTAAGGTTTAAAAGGGAAATTAAGGCAAGGTGGCCTTAAAAGAAAAAGTTTGTGAAGTTTGACACACAACAGGGCTTGGAAAAGTGGTCTGAAGATGCCACTTAGGGCCTATGGAAATGGCACCATATGCAAGAGGAGTGGGCCTAAGTTCGAGTCACATGGGAAGCAAATAAAAGAAATTTTATTTTGCTACAAGGAGCAGAGAGGTGGACGGCACATGGCTATAAATTAGGAGCTTTTATTATTTTATAAATAGTGGATAAATAAGGGATTTATTTATCATTATTTTCAAGAGATAATTGTTGGATTAAATTCTTTTAATTTGAATAAAGAGATAAAGAGGAAAATAAGGGAGAAGTGGGTGGCCAAGTAAGGGACTTTGAGTTTAATAATTTCGGCTAAGTAAGGATAGTTGCTGAATTATCTTTTATTTTAAGTGATAATTAAAGGATAAAGTTATCAAATAGAGGAGTGGTGGCCAAGTAAGGGACTCCTTAGATGATAATTTCGGCTATAAAAGGAAGGAAGGAGGGCTACTCATCAATTTGTGCTTCCTCCTTTCTCTCTGCGAATTCTTAGTGCTCTCTTCTCTTCTTTTCTTTCTTTTCTTTTGTCAAGTCGAGATTAAGTAATTGTTGGAACCTAGCCGAATATTTTCCTCTCCATTAGAAGCGATAGCCGAATCCTCCATCTTTATTCTTCCTTTTCTTTTCTTTCCAATCCATCAAAAGTCGAATCTTGGAAGGGCTTCAAGCATAGGTGCTGTCGATTTCTTCAAAGGTAAGAACAAGTTTGATTCCCTTTCTTTTCTTTTAGATTAGTCGAGCGATAATCTAAACCCATACATATTATGGTTGCCGAATATGGAAGGACCTTTCGGGATTATCAGAGTAGTCGACTAAAAGGAGGAGTATTCGGGATTTCTAAGATTAAGGTAAGACATGTGAATATTCGGCCAAAGGCCTTGATTTATGTTTGATGATTAAGATTAAGTATAACGTAAGGTTTTAGGGATTTTGACATTCCTAGTGAAACAAGGAACAGTTTCGGGATTTGTTAGTGTTCCAATCGGCAACAGGGTAAGAATACTAATCCTACTAGGATTTGGAGTTTTGGCCGAATGGCTTTTTATTAAGGTAATAAGTGATAAATCAATGTAGGGATTAAGGATCTAAGCATTAGATCAAGCTTTTCGGGATCTCAAATAAATTTTAAGCGAATCAGGTGTGTACCCCACACTAATTCTTAATATGTTTTATGGATGTGTTTAATTAAAATATGTGATATTAAGAATATGAAAGTGGCTAAGGTACCATGATATGGTACAAAGTACTCAGGTACGTTTCCTACTTCCACTAGGATTATGAAATATGTTATTTATAACATGTGAAAATTTATAAGAATGAGAATTTAAGTATGATATGCATGATATGAATAATATGGGTCATTCGGGATATATGAAAAAGGGGAAGTGAAGGTGATGACTACGGTCTCACTATCTGAATGTGGTGACTTCGGTCACATTATCTGAATGTGGTAACTTCGGTTACATTATCTGAATGTGGTGTCTCGTGACACAATTATCTGGTGGCTATGCCACAAAATTTTATATGGGCGATGAGCACGCCGATCGCAGTGATCGCCTTCAATGGTGTGTAGCGGATGGAGGTTGACTTAGTAGTCCCACGGTGTGGTTGGCGTGTACGGGGTGTGTAGCGGATGGACAACTAGGTTTGGGTTTGGGAATGCATCATAACCTGTATTCTATGTTTTGAAAGTGTAATATGTGATATGCCCGATTCTATTATGATTTAGTGTCGTGTACACATTGAGTCTGTTTGACTTATTTCGTTGGGGAACATTTTTGGTGATGAATGCAGTGATGGACCGGGACGGTAGAACTTGTGGTGGCCATGCTCAACATGAAGTTTATATTCTTGAGGACTCTTGAATTTATTTTAGTACTTTGAATTATTTTGGGAATTATTTGATGTAATAAGGCCATAAGGCCATAGTTGAATTACTTTACACTTATTTTTAATTATTATGATTATGAATTTTATCTATTAAAATTTAATTAAAATTTCTTTTAAACTAAACCCTAAATATTTTGTCACTTAAGATAAAAGGGATTTCAATATAAAACGAACATGTTTTCAACACAAGCCCAACCCAAAACAATATTTTTCTTAAAATCACACAAGTTTTCCTAAGAACAAAAGAATTTTGAACCGGTTTACTTGAGGAACATACCAGATCCGGTCCAAGCTCGTGGGCCGAGTTTGGGGTGTTTCAATTGGTATCAGAGCCCAGTTTTAAACTCTCGGCCTGTGGGCTAAGGCCCAAAACATTTTCAAATCGAGCCCAAATGAGTTTTATGAAAGTATTTTTGAAGATGAGCGGGTTTTTCCGGCATGGCACCTAAGTCTCCGACCATGATCCACCACTGTAAGTACCCCTAACCATTTGTGTGATTATGTGGTTTATGTTATGAATTATGGAAGGGTAGAAGAGGAATGGAACGTAGAATAGCATGATAGGAACTTGAACCCTAGGACTAGTTTACTCAAACACAAACACATAAGACTTAAGGACTATTAAACAAACCTGTGAAGTAAGTCGCCGAGCTAGGGTGTGGCAACTGTTGTGCGCATGTCTAGGAGTGGATTCAGTAAGAGCTTGGTATTTAAGCAGTCCTAGCGACTCACCTCCTCTTTACTCGAATCCTACCTGGTGCGTAGCTACGGTTCACCCTATCCAAGAGGACTTATTCACGAGCTAAACTCGATAATTAAAACCCGAAAGGGACTAGCCATGATAAAAACCCTAGTTTTAAAATCCCTAAATTACCCTTTTAATTGTAGTAAAAGATTATTGTGAAATTTTTTTCCAAAATATCTTTGATTTACAAAATTACAAAAATGCCCCTGTATTGTAAATTACTAAAATACCCTTAGTTCTTAAGATTTTCAAAAATACCCTCGACTTTTGTTAAAATATTTCTACTTTACAAAGATATCAAAACTTCTGTTTTACAAATAACAAGATACCCTGATTTGGAAAATTTACTGAATCGCTTTCGACTTCCAAAATTACAGAAATAACCTCGATTTTCAAATTTTTGCAACACCTCGATTTGGAAAACAAAATAACCCCAGAGATTTTGTAAATTCTGAAATACCTTTAATTTGGAAAATATTTTCGAATTGACCCGATTTATTGCCAAAATACCCTGTAGGGAAAATGACGAAATTACTGGTAGGGAAATGGATGGAATGGCCATAAAAGTGTAGTGAATGATGTTGTGAATGAATGTGACTTCATGGAGAAATGAATGTGTCTCGCTTATGAATGTGAATGTGACTCACGAGTTAGAGTAGTGAACTTGAACTAGAAACTTTGGTTGATCGAAAGAACTACTTCTGAACATCTCTTTTCATAAAACTGTTCGCGAATAATCAGTGGAACAAAATTTTTGATGCATAAAACTTTTTAATCAGATTAAATCGCGACGTTATAAACGAGTTCTAGGGGACGTGAACTTAGAGACTGTGCCTAGAAAGTATAATGGTTCTATTAAGATCAGAGTGCGCAGCATAAGCGTAGTGCGGTGAGTTAAGATGTACGATTATTCGTTAATAAGTAATTTCGAGGACGAAATTATTTTTAAGGAGGGTAGAACTGTAACATCCTGAAAATGGCCTATGCATTTTTGGTTTAATTGTACGAAATGACATATCTTATGTGTTATGAATATATTTTGAACACTTTTGGAAACCTGGAAATGTATAGAAATGTTAAGTTTAAAAGAGGAAAGTGAACATTTTTAGAACCTTGGAAATGTAAGGAAATGTCTTGTAAGGAAATGTCATGGAAATGTAAGGAAATGTCTTGGAAATGTAAGGAAATGTCTTGTAAGGAAATGTCATGGAAATGTAAGGAAATGTCAAGTTTACAGAGCCAATCGAAAATTTTTGGAAACTTAGAAATGACCTAGAAATGACGAGTTTTAAGGTTTAAAAGGGGAAATTAAGGCAATGTGGCCTTAAAAGAAAAAGTTTGTGAAATTTGACACACAAACAGGCTTGGAAAAGTGGTGCAAGATGCCACTTAGGGCCTATGGAAATGGCGCCATATGCAAGAGGAATGGGCCTAAGTTTGAGTCACATGGGAAGCAAATAAAAGAAATTTTATTTTGCTACAAGGAGCAGAGAGGTGGACGGTACATGGCTATAAATTAGGAGCTTTTATTATTTTATAAATAGTGGATAAATAAGGGATTTATTTATCATTATTTTCAAGAGATAATTGTTGGATTAAATTCTTTTAATTTGAATAAAGAGATAAAGAGGAAAATAAGGGAGAAGTGATGGCCAAGTAAGGGACTTTGAGTTTAATAATTTCGGTTAAGTAAGGATAGTTGCTGAATTATCTTTTATTTTAAGTGATAATTAAAGGATAAAGTTATCAGATAGAGGAGTGGTGGCCAAGTAAGGGACTCCTTAGATGATAATTTCGGCTATAAAAGGAAGGAAGGAGGGCTACTCATCAATTTGTGCTTCCTCCTTTCTCTGCCGAATTCTTAGTGCTCTCTTCTCTTCTTTTCTTTCTTTTCTTTTGTCAAGTCGAGATTAAGTAATTATTGGAACCTAGCCAAATATTTTCCTCTCCATTAGAAGCCATAGCTGAATCCTCCATCTTTATTCTTCCTTTTCTTTTCTTTCCAATCCATCAAAAGCTGAATCTTGGAAGGGCTTCAAGCATAGGTGCTGTCGATTTCTTCAAAGGTAAGAACAAGTTTGATTCCCTTTCTTTTCTTTTAGATTAGCCGAGAGATAATCTAACCCCATACATATTATGGTTGCCGAATATGGAAGGACCTTTCGGGATTATCAGAGTAGTCGACTAAAAGGAGGAGTATTCGGGATTTCTAAGATTAAGGTAAGACATGTGAATATTCGGCCAAAGGCCTTGATTTATGTTTGATGATTAAGATTAAGTCTAACGTAAGGTTTTAGGGATTTTGACATTCCTAGTGAAACAAGGAACAGCTTTTGGATTTGTTGGTGTTCCAATCGGCAACAAGGTAAGAATACTAATCCTACTAGGATTTGGAGTTTTGGTCGAATGGCTTTTTATTAAGGTAATAAGTGATAAATCAATGTAGGGATTAAGGATCTAAGCATTAGATCAAGCTTTTCGGGATCTCAAGGAAATTTTAAGCAAATCGTGTGTGTACCCTACACTAATTCTTAATATGTTTTATGGTGTGTTTAATTAAAATATGTGATATTAAGAATATGAAAGTGGCTAAGGTACCATAATATGGTACAAAGTACTCAGGTACGTTTCCTACTTCCACTAGGATTATGAAATATGTTATTTATAACATGTGAAAACTTATAAGAATGAGAATTTAAGTATGATATGCATGATATGAATAATATGGGTCATTAGGATATATGAAAAAGGGGAAGTGAAGGTGATGACTACGGTCTCACTATCCGAATGTGGTGACTTCGGTCACATTATCCGAATGTGGTAACTTTGGTTACATTATCTCGAATGTGGTGTCTCATGACACAATTATCTCAGTGGCTATGCCACAAAATTTTATATGGGCGATGAGCATGTCGATCGCAATGAGCGCCAGCGGATGGTGTGTAGCCGATGGAGGGTTGACTTGGTAGTCCCACGGTGTGGTGGCGAGTGCATGCGGGGTGTGTAGCGGATGGACAACTAGGTTTAGGTTTGGGAATGCATCATAACCTGTATTCTATGTTTTGAATGTGTAATATGTGATATGCCCGATTCTATTATGATTTAGTGTCGTGTACACATTGAGTCTGTTTGACTCACCCCGTTGGGGAACATTTTTAGGTGATGAACAGTGATGGACCGGGACGGCAGAACTTGTGGTGGCCATGCTCAACATGAAGTTTATATTCTTGAGGACTCTTGAATTTATTTTAGTACTTTGAATTATTTTGGGAATTATTTGATGTAATAAGGCCATAAGGCCATAGTTGAATTACTTTACACTTATTTTTATTTATTATGATTATGAATTTTATCTATTAAAATTTAATTAAAATTTCTTTTAAACTAAACCCTAAATATTTTGTCACTTAAGATAAAAGGGATTTCAATATAAAACGAACCTGTTTTCAACACAAGCCCAACCCAAAACAATATTTTTCTTAAAATCACACAAGTTTTCCTAAGAACAAAAGAATTTTGAACCGGTTTACTTGAGGAACATACCAAATCTGGTCAAAGCTCGTGGGCCGGGTTTGGAGTGTTTCACTTCGGCTTAACCCCGAGCCTTCCCGAGGCCCCCAAACACATCCAAACAACATGCATAACTCAACAAACGCAGAAAAAAGGTAAAAGATACAAAGCCCCTAATTTCCGGATGTTACAGTTCTACCCCCTTAAAGAAATTTCGGCCTCGAAATTACCTGATTAAAAGAGATGAGGGTATTGTCGTCGCATCGCATCCTCTGGTTCCCACGTCGCCTCTTTCGAACCATGGTTCCGCCACAAAACTTTGATCAAAGGAACTGATTTCCTTCTTAGCACCTTGACATCTCGGTCCAAGATCTGGATTGGTTCCTCCTCATAAAACATGTCTGGCCTTACTTCAACTTCCTGAACTGACACAACGTGAGATGGATCCGAATGGTAACGTCTTAACATCGAAACATGGAACACATCATGCATCTGTTTTAATTCCGGAGGTAACTCCAACTGATACGCTACTGGTCCCACACGTTTCAAAACCCGATAAGGTCCGATAAACCTAGGACTTAGCTTACCCTTACGTCCAAATCTCATCACCTTCTTCCACGTTGAAACTTTCAAGAAGACCCGATCATCTACTGCAAACTCTACCTTTTTTTGCTTTAGATCCGCATATGATTTCTGTCTGTCCGACGCTTCCTTCAATCAAATTTGAATTAACTTAACCTTCTCTTCTGTTTCTGCAACCATTTTTGAACCTAAAATATGGCGTTCCCCTAACTCCGTCCAACAGGTGGGAGTGCGACACTTCCGCCCATACAATGCTTCATAAGGCACCATCTGAATACTAGATTGGTAGCTGTTGTTGTACGCGAACTCTGCCAACGGTAAGAACTCTTCCCAACTACCCCTGAAATTGATGACACATCCCTTTAACATATCCTCCAAGACCTGAATTACTCTCTCAGACTGTCCATGTGTCTGCGGATGAAACGCTGTGCTAAAGTCTAGTCTTGTGCCCAAAGCCTGATGCAACGCTCTCCAGAACTGCGAGGTAAATCTAGGTCTCTATCTGATATGATCGACACTGGTACCCCGTGCAACCTCACAATTTCTGCCACATACAACTTAGCCAATCTTTGAAGAGAATAGTCAACACGAACAGGTATAAAATGAGCGGATTTTGTTAGCCGATCCACAATCACCCATACCGAATCTTTCTTAGTAGGCGTAAGAGGTAGCCCACTAACAAAGTCCATAGTGATCCTCTCCCATTTCCACTGTGGAATCTTCACCGATTGCAACAACCCCGAAGGCAACTGGTGTTCGGCTTTGACCCGTTGACACGTTAAACACTTTCCCACAAATTTTGTAACTTCCCTCTTTAATCCAGGCCACCAAAACTGTTCACGCAGATCCCGATACATCTTACTTCCTCCAGGATGCATAGCGTAAGGACTACTATGCGCTTCCTGAAAAATCATCTGCCTCAATTCCACATCCCTCGGCATGCAAACCATCCCACGGAAACATAAAACTCCATCGCTGTTCAAACTGAAATCCTCTACTCCACCATCCTGTACTTGCAGAAGTTGAGCACTCAAGACATCATCTGATAATTGTTTCTCTTTAACCTGATTTACCCATGACGGCTTCACTTGTAGTTCAGCTAATAAACTTCTGTCATCGTATAAACTAAGGTGGGCGAACATCACTCTCAAATCCGATATTACCTTCTGGCTTAACGCATCTGCAACCACATTTGCCTTACCCGGATGATATTCAATCGAGCAGTCATAATCCTTCAACAGCTCAATCCACCTTTGCTGTCTTAAATTCAGCTCCTTCTGAGTTAAAAGATATTTTAAACTCTTGTGTCGGTGTAGATAACAGACTTCTCTGTATACAAATAATGTCTCCAAACCTTTAAAGCGAAAACCACTGCAGCCAATTCCAAATCGTGCGTGGGATAGTTAATCTCATACGGTCTTAACTGTCGGGACGCATAGGCAACAACCTTCCCATCCTGCATCAGCACACAACCTAACCCCGTGTGAGAAGCATCACAATACACTACAAAATCTTTCCCAGCCTCAGGCTGAATTAAAACTGGAGCTTCTGTCAAAATCCTTTTCAGCTTCCCGAAACTTTCCTGCTGCTTGTCAGTCCACACAAAAGGTACCCCCTTCCTTAACAACATAGTTAAGTGTGCCGCAATTGAGGAAAAACCCTCGACAAATCTTCTGTAGTAACCTACCAACCCCAAGAAACTTCGAATCTCCGCCACAGACTTAGGTGGTTTCCAGTCCAGCACCGCCTCAATCTTCCGAGGATCGACCCTTATCCCTTCTGCAGATATCACATGACCCAGAAAAGCAACTTCTTTTAACCAAAACTCACACTTGCTAAATTTGGCGTACAATTGCTTCTCCCTCAAAATCTGTAGCACTATCCAAAGATGTGATTCATGCTCCTCTTCTGTATTGGAATATACTAGAATGTCGTCTATGAACACTACAACGAACCGGTCCAAATAGGGTTGAAAAACCCGGTTCATCATATCCATGAACGCAGCTGGTGCGTTTGTCAACCCAAACGGCATTACCAAAAATTCGTAGTGACCATAGCGAGTCCGAAAAGCTGTCTTATGAATATCTACTTCCTTTACTTTAAGTTGATGGTATCCTGACCTCAAATCTATCTTTGAAAAGACTAAAGCCCCCTTGAGCTGATCAAACAGATCATCTATCCTCGGCAGCGGGTACTTATTCTTGATGGTCAATTTATTCAACTGGCGGTAATCAATACACATTCGTATAGACCCGTCTTTCTTCTTCACGAATAGCACCGGCGCTCCCCACGGAGATACACTGGGTCGAATAAAACCACGATCCAACAGCTCTTAGATCTGAGCTTTAAGTTCAACCAGCTCCTTCGGCGCCATCCTATAAGGAGCGATGGACACCGGAGTCGTACCTGGTAGAAGCTCGATTCCAAACTCCACTTCACGATCTGGAGGCAACCTTGGAAGCTCTTCAGGAAAGACATCTACAAATTCCTTTACTGTTCTAACCTTATCCACAGTCACTTCCAGTGCATCCAATGCACTAACAAAAGTTAGGAAAGCCATGCACCCTTTTCTCACCATTCTCTCTGCCTTTAGAGCAGACACTACATTGGACAAGTAGTCTCTCCTCTC
Organism: Gossypium sturtianum; assembly: GCA_025698515.1. Taxonomy (NCBI): domain Eukaryota; kingdom Viridiplantae; phylum Streptophyta; class Magnoliopsida; order Malvales; family Malvaceae; genus Gossypium; species Gossypium sturtianum. The sequence goes on from CM046953.1 coordinate 66,232,130, forward strand.
ACCTATAACCAAAACTTCATCACCTTCGAGAGTCCTTAACACCATGCGCTTAGCAGCACAATCCAAGTTTGCTTGATACCTTGTCAACCAATCCATGCCTAAGATCAAATCAAACTCCCCAAATGGTAGTTCCATCAAATCAGCCTGGAAGACCAACCCTTGAACTTCTAAAGGCACACTTCTAAAAAATTTATTCACCACTACCGATTGCCCTAAAGGACTAAGTACAGACATCTCCCTAGAAGCAGTTTTAGGATTCATATTCAAAGTTCTGGACACCATACTAGCAACATAGGAATGTGTCGACCCAACATCAATTAATGCAGTAAAGGGTAAACCAAAAATGAGGAACGTACCCGTTATAACGTCTGGTGCATCACTCTCTTCTCGACGTCTCACTGCATAAACCAATCCGGGCTGTCTCGCCTCAGTACTCCCAACACCTCTGCCCGATACTCTACGACCCCGACCAGAACCATTCCCTCCTCGGTTCGGACCACCCGGACCATGGCCTCTCGGCATTTGCTGACCACCCCTTCCTGGCTGCATATACCCCTGACCTACCATCCGAGCCCTAGTTATATCTAGCGGACAATTCTTAATCAGATGATCCTTTGACCCACACTTGAAACATTCCTTATTTCTTCCCCAATACTCTCCTGCATGAGACCTCCCGCACTGAGCACACTGCCGAAATAGCTTTACAACCCCTGGCGTTGCAACACGGCTCGGCCCCTCAACCCTAGGCCTCTTCTGAAACCCTCCTGATGACACTGATGGCCTAAAACTCCTCTTATTTTTGCCTTTATCCTGATCCTCATTTTGCTTCTCAGTTCGCTTTACCTCCTCGGCTATCTTAGCTTTTTCCACCAAAATAGCAAAGTCTCTCTCTCGCTGAGGAGCTATCAACACTCGTAGCTCGTCCCGTAGCCCATCTTCAAATCGTACGCATCGCTCATCATCAGTCGCAACTATTCCTCGGGCATACTGACTTAACCGCAGGAACTTCGCCTCATACTCTGCTACCGATTTACCCCCTTGCACTAGATTCAAGAATGCCTTTCTCTGAGCATCCACATAACTAGCTCTAACATACTTTCCTTGAAACATCATCTTGAAGAAATCCCAATCTATCCAGTCCACCGAAGTACCCTCTCTCACAGTAAGCCACCACTGATAGGCCTCATCCCGAAGTAAAGACACTGCGCCCTTCAGTTTCTCCTCCGCCGTGCAGTCCAAATCATCCATAATTCTTTCCACTACCTCTAACCAATATTCCGCCACGTTTGGAGCTACCCTAGAAATACCCCTAAATATTTCAGCTCCATTAGCTCGGAGTCGCTCAGGAATGGTCTTTCGAGTTGCTGCTCCAATACCTGCCCCAGCCACACGTTCTAACACACGCAACATCGCTTGAGACAGGGCATCGTCTCCACCATTTCTATCTTGCCTCCCTGCTCCTGCCACAAGTGATGCTGGCGCCTCGCCCTCAGGCTCATTCCTCGCTTTCGAAAGTTCAACCTCAGCACCTTGGCCTCTTCCACGGCCGTGAGTAACACATCCACGTCCTCTACCACTCATATCTATCGTTCCGCCTTACTCTGATTATAAATTTTATGAGTCAGTATATATATATTTTTTCCACTTGTTTATTAACGAGTAGTTTTATGAAACAGAATTATAAGTAGTTCCTTCGCAAAGCACATACATTCCTAAAGGTTTTCATCTCTACAGTAAAAATTCTAATTTCCAACATCCACAGCAATATATCATATAACCACCACATACAATTCACCTAACAATCAAAGAACTTACCTAGTGGATCTAGGCCGGGAACTCGATTGCCATTCTTTCAAAGAATAAGTTCATATAAAATTTTCTTTTATCCTATCATAAATACAAAATTTGAAAATGTTTTGGACCCAAAACCGAAGGCCGAGTTTTAAAAATTGGCTCTGATACCAAATTGTAACACCCCAAACTCGACCCAAACACCACGACCGGATCTGGCATGTCACTAGGAAAAAGGGTTTGAAAGGTTTTTATAAATTCTGGAAAATTTCTTTAAATAAAAGAAGAATCAAATTTAATGGCGTACTTTAAAAACCCATTAATAAGTTAATAAATAAAAAAAATGTTTAACTAGCCTAGTGATTAAGTGATGTTTAAAAAAAAACAAAACAAAAAAAAAAAACTTAACTATCTTTCGATTTATGAATTCTTCAATAAAAATATTTAATTTCATCAAACGGGTTGCAAGGAAAACTTTTGACTATTTTGTTTGATAAAACGTTTTACGACTAGTTCATAATTAAGGAATAACAAAACCAACTTAAAAATCCAAAAAATTACCAAATCTGAAGTGGCCTTATTACATATTAAAAATATCCCAAAGCGAATAGCGATTAATAATTTAAAATAAAGTTTAATAAAAGAACCCTTGTATGGCCACCTCGAGTCCAATCCAACCCAGTCCAATGAATCATGAGCTACCTGCAATTGTTAAGAAACAGAGTGAGTCACCAGACTCAGCGTGCAATTAATTCACAAAATTCCACAAGTGGGCTTGAGCCCCAAACCATCATCGGATTCACACATCATGCACGAGTAATCAACATGATAGCCCAGCCCAACCTAGTATTCTAACCTCTACACACCGCTCCGTATGTCCATCCTCATACACACCTGTGGGGATTTCTATAATCAACCCTCCATCCGCTACACGCCTCTTTGGCAGTCATGCTGACAGACACTGTAACAGTCTGAATTTGACCCAAATCGAAACGGTGGTTTTGGGACCACGAATCCGAGTCTGAAAAATTTTTAAATATTATTTTCGGTGCTTATTATATGTGAACTAATGTGTGTGAAAATTTCATATGAAAATTTGATCGTTTGTGTGCTTAATTTGACAAAAAGGACTTAATCGCGTAAAGTGCAAAAGTTCCAAACTATAGTGAAAAGTGCTAAAATGATATTGGATTTTTAATATGAGGTATTAAAAGGGAAAATAGCCCATTTTTAAGGTTAGTGGGTGGAATATGACAATAGTAACCTTAAGTTATATGTTATAAAATCTTATAATATAAGGTTATATTAGTAAATAAATAAATAACATATTATATGTTAAATAAAACACATGAAAAGCCATTATCATCTTTTTGTTTCTTAAGGTCGAATGTGCTAAGGAAGAAAAGAGAAATACAAGCTTAAATTTTAGCACTTGTCAGCTTAAATCCAAGGTTAGTTTGATTTCAGTTTTTGATAATTTTTATGTTTTTGTAATCGTTGCTTCGAATACTATCCGACCCATGCTAGAATTTTTGAGATTAGTGTGTATGTGATGTTCGGCCATGATAGAAGCTTATGCTTTGTGATGTTTGATGAATATATGTTAAAGTTATGTTATAGATTAAAATGTTTTGTATTGGAAATTTTGGTGAATTTGAGTATTTTGGGCTAAATTGAAAAAATAAATTTTTGAAGGGTTAAAATGCAAAATAAATGAAATAAATGGACTTGTATAGTCCCTATGAATATTCGGCCCTTAGGTTGTGCAATGAAATTTTGTGTATTTTGTGTTTTGTGCAAATAGGACTAACTTGTAAAAATGTGAAACATTAAGGGTAAATGGTAATTTGCCTATTTATGTGTTTTGGGACTAAATTGAGATGAAATGTGCTTGAATGAGCTAAATTTTAATGTGTTTAGATCAATAACAAAGAAAAATGGATTTGGATCGGGGAAAGGCAAAGGTTATCGAATAGCCGATCTTCGTTGTCCGTCGATAGTCGAGGTAAGTCTTTAAGCAATTATATGTCGAAAATTATTTACGTAATATAATAAATGATGAAATTCGGAAATTTTTGAAATATATATGTGGAATTTCCGAATGTGATTAGTATAATATTGAATTGATTTTATTTGATGTAATGTGGTTAAGTTTATCCAAATTTGATATGTGATATTATGAAATATATGTGTTATATGTGATTTTGGAATTAATAAATGTACATGGAATGGTTAATTATGTTGATATTCGGGCTTCTAGCCTAGCAGGCCTTGTGCCGGTGATTTATACCAGGCTAAATGCCTAGCAGGCCTTGTGCCGGTGATTTATATCAGGCTAAATGTAACATACTGAATTAATGGACCTTTGCGTTTAATGTGCTGTGATGTTTATGTTATCTCTAATGTGTAATTAGGGTGTTTAAGGGGTTCAGATTGGGCTCAGGAATTAAGCCGAGGCCTTAGTCAAATTTTCTGCTTGGGCACTCTAGTGGAAAGCCAGTTAGAATAGGGGCTTAAAAGATATTATCTGTACAGTAAGACACACAAATGGGCTTGTGGCCAGTGGTCAGTGGCGTTACTTAGGGGCTTTGAGGTGGCGTGATAAGCAATAAGGAGGTCCAAGGTTCGAGTCGCATTACCCACTTATTTTAAATATTTTTGGCGTCAAAAGAGAGGGAGTTGGAGTCGGTTGGAATGATTAAAAATAGGGAGATTTAATGGGTGGGATAATATGGATAATAAGGCTGATAATGTGGCAGATAAAGTAAGGAAGAGGTGGCGTTATTCATGCCACTTGAGGATGAGTGATCAGATAGAGATAAGGGAGAAAATCTAGGAGTTATCTGGTAAGCTGAGTGGTGGCCGATTTTCAAACTCTAGGTGGGAAGGGGGAATCGGTTTTGTATGGATAAGGGGTGCCGAAATTTCCCTATTGATAGGTTGGGTTTTTAGTTTGCAAAATAGGCATTTTCGGCATTTGTTTGGTAAGAGCCGAAATTATCTTTAGGGGAGGGGAATACTTCTTTATTTTTGGCATTTGGGTTTTATTCTCTTACTCTCTTCTCTCATTCTCTGCTAAAGTCGAAACCCCTAATTCCATTCTCTCATCTCCACTTTTATGCTAAAGCCAAATGTCCATTAGTTTTCTCTGCTTTCTCCTACAAATCGAAACCTCATAATCTTCCTCTGCATCTTTTTCTTTTGATTCCTTCATTAAGTCGAACCTCCATAGATTCATTTGCACCATCTTTCTTTTTGATCTTCTCAAAAGCTAAAATTCTTTAAGAGTTGCCAAATTCTCTATGTTAAGGTAAGTGTCGATTTCTTCTGTTCTTCCTTTCTCTTTTGGTTTTTGGAGGCCAAAGTCGAAAGGCTAATTGATGTGATAAGATTAACTTTGGAGTAACGTTTTTACTATTCTTGTGTTCTCATCTTGGGGCAACATTTTGGGAATCGAAGTAGATCAGATCATCTAGATCCCAAAAGCCGGATATCGCTAGTCTCTGAGACCCATACCTCTTTTCGGGATTTCAAGGTAACGGGTTCTCTTTAGATTTTTGTTAGGCTCGTTTATTGTATTTGTGGTCTTAACCCTGTGTTACGGATTAATAACCATATGTGGGTGGTAGCAACTAATAAGGTCTTTTAATGGAATCAAATGTCGATCAAGCGAAGGAGGGGATTGGACCCGTAAATCCAACCCTTAAGTTTAAGAAAAAAATAGTGTCAGTAGTTCGGGATTGGCCACCGGGTTGTGGACTGGCTTCAGAACAAAACCAAAGGCAGTTAGCAGTCGTATCGGCTACCGATAGTGTTGACATAGAAAGTATCATCTTGACTGTAATTAGGTGTGTAGATCTCTATCACACTAATTAATCTGTACTATATATGTTATGGGCTAAAAGCCGGAAAAAGGCTGTATGGACAGTCGTATTACCCGAAAAGGGTAGGCAAGGGATGCTAGGTACGTAATCATAGAAACTTCTCTATGTGTATCGATGTATGTGATAGACTATGATCTTTTAGGTTGTATGTTATTTTGCTTCTGCATGGATGTATGCATGGGATGGGGTTGATATGATGAAGGGGAAGAGCATGTTAAAAGGTCACCTAGTGATCGGTGGTTAAACCACGATATGTACACTTAGGTCACAATAGTGATCGGTGGCTCGCCACACTTGATTATAAGGTCACACAGTTGATCGGTGGCTGGCTCGCCACGGCGGATTATAAGGTCACATGGTGATCGGCATTATAACCGACACAGCATGGTATCGATATGGTGTGTGTAGCGGTTGGTGGGTTGATTGTAGAAATCCCCGAGGTGTGATGGTTGGTACGGGCTGGTGTGTAGAGGATGGACTTTTAGGTTGGGTTGGGCCATGCAGCATGTGATTATTTTGTTGCCATTGTGTATGGGCCAAGGCCCATAATGTGTTTGTGGGCCTCAAGCCTTTTATGTGTTTTCGAGATTTGCACACTGAGTTTTGGTGACTCACCCCTTTATTTTCCCTGACTTTTCAGATGAGCAGTGGATCGTGGACATGGGAGCCGAGGCGGACTCGAGGGGCCATCCAGTCTTATATTTTCATAGACTATTTCCAGCTTTCCTTTAAGTTTTCAATTTTAGGACTATTTATGTAATAAGGCTCCATAACTTAGGTTTAAATTATACTTGTTAATGTCTTTATTCTATTTTTTTAAAATTTAACTTTATGTTCAAAGACTTATCTATAAGAAGTAATAATATGGGATTTTCAAACACGTTCAAAGAAAAAGCAAGGATTTTCTTCAAATATCACTTATTTTAGAGAATACCTAAATAAACAAACTGAATTTCTGAAAATCATCCAAGTGAAGTTTTTAACGTTAAACCCCGTAGCATACCAGATCTAGTCGTAGCGTTTGGGCTAGGTTTGGGGTATTACATTTTGGTATCAGAGCCCAGTTTCAAAACTCGGGCTGTGAAATGGGTCCAGTAGTAGTTTATAAATTGGTAAAATGCTGTGGTTGAGATATGGCCTTCGAGTCTACCGGCACCCGATCGATGCAGGTAAGTATTCTAACTCTTGATTTGATATGCATGTTGGGTTTGATGGGCTTCATGGATGTAGACTAGTATGATAGGAATTAATGGACTTTAGGCCTAATTTAAACAATTCTTTAAATTCATAAAACTTAATCTAACTAAACATGTCCGTAAACCAGTCGCTGGGTTAGGGTGTGGCAACAGGCATGCGCATGTCTAGGATTGGATTCAGGGAGAGCTTGGTATTTAAGCGGTCCTACTGACTTACCTCCTCTTTGCTGGAATCCTACCTGATGGATAGTGACTGTTCACCTTAGCCGCGAGGACTTGTTGACGGGCCAAAGACCATAATTAAAACCCGAAAGGGACCAAATACCCTTAATTTTGTAAATTACCAAAATACCCATGTTTTGAAAATTTACCCAAAAACCCCTAGATTTACAATAGCACCCGGTTTACAAAATTATCGAAATTTGTGAAATTACCAAAGTACCCTCGATTGGAAAAAAAAGAGAAAAAATTTAAAATTTTCCAAAATACCCCTGCTTTAAAAAAAATATACCAAAATATTTCTATTTCGAAAAAAATACCAAGATACTCTATTCTGGGAAATTACGAAAATACCCCAGAGGATAAAATTACGGAAAAACCCACAGGTAGTGAATCGACGAAAATACCCTTATGTGATGAATGTGAGTTCATGGATGCTACTTGTATGTTGATGTATGGTGGTTGAATGTATGTGGTTCCTAGAACTAGGAGATACAGGCTTGAGACTGAAACTCGTGGATATAATTTCGAATTCGAAAGAACTACTCTTGAAACTACTGTCCATAAGATTGTTCGTGGTTAATCAGTGAAAGAAATTAATAATTTATAAAATTTCTAATCAGATAAACGCGAATCGGTAGAATGAGTACAAGGGGTCGTGGACGTCCTGCGCATGGCTGTGGTAGAGGTAGGATGGCTGTGTCAGAACCAGTAGGATCTGGCTATGGGTCTGGAAACGAGAGGCCGGTACCACCTGCTGCGAAGGTGGAATTTCAGGACCAGACGGCCGGAGATGATGCGGTATCTCAGGCGATGTTAAGGGTTTTAGAGAGGGTTGCTGGGGCAGGCATGGGCACAGGAGCCCGAAAATCTGTGTCGGAGCGACTTAGAGCCAATAGGGCAGAAATGTTTAGGGGAATTTCTGGTATAGCCCCGAGTACAGCTGAGTATTGGTTGGAGGCGGTTGAGCGTATAATGGACGATCTTGATTTCACAAAAGAGTAAAAACTGAAAGGGGTTGTATCTCTCCTGCGGGACGAAGCTTATCAATGGTGGCTTACGGTTAAGGATGGTACGGTGGCTGACCATATCACCTGGGATCTCTTCAAAACGGCGTTTCAGAGTAAATACATTGGGTCGAGTTATGTGGATGCGCAGCGTAGAGCGTTTCTGAATCTAGTTTAGGGAAATAGGTTGGTGGCTGCGTATGAAGCAGAATTCTTATGCCTTAGCCGTTATGCTCGAGGGATGTTGGCCACAGACCATGAACATTGTGTTTGATTTGAAGATGGTTTGAGGGACGATCTGCATGTATTGATAGACCCACAACGGGAGAGGGAATTTGCTGTGCTAGTGGAAAAAGCTAAGATAGCTGAGGAGGTTAAGTGGACAAAAAAATTGAATCGGGATAGAGATAGGATTAGAAGTAAGAGAAATTTTAGATCATCAGGGGCAGCTAGACGTATTCAGAAAAGACCCAGGTCAGATGGGCCGAGACGAGATGAGAGACCTGCTGCTGCTAGTCAGACATAGAAGTGTGCTCGATGTGGTAAATTCAACGTAGGTGAGTGTTGGGCAGGCAGTGGAAAGTGCTTCAGGTGTGGATCTACGGACCACCAAGTTAGAAATTGTCCGCAGCAACGGGGCAGTGAAGGGCCCACGGGTCAAGGGAATGCACAACCAGGAAGAGGTGGTTAGTAGCCACAGAGAGGTCGTGGTCCAACCAGAGGTGGTAACGATTCTGGTCGGGGCCGTGGAGCACCAGGCCGAGGGGCAGGAAACACCGAGGTGAGACAGCCAGGGTTAGTTTATGCTGCCAGACGTCGAGAGGAGGCTGACGCACCGGATGTCATAATCGGTACGTTCCTAATTTATGGTTTGCCTTATACTGCCTTGATTGATATTGGTTTGACGCACTCTTATGTTGCTAGTGCTATAGCGGGAACTTTGAACTTATATTATGAGACTTCTTCTAGGGAGATGACTGTAGTGAGCCCTCTAGGACAAACTGTAGTGGTGAGCAAACTGTATAAGGATGTACCCTTGGAAGTTCAAGGGGTAGCTTTTCGGGCTGATCTAATGGAACTACCATTTGGGGAGTTCTATTTGATCTTAGGAATGGATTGGTTAGTGAAGTATCAAGCAAATTTGGACTGTGCAGCCAAGCGTATGGTGTTAAAAACTCCCGAGGGTGGCGAAGTGTTGGTGATAGGTGAAAGGGGGAACTGTTTGTCAAACGTGGTGTCTGCCTTAAGAGCAAAAAGGATGGTTAGGAAAGGATGCAAGGCAATTCTAATGTTTGTTCGGGCTCTGGAAGCCAAGGAACTAACTGTCGGAGATGTTAGGACGGTGAAGGAATTTCCTGATGTTTTCCCAGAAAATCTTCCGGGATGACCCCCAGATCGTGAAGTGGAGTTTGGTATCGATCTTCTTCCGGGAACAGCGCCAGTATCTATTGCTCCGTCTAGGATGGCGCCAAAGGAGTTGGTGGAAATGAAGGCACAGATCCAAGAGTTGATGGATAAAGGGTTTATCCGACCAAGTGTGTCACCTTGGGGAGCGCCGGTGTTATTCGTTAAGAAGAAGGATGGATCAATGCGTATGTGCATTGACTATCGCCAGCTGAATAAGTTGACCATCAAGAATAAATACCCGTTGCCAAGGATCGATGACTTGTTCGATTAGCTGAAGGGGGCTTCAGTTTTCTCAAAGATAGATCTAAGATCAGGGTACCATCAGCTTAAGGTCAAGGAGGCGAATATTCATAAGACGGCTTTTAGGACTCGCTATGGTCACTACGAATTCATGGTGATGCCATTTGGGTTGACTAACACACCAGCAGCGTTTATGGATATGATGAACCGAGTATTTCAACCCTACTTAGATCGGTTTGTCGTGGTATTTATAAATGATATTCTGGTTTATTCAAAATCAGAAGAGGAGCATGAGTCACATCTTCGGGTGGTTCTGCATATTCTGAAGGAGAAGCAGTTGTATGCCAAATTCAGTAAGTGCAAATTTTGGCTAAGGGAAGTTACTTTTCTAGGTCACGTTGTTTCGGCAGAGGGGATTAGGGTTGACCCTCGAAAAATTGAAGCGGTGTTGGATTGGAAGCCGCCTAAGTCGATGAGCGTAAATTGAGTTTCCTTGGTTTGGTCGGGTATTACAGAAGGTTTGTTGAAGGATTTTCATTGATTGCAGCACCGTTGACTAAGTTGTTACGAAAAGGGGTTCCATTTGTTTGGTCTAATAAGCAGCAAGAGAATTTCGAGAAGTTAAAAAGGATTTTAATGGAGGCTCCGGTATTGATTCAGTCGAAGGCTGGGAAGGAGTTCGTGATTTACTGTGATACTTCACACACGGGACTAGGATGCGTGTTGATGCAAGGTGGAAAGGCTGTTGCGTACGCATCTCGGCAGTTAAGACCACAAGAAGCAAGTTATCCCACCCATGATTTGGAATTGGCGGCGGTGGTTTTTGCTTTGAAGATTTGGAGACATTATCTGTACGGGGAGAAATCTGTCATTTATACCGATCATAAGAGCTTAAAATACCTGTTGACCCAGAAGGAGTTGAATCTAAGGCAAAGGAGGTGGATCGAGTTGTTAAAAGATTATGACTGCTCGATCGAGTACCATCCGGGTAAAGCCAACGTGGTGGCGGATGCTCTAAGTCGTAAAGTAATCTCTGACTTGAGAGCAATGTGTGCTCACCTTAGTCTATATGATGATGGGAGTTTATTAGCTGAACTTCAAGTGAAACCCTCTTGGGTCAGTCAGGTTAAGAAGAAGCAAAGCAGATCGACGAGTTGCTAAAGGAGAAGTTTCCGGTAGGATCAAGTGAAGGATCAACAGAATTTAGTGTGAATGAGGAAGGGCTATTATGTCTTCAATGGAGAGTGTGTATGCCGAAAGATCCTGAGTTGAGGCATAAGATTTTGCAAGAAGCGCATGGTAGTCCATACGCTATGCACCCTGGAGGAAGTAAGATGTATCAAGATTTGCGAGATCAGTTCTGGTGGCCGGGTTTGAAATGAGAGGTGACCGAATTTGTGGGGAAGTGTTTGACCTGTCAGCAGGTAAAGGCGGAACATCAATTACCATCAGGGTTGTTATAGCCGGTGAAGATTCCACAATGGAAGTGGGAAAGGATCGCAATGGACTTTGTTAGTGGGCTACCCCTCACACCTACTAAGAAAGATTCGGTCTGGGTGATTGTTGACCTCTTGACGAAGTCTGCTCATTTCATACCAGTACGTGTCGATTACTCTCTGCAGAAATTGGCTAAGCTATACATAGCGAAGGTAGTTAGGTTGCATGGGGTACCAGTATCAATCATATCGGACAGGGACCCTAGGTTCACCTCACGATTTTGGAAGGCGTTGCATCAAGCGTTGGGTACGGAGTTGGATTTTAGTACGGCGTTTCATCCTCAGACCGATGGACAGTCTGAGCGGGTAATCCAGATCTTAGAGGACATGTTAAGAGGATGTGTCATTGACTTCAGGGGTAGTTGGGAAGAGTTCTTACCGTTTGCGGAGTTTGCGTACAACAATAGCTACCAGTCAAGTATTCAGATGGCGCCCTATGAAGCATTGTACAGGTGGAGGTGTCGTACACCTACTTGTTGGACGGAATTAGGGGAACGTCGGATTTTGGGTCTGGAATTGGTTACCGAGACAGAGGAGAAGGTAGAGTTAATTTGGGCTCGATTAAAGGAAGCGTCAGACCGACAGAAGTCCTATGCTGACCTGAAGCTTAAGGACATAAAATTTACAGTGGGTGACAAGGTGTTCTTGAAGGTGTCGCCATGGAAGAAAGTATTGAGGTTTGGACGGAAAGGTAAATTAAGTCCCAGATTTATCGGACCTTATCGGGTGTTGAAACGAGTGGGACCAGTAGCTTATAAGCTAGAGCTACCTTCTGAGCTAAGCCAGATTCACAATGTATTTCACGTCTCTATGCTAAGACGTTACCGTTCGGATCCATCCCACGTGGTGTCGGTGGAAGAAATCGAAGTAAGACCCGATTTATCCTTTGAAGAGGAGCCAGTGGAAATCCTGGATCGTAATGTCAAAGTATTACGGAGAAAGACGATTCCGTTGGTTAAAGTTCTGTGGCAGAATCACGGTTCTGAGAAGGCTACTTGGGAACAAGAGGAAGCGATGCGGCAGCAATACACGCATCTATTCTGATCAGGTAATTTAGAGGCCGAAATATCTTTAAGGGGGTAGAACTGTAACATCCTGAATTAATGGGCCTTTTCATTTAATGTGCTGTGATGTTTATGTTATCTCTAATATGTAATTAGGGTGTTTAAGGGGTTCAGATTGGGCTCAGGAATTGGGCCGAGGCCTTAGTCGGGCACTCTAGTGGAAAGCCAGTTAGAATAGGGGCTTAAAAGATATTATCTATAAAGTAAGACACACAAATGGGCTTGTGGCCAATGGTCAGTGGCGTTACTTAGGGGCTTTGAGGTGGCGTGATAAGCAATAAGGAGGTCCAAGTTTCGAGTCGTATTACCCACTTATTTTAAATGTTTTTGGCATCAAAAGAGAGGGAGTTGGAGTCGGTTGGAATGCTTAAAAATAGGGAGATTTAATGAGTGGGATAATGTGGATAATATGGCTGATAATGTGGCAGATAAAGGAAGGAAGAAGTGGCGTTATCCATGCCACTTGAGGATGAGTGATCAGATGAAGATAAGGGAGAAAATCTAGGAGTTATCTGGTAAGCTGAGTGGTGGCCGATTTTCAAACTCTAGGTGGGAAGGGGGAATCAGTTTTGTATGGCTAAGGGGTGCCGAAATTTCCCTATTGATAGGATGTGTTTTTAGTTTGCAAAATAAGCATTTTCTGCATTTGTTTGGTAAGAGGTGAAATTCTCTTTAGGGGAGGGGAATACTTCTTTATTTTCGGCATTTGGGTTTTATTCTCTTACTCTCTTCTCTCATTCTCTGCTAAAGCCAAAACCCCTAATTCCATTCTCTCATCTCCACTTTTATGCTAAAGCCGAATGTCTATTGTTTTTCTCTGCTTTCTCCTACAAATCGAAACCTCATAATCTTCCTTTGCATCTTTTTCTTTTGATTCCTTCATTATGTCGAACCTCCATAGATTCCTTTGCACCATCTTTCTTTTTGATCTTCTCAAAAGTTGAAATTCTCTAGGAGTTGCCGAATTCTCTATGTTAAGGTAAGTGCCAATTTCTTCTGTTCTTCCTTTCTCTTTTGGTTTTTGGAGGCCAAAGCCGAAAGGCTAATTGATGTGATAAGATTAACTTTGGAGTAACATTTTGACTGTTCTTGTGTTCTTATCTTGGGGCAACATTTCAGGAATCGAAGTAGATCAGATCATCTAGATCCCAAAAGCCGAAAATTGCTAGTCTCTGAGACCCATACCTCTTTTCGGGATTTCAAGGTAAGAGGTTCTCTTTAGATTTTCGTTAGGCTCGTTTATTGTATTTGTGGTCTTAACCCTGTGTTACGGATTAATAACCATATGTGGGTGGTAGCAACTAATAAGGTCTTTTGATGGAATTAAATGTCGATCAGGTGAAGGAGGGGATTGGACCCGTAAATCCAACCCCTAAGTTTAAGAAACAAACGGTGTCAGCAGTTCGGGATTGGCCACCAGGTTGTGGACCGACTTCAGAACAAAACCAAAGGCAGTTAGCAGTCGTATCAGCTACCAATAGTGTTGACATAGAAAGTATCATCTTGACTGTAATTAGGTGTGTAGATCTCTATCACACTAATTAATCTGTACTATATATGTTATGGGCTAAAAGCCGGAAAAAGGCTATATGGACAGTCGTATTACCCGAAAAGGGTAGGCAAGGGATGCCAGGTACGTAATCATAGAAACCTCTCTATGTGTATCGATGTATGTGATAGACTGTGATCTTTTAGGTTGTATGTTATTTTGCTTCTGCATGGATGTATGGATGGGATGGGGTTGATATGATGAAGGGGAAGAGCATGTTAAAAGGTCACTTAGTGATCGGTGGTTAAACCACGATATGTACACTTAGGTCACAATAGTGATCGGTGGCTCTGCCACACTTTATTATAAGGTCACACAGTGATCGGTGGCTCTGCCACAGCGGATTATAAGGTCACATGGTGATCGGCATTATAACTGACAGCATGACTGTCGATATGGTGTGCAGCGGTTGGTGGGTTGATTATAGAAATCCCCGATGTGTGATGGCTGGTACGGGTTGGTGTGTAGATGATGGACTTTTAGGTTGGGTTGGGCCATTCAGCATGTGATTATTTTGTTGCCATTGTGTATGGGCCAAGGCCCATAATGTGTTTGTGGGCCTCAATCCTTTTATGTGTTTTCGGGATTTGCACACTGAGTCTTGGTGACTCACCCCTTTATTTTCCCTGACTTTTCAGATGAGCAGTAGATCGTGGACATGGAAGCCGAGGCGGACTCGAGGAGCCATCAAGTCTTATATTTTCATAGACTATTTCCAGCTTTCCTTTAAGTTTTTCAATTTTGGGACTATTTTTGTAATAAGGCTCTATAGCTTAGGTTTAAATTATACTTGTTAATGTCTTTATTCTAATTTTTTTAAAATTTAACTTTATGTTCAAAGAATTATCTATAAGAAGTAATAATATGGGATTTTAAAACACGTTCAAAGAAAAAGCAAGGGTTTTCTTCAAATATCACTTATTTTAGCGAATACCTAAATAAACAAACTAAATTTCTGAAAATCATCCAAGTGAAGTTTTTAATGTTAAACCCCGTAGCATACCAGATCTGGTCGTAGCGTTTGGGCTGGGTTTGGGGTGTTACACTAAATGCCTAGCAGGCCTCAGGCCGGTGAATTATATCGGGCTTATTGCCTAGCATGCTAAATGCTGGTGTTTAAATCTCGGACCTCTGGTCTAGCAGGCTCAATGCCAGTGTGTATTTCGGGCTTTGATGCCTAGTAGGCTTAATGCCGGTGATACATTATAAACAGAGAATTCGGGAATCATACAAGGTGAGACATATTTAGTGCAATGAGCTAAAAGCTCGGGTAAGTATAAGCCTTATATATATTAGTAAGGAATGAGGTAAGTCGGTATATCATCATTTGAGTTAAGTATGAACATTATATATACGAAATTGAGTTTAAATGCATTATTTTGAAGAATCGGCTATAAGTGGCAAGGTTGATGGTGAGAGAGTTTTGGATGTGATGTATATGTGTACAAATAAGTATATGTGACCGATATGCATGATATATTCATTTGACTTGGATTATACGAATACATGTGATATTTATGTGTTTTGATGATGTATATGTCCTTGGAAATAAAGTGCTAATACTTAGGTTAAGGATAATGATAGAATTCGGCTATGATTAATGTACATGTTGAAATATTTATACTCAATGCCATAAACCTAATGATTAAAATGTTTAATTGTTATAGAGAATTTGCTTAAGACTTACTAAGCTAGTAAGCTTACTCTGTTTATGTTCAATGTTCTGTTTTATAGATTTTGGTCAAGCTACGGGCTCGAAAATTCGTCAGCAAAGTCAACCACACTATCATCTTTTTGGTACTCTTTTAGTTTTGTTTATTTTGGATAAAGGCACGTATAGAATGGATAATGTCTATGTTTGAGTTGAAAACTTTGTCTTTATATGTATTATAGCCATACGAATATGGGTTATATCCTGTGTTAGTTTGGTGTTGAGACGTATGTTTTTTTTAATGATGAAATGGTGTATATGTTTATGTCATTATGATGCAAGGGTTGTATGGATTTTATTTAGCTTATATTCGGCTATGGTATATGTGCATATTGTAGGTGTAATTCGGTCTTGTGGGAAATGGCATTATGGATTAAGATAATGTCTTAATAATGTGTAATTAGCCATGGAATACAAGTGTGATGTGTTTGTTATGTTTATGTTCTGTATTCAATTATGTTTGATGAAGACTTAAACTCATTTTTGATAAAATGTTAAATGACACATGTAATTGGTAAATGTGAAACGTTTGGTATATATATATATATAAGAGTTTTGGCATGATTAATTGGTTTGAAATGATGAGTATAGGCCGAATAGGTATTTAGATAGCTTGATAATATGATTTGTTGGAAATGATAAAAATGCATGAGTTGATATAATCTTATTAAATTATAATAAATGTCTGTATATGAATCTAACTATTACAAAAATAATGTATATACCGTATAGTTATTTTCGGTTCAATTATGTGCATGCAAACGAATTCATGTGAACAATGATCTAACTGATTGAATAAAAGTAATGATTATCTGGTAATGCCCGTAACCCTAATTCGGTGACGGATACGGGTTAGGGGCATTACATTTGATTGGTATCAGAGCTTACAGTTTAGTCGATTCTAGGACTACCGTAGTGCGTGAGAGTCTAGCTATACATGCCTTTATTATATATGCGATAGTGTGGTGACTTCTGACGTTTAAAATTGTGTTTTATATAGTAAATGGATCCCGACAGAGCCGTAGCTGATGATGTAGAGAGTGTAGCGCCTGATCTCGCACGTGGGTCAGCGCCGGTAGACTCTCGACCTATCTCCGGTAGCCATGAGGGGGAGGCTAAACAAGCCTTCTACCAGATGATGAATGAATGGTTTACCCAATTTATTCAGACTAATCCGGTTGTACAACAACCTCCACCCCCGAATAATCCAACTCCGATACCTTTAGCACCTCTGATGATAGATCCAATGAGATCTAGTAGGCCTCTCGTTGATAAAATCAGGAAATATGGGGCCGAAAAATTCAAAGCTAATGATGATGATGACGCGGAACGAGATGAGATGTGGCTTGATAACACTATTCGGGTGCTTGATGAGCTGTCATGTACTCCAGACGAATGCCTAAAGTGTGCTATATCTTTCTATGCGGGACTTTCGCATATCATCGTGGAATACACTAGTATCAGTGGTTCCGAAAGAAAAAGTGATTTGGGATTTCTTCCAGATCGAGTTCCGTAAGAAATATATTAGTCAGAGATTAATCGATCAGAAACGAAAAGAATTTCTAGAACTGAAACAGGGTCGCATGACTGTGACTGAGTATGAACGAAAGTTTGTCAGATTGAGCCGATATGCCCGAGAGTGTGTATCAACTGAAGCCATTATGTACAAAAGATTCAAAGACGGTCTGAATAAAGATATAAAGTTGCTAGTTGGAATACTTGAAATCAAAGAGTTTGTGGTACTTGTCGAACGAGCTTGCAAAGCTGAAGAGCTTGGAAAAGAGAAAAGAAAGGCTGAAATGGAAGCTAGAGACACTCGTAAAAGATCATCGAGTAAGACTTTTCATTCTGTATCTAAGAAGTTCAAAGATGACTTTGGCCGACATAAAGCTACTTCAGGCATATCTAGACGAGATCGACCTCCTGTGGGTTCCCGGGCTACTTCGATGGCCAGTGTTGGTAATGTTCAGCAGAATCGGGTTGAATGCAAGCATTGTGGTAAATGGCATTCTGGGAGTTGTAGATTCCATGATCGGTCCTGCTTTAAATGTGGATCGTCAGATCATTTTATTAGAGAGTGCCCGATGTTAGCCGAGCAAAATACAGCTCAGAATGTCAGACCGAGTAATGTGTCAGTGCGAGGCAGACCACCTAGACATTTGGGAAATGTAAGTGGTAATCAGAGAGGAACCAAAGACACTGCAGTTAGATCAGAGGCTCGTGCACCAGCTAGAGCATATGCTATACGTGCTAGAGAGGATGCTTCTTCCCCAGATGTTATCACTGGTACTTTCATTCTTTATGATACTACTGTGATTGCATTGATTGATCCTGGTTCGACTCATTCATATGTGTGTGAAACTTTAGTATCCAAGAAGACTCGCCGTTGAGTCTCATCGAGTTTGTGATTTGTGTGTCCAACCCCTTGGGTCGATGTGTACTCATTGACAAAGTGTGTAAAGGTTGCCCGTTGATGATTCGGGATTCATGCTTTCCAGCTGATTTAATGTTGTTGCCTTTCGACGAATTTGATATAATTTTGGGAATGGGTAGTTAAGTTTGCACGATCTTTGTGGTGAATTGCAAAAGAAAGACCATTGATTTGAGATGTCAGAACGGTGAGATCATCCGGATTGAATCTAATGACTTGAATGTGTTACCGGCAGTAATATCCTCGATGTTAGCTCGTAAGTATGTGAGAAAAGGATGTGAAGCTTATTTGGCCCATGTGTTGGATAATAAAGTGTCTGAAAAGCAGATTGAATCCTTACCAGTTGTGTGTGAATACCCAGATGTGTTCCCTGAAGAATTATCGGGTTTACCACCAGTTCGAGAGATAGAGTTTGGTATTGAATTAGTACCAGGGACGAATCCAATTTCAATAGCTCTGTATCGGATGGCACCTACTGAATTGAAAGAGTTGAAAGCACAGTTGCAAGAGTTGACAGATAGGGGCTTTGCACAACTGAGTTTTTCTCCTTGGAGTGCACCAGTTCTATTTGTGAAAAAGAAAGATGGGACTATGCGAATGTGTATTGATTATCGGTAGCTAAATAAGGTGACTATAAAGAATAAATACCCATTGCCTCGGATTGATGACTTGTTTGACCAGTTGAAAGGGGCTTCAGTGTTTTCGAAGATAGATTTGAGATCGGGTTATTATCAGTTGCGAGTCAGAGATTTCGATGTGCCAAAGACTGCATTTCGAACGAGGTACGGACATTTTGAGTTCCTGGTTATGCCTTTTAGACTTACTAATGCACCTGCTATTTTTATGGATTTGATGAATCGGGTTTTCAGACAGTATTTGGATCAGTTTGTGGTAGTGTTTATAGATGATATCCTGATCTACTCCAGAAATGAAACCGAACATGCCGAGCATTTGAGATTGGTGTTACAAACTTTGTGAGATCAATAGTTGTATGCAAAGTTTAGTAAGTGTGAGTTCTTGATGAAGGAAGTCAGCTTTTTGGGTCATGTTGTTTCAGCGTCAGGCATTTGGGTTGATCCGAATAAAATATCGGCTATACTTGATTGGAAGCCACCAAAGAATGTTTCTGAAAATCGAAGCTTTTTGGGACTTGCTGGATATTACAGACGATTCGTGAAAGGTTTTTCTATGATAGCTACCCCATTGACAAAGCTATTACAGAAAGATGTCAAGTTCGAATGGACAGAAAAATGTCAGCAAAGTTTCGATCAGCTGAAAGCTCTTTTGACCGAAGCTCCAGTGTTGATTCAGCCTGAATTGTGTAAAGAATTTGTTGTGTATAGTGATGCTTCTTTGAATGGTTTGGGTTGCGTTTTAATGCAAGAAGGAAAAGTAGTAGCCTATGCTTCGAGACAGTTGAAGCCTCATGAAAGAAATTACCCGACTCATAATCTGGAGTTAGCAGCCATTGTTTTCGCATTGAAAATTTGGCGTCATTACTTATTCGGTGAGAAATGTCATGTTTATTCAGATCACAAAAGTCTAAAGTATTTGATGACTCAGAAAGATTTGAACTTGAGACAACGCAGATGGTTAGAGCTGTTGAAAGATTATGAATTAGTGATTGACTACCATCCGGGGAAAGCCAATGTTGTTACGAATGCCTTAAGTCAAAAATCATTATTTGCTCTTTGTGCGTTGAACGCACATATGGTTATGTCTAGTGATGGTTCGATCATAGCTGAGTTGAAGGCAAGACTGTTGTTTATTCAACAAATTTGTGATGCACAGAAAATTGACAAAGATACGATTGCTAGACGAGTTCAGTGTGGAAATGATGCAGAGTCAGAGTTTCAAATCGATGAAAATGATTGTTTGAACTTCAAAGGCCGAATATGTGTTCCGAGGAATGTGGATTTGATTCAGATGATATTGAACGAGGCTCATATGATCGATTGTCGGTACATCCGTAGCACGAAAATGTATAATGATTTGAAACAGATTCTATTGGTGGCACGGCATGAAACGAGATATATCCGAATTTGTCTCGAAGTGCTTAATTTGTAAACAAGTAAAAGCCGAACATCAAGTTCCTTCTGGGTTACTTCAGCCGATCATGATACCTGAATCGAAATGGGATAAAATTTCTATGGATTTTTTCTCCGGTTTGCCTATGACACCGAGCAAGAATGATGCAGTCTGGGTTATAGTGGATAGACTGACCAAATTAGCTCACTTTGTTCCAGTTCGTACGGACTATTCGCTCGATAAACTTGCTGAGTTGTATGTATCTCAAATTGTGAGATTACATGGTGTGCCGAGTTCCATTGTTTCGGATAGAGATCTGAGATTTACATCCCGATTTTGGAAAAAGTTGCAAGATGCTTTAGGTACTAAACTCCACTTTAGCACAGCCTTCCATCCGCAGACAGATGGTCAGTCTGAACGAACCATTCAGATACTTGAGGACATGTTGAGATGTTGCGTCCTTGAGTTTGAAGGTACGTGGGAAAGATACTTACCTTTGATTGAAATTGCTTATAATAACAGTTTTCAATCTAGTATCAAAATGGCACCTTACAAAGCTCTATACGGCCGCAAGTGTCGTACACCGTTGTATTGGACCGAGCTCAGTGAAAATAAGATACACGGGGTTGATTTGATTAAAGAGACTGAACAGAAGGTGGCTATAATCAGAGATAGTTTGAAAGCTGCATCGGATCGCCAAAAGTCCTACGCTGATTTGAAACGTAAAGACATTAAGTTTCAGATCGGAGATCGGGTATTTTTGAAAGTTTCATCGTGGAAGAAAGTACCCCGATTTGGTCAAAAAGGCAAACTAAGTCCGAGATTCATCGGACCGTATGAGATCATCGAACGTATCGGGCCTATTGCTTATAGATTGAAGTTGCCTTCTGAATTAGAAAAGATACACAACGTATTTCATGTTTCGATGCTCCGTAGATATAGATCGGATCCATCACATGTGATTTCTCCGTCTGAAATTGAAATCCGAACCGATATTACGTACGAGGAGGAACCGATCCGTATTTTAGCTCGTGAAATGAAAGAGTTAAGAAACAAGAAAATTTCATTAGTAAAAGTACTATGGAATCGACACGGAGTAGAAGAGGCTACGTGGGAGCCTGAGGATTCAATGAGGCAACAATATCCGACTTTGTTTAACGGTAAGATTTTCGGGGACGAAAATTCCTAAGGGGGGAGAGTTGTAACAGTCCGAATTTGACCCAAATTGAAACAGTGGTTTTGGGACCATGAATCCGAGTCTGAAAAATTTTTAAATATTATTTTTGATGCTTATTATATGTGAATTAATGTGTGTGAAAATTTCGTATGAAAATTTGATCGTTTGTGTGCTTAATTTGACAAAAAAAGGACTTAATCGCGTAAAGTGCAAAAGTTGCAAACTATAGTGAAAAGTGCTAAAATGATAATGGCTTTTTAATATGAGGTATTAAAAGGGCAAATAGCCCATTTTTAAGGTTAGTGGGTGGTATATGACAATAGTAACCTTAAGTTATATGTTATAAAATCTTATAATATAAGGTTATATTAGTAAATAAATAAATAACATATTATATGTTAAATAAAACACATGAAAAGCCATTATCATCTTTTTGTTTCTTAAGGCCGAATGTGCTAAGGAAGAAAAGAGAAATACAAGCTTAAATTTCGACACTTGTAAGCTTAAATCCAAGGTTAGTTTGATTTCATTTTTTGATAATTTTTACGTTTTTGTAATCGTTGCTTCGAATACTATCCGACCCATGCTAGAATTTTTGAGATTAGTGTGTATGTGATGTTCGGCCATGATAGAAGCTTATGCTTTGTGATGTTTGATGAATATATGTTAAAGTTATGTTATAGATTAAAATGTTTTGTATTGGAAATTTTGGTGAATTTGAGTATTTTGGGCTAAATTGCAAAAATAAATTTTTGAAGGGTTAAAATGCAAAATAAATGAAATAAATGGACTTGTATAGTCCCTATGAATATTCAGCCCTTAGGTTGTGTAATGAAATTTTGTGTATTTTGTGTTTTGTGCAAATAGGACTAAATTGTAAAAAATGTGAAACATTAAGGGTAAAATGGTAATTTGCCTATTTATGTGTTTTGGGACTAAATTGAGATGAAATGTGCTTGAATGAGCTAAATTTTAATGTGTTTAGATCAAGAACAAAGAAAAACAGATTTGGATCGGGGAAAGGCAAAGGTTATCGAATAGCCGGTCTCCGTTGTCCGTCGATAGTCGAGGTAAGTCTTTAAGCAATTATATGTCGAAAATTATTTACATAATATAATAAATGTTGAAATTCGGAAATTTTTGAAATATATATGTGGAATTGCCGAATGTGATTAGCATAATATTGAATTGATTTTATTTGATGTAATGTGGTTAAGTTTATCCAAATTTGATATGTGATATTATGAAATATATGTGTTATATGTGATTTTGGAATTAATAAATGTGCATGGAATGGTTAATTATGTTGATATTCGGGCTTCGAGCCTAGCAGGCCTTGTGCCGGTGATTTATATCAGGCTAAATGCCTAGCAGGCCTTGTGCCGGTGATTTATATCAGGCTAAATGCCTAGCAGGCCTCGTGCCGGTGAATTATATCAGGCTTATTACCTAGTTGGCTAAATGCGGTGTTTAAATCTCGGACCTCTGGTCTAGCAGGCTCAATGCCGGTGTGTATTTCGGGCTTTGATGCCTAGCAGGCTTAATGCCGGTGATACATTATAAATAGAGAATTCGAGAATCATACAAGGTGAGACATATTTAGTGCAATGAGCTAAAAGCTCGGGTAAGTATAAGCCTTATATATATTAGTAAGGAATGAGGTAAGTCAGTATATCATCATTTGAGTTAAGTATGAACATTATATATACGAAATTGAGTTTAAATGCATTATTTTGAAGAATCGGCTATAAGTGGCAAGGTTGATGGTGAGAGAGTTTTGGATGTGATGTATATGTGTACAAATAAGTATATGTGACCGATATGCATGATATATTCATTTGACTTGGATTATGCGAATACATGTGATATTTATGTGTTTTGATGATGTATATGTCCTTGGAAATAAAGTGCTAATACTTAGGTTAAGGATAATGATAGCATTCAGCTATGATTAATGTACATATTGAAGTATTTATACTCAATTCCATAAACCAAAAGATTAAAATGTTTAATTGTTATAGAGAATTTGCTTAAGACTTACTAAGCTAGTAAGCTTACTCTGTTTATGTTCAATGTTCAGTTTTATAGATTTTGGTCAAGCTACGGGCTCGAAAATTTGTCAGCAAAGTCAGCCACACTATCATCTTTCTGGTACTCTTTTAGTTTGGTTTATTTTGGATAAAGGCATGTGTAGAATGGATAATGTCTATGTTTGAGTTGAAAACTTTGTCTTTATATGTATTATAGCCATACGAATATGGCTTATATCCTGTGTTAGTTTGGTGTTGAGACGTATGTTTTTTTTAATGATCAAATGGTGTATATGTTTATGTCATTATGATGCAAGGGTTGTATGGATTTTATTTAGCTTATATTCGGCTATGGTGTATGTGCATATTGTAGGTGTAATTCGGTCTTGTGGGAAATGGCATTATGGATTAAGATAATGTCTTAATAATGTGTAATTAGCCATGGAATACAAGTGTGATGTGTTTGTTATGTTTATGTTCTGTATTCAATTATGTTTGATGAAGACTTAAACTCATTTTTGATAAAATGTTAAATGAGACATGTAATTGGTAAATGTGAAACATTTGGTATATATATATATATATAAGAGTTTTGGCATGATTAATTGGTTTGAAATGATGAGTATAGGCCGAATAGGTATTTAGATAGCTTGGTAATATGATTTTTTGGAAATGATAAAAATGCATGAGTTGATATAATCTTATTAAATTATAATAAATGTCTGTATATGAATCTAACTATTACAAAATAATGTATATACCGTATAGTTATTTTCGGTTCAATTATGTGCATGCAAATGAATTCATGTGAACATTGATCTAATTGATTGAATAAAAGTAATGATTATCTGGTAATGCCCGTAACCCTAATTTGGTGACGGATACGGGTTAGGGGTGTTACAGACACACTGCTCAAAGTCCACATAAGTGGTCTAGCCACTGATTCCACACGTGATTAAATCACCAAATCCACAATGAGGCACCACGCCATCATTAATCGTGACAAAGTCACCAATATACACTTCCCCTTTAAATCATTTTCATCCCAATACCCCATGCACATGCAACATAGTATAAAAGATAGGTTACATGATATGAAATATATATATAATACTTGGAATACACCCACAATCAAATTATCCACCAATATTAATAACGCATGAACATACCATACTGACCTGGTGTTCCGGTTTACCTTAATTACCATTGCCGATATTTTCGGCTTTCAAGCATAACACATACAAATAGATGAAGTTAAGGAAAACAGTGTGATAATTACACACCTGTAAACTTGAAGAACTAAACTATCGATCTCGCTAACGTCCTCACTCGTAGAGATCACAGCGATCTGCTTATCCTTTTCAGAAGCTGGCCCACACCCTGGTGGCCAATCTCAAACCGCCGAGACTGCTCGCTTCTTGAATTTAGGGGTGAAAACTACGTGTCCAACCCCTTTCTTTACTTGGCTGGTACTTGATTCCATAAAAATGATCTTGATCAGAAGACCCAGTTAAATCGTTGAATAAGATAGTAGCAAAAATAATTGCTTTGAACGAAGAAGTCCTTACCGAAATCGACAGCACCCGGAGGGTCTTACACTTGAACTATTAGATCGTTTAAGTCCCTTGGTTGATCGAATCCGAATGATCCCTAATACCCTTCAAATGCGGGCACTACCAAGAAGAGTCCGACTGATAAGATTGAAAAGGGGAGAGTGACGACAATCTTCTAGCAACTCAACAAATGGAACGAAGTAACCACACCAGAGAGGTTCGACTTTAGAAGAATGGAGAACGAAAATAAAACCCAAAGAGAAGAAACAAGGATAGATTTCGTCTAGTATAGATGAGATGAGAACTGAAAGAGAAAGAAAAGATCAAAGGAAATTCGGCCAAGAGATGGAATTTGAGTGGTAAACAAATAGAAGAAAGAAGTAATAGAAGGGAGGAGATTAGGAGATTCGGCTATGGTTCATCAAATGAGAAATACGTTTGGCTAAAAAAATAAAAACAGAGGGAGAGAGAGTTGAAGTTCGGTTCTTGAAGCAATTAAGTGAAAGTGGTAAAAATGAGAGAAGAATGATAAGGGGTTTGACTCATAGGATATGAAAGCAAGGCTTGCACGATACTAAAAATTTAGCTAACAAGGGAGAAGATGTTTTGGCTTTAACTAAAGGAAGAATGCACCAATTGCTCCAAAATGTACAACAAAAAATGCCGAATAAAACTTATTAAACCTAAAAGTTGGTATCTCAAACACTTTCGGCATCCACTTCCCACACCCAAAACCGAAGCCTCACCCCCCCTCACTACACAAAATTTGGCTAACAAACCATCTCCCTCAATCCCCCATGCTGTCTCCTTGAAACACTCCCCAATTCCCTCTCCTCCACTTATTCAAACTAGCTTGAATAATTCAAACTCCTTCAATCATTCTCCACCATCCATTTAAAATATTTGACCAGGTCTTACCTCTCTCCTCCAGAGTTTGATTCCCATCCAGTTGCCTCCCTTACCTGAACCAAAAAATAATACTTCCTTGTGCTGCTAGGGAGTTTCGAACCCTCTCCCTCTCAGCTTCCCTTCTTGTGATGCCATCTCCATGCATGCTAGGTGGCGTTTCCTTGCCACTCTTCCACTACAACTCTTGTGTCACCAAACGCAAACAAAACACCCCTAAGTCCTGTCCCCATTCAGCTTCCCTCCTAAAATGCCCAAAAACTAAAATTATACCAAGGCTTTGGCTTAACCCCGAGCCTTCCCGAGGCCCCCAAACACATCCAAACAACAGGCATAACTCAACAAACGCAGAAAAAAGGTAAAAGATGCAAAGCCCCTAAATTTCGGATGTTAGACAAATAATTGAGACTAGCTTTTTCTTTATTCTTGACATTGCATAATCTGTGTAATTGATGTGTCTAAAACTAACTATGGCCGCAATAAAGGCAAGCACACCTGTCTTTTAATAGTATAGTTATGGTAAGACCGGTAATACCGTACCCACAAGGATCAAGAGTACTAGTAGTTACTATCTTCTTATTATCTAGCCTAAAAATTAGAGTAAATTCTTTTTAAACTAAAACTTAATTAAAAGCACGACAATGAAAGAATTGGGAAAATACTTTTAGACAACTTATGTGATAGGCAATACCTAAGGAAGAATCCACCTAGACTTCACTTATTACTTTCGATTCATATGATTTATTCACTTGACTTAATCCGTAGAAATCCCTGATTTATGTTAATATCTCTCTCGAGACTAAAAACAACTGACTCTAGGTTGATTAATTGAAATCTCTTTCTAATTAAAACCCCTATTATCGCATTAACTCGATCTATGGATTCCCTTATTAGATTTGACTCTAATCCGGCAGATTTTCGTCGCCCTATGTCTAGGGTTGCAATCAACTCCGCTTAATTGTGTTGATCTACTCTTAAACAGGGACTCTTGCTCCATTGAATAAGCACATTTGACTTGAATCAATAACCTGAATTATCAAAACAAGAATAAGAACTCACAATTAAGAATAAGAACAAGTATTTATCTTATAAATCAAATAGTAATAAGATTCGTCTTAGGTTTCATCCCCTTAGGTATCTAAGGGATTTAGTTCATACTGATAGAGGGAAACATCTCAAAATAAGGAAAACAACAAAACATAGGAAAACCCAAAAACTTCTAAAGAACTTGATGGGAGATCTTCAGTCTTGATGGAGATCCTTCCTCCGAGCTACTTCCGACGGCTGTCTTTGAGTATTTTTAGCGTTCTATTCAGCGTCCCCTTTTAGGTCACCCTCTAGGGTGTTTATATAGGCTTTGGAAACGTCTTTCTTTGCCCGCAAGTAACCTTTTCTGGATAGAATTACACTTAGGTACGGCAGGGACACGCCCGTGTAATACGCCCGTGTTCGATAGCCTTAGGCCGTGCTCGCTCCTGCTCACCACACACGGCCGCAGTGTGGTCGTCCGTGTACGTTGATCTAGGTCGTGGTCAATTCTGCTCGTAACACACGGCCGTGTTTGATAGCCCAGGCCGTGTTGAATTCTAAGATAGGCCCATTTTGTCCATTTTTGGCCTGTTTCTCGTTCTTTTCGACTCCCTAAGCTCTCATGGCTGTAAAACATGAAATTAAAGGATTAGGAGCATCGAATTCATCAAATCTAATGAAAACTCATCCTAAAATAAGCTAAGCATGGGGTTAAAATATGTATAAATTATGGTTTATCAAATATCCCCACACTTAAGCCTTTGCTTGTCCTCAAGCAAAATCCTCAACTCACAATTAAAACTAACTTCCTTAATTCATAATTCTCATCAATAATGTTTCATCATAATTCACAGATAATTCATACATTGATAATTTAGCTTAAAGAGTCCTAAAGATTCAAACAATCTAAGTCACAAATTTTTGTAACCCGAAAACATAGGTGTTTCCCTTTATCTAAATAATTACCTTTGATCCAAAACCGACAAGAATTGACATCCTCACTAAAGATTCACTCAAATCACTCAAAGTGTTTAAGGTTCAAATTAAGCACTCAGAAGTCAAACATGAAAAGTTAATCCCATAGGCTTGCATGAAAATCAAATCTTCACCACTATAAATTGAGATGATACACAAATCAAAAGGTCTTTTAAAGGGTTGTAATGGGGCTTGGGTTAAAGGTGTGGATAAAGGCTGAAAAGGAGGGTTAAAATCGAGATTAAATTGATAATTTACCAAACTAGAAAAATAAACTGCTACTGAATAATTATAATAACACGAGCTTCTTCTCAAAAATGTAAAATTAACTGCTTAAGCTCAAATAACAAAGAACTAATAATGTGTAATATCCCGGGTTAGGGGCTATTTTGTTGTTGCATGATATTGCAGGTGTTGGTGTGCTATGTTGCTATTTCTGTGTCTTAGGGGCTTAGTTGTAGGCTAGGAGTATGCCTGAGGGAATGGGGAAAATTTAGTTTTTGAGCCTTAGGTGTAGGGAGCTGTTGGAGTTGAGGGATATGTATTTTATTTGGTAGTTGTTACACAAAAATGAGGTTGGCAAAGTGGCAAGGCATGTGCCACTTGGAGCTGAGTGTGGCGTCATCTACAAGGGGGAGAGATCCTGAGTTCAAGTCGCAGAGATCCCCTATTTTGTCACTCATTTTGGACGGCATGGAGGAAGAGGTAGAAGGCAATTCGAATTCTTCCTTGGACTTAGGGTGGGTTTGGATGGGCGGTGCGTTTACTTGCGGTTAGTGTAAAAATAGCGGTGGTATGTGAGATTAGATAATCAGAGCGACATCAGAGCGTGAGACAAAAAGTAAGCTAAATGCACCGCACCGCACTCAATCGCCCATCCAAACCCACCCTTAGTCTACACATTCAAATGGAGGGTGGAGAGGAAGTTTAGGAGGAAGACTTGGTCAAGCAAGTTTGAAGGAGTGGTGGTGAGTGAATGGGGAGACTTGGCCGAATTTTTAGGAGGAGTTTGGGGGGGAGTGACGGCTTGGGGTGAGAAGTGACTATGCCGAAAATGCTTTTGGCATTTCTAGTGTTTTTCTTTCATTTTCGGTCTTGGTATGTCTAGCTAAAATTCTCCCTTTTGGTCAAGTTGTTAGCCGAATGTCAGAGAGTTTCTTCTTTGTTACCAATATTCAAGTAAGTCTTCCCTTTCTCCCTTGAAACCGAAAGTGTAAGCAACATACACCTTAGCCGAAACTTGCCTTTGTTTCTCTTAATTCCAATATAGCCGAATGCTCTCTTCTCTCCCTCTCATAATTTCTTTATTTTCATAAGAGCCAAAACTTACCATTTCCTTCTCAATCGAATTCTCCATTCATCTTCTCCATTCTTTTTGTGTCGAACTTACCTTGTCCCTAAAACCGAAATCTTCATTCATCTATTCCATTTCTTTTTCTCCAAAACCGTAAAAGCACCTATCTCTCTTTTCCATTTTCTTCTCTTCTCAAGACCTTGGCCGATTCTCTTTTTCTTTTGGACACAAAATTCTTTTGCTTATTCTAGCCGAATCTCTTTTCTCTTCTATTAGTCTTTAATTTAGCCGAATATCTCCTTCTCCCGGTGGTTGTGTAGGCCGAATCTTGGTTGGTGTTGGGTAAGTGCTAGGCCGAATGGCCATTTCTTCCTCTCTTATGATTTATCGGTTTTGGTTGGGTTAATAGCCGATTTTGGGCATATGTTGAAAAGAGTTAACCTCTTATGTTGGAATCGAATTCATGATAGGGCCTTCTGATTTTGGAAGTAATCAAGAGGAGTCTTCCTTCTTTGTAAACCGATTAGTAAGTAGAGGGTAAGT
Organism: Gossypium sturtianum; assembly: GCA_025698515.1. Taxonomy (NCBI): domain Eukaryota; kingdom Viridiplantae; phylum Streptophyta; class Magnoliopsida; order Malvales; family Malvaceae; genus Gossypium; species Gossypium sturtianum. The sequence goes on from CM046953.1 coordinate 66,261,660, forward strand.
GATTGGTATATTATTGTTAGTTCAATCTTTTGATTTCGATTAAGTCAAAGGTGATTGGAGATTAACTATTTGTTTCATTAGGGGTGCCGATTGTTAAAGGAGAATCATCGTTGATTCGAGATTTGGTAGGAAACCAAATCAAGTACAAAGGTAAGGGTTGATAATGACTCTGTTGGCTTAAAAGTCCTTGGCCGAATGGTCTTAAGTATCTAACCCCTATGTTTGGCCGATTCTAGAGCAAGGAGTTTAAAGATTGTAGATCTTTTCTTTGGGATTAGGGCCCTCGTTATTCCAGTGTGTAACTAACACACCCATACTTAGTAATATTATTAATAACTCGATTGCTTTGTAAAACCAAAACAAGATGATGGATTAATTGGTACCCAAGTGGGGTATATGTACTGATCCGGTAAGTCCGTAGCATTACGAGTTCTACTGATGTATACTCATTATTATGATCTATGTTATGTATGCTATGAGATATAATGCTTGGCATGTTGGCATGATATGCATGACTTGTATGAGATGCATGATCACATGAGTATGGCATGATGATGGGTGATATGAGTGGAGGGAGGATGATGATATCCGTGTCTTTGGGACACGTGTCTTTGGGACACCGAGGTTTGGCACCTCCAAAGTGGTTTGGTACCACAGCTTGATTTTGTGACTTCGGTCACCAAAGTGATTTGGTATCACATTTGTGTCTTTGGGACACCGTGAGGTTTGGCACCTCATAGCGTCTCATCGCTGGCTTAGCACCACAGTGGGTTGGCCCCACGCTGATTGATTATACGATTGACGCCGGTGATTTGGTATCACACGATGGGTTGGCCCTATCATCGGATTTGTGATCGCGGTCACCAAAGTGATTTGGTATCACATCGTGTCTTTGGGACACCAGAGGTTTGGCACCTCATTGCGACTCGCCCCCGTGGTTAACACCACCGCGGGTTGGCCCCACTTTGAGATATGGGATCGTCGCTAGTGATTTGGTATCACACGATGGGTTGGCCCCATCATCGGATTATTCGTGACTTTGGGTCACCGGTGGTTTGGCACCACACTTATGGATATCGTGACTTTGGGTCACCAGTGGTTTGGCACCACCAAAGTGGTTTGGTACCACACGGGGTAGAAAAGGCGATATGGATGGTTAGGATCGGGTTGCATTAATCATGTTGCTATGTATGATGTGTGTTAGCATGTTGTTTTATCGGGAGCGGATTTATGCACCGAGTCATTCGACTCACCCTCTCCTTTGACATTTCAGTGACACTTAGACGCGGACATGGAGCCGGGATGGACTCTGGTGCTCATGCCACGCTTAATAAAGTTTTACTCAGACTTTATAATTTGGGTACTTTAGCTTGCTTTTTATTATTTGGGTTTTGTTTTGGATTGTAAAAGGCCTTTAAATTATGTTTTATGATGTTTATGCTTTAAATAGACTTTAATATGCCTTAACAAAATAAGTGGGTTGGAATTTTACTAAAATTTGGAAAGACAATGATTTAAAAACTATAACGCCGAGTGTTTTAAACTATACCATCGTGTATCTCACCATGACTTGCATTAGAAACTCAAACGATTTCCAAATCAAAACTCGATTTTCTACCAAGTTAAAATGTCTTAAGTAACACTAAGAAACTATTTGAATAATGAAATGGAATAAACTCGCTTTAACTACATCTTTTGGTTAAGCTTTCATAATTTTTGGGTTTTCTAAATACACCACCGATTTCAAACAAGCCTACTCAAATTTTCTTCAAATACACTATATAGTGAAGTGTTTACATCCTGCTTTTAAACGAAAAACCTAAACCTCTCAAGTACATTTTCCCCAGAACATACCGCATTCGGCCGTGGTGTATTGACCGGGTTTGGGGTGTTACAATTGTGGTATCGAGCCAAGTTCAAAAGTTTCACTGTGGGCCCAAGGCCCAAAACGTTTTAAAAGTTTGTTTGATAGTCTTTGTTTTTAAATATATGGTTTGTAAGGCATGGCACCGAGTCTCCTGCACTGAGCCGCCTGTAAGTACCCCTTACTATTGCTTGTGATTTGTTGGATGTGATGTGATTTGATGATTAGCAATAGTACATTACTTTAGAGATTGAAACTGATAGGATTCTGTGAACTCGCGAGAACAAATCTCCTTAAATATTCATAAGATTTGCTTTAAAACAGTGGAATAAATACTGATGCATAAAACTCTTTAATCAGATACGTAGAGATTTTAGTCATGAGCACTCGAGGCGGACGTGGTCGTAATACTCGTGGTAGAGGTAGGGGTAGGATGACGGTTTCTGAACCCGTAGGATCTGGTCAGGGGTCAGAAAATGAGATACCGGTTCCGCCACCAGCTGGAGGTGGTGAGTTCCAAGATCGATCGAGACGACGCAGTTGTCACAGCGCGCGCCGCGAGTGTTGGAAAGAGTAGCCGAGTAGGTGGTGGTGCAGGAGTTAGAAATTGCGTCGAGCGACTTCGGGCAAATGGGGCCGAATTCTTTCGAGGTGTATCCGTGTTGCTCTTAGCACCGCTGAATATTGGCCGAGGCAACCGAGCGGATCATGGATGATCCGACTTAATCGGCCAAGAGAAGTCAAGGGCATCGACGCTTCTCCGGATGAGTCATATCAATGGTGGCTCACGGTCGGGAAAGTGTGGCGCAGAGGATCCGACATGGGATTATTTCGTGGTCGCGTATCAAAAGAAGTACATTGGGGCTAGTTATATTGACTCCAAGCAAAGGCATTTCGAGGCTTGTTCGGGGAGTAAGTCTGCTTTCGAGCACGAGGTCGAAGTTCTTGAAGTCGAGTAGGTATGCCGGGTATTGTAGCCACCGAACATGAGAGGTGTGTTCGCTTTCGAGGATGGTCTGCGAGACGAGTTGAGATCGCCGATTGCTCCTCGCCAGAGCGAGTTTGTCGTCTTAGTTGAAAAGGCTAAGGTAGCCGAGGGTGTTAAAGAGTCGGCGAGGCGAGCATGGACGTAAATAGGCATAAGAGGAGCTTTGGGTCTTCTCGGATCGCCGGGTAATCCACGTAAAAGGGCTAGACCGAGTGGGTCAAATCAGCCCGTAGGTTTGTTGTCTGCCAGGCGGGACCGCCGCAGATGTAACCAGTGGGAAATCCCATTGGGGTGGTTGTTGGACCGAGGAAAAGGTTGTTTTGAGTGTGGTTCTCTCGGATCATCGCGTGAGGGACTATCCGCGAGGTTGGCAGGATTCACCCGAGAGTCGGCCGTAATCGGCTCAGAGTAGTGGACCGCCACCGCAGAGGGGCCGTGGTAATGGCAGAGGTGGTAATGGTTCGGTCGGGTCGTGGAGCACCGGCGAGGTGCGGTAGTTCGATGCCGCATACCGATTAGTGTGTATGCGATGCGCGCCGAGAGGAGGGCGACGCACAGACGCCATAACCGGCAGACGCTTCGATCCTTGGTTCTCCTTATACCGCTTTGATTGATGTGGGTTCAACGCGATCGTTATGTGGCCGATGAGTATAGTAGAGACCATGGACTTAGACCCCGAGATATCTTCTAGGCGGATGACCGTAATTAGCCCTCTAGGTCACTCAGAGTGGTAGATAAGTTGTTTAGAGATGTACCCTCAGAACTCCAAGGGGTAGTGTTTGTCTGCCGATCCGATGGAACCGCCGTTTGGGGAGTTCGACCGATTCTTGGGATGAACTGGTTGGTCAAGTACCAAAGCGAGGTTGGATTGCGCGCCAAGCGCATGGTTCTTAAGACGGTTGAGGGAGATGAAGTGGCTATGATAGGTAATAGGAGAGATTACTTATCAAATGTGGTATCTGCTCTGAAGGCAGAGAAGATGGTGAGAAAGGGCTGTGAAGCGTATGTGGTTCATGTGTATGCCTTGGAGGCTAAAGAGTCTGCTGTAGAAAAAGTCTGAACTGTTAAGGAATTTGCTGATGTGTTTCCTGAGGAGCTTCCGGTTTGCCGCCAGATCGTGAGGTAGAGTTCGGGATAGATCTCATTACCCAAATCGCGCAAAGGTCTATTGCTCCATATAGGATGGCGCCAAAGGAATTGGTGGAGCTTAAGGCAAAGATCCAGGAGTTATTGGATCGGGGTTTTATTAGGACAAGTGTTTCGCCATGGGGTGCGCGGTATTTTTGTTAAGAAGAAAGATGGTACGATGCGGATGTGTATAGACTCACCGCTTGATTGAATAAGCCGACGATTAAAAACAAGTATCCGCTGCCACGGATAGATGATTTGTTTGATCGGTGGCGGTGCCGCGGTATTTTCAAGATCGACTTGAGGTCCGGGTATCATCGATTTAAAGGTTAAGGAGGCCGATATCCATAAAACAGCGTTCCGGACTCGGTATGGGCACTACGAATTCTGGTAATGCCGCTCGGGTTGACTAACGCATCGCGGCAGCATTTATGGATATGATGAATAGGTGTTTCAAAGCAGATCCGGATCGGGTTCGTTGTTGTTTTCATAGACGACATCTTAGTGTACTGGCGACGTAAGAAGAGCATGATGCGCATTTGTGAGTGGTGCTGCAGATTTTGAGGGAAAATCAGCTCTATGCTAAGTTCAAGAAATGCGAGTTCGCTTAGAGAAGTGACTTTCTTGGGGCATGTAGTGTCACCGAGGATCGGGTAGACCTCGGAAGATTGAGGCGATTTTGGATTGGAAACCGCCTAAGTTAGTGGTCGAGATTCGAGTTTTCTGGTTTGACAGATACTACCGAAGGTTTGTAGAGGGTTTCGTTGATTGCAAAAGCACCAATGACCAAGTTGTTAAGGAAAGAAGTTCCGCTTGTTTGGACCGAAAAACAGCAGAAAGCTTCGATAAGTTAAAGAAGATTTTGACCGAGGCTCCGTTTTGATTCAACTCGAGGGTGGTAAGGAATTACGATCTATTGTGATGCATCACATACGGATTGGGATGTGTCTTGATGCAAGAAGGTAAGGTTGTGGCTTACGCTTCTCGGCACCGAGGCCACATGAGGTCAACTATCCGACGACGATTTGGAGCTAGCTACCGTAGTCTTCACCTTAAAGATTTGGAGGCACTACTTGTACGAAGAGAGATCGATAGTCTACACGGATCATAAGAGTCCAAGTATCTACCGACTCGAAGGATTTGAATTTGAGGCGCCGCAGATGGGTTGAGTTGTCGAAAGATTACGATCGCTCGATTGAGTATCATCCGGGAAGGCTAACGTGGTGGCGCACGCATTGAGCCGTAAGGTTGTTTCGGACTTAAGAGCGATGTTTGCCCATTTGAGCTTGTATGACGATGGGAGTATTCTCGCAGAGTTGCGAGTTAAGCCTACTTGGGTTGAGCGGATCGAGAGAAACAAGATTAGAGGATGAGATTCGAAGTGCGCGAAGGTTACAAGTGAGGATGGTGGTTTGGAGGGTTACTGCCTTGTCTAGTGATGAGGTTCTGTGTTTCCAAGGTAAGGCTTGTATGCCTAAAGATATTGAGTCGAGGCAGAAGATTCTTCAGACGCACATAGCAGTCCTTATGCTATGCATCCGGTTGTAGCAAGATGTATAGGGATCTTAGAGAGCGATTTTGGTGGCGGGCTTGAAGAAAGAGGTGACAGAGTTTGTTGGGAAGTGTCCGACATGTCAGCAGTCAAGGTCGAACATCGATTGCCGTCGGGTTTGCTTCACCGTGAAGATTCCTCGGTGGAAGTGGGAAAGGATAACCATGGATTTCGCCGGTGGATTACCACTTACGCCAAGCAAGAAGGATTCGCTTTGGGTAGTGGTGGATCGTCGACTAAATCACTCACTTTATTCCGGTGAGGGTTGACTACTCACTCGTGAAGTTGGCAAACCGTATGTGTTTCGAGATAGTGAGGTTGCACGGTGTACGATTTCGATAATCTCGGATAGGGATCCCCGATTTACGCCAAGGTTCTGGAAAGCATTGCATCAGACTCTGGGTACTCGTTTGGATTTCAGCACGGCTTTTCACCCGCAGTCCGACGGTCAATCAGAAAGGGTTATTCAGATCTTAGAGGATATGCTGAGAGGTTGTGTTCTGGATTTCCAGAGGTAGTTGGGAAGAGTTTCGCCATTGCATCTGAGTTTGCCTACAATAACAGTTATCAAGCGAGCATCAAGATGGCACCGTATGAGGCGTTGTATGGTAGGAAGTGTCGCTCACCTACGTGTTGGACGGAGTTAGGTGAACGTCAGTTGTTGGGACCAGAGTTAGTTGCTGAGACTGAAGATAAGGTTAAGTTGATTCAGCTTGATTGAAGGAAGCTTGGACCGCGTAAGTCTTGCGCCGATCTTAAGCGAGAGATATAGAGTTTCTTCGTGGGGATCGAGTTTTCCTGAAGGTCTCGCCTTGGAAGAAGGTGTTGAGATTCGGAAGGAAAGGCAAGCTAAGTCCGAGGTTTATTGGGCCGTATAAGGTTTTGAGACGAGTGGGACCAGTGGCGTATCAACTGGAATTGCCAGCAGAGCTTAGTCAGATTCACGACGTATTTCACGTTTCGATGCTTCGGAGATATCGTTCGGATCCATCGCATGTGGTAGCAAGTGGAAGAGATCGAGGTAAATCCAGATTTGACTTTGGAAGAAGAACCGTGCGCATTCTTGATCGGGATGTGAAGGTTCTACGCGTAGAAAGTCCGTGCCTTTGGTTAAGGTTCTTTGGCGGAATCATGGCGTGGAAGAAGCCACGTGGGAACCCGAGGATATGATGAGGCAACAATACCCTCAACTCTTTTGATCGTGTAATTTGAGGTCGAAATTATTTTAAGGGGGTAGAACCTGTAATATCCCTGTTAGGGGCTATTTTGTTGTTGCATGATATTGCAGTGTTGGTGTGCTATGTTGCTATTTTCGTGTCTTAGGGGCTTAGTTGTAGGCTAGGAGTATGCCCGAGGAATGGGGAAAATTTAGTTTTTGAGCCTTAGGTGTAGGGAGTCGTTGGAGCCGAGGGATATGTATTTTATTTGGTAGTTGTTACACAAAAATGAGGTTGGCAAAGTGGCAAGGCATGTGCCACTTGGAGCCGAGTGTGGCGTCATCTACAAGGGGAGAGATCACGAGTTCAAGTCGCAGATCCGCTATTTTGTCACTCATTTTGGACGGCATGGAGGAAGAGGTAGAAGGCAATTCGAATTCTTCCTTGGACTTAGTCTACACATTCAAATGGAGGGTGGAGAGGAAGTTTAGGAGGAAGACTTGGTCAAGCAAGTTTGAAGGAGTGGTGGTGAGTGAATGGGGAGACTTGGCTGAATTTTTAGGAGGAGTTTGGGGGGAGGACGGCTTGGGGTGAGAAGTGACTATGCCGAAAATGCTTTTGGCATTTCTAGTGTTTTTCTTTCATTTTGGCCTTGGTATGTCTAGCTAAAATTCTCCTTTTGGTCAAGTTGTTAGCCGAATGTCGAGAGAGTTTCTTCTTTGTTACCAATATTCAAGTAAGTCTTCCATTTCTCCCTTGAAACCGAAAGTGTAAGCAACATACACCTTTAGCCGAAACTTGCCTTTGTTTCTCTTAATTCCAATATAGCCGAATGCTCTCTTCTCTCTCCTCTCATAATTTCTTTATTTTTATAAGAGCCTAAACTTACCATTTCCTTCTCAATCGAATTCTCCATTCATCTTCTCCATTCTTTTGTGTGTCGGAACTTACCTTGTCCTAAAACCGAAATCTTCATTCATCTATTCCATTTCTTTTCTCCAAAACCGAAAAGCACCTATCTCTCTTTTCCATTTTCTTCTCTTCTCAAGACCTTGGCCGATTCTCTTTTTCTTTTGGACACAAAATTCTTTTGCTTATTCTAGCTGAATCTCTTTTTCTTCTATTAGTCTTTAATTTAGCCGAATATCTCCCTTCTCCGGTGGTTGTGTAGGCCGAACATTGGTTGGTGTTGGGTAAGTGCTAGGCCAAATGGCCATTTCTTCCTCTCTTATGATTTATCGGTTTTGGTTGGGTTAATAGCCGATTTTGGGCATATGTTGAAAGGAGTTAACCTCTTATGTTGGAATCGAATTCATGATAGGGCCTTCTGATTTTGGAAGTAATCAAGAGGAGTCTTCCTTCTTTGTAAACCGATTAGTAAGTAGAGGGTAAGTGATTGGTATATTATTGTTAGTTCAATCTTTTGATTTCGATTAAGTCAAAGGTGATTGGAGATTAACTATTTGTTTCATTAGGTGCCGATTGTTAAAGGAGAATCATCGTTGATTCGAGATTTGGTAGGAAACCAAATCAAGTACAAAGGTAAGGGTTGATAATGACTCTGTTGGCTTAAAAGTCCTTGGCCGAATGGTCTTAAGTATCTAACCCTATGTTTGGCCGATTCTAGGAGCAAGGAGTTTAAAGATTGTAGATCTTTTCTTTGGGACTAGGCCCTCGTTATTCCAGTGTGTAACTAACACACCCATACTTAGTAATATTATTAATAACTCGATTGCTTTGTAAAACCAAAACAAGATGATGGATTAATTGGTACCCAAGTGGGGTATATGTACGGATCAGGTAAGTCCGTAGCATTACGAAGTTCTACCGATGTATACTCATTATTATGATCTATGTTATGTATGCTATGAGATATAATGCTTGGCATGTTGGCATGATATGCATGACTTGTATGAGATGCATGATCACATGAGTATGGCATGATGATGGGTGATATGAGTGGAGGAGGATGATGATATCCGTGTCTTTGGGACACTCGTGTCTTTGGGACACCAGAGGTTTGGCACCTCCGGTGGTTTGGTACCACGCTTGATTTTGTGACTTCGGTCACCAAAGTGATTTGGTATCACATTTGTGTCTTTGGGACACCGGAGGTTTGGCACCTCATAGCGCCTCGCCCCAGCTGGCTTAACACCACAAGTGGGTTGGCCCCACGATTGATTATACGGGATTGACGCCGGTGATTTGGTATCACACGATGGGTTGGCCCCATCATCGGATTTGTGGATCGCGCGGTCACGGTGATTTGGTATCACATCGTGTCTTTGGGACACCAGAGGTTTGGCACCTCATTGCGACTCGCCCCTCGTGGTTAACACCACCGTGGGTTGGCCCCACTTTGAGATATGGGATCGTCACGCTAGTGATTTGGTATCACACGATGGGTTGGCCCCATCATCGGATTATTCGTGACTTTGGGTCACCAAAGTGGTTTGGCACCACACTTATGGATATCGTGACTTTGGGTCACTAATGGTTTGGCACCACAGTGGTTTGGTACCACACGGGTAGAAAAGGCGATATGGATGGTTAGGATCGGGTTGCATTAATCATGTTGCTATGTATGATGTGTGTTAGCATGTTGTTTTATCGGGAGCGGGATTTATGCACTGAGTCATTCGACTCACCCTCTCCTTTGACATTTCAGGTGACACTTAGACGCGGACATGGAGCCGGGATGGACTCGGGGTGCTCATGCCACGCTTAATAAAGTTTTACTCAGACTTTATAATTTGGGTACTTTAGCTTGCTTTTTATTATTTGGGTTTTGTTTTGGATTGTAAAAGGCCTTTAAATTATGTTTTATGATGTTTATGCTTTAAATAGACTTTAATATGCCTTAACAAAATAAGTGGGTTGGAATTTTACTAAAATTTGGAAAGACAATGATTTAAAAACTATAACGCCAAGTGTTTTAAACTATACCATCGGGTATCTCACCATGACTTGCATTAGAAACTCAAACGATTTCCAAATCAAAACTCGATTTTCTACCAAGTTAAAATGTCTTAAGTAACACTAAGAAACTATTTGAATAATGAAATGGAATAAACTCGTTTTAACTACATCTTTTGGTTAAGCTTTCATAATTTTTGGGTTTTCTAAATACACCACCTGATTTCAAACAAGCCTACTCAAATTTTCTTCAAATACACTATATAGTGAAGTGTTTACATCCTGCTTTTAAACGAAAAACCTAAACCTCTCAAGTACGTTTTCCCCGTAACATACCAGATTCGGTCGTGGTGTATTGACCGGGTTTGGGGTGTTACATAATGAATAAATTTCCAATTTTTTTTTTTAAGAATAAGAACATACAATAATAAGATAGAATTTAACAACTGAAATAAAAAAAAATATTTAGGCAACTGATCAAATCAAATCTTGACATAAGGGGGTCAAAGTAGGAGAAGTAAAAATTTGGTTTTGGGTTAATATTAATGGGTGAGTCAAGAAAACGGTTTATTAGGCTAAAAAGGGTTCACTAGGGGTTAATTATGAGGGTAGGCTTTTTAGTGGAATAAGTGGGTTAAAACCTAGGTGCCTTTATCATCTCAGTATATCAACTCAAAAGTGTGGTCTCGACATGTATAATCGAAGCAAGTTCTAGAATAGCAAATCATTGTTGACACACTCATAATTAATAAAGTGGGCACGAAAAGAATATGCTCTAAAAGGCTCAAAATCTCACAAAAATTATGGTTTTTGATGTCAACCTTGCAAATTTCAAACTTCAAAGTAATATTAAAATTTAGGAAAACAACCTATTACAATTTTTGATTATGAAAATAGACTTATCATGCTTGATCCTCTAATATCTTAAAGTTTAAACCATCGATGCAAAATTACCTATGACTTAATCCAAAACATGTCAATGAAAATCATAAATCAATAGAAGTTTCATTCTAATAGTAATATGAGAAAATTACTTAAGAACAAGGCATAATTCAGTGTTGTTGACACCTCCCCACACTTAAGATGTACATTGTCCTCAATGTACAAAGATAAATAGTGACAATATAGTAAGAAAATCATAAGAGAGGGAGATAAGTGAAACTTCCTGAATTTTGGATGGAGTAAAAGAAAAGAAACGGTGTAAAGTTGGGCAGGGGTGGTGGATACTCCGATGGTGGTGTGGTCGTTCCTTAATAGCCCCTTGAACCTAAATTAAAGAAATCAAAATGTAATAATATAACTTAAAGATGAGAAAGATAAAAGGAAGGAATTTAAAAATGAAAATAAAAGAAAAGAAAAAAAATAAATGGACTCAAAGGTCCTTGTCTTGTCGAGTAAATGAAGCGGCCGACATGAACTTATGTGGAGTGGTCGCGCACGGGGAGACTGTGCTAGGATCCTTTCGCTTTTTTGACATGGGGATGGTGGCCTTAGTTTAGCCTCTAGTATTTGTATATGGTGGTAAGGATGGTGGTTGGTGTGGTGGCGGTGTAAAGAAGGAATAAGGGAAAGGGGGAAAGGAAAATGAAGGGAGAAGATAATGGGAAAAGAAAGGGGTGTGATGGCTAGGGTTTGGGAGAAGAAAAATTGGGGAAGAAAGTGAATAGAAGAAGGGGGTTTAAATAGAAATCAGCTGCCCATGCCCGTGTGCCCTAGGCATGTTAGGTCACACGGCTGTATCGCACGGCCGTGTGGTACCTCGTTCGTTTCTCCCACGCCTGTGTAGAGGTTTCTACGCCCATGTTGCTTAATCAGTGTCGGCCACGGTCTAGGTACACGGGCGTGTCGCACACCCGTGTTACTTTCTCAGTGTCGACCACGACCGTATCGCACGGCCGTGGCATTTATCGCAACCCGTGTTTTGGAGAAAATTGTCGTCCTTGGTTAGTTTGGTTAGTTTTTTAGTTAGGTGCTAAAAATAGAAAATATGAAAATTAAAGGGGTTAGTGCTTGGGTTGCCTCCCGAGAAGTGCTCGTTTAAAGTCTTAAGCTAGACTTACCTCTCATTCGCATAATCATGGTGGTTTGAGGAGTTGAAACTCCTCATTCTTGCTATCAATTGTATTAAAATAAGGTTTTAGACGAGTACGATTTACCTTGAAGGTGCCAAATTGAGAATGAGTTACCTCGACTGTACCATATGGGAAGGTATTAAGTACCGTTAAAGGAGTTATTCCATTAGGTTCAGAAGTGGAAACACGAGGATCTGTATTATTCATTAGAACTCGGTCCCCAACTTTGAAGTAGTTTGCTTCGTCTTTAGGTTCGTCATGGATTTGCCTCAGTTTTGCTTCGTGTGTTCTTGGTTTCTCCTTAACATGTGTCTTGCACTCGTCTAGTTCATCGATCTGAAGCCTTCGCTCCTCATGAGTTATTTCTTTATTGGCACGAGGTCTAGAATATGGCTCAGCTGTGTAATTTCGTGGTGCTTCCTGAAAAGAAGGTTGAACCAAATGGTCATTAATAGAATTTATGTTCTCACCTTTATTACTTGATGTCCTAGCCGAATCAAGAGCCTGAAGAGTGATCGTTTCGTCACCTACTGATAAACCGTAATATATACATATTTTAATCCCACATTTAGCATACTTTTTGGATGATTTATCCCTTGAATTGTAGAATTTGATGCTCCTAATCCTTTAATTTCATGTTTTATACTTAGGGAAGCATATGAGAATGAAAAGAACGAGAAACGAGCTAAAAATGGACCGAATTGGCCAAAGTAGGAAATCAACACGGCCTGGGCCCAAGCCACACGGCCGTGCCCCTTTAGCAGGCTCAACCACGGCCTGAAGTCGATTCACACGGGCGTGTTGCACGGGCGTGTCCCTTCCGTGACAAAGAGGAATTTCACTCGGAATAGGGTACTTAGAGGAAAATAAAGATATTCCAAAATCCTATATAAACACCCTAAAGGCCAACCTTGAGGGGGGCGTCCAACTAGGCTAAGGAGCCAAGCCAGAGAGGTCAGAATTTGGGATTTACTCGAAGAAAGCCAGTTGATTCATCTCAAGAAGCCGAAATCATACTCAAGACGGAGGATCTCTCCTTCAATTCCTTCAGGGGGTTTTAGGGTTTTCTTATGTTTTGTTTTATCTTTTCTTCTGAGATGTATTCTTTTATGATTATGAACTAAACCCCTCAGATACCTGAGGGGGATGAAACCTAAGACGGATCTTGTTATTGTTTTCTAAACTATGTGATAAATACTTGATTTGTTCTTAATTATGTGTTCTTAATTCTTGTTTTGATATTTCAGGATATTGATTAAAGTATTGATGTGCTTAGGAAGAGGAGGAATAGACCCTGTCTAAGAGTAGATCTAGCATAATTAAGCGGAGTTGATCGCAACCCTAGAGATAGGATGACGAAAATCTGTCGGATTAGGGTCAAACCTAATATGGGAGTCCATAGATCGAGTTAATGCAACCTTAGGGGTTTTAGTTAGAAAGAGATTTCAATTAATCAACCTAGGGTTAGACGTTAGTAGCCTCGAAAGAGGTATTAATATAAATTAGGGAATCCTACGGATCAGGTCAAGTGAATAAATCGTCTGGTTCAGAGTTAAATAACAAGTGAAGTCTAGGTGGATTCCTCCTTGGGTATCGTCTTAATCAATTGGTTTTTCCCACAAGTATTTCCCCAATTCATTCTCTTCGTCTTGGCATCCTTAGCTTAGTAGTTAGTTAATTTTAGAATAAATAACAATTCCCTTAATTCTTAGGCTAAATAATAAAAAGAAAGTCAGTATTAGTACTTTTGGTTCCTTTGGGTTCGACAATCCGGTCTTGCCACTAAGCTATACTACTGTTCGATAGGTGCACTTGCCTCAATCATGGTGATAGTTAGTTTTTAGGCTAGATCATTCATTATATAAATATTAAGACTATTGATACGAACAATCAAGTTTTTGGCGCCGTTGCCGGGGAACTAAAATATTAAGAACGCTCAATTTTTATTACTTTAGCCAGTTTTATTTTTTTTTGCGATTTACTTTTATTTTGTTTTTAACTTTGCTAATTTTCTTTCTTTTATTTGTTCCTAGCAGGTACCTCTAGTTTATGACTAGAAGGAACCCGATAGGACCCTTAATTTTTGACAGTGAAATAAAACATATCTCTCGCAGAAACCGAAGAGATGTCACTAAATAATTATCAATGGCAAGACATGAGGACAATGCCTAATAAAGCATCCGATGTTTTCAACCTTGACGCGGTCACCATGTTATCTAACCAGGTAGAGTTTTTAAATAAAAAAATTGATGGTTTTTATGGTTCTACGGAGGTACAGCCTGTAATACAGTACGATAAAAATGGAGGAGGGGTGAACAACACAGAATATCTATCCTACAACCCTAGCACAGAGAACGAACTAGTCAACTACATGGGTAACTATTCTAGACCTCAAAATAATCTTTATAGTAACACATATAATGCAGGTTGGAGGTACCATCCCAATTTCTCGTGGGGTGGTCAAGGTAATCAAAGACCGCAACTTCCTCCAGGTTTTCAACAACCACCTTACCAGCAGGAAAAGAAGCCGAACCTTGAGGAGATGCTAACAAAATTTATCTCGGTGTCAGAAACACGCTTCCAAAACACTGAAACAGCGCTTAAAAATCAGCAAGCGTTGATTCAAGGGATCGAGAATCAAATAGGTCAGCTTGCTAAGCTGATCTCAGAAAGACCACAAGGTATCTTGTCTAGCAACACTGAAACTAAACCAAGAGAGCAACCTCAAGCAATAACTGCTCACAATAGTGAAGGGTTAGATGAACCAAAATTGAAACAAGAGAATGTGGTAGAGGAAGGTAAGGTTAAGGTAAGCCATGATAAACCAAACCCGGTAATTACAGAGTACCAACCTCGTGTGCCATACCCCAATGCGATAAAGAAAGAACACACAGAGGAACAATTCGGTAAATTTCTTAAACTTCCAAAAAAATTACATATTAACTTGCCGTTTCTTGAAGCTCTTTCGCAGATGAAAGATTCAAGGAAATTTTCAAAAGAGTTTTTGACAAACAAACGGAAGTTAGACAATACGTCGCATGTGGAGCTAAACGCAGTGTGCCCAGTAATTCTACGAAATAAACTACCACGTGAGCTCACATTTCGTGTAAGTGACGAAACGATCACTCTTCAGGTTCTTGACACGGTTAGGACATCGAGTATTAAAGGTGGAACCAATCACTTCAAAGTTGGGGACCAGGTACTGTCAGATACAACCGACCCTCGAATAGCCGTTTCAGAGCTTAATACAAATGGTACGACTCCTTTTACAATACTTAAGGTCTTTCCATACGGAACGGTCGAGGTAACTCATTCTAATTTTGGCACTTTTAAGGTAAATATTACCCGACTCAAACCATATGTTGATAGAATTGATAGAAAGAAAAAGGAGTTTCGACTCTGTGAACCACCATGGCCATACGAATAACAGGTAAGTCTAGCTCAAGACTTTAAATGAGCTCTTCTCGAGAGGCAACCCGAGCACTAACCCAATTAATTTTCATATTTTTGATTTTTAGCACCTAACTAAAAACTAACCAAATTTTTAAGCGCATGTTTCCCTACCCACACGGCCTTGCACACGGGTGTGGCCGTGGCCGTGTGGAAACAGGGCAAAACTTTTCCTAAAAAGCACGGGCTGCGATTAAACACCACGGCTGTGCGATTAGGCCATGGTCGAAACTGAGAAATCTACACGGGCGTGCGACATGCCCGTGGGACCTTTGAGTCTATTATTTTTTCTTTTTCTCTTATTTTCACTTTTAATTTATTTTTTTTATATTTCTCGTGTTTAATTTATATTATTATATTTCTTTAATTTAGGTTCAAGGGGCTATTAACAGACGACCACACCACCACCGGAGTATCCTCCCCACCTTCACCTCTCTCCAACTTTACCGTTTCTTCTCATCGACTCCATCCAAAATTCAGGAAGTTTTACTCCTCTCCCTATCTTATGATTTTCTTACTAGATTGTCACGATTCATTTTTGTACATTGAGGACAATGTACATCTTAAGTGTGGGGGGGAACTATTAATATTATTTGAAAATCTCTGAATTATGCCTTGTTCTTAAGTAAATGTTCTCATATTACGGTTAGAATGAAATTTCCTTTGATTTATGATTTTCATTAATATGTTTTGGATTAAGTCATAATTAATTGTGCAGTGATGATTTAAAATTTAGAAGACTAAAGAATCAAGCATGATGAGTTTATTTTCAAAATTTTGTTAGGTTGTCTACTGAATTTAAGTATTACCTTGAAGTTTGAAATTTACAAGGTTGATATCAAAAAGCCCATAATTTTTTTTGAGATTTTGAGCCTTTTAGAGCATACATTTTTCGTGCTCACTTTATTGATTATGAGTGTGTCAACATTGATTTGTTATTCTAGAACTTGCTTCGATTATACATGTCGAGACCACACCTTTGATTTGATATACTAAGATGATGATGGCACCTAGGCTTTAACCCACTTACTCCAATAAAAGCCTACCCTCACAATTAACCCCTAGTGAACCCCTTTGATCCTAACAACCTTTTTTTTCTTGACTACCCTTATATCGAGATTTGATTTGATCGGTTACTTAACTATGTCCTTTATTTCAGTTATCAAATTATATATTATTGTACTTGATTTGTTCTTAAAAAAAATGAAGTATATTCATTATTAGTTCTATGTTATTTGAGCTTAAACTGTTAATTTCATTATTGTTAGAAGAAGCTCATGTTATTAGTATTAAGCTTTTAATTGATGTAATTATTTAGTATTAGTCCAACTTTCTAGTTAGGTAATTTGTCAAATCAGTCTCGATACTAACCCTCTAATTCAAGCCTTTATCCACACCTTTAACCCAAGCCCCGTTATAACCATTTTTAAAGACCTTTTGATTTGTGTATCATCTCATATTATAGTTGTGGAGATTCGATTTCCATGCAAGCCTATGGGATTAACTTTTCATGTTTGACTTATGAATGCTTTTTCCTGAACTTTAAACACTTCGAGTGATTTGAGTGAATCTTTAGTGAGGATGCCAACCCTTGTCGATTTTTAATCAGATGTAATTATTTAGGTAAGGGGAAACACCTATTTTTCGTACTATAAAAACTACGACTTTGATTGTTTGAATCTTTAGGAACCTTCCGGTTAAATTATCAATGTATGAATTACCTATGAATTATGATGAAATATTGTTGATGAAGGTTATGAATTGAGGAAGTTCGTTTTAATTGTGAGTTGAGAATTTTGCTTGAGGACAAGCAAATGCTTAAGTGTGGGGGTATTTGATAAACCGTAATATATACATATTTTAATCCCACATTTAGCATACTTTTTGGATGATTTATCCCTTGAATTGTAGAATTTGATTCTCCTAATCCTTTAATTTCATGTTTTATACGTAGGGAAGCATAGGAGGATGAAAAGAACGAGAAACGGGCTAAAAATAGACCAAATGGGCCAAAGTAGGAAATCAACATGGCCTGGGCCCAAGCCACACGGCCGTGCCTCTTTAGCAGGCTTAACCACGACCTGAATTCAATTCACACGGGCGTGTTGAACAGGCGTGTCCATGCCGTGACAAAGAGGAATTTTACTCGAAATAGGGTACTTAGAGGCAAAGAAAGATATTCCAAAAGCCTATATAAACACCCTAAAGGCCAACCTTGAGGGGGCGTCCAGCTAGGCCAAGGAGCCAAGCCGAGAGAGGTCGATTGTGGGATTTACTCAAGAAAGCGGTTCATTCATCTCAAGAAGCCGAAATCATACTCAAGACGGAGGATCTCTCCTTCAATTCCTTCAGGGGGTTTTAGGGTTTTCTTATGTTTTGTTTTATCTTTTCTTTTGAGATGTATTCTTTTATCATTATGAACTAAACCCCTCATATACCTGAGGGGGATGAAACCTAAGACGGATCTTGTTATTGTTTTTTGAACTATATGATAAATACTTGATTTGTTCTTAATTATGTGTTCTTAATTCTTGTTTTGATATTTCAGGATATTGATTCAAGTATTGATGTGCTTAGGCGGAGGAGGAATAGATCCTGTCTAAGAGTAGATCTAGCATAATTAATCAGAGTTGATCGCAACCCTAGAGATAGGATGACGAAAATCTGTCGGATTAGGGTCAAACCTAATATGGGAGTCCATAGATTGAGTTAATGCAACCTTAGGGGTTTTAATTAAAAAGAGATTTCAATTAATCAACCTAGGGTTGCACGTTAGTAGCCTCGAGAGAGGTATTAATATAAATTAGGGAATCCTACTGATCAGTCAAGTGAATAAATAAATGCAGTTCAGAGTTAAATAACAAGTGAAGTCTAGGTGGATTCCTCCTTGGGTATCGTCTTAATCAATTGGTTTTTCCCACAAGTATTTCCCCAATTCATTCTCTTCGTCTTAGCGTCTTTAGCTTAGTAGTTAGTTAATTTTAGAATAAATAACAATTCCCTTAATTCTTAGGCTAAATAATAAAAAGAAAGTCAGTATTAGTACTTTTGGTTCCTTTAGGTTCGACAATCCGGTCTTGCCACTAAGCTATACTACTGTCCGATAGGTGCACTTGCCTCAATCATGGTGATAGTTAGTTTCTAGGCTAGATCATTCATTATATAAATATTAAGACTATCGATACCAACGATCACCTACACGAAGTGTGAGTTCACCTGTACCAACATCAATTCTAGTTTTAGCAGTTGCTAAAAAGGGTCTTCCTAAAATTAAAGAAACATTGTTGTCCTCATCCATGTCTAAAACAACAAAGTCTCCTTGGAATATGAATTTATCAATTTTTACTAGTACATCTTCGATTATACCCCTAGGAACTCTAATAGTTTTATCAGCTAATTGAATGCTCATCCTAGTTTGTTTGGGTTTCCCAAGACCTAGCTGTTTAAACATTTTATAAGGAATAACATTTATGCTTGCCCCTAAATCTGCTAAAGCATTATTAACAGATAAACCACCAATTAAGCAAGGAATTGTAAAACTCCTTGGATTTTTTAACTTTTTTGATAGTCTATTTTGTAAGACTGCTGAGCACACTGCATTTAGCTCCACATTCGATGGCTCATCTAACTTTTTTTTGTTTGTCAAAAGCTCTTTTAATTTTTTTTTTGAATTGGGCATCTGCGAAAGAGCTTCAATAATCGGTAAGTTAATATGTAATTTTTTTAAGAGTTTAAGAAATTTATGAATTGTTCATCCATGCTGTCTTTCTTTGTCGCATTGGGATATGGCACACGAGGTTGATATTCTGTACTTACTGATTTCGGTTTATCATGGCTTACCTCAACCTTACCTTTATCTACCACGTTCACTTGCCTCTGTTTAGGTTCGTCTAACCCTTCACTATCATGAATAGTAATACCGTGGATTTGCTCTTTTGTGTTAGTTTCAGTGTTGCTTGGCAAGCTACCTTGTGGTCGTTCTGAGATCAACTTGGCAAGCTGACCTAATTGGTTCTCGATCCCTTAAATCAATGCTTGCTGATTTTTAAGTGCTGTTTCGGTGTTTTGGAAATGGGTTTCTGACACCGCGATGAATTTTGTTAGCATCTCTTCGAGGTTTGGCTTCTTCTCTTGTGGGTAGGGTTGCTGTTGAAAGCCTAGAGGGGGTTGTTGTCTCTGATTTCCTTGACCACCCCACTAAAATTTTGGGTGGTTTCTCCAACCTGGATTGTAAGTGTTACTATAAGGGTTATTTTTAGGTCTAGAATTATTACCCATATAGTTCATCTGTTCGCTTTCTATGCCAGGCTTGTAGGGTGGGTATTCTGTATTGTTTGTCCCTCCTCCATTTGTATCACACTGCATCACTAGATATACCTGCGAAGAACCATACAACCCATCAATCTTTTTATTCAACAATTCTACCTGGTTTGATAGCATGGTCAATGCGTCAAGGTTAAAAACACCGGCGGCTTTTGTTGTCTTTGTCCTCATAACTTGCCACTGATAGTTACTCAGTGCCATCTCCTCTATAAACTCATAAGTCGCTTCAGGGGTCTTGTTATTTAGGGTTCCACCGGTGGCTGAATTAATCAACTGCCTAGTTGAGGGGTTCACACCATTGTAAAGGTTTGAACCTGTAGCCACAAAGGTAACCCATGGTGAGGACACCTTCTTAGTAAATCCTTATATCTCTCCCATGTATCAGAAAGTGTCTCTAAATCCATCTACACAAAAGAAGAGATATCATTCCTCAACTTAGCCATTTTAGCCGGCGAAAAATATTTAAGTAAAAAATTTTCGGTCATTTGATCCCATGTAGTGATTGATCCTCGTGGTAACGAGTTCAACCACTGTTTAGGTTTGTTTCTCAACGAGAAGGGAAAAAACCGAAGGCGAATGGCATCATCAAAAACGCCATTAATTTTGAAAGTATCGCAAAACTCCAGAAAATTTGCCAAGTGATTGTTTGGATCCTCATCCTGCAAACCATCAAACTGAACAAATTGCTGAATCATCTGTATAGTGTTAAGTTTCAGTTCAAAATTATTTGCAACAATAGCAAGTCTAACAATACTTGATTCGATTTCTGTTAAATTAGGTTTAGCATAATCATACATAGTACGAGGAGCAGGATTTTGATTCACCGGGTTTGCGGCAACCACAGGAGGTAACGGATTATTATCAGCCATCTCTTATGTAGTATTAGTTTTGTCTTCTTGCTCTTCTTCTATGTATTGTATACTTCTCCTTATTTCTCTTCGGTTTCTGTGAGCTGTACTTTCAATTTCACTGTCAAAAAGTAATGGTCCTGACGGGTTCCTTCTAGTCATAAACTAAAAGTTCCTGCCAGAAGCAAAGAAAGAAAAATTAGAAAAGTAGAAAAGAAATTAAATTGCAATAAAATAAAAATAATGGCTAAAGTAATAAAAAATTAGTGTTCCTAATATCTTTGTCCCCGGCAACGGCGCCAAAAACTTGATGCGTCTAAAACTAACTATGACCGCAATAAAGACAAGCGCACCTATCGTTTAAAGTATAGTTATGGTAAGATCGGTAATATCGTATCCACAAAGACCAAGAGTACTAGTAATTACTATCTTTTTATTATCTAGCCTAAAAATTGGAGTGAATTCTTTTTAAACTAAAACTTAATTAAAAACACGACAATGAAAGAACTGGGAAAATACTTTTAGACAACTTATGTGATAGGCAATATCTAAGGAAGAATCCACCTAGACTTTACTTATTACTTTCGATTCATATGATTTATTCACTTGACTTAATCCGTAGAAATCCCTGATTTATGTTAATATCTCTCTCGAGACTAAAAACATCTGACTCTAGGTTGATTAATTGAAATCTCTTTCTAATTAAAACCCATATTATCGCATTAACTTGATCTATGGATTCCCTTATTAGATTTGACTCTAATCCGGTAGATTTTTGTCGCCCTATGTCTAGGGTTGCAATCAACTCCGCTTAATTGTGTTGATCTACTCTTAAACAGGGACTTTTGCTCCATTGAATAAGCACATTCGACTTGAATCAATAACTTGAATTATCAAAAAAAGAATAAGAACTTACAATTAAGAATAAGAACAAGTATTTATCTTATAAATCAAATAGTAATAAGATCCGTCTTAGGTTTCATCCTCTTAGGTATCTAAGGGATTTAGTTCATACTGATAGAGGGAAACATCTCAAAATAAGGAAAACAACAAAACATAGGAAAACCCAAAAACTTCTAAAGAACTTGATGGCAGATCTTCAATCTTGATGGAGATCCTTCCTCCGAGCTTCTTCCGACGGCTGTCTTTGAGTATTTTTTTGCGTTCTATTCAGCGTCCCCTTTTAGGTCACCCCCTAGGGTGTTTATATAGGCTTTGGAACGTCTTTCTTTGCCCACAAGTAACCTTTTTTGGATAGAATTACACTTAGATACGGTAGGGACACGCCCGTGTGATACGCCCGTGTTCGATAGCCTTAGGCCGTGCTCGCTCCTGCTCACCACACACGGCCGTGTGGTCTGCCTGTGTACGCTGATCCAGGCCGTGTTTGATTCTGCTCGTAACACACGGCAGTGTTTGATAGCCCAGGCCGTGTTGAATTCTAAGATAGGCCCATTTTGTCCATTTTTGGCCCGTTTCTTGTTCTTTTCGACTCCCTAAGCTCTCATGAGTGTAAAACATGAAATTAAAGGATTAGGAGCATCGAATTCGTCAAATATAATGAAAACTCATCCAAAAATAAGCTAAGCATGGGGTTAAAATATGTATAAATTATGGTTTATCAGTAATCTTTAAAACATTCCGATATTTTCCCCAAACTGTTTTCACTTTCCAAACTATTCTCACCTCTGTATGCACTACTAATTGTTTTACCACTGAACTCTTTAGTTTCATACTTATGAACTTATTCAACTCGAATCTCATAAAAATTTCGTTATAAAATAACACTGGTAAGGGGGTGAGGTCGTAAAGCCTCTGACTTGACTCTCATGACTACACACATATGACTTAGCATTCATCGTTAATGTAGTATCATCGTAATCACACAACTCGCTCCAAGCAAATTTTCACACTTACTCATGTTACAAATGTTTTCTATTACCCATAATTTTAGACAATGAATTTACTTACTCAAATTCCATATTAATATCTAATTAAATACCCAACATCTAACTCCAATTTCTCTCACTATCACTTGTCAAATTAAAGAACGTCTTACGGGTTTGAGTACATCGTTTACTTGATTGCCATAGTTCAACTACGATCTTACTCGTATCACAATATCATAGCCCAGCTATAATCTTACATGTCATCAAGATGCCACAGTCCCGCTATGGTCATACACAAAGTCTCATATCGATGCCAATGCCATATCCCAGATATGGTCATACATGGGAACACATGTCGATACCGATGCCATATCCCAGATATGATCTTACACAGGATCATGTATCAATGCCAATGCCATGTCCCAGACATGGTCTTATATGGGATCACATGTATTGCCATGGTCCAACCATGGTCTTATCCGTCAATTCAACATTGAACGATCGTACTCATTTCATGTGTTCTACTTAATTTGACCTTCCAATTCAAGTCCCATACTATTATAATATCTGTGGCATCATAACAGAGTCATAAAACAAAACATTACATATTCTCTGATTTAACGGTTAAACATGAGATTCAACTATATGGACATACTGATTGTACATTATTCAAACAAATGTGCATACACACATATTCCGTTCATTGGGTAAGTTTACTCATCATATTCACTTAATCAAATATGTTGGGAGCATAACATCGTATGCATGTCGAACCAACATGGATGAGCTTATCACCATATAACTTTCATTTTGTTCCTCGTTTTCACATTTCTCAACTTATGATTATCTC
The DNA here is from genome assembly GCA_025698515.1 of Gossypium sturtianum. NCBI lineage: Eukaryota > Viridiplantae > Streptophyta > Magnoliopsida > Malvales > Malvaceae > Gossypium > Gossypium sturtianum. The sequence goes on from CM046953.1 coordinate 66,284,697, forward strand.
ATTTCGTACCTTATTACACACATGTCACGAACTTCTACTCATACCTTTCTGAATTTCAACACATCATAAGCACATTCCAATCATCTTATTATCATTTTCAATATCATTGAAAATAGCTCGGTTGGGAATCATCACTGTCTTGACAGAATAATTTCGTTAGAGCTGGGAGATATCACACTATCATAAGTAGTAATCTGGCATGTATAGCTAAACTCTCATACGCTAGGTTAGTTCGAGAACTAACTAAACCATAGCTCTGATACCACTAAATGTAACACCCCTTACCCGTATTCAATGACAGAACAGGGTATGAGGCATTACCAGACTTATACACTAACAATTATGCAATACCGAGACACGACTTTCCACTCCAATTTAAAACTTTTCATAACACCTCATAAACAAGCCTACAAGGCCTGAATCACACTTTAGGAATGGTTCGGGACCAAATCGAACTCTTTTAAATATTTCTAGAAAGACTTAGAAAATTTTCTTCATACAGTCCACACGCCCATGTGGAGGAAATGACACGCCCGTGTGGAACTTCACATGCCCGTGTTCCACACCTATGTTGATTTATTTTTCAATTCGAACCTACAGGGGTTTTCACACGGCCTGACACACGCCCGTGTCCCTAGCCCGTGTCCCCCACACGACCTCAACACGCCCGTGTCCCCCACACGGCCTCGACACACCCGTGTCCTTCGACTATGTGGTGAATTAAATTCCTAATTTCAAGTGCAGACTTTACACGGCCTGGGTACACACCCATGTCCATGGCCGTGTCTTCCACACGGTTGAGACACACAGCCGTGTCTCTGGCCGTGTGGACAAATTCAAGGCTATTTTCCAAGCCATCTTGCCACTCTCACTTGCATACGTTCATACAACATCACATGTCATTCTCATATCATCATTTGTAATACTAATTTTTCACATTTAGTCCATGATAATTATACTAGCTTCACATTCACGAGAGAGCACCAACACATGCATAAATATCTAACCGACATGAGCCATCATCCATGGCTTTATACAATTGAACCATAAACCATTTTAGGCCAACACACATGGCTACACTAACAATGGTTTAATTAATCAAAATATAAGAACCCTAGACATGCCATATCTCAAGAAGGCTTGAAAACTTATACCCAAAATGACTGCTTGATAGTGTGAAAACATCTCCAGCGATCTCCAACCCAAGCTAGCTAAATTAACCTATAAGAGATAGGAAAGAAAGAGGAGTAATAAATAACGCTTAGCAAGTTCATATGCAAATAATAAACAACTGTTGACATTCATTTATTTTACTCAACCTCAAGGGTATTATAATGTGACTTGCATTTAAGCTCATGATTAGCACTTAATCATTTGTAATGCTTACTCATTTCAACCCTTACCACATCCTAACCACATATCATAAACGTTGCTCAGATTTACTTGTACATAAACCATGCACTTATCACCACAAAGCCACAGGTAATTTCACTTAGATAAGTTTACTGATGAACCCTTCAGAATGATACAAAATACCCGGTGGTTTCGCACATAGCCCACCATTAATCAATAATAGGGTGGTATCGCACACAGCCCACCAACAGTGATGATTACGGAGGTATCGCACACAGCCCACCAACATGATAATATATATCGTACACAGCCCATCATTAATAAATAACAAGGTGGTATCGCACACAGCCCACCAAAATTACATATTTACGGATAATTATTTGTATCAATATTCCTCTTCCGAAGGTTCATCCGAGAGTTTTCACATTTTCTACTATTTCAATAATTCTCACCAATAATCAATGACACCCACACTATGCATTAATAGTTAAAACATACGTAATAGGGATGTATCGTTTACACATAAACTTACCATGAATTCATTATATACCGAATTCACTTCACATGAGTTCTAGGTACATACCTGTACCACCCGTGACATAGTCACATACTTTCTCGTTTTCAACATGCAACGACCCAGTTTAGACCCTAGTCGAAATAGTGGTTTTGGGACCACAAATCCGAGGTTGAAAAAATGTTTTAATATTACTTTTCGTGTTTACAGTGTGTGATTAAGCATGTGTGAAAATTTTGTGTGAAAATTTTATCGATTGTGTGCTTAATTTTTAAAAAGGAGTTAATCGCATAAAATGCAAAAGTTGTGTGCTTATTGTTAAAGTACTTTTTTGGCATGGGTTTTTAAATGAGAAGTCCTTATGGTTATAATATACCATTAAAAGACTGGATGGACATAAAAAGGCATAAAATTGTTGATTAAATGATTTAATAAGCAACGGTAAAATGGTAAAGTATGTATAAAGTTATTATTAAATAAAATAAAGCTTAAATTAGTGACATTTTCATCTTGTTCCTGCCAAAACTTGAAGGAAAAAGAAAGAAATAGGGCTTTGAAACATTCGACCATAGTTGCTCAAAATCAAGGTATGTTTTGAGCTCGGTTTTTAGTGATTTTTACGTTTTTGTGATCGTTGCTTTGTGTTCTATCAAACCCATGCTTATTTTTAGAATTTGATGGTGATTTTGAGATATGCCATTGATGAATGCTTGAGCTTTATGATAGTTGATGATGAAATATGAAAGATATGTGAAAGATTATCATGTGTTGTCTTTGAATTTTTGGTGAAATTGAGTAATTTGGGTTAAATTGTGAAAATGAGAAATTGGAGGACTAAAATGTGAAATAAATGAAATATATGGGCTTTTATGAGCATATGTAAAATTCAGCTAAGCATGGGTGAAATGAAATTATGTGTATTTGATGATTTTATGAAATAGGGACTTAAGTGTCGAAATGTGAAAATGTAAGGGCTATTTTGTAAAATACCCTAAATATGTGTGTTTGGAATAAATTGAATGATTTGGTGATTGAATGAGCTAAATTTGAATATGTATAGACCAAGAAAGGAAATATTCGGATCGAGATCGAGGCAAAGACAAAGTGCTCGATTGATTGACTAGTCTCGGTATTTCTACGTCTGAGGTAAGTTCGGATATAATACGTGTTGTTAAATTTATGTTTAAGTGCTAAGAATGAATAATTATGTGATTATTAGATTACTAATGCTATCTGTGGAATGGAGAAATATGGCACTAAGTGTGCATAATTAGAAATGAGACAGAGATGATTACCACTGTGTGTGCGAAATAATAGAAGCTTCGGCTTTATTGATTGGTACTATGTGTGCGATACCAAGATAAATTCAGTTTTATGTAAAGGCACTAAGTGTGCGATGATATTTAAGCTTCGGCTATGAATTTGGCACTAAGTGTGCGAATAAATCGAATGAATAACAAAGGTTGATCAAAATGAAGTATTGAGCATTGAGTAGCATGAATGATGAATAACTAAGTGTTGGCTAAGGTACGTATTGAACCTATGTGGTTGATGAAATTGTAAATGGATTTATGAATGGTTGAGTGAGTATATTAGCTATGGATGATATGGTATATATTTATGAGTTGATCTATGTGATGGATTAATTTTGTATATTGTAATTGAATCATTGATTTAAATGTATTATATTACGAACTTACTAAGCTCTTAAGCTTACTGTGTGAAGTTTTCCCTATTTTACAGTGTATTTAAAGCTAGCTCAGATCGGGGGATCGTCAGCGACTCATTTACACTATCGGCTATCTATTTTGGTACTTTTGAAAGATGTGTACATATTTTGTATATGGCATGTATAGGCTATTGAATGTGGCATGTTTTGAGTTATATAAATATTGCCATGAGATATGGCTTTAAAGTTGAATGATGTTGGTATACATGTGTCGATTTAGTGAAAGATGAATATGGTATGTTTCATGCTTAAATGGTTGATGAGAATTGTGGTTTAAAATGTGAACTTGTGGTATGGATTTTATGATGTTTGACTTATATGAGTTGGGATGTGAAATTTGGTATTTTAGATGAACTTATTTGAGATGAAATTGAGTATGAGAATAGATGGTATAAATGATGATTAATTGATGCATATATTGGTATGTTTTGGTTGCTGATTGAGGTATAAATTCTTGTGGTTTGATGCTTGTTGGTAGACCTAAGTGTGGGTGGCAATTTGGCCTTGAAAATGGCCTATAATTGTTCACACGGTTGAGCACACGGGCGTGTGGCTCGACCGTGTCGTTCAAGTTTGTAATTTTTTGTAAAACAGACTCGACCGCGGGCTAGACACACGGGCGTGTGACTGGCCGTGTGGTGCAAGTCAGTGGCGACCACGGGTGAGGCACACGGGCGTGTCCTCAGTCGTGTGAGATAAGTCAGTTTTGACCACGGGTGCAGCACACGAGCGTGTCCACGGCCGTGTGAACAAGTCAGTATGTATGCCCTGTTTTGTCACGGCTTAAACACACGGGCGTGTCTAAGGCCGTGTGAGGCACACAGCCTGCCCACACGGGCGTGTGACCTCTGTAGCTTTGAAAAATCTTTAAATTTCTAAAAATTTTGTATGTGTTCGGTTTAGTCCCGACCCCTTTTGTAACATCCTAAATTAGGGGTTATGCGTTTGGAGCATAACTCGAGTGATTAGTAGGCTTTAAAGTGTGGTTGGATATATTTTAGGAGTTTTTGAGAACTTTAGGTGAAGGGGAAAAACTTTGGAAGATATTATAATTTTAAGTAAAAAGGGGAAACTAGGCAAGAAGGCCTTAAAAGAATTTTGTGGAATATTAGGACACAAGAAATTAATTGGCAAAGTGGCTTGAGGCGCTAAGGTGCAAAGGAGTGCCAAGGGAAGGGGTCTGAGTAACATGGGAAAGCAGATGGGCTTTTAATTTTTTTAGCGTTAAAAAGGGAATTGGGCTAAGAAGGCTTTAAAGAAATTTTTGTAGGCATTCTTAGCATAAGAAAGGCTTCGGTAAGGTGGCTTGCATGCGCTACTTTAAGGCTTAGGAAGGACGCCAATAAGGGCCTGGGTTCGAATCAAGGCGGCAGCAAGCGTGTTTTTATTTTTGGTTTTGGCGTTGAGATAAGGGAGCTAGGGAAAGAGGTGTTAAAAGAAGTTTTGGGTGAATCACATCACAAATAGCGCATTGGCAAATTGGCTGGGACGCTAGCTGCAGATTATGGCACCAGGAGGTCGCTGGTTTGAAGCTTAATGGCAGCATAAGGGGTGTTTTATTTTTTATTTTCATTTTGCAGAGGTTGAGAGGCGATGGGCGGCACATGGGATCTTCAAATAGATTAAGATTAAGCTAGCTTTTGGTTTTTAAATTAATTTGGATAAATGTTTTTTTTTCTTTTATTTATTTAGTTATTTAGTTAAGATAGAAGATAAGGGCGGCAGTATTTTAATTGTTTTTGAATAGGTGATATGGGGATAAAATAAGAGTTTTAATAGGGATTAGATGGTGGCAGATTGTAGGACTCTTGAGGTGTGCTATTCGGCCTTGAAGCTTTTAAGGAGAGAGCTGCCGAAAATTTGGTTTTCTTTCTTCCATGTGTGCCGAATTTTAATAGGAGGGAGTTCATTTTTTTATTTTTTTATTTCTTTCCTTGATCTCTCCATTGCCAAAATTTTAAAGCCAAGAAAGTTCTTTTGTTCTTCTTTTTCTAGTAAAGCCAAATGCTATTTAAGGGGGTGTGCCCTTCCTTTAGCCGAATTTTGGCTTGTTCTCCTAAAACCTTCACTCTTTTCTTCTCAAACACTACCAGCACCAAAAGCATATTCTTTCTCTACTCTTTTGAATCCATTTCTCCTTTAAACATCTTTTCCTTTTTCCCTTCTTTTCCTATCAATAGCCGAACCTCTGTAAGCCCCATTATTATCCCTTTTCTTCTCCCATTTGCATCTAAACCAAAAGCACCTGTTCATCTTTTACTTTCTTTTCTCAAACCTTGTTGCCGAAACTTCCCTTCTCCTATTAGTGTCACTTTGGCCGAACTTTAGAGTAGTGTTGATCTCCTTGGGTTGTCTATTTCAAATCGTTGGAGAAGGTAAGTGTGGGTAGTCGAATGCCATTTCTTTTTCCTCTCTGTTTTCTCTGTCGACTTTTACAAAGGGTAAGATTTGATTTCGGCATTTGATTGGAAGTGTGTTAATCGATTGTTTTGGAACCATTTTATTATAGGGTCTCTCGATTTGGAAACAATCAAGCGTAGCCTCTTTTCTCTGTTAATCGTGGGTAAGTGGTGGTAAGAGTTATTCGATATTCTTGTCTTGCTCGAATGGCCCTAAGTTTTCTCTAAGTGTGCTAAGGTCGAATTAATGTGGTATTATGTTAGGGATTTAAAATGGACTTTTAGGTGCCACGTGTAATTTTGGGATTTAGCCGATTTGTATCAAGCAGTGCGTAATTATCGATTATTTCCCCTATTTTTGTGTATTGTTATATACATATATTTGTGTATGATATGTGATAGCCGACAATAAAGGCTAAAGTGGTGGATACCCATGTTTGGGGTAACCGGTTAACAGGTTAGTGTTTTATGATATTAAATTATTTATGGTGCCTGTTTGATATGGTAATGAGCATGCTATTATACTCACTCTATATGTTGATTTGACACGATATATTGACATATGTGCATGGGGATTGGATTTGAGCAAAGAAGGACGGGAGTACATATTATGTGCACGTGGTCTAATGTCACCTCGTGCTACATTAGCGCTTGATGGTTAGTCAGTGTGTGCTTCATCAAGGGAGATGTTGGCTAGGTGCCCATCTCGGCGGTTGATAGCTGAGTGCATCACCGTAGACGGATTAATGTTGGGATCACGATGTGATCGGTGGCTCAGCCACGGCCTTGTGCAGCAGGTCTGCCGAGGTAACATATGTGGGATCACTCGGTTGTGATCGGTGGATTAGCCACGGCCTTGGGCAGGGAGTCTGCTAAGGTTGGTGTGACGGATGGATTTAGGATGGGTTGAAATACATTTTGCATATCTATTGGTATGGACTGTGTGGGTATGGGTTAAGCCCATACGGGTGGAAACATGTGTTATGATTATGCACTGAGTCCGTGGACTCACCCAATTTTTCTCAACCATTTCAGGTGATGCGTAAACTTTGGACCGGGTTTGGAGTGGATGCACGGTGGCCCATGCAGAAGAAGATATTTCAATTATTTTAAGCATTTTTATTATTAAAAGTATTTTTTTTGAAGTATTGGATGTAATAAGGGCCTTATTATTATTTTTGAAATTATTTTAATTATGCCTTGATTAAATTTAATCACTATATAAAAGATGATTTTATTTTTAGCAATCTATTTATTCAAATATATTTATACACCAAAGTTTTAATATGGACTATTTTTAATAACAAAGTTTTATTCATAATTTTAAAAGGACATGGTTTTCAAAAGTTAACAAATTTTCACGGGTTATTCTAACATCAAAAATATTTTCAAACGTTTTCCGCAGTGACATGCCAGATCCGGTCAGGGCTTGTGGGCCGGGTTTGGGGTGTTACACCTTTCTAACATGTGTTTAAGGTCTCGTAGACCTATCTAAGGGACTATATGAATGTGAATTGTTATGTTTGGTTGGTAAATGATATGAAATATTATGAAATCATCGGTAATGCCTCTTAACCCTAGTCGGTGACGGTTACGGTTTAGGGGTGTTACACAACATACCTGTTGAATTGCTCGAAATGCTAAAAGATACTCGTGAGTCTCATACTTATGGTATCATATCAACACCATATCCCCAATATTGTCTTACATGAAATATCGTATTCAATGCCACGTCCCTGACATGGTCTTATGCGAAATCTCATACCGAGGCCATATCCCAGATATGATCTTACACGGAACCTTCATAACCTTCGTATCATGGCATTTGCATTCTATCCATTCTTAAAATTTAATTGAAGATTTTCATTCCTTGACATCTCGTCGAAATTATAATTAATAAATTTCTTAGAGGTAATATACAATTCATACAATATCGAAATATCAAATGCCTCGCATAAGGTTGCTTTATTTGCACACGAACTTACCTTGATGTCAAAAGGGTAAAAAGGGACTTAATCGTCAATTTCTCTTTTTTTCCCCGTTCTAGGTCCGAATCTCGTTTTCTTTTATCTATAACATCACATTTAGCTCATTCATTGGTCACATTATTCATTGTGACTCAAAAATCATACTATAGCAAAACTATGTTTTTGCCTCTAAACTTTGTCAAAATTACAATTTTACCCCTAGGCTCGTAAAATGAAATTGTTCATTTTTCACACACCCAAGCCTAGCTGATTTATATTCTCTCTTATAACAACCCAATATTTCAATTATTACACACATTTACCACCTATTTTACAACATTTACAAAAAGGTCCTTTTAGGTGTTTTTCATGGAAACACCTCACACAAAAGTTGTTTATCTAACAACTAAGACTCATTTTCTTCCATAAAAATGCAGCAAACAACATAAATTCTCACATGGAAAAACCCTAAACTTTCAACCATTTTGCAAAACAGTCCCCTCATTAGCTAGCTTAAGCTTTAGGGGTTCCAAAAGTACAAATATTATCAAGAAAGACCCCTAAAATCACTTACTTGTAAGAGGTTAACTTGGTTGAAAGTCTGAGCTTCAAGAACTCCTATTTTGCTGTAAAATTTCGGTGGGGAAGAAGAGAAGAAAAGATGATATCTTTTCTTTCTTTATTTTATTTTATTTCTAGACAATTTATCACCTAATCCACTAACTTGATCAATTTTGACATCTTTTTGTCCTCTATGGCCGGTCAACCATTACTAGAGGGGTTAATTGCACTTTAAGGACCTCCAATTAATATTCTATAGTTATTAGACACCTTTAGCTTGTAAAATAAAACTTTCGCACTTTATGCCATTTAGTCTTTTTTCGCAATTAAACATGCAATCGCTAAAATTGAAGCACCAAAATTTCCATGCACCCATATAATCATGCTATAACTCATAAAATAACATTAAAATAATTTTCTCCGACCTCGGATTAGTGGTTCTAAAACCACTATTCCGACTAGCCCCTAAATCGGTTTGTTACACGGCCACAATTTGAGGAGATTTGAAGAGGTTAACATCGACTATTTTTAGCAAACTACCCCCCTCTCCTCACCTATAAATATGACCCTTTCATTCCCTCATTCATTCTCATCATTCATCATTCTCTCTTCTCTCCAAATTCTCTTAGCCTTTTCCATTTCCACGCCTAGCATCATCTCTTCATAGAGATTTTAGCAATTAAGCCTCTTAAAGAACCCTTGGTCGGCCACCTTGGAGAGCCATCAGAAAAGGAGCAAAGCAAAGGAACGAAGGAGCCTCGTCGATCGAGTCTTGGGTGACCACTCACGAATTGGGTTTAATCTTTCTTTTCTTTAATTTAATCTAAAGATGTTTGCTATGTGTTCTTTGTTCTTGTTTACAACAATGTTAGCTTAATTTTATTTAAGCTAGGATGATTGCTTTGATTAAATAATATTTATTTGATTCATGCTTATAATGTTTGTGCCTCAATCGATCATGTTTTCAATTAAAATCAAGTCTGTATTTTGTTCATACGTGATTGAAATGCACCAGAATTAGTTGAGCGATCCTGACCAGACGACGGCTAATGGACACATATTTGAAATGTGCATGCTCAATTTAGATCCTGACCCGATTAAATTGTAGGTTGCATAACAACTATGACCAAGCTCTGCTATCTCCATAGTTTTTAGATTTGTGTGATTAAACTGTTTCAAACCTGACACGTCCCTGTTACCTCACAAGAATGCTAAGAAACCCTTAGTAAATAAGGATCAGTAAAATGCATATTTACTAAGTAAAGGATTCCGAAAGGACCTAATGTGGTTTCCAAACTTATGAAAAATCGAATTGCCATGGAATTTTTTTCCGAATGTTATTAAGCATGTTGATAATAAATTGAGTTTAACTAAAGTAATTGTCCTAGTTTATTTATGTTATAATTGTTGCAAATTGTGTTTAATTTTACTAAAATCTATTTCATTCATATAGTTTGCATCCTTTGGATAATTTGCATTAGGGATCATTGCATTTAGTTTAATATATTTTAATCACCACTTCTCAACAATATTGTGTTTTTATTTACCAATTTATTAATATAATTTTACAAATTAAGTGACTTAGCACAAATAAAAACCCTGTAGAGATGATAACTCGATACTTACTTATTACTTGATAATGACTGTGTACACTTGCACAAACCTACGTGTTACAATAACTCAGGACAAATCTTGGAAACTTAGAAAATTTTTCAAGCTACAGGGGTCACACGTCCGTGTGCCCCGGCCGTGTCTCTCACACGGCCAAGAGACACGCCCGTGTCTCAGGCTGTGTAGGCATTCGAAATGGGATCACATGGCCATGTCCCAGCCCGTGTCCTACCCCTTGTAACTCTCTGACTTGGCTCACACGGCCGGACAACACACCCAAGTGTGTAGCCCATGTGCCCTTCGAAATGGCCACACACGCCCGTGTTCAGGCCGTGTACTAGGCCGTGCCAAAACTAGGGGGTATACTGACTTGTACCACATGGCCAAGCAACACGCCTGTGTGCTAGGCCGTGTGAACTTCGAAATTGATTTTTGAATAGTATCAGGGGACACACAACCGTGTTAACTAGCCGTGTGTCACACACGGTTGAGACACATGCACGTGTGGACAAAAATACGTGAAACACATTATGAATCTTCTCTAGCTCAGGTGGCAACAACAATCGATAAGCAACCGGCCTAATACGTTCGATAATCTCATATGGCCCAATGAATCTCGGACTCAATTTGCCTTTTTTACCGAAACGGAGTACTTTTTTTGTAACACCCCTAACCCGTAACCATCACCGGTCTAGGGTTAAAGGCATTACCGGACAATCGAAAACTTTTATAAACATTTCATAACATAATATGTCAAATCACATCAAAGTGTTCCTGGAATAGGTCAATGAAACCTTAAACATACTTTAAAGGAGGGTCGGAACTAAACCGAACACTTACGAAAATTCTCAGAATTTTAAAAATTTTTCTAAGTTACAGAGGTCACACGCCCGTGTGGGCAGGCCGTGTGCCTCCCACGGCCTCAGACACGCCCGTGTGTCTAAGCCGTGTCAAAACAGGTTATACATACTGACTTGTCCACACGGACGTGGACACGCCCGTGTGCCTCACCCGTGGTCGCTACTAACTTGCACCACACAGCCAGTCACATGCCCGTGTGTCCAACCCGTGGTTGCTACTGACTTGATCCATACGGCCAGTCACACGCCCATGTGTCTTGCCCGTGGTCAAGTCTGACTTGTTTCGAATTGCAACCTCGAAGGACACGGTCAAGCCACACGCCCGTGTGCTCAACCGTGTGGGAAATTATAGGCCATTTTCATGGACAAAATGCCACCCACACATTGGGTCATTCCTTCAAGCAGATACAAGCATATTTCTAACACAATTGGCAACCAAAATTACTCCAATTGATCATCATATCATCCTATTCAATCTCATTTCTAAGCATACCAACTTATATGCCAAATAGCTCAACTAAATCACAAACAAACCAAGCATGATTCATCCACAACTTACCACTTCATCATAACCATCATTCATCAAACACATATACTCACTTTGCAACAATAAGCTTACCATTACCTTGACTATTTCATAACCATGGAACCACACCAAATATCAAGCATTATTTAGCATAACTCTTCATTCATAACACAACCATTTAACTAGCCATATCACATGGCCATTATATATCTCAAACATATTCCAAAATAACTAGCCTATACATGCCATATTTAGCTATATACACATTCAAAGTACCAAATTATAGTTTGATAGTGTGGTGATGATCCTCAACTATTTCCGAGCCTTTTGTAGCTTTGACGATCTGTAAAACACAGTAAACACGCACAAAGTAAGCTTTCCAAAAGCTTAGTAAGCCATATACAAATAAACTTTGTAATATCCCGGGTTAGGGGCTATTTTGTGGTTGCATGTTTTGCATGTGTTTAGTGTGCTGTGTTGCTGTTTGTGTAGTTTCGGGGCTTAATTGTAGGTTAGGAGTGTGCCTGAGTAGGTAGGAGAATTTTTGTTTTTAGGCTTTATAGGAGAGGAGCTGAGGAAGCTGGGGTTTAAGAATATTATTTGGTGTTTGGTTGCACAAATGAGGAGCTGGCAAAGTGGCAAAGTATGTGCCACTTGGGGCTTGAGTGTGGCGTCAACTACAAGGGGGAGAGATCCTGAGTTCAAGTCGCAGAGTTCCCATTTTGGCTCTCATTTTTGGGCGGCATGGAGGAAGAGTTAGAAGGCAATTCAAATTCTTCCTTGGACTTGGTCCACCCATTCAAATGGAAGGTGGAGAGCAAGTTGTGGAGGTAGACTTGGTCAAGCTAATTTGAATGTGTGGTAGGGAGTTAATGGGGGGAGTGGTGGCCGAAATTTTGGGATGTTTGGAGGTGTTGGCCGAACTTGGGAAGCTTGTTGGGGAGTGGCCGGTTGGTGAGTGTGTTAGGGGCTAGTGCCGAATTTCCCTTGGATTGTTGGTGCATTTTCGGTCTTAGGAGGGTAGCAACATAGCTCTTTCATTTTTGTCAAAACAAGCCGAATTTCATAGTAAGTTTCACCTTTTGTTTTCTTTTGGCAACCGAAAATGCAAGCACATTTGTGCCGAATTTCTTTGTTCTCTTGAGTAGGGTGTAGTAGAATATCTCTTCCCATTTCCTCTTTTCTTTTCAAGTGTGTAAACCAGAAACCTCTAATCTCTCTTCTTGCATTTTTGATTTTTCTTTCTTTCTTAAAAATTTTGTAGTGAAACTCTCTTCCAAAAACACATTCTTCATCTCTTTTCTTTCAAAACCCAAAGGTACCTTCTCCTGTTCATTTTTGTTTCTCCTTAAAACCATTTTACGAAACTTTATTCTCATTTCACTTTATCCTTCTTGTTTTTTTACTCAAGCCGAATTCTCTTTTCTTTTGTTTAAGTTCTAGCCGAATCTTCCTCTTCTAGTAGTACTTTGTAGCTGAATTTTGAGTGGGGAGTAATCTCGTTTGTCTTCTTTCAAACGTTGGAGCAAGGTAAGTGGCTGGCCGAATGCTCATTTCATTTCTCTCCCTAGTTTTCTACCAATTTTGGGGAGGTTCAAAGTTGACTTTCGGCATTGGTTGAAGGGTGTTAATCTCTTATGTCTTGACCGAATTCTTTTAGGGCTTTCGGATTCAAGCGATCCAACGGTTCGTTATCCGAACTCGATTGTTTGGTGTAGCCGATTGCTAAAGGAGGAATCATTGTGGTTCGGGTTTGCTAAGAAACCGAACCAATAGCAAGGTGAGGGATCAACATTAACCCCTTTTGTTAATTAATGTTGGCCGAATGTTATAGATGCCTAACCCCTATGTGTTGGCCGAGTGTAGGAGCTAGTAATCGAGGGACTTAGATCGTTTTCGTTGGGTTTCTGAACTCGTATTTACCAGGTGTGTAACTAACACACCCATATCTAGTAATGTTATTATTAAACCGGTTTGCCTATTAAAAATCATGGCAGTTTGATGGATTGATATGATACCCTTTTGGGTATGATCTTGGACTCGGGTAAGTCAGTATTGTTACAAGTTTACTGATGATCTATATGGTATCATGACTATGTATGTATGTGATATGGGGTATGAGTCAAACATATTAGCATGATAGGCATGACCTGTATGATATGCATGATCACATGAGTATGGTATGTTGATGGGTGATATGAGTGGAGGGAGCAGTGACATTTTGTGCCTTGTGAGCACCAGTGTTTTGGTAACACACTTTGTGACTTTGGGTCACCGGTGCTTTGGTAGCACATTTGTGTCTTTGGGACACCAGAGGTTGGGCACCTCATTGCGACTTGTCCCCGTGGTTAACACCACCGTGGGTTGGCCCCACTTTGAGATATGGGATCGTCGCTAGTGATTGGGTATCACACGATGGGTTGGCCCCATCATTGGATTTGTGACTACGGTCACCGGTGCTTTGGTAGCACATTTGTGTCTTTGGGACACCAGAGGTTGGGCACCTCATTGCGACTCGTCCCCGTGGTTGACACCACAGTGGGTTGGCCCCACATGAGATATGGGATCGTCTCGCTAGTGATTGGGTATCACACGATGGGTTGGCCCCATCAATTGATTTGTGACTACGGTCACGGTGCTTTGGTAGCACATTTGTGTCTTTGGGACACAGTGTTTTGGTAACACATTGTGACTATATGTCACCAGTGGTTTGGCACCACAAAGTGGTTTGGTACCACACGGGGTAGAAAAGGGCGTCACGGATGGTTAGGATCGGGTTGCATTAATCATGTTGCTATGTATAATGTGTGTTAGCATGTTGTTTCATCGGGAGCGGGATTTATGCACTGAGTCATTCGACTCACCCTCTCCTCTGACATTTCAGGTGACCCGTAGACGCGGACATGGAGCAGGGGTGGACTTTGGTGCACATGCCATGCTTTAATAAAAGTCTTGCTCGGACTATTCACTTTGGGTACTTTAGCTTATTTATTTTTATTTGAGATTTAATTTGGATTTGTAAAAGGCCTTTAAATTATGTTTTATGATGGTTATGTTTTAATTAGATTCTCAACCTGCTTAACAAATAACTTGGTATGAAATTTTACTAAAAATTTGGTAAGATAATGTTTTCAAAACTATAACGCAATGTGTTTTAAAACATACCATCGGGTATCTCACTATGTTTTGCTATAAAGTAAACTCAAGTGATTTTCAAACCAAACTCGATATTCGACTAAGTCGGAAAGGTTTCAAAATAGCACTAAGAAACTATTGGAAATGCTAAATGAAATCAACTCGTTTTTAACTATATACTTCGGACAAGTTTTCAAAATCTAATCAAACAGGCCAACTCAAATTTTCTTAAAGTTCACTATGTTTTCGCCCCGCTTTTAAACGAAAAATCTTATCTCTCAAAACGTTTTCCCGTAGCATACCGCATTCGAGACGTGGTGTTCTCGTCCGGTTTGGGGTGTTACAATTGTGGTATCAGAGCCAAGTTCAAAGGCTCGGCTGTGGGCCTGAGGCCCAAAATGTTTTCAAAAGGTTGTTTTGTTAGTCTTTATTCTTAAAGTATGGTTTGAAAGGCATGGCACCGAGTCTCCGGCACCAGTTCACCCAGGTAAGTACCCCGTACTATTGCTTGTGAATTGATTGGATGTGATATGATTTGATGAATAGCAATAGTATACTACTTTAGAGATTGAAACTGATAGGATTCTGTGAACTCGCGAGAACAAATCCTCTTAAAATATTCATAAGACTTGCTTTTAAACAAGTGGAATAAATACTGATGCATAAAAATTCTTAATCGATCGTAGAAAGATTAGTCATGAGCGCTAGAGGTGGACGTGGTCGTGGACGCAGGTCGTGGTAGGATGACAGTTTCGAGCCCGTAGGATCCGGGTCGTGGTTCGAGAAAATGAGATACCGGTTCCGCCGCCGGTGGAGGTGGTGAGTTCCAAGATCGATCGGGACGACGCAGTTGTCACAGCGATGCCGCGAGTGTTGGAAAGAGTAGTGGTGTAGGTGGTAATAATGGGAGTTAGGAAATCTGTTCGAGCGACCGGGCCAATGGGGCCGAATTCTTCCGAGGTGTTTCGGTGTTGCTCCCAAAGATCGGCCGAATATTGGTTGGAGGCAATCGAGGCGGATCATGGACGATCCGGACTTGACCGGCCAAGAGAAGTCAAGGGCATCGATCGCTTCTCCGTGATGAGTCATATCGCTGGTGGCTCACGGTTCGAGAGCAGTGGCGGCAGAGGATCTAACATGGGATTATTTCAGGCGGCATATCAAAGGAAATACATCGGAGCTAGTTATATCGACTCAAATGAAAGGCTTTTCCGAGGCTTGTTCAGGGAGTAAATCGGTTCTGTCGAGTACGAGGCCGTGAGTTGAGAAAGCCGAGTAGGTATGCCAGGGCATTGTGGCCACCGAGCATGAGAGGTGTGTTCGTTTCGAGGATGGTCTCATGCGAGACGACTTGAGATCGCTGATTGCTCCTCGCCAGAGCGCGAGTTCATTGTCTTAGTTGAGAAGGCTAAGGTAGCCGAGGTGTTAAGGAGTCGGTGAGGCAGGCATGGATAGAAATAGGCATAAGAGGAGCTTTGGGTCTTACGGATCGTCGGGTAATCCGCGTAAGAGGGCTAGACCGAGTGGGCGAACCACCGCTAGGTTTGTTGTCGCTAGGCGGGGACCGCCGCAGATGTGATCGATCGCGGAAAATCTCATTGGGGTGGTTTGCCGGATGGAGGAAAAGGTTGCTTCGAGTGTGGTTCTCTGGAGCACGGGTGAGGGACCGCCCGCGTAGGTTGGCCAGTGATTCGGGCCCGAGAGTCGGCCGTAATCGCTCAGAGGTAATGGACCGCCACCGTAGAGGGGCCGTGGTAATGGCGCAGAGGTGGTAATGGTTCGGTCGGGCCGTGGAGCACCGCGAGAGGTGCGGTAGTTCGATGCTAGACACTGGATTAGTGTATCTTCGCGAGGCGCCGAGAGGAGGGCGACGCACCGGACGTCATAACCGCAGACGTTTTTATTTTTGGTTCTCCTTATCTCGCTTTGATTGATGTGGGTTCAACGCACTCTTATGTTGCCGTAGTATAGTAGAGACCATGGATTTAGACTCGAGATATCTTCTAGGCGGATGACGGTGATTAGCCCTCTAGGTCACTCTGTAGTAGTAGATAAACTGTTTAGAGAGGTACCCCTAGAACTCCAAGGGGTAGTGTTACATTTCGCGATCCGATGGAGCCGCCGTTTGGGGAGTTCGATCCGATTCTTGGGATGGATTGGTTGGTCAAGTACCAGGCGAGGTTGGATTGCGTGGCCTGCGCATGGTTCTTAAGACGGTTGAGGTGATGAGGTGGCTATGATAGGTAGTAGGAGGGATTACTTATCAAATGTGGTATCCGCTCTCAAGGCGCAGAAGATGGTCGGAAAGGCCGTGTGAAGCGTATGTAGTTCATGTGTATGCGTTGGAGGCTAAGGAGTCCCGTGTGGAGAAGGTTCGCACTGTTAAGGAGTTTGCGATGTTTTTCCCGAGGAACTTCCGTGTTTGCCGCAGATCGCGAGGTGGAGTTCGGGATTGATCTGTTATCAGGAATCTGCGCGGTGTCTATTGCTCCGTATAGGATGGCGCCAAAGGAATTGGTGGAGCTTAAGGCTCGAGATCCAGGAGTTATTGGATCGAGGTTTTATTAGGCCTAGTGTTTCGCCGTGTAAGTGCGCCGGTACTCTTTTTCAAGAAGAAAGATGGCACGATGCGGATGTGTATAGACTACCTTGATTGAACAAGCCGACGATTAAAATGTGTATCCGCTGCCACGGATAGACGATTTGTTTGATCGGTGAAGGGCGCCGCGGTATTTTCAAGATCGACTTGAGATCCGGTATCACCGATTAAAGGTTAAGAGGGTGATATCCATAAAACAGCGTTCGGACTCGGTATGGGCACTCACGAATTCTCGTAATGCCATTCGGGTTGACTAACGACCGCCAGCAGCGTTTATGGATATGATGAATAGGGTGTTTCAACAAAGATCCGGATCAGTTCATCGTGGTTTTCATAGACGACATCTTGGTGTACTCAAGGGCGAGAGGAAGAGCATGTTAAGCATTTGCAGTGGTGTTGCAGATTTTGAGGGAAAAGCGACTCTATGCTAAGTTCGATGAAGTGCGAGTTCGGCTTAGAGAAGTGACTTTCTTGGGTCATGTAGTGTCGGTGAGGGGATTCGAGTAGATCCTCGTAAGATTGAGGCGATTTTGGATTGGAAGCCGCCTAGGTCGTGGTCGAGATTCGGAGTTTTCTGGTTTGGCGGATACTACCGAAGGTTTGTTGAGGGTTTCTCGTTGATAGCAAATGCGCCGATGACCAAGTTCTTTGAGGAAAGAAGTTCCGTTTGTATGGGTCGAGAAAACAGCAGGAAAGCTTCGATAAGTTAAAGAAGATTTTGACCGAGGCTCCGGTTCTAATTCAACCTGTCGTAAGGAATTCACAATCTATTGCGATGCATCACATACGGCTTGGGTTGTGTCTTTGATGCAAGAAGGTAAGGTTGTGGCTTACGCTTCTCGACACCGAGGCCACATGAGGTCAACTATCCGACGACGATTTGGAGCTAGCGGTGTGGTCTTCGCCTTAAAGATTTGGAGGCACTACTTATACGGGAGAGATCGATAGTCTCACACAGATCATAAGAAATCAAGTATCTACCGACTCGGAAGGATTTGAATTTGAGGCGGCGTGAGATGGGTTGAGTTGCTTTGAAAGATTATGACTGCTCGATTGAGTATCATCAGGGCAAGGCTAACGTGGTGGCGGACGCATTGAGCCGTAAGGTTGTTTCGGACTTAAGAGCATTGTTTGCCCATTTGAGTTTGTATGACGACGGAGTATTCTCGCGAGTTGCGAGTTAAGCCTACTTGGGTTGAGCGATCGAGAGAAACAGATTAGAGGATGTGATTCTAAGTGCGCGAAGGTTGCAAGTGCAGTAATGGTGGTGTGGATGGTTACACTGCCTAGTGACGAGGTTCTGTGTTTTCGTGGTAAGGCTTGTATGCCTAAAGATGTTGAGTCGAGGCGAGAAGATTCTTCGAGGATGCACATAGCGATCCTTATGCTATGCATCCCGGAGGTAGTAAGATGTATAGGGATCTTAGAGAGCGATTTTGGTGGCCGGCTTGAAGAAAGAGGTGACAGAGTTTGTTGGGAAGTGTCCGACTTGTCGCCAGTCAGTCAAGGTGAACATCGATTGCCGTTGGGTTTGCTTCACCGTGAAGATTCCTCGGTGGAAGTGGGAAAGGATAACCATGGATTTTCGTCGGTGGGTTACCGCTACGCCAAGCAAGAAGGATTGATTTGGGTAGTGGTGGATCGATCGACTAAATCACTTTCACTTTATTCCGGTGAGGTTGACTACTCACTTGAAGCTAGCGAAGCTATATGTGTCGAGATAGTGAGGTTGCACGGCGTGCGCTTTCGATCATCTCGGATAGGGATCCCGCATTCACGCCAAGGTTCCGGAAAACGCGTTGCATCAAGCTCTGGGTACTCGCTTGGATTTCAAAGACGGCTTTTCACCCGCAAATGATCGGCGGTCAATCGTAAAGGGTCATTCAGTCTTAGAGGATATCGAGAGGTTGTATCTTGGATTTTGAGGTAGTTGGGAGGAGTTTTTGCCATTAGTCGAGTTTGCCTACAACAACGCTACCAAGCGAGCATCAAGATGGCACCGTATGAGGCGTTGTATGGTAGGAAGTGTCGCTCACCTACGTGTTGGACGGAGTTAGGTGAACGTCCGTTGTTGGGACCCGAGTTGGTTGCCGAGACCGAAGACAAGGTTGTTGATTCATCTAGATTGAAGGAAGCTTGGATTGGCGAAGTCTTTATGCCGATCTTAAGCGAAGAGATATAGAGTTTCTGTGGGGATCGAGTGTTCCTGAAGGTCTCGCCTTGGAAGAAGGTGTTGAGGTTCGGGAAGAAAGGCAAGCTAAGTCCGAGGTTTATTGGACCGTATAAGGTACTGAGACGAGTTGGACCAGTGGCGTATCAGCTTGAGTTGCCAGCAGAGCTTAGTCAGATTCACGACGTTTTCCACGTTTCGATGCTTCGGAGGTATCGTTCAGATCCGTCGCATGTGGTAGCCAAGTGGAAGAGATCGAGGTGATCCAAGATTTGATGTGGAAGAAGAACCTGTGCAGATTCTTGATCGGGATGTGAAGGTTCTGCGTAGGAAGTCTGTGCCTTTGGTTAAGGTACTTTGGCGGAATCATGGCGTGGAGGAAGCCACGTGGGAACCCGAGGATGTGATGAAACAGCAATACCCGCAACTCTTCTGATCAGGTAATTTCGAGGTCGAAATTATTTTTAAAGGGGTAGAACCGTAATATCCCGGGTTAGGGGCTATTTTGTGGTTGCATGTTTTGCATGTGTTTAGTGTGCTGTGTTGCTGTTTGTGTAGTTTCGGGGCTTAATTGTAGGTTAGGAGTGTGCCTGAGTAGGTAGGAGAATTTTTGTTTTTAGGCTTTATAGGAGAGGAGCTGAGGAAGTGGGGTTTAAGAATATTATTTGGTGTTTGGTTGCACAAATGAGGAGGCTGGCAAAGTGGCAAAGTATGTGCCACTTGGGGCTTGAGTGTGGCGTCAACTACAAGGGGAGAGATCCCGAGTTCAAGTCGCAGAGTTCCCCATTTTGGCTCTCATTTTGGACGGCATGGAGGAAGAGTTAGAAGGCAATTCGAATTCTTCCTTGGACTTGGTCCACCCATTCAAATGGAAGGTGGAGAGCAAGTTGTGGAGGTAGACTTGGTCAAGCTAATTTGAATGTGTGGTAGGAGTTAATGGGGGAGTGGTGGCGAAATTTTGGGATGTTTGGAGGTGTTGGCAGTAACTTGGGAAGCTTGTTTGGGAGTGGCCGGTTGGTGAGTGTGTTAGGGGGGCTAGTGCCGAATTTCCCTTGGATTGTTGGTGCATTTTCGGTCTTAGGAGGGTAGCAACATAGCTCTTTCATTTTTGTCAAAACAAGCCGAATTTCATAGTAAGTTTCACCTTTTGTTTTCTTTTGGCAACCGAAAATGCAAGCACATTTGTGCCGAATTTCTTTGTTCTCTTGAGTAGGGTGTAGCCGAATATCTCTTCCCATTTCCTCTTTTCTTTTCAAGTGTGTAAACCGAAACCTCTAATCTCTCTTCTTGCATTTTTGATTTTTCTTTCTTTCTTAAAAACTTTGTAGCCGAAACTCTCTTCCAAAAACACATTCTTCATCTCTTTTTCTTTCAAAACCCAAAGGTACCTTCTCCTGTTCATTTTTGTTTCTCCTTAAAACCATTTTACCGAAACTTTATTCTCATTTCACTTTATCCTTCTTGTTTTTTTTACTCAAGCCGAATTCTCTTTTCTTTTGTTTAAGTTCTAGCCGAATCTTCCCTCTTCTAGTAGTACTTTGTAGCTGAATTTTGAGTGGGGGAGTAATCTCGTTTGTCTTCTTTCAAACGTTGGAGCAAGGTAAGTGGCTGGCCGAATGCTCATTTCATTTCTCTCCCTAGTTTTCTACCAATTTTGGGGAGGTTCAAAGTTGACTTTCGGCATTGGTTGAAGGGTGTTAATCTCTTATGTCTTGACCGAATTCTTTTTAGGGCTTTCGGGATTCGAAGCAGTCAACGAAGCTGTTATCTGAACTCGATTGTTTGGTGTAGCCGATTGCTAAAGGAGGAATCATTGTGGTTCGGGTTTGCTAAGAAACCGAACCAATAGCAAGGTGAGGGATCAACATTAACCCCTTTGGTTAATTAATGTTGGCCGAATGTTATAGATGCCTAACCCCTATGTGTTGGCCGAGTGTAGGAGCTAGTAATCGAGGGACTTAGATCGTTTTCGTTGGGTTTTTGAACTCGTATTTACCAGGTGTGTAACTAACACACCCATATCTAGTAATGTTATTATTAAACCGGTTTGCCTATTAAAAATCATGGCAGTTTGATGGATTGATATGATACCCTTTTGGGTATGATCTTGGACTCGGGTAAGTCAGTATTGTTACAAGTTTACTGATGATCTATATGGTATCATGACTATGTATGTATGTGATATGGGGTATGAGTCAAACATATTAGCATGATAGGCATGACCTGTATGATATGCATGATCACATGAGTATGGTATGTTGATGGGTGATATGAGTGGAGGAGCAAAGTGACATTTTGTCTTTGACGAGCACCAGTGTTTTGGTAACACACTTTGTGACTTTGGGTCACCAGTGCTTTGGTAGCACATTTGTGTCTTTGGGACACCAGAGGTTGGGCACCTCATTGCGACTTGTCCCTGTGGTTAACACCACCGTGGGTTGGCCCCACTTTGAGATATGGGATCGTCTGCTAGTGATTGGGTATCACACGATGGGTTGGCCCCACATGAGATATGGGATCGTCTGCTAGTGATTGGGTATCACACGATGGGTTGGCCCCATCAATTGATTTGTGACTACGGTCACCAGTGCTTTGGTAGCACATTTGTGTCTTTGGGACACCAGTGTTTTGGTAACACATTGTGACTATATGTCACCAGTGGTTTGGCACCACCAGTGGTTTGGTACCACACGGGGTAGAAAAGGGCGATACGGATGGTTAGGATCGGGTTGCATTAATCATGTTGCTATGTATAATGTGTGTTAACATGTTGTTTCATCGGGAGCGGGATTTATGCACTGAGTCATTCGACTCACCCTCTCCTCTGACATTTCAGGTGACCCGTAGACGGACATGGGGAGCCGGGTGGACTCGGGGTGCACATGCCATGCTTTAATAAAAGTCTTGCTCAGACTATTCACTTTGGGTACTTTAGCTTATTTATTTTTATTTGAGATTTAATTTGGATTTGTAAAAGGCCTTTAAATTATGTTTTATGATGGTTATGTTTTAATTAGATTCTCAACCTGCTTAACAAATAACTTGGTATGAAATTTTACTAAAAATTTGGTAAGATAATGTTTTCAAAACTATAACGTTAATGTGTTTTAAAACATACCATCGGGTATCTCACTATGTTTTGCTATAATGTAAACTCAAGTGATTTTCAAACCAAACTCGATATTCGACTAAGTCGGAAAGGTTTCAAAATAGCACTAAGAAACTATTGGAAATGCTAAATGAAATCAACTCGTTTTTAACTATATACTTCGGACAAGTTTTCAAAATCTAATCAAACAGGCCAACTCAAATTTTCTTCAAGTTCACTATGTTTTCGCCCCGCTTTTAAACGAAAAATCTTATCTCTCAAAAACGTTTTCCCCGTAGCATACCAGATTCGGACGTGGTGTTCTGTCCGGGTTTGGGGTGTTACAAACTTAACATATAATTCACATTATCATATCAATACATGAATCATTAACATATTTCAATGGCAAATTCATAATTCTTCATTAGCTCGATATTTAGCCCTTGCTTAACAACCATCATATCTCCATCTATCTCATTTGATCTTATCATATTCATTCATATATCACATTTTAACTCATTTCATCTATGTACATATTTACTCACCTTTCATGCTTATTCTAAGCATATGCATCAAACGTACCTGAAGCGGATATACAATTCACATAGTCATTCATTTCTCAGACTTGCTCGTTGAACCGTTCAAAATCTAATAGGATACTCAAAGTGCTTAGAATAGTCGTACAATGCCAACGTCCCAAACGAGGTCTTACATGTACTCAGATATTGATGCCACTGTCCTAGACAGGGTCTTACACGAATCAAATACGATGCCAATGTCCCAGACATGGTCTTACACGTAAATCTCAAATTGATGCCAATGTCCCAGACATGGTCTTACACGATATCAGTTATCGGACACCTATGTCATGACATATGTAATCCTATCTATTCCTAGGTTCGTACGGGACTTCTCGGACATTGATACACTGTCGATACTATCTCGGATTTCATGTACATAACATCTCGGGCATATTCATATGTGCAAAATTAACTCAATTTAAGTACATTTATTTGTTTATCGACTTACCTCGGATTCGGATAACGTAAACGAACTCAGCTACTCAATTATTTTTTATTTCCCATGATCTAAGTCTGTTTTCTTCGGTTCTTGATCTATACATATTCAAATTTAACTCATTTATTCACTATTTCATTCAATTCAATCCAAAAACACATATTTAAGGCAATTTACAAATTAGCCCCCACATTTTCACATTTTGACATTTTAGTCCTTATTTCACAAAATCACAAAATACACAAAATCTCAATACACCCATACTTAGCCGAATTCTCTATAGGTCCCTAGCAACCCATATTTTTCATTTATTTCACAATTTAGTCCAAATTACTCAAATTCACTAAAAATCCAAAGACAAAACATGTTAATCTAACACATATATTTTATTTTTCACCATCAAACATCACAAAAATCATGTGTTCATCAATGGTACATTTCAAAACTATCATCAATTCACAAAATTAAAACATGGGTTTCGAAGTACTCAAAGCAACGATTACGAAAACATAGAAATTATCAAAAACCGAAGCAAAACATTCCTTGAATCAAGCTCAAAAATGGCCGAATACCCTAGCTTAGTTTTCTTTCTTTTCTTTTCTTCAAATTCTGCAATATGGATGATGATAATGGCTTATTTTATGCCTTTATTCTATTATAACTTTACTTATTAATTCATTTACCATGTTAACCTTATAATTAAAGATATAAAACATATAAATACAAGGCCATTATTATCCATTAACCATGTTAATGGTTTAATTACAACATAAGGCCACCAACTTTATAAAGACATGAAACTTAGGTGCTTTTAACATATGGCATGCTAATTTAGCATCTTTCACAATTAGATCCTTTTATCAAATTAAGCACCCAAACAGATAAATTAAAACACATAAATTCACATACTGACAACTCATAAAATAATATTAAAATAATTTTTTTGACTCGGATTTGTGGTCCCAAAACCATTATTCTGACTAGGGTCAAAATTGGACTGTTACAATTCTCCCCCCTTAGGGATTTTCGTCCTCGAAAATCTTACCGTTGAATAAGTTCAGATATTGTTGTCTCCTTGTATCTTTAGGCTCCCACGTAGCCTCTTCAACCCCGTGTCGATGCCATAACACTTTCACTAACGAGATTTTATTATTTCTCAATTCTTTCACTTCACGAGCTAAGATACGGATCGGTTCTTCTTCATAAGTCATATCGAATCTGATCTCAATCTCAGACGGAGGAATCACATGTGATGGATCAGATCTGTATCAACGAAGCATTGACACATGAAATACATTATAAATCTTTTCCAACTCATGTGGCAACAACAATCTATATGCTACAGGTCCGATACATTCAATAATTTCATACGGCCCGATGAATCTCGGACTCAATTTGCCTTTACGTCCAAATCTGAGTACTTTCTTCCATGGAGATAGTTTTAAAAATACTTTATCACCAATTTCGAATTCAATGTCTTTTGTTTTCAAGTCTGCATAGGACTTCTGATGATCAGACGCTGCTTTCAGACTATTACGGATCACTTTCACTTTCTGTTCAGTGTCTTTTATCAAATCGACCCCGTGTATCTTATTTTCACTAAGCTCAGTCCATTACAGAGGTGCCCAACATTTATGTCCATACAAAGCTTCATAGGGTGCCATTTTGTTGCTCGACTGAAAACTATTATTATATGCAAATTCAATCAATGGAAAATATTGTTCCCACGTACCATCAAACTCAAGAATGCAACATCTCAACATATTATCGAGTATCTGAATAATCCGTTCGGACTGACCATCAGTCTTCAGGTGAAAAGCCGTACTGGAATGCAATTTAGTACCCAAAGCTTCTTGTAATTTCTTCCAGAATCGTGATGTAAATCTCGGATCCCTATCAGACACAATAGACAATGGCACTCCGTGCAATCTCACAATATCAGAAATATAAAGCTCAGCTAACTTATCAAGTGAATAATTAGATCGTACCGGAATAAAATGGGCAGATTTCGTCAATCGATCAACTATGACCCAAATTGCATCTTTCTTTCTCGAAGTCAAAGGCACTCCAGAAACAAAGTCCATCGTCACTTTATCCCATTTCCACTCGGGAATCAGAATCAATTGTAACAAACCAGATGGAACCTGATGTTCAACTTTAACTTGCTTAAAAACTAAGCATTTCGATACAAAATCAGAGACATCTCTTTTCATACTAGACCACCAATAATGTTGCTTCAAATCATGATACATCTTTGTACTTCCCGAATGAACAGATAGGCGACTATTATGAGCTTCATTCAAAATCAACTGTAATAACTCAGAATTTCTCAGAACACAGATTCGATCTCGATATCTCAAGCAATCATCATCATCAACTCGAAATTCAGAATCAAAATTCGAATCACACTGAACTCGTTTCGCTATCATTTCATTATCAACTTTCTGGGCATCACATATTTGTCGTAGAAATAACGATTTCGCTTTCAATTCAGTCAAAACTGAACCATCATCAGATAAATCTAAATGAGCATTCATAGCACGCAATGCAAACAGTGATTTCCAACTCAAAGCATCTGCAACAACATTTGCTTTACCCGGATGATAATCTATCACAAGCTCATAGTCTTTCAACAGCTCTAACCATCTTCTCTGTCGCAGATTCAAGTCTTTCTGAGTCATCAGGTACTTTAAAGTTTTATGATCTGTAAACACGTGACATTTCTCACCAAAAAGGTAATGGAGCCAAATCTTTAATGCAAACACAATCGCAGCTAGCTCAAGATCGTCTGTCGGATAATTCTTTTCATGCGGCTTTAATTGTCTCGAGGCATAGGCTATAACTCTACTTTCTTGCATCAAAACACATCCCAGACCATTCAATGAAGCATCACTATAAATCACGAACTCTTTACCCGATTCTGGCTGTACTAAAACTGGAGCTTTAGTCAAAAGGGCTTTCAACTGATCAAAGCTTTTCTAACATTTACAAACCATTCAAATCTCACATCTTTCTGAAGCAATCTAGTCAACGAAGTAGCTATCATCGAGAATCCTTTACAAACCGACGATAATAACCAGCTAATCCCAGAAAACTACGGACTTCAGACACATTCTTTAGACATTTCCAATCCAGAATAGCAGAAATCTTACTCGGATCAATTCGTATTCCAGAGGCTGATACAATATGTCCTAGAAAACCAACTTCTCGCAACCAAAATTCACATTTACTGAACTTTGCATACAATTGCTTGTCTCGCAGAGTTTGCAAAACAATTCTCAGATGCTCAGCATGCTCAATCTCATCACTTGAATAAATCAAAATGTCATCAATGAAAACGACAACAAATCGATCTAGGTATGGTCTAAAAATTATGTTCATCAAATCCATAAAAACAATAGGAGAATTTGTTAGACCGAAAGGTATAACTAAAAATTCATAATGCTCGTACCTCGTTCTGAAAGCAGTTTTTGAAATATCTGAATCTTTTACTCTCAACTGGTAGTATCCCGATCTTAGATCTACCTTTGAAAACATAGTGGCTCCTTTAAGCTGATCAAATAAATCATCAATTCTGGGCAGAGGATATTTGTTCTTTATAGTGACCTTGTTCAACTGACGATAGTCAATGCACATTCTCATCAAGCCATCTTTCTTTTTCACAAACAGAACAGGAGCACCCCAAGGTGAGAAACTCGGTCTTGCAAATCCTCTATCTGTCAATTCTTACAACTGTGACTTTAACTCTTTCAACTCTATTGGTGCCATTCTATACGGAGCTATCAAAATAGGAGTTGTTCCCGGTAATAAATCAATACCAAATTCAACTACACGTATTGGCGGTAATCCCGGTAATTCTTCAGGAAATACATCAGGGAACTCACAAACAACTGGCACTGATTCAACTTTCTTTTCAGATACTTTTGAGTCAATTACATAAGCAAGATAAGCTTCGTAACCCTTTTTCACATAACTCTGAGCTGTTAACACAGATATCACAGTAGGTAATCCATTCAAATCATTAGACTCAATTCAAATTATTTCATCATTCTGACATCTCAAATCAATAGTTTTTCTTTTGCAATTGACAACAGCATCGTGCAATGTCAACCAGTCCATACCCAAAATTATATCGAACTCATCAAAGGGTAATAGCATCAGATCAGTAGGAAAACAAACATCTCGAAACATCAACGGGCAGTTCTTACATACTTTGTAGACCAGGACACTTTTACCCAAGGGGTTCGATACTCTAATAACAAATTCAGTAGACTCTATAGGCAAAGTCTTATAGGATACTAAGTTCATGCATATATACAAATGTGTAGAACCTGGGTCTATCAATGCAATCATAAAAGTATCATAAAGAGTAAATGTACCCGTTATAACATCCGGAGATGAAGCTTCCTCACGAGCTCGGATGGCATATGCTCTGGCAGGCGCTCTAGCTTCAGATCTCGCAACTGAGTCTTTCATACTCCTCTGACTACCACTGACATTTCTTGCATTTCAGGAAGGCATAGCTCTTGCTCAACAATTTCTTGCTCAACAGACTCTGGGCAATCTCGGATGAAATGATCTAACGATCCGTATCTGAAGCAGGCTCGGTCATTCAATCTACAACTACCCGGATGCCTTTTACCACAGTGCTTACATTTAGGTCATTCGGATCAGACATTTCCCACACTGGTCATTAAAATAGCGGGAGCTTTGAAATTTGATTGTGTTCTAGCTCGATCTCTCGGATTCGAATGTCCCACATTAGCCTTCGATCGGGTTTGTTCATCTCTAAGTTTCTTTGAAACAGACTGAAATGTTTTACTCGAAAATCTCTTTCTCGCATCTCTAGTTTCAAAATCAGCTTTTCTTTTCTCTTTCTCGAGTGCCTCAGCTTTGCAAGCTCGTTCAACTAGTACTACAAACTCTTTTATCTCAAGTATGCCAACCAATAGTTTAATATTATCGTTCAGACCATCTTCAAATCTTTTGCACATTATTGCCTCGGTCGATACACATTCT
Organism: Gossypium sturtianum; assembly: GCA_025698515.1. Taxonomy (NCBI): domain Eukaryota; kingdom Viridiplantae; phylum Streptophyta; class Magnoliopsida; order Malvales; family Malvaceae; genus Gossypium; species Gossypium sturtianum. The sequence goes on from CM046953.1 coordinate 66,313,245, forward strand.
CGAGCATACTGACTTAATCTCAAGAATTCTCTTTCATACTCAGTGACGGACATGCGACCCTATTTCAATTCCAAAAATTCTTTGCGTTTCTGATCAATAAATCTCTGACTGATGTATTACTTCCGGAACTCAGTCTGAAAGAAATCCCATGTGACCCGTTCTTTTGGAACAACGAAAATTAAGGTCTCCCACCACTGATAGGCTGCCTCTCGTAGCAGGGAAACAACACATTTTATGCATTCTTCAGGACTTAGTGACATCTCATCAAATACTCGGATAGTGTTCTCTAACCAAAAATCGGCTTTCTTAGCATCATCATCACTATTGGCCCTGAACTCTTTAGCCCCATATTTACGGATTTTATCGACCAGAGGTTTATTCAACAGATTCAAACTCATAGCCGGAGGTATAGCAGAAGTCTGAAGAGGATTAAGCGAGGGCGGAGGTTGTAAAATAGCCGGATTAGTTCTTACATACTGGGTGAACCACTCGTTCATCATTTGGAAAAAGACTTGTTTAGCCTCTCCCTCTTGACCTCTAGTAGCCGGTCTCAAATCAGATGGCACCGTCCCTTGAGCGGGAGTGGGTGCATTACTTTCAACGTCATCAGCTAAAACTCTTTCGGGATCCATTACTATACGAAAACACATTATACGTCAAGATTTATCACACTATCATATTTCATAAATATGGCATGTATAGCTAGACTCTCATACACTACGTTAGTTTGAGAATCGACTAAACCGTAGCTCTGATACTAACCAAATGTAACACCCCTAACCCGTAGCCATCACTGGTCTAGGGTTAAAGGCATTACCGGATAATCGAAAACATTTACGGACATTTCATAACATAATATGTCAAATCACATCAAAGTGTTCCTGGAATAGGTCAATGGAACCTTAAACATACTTAAAGTAGGGCCAGAACTAAACCGAACACTTATAGAAATTCTCAAAAATTTAAATTTTTTTCTATGTTACAGAGGTCACACGCTGGGTGTGGGCGGCCGTGTGCCTCCCACGGCCTCGCACACGCTGTGTGTCTAAGCCGTCAAAAAAACAGGCATACATACTGACTTGTCCACACGGCCGTAGACACGTCCGTGTGCCTCACTCGTGGTCGCTACTAACTTGCACCACACGGCCAGTCACACGTCCGTGTGTCCAACCCGTGGTCACTACTGATTGATCCACACGGGAAGGAAAAATCTCAAGAAAGGACCATTAAGGGCATTTTTGTCATTTGGTTAATTAAAGAATTAAAGGGAAAAATAAGCCAAAAATCATGCCCATCCTCCTCCTTCTTGGCCAAAAATCACAAGGAGCCATAGCTAGGGTTTTTTGCAACTTTCAAGCTTGATAGTAAGTGCATCCTAGCCCCGATTTTAATGTTCTTTATATTTTTGAGATCCTCTTAGCTCTGTTTAGCTATTTTTAGCTATATTTTGAGCTAGGGTTTATGTTCAAAAATTTACCCATGTATGACATGCATGTATTTTGATGTTTTATGGAAGATTATGAAAGTTTGATGTAGGATAAACATCTTTTTCTAAGTGATTTTCATGAAAAATGCATGTAAGGACCAAATTGCAAAAGTTATGAAAATGGTCATACATGAGTGAAATAGTGGAAATTAAAGGTTGCTATAGTTGAGAATATGATCCGCCTAGGCCTAAAATAAAAGAAATTTGAATGAAAATCATTTTACGAGCCTAGGGGAAAAAGTGTAATTATGAGAAAGTTTAGGGGCAAAATTATAATTTTACCAAAGTATGAGTTATGAGTCAATTTAGTCAATGTTAATATTAAACAATTTAAATTGTCATTATAGATCAAGAAACGCGAAGCCCGGAATGAAATCAAGGTAAAAATAAGGTTGAGGACTAAATTGCACAACTCTACACATTTTGAGTACCGAGGTAAGTTTGTATGAATTTAAGACTTTACATGTAATTTCATTAAATTACTTATTATGTTATTTAATATACATTATTTCCTTGAAGATGAATAATGATGCCTTAATAAGGAAATTAATGAGTACAAGTAAATGGAAGTCCCAATTGAAGTCTTGGAATAACGAGGATACCTATGTCATAACATGAGACAAGGAAAGCCCGTGTAAGACCATGTCTAGGACATGGCATTGGCATCAAGGAATGTAGGTCTCGTATAAGACCATGTCTGGGACATGGCATCGGCATCGAACATAGATCTTGTATAAGACCATGTCTAGGACATGGCATCAGCATCGAATAAGGAAGGTCCCGTGTAAGACCATGTATGGGACATGGCATCGAAACCATACAAGGAAGGTTCGGTGTAAGACCATGTGTGGAACATGGCTTCGGCACCAAAGGAAGATTTCGTGTAAGACCATGTCTGGGACATGGCATCTACATCAAGCTAAGGAATTCCGTATAAGACCATAGCTGGGATATGGCATCGGTATCATGAGGTGATCCCATGTAAGACCATATCTGGGATATGGCATTGGCATCAAGGTACATGTTTGATGAGATTGAGTATCCTCAGTTATTCTGGGTAATTCAATGGGCAAAGAGAGCCAAGTGTGAAAGAGGTAATAAAGGAGACAAGTGAGCAAAGATAGTACCAAGTTAGATTACCCAAGGATAATAAAGAGTTTAATTTAAGATAAAGAATTTAATGATTTGAGTTTATGATTACTACAGCAAAAGTGCTAAATTACGTGACTAAGTGATACAGGTACTATGATTAAAATACAAAGTATGAAATCATATTGTGATATGAGATGGGTAAGAGTAAGTATGAGTAAGTATGCTTGAGCGCTTGATACTTATGTTGTTCATGTATCTTGAGATGGATGAGTTTATTTTTTAGTATGTATGTTGCTATATAAATTTCATGCAAACTTACAAGCTATAAGCTTACCCTTCTCTTTTCCCTTTTTCCTTGTAGTATCGTCAAGCTAGTTTGGGTATTGAAAAATGTCGGAGCTCGGATCACACTATCAACCACTATTTTGGTATAGCAAAGTTGATTTAGTTTGAGTATGGCATGTATAGGAGTATGATCATTTTGAATTATGTCATATTGAGAGAAAATGGTTAGTTATCAAGATTATGCATTCTTTTTGTATATGGCCACTAGAAATTGGTCAATATTTGTTAAGTTATATACCTTTCATGCTGATATGTTTATGCATTTAAGTTTATGCAATGGATGGAATAATTGAGTTACTTGAAATGGTATAAGTGTATTTACGTTTCAGGGTGATAATTGGCTTGGAAAATAGCCTTATAATTGTCTACACAGGTAGACACACAGGCGTGTGTCTAGGCCATGTGTGACACACGGTCAGTCCCATGGGTGTGTTAATAGGCCGTGTGTCCCCTGCATCTAGTTGCGAAATTTAGATTCACCACACGGGCCAGCACACGGGCGTGTGCTTAGGCCGTGTGCACTTAAGGGGTTGCTGACGTCATAAACAGAATACCCCAGGTTTTCAGACACGGGTGATGGCACGGGCGTGTTGAGGCCGTGTGAGAGACACGGCTGAAGACATGGGTGTGTGTCAGGCCGTGTGAAAACCCCTGAAGGTTCGAAGTGAAAAATAAATTCTACATGGCCTACCCACACGGGTGTGTGACCCCTGTTTGGGCAAAAAAAAATTCTACAAGTGCCAAAGTTTCTAGATGAACTCCGAAACCTTCCAGGAGTAAGTTTAGGGCCTCGTAGGCCCATAATGTTCATATTATGTTTAAGAAGAAAAGGTTTTAAGTTGGAACTAAATTTTATATCCCGAAAATGCATGTTCAAGTAAGGTTAAGTTATGGTAATGCCTCGTATCCGGTCCCGGTGTTGGACTTGGGTAAGGGGTGTTACATATCTCTTTTCACTCCAGGCCACCAATAAAACTGTTTCAGATCATTATACATTCTCGTACTTCCCGGATGAATAGACAAACGACTATTATGAGCTTCACTCAAAATCATCTGAATTAATTCTGGATTACTTGGAACACAAATTTGATCTCGAAATTTCAGACAATCATCATTATCAACTCGAAATTATGAATCTGAATTCAACCCACACTGAGCTCGTTTCGCTAGCATTTCATTGTCAATGTTTTGAGCATCACAAATCTGCTGTTAAAACAACGGTCTTGCTTTCAATTCAGCTAAAACCGAACCATCATCACACAAATCTATTTGAGTTTTCATTGCTCGTAAAGCAAATAAAGACCTTCGGCTCAATGCGTCAGCAACAACATTAGCTTTTCCCGGATGATAGTTAATTACTAATTCATTATCTTTTAGCAATTCTAACCATCTCCGCTCTTATGATCAGTATATATGTGACACTTCTCAGAAAATAAATAGTGACGCTAAATCTTCAATAAAAATACAACAGCTATTAATTCAAGATCGTGTGTCGGGTAGTTCTTTTCATGCGGTTTTAACTGTCTCGAAGCATAAGCTATAACTTTGCCTTCTTGTATCAACACACAGCCTAAACCATTTAACGATGCATCACTGTAAACTATGAATTCTTTACCCGATTCAGGTTGAACTAACACTGGTGCCTCTGTCAACAATGCTTTCAACTTTTCAAAACTCTGCTGACACTTTTCTGACCACTCAAATTTAACATCTTTCTGTAGCAATTTCGTCGACGGAGTTGCAATCATCGAGAAACCTTTCACAAACCGTCTATAATATCCTGCTAGTCCTAGAAAACTACGGACATCAGTCACATTTCTCAGAGGTTTCCATTCTAAAATTGCTGAAATCTTATTTGGATCAACTCGTATCCCCGCAGCTGACACTATATGTCCCAAAAACCAACCTCTCGTAACTAGAACTCACATTTACTAAACTTTGCATACAATTGCTTCTCACACAGAGTCTGTAACATGATTATCAAATGCTCGGCATGTTGCGTCTCATCGCAACAATAAATCAAAATATCGTCAATAAACACAACGAAAAATCGATCCAAATACGGCCTAAATATTTGGTTCATCAAGTCTATAAAGACAGCAGGAGCATTTGTTAGTCCAAAAGGCATAACTAAAAATTCATAATGTCCGGACCTCGTTCTGAAAGCAATTTTCGGCAGATCTGATTCTTTGGCTCTCAACTAATAATATCTCGATCTCAAATCTATTTTTGAAAACACTGTAGCCCATTTTAACTGATCAAACAAATCATCAATTCGCGGTAGAGGGTACTTATTCTTTATCGTCACTTTATTCAGCTGTCGATAGTCAATACACATCCTCGTAGTGCCATCTTTCTTTTTCACAAACAACACAGGAGCACCCCAGGGCGAGAAACTTGGTCGAGCAAATCCTCTATCTGTCAACTCTTGCAACTGAGACTTCAATTCTTTCAATTCTGTCAGAGCCATTCTATACGGAGCTATTGAGATAGGGGTTGTCCCTGGCACTAAATTAATACCGAACTCAACTTCTCATATCAGAGGTAATCCCGGTAATTCTTTAGGAAACACATCAGAGAATTCACAAACCATAGGCACGGATTCAACTTTCTTTTCCTTCACTTTCGTATCTATCACATATGCAAGATAAGCTTCACACCCCATTTTCACATAATTCAAAGCTTTCATCGAATATATTACAGCCGGTAGCCCATTCAAATCACTAGATTCAATTCGAACTATCTCACCATTCCGACTTCTCAAATCAATACTCTTTCGTTTGCAATTCACAATATCATTATGCAAAGTTAGCCAATCCATACCCAGAATTATATCAAATTCATCAAAAGGTAGTAGCATTAGATTAGCCAGAAAATAAATATCTCGAAACATCAACGGGCAATTCTTGCACACTTTGTCAACTAGAACACACTTGCCTAAGGTGTTCGATACTCTAATTACAAACTCAGTAGACTCAACAGGCAGAGTCTTACTAGATACTAGATTCACACACACATATGAATGAGTAGATCCCGGATCTATTAATGCAATCACATCAGTATCAAAAAGAGTAAAAGTACCAGTAATGACGTCTGGAGATGACGCTTCTTTGCGAGTGCGAATAGCATAGGCTCGGGCAGGTGCTCTCTCCTCAGATCTCACAGTTGTATCCGTTGTTCCTCTCTGACTACCACTCACATTTTCGGTGTTTCTGGGTGGCCTACCCCTAGCTGCCATGTTACTCAGTCTCGCACTCTGAGCATTATCTTTCTCAGCCAACTTCGGGCAATCCCGAATGAAGTGATCTCGTGATCCACATTTATAACAAACTCTATTATTATACTTGCCCTAGCATTCACCAATATGACGTCTCCCACACTGTCTACACTCAGGCTTATTGCTTCTGACACTGCCAACACTTGATTCCATTGGAATTTGAGCTTTAGAACTCGTATATTATTTCACACGATCTCTACTCGATTGTCCAAATGAAACATTTGAGTGATTGGTTGCATCTTTGAATCTCTTTGACGATGAGTGATACGACTTATTCATTGATCATTTTCTCTCGTCTCTAGCTTCTGAGTCTACTTTCTTCTTTTCTTTACTAATGTAACAACCCTTACCCGTATTCGAAGCCGAAACTGGATATGAGACATTACCTAACTTAACTTGCTGAAACATATCACATCGGGCTATAAAATTTCTTTTCAACATAAAAGTTTCCATTAAAACTCATATTCTGCTCATTCTCGACCTACAAGGCCCTAAACATACTTCCAAGGGGTTTCAAAATTAAAGCGGGAACTTTTATGTACTTAGAAAATTTTTCATCAAAACAGGGGCCACACGCCCGTGTTGTTCTAGGGACACGCTCGTGTGTCCCTAAGACATGCCCGTGTCTTTCACCCGTGGTCGACACTGACTTATTCCACACGACCGGACACACGCCCGTGTGCCTGGCCTGTGTCCCTCACATGGCCTCGACACGCCCGTGTCTTAGCTCGTGTGCCAAAACCTTGGCCTTCTATTTATGACATCATCATCTCACTATGGTCACACGGCCAAGGCACACGCTTGTGTCCTTAGAACGTGTGTCGAATTAAATTCCACATTTAAAGTGCAGACTTCACACGGCCTGGGCACATGCCCATGTCCTATGCCGTGCCTCCCACATAGCCGAGACACACGACCGTGTCTCTGCCCGTGTGTTTACTACTGGGTATACTGACTTGTAATTCTAGCATGCAAGGGGACACACGGCCGATCAACACGCCCATAGGGCTGACCGTGTGTCACCCACGGCCTAGACACATGCCCGTGTGTCTACCCGTGTGGACGTTAAAAAGGCTATATTCCAAGCCAAATGTCACCCTATATAGCAACCATACTTATACAACCTCAAAAGAATCATCCACACAAGCATAAACTTAATGAAATTCATCTTCATTAAACACAAGAATTAGCCAAGTATTGGCCCAACTTAAATGACCATTTACAAAATGAATTGGAACAACCTTTATAGCCAACACATTTGGCTTACCAATATGACATAACAAAATACTCAAGTCCTATACATGCCATAATCAAAATAAAACTAATTTGGATATACCAAAAAGTGGTCGATAGTGTGATCTCCAACTCCGACGTCTGCAACTTCTCGAGTTAACTCTGCAATACTACAAGGAAAAAGGGCAATGAAAAGGGGTAAGCATAAAGCTTAGTAAGTTTGCATGGAAATAAATAGCAACAATAAGCTCATTATAAAATCCATCCATGACCTTAATTTAACCATACACAAGGTTATAGGCTTCTTGCCATACTTACTCATACTTGCCCTTATCTAGCACATACCGTGCCACATGTCATAACTATTTCTTCGTGAGTCATTCACGAGTACCTGTATTCACTCATTCACATAACTTTAGTACCAATCTCATTTCTATTTCCAAGCTCATCCATTTATCCCATTAATCACTAGGGATACTCAAGGACACATATTCATCATCATTAATATAAATAAAAAGCCAATGCCACATCCCAGATGTGGTCTTACATGGGGTCACCTCTGTGTGCTGATGCCATATCCCGGATATGGTCTTATACGAAATCTCACATCAAATATCGATGCCATATCCCGTATATGATCTTATACGATTCTCATATTCAATACCGAAGCCATATCCCTGATATGGTCTTATACAGAATCTCAATTTGGTTCTGAAACCATGTCCCAGACATGGTCTTATACGGGACCTTATCCAATTCATGTCTCGATAATAGCATTTCCACATTCATTATAGTCCACTAGGACTTCAACATCTCAACTTACTCATTCTACATCAAATACTCAATTTAGTAGAACACCATATATCAATGTAATACCAAACATTCTTAAACGTGATAACATAAATGTTGAATTTATCACATACAAACTTACCTCGATTTCAAAATAAACTAGATCATCGGTCTAGTCCGATATTTTGTTCTTTCCCCGATCGAGGTCGATTCTTGGTTCTTCTTGCTCTATAATAGCAAATTAGCTCATTTTAATCATCACGTTAATAAAAGCATTTCAATAATCATGCTTTGGCAAAATTACTATTTTGCCCTTAGACTTTGGCAAAATGACCATTTTACCCCTAGGCTCGGAAATCAATTCTAACCCAATTTCCACCTTCAACAAGCCTAGGTGAACATTTATATCTCTTATGGCTATCATCAAAACCCAATATTTCACACATTTACTACAAACTTTATAACCTTTTCAACAAGGTTCTTTTAGGTGTTTTCATGCCAACACCTTTCACAAAAGTTGTTCATCTAACAACTAAGACTCAATTTCTTCCATAAAAATGCAGCAAATAACAATGAAAGCTCTCATGGAAAATCTCTAAACTCTTCACCATATTACAAATTAGTCCCCTCATTTGAAAGCTTAAGCTTTAGGGGTCCCAAAAGTACAACTATCATCAAGCAAAATCATTAAAATCACTTACTTGAAGGGAGATGAGTTTGCTGAAATTTTGAGCTTTCAAAACCCCTATTTTGCTTGCTATTTTCGGTGGAGGAAGATGGAGAGAAAAGATGATATCTTTTCTTTCTTGATTTTATTAATACAAGTCAAATTAGTCACCAACTATGACCAATTTTGTCCATCTTTGTCTCCTATGATCCCCTATGGTCGGCCAACCATTTGTAAAGGGGCTAATTGCCTTCTAAAGACCTCCAATAACATTATATGGCTATTTGGCACCTTTGGCTTATAAGATAGAACTTTCACACTTTATGCAATTTAGTCCTTTTTCGCGATTAAGCATGAAATCGCTAAAATTGAAGCACCAAAATTTTCATACACTTATACCATCATACTCTAGCTCATAAAATAACACGGAAATAATTTTCTCTAACCTCGAATTAGTGATCCCGAGATCACTGTTCTGACTAGCCCCTAAATCGGGCTATTACAACTAAGTTCCTCGGCTTTACAAGCTCTTTCAACCAATACTACAAATTCATTCAAATCAAGAATTCTGAACAGAAGTTTAATGTCTTCATTCAACCCTTCAATGAATCGTTTACACATAGTAGTTTCTGTCGAAACACATTCTCGTGCATACTGGCTCAATCTCACAAATTCTCGCTCATATTCTGTAACAAACATACGACCCTATTTCAGCTCAATGAACTCTTTGTGTTTTTGATCTATAAACCGTTGACTGATATATTTCTTCCGGAATTCAATTTTGAAGAAATCCCAGGTAATTCATTCTATCGAAACCACATATATCAATGTCTTCCACCAATTATACGCCATATCTCTCAATAGTGAGACATCACACTTAAGGCATTCATCAGGAGTACATTATAATTCATCAAACACTCTAATGGTATTCTCAAGCCAGAATTCAGCTCGCTCGGCATCATCATCAACTGTGGCCCTGAACTCTTCGACCCCATACTTACGAATTTTATCCACTAGAGGTTTACTAAATTGGATCAGGTCTGTAACTTGTGGCACTAAAGGAACTTGCGGGGGTGGAGGTTATTGAGTAGTCAAATTCGTTCGAACAAACTCCATAAATCACTCACTCATCATTTGGAAAAAGGCTTGCTTTGCCTCTCCCTCGTGACTACTACCAATTGGCCTAGATTCAGCCGACGCTGTCTCTTGAGTGGGAGCATGCGCATTACTGTAACAGCCTGATTTAGGGCCTAGTCAAAATAGTGGTTGTGAGACCACAAATTTGAAGTAGAAATATGTGTTTTATGACTCTTATGAGATTTATGATATGTTTGCATGATTGTGTGAAAATTTCATGAGAAAATTTTATTAATTAGTGATCAATTTGTCCATTAGGACTAAATTGCAAAGATTAGAAAATATGAGATTCTAGAAGATTTAAGTATGAAATAGTATTAGAAAAATTACTAGAGGTCCTTTTTTAGCAATTATACCATTATATGTTAAGATGGGCAAAAATAGACATGGGAAGGAAAAATCTCAAGAAAATGGCCTTAAGGGCATTTTTGTCATTTGGTTAATTAATGAATTAAAAGGGAAAATAAGACAAAAATGGTGTCCATCTTCTCTAAGCATGGCCTAAAATCACAAGGACTCCATAGCTAGGGTTTATTCAACTTTCAAGCTTGATTGTAAGTACCTCCTAGCCCCATTTTTAATATTCTTCGTATTTTTGAGATCCTCGTAACTCGATTTAGCTATTTCTAGCTATATTTTGAGCTAGGGTTTATGTTAAAAAATTTACCCGTGTATGAAATGTATGTAATTTGATTATTTATGGAAGAATATAAAAGTTTGATGTATGATAAACATCTTTTTCTAAGTGATTTTCATGAGAAATTCATAAAAAGGGACTAAATTGTAAAAGTTATGAAAATGGTCATACATGAGTGAATTAGTGGAAATTGGGGGTTGTTGTAGTTAATAAAATGCAAAAAAGTTGAATAAAAATCATTTTTACGAGCCTAGGGGCAAAAGTGTAATTATGTAAAAGTTTAGGGGCAAAATTATAATTTTGTGAAAGTATGATTTAGGGGCCAATTTAGTCAAACTGGGTATTAAACAAGTGAAATTGTTATTATAGATCAAGAAACACGAAGCTCGAACAGAAACTGAGGCAAGAATAAGGTTGTGGACTAAATTGAATATCTACACACATTTTGAGTACCAAGGTAAGTTTGTGTGAAATTAAAGTTACATAATGTTTTTATATTTTTAATATCTTGATATTATGAGAGATGAATATTATTTCTATGAAAATCAACTAATGATGCCTCGATGAGAATAAGATGAACATATGTTAAGTTGAAGTCCCGGTTGAACATTCGGAATAACAAGGATACATATGTCACAACATGAGATAAGAAAGGTCCCGTGTAAGACCATGTCTGGGAAATGGCATCAGCACTGAATAAGGAAGGTCCTGTATAAGACCATGTTTGGGACATGGCATTGGCACCGAACAAGGAAGGTATAAGACCATGTCTGGGACATGGCCTCGGCACCAAAGGAAGATCTTGTGTAAGACCATGTCTGGGACATGGCATCGTCATCTATATACGATCTCGTATAAGACCATATTTGGGACATGGCATTGGCATCGAGATGTGATCCCATGTAAGACCATATCTGGGATATGGCATTGGCATCGTGATACATGTATGATGATATTGAGTATCCTTCGATATTCTGAGTAGTTCACCGGGCCAAGAGCTAAGTTTAGGTGCAAATGACAAAGGGCTAAGTTTACGTTTAAAAAGTATAAAAATGCTTAAGTTATGTGATGAAGTGATAGAGGTACCCAAGAGTAACTTATGAGAAATGAATACAAAATGTGATATGTGATTTGGTAAGAGTATGCATGAGTAAGTTATCTTGATGTGTTTGAGAGCTTATGTGTTATTCAATGAGATGAATGGATGCTATAATCAGTCATAATGTTGTTATCTATTTCATGCAAACTTACTAAGCTATATGCTTACCCCTCTCTTTTCCATTTTCCTTGTAGTATCGTCAAGCTAACTCAGGGATCGTAGGACGTTGGAGTTCGGATCACACTATCAACTATTCTTTTGGTATAGTAAAGTTGATTTATTTTGGGTATGGCATGTATAGGAATTTGGTCATTTTGCTATGTTATATTTTGTTAGCAAAAGTGTTGGCTATTAATGTTATGCATTTATTTTGTAAATGACCTTTGGGAAATGGTCAATACTTGTTAAGTTTCTTATATTCAATGATGATGAGTTTTATAAAGTGAAAGTTCATGTAATTGATTGAGTAAAATGTGAAGTGTATGCATGATGAATTAGTGATTGTTCATAGTTTATTATTGTCATGTTATGTGTTGCTTGTGGTGGAATAAGTGTGTTTACTTTTCAGGGTGGCAATTATCTTGGTAAATAGCCTTATAATTGTTCACACGGGTAGACACACGTGCGTGTGTCTAACCCATGTATGACACACGGTCAGCCCCATGGGTGTGTTGATAGCCGTGTATCCCCTGCATCAAATTTGCGAGAATTCAATTTGTCACGCAGGCCAGAACACGGGCCAGCACACGGGCGTGTGACTAGGCCGTGTGCCCTTAAGAGTTTGCTGATGTCATAAACAAAATACTAAGGTTTTCACACACGGGTGAGGACACGGGCGTGTTTAGGCCGTGTGAGGGACATGAGCCATGGAGACGAGCGTGTGCTAGGCTGTGTGAAAACCTCTGTAGGTTCGAAGTGAAAAATAAAATCCACCTGGGCTAGGAACATGGGCGTCTGTGACCACACAGCCTGCCCACACGGGCATGTTCCATTCCACACGGGTGTGTGGCCTTGTTTTGGGTAAAAAAATTTCTAAGTGTGTAAAAGTTTCAGGTTTAGTCCCGAACTGTTCTGCACGTATCTTTAGGGTCTCGTAGACCCATATTAGGGACGTTATGAATGTGAATGGAAAATTTTTAAGTAGGAACAAAATTTTATGGCCTGATGTTATGTGTTTGAGCAAGTTAAGTTCGGTAATGCCTCGTATCTGGTTCCAACGTAGAATATGGGTAAGGGGTGTTACATTTAGTGCTATCAGAGCTACGGTTTATTCGATTCTCGGACTAACGTAGCATATGCATGAGTCTAGCTATACATGCCATACATAAGAGTATTTACGTAATGATAGTGTGATGACTCTTGACGATTTAAATTGTGGTTTCATATAGTAAATGGATCCCAATAGAGCTGTGGCGGATGATGTAGAAAGTAATGCGTCGGCTCTCGCTGAAGGGACGGTGCCGAATGAAAATGAGAATAGACCAACGACTGTGAGTTAGAGAGGAGGAGAAGAGGCTAGGGAAGCCTTTCTCCACATGATGAACGCATGGTATACGGAGTTCATTCGTACGAACCCGAATACGCAACCCCCTCCACCCCCACCTATTCCTCAACCCACCCCTGTAGCTCCCCAAGTGGTAGAGGTGGTCAGAAGAGAAAAGCCTCTAGTTGATAGAATCCAGAAACAAGGAGTCGAGGAATTTCGAGCTAGTAAAGATGACAATCCAAAGAGGGTAGAATTTTGTCTTGAAAATACCATTAGGGTATTTGATGAATTATCCTGCACACCTGATGAGTGCATGAAATGTGTGGTTTCTCTCTTAAGAGATTCCGCTTATCAGTGGTGGAATACCCTTATGTCGGTGGTACCAAGGGAGAAAGTTAATTGGGAGTTTTTCCAAGAAGGATTCCAGAAGAAGTACATTAGCCAAAGATTTATTGATCAGAAAAGAGAGGAATTCCTTGAACTGAAACAAGGTAGAATTACAGTAACTGAGTATGAGCGTGATTTTGTGAGGCTCAGCAAATACGCTCGAGAGTGTGTATCCACTGAAGCCATTATGTGTAAAAGGTTTGAGGATGGATTAAATAAAGATATTCGATTATTTGTTGGTGTCCTAGAATTGAAGGAATTTGTTGTGCTAGTAGACAGGGCTTGCAAAGTCGAGGAGTTGGTTAAAGAGAAAAGAAAAGCTAAAATGGAGTCTCGTGACTCAAGAAAGAGACAACTGAATAAGTCATTTCAGTCCTCATCCAAGAAGTCAAGAGACTTCACTACTCGATCAGCTACTTCAGTTTGGTTTTCGAATAGAAGTAAGGGTAAACAGTACTCGAGGATTAAATATCAGACTACTTCAGTTGCTAGTGTTGGGAACACACGACCAAATAGACTGGAATGTCTATAGTGTGGCAGACATCACCCCAGTGAGTGCCGAGCACATGAGAGAGCATGTTTTAAGTGTGGTTCCCAATATCATTTTATTAGAGAATGCCCCGAGTTGGTCGAAAAAGAGAAAATTCAGAGTGCAATATCCGGAAGCATTACTAGATGGAGCCAGCAGAGGAACCCGAAAAGTGGAACGAGTAGTAAGTGTACACCCAGAGAGCAGACTGTAAGATCTGAGGGTAGAGCACCTGCGAGGACTTATGCCATTCGCGCTCGCGAAGAGGCGTCATCCCCTGATGTAATTACGGGTACATTTTCTCTTCATGATACTAATGTTGTTGCTTTAATTGATCCGGGATCTACCCACTCATATATTTGCATGAAATTAGTATCTAGTATAAGCATGCCTGTAGAGTCTACAGAATTCGTGATAAAAGTGTCCAATCCCTTAGGCAAATGTGTGTTAGTTGATAAGGTATGCAAAGATTTCCCATTGATGATTAGAGGTCATTATTTTAAGGTGAATCTCATGCTATTACCATTTGATGAATTCGATATAATGCTTGGTATGGACTGGTTAACCGCTCATGATGTGACAGTAAATTGTGGAAAGAAATATATTGAAATGAGATGTGAAAATGGGGACACTTTTCGTGTTCAATCAGATGAACATGACATATCGCCTGTAGTGATTTCCCATATGTCTGCCCAGAAATATGTAAGAAAAGGGTATGAAGCCTATCTTGCCATTGTGACGAATGCCAAAGAGACTGAGTTAAGAATAGAATCAGTGCCGATAGTATGTGAGTATCCAGATGTATTCCCAGAAGAATTGCCAGGGTTGCCTCCAGTTAGAGAGGTCGAATTTGGCATTGAGTTAGCCCCTGGTACTGCACCTATATCGATTGCTCCATAAAGAATGGTTCCAACTGAGTTGAAAGAATTGAAGGCACAGTTACAAGAGTTGATGGAGAAAGGCTTTGTACGACCGAGTTATTCTCCGTGGGGCGCTCCTGTATTATTTGTGAAAAAGAAAGATGGTTCCATGAGATTATGTATAGATTACTGGCATCTTAATAAGGTAACTATGAAGAATAAATACCCATTGCCAAGAATCGATGATTTTTTTGACCAATTGAAGGGAGCCACTGTGTTTTCCAAGATAGATTTGAGGTCGGGATATTACCAGCTAAGAGTAAAAGACTCAGGTGTGCCAAAAACTGCATTTCGGACAAGGTATGGGCACTATGAATTTTTAGTCATGCCTTTCGGTTTAACAAATACCCCTACTGTGCTTATGGATTTAATGAACTACATCTTTCGACCATACTTGGATAAATTTGTTGTGGTTTTTATTGATGATATATTGATTTATTCGTGTGATAAGAATGAGTATAACGAGCATTTGAGGACGGTTTTATAGATTTTACGAGATAATCAGTTGTATGCGAATTTAGTAAAAGTGAATTTTGGCTTAAAGAAGTTGGGTTTTTGGGGCACATTGTCTCGTGAGATGGAATCCGAGTTGACCCGAGCAAGATTTCAGCTATTGTTGATTAGAAACCACCGAGAAACGTATCAGAGGTTAGAAGTTTTTTTGGCCTAGCTTGCTATTACCGATGATTTGTTAAGAGATTTTCCATGATAGCGACTCCAATGATGAGGTTGTTACAAAAAGATGTGAAGTTCGAATGGGCAGAAAAGTGCCAACAGAGTTTCGAGAAATTAAAAGCATTATTGACTGAAGCTCTAGTTCTAGTACAACCTGAATCGGGAAAAGAATTTGTGATTTATAGTGATGCATCTTGAATGGATTGGGTTGTGTGCTTATGCAAGAGAGCAAGGTGATAGCATATGCCTCTAGACAGTTAAAGCCGCATGAGAAGAATTACCCAACACATGATTTAGATTTGGCTGCCATTGTGTTTGCATTGAAGATATGGAGACACAATTTGTATGGTGAAAAGTGTCGGATATTCACCGATCATAAAAGCCTAAAGTACTTGATGACTCAAAAGGAGTTGAATTTGAGGCAACGAAGATGGTTAGAACTGATAAAGAACTATGAGTTAGTAATTGACTACCAACCGAGAAAGGCGAACATAGTCGCCGATGCTTTGAGTAGAAAATCCTTGTTCGCATTGAGGGCTATGAATACACGAGTGACTTTGTCAAGTGATGGTTCTATTCTAGCTGAGTTGAGGGCTAGGCCGATGTTTCTCCAAGAGATTTGTGAAGCTCAGAAAGGTGACAGTGACTTGCAAGCTAAAAGAGTTCAATGTGAGTCAGGTGTTGAATCAGATTTTCAGATTTATTCTGATGGATGTTTGATATTCTGAGACAGAGTCTGTGTACCAAGAGATGATGAGTTCATTCAAAAAATTTTACACGAGGCACATAGCGGATGTCTATCTGTACATCCGGGCAGCACAAAAATGTATAATGATGTGAAGAAATGGTATTGGTGGCCGAGTATGAAGAAAGATGTTTCTGAGTTTGTATCTAAATGCTTGATTTGTCAGCAAGTGAAGGCCGAATACCAAGTACCTTGAGGTTTACTTCAGCCTATTATGGTTCCCGAATGGAAATGGGACCGTATTATTATGGACTTTGTGACGGGTTTACCGTTGACACCGAGCAAGAAAGATGCCGTATGGGTTGTGGTAGATAGACTTACGAAGTTGGCCCATTTTATACCTGTACGTTTTGATTATTCACTTGATAAGTTGGCAGACTTGTATGTTTTAAAGATTGTAAGACTACATGGAATGCCTTTGTCGATTATATCGGATAGAGGTCCGAGATTCACATCACGATTTTGGAAAAAGTTGCAAGAAGCTTTGGGCACAAAGTTGAGTTTTAGTACGGCTTTTCACCCCCAAACCGATGGACAGTCAGAGAGAATAATACAGATACTTGACGATATGCTCCGGTGTTGTGTTCTTGAGTTTCAGGGCAACTGGGAAAAGTACTTACCGTTGGTAGAGTTTGCCTATAATAATAGTTTTCAGTCGAGTTTGAAAATGGCACCTTATGAGACCTTGTATGGGCGTAAGTGTCGAACGCCTTTGTAATGGACCGAACTCAAAGAAAATTAGATTCACAGGGTCGATCTGGTTAGATAAACCGAAGATAAGGTAAAAATAATCAGAGATTGTTTAAAAGCTGCTTCGGATAGACAAAAGTCCTACTCGGATTTGAAACGAAAAGAGATTGAGTTTCAAGTTGGTGATAAGGTATTCTTAAAAGTATCACCATGGAAGAAAGTTCTCAGATTTGGCCGGAAAGGCAAATTGAGTCCGGGTTTTGTCAGACCATATGAGATTACCGAGAGAATAGGACATGTAGCTTATCGACTGGTTTTGCCATCTTAGTTGGAAGAGATACACGATGTATTCCATGTGTCTATGCTACATCATTACCGATCAGATCCTTCACATGTGATTACACCGACAGAGGTTGAAATTCAGCCCGACATGACTTATGACAAAGAACCGGTTAAGATTTTTGCATGAGAAGTCAAACAATTAAGAAACAAAAGTACAGATCTTGTGAAAGTACTATGGCAAAGACATGGGACAGAATAGGCTACATAGGAGCTCGAGGAGGCCATGAGAAACCAATATCCCAACCTTTTTACTGGTAAGATTTTTGGGGACGAAAATCCCTAAGGGGGAGAATTGTAACAGCCCGATTTAAGGCCTAGTCAGAATAGTGGTTGCGGGACCACAAATTTGAAGTAGAAATATGTGTTTTATAACTCTTATGAGGTTTATGATATGTTTGCATGATTGTGTGAAAATTTCATGAGAAAATTTTATTAATTAGTGATCAATTTGTCCATTAGGACTAAATTGCAAAGATTAGAAAATATGAAATTCTAGAAGATTTAAGTATGAAATAATATTAGAAAAATAACTAGAGGTCCTTATTTAGCAATTATACCATTTGGTTAACTAGAGGTCCTTATCTAGAAGATTTAAGTATGAAATAATATTAGAAAAATAGACATGGGAAGGAAAAATCTCAAGAATATGGCCTTAAGGGCATTTTTGTCATTTGGTTAATTAATGAATTAAAAGGGAAAATAAGTCTAAAATGGTGTCCATCTTCTCTAAGCTTGGCCAAAAATCACAAGGACTCCATAGCTAGGGTTTATTCAACTTTCAAGCTTGATTGTAAGTACCTCCTAGCCCCGTTTTTAATGTTCTTCGTATTTTTGAGATCCTCGTAACTCGATTTAGCTATTTATAGCTATATTTTGAGCTAGGGTTTATATCCAAAAATTTACCCATGTATGACATGCATGTATTTTGATGATTTATGGAAGAATATGAAAGTTTGATGTATGATAAACATCTTTTTCTAAGTGCTTTTCATGAGAAATTTATAAAAATGGACTAAATTGTAAAAGTTATGAAAATGGCCATACATGAGTGAATTAGTGGAAATTGGGGGCTGTTGTAGTTAATAAAATGATTCGGCTAGGCTTAAAACGCAAGGAAGTTGAATAAAAATAATTTTACAAGCCTAGGGGCAAAAGTATAATTATGTAAAAGTTTAGGGGCAAAATTGTAATTTTGCCAAAGTATGATTCCGGGGTCAATTTAGTCAAACTGAGTATTAAACAAGTGAAATTGTTATTATAGATCAAGAAACACGAAGCCCGGACCGAAACTGAGGCAAGAACAAGGTTGTGGAGTAAATCGAATATCTACACACATTTGAAGTACCTAGGTAAGTTTGTGTGAAATTAAAGTTACATAAAGTTTTTATAGTTTTAATTACTTGATATTACGAGAGATGAATATTATTTCTATGAAAATCAACTAATGATGCCTCGATGAGAATAAGATAAAAATATGCTAAGTTGAAGTCCCGGTTGAACATTCAAAATAACAAGGATACCTATGTCACAACATGAGATAAGGAAGGTCCCGTGTAAGACCATGTCTGGGACATGGCATCGACACTGAACAAGGAAGGTCCCGTATAAGACCATGTCTGGGACATGGCATCGACACCGAATGTAGGTCCCGTATAAGGCCATGTATGGAACATGGCACCGGCACCGAACAAGGAAGGTCTCATGTAAGACCATGTCTGGGGCATGGCCTTGGCACCAAAGGAAGATCTCGTGTAAGACCATGTCTGGGACATGGCATCGACATCTATATACGATCTCGTATAAGACCATATTTGGGATATGGCATCGGCATCGAGATGTGATCCCATGTAACACCATATCTGGGATATGACATTGGCATCGTGATACATGTATGATGAGATTGGGTATCCTTCGATATTCCGAGTAGTTCAACGGGCCAAGAGCTAAGTTTAGGTGCAGATGACAAAGGGCTAAGTTTATGTTTAAAAAGTATAAAAGTGCTAAAGTTATGTGATGAAGTGATACATGCACCCATGAGTAACTTACGAGAAATGAATACAAAATGTGATATGTTATTTGGTAAGAGTATGCATGAGTAAGTTATCTTGATTTGTTTGAGAGCTTATGTGTTATTCAATGAGATGAGTGGATGCTATTATAAGTCATAATGTTGTTGTCTATTTCATTCAAACTTACTAAGCTATATGCTTACCCTTCTCTTTTCCCTTTTCCTTGGAGTATCGCCAAGCTAACTCGGGGATCGTTGGATGTGGGAGTTCGGATCACACTATCAACTATTCTTTTGGTCTAGTAAAGTTGGTTTATTTTGGGTATGGCATGTATAGGAATTTGGTCGTTTTGCTATGTTATATTTTGTTAGCCAAAGTGTTGGCTATTAATGTTATGCATTTATTTTGTAAATGACCTTTGGGAAATGGTCAATACTTGTTAAGTTTCTTATATTCAATGATGATGAGTTTTATACAGTGAAAGTTCATGTAATTGATTGAGTTAAATGTGAAGTGTATGCATTATGAATTAGTGATCGTTCATAGTTTATTATTGTCATGTTATGTGTTGCTTGTGGTGGAATAAGTGTGTTTACTTTTCAGGGTGGCAATTAGCTTGGTAAATAGCCTTATAATTGTCCACACGGGTAGACACACGTGCGGGTGTCTAACCCATGTGTGACACACGGTCAGCCCCATGGGTGTGTTGATAGCCGTGTATCCCCTGCATCAAATTTGCGAGAATTCAATTCGTCACACGGGCCAGAACACGGGCCAGCACACGGGTGTGTGACTAGGCCGTGTTCCCCTAAGAGTTTGCTGACATCATAAACATAATACTAAGGTTTTCACACACGGGTGAGGACATGGGCGTGTCTAGCCATGTGAGGGACACAGGCCATGGACACGGGCGTGTGCCAGGCCGTGTGAAAACCCCTGTAGGTTCAAAATGAAAAATAAAATCCACACGGGCGAGGAACATGGGCGTGTGTGACCACACGGCCTGCCCACATGGGCGTGTTCGATTCCACACGGGCGTGTGGCCCTGTTTTATGTAAAAAACTTCTTAGTGTGCAAAAGTTTCCGGTTTAGTCCTGAATCGTTCTGCACGTATATTAGGGACGTTATGAATGTGAATGGAAATGTTTTAAGTTGAAACAAAACTTTATGGCCTGATGTTATGTTCGGTAATGCCTCGTATCCGGTTTCAGCGTAGAATACGGGTAAGGGATGTTACTATTACCCTCAACATCATCAGCAACTGCTCGTTCGAGATCCATTTACAATACGAAAACACATTTTTAACTGTCAGGAATCATCATCACATGCATATATATGGCATGTATAGCTAGACTCTCACATGCTACGTTAGTCCTAGAATCGACTAAACTGTAGCTCTGATACCAATAAAATGTAACACCCATACCCTGTATCCATCGTCGGACTAGGGTTACGAGGTATTACCATTCAAATCATAACATTTATACCATCATGTCTCACACACTTACACTTCATAGTAATCAATAGCACAAAGTCCCTTTAGTAGGTCTAGGAGACTTTAAACATGCTTTAAAAAGGGTTCGGGACGAAATTGATCTCATACAAAAACTCTACAAAACTTAGAAAATTTTTCTTCTAAAACAGGGCACACACCCGTGTGCCTCACACGGCCATGCCTCAGACCATGTCTTATCCCGTGCGTAACTCTGACTATAGTCACACGCCCGTGTGTCTGGCCCATGTGCAACACTGACCTGAGTCACACAGCCTATCACACGCCTGTGTCTGGCCTGTGTGCAAGTCTGACCTGCATCGAATAAAAATAGTTATGGACACAAGCGAGACACACTCCCGTGTGCTCACCCGTGTGGACAATTATAGGCCATTTACAAGGCCAAATTTGCCACCCAATTTGGGTCATCCCTACATGCTCAATTCCAACCTTAATAACATACTATTCATTCACCATTCTCAACTACTAACCAAGTACAAAACATACCATTTCTTACTTACCAAAACATACCATATTGGCCATTCACACAAGACCATATATATACATCACATACACCATTTCCACATAGCAAAACATGTACCAAAATCATCCCACAACCTTACTAGCCCATACATGCCATATACTATATATACAACTTCCAAAAAGGTACCAAAATAGATGTCCGATAGTATGATTGAGTCGCTGACGATCCCCGGATCCGAGCTAGCTTTAATGACACTGTAAAACAGAGAAAGACTTCACAATATAAGCTTTAAAGCTTAGTAAGTTTGTAATATAACACAAATAAATCAACTTTTCAAATTCAATATACAAAATTAACTAACACATAGATCAATTCACGTCACCGTTCAATATCACCCATGGCCATTACTCACTTTCATACCACATCTATAGGTTTATGTACAAGCATTTATAATGCTACTCAATCCAATCGTTTTCATCATTCATTCACATAATCATCCATCTATCTCATACACAATATCATCAACCATATAGGTTCTGTACATACCTGTACCATCACGTATTTTTCTAATACATTTACCACTCAATGCACGATACCATAATTCGTTCAATCCTCTTAAAACGTTCGACAAATTCGCACACTCAGTGCCATTTAATTAGCCGAAGCTACAACAGTATCGCACACTTAGTGCCATCACATTAAACCGAAGAGGTCTCGATTTCGCACACACAGTGCCAACTAATATAGCCGATGCATTACTTTGTTTCGCACACTCAGTGCAATTCATCATAGTAATTGTTCTATTTACGCACACTTAGTGCCACATATCTTCGAGCTCACATTTTGCATTACTAACTCCACAATTATATTTCCATTCATTTCATATCATGTGAACATTGTTTAAACAATACGTATTATACACGAACTTACCTCAGACGTAGAAACAATAATACTAGTCGATCAATCGAGCACTTTGTTTTTGCCTTGATCTCGGTCCGAATCTCTCTTTTCTTGATCTATATAATATCAAATTCAACTCATTCAATCATATTTTCATCCAAAACAATTCACAACACATAGTTAGGGCAATTTACACTTTAGCCCTCATAATTTCACACTTTGACATTTTAGTCCCTATTTCACAATTACACAAAATACATATAATTTTCTCACACCCAAGCTTTGTCGAATTTCATACTAGTCCCTAGAAGCCCATATCTTTTATTTATTTCACATTTTAGCCCCTCAATTTCACATTTTCACAATTTAATCCATTTTTGACATTTTTGTCAAAAATCACTTTACAAAACATTATAATCTATTAACAATTACTCATTGTTCATCATTAACTATCACAAAGCTCAAGCATTCATCAATGGAATTTTACAAAATCGCCAATAAATTCAAAAATTAGGGCATGGGCTAGCTAGAACACGAAGCAACGATCACAAAAATGTAAAAATTATCAAAAACTGAGTTGAAAACACATATCAATTAAGTCATGCAAGTGCCAAATTTTCAAGGGCTTCAATGGTGTTCTTTCTTTCACTTTCGGTGGAAGATGATGAGAAATAAGCTTAAAAATTGTTTTTGTTTTATTTATTATGCATTAATACATATTTTACCATTTTACCCTTGGTTATTAAACCATTTAATCATCAAATATATACCCATTTATGACCATTCCCACTATCAAGGGTCTAATTACAACATAAAGACTCCACATTTAATAAAACATAGCATTTAAGCACTTTTAACAACTAGCACACAACTTTTGCATTTTAAGCGATTAGGTCCTTTTTCACAATTCGGCACACAAACAATAAAATTTTCACACAGAACTTTCACACATACTTTATCGTATGCCATAAACATCAAAAATAATATTAAATTATTTCTCCGACCTCAAATTTATGGTCACGAAACCACTGTTCCGACTAGGGTCTAAATCAGGTTGTTACACTTCCAATGTCAATTCTTCGTCGAAAATATCCGCAACATTTTAATTTAAAGTTTATGCAATATCAAATCATTTTAAACACAATTATAATAAAGCTCATTGCATACGAACTTACCTCAAACTCGTACGACTGAAAAAGATCGTTTAATTGATAACTTTGTCTTTTCCTCGATCTAATTTCGTACGTCATTTTTCTTGATCTATATAATCAAATTTAACTCATATAATCATTATTCTATTCAATTAAAACAAATTTCAAATTATGGAAAAATTACCATTTTGCCCCTATACTTTTGACCTTTTTACAATTTAGTCCCTAGGCTCGTAAAATAAAAATTCATGAAATTTCATCTATACCCAAGCCTAACCGATTTTACTACATGCTCATAACAGCCCATACATTCTTCAATTTCACACATTTAACACACAATTTTCACATTTCTCAATTTAGCCCCTATTTGATAATTTCATTCAAAATCTCTTAACAAAAGTTGTTTAACTATCATCAAATATTCATAATATATCATCAATCATTAAAACTCATACATATTCATCAATGAAAACACTTAAAATCTTTAACAGTTTCACAAAATAGTCCCTGGGCTAGCTAGACTAAGCTGCAACAATATCGAAAACATAGAAATTATTAAAAACCGAGATAAAAAACCATACCATGCAAAGGTAATACATAGCCGAACCTTCAAGTCTCTTCCATGGTGTTTGTCACCTCAATATTCGGTGGTGGTTCACGGAAAAAGATGATAACCATCTTTTATTTTGCTTAATTAATTAATATACACCTATTTACTATTATAACCTTTTAATTTAAAACAAATTTCAACAATACCAACTCTCATAAATGTCCACTATCACTTAAATAGTCTATTTACCATCCAAGTACTCAACAATTAAAATCTATAGCCATTTAATGCATTTTACTATTAGAACTCAAGTTTTGTACCTTACGCGATTTAGTCCTTTTATCAAATTGAGCACTCAAACCATAAAATTTCTTTACAAAATTTTCACACGATCATATTATCAAGCAGTAGACGTTAAAATAATAAAAAAATAAATAAATATTTTGACTTCAGATTTGTGGTCCCGAAACCACTGTTTCGATATGACCAAAAATGAGCTGTTACAATGCCATTATATCCTACAGATTCAGAAGAATATTCTATTCAAACATTTACATAATACAGAGTTTGCAAAACATATAGAGCTCACATACCACTGTTCATAAACATACATTCTTAAATACTTTCACATAAAAAAGTAATAGAAAACACTTACTCTAAGAAATTATTTCAAAACCCTAAGCTCCTTATTAACATTACAGTTCACACATACAAGTGGCGATCCCTGTACACTCACCAATTTTTTTGAAAACTTAGACAAGCATCACTTTTCCTTTGCGTTTGCTTGAAGATGGTTCTATTGGCTTCACAACAAATATACACAAGTGTAAACTCCAATATATATTTAAGGACTTTTTTATTTATAAATTATGCTAATTCCGAGAACAAATACAACACTTTCTATGGTTTTATACTAGATTTCATTATATTTATTATTTCTATAGAATGTGTTAAGATCATGAATTTTATGTTAAATGCATTTTATTTTGTTATTTTTTGGGGATTAATTGGGCTAAGGGAAATGTTGGTAGATTTTTTGTTGTATTTGGGTCTTAGATAGGTACAGGTTGCAAGATTAATAGTTCAGTCATATGGATTTCAAAGTGGTAATGATCTAGTAAGAATTCCAAAAAGGCCGAGTATTACCTAAATAGAAGGCTCAAAACCATTCCTTAACCATTTTTTCCAAGAAAATAAAGTTGGCAAATATCCACTACTAAAATAGCATTCCTTAACCAACTTTTCAGATTCCTAAATATAGTAGATATGACCCAAAATTGAATAAAATAAATCATCACAACATCTTCCTTAAAACAAGCCTTCAACCATCCATTCACTTCTAAAACTAGCAGTCAAAGACCACCTCACTTGGACCACATGTGGCCGACCATGCATAGAGAGAACAAAGGAAACTTCCTTGTTAAAAATAACAAGGAAGACTCATTCTTCCTTAACATAAGGGATGAAAACCACTAGGAGAGGAATTCAAGTAACATTCCTTGCTAAATTTAGCAAGGAAGACTTAGTCTTCCACCATAGAAGGGGAAACACAAGCATGGGAGATTTGGGAAGATGCATTTGCTATTTTTTTCATGGGTTTGATAGCTATAAATAGGGCATTCATCCATTCATCTAGAGCACACAACAACAACATAACTTGAGATACACAAATTCACTGTCATCTTTCTTAAGTGTTTCTTGCCTTTCTCATGGCTTGCTAAACACTTAGTCTACAAAATAAGGCAATCACATGCCGAGATTAGAGCATATAGGAGATCAACTTGAAAGTGTTTAGATGATTTTTAACCTAAATATGATGAGGAAAGTCACTATGGGAAGCCGCAAGGAGCAGCCGCATTTAGCCCTCTACATTCAACTGTTTACTCTTCGCATTGTGAAATGGTCATGGGTAGCCCCCCCGGCTACTCTTTCTTATCCTTCTCTTTTTGTTAAATTATTATTTTCTATGTCGGGAGACAAGATTTCATCTCATCTTTATATTTTCAATTAAATATGATATGGCTTAATTTTTTTATTCAAAATAGATATGAATCTTGATTTGAGTTCATTAGATATTTGTTTATTGAATATTCTGTGCAAATGATTATATTTCATTGATTTAGGTTTAAAACATGTTTATACTTATGAATGTATGACAAACATTTGTAAGTTATTGAATTGACTGTTTAATTTTGGAAGATAGTTAATAGACATAAAATCTAAATGGTACATATCATGTTGATTTCAGAAGATAATTTCTGTATGCATAAACTGTGTAAATGCCCGGAGGGTGGTTTCTTGGAACCAACAGTTGTTGAATCCAAAGATGAGCGTATTGTTGTCCACAATCAAAAGAAAGTTCAACCAGAAGTTGAATCTCCCATAGTGCAGAATCCTATTCATCTGATCCCTAATGAGGCACAATAGTCCTGAAGAATCAACACCCAAGGTATATGTAGAACCAACACTTCCTCTAAAAAGCTATTCGAATATAGTAAAAACTCTACCACCTCCTTACTCGCAGAGATTCCAGAAGCAACAACAAGAGGTACTCTTTAAGAATTTTTTAGATTTACTTAAACAATTACATATCAACATTACGTTGATAGAGGCTCTGGACCAAATGCCGAATTATGTTAAATTTATGAAATATATTTTCTCTAAGAAGAGACGGTTGGAAGAGTTTGAGATAGTGGCTTTGATTAAAGAGTGCAGGGCATTCCTGCAAAATAAGTTGCCATCAAAGATGAAATATCCTATAAGCTTTACCATATCGTGTAACCTTAGTAATTCCTATTGTGGTATGGTTCTATGTGGTTGGGGAGTGAGCATAAATCTGATGCCCATGTCTATGTTTAGATAATTAATAATTGGTGAAGTTAGGCCAACAATAGTGACACTACAACTAGCAGACCGATCAATAGCATGTCTTGAAGGAAAATTTGAAGATATTCTGGTATGTTTTGATAGATTTATTTTCCTGCTGACTTTCTTATTTTAGATTCTGAAGTAGATAACGAAGTCCCTATTATTTTGGGAAGACCTTTCCTAGCAACCTAAAGAACAATAATTGATGTTCAAAATGGGTAACTTACCATGCAAGTCCAAGATGATAAGGTAACTTTTATTGTTTACAAAGCTATGAGATATCCTGATGTAGGAGAAGAATGTTCTACTATGGATGAGATAGAATTGTTATTTCCAATGGATGATCTGTTGGAATAACTTTTAGCACCAGTGATGCTAAGTGACGATGACGAAGATGGAGGTCAAGCTAAACTGGAAGCCAAATTGAAGAGATTTACTTCGCAACTCCATTTTGAGTCTTTAGAGTTGGAATCCCATGAGTATAAGCAGTTGAAAGCTTCAACTAAAGAATCACCCAAGTTATAGTTAAAGTTACTACTCTCTCACCTTAAATATATTTTTCTAGGTAACTCTTCTACTTTACCTGTGATTATTTTAGTTGAATAAACTGAAAATCAAGAACAGAAGCTGATTAATGTGTTGAAGAAATTCAAGAAGGTAATAGATTGGATGATAGCTGATATCAGAGGTATTAGCCCATCTTTTTGCATGCACAAAATCATTTTGGAAGATGATGAAAAGGGCACTATTGATAGACAAAGAAGATTAAACCTCATCATAAAATAGGTAGTCAAGAAGGAGATCATCAAATGGTTAGATGCGAGAATCATTTACCCCATCTCAGATAGCTCTTAGGTGAGTCCAGTCCAATATGTGCCGAAGAAGGGTGGCATCACAGTTGTAAAAATGAAAATAATGAGTTGATTCCAACAAGAACTATTATGAGTTGGAGAATTTTTATTGATTGTCGTAAGTTGAATAAGGCAAATCAGAAAGATCATTTACCATTACCATTTTTAGATCAAATGCTAGACAAACTTGCAGGGTATGATTACTATTGTTTCCTCGACGGATGTTTAGGATACAATCAGATCCTTGTAGCCCTATAAGATCAGCATAAGACAACCTTGACATGTCCATACAGTACGTTTGCTTTCAGGCGTATGCCTTTTGGTTTAAGTAATGCACCTGCAACTTTTCATCGGTGTATGATTACTATATTCACTATCATGATTGAAAATTTTTTTGGAAGTATTTATCGATGACTTTTCTGCGTTTGGAGACTCTTATGATAACTGTTTAGATAATTTGGCCAAAGTGCTTAAATGATGCGAAGAGATGAACCTTGTTCTCAATTGGGAGAAATGTCATTTCATGGTAAGGGAAGGCATTATTTTGGGACATACAATTACCAAAAAAGGAATGGAAGTTGACAAGGAAAAGATAGATTTTATTGAGAAACTCCCACCTCCAGTGTCTGTGAAGGGCATTAGAAGTTTTTTGGGACATGTTGGATTTTACAAGAGATTCATTAAGGATTTCTCCAAAATCTCCAAACCGCTTTGTAAACTATTAGAGAAAGATTCAATACTTATTTTTGATGATAATTGTTTAAAAAGTTTTGAGGAGTTGAAGAAAATATTAGTTTCAGCACCAATCATCATTACCCCAGATTGGAGTTCACCATTTGAACTGATGTGCAATGTGAGCGATTATGTAGTAGGAGCTGTTTTGGGACAATGAAGGAATAAGATTTTCCATCCCATCTACTATGCTAGTCAAACCTTGACGAGAGCACAATTAAATTATATGGTAACAAAAAAAAAGCTACTTAATGTTGTTTTTGCTTTTGAAAAATTTTGTTCATATCTTTTAGGTACAAAGGTGATAGCTTATACTGATCATGCGACCATCAAATATCTAATTTCAAAGAGAGATGCAAAGGCACGATTAATTCGTTGGATTTTGCTACTCCAAGAGTTTGATTTAGTGATACAGGATAGGAAGGGAATAGAGAACCAAGTGGCAGATCACTTGTCTAGATTGGAGCAAAAAGGGAAAACTCACTCCTCAGTTCCTATTAATGAGTATTTTTCGAACGAACACATCTTCGAGGTAAGTCATTTTCGTAAATCTCCTTGGCTTGCAGATTATGCTAACTTTTTAGCTAGTGGTTTAATGCCGCCCGATTTGACATATCAATAAAGAATAAAATTCCTTCATGATGTTGGATATTATTTTTTGAAGGAACCATTTTTGTTTAAGCAATGTGCAGATCAAATGATTGGAAGGTGTGTAGCAAAAAGTGAAGTAGTTGACATTTTATACCATTGCCATTCATCCCCGAGTTGGGGACATTTTGGAGGATCAAAAACTACAGCCAAAGTATTGTAAGCTGGTTTCTTTTGGCCAACCATGTTTAAAGATGCATATGGCTACGTGAAAGGATGTGATCAATGCCAAAAAGTCAAAAATTTGACTAGGAGGAATGAGATGCCGCTAACCAACATACTTAAGGTAGTATTATTTGATGGTTGGGGTATTAACTTTCTTGGTCCCTTTCCTTTTTCTTATGGTAACAAGTATATGTTGGTAGCCATTGATTGTGTCCAAGTGGGTGGAAGCCGAGGCATACCCGACTAAAGATGCTAAAATGGTGATGCGGTTCCTTCAAAAACATATATTTACGAGATTTGGGAGTCCCAAAGCTATAATCAAAGATGAAGATTCCCATTTCATGAATAAATGACTAAATGGTTATTGGAAAAATACAATGTAAAACACAAAGTTGCTACAGCTTACCATCCTTAGATGAATGGTCAAGCTGAGTTTACGAATAAAGAAATAAAAGGCATACTTGAAAAAGTAGTGCACCCAACAAGAAGAGATTGGTCCCCGTGACTTGACAAAGCATTATGGGTCTACCGAACGACATTTAAGACTCCTTTAAGGATGTCTCCTTACAGGTTATTCTATGCTAAGGCATGTCATTTTCCATTTGAACTTGAGCTCAAAGCCTATTGGGCTATTAAATAGCCTAATTTAGACCTAAAATCCACCGGAGACAAACTGTAACACCCCTCACCCGTGTTCGATTCTGGAATAGGGTTACGAGGCATTACAAACTTATATCACAAGAAAACGTACAATTCGAACCATAAAATTTCAACCAATTTAGAAACATTTGCATTCAATCATAAAGTCCCTAATACGTGCCTAAGAGGCCCAAAACATGCATTAGAAGTGGTTCGGGACTAAATCTATAACTCAGGAATTTTTTTTTACAAAACTTAGAAAATTTTCCAATGTACAGGAACCACATGCCCGTGTTGATCAGGGACACGCCCGTGTGGGAAGGCCATGTGGTCATACACGTCTGTGTCCCTAACCTGTGTAACTCTCTGTTTTGCAGGGCATGAACAAATAGAAGTCACACGGCCAAGTCACACGCCCGTGTGCTAGGCCGTGTGGTTAATTTAATTTTCATAAAATAGGTGCAGACTTCACACGGCCTAGTCACACGCCCGTGTGTCTACCCGTGTAGACAAAATAAAGGCTATTTACCAAGTCATTTGCCACTCTCATTTGCACACACTTGTACACAACTTCAATGGCATAATTCATAGCATAAATAAGCAACCAATACCATCATTACTAAGGCCTAAACATGTCATTTAAAAGCCAACATCTATCATGCTTAAAACATCATACTTTGCCAAACTCAAACATACCACAAGCACATCCACAAGCATTCAATATGATTACTTTCAATATGTATAGTCTAGCCCAATTTCACTAACTTACCATCAAGCCAATTCTCCCCATTTAACACCTAAGTTATTAAACCATAACCATTCATCCACCAAGCAATTAAAAGGCATATCACAAATAACATTAGCCCATGCATAGCTCACATCCAATTTAACCAAGATAGGCCATCTTTCAAGGCCTTATACAAAATAAAACATTTATCAATTACAAGCCAATACTTTTGGCCAAATCATAATGACACATATACACAAAATGACCAAGTCCCTATACGTGCAATATTCACAAAATGTTAACTTGATAGTGTGATGCGATCTCCGGCGATCTCCAATCCCGAGCTAGCTTGGTGACACTATAAAACATGGAAAATTAAATGGAGTAAGCTATATAGCTTAGTAAGCTCGTATGAAAATAATAAGAAATTCTTACCATACATTTACCATTCAATAATATAATTCAAGATAACATAAACTGCAATAAAACTCATGGACATAATTCATCCATTCATAGCTTACCGAGAACTTATCATTTCACAATTTCAACGATTTCAAGCTTAGTGTACGTACCTGTACCATTTCAACATGAAATCACACTCATCCTTATCTTTGACATACCCGTTAAACCACTCGGAATAATATTGGATACTCAGAAATCTTGCACACTAGGTGCCACATATGTAGCCTATACTACCTAAGTCTCATATCACATGTATGCTCACTCTCGAGCTAATAAAGGGCCTGCTCACACAAGTTGTCAGTCAAGACGTAGCTACACGGTGCTGCTCACACAAGCTATCAAGTAACCACAACATATGCCGGTATACTCAACCAACGGTAGGATGTACAAGACCAGCACCCGAATCACATAAATAACATAACTCCTAGTGACATGTCACTTGTATCGTAATCTATTCCTAAGGTTCAATCGGGATTTCTCGCTTGCTGAATCATTATCGAACGAGTCCATAGTGTCGTTCACACAATTTATACAATATTAAAGCATTTAAAATACAATTATAATAATGCTTATTTAACATACGAACTTACCTCGGTTACAAAAATGGTGAAAAAGACCTATTCGTCAATTATTTTGTTTTTCCCCCGATCTAGATCCGAACTATAACGCCCCAAAATTTTGGGCCTAGAAGAAATAGACCTTGGGCATAGGAGCAATTGAACTTTAGTTGTGCGAGAAAAAATTTACAATTTCATGTTAGGCATGCAGGCTATGTGCTTTAGGGGTGATAGGGGCGTTTGGGAGGTCCTCAGTTCCAATCTAGGCTTTAGCAAAAGATTGAGTTTTTCCTTAAGTGAACTTGGCGTTAGCTGGAAGGCCTTATTAATATTCATGGTTAAAATATGACACAAGGGAGCTTGTGGTCTAGTGGCAAGGAGGCGTTAGGAGTATGCATGTGGTCTGAGGTTCAAGTCATAGCTTGTGTAGAATTTTTGGTTATTCTTGAATGAACCTGGATGTCGGCAGGAAGGCTTTAAAAATATTTGAGATAAAATGTGACACAAGATGGCCTTGTGGTCTAGTGGTTGTGGCGTCATTATGATGGCAAGGGATCTTGGGTTCGAGTCACCCTGTGCACAAAGGAGTATTTATTTTACTCTTTTACTGCGAGGTGATGGAATTCGAGTGAAAGACTGCTGGGAAGAAAGTTTGAATGGGTCATGAGTTGTTGGGAAAAGATTACACAGCAAGTCAAGGAGAGATTTATGGAGATGTTTAAGGAATTTGAAAAGGGGGAGAAGTTGTAGTCCAATGGGAGTGCTGGTATGTGCAAATTCGGCTAGAAGGTTTTAGGTTCTTACATTCTGCTTTGTTTGGTTTTCAACATTTTGTTTTGTGCTCTTCAAGTTCTTTTGAGGTGCCGAATTGTGTTTTTGGGGTAGCCTTTAGCACCGTTTTTCTCTCGTTTTCTTTTCTGGTAGGTAAATATTGCATTTTGGGTATTTTATGAGTGGTCGATTTCTCCTTACTTAATTTTGCCGAATCTTTCCTTTCTTTTGGCTTTTCATTTCTTTCTTTTCTTTCCACTGGGTTGGCCGAATCTCTATCTTTCTCCTCTCATATTTCTAAACCAATTATACCTTTCTTTTCCCTTTCTTTTCTTTGCTGAATCAATTATTCTCCTTTTCTACTCCTAAGTCGGATACTCTTTTCTTTCTTACACCTAAGTACGTTGAATCTGTTGGCTGAATATCACATCTTGTAGTTTGGGTTTTGTGTTGACCGATTGTTGCTATTCTTTTCATCTCTATTATTTACTTCAGTTCTGGCCA
The DNA here is from genome assembly GCA_025698515.1 of Gossypium sturtianum. NCBI lineage: Eukaryota > Viridiplantae > Streptophyta > Magnoliopsida > Malvales > Malvaceae > Gossypium > Gossypium sturtianum. The sequence continues at coordinate 66,346,291 of CM046953.1, forward strand.
TAGGTTTTTGACCGATTCTCTTTCTCCTCACCTATTCATCTCGTTTTGGCTTGACAACGGTTCTCTAGTAATTGTAAGTATGATCAACTCTTGCCCTATTTCTTTAATTATTTTTTTTGTTTTAAAAGACCTCACTCTTTGGTTCTGCTAAAAACCGAATCCCATTTCTTCTTATCTCTAGTTTTGTGTAACATCTCGATTTAGGGCCTAGTTGAAATAGTGGTGCGAGACCACAAATTTGAGGTATATGTATGAGTTTTGAGGTTTATGCTATGTTTGCATGTTAGTGTGAAAGTTTCATGAAGCAATTTTGTTAAATTGCGGTTGAATTATCTAAAAGGAATAAATTACAAAAGTTGCAAAATGTGAAATTCTAGAAGCTAATTGTATGAAATAGCTTTGGATTATCAATTAGAGTTCCTTAAATAGTAATTTTCCCAAATTCTAATTTTTGGACAAAAATGGGCATGAGTGGATGGTATTAGAAAAGTTTGACTAAGGGGCATTTTGGTCATTTGTCAATTAAGTGATTAAAAAGGGAAAAAGATGATAGAATTTCATTCATCTTCTTCTCCAAGCTGTCAAAAATTGAAGGGAGCCATTGTTAGGGTTCTTCAATTTTTCAAGCTTGCTAGTAAGTGCATCCAAGCCCCGTTTTTAATATTCTTCGTATTTTTGAAGTCCTAGTAACATGAGTAAGCTATTTTTAGCTATATGTTGAGCTAGGATTGATGTTCAAAAATGTAACCATGTATGACATGCATGTATTTTGATGTTATATGGAAGAATATGAAAGCTTGATGTAGTAGGAACATCTTTTGCTAAGTGAATTACATGAAAAATGCATGTAGGGACTAGTTTGTGAAAGTCTTGAGATTGGTCATACATGAGTGATTTAGTGAGAATTGATGATTGCTTTTGTTGAGTAAATGATTCGGCTAAGCATGAAAGGCTAGAAAGTTGAATGAAAATCACTTTACGAGCCTTGGGACAATAGTGTAAATCTGAGAAAGTTTAGGGGCAAAATGGTAATTTTGCTAAAGTATGAGATAAGGGTCAATTTAGTCAATTTGTGTATTGAACGGGTTGATTTATCATTTTAAATCAAGAAAGACGAAGCTTGAATCATAACCGAGGAAAGGGCAATGTCGTGGACTAAATTGTACATCTCCATACTTTTGAGTACCGAGGTAAGTTTACGTATGAACGATTCATTTATGCGTATACATTGTTAATGCTAGCTAATGTATAGCATGATTGAGAACCTATTCGATTCTAGTGGAATGAAAGAGATAGTAGTTGTGAAGGGATGAATGTATTACAAAGTAGACATGTGAATGTGTAGTGATAATGCTTGATAGTGGGCTAAGTGCGATACCACCTTGATACTTAACAATGATGGGCTATGTGCGATACTATTGTTAAGCATATTATTTAGTGAGCTATGTGCGGAATCACTATAATTATCCTTTGTGGTAGGCTATGTGCGATACCACCCTAAGATCTGATTGTGGTGGGCTAAGTGCGAAACCACCGAGTAATTTAGCTGTGTGGATGTATTATTGAGAAATAATGATGTGCAGGGGTGCATGTCAATGATTATGAGTATGTGACTCATGATATGTTGGAGATGTGGTAAGGGATAGAAAGAGTAAGCATAGTAGTGGATGTGAATTACATATGTTAGTATAATGCTAATTGTTGTTTAGCTTATACTAGAATGTTTAAATTGTTTATGTGTAAACTTACTAAGCTCAAAGCTTACTCCTTTCTTTTCCCTTGTCTTATAGAGAACAAGGATTGAATCGTGATACGCGGATTAATCGGAAGATCGCCCACACTATCAACACACTCTGGTACATTAGACTTAATGTTTTGTATATGGCAGGTATAGAGGCTAGATACGTTAGGGTATTTTGTTGTTTTGGCTAAGATGTGTTGGCCTTTAGATGGATAATCTATTTTGTATAATGCCATAGTTGATGGCTACATTGTTATATGAAAAGATGTATTTATCCATGTAAGATTATGTTCATTATGAGTTGGTTATGGATGTGTTGAATGAGTACTTGTTGTGTATGCTAGAGGGGTGAGAAGGGCATGACAAATAGCTTTGTTCTTGTCCACGTGGGTAGACACATGGGCGTGTGTCTAGGCCATGTGTGACACACGGTCAGCCCATGGGCGTGTGACTTGGCCGTGTGTCCCCTGCATGTTAGCATTTCAAGTTAGAATAGACCACGGACTAGCCACACGGGCGTGTGCCTAGGTCGTGTAAAATGGTCAGTGTTCACCACGAGTGGAGAACACGGGCGTGTCCAGGCCGTGTGAATTTAGTCAGTGTCGACCACGGGTGGAAGACATGGGCATGTCTTGAGGGTGCACAAGCGTGTCCCATTCCACATGGGCGTGTGACCCTTGTCTGAGTGAAAGAAACTTTAAGATTGATAAAGTTTCGACAGAGCCTTGGGAGCTCTCGTATGTATGTTTAAGACCTCATAGGTCCTTAATGAGGTGTTTGTGGTAGCTTTTGAGAGTAGTCACGTTGAGCCTAAGTAGCGATCAAGTGGTTTTAATTCGATAATGCCTCAGGCCCCGTTCAAGTGTAGAATACGGGTAAGGAGTGTTACATTTAGTGGTATCAGAGCTATGGTTTAGTCAGTTCTAGGACTACCGTGGCGGGTGTAAGAGTCTAGCTATACATGCCATAAGTGTACAATGATAGTGTGGTGGTTTCGGATGATTTTAAACCTTTTTTTATATAGTATATGGATCCCGATCAATCGACTGTTGATGAAGCAGCTAGTAATGCATCGGCTCCTGTGCAAGGAACCGCGCCTGTTGAGAGTGGACGCGAGGTTAGGGGTCAAGGGGAAGAGGCTCGGGAAGCCTTTCTCCAGATGATGAGTAATTGGTACTCGAATTATGTTCGAGCGAACCCTAATGCTCAACCTCCTCCACCTCCTCATATACCTCAGCCAATTCCAGTGGCTCCTCAAGGTATTAATGTAGTGAGAATATCGAAACACCCTGTGGATAAGATTCAGAAACACGGGGCTGAGGAGTTTAGAGCTAAGGTAGATGAGGACCCCGAGAGGGCAGAGTTCTGCCTAGAGAACTCAATGAGAGTATTCGATGAACTCTCTTGTACACTTGAAGAGAACTTGAAGTGTGCCGTATCTTTACTGAGGGACTTGGCATACCATTGGTGGAAGACGTTGACGTCAGTAGTCCCAAGAGAGCAGGTGACGTGGGACTTATTTCTGGAAGAGTTTCAGAAGAAGTATATAAGCCAGTGGTTTACTGACCGGAAAAGGAAAGAATTCCTTGAGCTGAAGCAAGGAAGAATGACAGTAGCAGAACATGAGCACGAATTTGTTAAGCTTAGCAAGTACGCGCAAGAATGTGTGTCGACAGAGACCATCTTGAGTAAAAGGTTCGAAGATGGACTGAACGAGGATATTAAGCTCCTAGTTGGTATTTTGGAGTTGAAAGAGTTTGTTGTGTTTGTTGAAAGGGCAAGGCCGAGGAATTGAGTAAGAAAAAGAGAAGGCTTGTGAGTGAAGCCCGAGATGCGAGAAAACGACCGATGGGAAAATCATATCAAGCCCAGTCGAAAAGATCCAAGGAAGTGAATCCTCGAACGACAACACCAGTGGGATATTCACATCAAAACTTGGACAACACTCGTTCGGGTTCGAGAGTCCAAGCCACCTCGATGGAAAGTGTGGGCAATCCAAAGAACAAACCGGAGTGTCCAAGTTGTGATAGGTATCATACCGGAGAGTCCCCCGACCATTTTATCCAAAATTGCCCCAAGATGGATGATAAGGAAGAGAAGCAAGAGACAAGACCTAGCGATGTGTCTGCAAGGGGTAGACCACCAAGGAACCCGAGAGGTGGGGCTAGTGGTAGAGGTGCATCCAAAGACTCTGCCTTGAGACTGGAGGGTCAGGCACCTGCGAGGACGTATGCCATTCGCGCCCAGGGAGAGGCTTCATCCCCAGATGTGATAACGGGTACTTTTTTTCTTTTTGACACCTTTGTTATTGCTTTAATAGATCCAGGGTCTACTCATTCTTATATTTTCATGAGATTGGCATCTAGTTTGAGTATGACCGTTGAGTTTACGGATATTGTGGTTAAGGTGTCAAACCCGTTAGGTAAGCATGTGTTAGTGGACAAGCTGTGTAAGAATTATCTTTTGTTGATTATGAGTCATTTTTTTCCGGCAAACCTTATGTTGTTTTCGTTTGATGAGTTTGACTTAATCCTTGGCATGGATTGGTTGACTACCCATAGTGTCTTAGTGAACTATGGTAGTAAATTTATTGAATTGAAGTGTGAGAGCGGAGATGTTGTTCAGTTGAATCAGGTGGATCGGATAGTCTACCAGTGATGATTTCTTACCTAGTGGCTGAGAAATGTTTGAGAAAAGGGTGTGAGTCTTATCTCGCCTTTGTTTTGAATATTCAAGAGGTTGGAGTAAAGTTTGATACAGTGCCGGTGGTATGTGAGTCTCCGGATGTATTCCTGGAAGAGTTACCCAGATTACCTCCAGAGAGAGAGGTCGAGTTTGGGATTGAGTTTGTTTCGGGAATGGCACCTATTTCAATTGCTCTGTATACGATGGCACCTTTAGAGTTGAAAGAATTGAAGGTTCAGTTGTAAGAGTTGACAGATAAAGGTTTTGCAAGACCGAGCTACTCACCATTGGGTGCTCCGGTACTATTTGTAAAGAAGAAAGATGGGTCTATGAGGTTGTGTATAGACTATAGGCAACTCAATAAAGTGACGGTGAAGAATAAGTATCCTTTACCAAGGATTGATGATCTTTTTGATCAACTGAAAGGAGCTACAGTGTTCTCCAAGATCGACCTGAGGTCTGGTTACTACCAGTTGAGAGTGAAAGAGCAAGATGTGTTGAAAATTGCATTTCAAACAAGGTATGGCCATTATGAGTTTTTAGTCATGCCATTTGGTTTAACGAATGCACCTGCAATTTTTATAGATTTGATGAACCGTGTCTTCTGGCCGTATGTAGATAAGTTTGTAGTTGTCTTCATTGAGGACATATTTATCTATTATCAGGATGAGAACGATCATGAGGAACATTTAATAATTGTCTTGCAAACTTTAAGGGATAAGCAGTTGTATGCTAAGTTTAGCAAGAGTGAGTTTTGGCTCCGAGAGGTCGGATTCCTAGGACACATTGTGTTGGGTGGTGGTATTAGAGTTGACCCGAGTAAGATTTCGGCTATTGTGGATTGGAAACAATCGAGGAACGTGTCAAAAGTCAGAAGCTTCTTGGGATTGGCAGGATATTACAGACGTTTCGTAAAGGGGTTCTCTATAATTGCTACCCCGATGACAAAATTGTTGCATAAGGATGTCAAGTTTGATTGGGATGAGGCATGTCAACAAAGTTTTGAGAGATTGAAAACATTGTTGACTGAGGCACCGGTTTTGGTTCAACCAGAATCGGGAAAAAAGTTCATGGTTTTCAGTGACGCATCGTTTAATGGTCTCGGATGCATGTTGATGCAAGAGGGTAAGGTAGTCACTTACGCCTCGAGGCAGCTAAAACTGCATGAGAAGAATTATTCGACTCATGATTTGGAATTGGCTGCAATTGTTTTCGAGTTAAAGATTTGGCGACATTATTTATATGGTGAGAAGTGTCGAATCTTTATGGATCACAAAAGTTTGAAGTATTTGATGGATCAAAAGGATTTGAATTTGCGACAGAGACGGTGGCTCGAATTATTGAAAGACTATGAGTTAGTCATTGATTACCACCCGGGAAAAACAAATGTGGTTGCGGATGCCTTGAGTAGGAAATCCTTGTACGCTCTAAAAGTTATGAGCACGAGTTTAGCATTGTCTGATGATGGTGCTATATTGGCAGAGTTGAGAGTTAAGCCACTATTTGTTCAACAGATATGTGAGGCCCAGAGAAATGATAGTGAGATGCAAGCTAAGAGAGCTAAGTGTGGATCAGAAAGTGATTCTGATTTTCGAGTGGGTTCGGATGGTTGTTTGTTGTACCATGACAGAATTTGTGTACCTAGAGATGAAGAATTGATCCGAAAGGTTTTACATGAGGCACATTGTGGTTATTTGTCAGTACACCCGGGCAGTACGAAAATGTACAATGACTTGAAGAAGTCTTATTAGTGGCCAGGTATGAAAAGAGACATTTCTGAGTTTGTGGCAAAGTGTCTAATTTGTCAACAAGTGAAAGCTGAGCATCAAGTGCCTTCGGGATTGCTTCAGCCAGTGATGGTTCTCGAATGGAAATGGGATCGGGTTACCATGGATTTTGTGACGGGATTGCCTATGACTCCGAAAAAGAAAGATGTTGTGTGAGTTGTTGTGGATAGATTGACAAAGTCGGCTCATTTTATTCCAGTACGTGTTGATTATTCACTGGACAAGTTAGCCGAATTGTATGTTGCAGAGATAGTGAGGTTACATGGTGTGCCTATGTCTATAATATCGGATAGAGATCCGAGGTTTACTTCGAGGTTTTGGAAGAAGTTGCAAGAGCCCATGGGTACGAGGTTAAATTTTAGTACTGTGTTCCATCCACAAACAGATGGTTAGTCTGAAAGAGTGATTCAAGTTCTCGAAGATATGCTTCGATTCTGTGTGTTAGAATTCGAAGGTAGTTGGGAGAGGTATCTACCTTTGGTTGAGCTTGCCTACAACAACAGTTATCAGTCGAGTATACAGATGGCGCCGTATGAAGCTTTGTATGGTCGTAAGTGTCGGACTCCTCTGTATTGGACTGAGCTTAGTGAGAAGAGGATCCATGGGTCGATCTAGTAAAAGAGACTGAGGAGAAGGTGAAAGTAATCCGTAATAGTCTAAAAGTTGCTTTGGACCGACAGAAGTCGTACGCGGATCTGAAAAGAAAAGAAATTGAGTTTGAGGAGGGTGACAAAGTGTTTTTGAAAGTGTCCCTATGGAAGAAAATCATGAGATTTGGACGAAAAGGGAAATTGAGTTCGAGATTCATAGGGCCATATGAGATTACAGATAGAGTTGGGCCAGTAGGATACCGGTTGGCTTTGACAGTAGAATCGGATAAGATCCATAATGTGTTTCATGTGTCGATGTTGCGACGGTATTGCTCCGATCCTTCGTATGTAATCCCTTCAATGGGAATTGAGATAAGACCAGATATGTCTTATGAAGAAGAGTCGATTAAGATCTTGGCTCGAGAAGTGAAACAGTTGAGGAATAAGAGCACAGCCCTAGTGAAAGTGTTATGGCAGAAACACGGTGTGGAAGAGGCTACGTGGGAACTGGAAGAAAGCATGAGAGAGCAACATCCAAACCTTTTTACTGGTAAGATTTTCGAGGGCGAAAATCTCTAAAGGGGTGAGAGTTATAACATCTCGATTTAGGGCCTAGTCAGAATAATGGTGCGAGACCACAAATACAAGGTATATGTATGAGTTTTGAGGTTTATGCTATGTTTGCATGTTAATGTGAAAGTTTCATGAAGCAATTTTGTTAAATTGCGGTTGAATTGTCTAAAAGGGCTAAATTGCAAAAGTTGCAAAATGTGAAATTCTATAAGCTAATTGTATGAAATAGCTTTGGATTATCAATTAGAGGTCCTTAAATAGTAATTTTCCCAAATTCTAATTTTTGGACAAAAATGGGCATGAGTGGATGGTATTGGAAAAGTTTGACTAAGGGGCATTATGGTCATTTGTCAATTAAGTGATTAAAAAGGGAAAAAGATTATAGAATTTCATTCATCTTCTTCTCCAAGCTGTCGAAATTTAAAGGGAGCCATTGTTAGGGTTCTTCAATTTTTCAAGCTTTCTAGTAAGTGCATCCAAGCCCCGTTTTTAATATTCTTCGTATTTTTGAAGTCCTAGTAACATGAGTAGGCTATTTTTAGCTATATGTTGAGCTAGGATTGATGTTCAAAAATGTAACCATGTACGACATGCATGTATTTTGATGTTTTATGGAATAATATGAAAGCTTGATGTAGTAGAAACATCTTTTGCTAAGTGAATTCCATGAAAAATGCATGAAGGGACTAGTTTGTGAAAGTCTTGAGATTGGTCTTACATGAGTGATTTAGTGAAAATTGATGATTGCTTTAGTTGAGTAAATGATTCGGCTAAGCATGAAAGGCTAGAAAGTTGAATGAAAATAACTTTACGAGCCTTGGAACAAAAGTGTAAATATGAAAAAGTTTAGGGGCAAAATGGTAATTTTGCTAAAGTATGAGATAAGGGTCAATTTAGTCAATGTGTGTATTGAATGGGTTGATTTATCATTTTAGATCAAGAAAGACAAAGCCCGGATCATAACCGAGGCAAGGGTAAGGTCGTGGACTAAATTGCACATCTCCATACTTTTGAGTACCGAGGTAAGTTTAAGTATGAACGATGCATTTATGCGTTTACATTGTTAATGCTAGCTAATGTGTAGCATGATTGAGAACCTATTCGATTCTAGTGGAATGAATGAGATAGTAGTTGTGAATGGATGAATGTATTACAAAGTGGACATGTGAATGTGTAGTGATAATGCTTGATAGTGGGCTAAGTGCGATACCACCTTGATACTTAACAACGATGGGCTGTGTGCGATACTATTGTTAAGCATATTATTTAGTGAGCTATGTGCGGAATCACTATAATTATCCTTTGTGGTAGGCTATGTGCGATACTACCCTAAGATCTGATTGTGGTGGACTAAGTGCGAAACCACCGAGTAATTTAGTTGTGTGGATGTATTATTTAGAAATAATGATGTGTTGTATTTTGAGTAAATGTGCTATTGAGTGCAGGGGTGCATGTCAATGATTATGAGTATGTGACTCATGATGTGTTGGAGATGTGGTAAGAGATAGAAAGAGTAAGAATAGTAGTGGATGTGAATTACATATGTTAGTATAATGCTAATTATTGTTTAGCTTATACTAGAATGCTTAAATTGTTTATGTGTAAACTTACTAAGCTCAAAGCTTACTCCTTTCTTTTCCCTTGTCTTATAGAGAACAAGGATTGAATCGTGATACGCGGATTAATCGGAAGATCGCCCACACTATCAACACACTCTGGCACATTGGACTTAATGTTTTGTATATGGCATGTATAGAGGCTAGATACGTTAGGGTATTTTGTTGTTTTGGCTAAGATGTGTTGGCCTTTAGATGGATAATCTATTTTGTATAATGCCATAGTTGATGGCTACATTGTTATCTGAAAAGATGTATTTATCCATGTAAGATTATGTTCATTATGAGTTGGTTATGGATGTGTTGAATGAGTACTTGTTGTGTATGCTAGAGGGGTGAGAAGGGCATGACAAATAGCTTTGTTCTTGTCCACGTGGGTAGACACACGGGCGTGTGTCTAGGCCATGTTGTGACTTGGCCGTGTGTCCCCTGCATGTTAGAATTTCAAGTCAGAATAGACCACGGACTAGCCACACGTGCGTGTGCCTAGGTCATGTAAAGTGGTCAGTGTTCACCACGGGTGGAGAACACGGGCGTGTCCAGGCCATGTGAATTTAGTCAGTGTCTACCACGGGTGGAAGACACAAGCATGTCTTGAGGGTGCACGGGCGTGTCACATTCCACATGGGCGTGTGACCCTTGTCTGAGTGAAAGAAACTTTAAGATCGATAAAGTTTCGGCAGAGCCTCGGGAGCTCTCGTATGTATGTTTAAGACCTCATAGGTCCTTAATGAGGTGTTTGTGGTAGCTTTTGAGAGTAGTCAAGTGGTTTTAATTCGGTAATACCTTCGGCCCGGTTTCGGTGTAGAATACGGGTTAGGGGCGTTACATTTAGTGGTATCAAAGCTATGGTTTAGTCGGTTCTAGGACTACCACGGCGGGTGTAAGAGTCTAGCTATACATGCCATAAGTGTACAATGATAGTGTGGTGGTTTCGGATGGTTTTAAACCTTGTTTTATATAGTATATGGATCCCGATCAATCGACTGCTGATGAAGCAACTAGTAATGCGCCGGCTCCTGCGCAAAGAACCGCGCCTGTTGAGAGTGGACGAGAGGTTAGGGGTCAAGGGGAAGAGGCTCGGGAAGCCTTTCTCCAGATGATGAGTACTTGGTACTCAGATTATGTTTGAGCGAACCCTAATGCTCAACCTCCTCCACCTCCTCCTATACCTTAGTCAATTCCAGTGGCTCCTCAAGGTATTGATGTAGTGAGAATATCGAAACCCCCGGTGGATAAGATTCGAAAATACGGGGCTGAGGAGTTTAGAGCTAAGGTAGATGACGACCCCGAGAGGGCAGAGTTCTGGCTAGAGAACTCAATGAGAGTATTCTATGAACTCTCTTGTACACCTGAAGAGAACCTGAAGTGTGCCGTATCTTTGCTGAGGGACTCGGCATACCATTGGTTGAATACGTTGACGTCGACAGTCCCAAGAGTGCAGGTGACGTGGGACTTCTTTTTGGAAGAGTTCCGGAAGAAGTATATAAGCTAGCGGTTTACTGACCGGAAACGAAAGGAATTCCTTGAGCTGAAGCAAGGAAGAATGACAGTAGCAGAACATGAGCTCGAATTTGTTAAGCTTAGCAAGTACGCGCAAGAATGTGTGTCGACAGAGACCATCTTGTGTAAAAGGTTCGAAGATGGACTGAACGAGGATATTAAGCTCCTAGTTGGTATTTTGGAGTTGAAAGAGTTTGTTGTGTTGGTTGAAAGGGCAAGGCCGAGGAATTGAGTAAGGAAAAGAGAAGGGTTGTGAGTGAAGCCCGAGATGCGAGAAAACAACCGATGGGCAAATCATATCAAGCCCAGTCGAAAAGATCCAAGGAAGTGAATCCTCGGACGACAACACCAGTGGGATATTCACATCGAAACTTGGACAACACTCGTTCGGGTTCGAGAGCCCAAGCCACCTCGATGGAAAGTGTGGGCAATCTGAAGAACAAACCGGAGTGTCCAAGTTGTGGTAGTTATCATATCGGAGAGTGTTGGGGTAACAACGGAAGTTGTTATAAGTATGGTTCCCTCGACCATTTTATTCGAAATTGCCCCGAGAGGGGTGATAAGGAAGAGAAGCAAGAGACAAGACCTAGCGATGTGTCTGCAAGGGGTAGACAACCAAGGAACCCGAGAGGTGGGACTATTGGTTGAGGTGCATCCAAAGACTCTACCGTGAGACCGGAGGGTCAGGCACCTGCGAGGACGTATGCCATTCGCGCCCACGAAGAGGCGTCATCCCCAGATTTGATAACGGGTACTTTTTCTCTTTTTGACACCTACGTTATTGCTTTAATAGATCCAGGGTCTACTCATTCTTATATTTGCATGAGATTGGCATCTATTTTGAGAATGACCATTGAGTTTACGGATATTGTGGTTATGGTGTCAAATTCGTTAAGTAAGCATGTGTTAGTGGACAAACTGTGTAAGAATAGTCCTTTGTTGATTATGAGTCATTGTTTTCCGGCAAACCTTATGTTGTTGCCGTTTGATGAGTTTGACTTAATCCTTGGCATGGATTGGTTGACTACCCATAGTGTCTTAGTGAACTATGGTAGTAAATTTATTGAATTGAAGTGTGAGAACGGAGATGTTGTTCGGGTTGAATCAGGTGGATCGAATTGTCTACCAGTGATGATCTCTTTCCTAGTGGCTGAGAAATGTTTGAGAAAAAGGTGTGAGTCCTATCTTACCTTTGTTTTGAATATTCAAGAGGTTGGAGTAAAGTTTGATATAGTGCCGGTTGTATGTGAGTATCCGGATGTATTCCTGGAAGAGTTACCCGGATTACCTCCAGAGAGAGAGGTCGAGTTTAGGATTGAGTTAGTTTCGGGAATGGCACCTATTTCAATTGCTCCGTATACGATGGAACCTTTAGAGTTGAAAGAATTGAAGGTTCAGTTGCAAGAGTTGACAGATAAGGGTTTTGCAAGACCGAGCTACTCACCGTGGGGTGCTCCGGTACTATTTGTAAAGAAGAAAGATGGGTCTATGAGGTTGTGTATAGACTATAGGCAACTCAATAAAGTGATGGTAAAGAATAAGTATCCTTTACCAAGGATTGATGATCTTTTTGATCAACTGAAAGGAGCTACAGTGTTCTCCAAGATCGACCTGAGGTCTGGTTACTACCAGTTGAGAGTGAAAGAGCAAGATGTGTTGAAAACTGCATTTCGAACAAGGTATGGCCATTATGAGTTTTTAGTCATGCCGTTTGGTTTAACGAATGCACCTGCGATTTTTATGGATTTGATGAACCGTGTCTTCCGACCGTATGTGGATAAGTTTGTAGTTGTCTTCATTGACGACATATTGATCTATTATCAGGATGAGAATGATCATGAGGAACATTTGAGAATTGTCTTGCAAACTTTAAGGGATAAGCAGTTGTATGCTAAGTTTAGCAAGAGTGAGTTTTGGCTCCGAGAGGTCAGATTCCTAGGACACATTGTGTCGGGTGATGGTATTAAAGTTGACTCGAGTAAGATTTCGGCTATTGTGGAATGGAAACAGCCAAGGAACGTGTCAGAAGTCAGAAGCTTCTTGGGATTGGTAGGATATTACAGAGGTTTCGTAAAGGGGTTCTCTATAATTGCTACCCCGATGATGAAATTGTTGCATAAGGATGTCAAGTTTGATTGGGATGAGGCATGTCAACAGAGTTTTGAGAGATTGAAAACATTGTTGATTGAGGTGCCGGTTTTGGTTTAACCAGAATCGAGGAAAGAGTTTGTGGTTTTCAGTGATGCGTCTTTTAATGGTCTCAGTTGCGTGTTGATGCAAGAGGGTAAGGTAGTCGCTTACGCCTCAAGGCAGTTAAAACCGCATGAGAAGAATTATCCGACTCATGATTTGGAATTGGCTGCGATTATTTTCGCGTTAAAGATTTGGTGACATTATTTATATGGTGAGAAGTGTCGAATCTTTACGGATCACAAAAGTTTGAAGTATTTGATGGATCAAAAGGATTTGAATTTGCGACAGAGACGGTGGCTCGAATTATTGAAAGACTATGAGTTAGTCATTGATTACCACCCGGGAAAAGCGAATGTGGTTGCGGATGCCTTGAGTAGGAAATCCTTGTACGTTCTAAAAGTTATGAGCACGAGTTTAGCATTGTCTGACTATGGTGCTATATTGGCAGAGTTGAGAGCTAAGCCACTATTTGTTCAACAGATATGTGAGGCTCAGAGAAATGATAGTGAGATGCAAGCTAAGAGAGCTAAGTGTGGATCAGAAAGTGATACTGATTTTTGAGTGGGTTCGGATGGTTGTTTGTGGTACCATGACAGAATTTGTGTACCTAGAGATGAAGAATTGATCCAAAAGGTTTTACATGAGGCACATTGTGGTTATTTGCCAGTACACCCGGGCAGTACAAAAATGTACAATGACTTGAAGAAGTCTTATTGGTGGCCGGGTATGAAAAGAGACATTTCTGAGTTTGTGGCAAAGTGTCTGATTTGTCAACAAGTGAAAGCTGAGCATCAAGTGCCTTTGGGATTACTTCAGCCAGTGATGGTTCCCGAATGGAAATGGGATCGGGTTACCATGGATTTTGTGACGGGGTTGCCTATGACTCCGAAAAAGAAAGATGCTGTGTGAGTTGTTGTGGATAGATTGACAAAGTCGGCTCATTTTATTCCAGTACGTGTTTATTATTCACTGGAAAAGTTAGCTGAATTATATGTTGCAGAGATAGTGAGGTTACATGGTGTGCCTATGTCTATAATATCAGATAGAGATCCGAGGTTTACTTCGAGGTTTTGGAAGAAGTTACAAGAGCCCATGGGTATGAGGTTAAATTTCAGTACTGCATTCCATCCACAAATAGATGGTCAGTCTAAAAGAGTGATTCAAGTTCTCGAAGATATGCTTCGATGCTGTGTGTTAGAATTCGAAGGTAGTTGGGAGAGGTATCTACCTTTGGTCGAGTTTGCCTACAATAACAATTATCAGTCGAGTATACAGATGGCACCGTATGAAGCTTTGTATGGTCGTAAGTGACGGACTCCTCTGTATTTGACTGAGCTTAGTGGGAAGCGGATCCATGGGGTCGATCTAGTATAAGAGACTGAGGAGAAGGTGAAAGTAATCCGTAATAGTCTGAAAGTTGCTTTGCCAGAAACGTGAAGTAAATGCGGATCTGAAAAGAAAAGAAATTGAGTTTGAGGTGGGTGACAAAGTGTTTTTGAAAGTGTCCCCGTGGAAGAAAATCATGAGATTTGGACGAAAAGGGAAATTGAGTCCGAGATTCATAGGGCCATATGAGATTACAGATAGAGTTGGGCCAGTAGCATACCGATTGGCTTTTCCGGTAGAATTGGATAAGATCCATAATGTGTTCCATGTGTCGATGTTGCGACGATATTGCTCTGATCCTTCGCATGTAATTCCTTCAATGGGAATTGAGATAAGACCGGATATGTCTTATGAAGAGGAGCCGATTGGCTCGAGAAGTGAAACAGTTGAGGAATAAGAGCATAGCCCTAGTGAAAGTGTTATGGCAGAAACACAGTGTGGAAGAGGCTACGTGGGAACTGGAAGAAAGCATGAGAGAGCAACATCCAAACCTTTTTACTGGTAAGATTTTTTAGGGCGAAAATCTCTAAAGGGGGAGAGTTGTAACATCCCGATTTAGGGCCTAGTCGGAATAATGGTGCGAGACCACAAATTCGAGGTATATGTATGAGTTTTGAGGTTTATGCTATGTTTGCATGTTAGTGTTAAAGTTCCATGAAGCAATTTTGTTAAATTGCGGTTGAATTGTCCAAAAGGACTAAATTACAAAAGTTGCAAAATGTGAAATTCTAGAAGCTAACTGTATGAAATAGCTTTGGATTATCAATTAGAGGTCCTTAAATAGTAATTTTCCCAAATTCTAATTTTTGGACAAAAATGGGCATGAGTGGATGGTATTGGAAAAGTTTGACTAAGGGGCATTTTGGTCATTTGTCAATTAAGTGATTAAAAAGGGAAAAAGATGATAGAATTTCATTCATCTTCTTCTCCAAGCTGCCGAAATTTGAAGGGAGCCATTGTTAGGGTTCTTCAATTTTTCAAGCTTGCTAGTAAGTGCATCCAAGCCCCGTTTTTAATATTCTTCGTATTTTTGAAGTCCTAGTAACATGAGTAGGCTATTTTTAGCTATATGTTGAGCTAGGATTGATGTTCAAAAATGTAACCATGTATGAAATGCATGTATTTTGATGTTTTATGGAATAATATGAAAGCTTGATGTAGTAGAAACATCTTTTGCTAAGTGAATTCCATGAAAAATGCATGTAGGGACTAGTTTGTGAAAGTCTTGAGATTGGTCTTACATGAGTGATTTAGTGAAAATTGATGATTGCTTTAGTTGAGTAAATGATTCGGCTAAGCATGAAAGGCTAGAAAGTTGAATGAAAATAACTTTACGAGCCTTAGGACAAAAGTGTAAATATAAAAAAGTTTAGGGGCAAAATGGTAATTTTGCTAAAGTATGAGATAAGGGTCAATTTAGTCAATGTGTGTATTGAACGGGTTGATTTATCATTTTAGATCAAGAAAGACGAATCCCGGATCATAACCGAGGCAAGGGCAAGGTCGTGGACTAAATTGCACATCTCCATACTTTTGAGTACCGAGGTAAGTTTAAGTGTGAACGATGCATTTATGCGTATACATTGTTAATGCTAGCTAATGTGTAGAATGATTGAGAACCTATTCGATTCTAGTGGAATGAATGAGATAGTAGTTGTGAATGGATGAATGTATTACAAAGTAGACATGTGAATGTGTAGTGATAATGCTTGATAGTGGGCTAAGTGCGATACCACCTTGATACTTAACAACAATGGGTTGTGTGCGATACTATTGTTAAGCATATTATTTAGTGAGCTATGTGCGGAATCACTATAATTATCCTTTGTGGTAGGCTATGTGCGATACTACCTTAAGATCTTATTGTGGTGGGCTAAGTGCGAAACCACCGAGTAATTTAGCTGTGTGGATGTATTATTGAGAAATAATGATGTGTTGTATTTTGAGTAAATGTGCTATTGAGTGCAGGGGTGCATGTCAATGATTATGAGTATGTGACTCATGATGTGTTGGAGATGTGGTAAGGGATAGAAAGAGTAAGCATAGTAGTGGATGTGAATTACATATGTTAGTATAATGCTAATTGTTGTTTAGCTTATACTAGAATGCTTAAATTGTTTATGTGTAAACTTACTAAGCTCAAAGCTTACTCCTTTCTTTTCCCTTGTCTTATAGAGAACAAGGATTGAATCGTGATACGCGGATTAATCGGAAGATCGCCCACACTATCAACACACTCTGGTACATTGGACTTAATGTTTTGTATATGGCATGTATAGAGGCTAGATACGTTAGGGTATTTTGTTGTTTTGGCTAAGATGTGTTGGCCTTTAGATGGATAATCTATTTTGTATAATGCCATAGTTGATGGCTACATTGTTATATGAAAAGATGTATTTATCCATGTAAGATTATGTTCATTATGAGTTGGTTATGGATATGTTGAATGAGTACTTGTTGTGTATGCTAGAGGGGTGAGAAGGGCATGAGAAATAGCTTTGTTCTTGTCCATGTGGGTAGACACACGAGCATGTATCTAGGCCATGTGTGACACACGGTCAGCCCATGGGCGTGTGACTTTGCCGTGTGTTCCCTGCATGTTAGCATTTCAAGTCAGAATAGACCACGGACTAGCCAAACGAGCGTGTGCCTAGGTCGTGTAAAGTGGTCAGTGTTCACCACGGGTGGAGAACACGGGCGTGTCCAGGCCGTGTCAATTTAGTCAGTGTCGACCACGGGTGGAAGATACGAGCATGTCTTGAGGGTGCACGGGCATGTGACCCTTGTCTGAGTGAAAGAAACTTTAAGATCGATAAAGTTTCGGTAGAGCCTCGGGAGCTCTCGTATGTATGTTTAAGACCTCGTAGGTCCTTAATGAGGTGTTTGTTGTAGCTTTTGAGAGTAGTCACGTTGAGCCTAAGTGGCGATCAAGTGGTTTTAATTCGGTAATGCCTCGGGCCAGGTTCCGGTGTAGAATACGGGTAAGGGGTGTTACATTTTGAGACTTGGTTGGACAATGGGTTTTGTTTCAAGCCTTTGGGTATGCGAGTTTTGTTAATGGGTGGTGCGTTTCGTGTGTAGATACTAATCAAGAAGTGGGTAATCGTTTTTAATCAGTAGTTTAGTTGCAAGTATCCATTGGTTCAAGCAAGGTAGGTGACTGTGGTTTGAGTGATGAGGTTTTGTTGATTAAGGCTGGTTATGTTTTGTTGATATGGATGTAATCATGTGGTGTGAATTATTATAGATTGGCGCTCGAAGGCAGTGCGCGAGTGTTCACAAGCAGGTGTGTAACTTTGTGCTCTGTTGATGATCGGCTGAAAAGCCAAAAGTGTGTATTCCACACTGATTAGACTGTAGATTAGCAAAAGCCAAAATACGGCGTTTGATGCCACACGAGCGTGCGATCGCACGTGTGGTGATTCGAGCCTACAAATCTTAGGCGTAGGACTGTAGAGGCTGTTATGGGCCTCAATGGGCCGTATGGGCCCTATGGGCCCACGGGCCCGCGTGGGTAAACTTCACTGTTAAGTGGGACGTGGATAGACTTGTCATGTCGCGCACATGACTTAGGTAGTTCTGGGCCTCGTTGGGTCGAAGTGGGCTGTGTGGGCCTAGTGGGCTTGTGGGCCTACACGGATAAAATGTATGTGGTGTGGTAAGTGTTGTTTGGACTGTGACGTTTGCGTACCTGTGGCTATTCTGGGCTAAATGGGCCACACGAGTGTGTGGGCCCACTTGGGTCGAGTAATGGGCCTTAGGCCCATTTACACCGTTGTGACTGTTTAGGTTACTTAAGTCGCTCAAGGCGACGGTAGACCTTCTGTTAGGTCACTGAGTCCAGATTTGTAAAATTACCGAAATAACCCCGATTTGTAAAATTACCGAAATACCTCCGATTTGTAAAATTATCGAACTACCCCCGATTTGTAAAATTATCGAAATACCCCCGATTTGTAAAATTATCGAAATACCCTCGATTTGTAAAATTACTGAAATACCCTCGATTTGTAAAATTACCGAAATACCCTCGATTTGTAAATTTATAAAAATACCCTCGATTTTTAAAATTACCGAAATAAGCCTGAAGGGTAGGATTATCGAAATACCCTTATAGGGTAAAATGATTGTTTTGCCCTTGTGGGAAATGACTGACTTAGACAATGAATTTGACTGATTTGACTGTGCTCGTATGACTGTGTTTAAACTGACTTGACTGTGGTCGTGTGACTGATATGCTTTTAATATATGTTTAAATGACTGTTACTGAGCAAGGCAATTTTACATACACGTGTAATGATTGAGCATGACATACACGACATATTGCATGGGGTTGGGACATTGATACGGAGGAAGTTCTGATAGGGTCGCACGAGTCGCATGAGATGACTGTGGATCCAGTATTGATCTGTTAAGGTCGCACTGGTCGCATGAGACGAATGTGGACCAACGGATGGCTTAAAGCCGCGTAATCTAATTATGGCTCTGTGCCAACCTTAAATATGGCTCTGTGCCATCTTGATCATGGCTTTGTGCCAATCGTATTTACCCGTGGCTATGTGCCTAACATATATATATTGATGACTCTGTGTCGATCATAATTACCCGTGGCTGTGTGCCGATTATATTACCGCCACTGATGGCTATGTGCCAAACTTATTATAGTTGCCGATAGCTTTGTGCCATCCGAATTATGGCTCTGTGCCATCCTAACTATGGTTTATAACCATTCTGTTTATGGCTCTTAGCCGTTCTATTAACTGGCAGCGTTGCTGCGATATTTATGGCTTTTAGTCGTTCTGTCCACGGCGCCGAGCCGTTCTGTTGACTTAGTGTCGCAACCGGTGCTAAGCTTGGTGTGTTGGCTGGGTGGGTCGATTTTATCCCCACGTAAGTGTAGGGTTGGTACGGGTGGTGTGTTGGCTGGACCGGGGTGGGATGCATCCTCATACTGTTGCATATCTATTTATGAGATCTGTTACTATTAAAGGGCTTTGGCCCGCATTTCTGTTCTTTTCAGATAATCGATCGTTACTCTAGTAAGGGGATTACAAATTGAGTTTTCGCAAACTCACCCCGTTTTAAACTGTGCAGGTAATCCCCAGCATTAGGAGGATCGGTGCTGCGAGGGACTCGGAGATGGCCACACAACTGCTTCTGTCTTTCTATTAAGTTATTCATAAGTACTTTATTTTGGTTTGGGTTGTAATAAGGCCTCTCTATTTTTATCTTTTTATTTGGGATATTTATTTATGATATTTTATAACTGCTAAAAGTGGAACACGATTTCCAAAACAATATATGTCTTCAAAACACTATGTTTCCGCAAAATTTTCAAAATGCTTCTGCAACTCAATTTTTAAACATCACATTTTCGTAGATTGTTTATTTTAAATATGCTTCCGCAACAGATAAGGCTTTAAAAGTAATTACGTTTTCAAGTGGGTAACAATTGCTTAAGTGTTTTGAGTTTAACAAAGAGGCTTTAACGCCCAAACAAGTTTTGACAACAAGAAATATGGTTTCGAATAACACTTCCATGTGACATGCCAGATCCAGGCCTAACTTCTAGGCCGGGTTTGGGGCGTTACACGACCTTCATTTTTCTTGATCTATGATATCAAATTTAACGTATTTAATCACCAAACTAATCAATGTAGCCCAAAAATCACTTTATGGCAAAACTACATTTTTGCCCCTAATATTTGAACATTTTACAATTTAGTCTCTAGGCTCGTAAAATGAATTTCATTCAGGGTCCGTTTGTTTACATGTAAAAGATTTTACGGAAAATATTTTCTGCGTTTTCCTGTGTTTGTTTAACAGAAAACAGCCTGGTCAACGGAAAATGACTTATAGGTCAACGTAAAATAAGGCATTTTTCCTGTAAAATGACTTACCCTTTTGAAAAGCGTAAGTCATTTTCCGGAAAAGAGCTCCTTTATAGATAATTTTATTTTTATATAAAAATCAACTTAAATCAAGCTTAATATTATTTTATTGATAATAATTTTTATTTTTATTTTTAAAATAATTAAAATATTATATTTTTCAATATTATTAAACATACATATTTAATTATTTATTTTTAGTCATATAATAAATTATTAATATAATAAATATAATTTATTATTTTAATAAATTATTTAATATTTCAATTTTATTTTAATAATAAATTTTAAAAATAATAATTTTAAATAATATTATTCACATATTATTGAAAATATTCAATATTAATATTTTAATAATAAATATTCATTACAATTATACAAATATTAATAATAAATGTTTTGTAGTATCAAGGTTAAAATATGTCATAAGTCTATGTACACTTCATAGGTTTGTAATTTAGTTTTTGTACTTTTATTTTTAAGAATTTAGTCCAGTTACTTTTCAAATTTGAAAATCAAGTCCAATTGTTGACATCCTTAAATTTTTTTTTGTTAATTTTGTTTATGTCACATTTTTAAATAAAAAATACTCACTCGGTAGTGATGTAATTAAAAAATGACATTGTAATGAACCTAAATTTAACATAATATTTTTAATATATGCAAAAACAATGTAAAATAAAAAGTTATAGATAAAAATAAATTCAATTAAACAATGAAAAAAATAAGAAAATTTCAAATGTATATTTATTTTATTAAAAACAACTTTTATGAAATATTTTTAAAAAATCTACCAAACAACAGAAAATATTTTACACAGATTCATCCAAACATCAGAAAATATTAACTTTTCCAGAAAAGTAAATCATTTTCCAAAAATCATTCTCCGGAAGTTATTTTCAGTGAAGCAAACGGAGCCTCAATTCCATCACAACTCAAGCCTAACCGAACATTACTTGTACTCATAACATCCCACAATTTTCATTTATTCACACTTTTCTACACATTTTATAATATTTTACAAATAAGTCCCTATTTGACTTTTTACCGAAAATCACTTTACAAATGTTATTTAACTAACAACTAACATGTATTTTCTACCATCAAACATCAAAATACAAACATATTCAACATGAGTAAAATTTTATATTTTAACTTTCTCTCAAATTAGTCCTTGAAATAGCTAGATGAAGCTACACTGATTTCAAAAATATAGAAATCATTAAAAACGAGACAAGAATGGACTTACAATCGAGCTTGAAAGCTTGGCCAAACCCTAGCTATGGCTCCCTTGAAAATTTCGGCTATGGGGATGAAATTGAAGAAGATGGACATCTTTTATTTAGTTTATTTTGTCTTTATTTACCAAATTCCTAAAATACCCTTAATGAAAAACATTGAAAACATACATAACCATGTCCATATTTTTCCACCAATTTAAAAAATGGTCTAATTACCATTTAAGGACCTCCAATTAAAGTTTCATAGCAATTAGACACTTTTAGCTTATGGAATTCAAATTTTTCACCTTTTTTCAATTTAGTCCTTTTAACTAAATTGAGCACCCAATCGATAAAATTTCTTAACGAAATTTTCACACAATTATTCTATCATGCTGTAGACCTTAAAGAAATATTAAAATAAATATTTCTACTTTGAATTTACGGTCTCGAAACCACTATTCTGATTTGACCCTAAAACAGGTTGTTACACAAACAGATGTTACAACTCAATGAGTTGGAAGAGATGAGATTATTCTCTTACGAGAATGCCAAAATTTTCAAAGAAAAATAAAAAAAAGATGGCATGATAAGCACACCATCCTCATATGTTCGAAGCGGGACAACAAGTCCTTCTCTTCAATTCGAGATTGAAGTTTTTCCCAGGTAAACATAAATCCCGATGGTCAGGGCCCTTTAAGATTAATCAAGTTTTTCCGTACGGAGTTGTTGAACTCCAAAATAATAAAACAGGTACGTTCAAAGTCAGTGGTCAACGACTAAAACATTATTGGACCGGTAAAATCGAGCAAGGAAACACCTCGCTAATTTTAATCGATCCATGAAATTTTCTGTCAAAAAACTATTACTTTTGTAAATAAATAATTTTTATTTTATCCTTTTATTTTTAATTGTAATTTTAATTACATTTTATTTTAAGTTATAAATAAAATAAATAAATTTTGCAAATAAATAAATGGGTAAATAGAAATAATAATGTAAATAGAACTCCTAATTAAAATTTAATTACTATTTTAGCTTAAGTGAAATTTGGGTTAGTTTATTATTATTTTTTCTCCCTTATTTTTCTTTTCTTCTTTTGTTTTTTTTTTCTTTTAGTCGCTGCCCACCTCATCGCTGCCGCCAGGACCAGCTTGGTGCGATCCAAACAGCACCAGCACATCTCCCAAAAGCAAGCCCTTTCATGCTTTATCACCCACCAGTTGCCACCATCGGCCAGTTGCGGTAGGCCTCACGCACTCTGTAACACCCCAAACCCAGCCTAGACGTTATGGCCGAATCTGGTGAAGTCACATGATAGTGCTTTGGAAAACTCAATTACAATAAGGCCATTTCGATATCTTAGGTTAACGTCAAAACATGTTGTTTATTCATTCATTATCCATGTTCAAAACATTTATACGTTGAGGAAGCTTTTAAAATAATTTACCAAATTCGTGTGTATTTGATAAAACATTTGTTTATTTTAAAAACTCGAGTTTTCCTACTTTTAACCGTAATACCATAAACGCCACAAATCCCAAATTAAAAAAAAAATCCGTAATGGCCATATTACATAAGGTATACCCAGATATAATCAAAACCGTAAATGAAATAAATATAATAAAACCATAAAGGTTCAGAACCGTGGTCACTGCTTAGTCTTTCGCTGCACCGACTCGTTTACTGCTGGGGATTACCTAAACAGATTAAATAGACAAGGGTGAGTTTTCGTAAACTCAGTGTGTAATCACCACAGAAAACATACACATGGCATAATGTCAGAAGACAGTCATAAATTCATAGTTCGGGTCTGAGCCCATTACAGATACGGTGTGGACCTTAGCCCACTCAGATTACAGAATCAGATATGTTCTATGGCCTTATCCCATTTCAGACATAATATGAAGATCAGAACAAAATAGCAGAGTCCTACCCACCAGCCTCTACACACCAACTTCGTCCAACCTTACACACCATGTAGGGATAAAATCAACCCACCCATCCCTATACACCATGCTGTACCGAAGGCGGCACATAATCAGAAAGCTGCAGCTGAGCTGTCAGATAACAGGCTTAAGAGCCTTTCAAATACTTCCTCCAAATATCATCAACCCACCCCTATGCAATGCAACATACATAATATGACATGCTTTTATTCAAATAACAGTCCATACATTCAAATCAGTATACATGTTCAGTACAGATTTCACATAATCAAATCACAGAGCTATGGGTCTAAGTACTGCTTACCGACCCTTCCTTAGGTTCACAGTCGACTTGGGCAACCCGTGCGACCTTTCAGAACATTTTCATTAAAATGGGCTCACACGCCCATGTGGCCTGCCTGTGTGGGCCCACACACCCCAAATTGGCCTTGGCCGTGTGGATCACACGGCCTGGCCCAGAATCCCACACGCCCGTGTGGTTCAACCGTGTGGGCCCACACACCCGTGTGGCCTACATGGCCCAATTGGTTGAGCCCGTGTGTCGTACACGGCTTTGCCCGACCGTTAGACGGTCGTGTCAATCGTGCACGGCCTGGCTCGTCGATCACACGACCGTGTGGTGACTTACAGTCTTGCACACGGCCAACCACACGGCGACCACACGCCCGTGTGGCGTCGATAAAGAGGTTTTATGTAACATCTTTTACCCGTGTTCAACGCTGAAATAGGGTACAAGGCGTTACCGGACAATAACATTTGTGACTGAACAATTTCAAGGCATAAATCTTCATTTAAAATTTAAAACTTTTATCTTATATCATCAAGTCCCTAAAATGGGCCTACGAGGCCCAAAACAGGCTTTGGGAGCGATTCGGGACTAAACCGAGAACTTTTAAAACTATTGAAACATTTAGAAAATTCCCTTATTTTGGAGAGTCACACGCCTGTGAGGGCAGGTCCTGTGGTTACACCCGCCCGTGTGGCCCAGGACACGCTCGTGTCCTCCACCCGTGTAACTCTCTTTTTATGACATCATCATTCGTTTTTGATGACACGACCAAGTCACACACCCGTGTGCTAGACTGTGTCCTCCACACGGCTGAGACACACGGCCGTGTCTCTGCCTGTGTGGTAAAAAAGTTGGCTATTTTCCAAGCCAATTTCTACCCTATCATGCCCATACTTGAGTATAACTTGAATGACACATTTCATGACATATTAAAGCTACCAAAACATACACCACACACATAACGAGTCATAGCATACAATTTACTCAACCCTGGAATCCATCCTCATGGGTTTATAGCATAACCAATTCATTTGGTCACATTAAATGACCTTATACAACAATGAACTCCGAACATCAAGGTTCATTATTCTAGGACAACTCATAGTAACATACACATATGACCAAGTTCCCTATACATGCCATAACCTTAAGTATAACATCATCGATACCTAAATTGTAAGCTTGATAGTGTGATAGATTCTCCGGTGACTTCCAACCCGAGCTAACCTGAGTACATTATAAACACGAAAAACAACGGAGTAAGTTATAAAGCTTAGTAAGTACGTATGTAAATAATAAACAATTGATTACAATGCTTTTAACAATCCTCATTGTAAGCTCTCAAGATAATACCATCATTATTACATAAAATTTCACAATTCATTTATGTTCATCTTAAGCTGTTTACTTGAATTACAGTCACTAAATTATTTTTATCCAGAGCTACAGAACTCCAAATTAAGATCCCATAATTTTCTCTGAAACTAGACTCACATATATTCTTACCATAAAATTTCTAGAATTTTTGGTTCAGCCAATCGGTACAGTTTATTCTTTAAAGTCTCCCCAGTTTCGCTATCTGACAGTTCCGACCCCTCTTCACTAAAAAATAACTATCTCATTGTACAGAACTTGAATGACTTTCTTGTTTGTTTTTTTATTGAAAATAGGCTCATTAAAAAATTCAATAATATAAATTTTATCCCATGATTATTTTTTTTACAATTTTTAATGAGTTTCCCAAGTCAGAATAGGGGATTCCGAGATCATTCTAACCCTGTCTCACTAAAATCCAAATATCTCACCATATGAAATTATTTTTGCTTATCCTGTTTCTTTTATGTAGAAGTAGACTCAATAAGCTTTAATTTCATATCTCATTAAACCTCTAATTCAATTTCCACCATTTTTGGTGATTTTTCAAAATGATACAACTGCTGCTGTCCAAACTGTTCTATTGCTAATTTAACTCTTTCATGTTTCCTTTATATTAATTTTTCATTTACACACATATAACACCAAAGTATATCCATGGTTAGCCATTCCAATAACTAGTCATTATCAAATATTTACAAGCCAATCATTGGCCAATTTAACCTATTCATCAACAACAAAGACTTAAACATATCATTTCTCAAATTAATTTGGCTTAAAAGCCTCACGCACGATCATCAATCACATTTACCACGTATTCTCACCTCATAAGCATGGACTTATAATCACAAGGTCATTCTCATAGGTATAACTTACTCGTTTACATTCTTACCAAAATTTGATTACATACCGAGCACATTGCTCATGAGTGTATACATACATATACATACACTTAATCGCCAGATAATTACATTCATTTACACTTTAGCCATTTTCCATCTTTAACATAAACTTTAATTCTTTACCCCGTTGAACCATTTGGAATATCGAAGGATACTCGAAAATTGTCATACACGTAGTAGGATGCCAATGCCATATCCCAGATATGGTCTTACATGGGATCACATGTCAATGCCGATGCCATATCCCAGATATGGTCTTACACTAGCTCTCGTCTCAATGTCGATGCTATGTCCCTGGCATGGTCTTACACTAGCACACATATCACCCAAATGTCATGGCATTTGTATCCTATCTATTCCTAAGGTTCAACCGGGATTCTCATTCTTCGATTCTTCACCAAATCAACATCAATTAAATCCGTAGAAACATATATATACAATCATGCAATATCAAAATATTAATTACATAATATAATGTTGTATTATTTACACACGAACTTACCTCGACTTAAAATGCCGAAAGGGACCGAGTCGTCCAATATTCGTCTTTCCCACGTTCTAAGTCCAAAACTCATTTTTCTTTATCTAAAATATCACATTTGAATTATTTAGTTATTATACTATTCAACTCAGTCCAAAAATCATATTATGGAAAATTTATGTTTTTGCCCCTAAATTTTGTCATATTTACACTTTTGCCCCTAGGCTCGTAAAATGATTTTTATTCAATTTCCTTGTATTTTAGGCCTTTCCGAACCATTTTCATAACTATAGCAGTCCACAATTTGTATTATTTCACACCTTTACCACCTATTTTACAACTTTTACAAAATGGTCCATTTTAGGTGTTTTCATGAAAATCACTTAACAAAAGTTGTTTATTTAAAAACCAAGATTCATTTTATTCCATAAAAATGCAGCAAACAGCATGAATATTCTCATGGAAAAACCCTAGACTTTCAACCATTTTACAAAATAGTCCTCTCATTAGCTAGATTAAGCTACAAGGGTTCCAAACATACAAAAATCATAAAAAATGGCCATCAAAATCACTTTCTTGTGAGAGTTAAAAGTTGCTGAAATTTTCAAGCTTCCATGGCCATTTCCTTGGGTAAGAATCGGTGGAGAAGAAAGAGAAATAAAAAAGATGGTAGCTTTTGCTATTTTGTCCTATTACCCTATTAACTTATTTACCAAATTAAACCTTTTAATAACTTCACCAATTCCACCTACTACCGGTCCATCTTTGTCTCCTCACTTTTCTATTGGTATAATTACCATGCAAGTGCTCATACTTTTCAATTCTATAACTATTTAGTGCCTTTATCAATTAGACCTCAAGTTTTGCACCTTACGCAATTTAGTCCTTTTTATCAAATTGAGCACTCAAACGAGGAAATTTCTTTATGAAAATTTCACACAACTTTAGTATCATACTGTAGTCATCAAAATAATGATAAAATAAATTTTTGGATGTTAGATTTGTGGTCCCGCAACCACTGTTCCGACTAGGCCCAAAATCAGGATGTTACATTTTCGGTTTTCACCGAGACCTCATTTTTTGCATTTCCGGGTACACACCTGTATCGCTTTTGATGCGTTAGCACTCCTAAGCCCTCCAAAGCCTACAAATCAGTATACACAGCCTCGATTTAGCAATTTAGAGATTAAAACTAACAAACTCGTCATTAAGGAATTACCCAACCTCGACTTTCCACTAACAAATCGATCACTACTTCGAGTCAAAACGACACAGCGCTGATTCCAGCCTCTCAAATAACTCCTACGTGCAATAAAAACTCTTTAGTAAAACTTCAACATTCAAAGGAGCGATTAAGATTAATCCAGCCCACAACTTACCAAACCCGCGTCTCAAATCTGAATAACAGAAACGATTGGAGAAGAAGAACCAGAATAAGAGGGGAAAGCAACAGGATTTCAACAGTAAAAGATATAGTGGAAGGAGGAAATCGGCAGCAACTAGAGAAGAAGAAAAAGGAAAAGGCTAGCCGAATTTTTTTCAAACAAAGAGGCAGTATTGAACAGAAACTGTTCCCCCCAAACTTTTCCCCTTAATTCTCTCCCTACTATCAGATTTTTAGTCCAACACAAACACTCTAGACGTGATAGACAAAAATAATGCTTATGTCGCAACTCGAACACAAGACCTTTTCCATCCCACCACTCCTCTTAACCACCAGACCAGCAGGCCCATTCTGACATGTTCTTACAAACCTTTACTTATAAGCCTACGAACCAGAGTTAGGGCTTTATTCATAAAAATACCAAAATCTGCCCAAGTCAAGGCTTGAACCCAGGACTTCTCAGACACTCCCAAAACACTCAACCACTAAAGCAGATACATAATTATGTATCAAAATTACAAAAGCCGAAACTAAAGAAAAATCTGGGTGTTACAACTCTACCCCCATAAAAGAAAATTTCGTCCTCGAAATTTTACCTAATTAGAAAAGGTGAGGATACTGCTGCCGCATTGAATCCTCTGGCTCTCAAGTGGCCTCCTCAGTGCTATGATTCTGCCACAGCATTTTCACTAAGGGGATAGATTTCCTCCGCAGAACCTGAATGTCGCGCTTCAGAATCTGAACCGGCTCCTTCTCAAATGTCAGATCTGGTCTAACCTCAATGTCCTCAATAGGAACAACATGCGTGGGATCAGAGCGGTAGCATCTCAACATTGAGACGTGGAACACATCATGAATGCAATCCAACTCTGGAGGAAGCTACAACTGATATGTGACTGGCCCCACTCGTTTCAGAATACGGTACGGCCCAATAAACCAAGGGCTCAGCTTACCCTTTCGACCGAACCTCAAGACCTTCTTCCTTGGTAAGACCTTGAGAAAAACTAGGTCCCCCACAGAATACTCAATATCCTTTCTCTTCAGATCAGCATAGGATTTCTACCTATCAGATGCCACTTTCAGTCGATCCCGAATCAATCGGACCTTATCCTCAGTTTTCAAAACCAACTTCAAACCCAGAACACGTCGCTCACCCAATTCAGTCCAGCACAAGGGAGTGCGACACTTACGACCATACAAAGCCTCGTAAGGTGCCATCTGAATGCTAGACTGATAGTTGTTGGTATAGGCGAACTCTGCCAACGGCAAATACTCCTCCCAACCGCCTCAGAAATCTATAACACAGCTCCTCAACCTATCCTCCAGTACTTGAATCACCCTCTCCGACTGACCATCTGTCTGAGGATAGAAAGCAGTACTGAAGTCCAACCTTGAACCTAGATCTTCGTCCAACTTCTTCAAGAACCGAGACGTGAAGTGAGGATCCCTATCAGAGATGACCGAGACAGGAACCCAATGCAGTCTCACTATTTCAAATACATACAATTTAGCCAGCTTCTGAAGAGAAAAGTCCGTTTTGACTGGAATGAAATGAGCAGACTTGGTCAATCGATCCACGACAAACCAGATAGAATCCTTCTTAGTGGGTGTTAAAGGCAACCCACTAACGAAGTCCATCGTTACTCGTTCCCATTTCCACATCGAAATCTTTACCGACTGTAGTAACCTCAAAGGCAACTGATGCTCAGCCTTAACCTGTTGACAAGTCAGACAACGAGCAACGAAGTCAGTAACCTCACGCTTCAACCCTGGCCACCAGTACAACTCTCGTAGATCTCGATACATCTTGTTCCCATCGGGATTCATAGAATAAGAGCTACTATGCGCCTCCCTCAGAATCGACTGTCTTAAATCCTCATCATTCAGTACACAGATCCGACCGCGGAAACAAAGTACCCCATCACTGTTAATCCCAAAATCAATAGTATCCCCATTCTCAACCTGACGGAAACGCAACTCAAGTGACTTATCCCCCATCTGTTTACCTCTGATCTGATCAATCCATGCAGGCCTAACCTGAAGTTTCGCTAACAGACTCCCATCGTCGAGTAAACTGAGTCGAGCGAACATCGCTCTCAGATTGGTCATAGCCCTATGGCTCAAAGCATCTGCCACCACATTAGCCTTACCAGGGTGGTACTCGATGGTGCAATCATAATCTTTAAGCACTTAAACCCACCTACGCTGCCTAAGGTTTAACTCCTTCTGAGTGAGGGGGTACTTGAGGATTTTGTGATCAGTGTAGATAGTACACTTCTCACCGTACAGATAATGCCTCCAAATTTTTAGAGCGAATACTACGGCTGCCAACTCCAAATCGTCCATCAGATAATTGGCCTCATGCATCTTGAGCTGGTGAGACGCATAAGCTACAACTTTACCATCCTGCATCAGTATGCAACCCAAACCCACATGCGATGCATCACTGTATATGACGTAATCCTTCCCAGATTCTGGTTGTATCAAAACCGGAGCCTGAGTCAAAATAGATTTGAGCTTCTCGAAGCTCTCTTGTTGCTTATCAGTCCAGACAAAGGGAACTCCCTTACGCAGAAACTTGGTCAATGGTGTTGCGATCAAAGAGAACCCTTCTACGAAGCGTCAATAATAACCCGCCAGCCTCAGAAAGCTGCGGATTTCAGACACATTCTTTGGTTGTTTCCACTCCAACATAGCCTCAATCTTACGAGGATAAACACGAATCCCCTCCGCAGAAACTACATGCCCCAGAAAGGTTACTTCTTGGATCCAAAATTCACACTTATTGCACTTTGCGTACAACTGTTTCTCACGAAGAGTCTGTAATACCACTCGAAGATGCCCATCGTGCTTGTCCTCAGTCTTGGAGTACACCAGGATATCATCGATGAATACCATCACAAACTAGTCCAGATAAGGCTGTAACACACGGTTCATCAAATCCATGAACGCTGCTAGGCATTAGTCAACCCAAAAGGCATAACCAGGAACTCGTAATGTCTATACCGAGTCCTGAATGCTATCTTATGCACATCGGCCTCTTTAACCTTCAGTTGATGATATCCTGCCTGGAGATCAATCTTGGAGAACACAAAAGCCCCTTTGAACTGGTCGAATAGATATTTGTTCTTTATTGTTAGCTTGTTCAGCTGCCGGTAGGCGATACATATCCTCATTTTCCCATCTTTCTTCTTGACAAACAACACTGGCGCTCCCCATGGAGACACACTGGGATGAATGAACCCTCGATCTAACAGTTCTTGAATTTGAGCCTTAAGCTCTGTAAGCTCCTTCAATGCCATTCGGTAGGGCGCAATATACACCAGAGTTGTACCCAGAATGAGCTCAATCCCAAATTCCACTTTTCAGCTCGAAGGCAGTCCCAGTAATTCCTAAGGAAAAATGTCTGAAAAATCCCTTACGGTCCTGATGTCCTTAATCGAAGAGTCCTCAGAATCAGAAACACTGATGTAGGCCAAGAATGCCTCACATCCCTTCCGTACCAACTTTTCTACCACCAACGCAAAAATCACATTAGTCAAGTAGTCTCGACGTTCCCCAATCACCACTACCTCGTTGTCCTCATCGGTTCTCAAAACCACCCTTTTTGTCGTACATTCCAGACTTACCCGGTGCTTGACTAGCCAGTCCATTCCCAGAATCAAATCGAACTCCCCGAATGGAAGCTCAATCAGATCGGCCAAAAACACTGTCCCTTGTACCTTTAACGGGACGTCTTTATATAGTTTACTAACCTGGATAGATTGCCCCAATGGACTCACTACAGTTAGCTCGCTCAAAGTATTCTCAACCGGAATCCCCAAGGTTTCAGACATAGAACTAGCTACGTAAGAGTGTGTAGAGCCTATGCCTATCAATGCAGTATAAGGTACATTAAAAATTAAGAACGTACCCGTAATGACGTCTAGAGCATCACCATCCTCTCAGTGATGGGCAGCATAAACTAGAGCTGGGTGCCTCGCCTCAATCGGTCCAGCACCTCTGCCTGGTGCTCTCTGCCCTCGGCCTATGCCGTTTCCACCCCTAGCCTGACCTCGGCCCTTAGGTGGCTGCTGGACTACTTTTGGCGGCTGCGCAGAACCAGTACCCGTAGCTTGCACCTGATCAGTTCTCAACAGACAATCCTGAACACGGTGCTCAGTCGACCCACATCTCAAACATGCCCAAATCATCCTCCAACACTCGCTTGGATGGCGTCTACCACAGTGCCCACAATGCGCCACCACAGTAGGTGCAACAGGAGGCCCAACTCTCACTGACCTATCAGATTTGGCCTTTTTCTTAGGCCTCATCACAGAATTTTAGGGCATCGATTCCCTCTTATTCTTTCCTTTCTCGCAGTTTTGGCGCTCAGCACGCTTAACTTCCTTGGCGATCTTCGCCTTCTCAACCAGTGTAGCAAACTCACTCTCCCTCTACAGAGCTATCAAAACTCACAAAATATCCCTGAGTCCATCCTCAAAACAGATGCACCGCTCATACTCGATCGCCACCATGCCCCGAGTATAACGACTCAATCTCAGGAACTCGACCTCATACTCAGCCACTAAACGACCCCCCTGTGTGAGATTTAGAAACACACACCTCCTAGCATCGATATAGCTGGCTCCCACATATTTCTCTAGAACGTCGACTTAAAATAATCCCACATCAAACTGTCGGGCTGACTGCCCTCCTTAACCATCAGCCACCACTGGTACGCTTCGTCGCGAAGTAGAGAAACAGCCCCCTTAAGCTTCTGCTCCGCGGTAAAATCCAGATCATCCATGATTATTTCTGTGGCCTCCATCTAGTACTCGGCCACGCTAGGGGCGACTCCAGTGACACCCCTGAATAATTCAGCCCCATTGGACCGAAGTCATTCCGTAATCGACCCGCGGCCCCCAAATCTGGTGTTGGGCCCAACGACCCTCTCTAAAATCCATAGCATGGCTCAGGATAATGCGTCATCCCCAACATCACAATCATGAGACCCAATCTTTGTAGCAGGTGAGATCGGCGTCTCGCTCGTGTCCAGATTAGGCAGATTCTCAGATGCTGAGGACCCCGTCCGTGGATACCTTCGGCGCTCATCGTAAATTTGGAGTTTATCTTTATTAACAGTTTTATGCATTAGTTGTAGTTCCAATATTTGTTAACAGATGTTTTATGCAAAATAGTATTAGAAGTTCAGAGTTCGTTATCGCGAATCACAGTTTTACTACGATTTTTAGTTTCACTACAGTTTTCAGTTTACACTACCTAAACTGTTTAAATACAGTATACTATCTAAGGCTGTTTCAAGCATACAGGTAGTATTTCAGACAAATTTAAACAGAATTCAGAACACTTATAGAATCGGCGACGGAGACTCTTAGTCAAGAATATTTTAAATCATAAAAAAAATCATTTCAGAAAACCCAATTTAAAAACCCAAATCAACAGCTGAGTTTTGCAACCTAGCTCTGATACCACTAAATGTAACACCCTAAACCAGACCTAGACATTATGGCCGAATCTGGCGAAGTCACATGATAATGCTTTGGAAAACGCAATTACAATAAGGCCATTTCGATATTTTAGGTTAACGTCAAAACGTGTTGTTTATTCATTCATTATCCATGTTCAAAACATTTATACGTTGCAGAAGCTTTTAAAATAATTTGCCAAATTCGTATGTATTTGATAAAACGTTTGTTTATTTTAAAAACTCAAGTTTTCCTACTTTTAACTGTAATACCATAAACGTCACAAATCCCAAAGTAAACAAAAATTCGTAATGGCCATATTACATAAGGTATACCCAGATATAATCAAAATCGTAAATGAAATAAATATAATAAAACCATAAAGGTTCAGAACCGTGGTCATTGCCGAGTCTTCCACTACACTGACCCGTCTACTGCTGGGGATTACCTGAACAGATTAAACAGACAAGGGTGAGTTTTCATAAACACAGTGTGTAATCCCCACAGAAAACATACACATGGCATAATGTCAGAAGACAACCATAAATTCATAGTTCGGGTCTGAGCCCATTACAAATGCGGTGTGGACTTTAGCCCACTCAGATTACAGAATCAGATATGTTCTAGGGCCTTAGCCCATTTCGGACATAATATGCAGATCAGAACAGAATAGTAGAGTCCTACTCACCAGCCTCTACACACCAACTCCATCTAACCCCACACACCATGTGGGGATAAAATCACCCCACTCATCCTTACACACCATGCTGTACCGAATGCGGCACATAATTAGAAAGTTGCAACTGAGCTGCTAGATAACATGCTTAAGAGCCTTTCAGATACTTCCTCCAAATATCATCAACCCACCCTGATGCAATGCAACATACATAATATGACATGCTTTTATGCAAATAATAGTCCACACATTCAAATCAGTATACATGTTCAGTACAGATTTCACATAATCAAATCACAGAGCTATGGGTCTAAGTACTGCTTACTGACCCTTCCTTATGTTCATAGTCGACTTGGGCGACCCGTGCAACCTTTCAGAACATTTTCATTAAAATAGGCTCAAACGCCCATGTGGCCTGCCCGTGTGGGCCCACACGCTCGTGTGGCCCACACAGCCTAAATTGGCCTTGGCCGTGTGGATCACACGGCCTGGCCCAGAATCCCACACGCCCGTTTGGTTCACCTGTGTGGCCTACACGCCCGTGTGGCCCACACGGCCCAATTAGTCGAGCCCGTGTGTCTTACACGGCCTTACTCGCCCGTCATACGACCGTTTCACTCGCGCATGGCCTAGCTCATCGATCACACGGCTGTCTGGTGACTTACAGTCTTGCACACGGCCTACCAGACGGGCGACCACACATCCATGTGGCATCGACAGAGAGGTTTTCAGCTTTCACCGAGACCTCATTTTCTGCATTTCTAGGTACACACCTGTATCGTTTTTGATGCGTTAGCACTCTGAAGCCCTTCAAAGCCTACAAATCAGTATACACAACCTCAATTTAACAATTTAGAGAATAAAACTAACGCACTCGTTATTAAGGAATTACCCAACCTCGACTTACCGCTAACAAATTGATCACTACTTCGAGTCAAAACAATGCAACGCTGATTCCAGCCTCTCAAATAACTCCTACGCGCAGCAAAAACCCTTTAGCAAAATTACAACATTCAAAGGAGCGATTAAGATTAATCCAACCCACAACTTATCGAACGCGCGTCTCAAATCTAAATAAAAAAAATGATTGGAGAAGAAAAACCAGAATAAGAGGGGAAAGCAACATGATTTTGACAGCAAAAGAGATAGTGGAAGGGGGAAATCGCCAGCAACTAGAGAAGAAGAAAAATGAAAAGGCTAGCTGAATTTTTTTTCAAACAGAGAGGCAGTACTGAACAGAAACAATTAGCCCCAAACTTTTCCCCTTAATTCTCTCCCTACTATCAGATTTTTAGTCCAACACAAACACTCTAGACGTGACAGGCAAAAATAATGCTTATGTCGCAACTCAAACACAAGACCTTTTCCATCCCAACACTCCTCTTAACCACTAGACCAGCAGGCCCATTTTGACATGTTCTTACAAACCTTTACTTCTAAGCCTACTAACTAGAGTTAGGGCTTTATTCATAAAAATGCCAAAATCTACCCAAGTCAAGCCTTGAACCCAAGACTTCTCAGACACTCCCAGAACACTCAACCACTGAAGCATATACAGATTTATGTATCAAAATTACAAAAGTCAAAATTAACGAAAAAATCTGGGCGTTACACACTCTTGGCCTTTATCTATCAGGCCATCACCAGCCTCTGTCGGGCGCAAACGAGTACCATCAAGCACTATCGATTACCATTGGCAGTGATCGGCCACCATCAAACACTTGTGGTAGTTATCGACCATAATCGACATCTGTTAGGTGAAACCCAATGATCCTTGCCGATCACCGTCAATAGCAATCAGACACCATCAGAAGCAATCAGGCCCTGTCGATTCGTGTGTACCAATAATCGATGGAAGTAGTAGATTTTTTCGGTAATCCCCTTGGTGATTGTGGCTGACCCCTTAATGTTCAGCAAGACCTAATTACCGCCCCTAACCCATCTTGAGGTATTTTTGGATTTTAATTTTTTCTACTAAGTGGTTTCTGTCTTGATTATTTTTGAAGATAAATCGAAGAAGGAAGAATTTGGAGATTTAAGATGAAGATTTTCAACCTTAGTTTCGAACTACAAGAATAACGGTTAGATACATCAGAATATTTAAGAAGAAACCCTATTTCTAGAAAAGGGTTTTCAACTGCATAGTAAGTACGACGTACCAAAACTCATTTGGGAAATTATTGAGAAACAATGGTAGAAATTTCTATAACAGCCCTTTTTAGGGTCAAATCAGAACATTGGTTTTGGGACCACAAATTCGAAGTAGAAATATTTATTATGATATTATTTTAAGGTCTACAGTATGATTGAATAATTGTGTGAAAATTTCGTTAAGAAATTTTATCGATAGAGTGTCCAATTTGACTAATAGGACTAAATTGCAATAGGTGCAAAATGTGAGTTCTAGAAGCTAAGGGTGCTTAATTGTAATGAATTCTTAAATTGGAGGTCCTTAAATTGGAATTAGACCATTATACCTTAGGATGGACAAAAATGGACATGGAGTAAGTAAATTTTCAAAGTTTAACTGAAGGGCATTTTGGTAATCTAGTAAATAAAGCCAAAATAACTTAATAAAAAGATGTCATCTTCCCAATTTCATCCCCCATAGCCGAAATTCACAAGATAATACATAGCTAGGGTTTTTCCAAGCTTTCAAGCTCGATTGTAAGTCCATTCTTGCCCCGTTTTTAATGTTCTTTATATTTTTGAAGTCGTTGCAACCTGATCTATCTATTTCTACCACTAATTTAAGAACTGATCAAGGTTTAGGGTTTGACCCATGTTAGACATTGGTGTATTTTGATGTTTAATGGTAGATTATGCAAATTTGATGTTGGATAAACAATTTTTACTAAGTGATTTTTGATGAAAATGCCTAAAAATGACTTATTTGTAAAAAGTTGTAAAATGTGTGTTAAAATGTGAATAAATAGAAAATGTGGGCTGTTATGAGCATGAAAAAGATTCGGCTAGGCTTGGGTAATGAAGAAATTGGATTAAAATCATTTTACGAGCCTAGGGACTAAAATGTAAAATGTCAAAAGTTTATGGGTAAAAATGTAATTTTTTCCATAAGGTGTTTTTGGACTAAATTGAATAATTTGATGATTAAATGAGATGAATTTGGTATTATAGATTAAGAAAAATGAGGTTCAAAACTAGACCGGGGGAAAAACAAGGTGTTTGACGATCAGGTTTATTTCTACTATTTTTATACCGAGGTAACTTCATATGTTAATAATGCAATGTTAAAATTGTATTTATAATATTTTAATATTACATGAATTGTATGATTGACTCTATGGATGTAATTAACGAAGTTTCGACAAGCGAGAAAATCCCGGTTGAACCTTAGGAATGATTAGGATACAAATGACATGTCACTAGGAACCCATGTAAATATGTAATTATGTGAATCATGTGTCTCGGGTGCTGGTATTGTGCGTCCTACTGGTGGATGGGTATATCGGCCTGTGTTGAGGATACCTGACAGCTTGTGTGAGCAGCACCGTGTAGCTACATCTTGACTGACAGCTTCTGTGAGCAGGCCCGTGGATAGCTGGAGAGTGAGCCTATATGTGTTATGAGATTTGTGGTAGCATTGGCTACATATGTGGCATTTATGTGCAAATTTTTCATGTATCCGAGAGTATTCCAAGTGGTTCAACGGGTATGTCAAAGATGAGATAGTATGTGAATATGTTACAAGTTGGTACAGGTATGTACGTAAAACTCAAAGGCAATGAACTCGGTATATGATGAACTATTGGTAAGAATCTGATTGAGTAAGTTGTGCTTATGAAGTTTTAATGACATTTATGTTAGTATATGTTAAGTTATTTATATGACAAATATATGAATAATGTTTCGTATTATTTTCATATGAACTTACTAAGCAATATAGCTTACCCCCTTTTTTCCCTTATCTTATAATGTCACCTAGCTAGCTCAGGATCGGAGATCGTCGGAGATCAATTCACACTGTCAATCATTATTTTGGGTACCATTGAAATGTCAATATTTTGAGTTATGGCATCTATAAGGACTTGGTCATTTTGTTATATGTGTCATTATGATTTGGCCAAAAGTATTGGTTTGTAATTGATAAGTGTTTTATTTTGTACAAGGCTTTGAAAGATGGCCTATCTTGGTTAAATTGGATGTGCTTGTGGTATGTTTGTGTTATGTAAATTATGATGTTAAAGCATGATAGATGTTAGCATGTGGATGTGATGTTAATACCTTGGTTGTGATTATTTTGGTTGCTTGTATATGCTTGAATTGGTGTTATATGATGTTGTGTAGGTATGTGCATTGAAGGGTGGCAAATAGCTTGGTAAATAGCCTTATTTTTGTCCAAACGGGTAGACACAAGGGCGTGTGTATAGGCCGTATGTGACACACGACTTGCCCCATGGGCGTGTGTGTTGGCCGTGTGTCCTCTGCACCTTAATTTTGAGAAACAGAATGCTCAGAATTGAGCACAAGCGTAGGGACACGGGTGTGTGTCTCATTCGTGTATGCTAAACGGCCTAGAACACGGGCGTGTGTCTTGGCCATGTGAAACCTGCACCTAATTCGAATTAAATTAATTAACCACACAGCCTAGCACAAGGGTGTGTGGCATGACCGTGTGGCACAAGTCAGAGAGCACCCTATATTGAACACGGTTTGTAGCACGGGCGTGTCCCTTGGACCACACGGGCATGTGAGCCCTGTTTCTAGCAAAAATTTTCTAAGTTTTGTAAAAATTTCTTGATTTCTGTGTAACACCCCAATTTTCTGAATTCCAGCTTTTGTAAATTTGTTACATAAATATCTGTCTGCTTCAGTGGTTAAGTGTTCTGGGTGTGTGTGAGAGGTCCCAAGTTAAAGTCACAACTTGAGTAAATTTTGGCACTTTTATGATTAAAGCCTTAACTGGGTTCAATAGGCTTAGAATTTATTATTTGTAATATGCTATCAGAATGGGCCTACTGGTCTGGTGGTTAAGTGGAGTGTTAGTGTTGCAAGGGGTCTGGAGTTCGAATCCCTGCGCGAGAGAGAATGTTAATCTTTTTACTCGGTTTCCTAGAAGAGTTGTGCAGAAGCTGGATTCTGAGTAGTGGATTGTTAGTGGGTAGTTAAATGAGAGAAGATAGGGGAGTTGTCAGGATTTTGTTTTTATTCTTTTCAAAATTCGTTCTCTCTCTTTTTCTCTAAAATTTTGACGCCGACTTTTCTTCTCCATGTTTCTTCTTCAATCTTTTTACGGCTTCCTATTGGATTTTTCGCAGTCAATCATCACTCTTGCATTCGTAGCCCTTTTACATCATGTAAGTGATCTCTTTCGGAATTCTTCCTTTGATTTGGGGTCTAAAAACGTTAGTTTATGGTAGTTAATCGATGTGTTCTGTGTTTATGAGAAGATCAAAGTGCTGGGGTTTCCCAGTCGGTGCTTTAAACGTGCAGATTAACGTTGCTCGTCCTAAGGTAAAATTTTAGTCGATTTAAGTGGGTTGTCCATCACTTGTGGTTCGGGTTGATGTCGTTCTAAGTGTTTAATTCTGGGTTCGTTTAGTTAATTATAGGTTCTGGAGTGTTTGGGGTTTGATTCAGCATCAAACAGTAACAGGTGTGTACCTTAATTTTAAGAAACGCATTTTTGGCAAAAGCCAAACACCATTTTGTCGATGCCACACGGCCGTGTGGTAGGCCGTGTGCAAGGCTGTGAGCCACAACACGACCGTGTGATCGACGACCTAGGCCGTGCGTGAGTGACACAGCCGTGTGATGGCCGGGTAAGGCAGTGTTTGAGACACGGGCTCGACCAATTGGGTCGTGTGGGCCACACGGGCGTCTGGGCACACACGGGTGAACCGAACGAGCCTGTGGGATTCTGGGCCAGGCCGTGTGATCCACACGACCAAGGCCAATTTGGGTCGTGTGGGCCACACAGACGTGTGGGCCCACACGGGCAGGCCACATGGGCGTGTGAGCCCATTTTTTTGAAAAGTTCTTTAAGGTTGCACGAATCGCCCCAGTCGACTGTGGACCTACTGTAGGATCAGTAAGTATTACTTAGACCTCTATAGAAGAGATTTGTCTGTCTGATTTCTGTACCAAGCATGAATTATGATATCTGAATGTATGTACTTTTAATTGCATAATAGCATGGCATCATTTGTATGTTGCATTGCATCGGGGTGGGTTGATGATATTTGGAGGAAGTATCTGAAAGGCTCTAACGCCTGTTATCTGGCAGCACAGCTGCAAATTTCTGATTATGTGTCGCATTTTGGTACAGCATGGTGTGTAGGTTGGGTGGGTTGATTTTATCCCCACATGGTGTGTACGGTTGGACGGAGTTGGTGTGTAGAGGCTGGTGGGTAGGATTCTGATATTCTGTTCTGTTCTGTATATTCTGTATCTGAATGGGCTAAGGTCCACACTGATTCTATAATGGACTCAGACCCGTACTGTAAATGCATGACTGTTTTCTGATATTATGCTATGCGCATGTTTTCTGTGGGGATTACACACTGAATTTGCGAAAATACACCCTTTTCTGTTTACTTTGTTCAGGTAATCCCTAGCTTTAAACGGATCGGTGCAGCGGAGGACTCGACGGTGACCATTGCTTCAGCCTCACGGTTTTTTTGTACTTATTTTATGGTTTTGATGATATCTAGGAAAGTTTTATGTAAATATGGCCATTACGTATTTTGTTTAAATTTGGGATTTGCAACGTTTATGGTTTTACCGTTAGCAGTAGGAAAGCTCGAGTTTTCAAAATAAACAAATGCTTTACCAAAACACTACGATTATGTAAACTGATTTAAATGCTTCCGCGAAATATAAATATTTTGGAAAATGAACAATATTTTGGAAGTGGATAAGGATTGAAACAAATGACGTTTTGAGAGTAGCATAAGATAACGAAAAATAGTCTTATCGTAAGTATGTTTTTTAAAGCAGTATCATGTGACATTGCCAAATTCAGCCATAAAATCTGGGCCGAGTTTGAGGTGTTAAATTTAGTGGTATCAGAGCCAGGTTGCAAAATTCGGCTGTGGATTTGGGTTTTAAAAAAAATTGGTTTTTAAGAAATGATTTTAAGTGATTTAAAATATTTTTGGACTGAGTATGTGGTACACCGAGTCTCCGGCGCCGATCATGTAAGTGTTCCGTAATTCTGTTTAGATTTGTCTGAAAATCCTACCAGCATGCTTGAAACAAGCCAGTAGGTAGTATACTATACTGAAAACACTCTAGGTAGTGTAAACTGAAAACTATAGTGAGACGGAGACTCGCGATAACAAACTCTGAACTTTTGGTACTGTTCTGCATAAAATATCTGTTAATAAATATCGAAACTGTAACTAATGCATAAAACTATTAATACAGATAAACTCTAGATTTACGATGAGCGAATGAGGTACTCGTAGACGGGGTACAAGAGGCCATGGTAGAGGCCGTAGAGGGGCTCGAGCTGGGTCCTTGTCATCTGGCAATATGCCTAATCTAGATACTAGTGAGACACCGGTATCACCTGCGACAGAGACTGGGTCTTGAGATCGCATGGCTGGGGACGACGCACTGTCCCGGGCTATGCTAAGGATATTAGAGAAGGTCGTTGGCCCCAACACTGGATCTGGGGGCCGAGGGTCGGTTACAAAACGACTCCAGTCCAATGGGGCTGAATTATTCAGGGGTGTCTCTGGAGTCGCCCCTAACGTGGCCGAATATTGGATGGACGCCACGGAAAGAATTATGGACGACCTGGATTTTACTGCTGAGCAGAAGCTTAAGGGTGCTGTTTCTCTACTTCGCGATGAAGCTTACCAGTGGTGGCTGACGGTTAAGGAGGGCACTCAGCCCGACTGACTGACTTGGGATTACTTTAAGACGGCTTTCTAGAGTGAGTATGTGGGAGCCAGCTACATCGATGTTAGGGGGCGTGAGTTTCTTAATCTCACCCAGGAAGACCGTTTAGTGGTCGAGTATGAGGCCAAGTTCCTGAGATTGAGCTGTTATGCCCGGGGCATGGTGGCGACCGAGTATGAGCGATGCGTCCGTTTTGAGGATGGACTCAGGGATAGTTTGCGAGTTCTAATAGCTCCACAGAGGGAGCGTGAGTTTGCTACACTGGTTGAGAAGGCGAAGATCGCCGAGGAGGTTAAGCGCGATGAGCGCCAAAACTGAGAGAGAAGAATGAATAAGAGGGAATCAGAGCCTTCGAGTTCTGTGGTGAGACCTTAAAAAAAGGCCAGATCTGATGGGCCAGTGAGAGTTGGGCCTTCTGTTGTACCTACAGGGGTGGCGCTTTTTGGGCATTGTGGTAGACGCCATCCAGGCGAATGTTGGACTACTGGTGCTTATTTAAGATGTGGGTCAACTGAGCACCGTGTTCAGGATTGTCCGCTGAGAACTGATCAGATGCCAGCTATGGGTACTGGTACTGTGCAACCACCGAGAGTAGTTTAGCATTCACCTAGGGGCCAAGGTCAGGCCAGGGGTGGTAACGGCATGGGCCGAGGACAGAGAGCACCGAATAGAGGTGCTGGACCGACTAAGGCAAGGCAGCCCGCATTGGTTTATGCTGCCCGTCGTCGTAAGGACCGAGATGCTTCAGACATCATCACGGGTACGTTTCTAATTTATAATCTACCTTATTTGGCATTAATAGACATAGGCTCTACACACTCTTACGTAGCTAGTGCTGTGTCTAAAACTCTGGGGCTTCCGGTTGAGAGTACTTCTAGTGAGGTAACTGTTGTGAGTCCATTGGGGCATTCTATCCGAGTGAGTAAATTGTTTAGAGACGTCCCGTTAGAGGTTCAAGGGACAATATTTCTGGCTGATCTGATGGAGCTTCCATTCAGGGAGTTCGATTTGATTCTGGGAATAAACTGGCTGGTCAAGCACCGGGTAAGTCTGGACTGTGCGACAAAAAGGACTATTTTGAGAACCGAGGAGGACAACGAGGTAGTGGTGATCAGGGAATGTCGAGACTATCTGACTAATGTGATTTCTGCGTTGGTGGCAGAAAAGTTGGTACGGAAGGGATGTGAGGCATTCTTGGCCTACATTAGTGTTTCTGATTCTGGGGACGCTTCGGT
The DNA here is from genome assembly GCA_025698515.1 of Gossypium sturtianum. Lineage (NCBI taxonomy): Eukaryota > Viridiplantae > Streptophyta > Magnoliopsida > Malvales > Malvaceae > Gossypium > Gossypium sturtianum. The sequence goes on from CM046953.1 coordinate 66,389,103, forward strand.
TAAGGACATCAGAACCGTAAAGGACTTTTTGGATATTTTTCCTAAGAAATTACCGAGTTTGCCTCCGAGCCAAGAAGTAGAATTTGGGATTGAGCTCATTTCGAGTACAGCTCCGGTGTCTATTGCGCCCTACCAAATGGCACCGAAGGAGCTTACAGAGCTTAAGGCTCAAATGCAAGAACTGTTAGATCGTGGATTCATTCGTCCCAACGTGCCTCCATGGGGAGCACCGGTGTTGTTTTTGAAGAAGAAAGGTGGGACAATGAGGATGTGTATCGACTACCGGCAGCTGAATAAGCTAACAATCAAGAACAAGTACCCACTACCGAGAATAGATGATCTATTTGACCAGTTCAGAGGGGCTTCTGTGTTCTCCAAGATTGATCTACGGTCAGGATACCATCAACAGAAGGTTAAGGAGGCCGATGTGCATAAGACGACATTTAAGACTCGGTATGGACATTACGAGTTCCTGGTTATGCCTTTTGGGTTGACCAATGCACCAGCGGCATTTATGGATTTGATGAACCGTGTGTTCCAGCCTTATCTGGACCAGTTTGTGGTGGTATTCATCGATGATATCCTAGTGTACTCCAAGACTGAGGACGAGCATGATGAGCATCTCCGAGTGGTATTACAGACTCTTCGTGAGAAACAGTTGTACGCAAAGTTCAGTAAGTGTGAATTCTGGCTCCGAGAAGTAACCTTTCTTGGGCATATGGTTTCTGCGGAGGGGATTCATGTTGATCCTCGTAAGATTGAGGCTGTGTTGGATTGGAAACAGCTAAAGAATATGTCTGAAATTCGTAGCTTTCTGGGGCTAGCGGGTTATTATCGACACTTCGTTGAAGGGTTCTCCTTGATCGCAACACCGTTGACCAAGCTTCTGCGCAAGGGAGTTCCCTTTGTCTGGACTGATAAGAAACAAGAGAGCTTTGAGAAGCTCAAATGCATTCGACGTAGGCCGGTTCAGAATGAATGTACTGAATCTGGAAAGGATTTTGTCGTATACAGTGCTGTGTCGCATGTGGGTCTAGGTTGCGTACTGATGTAGGATGGTAAGGTGGTAACTTATGCGTCACGTCAGCTCAAGATGCATGAGGCTAACTACCCGATGCATGATTTGGAACTGGCTGTTGTGGTCTTCGCTTTAAAGATTTGGAGGCACTACCTGTACGGTGAGAAGTGTACTATCTACACTGATCATAAAAGCTCAAATACCTCATCACTTAGAAGGAGTTAAATCTTAGGCAACGTAGATGGGTTGAACTGCTTAAGGATTATGACTGCACCATTGAGTACCATCTTGGTAAGGCCAATGTGGTGGCAGATGCTTTGAGCCGTAGTGCTATGACCGATCTGAGAGCGATGTTCGCTCGACTCAGTTTATTCGACTATGGGAGTCTGTTAGCAGAACTTTAGGTTAAGCCTACATGGATTGATCAGATTAGGGGTAAACAGATGGGAGATAAGTCTCTTGAGTTGCGTTACCGTCAGGTTGAGACTGGTGATGCTACTGATTTTAGGATTAACAGTGATGGGGTACTTTGTTTCCGCGGTCGGATCTGTGTACCAAGTGATGAGGAGTTGCGACAGTCAATTCTAAGGGAGGCGCATAGTAGTCCCTATGCTATGCATCCTAGTGGAAACAAGATGTACCGAGATCTCCGAGAGTTATACTAGTGGCCAGGGTTGAAGCGTGAGGTTACTGACTTCGTTACTCTCTGTTTGACTTGTCAGCAGGTTAAGGCTGAGCATCAGTTGCCTTCGGGGTTGCTGCAGCTGGTAAAGATACCGATGTGGAAATGGGAACGAGTAACGATGGATTTCGTTAGTGGGTTGCCTTTAACATCCACTAAGAAAGATTCTGTCTGGGTCATCGTGGATCGATTGACCAAGTCTGTTCATTTCATTCCGATCAGGACAGACTTTTCTCTTCAGAAACTGGCTAAGGTATATGTATCTAAAATAGTGAGACTGCATGGGGTTCCTGTCTCGATCCTCTTCGATAGGGATCCTTGCTTCATGTCTCGGTTCTGGAAGAAATTATATGAGGCTCTGGGTTCAAGGTTGGACTTGAGAGATCGCTTTCCATCCTCGCATGATGGTCGATCGGAGAGGGTGATTCAAATACTAGAGGATATGTTAAGGAGCTGTGTTATAGATTTTCGAGGCAGTTGGGAGGAGTATTTGCCATTGGTAGAGTTCGCCTATAACAACAGCTATCAGTCTAGTATTCAGATGGCACTGTACGAGGCCCTGTATGGCCGTAAGTGTCGCACTCCCTTATGTTAGACTGAGTTGGGTGAGCGACGTGTTCTGGGTCCGAAATTGGTTTCTAAAATTGAAGATAAGGTCTGATTGATTTGGGATCGACTGAAAGCGGCATCTGATAGGCAGAAGTCCTATGCTGATATGAAGAGAAAGGATAGTGAGTATTCTGTGGGGGACTTAGTTTTTCTTAAGGTCTCGCCTTGGAAGAAGGTCTTGAGGTTCGATCGTAAGGGTAAGCTGAGCCCTCGATTGGGTCGTACCGTATTCTGAAATGAGTGGGCAAAGTCTCATATCAGTTGGAACTTCCTCCTTAGTCGGATCGCATTCACGATGTGTTCCACGTCTCAATGTTGAGACGCTACTGCTCTGATCTCAGGCATGTTGTTCCTATTGAGGACATTGAGGTTAGACCAGAACTGACGTTTGAGGAGGAGCCAGTCCAGATCCTGGATCACGACATTAAAGTCTTGCGAAGGAAGTTTATTCCCTTAGTAAAAGTGTTGTGGCGGAGTCATAGCACTAAGGAGGCCACTTGGGAGCCGGAGGATTCGATGCATCCGCAGTATCCTCACCTTTTCTAATCAGGTAAAATTTCGAGGATGAAATTTTCTTTTAGGGGGTAGAGTTGTAACGCCCCAATTTTCTTAATTCCGAATTTTGTAAATTTGTTGCATAAATATCTGTCTGCTTCAGTGGTTAATTGTTCTGGGTGTGTGTGAAAGGTCCCAAGTTCAAGTCACAACTTGAGTAAATTTTAGCATTTTTATGATTAAAGCCTTAACTGGGTTCAGTAGGCTTAGAATTTATTATTTGGAATATGCTATCAGAATGGCCCTGCTGGTCTGGTGGTTAAGTGGAGTGTTAGTGTTACAAGGGGTCTGGAGTTCGAATCCCTGCGCGAGAGAGAATGTTAATCTTTTTACTCGGTTTCCTAGAAGAGTGGTGCAGAAGCTAGATTCTGAGTAGTGGATTGTTAGTGGGTAGTTAACTGAGAGAAGATAGGGGAGTTGGGATTTTGGGGGGAGTTATCAGGATTATTTTTGTTTTATTCTTTCCAAAATTCGTTATCTCTCTTTTTCTCCAAAATTCTGACACCGACTTTTCTTCTCGATGTTTCTTCTTCGATCTTTTTGCGACTTCCTGTTGAATTTTTCGCAGTCAATCATCACTCTTGCGTTCGTAGCCCTTTTTCATCAGGTAAGTGATCTCCTTTGGCATTCTTCCTTTGAATTGGGGTCTAGCAACGTTATTTTATGGTAGTTAATCGATGTGTTCTATGTTTCTGAGAAGATCAAGGTACTGGGGTTTCCCAGTCGGCACTTTAAACGTGCGGATTAACGTTGCTCGTCCTAAGGTAAAATTTTAGTCGATTTAAGTAGGTTGTCCATCACTTGTGGTTCGGGTCGATGTCATTCTTAGTGTTTAATTCTGGGTTCTTTTGGTTAACTATAGGTTTTCGAGTGTTCGGGGTTCGATTCAACATCAAACAGTAAGATGTATGTACCCGAATCACAAGAAGACGCATTTTAGGGAAAAGCCGAAAACCTTTCTGTCGACGCCACACGGCCGTGTGGTAGGCCGTGTGCAAGGCTATGAGCCACAACACGGCCGTGTGATCGACGAGCCAGGTCGTGCGCGAGTGACACAGCCGTTTGATGGCAGGGCAAGGCCGTGTGCGAGACACAGGCTCGACTAATTGGGCCGTGTGGGCCACACGGCCCACAAGGGCATGCCACATGGGCGTGTGGGCCCATTTTTGTGAAAAGTTCTGTAAGGTTGCACGGGTCGCCCCAGTCGATTGTGGACCTATTGTAGGGTCGGTAAGTATTACTTAGACCCCTATAGAAGTGATCTGTCTGTCTGATTTCTGTACCAAGCATGAATTATGATATCTAAATGTATGTACTTTTAATTGCATAATAGCATGAAATCCTTTGTATGTTGCATTGCATCGGGGTGGGTTGATGATATTTGGAGGAAGTATCTAAAAGGCTCTTACACCTGTTATCTGGCAATGCAGCTGCAAATTTCTGATTATGTGACGCATTTTGGTACAGCATGGTGTGTAGGGTTGGGTGGGTTGATTTTATCCCCACATGGTGTGTAGGGTTGGACGGAGTTGGTGTGTAGAGGCTGGTGGGTAGGATTTTGATATTCAGTTATGTTCTGTATATTCTATATCTGAGTGGGCTAAGGTCCACATCGATTCTGTAATGGGCTTAGACCCGAACTGTAATGCATGATTGTTTTCTGATATTATGCTGTGTGCATGTTTTCTGTGGGGATTACACACTGAGTTTGTGAAAACTCACCCTTTTCTGTTTAATCTGTTCAGGTAATCCCCAGCTTTAAACGGATCGGTGCAGCGGAGGACTCCACGGTGACCACTTCTTCGGCCTCACGATTTTTTTATACTTATTTTATGGTTTTGATGATATCTGGGTAAGTTTTATGTAAATATGGCCATTACGTATTTTGTTTAAATTTGGGATTTGCAACGTTTATGGTTTTACCGTTAGCAGTAGGAAAGCTCGAGTTTTCAAAATAAACAAATGTTTTACCAAAACACCACGATTACGCAAACCAATTTAAATGCTTCCGCAAAATATAAATATTTTGGAAAATAGACAATATTTTTGAAGTGGATAACGATTGAAACAAATGACATGTTTTGAAAGTAGCATAAGATAACGAAAAATGGTCTTATCGTAAGTATGTTTTCTAAAGCACTATCATGTGACATTGCCAGATTTGGCCATAACGTCTGGGTCGGGTTTGGGGTGTTACATTCTCGGTTTAGTCCTGAACCACTTCTAAAGCATGTTTTAGGCCTCGTGGGCTCGTATTAGGGACTTTATGATTGAATATGAATGGTTTTAAATTGGACGCAAATTTATGACTCGGAATTGTGTGAATGCTTGTGTTGTAAGTCCGGTAATGCCTCGTACCCTGTTCCGGTGTTGAATATGGGTAAGGGGTGTTACAATTTCTATGTGATATCCTGTCTTCTCTTGATGACAGACACGGATAGTGATGAGTCAACAAATAAATGAGGGGGTTTTCTTTATTTTAAGATTTTTTTTTTATCTTTTTAGAACACTACTATTACTGTTATTTTTATTTTCATTTTTTGTTTTATTTTTTTGCAAAATAAATTTTGAGCTGTAATTATTTTCAAGTGTTTTTTTATTATCTAATGGATGTTTTGAATAATGAGGACATTCTTCTGCTTAAATTTGGGGGGACCGTGCCTCAATTTTTTTTCAATTTTTGCCCAATTTTGTAGAAAATCAATTCGTGTAGAAAGGCAGAAAAGCGGAAAAAACACTCGACAGCAATCGAGTATTACGTTAGTTCAAATTTAGGTATGATCTTTTATTTATTTCAAGAATTTTTTATGTTAAATAAATCATGAGATGAATTTTGATTTTATGAGTATGTGGATGCACTATAATTGTTTATATTTCTTAAGAATTAAACATGCATGAGGGTTTAGTCTCTAGAATTGGTTTTGTATTTTCCTTGAGGTGAAATCCTAGATAAAAATTTGTGTTTAAAAATGATTTAGACACATTTTCTTTGGATCAATTGAGCCTTTCAATCCTACCTGATTAATTAATCCTTTGAAAACCAATCTTGAGATATATGGCCTATATTTTTGGAAATAACCTATAAAATATGTAACTTATCTTAATAATTGTTTCTATGACCTCTTGAACCTTGAAATCTTGGCCTTGCTTACTTTGGAATATTTTGAAGATCAAGTTTAGGGGAGTCCAAGAAGATCATTGGCTGTAAAACACTCAAAGTTGAGGTACATATACAGAGATATGCTCCGAAAGGTACTTTTTAAGTTCATAAAAAGGAAAGGAAGAAAGAGAGTACCATTAGGCACTAGTATTGAAAAGAGTTGATGGGCAATTACAAATTTTTGAAGGCCAAGGTAACCTAGGTTTAAGGTTATTTGAACCTAAAAATATCTATTTCCATACCTTAACTCTGGCCCCATTACAACCTTTACTAAGACCTATTGATTTGAAACCACTAAGTTAACTACATTAGTGGAGAGGGAAATATTAGGTCAATATATGAAGACACGTGTTAAATCTGAAGAATGATGCTTAGTTAACTTAGTAATTTAATCTTTTATGGTTGAACTTACTCTACTCTTAAAATTGTTTGTTCAAATCATGATTTATTAGCATACTAGTTACTTGAGTAAATATTAGATGATATGTTGTTTATGAGCTACATACTTACAAGATTGATTTGAGAATAAAATTTTCATTTTTCTGTGACTACTTGGATGAATAAAAATTCGACAGGTTAACGTGATTTTAGCATTACTCGGGACGAGAAATGATTTAGGTTTGGGGGTGTGTAAACTCCAAAAAATATATATTTAAAAACTCTTTTATCTATAAATTATGCTAATTCCAAGAAAAAATACAAAACTTTCTATGGTTTTATACTGGAGTTCATTATATTTTTTTATTTCTATGGAATGTGTTAAGATCATGAATTTTATGTTAAATGCATGTTATTTTGTTATTTTTTGGGGATTAATTGGGCTAAGGGAAAGGTTGGTAGATTTTTGGTTGTATTTGGGTCTTAGACTATAGGTTGAAAGATTAATAGTTCAGTCATATGGATTTCAAAGTGGTAATAATCCAGTAAGAATTCCAAGGAGGCCTAATATTACCTAATTAGAAGGCCCAAAACCATTCATTACTTAACCATTTTTTCCAAGAAAATAAAGTAGGCAAATATCCACTACTAAAATAACATTCCTTAACCAACTTTTTAGATTCCTAAATATAGCAGCTATAACCAAAAATTGTACAAAATAAATCAACACAACATCTTCCTTAAAACACGCCTTCAACCGTCCATTCACTACTAAAACTAGTAGTCAAAGACCACCATACTTGGACCACATGTGGCCGACCATGCATAGAGAGAACAAAGGTAACTTCCTTGCTAAAAATAACAATGAAGACTCATTCTTCCTCAACATAAGGGACGACAACCACTAGCAGAGGAATTCAAGCATTCTTCCTTGCTAAATTTAGCAAAGAAGACTTAGTCTTCCACCATAGAAGGGACGAAACAAGCATGGGAGAGTTGGGGAGATGCATTTGCTATTTTTGGCATGGGTTTGACAGCTATAAATAGGGCATTCATCCATTCATCTAGAGCACACAACAACAACACAACTTGAGATAAACAAATTCACTTTCATCTTTCTTAAGTGTTTTTTTGCCTTTCTCATAGCTTGCTAGACACTTAGTCCACAAAATAAAGCAATCATTTGTCGAAATGAGATCATATAGGAGATCAACTTGAAGGTTTTTAGGTGATTTTTAACCTAAAGATCAGGTGGAAAGTCACCATGGGAAGCCGCAAAGAGCAGCTGCATATAGCCCTCTACATTTAGCTATTTACTCTTCTCTTTGTGAAATGGTCGTGGATAGCCCCCCTCGGCTACTCTTTCTTGTCCCTCTCTTTCTGTTAAATTACTCTTTTCTATGTCGGGAGACAAGATTGCATCTCATCTTTATATTTTCAGTTTAATATGACATGACTTAATTTTGTTTATTGAAAATATTTATGAATCTTGATTTGAGTTCATTAGATTTTTGTTTATTGAATATTCCTTGTAAATGATTATTTCATTCATTTAGGTTTAAAGCATGTTTATACTTTTGAATGTATGTCCAACATTTGTAAGTTATTGAATTAACTTTTTAATCTGGGTAGAGGTAATAGTTAATAGACATAAAATCTAAATTGTGCATATCATGTCGATTTCAGAAGATAATTGTTGTATTCATAAAATGTGTAAATGTTTGGGAGGTGATTTCTAAGTTAGTTTTGACGTAGGGATATGCTAATTAACAGAGGGACATAATAGGACTTCGGGAGAAGCCTATGTTTTAATTAAAATAAGTTTAATGAATTTTCATATTGCCACGAATCTCTCGTAATATTCTTTTTATGATTTCTAATGAATCCTTGTTGAAGTTAAATATTTTATTTTAGTCTATTCATGTTATGTTATATTATGCCTTGTATTTATTTTCTATTGTGATCATTTCTACAATGTATGTTGTTTTGTTTTGTGGGTATTTGAACACTGATTTCATCTTTAATTTTAATTGTGAAATTCCATCAAAATTATTCTTCTTATTTTGTTTAACCAAATTGAACAAAATTAACGTTACAAATAATTACCAAATAGTCCCTATGGAGACGATAACTTTTTTACTTACTACTTATTACTTGTACAACCATGTACACTTGCACGTAATCACGTGACGATACAACAAGTCATAAACAACACATTCAAGCATATACATAAACATAAGCAATCTTAGGTTCGCACATGCTTAGCATATTATATTAGTAGTTTTAGAATATTGCATCATGAAGCTTGGATTGTGCTTAAATGTTATTATATTACTTTTACTTGTGGGTGGAATGGATTTCTTTGTGTTTGAATGGCAAGTGTAAAATGAGGAAAAGAAATGAAAGAGTGAAGTTTTGTCATGCCAGAAGGTTGGACGAATTGCCAACATTAATGCCATGAAAATTCTAGGAAGACACCGAATCAGCACTCAATTCGTGTCAATCTCAGCCAACAGTACTTGTACTAGAAAGATCTACTTGAAAAAGAGGGAGGAAAAATTATGTGCTGAGAGGGGGATCTACCCTATAAAAAGTGTGGAAGATCTGGAAGAGAGGAGAGGAGAGAGAAAACAAGCCTTTCCCAAATGAAGGATCTTGAGGTAAAAATAGAGGGTAGTAGTAGTAGCTGAAAAGCAGAGCAGAATGCGAGGAAGAGGATGAAGGCAGTCAACTAGGCCTTTGCGAAACATTGCAACGCCGTAGTTGAGGGTTTGATCAGCAAAAACGTGCTTCCTAAAGTTCTTCCTTATTTTCTTTTACATTTCTTCGTTGTGTGATTAAATGTTTAATATGTTGAATGGTATTTCAAATTTGGATTTGATTAATCAAGTCATGAGCTAAATCTCTCTGGGTTAGGTTTATTGGATGATACTCTAATTTTCCATTAATGTTGAAGCTTTGATCTGATCTATTTTACTATTTCATTCAATTTGTTCTTCTTGAATTGCATGCATGCAAACTCTAGCTTAGATGAATGTTTAGTATTCTTATAAACATAATCTAATTTTGAAAAGGTTAGGTTAGTTGGACTGAAATTGAATGATATAAGTGGTTGTTCAATAGAATACCCATAGCAGTTTCTAGACATAGAGTAGTGTTTGTACATAACGAAGAGAAATTAGTGCTGGGAATCACATCTGAGGCCTATAGACATATATCGCTTTAGGTGGGGTAACCTGAGGTCCTGCTCTCGAAAGAAGCAGATTATGTTAGATTGTTCTGAGCGGTAAAATGGTTAAGAGTTTGTTGAGGCATTTTTGGTTTATAAGGGTAAATTCCTAGTAATCCCAACCCTCCCATTCAACATATTTGATCCTCTCATTCTTGCCCTGATATCTTTGCTATAGTATTTTTTTTTATATTTGTTTGTTTACATTTCGCATACATCAACATCATTTTAATTATCATTACATTTCTGTCACTATTTTGCCACAACATAATTCATACACTTTATAGTAGTAACGTAACCAAATTAATCCTATTTGATCCCTGTGGAGACGATCTTACTTATCATTATATTACTTTATTCGATGTGTATACTTGCACATTTCACATACTATATTCACAAACGATAGGATGCTTTGCTTTCCTTTGCCTTCTTAACTTCTTTAAGGTAGATAAGGCAATTCTTCTTCCAATGTCTAGCCTCACCGCAATGGAAATATTTTCCTTCCTTAGCAATTCTTCCTTTAGGATTCAATGTAGTATTTCCTTTCTTGGGTTTGTCCTTGCCATTGTCCTTAAGCTTTGCCTTAGCCTTAGGCTTTCTTTTGCGCTTGTCCTTGCAGACCATCAGAATGGGCTTAGGTCCAACATTTTTCATGTTACTTTCAGCAATCCTCAGCATGTTGAGTAACTGTGGAAAATTTTTATTAATTTCATTCATGTTGAAATTAAGGGCAAATTTCCTAAAACTATTCGAAAAAGATTGCAGGAAAACATCGATGGCTAATTCCTCACCTAAAAGGAATCCAAGTTTTTTAAGGATTTTAGATCATCTTGAGAACGCGAGTTCTCATAGGAGTTCTCTCCACCATTTTGCATCGAGACAGAGCTTTAGAGGTATCGTACCTCTCTTGATGTGCTTGCCCTTCATATAATTATTCGAGGTGTTGGGTCATATCAGAGGCAACCATATCCTTATGTTGCTTTTAAAGCTCAGGAGCCATGGTGGCAAGCATTATACATCCTATGTCTATCATGTCATCAAGATGCTTCTTATAACCTTCCTTGTTAGCTCTAGAGGCATTAGTTGCTGGTTCATTACCTGAGTAATGAGAACTAATATGCGAGGTTAAGCTCGAGCTTCCACCATCTATACTTTTTTCGTTATCTAACCCCTTCACGAAAGCTAGAAATGGTATACATAATGAAACTATTTCAATTATTAACATCCAAGCTTTGAACCATACTGGAGCCACAACCATTAGATGAATTAGAAGGATTATTTTTCTCCTTCCACGAATACCTTCCCTCAGACGGACCATAGTGCTCTAATAAAATAGACGCTGCAAATGAGGAAAAACCCAATATAGTTCCAGCAATAACAAGTACAGCAAAACGACCTCTATAAAGCTGAGATATGTATCTACATGCTCCCATGATCCAGCCAAGAATTATAACCGTAACAGATACAATTATCTCAAGCCAATATATATCCTTTATAGATGAACCATATTTGATAGAATAGACAATAAGAACATTAAGAAAGCTGAGATAAAGAAGTCCAAGATATAAAGCTCTACTGAATTTCTGAGAATATAACCCCTTTCTATACTATCAGAATATATAAATTATGAACCTTCTGTGTAACAGCCCATTTCTCTAAAGTGTCGGAACAGTGGTTTCGAGGCCAAAAATTTGACGTGTGTGTCTGTAGATATTATTATTTAATATTTACAAATATTATATAGTGTATTGATAAAAATTTGATTTAATGATTTGTGCTAGATGGAAGAACAATTAGGTTCAAGTGGTAAAACCCTAAAGTTAAGTAGTTTTAGAAAATGAGGTATCAAAACCTCGTTTCTATAAATTGAGCCGTAAATATTTTTATAAATATTTACGGAGTGTTATTAAGGTTGTATTAAAGTTTCGTTAAGAAATTTTAATGTTTAGATAGCTAATTTATTGAAAAGGACTAAATTGTAAAAATTACAAAAGTTGAATTTTATTAGCTAGATTAGTTAAATAGAATTATTGAAGGGATTTAAATGAAAATATTGCCATATTTCATCATGCTTGACTGTGAAGAAGTGGTTTTAGTTGTTTAAATTAAAGTTTATAATTAAAATAACATTAAATTAATAAATAAAACATAAAAATAAGAAAAGAAAAATTCCATTCTTTTTCATTCTTCTCTCCCACCAAATGAGCCACCATGGAAGGAAAGCTTGGAAGCTTCAAATGCTTTAAACATTCGGCCTTCTTGCATGCTAGGAAATCTAAACCCGTTTTTAGTCATTTTTATGTTTTTGAGATCGTTGCAACTAGGTCCAGCTAGCCCGTACTTTCATTTTTGAAAATGTTAAAGATTTTTAATGTTTCCATTATTGAATATTTGTGATTTTAGATGTTAAATGATGAAATTGGATTATTAGTTGTGAATTATAAGTATTTTGTTAAATGATTTTGATGAATTTAACGATTAGGGATTAAATTATTGAAATAGTAAAAATACAGGGACTTGGTGTGAAATTGTTGCAAAAATAGGCTAAAATGGACACTATCAACATTTAGCTGATATGAATTTGCAATAAAAATGGTTAGATTTCATGTTTTAGGCTCAGGGACTAAATTGAATAAAAGTAAAATGTTAGGGGCAATTTTGTAAAAATGTAAAAATGACTAAATTGCATAAAATAATTTTTTTACTATCTAAATTAATAAAAAATTGAATGAAATTATTAATTTAGATCGAGATCGAGTGAAAATCGAAGAGAATGGAAAATTATCAAAAAGCCCCTATACTTTGACATTTCTGCAATTTAGCCAAGTAAGCTCGTAACTTGATTAAATCAATTAATTATGGTTTTATTGTTTAGTATCTAATTTTTTATATATGAATTGAGTTTATTGGCTTGAAGGAAAATGATTAAGACCATAGTTGAAAGACACTATAGCACCATACCAGAAACGAGTAAGACCATGACTGATTGATGTTATAGCATCACGATTCTAGTGAGTAAGACCATGACTGAAAGACGTTATGGCATTATGATTCTATCGAGTAAGACCATGACTGAAATACGTTATGACATCACGATTCTAATGAGTAAGACCATGACTGAAAGACGTTATTGCATCACGATTCTATTGAGTAAGACCATAGCTGAAAGACGCTATGGCATCACGAATCAAAGGAATAAGACTATGGTTGAAAGACACTATGGAAACACGACAAAAAATGAATAAGACCATGGTTGAAAGACACTATGGTATCAAGACGAGAATAAATAAGACCATGGTTGAAAGACATCATGGCACACTCCGATCATTTGATATTCAGGAAAAAACATTGCAAGTGAGTTATGTATCGTAAGTATGAATACGAGTTGAATGTTTGACTAGTATAGTCTGGTAATGAATATTAATGCCTTGGTGTAATTATATATTCTTATTATGTCTATAAAAACATTAAATCATGATGTTGTAGTGTGTTTAGAGAATTAAATGGTTACTTGAGTATTTGCTTAATATTCGGTGTTATTTCATTTGATTCAACGGGCATGAAAAGGGAAGGAACAGTAAGTATTCAAATGACTTATATCATGAAAACTATGAAAATTAATGAAAAGGAAATGTTAAATGAAAGTATGTCTATGTTCATGGAATTGATGATCTCAAGTGATGTTATTCATGTTTAGTGACTTATCTTATGTTATTCAAGTGAATTATGAATTGATGCACTAACATGTGTTATTGATGATGCTTAGACTTGTGCCAAGATATTGGGTGGATTGTGTTATGTTAATCTTAAAATTATGCATTGAAATGGTAAGTGTCCAAATGGAAAGATGCTTATGTTCATGAAAGGGGTGGTAAGAATCAAAGTTTGTAATTTCTTATGAAATGGTTTATCATGTAGTTGATTCCAAAAGGGTTATTTTTAAATACACTAGCTTGTGGTTATGGTTGATGATTATGTTTATGTCTCGTGTGTTATGGAAATAAAACGGGTGAGAATAGGTAATGAAATGATAAGTTCATAGTTGAAATGTAATATGATGAAATAAAAGAATTGTTGAGTTAAAGGACTTACTTGTAAGGAAGAAGTTTACCCATGATATATGTGAATTCACTTATATCATGAATAAATACACTCATTTGTGAATTGATAACGTAATTAAGCTTATGCTAAGTAAAAGGAATGGGAAGTAAGTTGTAACACCCCAAACCCGGCCTAGACGTTATGGCCGAATCTGGCGTGTCACGTTGATGTGTCTTTCAAAAATTGGACTTGTTGGGAGAAATTCGTTTCTGAGTTGAAATCTCTTTTTTAAAACTCAAATCATCTTAACCATTTACTAACCAATTAAAATGTCTTTACTTTAAAAACATTGTTTGTTGCGGAAGTAATATCCAAAATGTTGCGAAAATGCGGTGTTTTGAAAACAGTTAATCTTTTTGAAAACCAGTGTTCTATCACAATCAGTTAAGTATCAAATAAATAAAGCCAAAATAACATAACTTAGGTTTAAGAGGCCTTATTACAGAATCAATAGCCCAATAAGAAATTTAAATAAATAAGTCTAAAGCAGAACATTAGCGATCGTGTGGCCACCTCCGAGTCTCTCACGGCTCCAAATCGTCTAAGGCTAAGGATTACCTGTACAGATAAAAGAAAGGGTGAGTTTACGAAAACTCAGTGTGTAATCCCCTATCAGTCAGTCAGTAATGATTTATGCAGTAATAGTCTGGGCCTTGGCCCTATTTAGTAACAGTGCAGTGTGGGCCATAGCCCATTTCAGTAACAGTGTGGGGCTAAGCCCAATACAGTATCAGTAAGGTGCAAATATGCAACCCATTCCAATGTAGCCAACACACCACCCGTACCAACCAATACACCATGTGGGGATAAAATCGACCCACCCAGCCAGCACACCAATATCGCAGCACAGCTGCTAGTAATAATAACACATCAGAGCTGCCAGTAACAGTATGGCTAAGAGCCATAAATAGGATAGCTATAAGCTATAAACAGGATGGCTAAAATACCATCAGTAGCTGTAATATGCATAGAGCCATCGGTAGCTATAGTATGATCGGCACAAAGCCATCAGTAGCTGTAATATGATTGGCACAGAGCCATTGGTAGTTGTACTATGACCGGTAAAAAGCCATCAGTAGCTATAATATGATCAGTACAGAGCCATCAGTAGCTGTAATATGAACGGCTCGAAGCCATCAGTAGCGATAATATGATCGGCACCAAGCCATCAGTAGCAGTAAAATGCACGCCACGAAGCCATCAGTAAGTCCACAGTCGTCTTGTGTGACCCGTGCGACCTTTGGTCTACCTACAGGGGCACTATGGTCATTTTACCCTAAAGGGGCATTACGGTTAATTTACCCTACAGGGGCATTATGGTTAATTTAACCAACAGGGGCATTACGGTCATTTTACCCTAAAGGGGCATTACGGTCATTTTACCCTACAGGGGCATTACGGTCATTTTACCCTACAGGGGCATTACGATCAATTTACCCTACAGGGGCATTACGGTCATTTTACCCTAAAGGGGCATTACGGTCATTTTACCCTACAGAGGCATTACGGTCATTTTACCTTATTGGGGCATGACGGTCATTTTACCCTACGAGAGTACTACGGTCATTTTACCATACGGGGGTATTACGGTCATTTTACCCTACAGGGGCATTACGGTCATTTTACCCTACAGGGGCATTACGGTCATTTTACCCTACAGTGGTATTACTGTCATTTTACCCTACAGGCGCATTACAGTCATTCTACCCTATGGGGGTATTTCAGTCATTTTACTTATTTTGGGTTCTCGAAGCAGATAACGACTTCTCCGAAGGTCTACAGTCGCCTCGAGCGACACAGATAACCTAAATGGTCATAACGGTGTAAATAGGCCCGAGGCCCATTATTCGGCCCACGTGGGCCCACACGCTCGTGTGGCCCATTTAGCCCAAATTCAGTCACAGCTATGCAAACTACATAGCCAAGTACAGTGTTTGCCACTTATCATGGATTTCATCCGTGTGGGGCCCACGAGCCCTATTAGGCCCACACGGTCTATTTCGGCCAAACGAGGTACATATCGGCCCAAGAGCGCGAGAACACTCGTGGTGGCCTCTACAGTCTATCGCCCACGATTGGTGGTCTCGGTTTACCACACGAGTGATCGCACGCTCGTGGGGCCACAAATGCCGAAGTTTCAACTTTTCGGCTTTTGCCTATTCACAGAAGAGAGGGGTGTGACTACACACCTGTTTGCGCAACGCACAGATTACCCCACGCACGATCAACCTACAATCATCCCAACACAATCAGTCTCTCATCCTTTAGATCATTAACACTAAAGTCCCAAACCGACATCACCACTAACCTTGATCGAAAGTTACGCGATTTTTACTCTTAAAATGTTGGTTGGAAACGATCACACCCTTCTTCTCGATTTATTGTGCATAAGATGGATTTCATTAGCAATAAACGTGTAATACAAGGCTTGAATTGATGCCCATAGTCCAAAGTATTAGAGTTAGAGCAGATTGGGTATTCGGCCAATACTTTAAAACAATTTACTTACCCCACAGTATTCGGCCAAAGATGTATTCAAAGTAGAAGGCAGAGATGTGTAGAGAAGTAAGGCAGTTGATGCTCCACCGATCGTCAGAGACTATCCTCCAAAAGGTAACGAGACAAGATCAATATTCAGTCACTATTGAAAAAAAAAGAGAAACAAAAGAGAGGGAAAAAAGAAGATGAAATATTCGGCTTACCAAAATGTTATGAGGATTCGGCTATTTCTTTAGGAAAAGAGAAAGAGAGGTGAAAGAAAAAATGATCCCGAGATGGTATATTCGGCCAAAGAGGGGACAGCTTGAGGAAGAGAGGAAAAGGAAGAAAAGAGGGGAAGGATTTCTCACAAAATCCACCTATTGACCGACAGGAAAAAGGCAAATGAACCAAAAGCCAAAGAAGGGAGAGAAGGAAAGGAGATTCGATAGGGGAGAAGAAACAAAAAAATGCAAAAGTGTTCACAGAAAAAGTGTCTAAGAGCCTACCAAATTCGATAGAGGCTAACTCAAATGCCGAAATGATCCACAACCCTCCCCCCAGCCGAAATCTCAAGGCACAAGTTCCCCCAAATGGCACAACTCCTCCTCTCACCCAAATTCCTTGATTTTCTCCTAAGATCTCTCCCCTTATCCCTCCTTGAATCTTGCCATGACCAGTTCAAACACCACCTTTGTTGTATTTCAGTCCAACTCTACTACCTACACAGCTCAAGCAACAAAATAAATACCCCCTTGCGCAACCCAGGACTTGAACCTTAGATCTTTCAGTTACACAACATGCCACCTTGCCACTAGACCACAAGCTATTCGTGTGTCATAAACAAGCATTATTATTTATAAAGCCTATATGCCAGTGTCCAGATTCATTTAAGAGAAAAACTAAAAATTTTGCAAAAGCCAAGACTTGAACCCAGGCTTCTCAAACACTCCCATACACACCCAAATCACTTAGCCATTAAAGCAAACAAGCAACTTGTGACATTTTCTTGCACACATAAATATTTATATGCAGTCTCCTAGCTGATCCCACACTTAGGGCCATTCCTTCTAGGCCCAAATTCGGGGCGTTACAATTTACCCCTCCTTAAAGAAATTTCATCCTCGAAATTTCCAGCTATCAGAACAGTCGCATCACAAAGACTTTACCACCATGCTCCTGCTTTGCACTCTGATTCAAATTTAGGTATATGGTCAGACAATGAGGACCCAACTCGAGCACCTCTACGGCCTCTACCACGGCCCCTTGTACCTCGTTCGCGAGTACCCCTTGTGCTCATTATCGCTATGCGTATTATCAGAATTAGAAATTTTATGCACATTTGTTTATAGGACTAGTAATTAAACATATGTTTTATGAGTAGTAGAAGTTTAGGGTTTTGTTTTCGCTGTCGTAGGCTCAGTATAGCTTCAGTCCCCTATAATTTCAGTTTGTTCTATCTAGCGTGGTATGGTCTAATTTCTAAAGTAGCAACAGCACTTCCTAACTTACTGCATTTCAGTTTCTAAACAGATAAAAGTATTCAAAAAACTTACGAATTCGGCGCCAGAGACTCGGTGTGCCACTCTTTACAGAAGAAATATCTCAAACACTTCACATACTGAAAAACAACTTATTGAAATCTGAAATTTGAAAACCCATTCCACAGCCAATTTTTGCTACTCCACTCTGATACCACTAAATGTAACACCCCAAACTCGGCCTAGACGTTATGGCAGAATCTGGCGTGTCACATTGATGTGTCTTTCGAAAATTGGACTTGTTGGAAGAAATTCATTTCTGAGTTGAAATCTCTTTGTTAAAACTCAAATCCTCTTAACCATTTACTAACCAATTAAAATGTCTTTACTTTAAAAACATTGTTTGTTGCGGAAGTAATATCCAAAATGTTTCGAAAATGCGGTGTTTTAGAAATAGTTAATCTTTTTAAAAACCAGCGATCTATCACAATCAGTTAAGTATCGAATAAATAAAGCCAAAATAACATAACTTAGGTTTAAGAGGCCTTATTACAGAATCAATAGCCCAATAAGAAATTTAAATAAATAAGTCTAAAGTAGAACATCAGCGATCGTGTGGCCACCTTCGAGTCTCTCGCGGCTCCAAATCGTCTAAGGCTGAGGATTACCTGTACAGATAAAAGAAAGGGTGAGTTTACAAAAACTCAGTGTGTAATCCCCTATCGGTCGATCAAGAACGATTTATGCGAGAATGATGCGGGCCTTGGCCCTATTCAGTAAGAGTGCAGTGTGGGCCATAGCCCATTTCAGTAACAATGTGGGCCTAAGCCCAATACAGTATCAGTACGGTGCAAATATGCAACCCACCCCAATCCAGCCAATACACCACCCGTACCAACCAACACACCATGTGGGGATAAAATCGACCCACCCAGCCAGCACACCAATATCACAGCATAGTTGCCAGTAATAATAACGCAACAGAGCTGCCAGTAACAGTATGGCTAAGAGCCATAAATAGGATAGCTATAAGCTATAAACAGGATGGCTAAAAAACCATCAGTAGCTGTAATATGATCGGCATAGAGCCATCGATAGCTGTAGTATGATCGGCATAGAGCCATCAGTAGCTGTAGTATGATCGGCACAGAGCCATTGGTAGCTGTACTATGATCGGCAAAAAGCCATCAGTAGTTGTAATATGATCAGCATAGAGCCATCAGTAGCTGTAATATGAACGACATGAAGCCATTAGTAGCGGTAATATGATCGGCACCAAGCCATCAGTAGCAGTAATATGCACGGCACGAAGCCATCAGTAAGTCCACAGTCGTCTTATGCGACCCATGCGACCTTTGGTCCACAGTCGTCTTGTGTGACCTGTGCGACCCAACAGTAAAGTAATCTTCCTCCGTAACAGTACCCCAACCCCATGCAGTATGTCGTGTATGCAAAATGTCATGCTCAGAATCAGCCATACAAATCACAGACAAATCAGTCATACAAATCACAGACAAATCATTCATACAAACCACAGGCAAATCAGTCATTTAAATCACAGACAAATCAATCATTTAAATCACAGACAAATCAGTCATTTAAACCACAGACAAATCAGTCATTTACCCTCGAGGGGCAAAATAGTCATTTTACCCTTTGGGGGTATTATGGTCATTTTACCCTATAAAGGCATTACGGTCATTTTACCCTACAGAGGCATTACGATCATTTTACCCTACAGGGGCATTATGGTCATTTTACCCTACAAGGGCATTACGGTCATTTTACCCTACAGGGGCATTACGATCCTTTTACCCTATAGGGGCATTACAGTCATTTTACCTTACAGGGGCATTACGGTCATTTTAACCTACAGGGGCATTACAGTCAATATACCCTGTAGGGGCATTACGGTCATTTTACCCTACAGGGGCGTTACGATCAATTTACCCTACAGGGGCGTTACGGTCATTTTACCCTACAAGGGCATTACGATCATTTTACCTACTGGGGCATTACGGTCATTTTACCTACGGGGGCATTACGGTGATTTTACCCTACGGGGGCATTACGGTCATTTTACCCTACGGGGGCATTACGATCGAGTTTACCCGCAGAGGGCATTATGGTCATTTTACCCTAAAAAGGCATTACGGTCATTTTACCCTACTGGGGCATTGCGGTCATTTTACCATACAAGGGCATTACGGTCATTTTATCAGATGGGGTAATACGGTCATTTTACGCAGATGGGGGCAATATGGTCATTTTACCCTACAGGCATTACGGTCAATTTACCTACGGGGCGTTACGGTCATTTTTTACCTACAGGGGCATTACGGTCATTTTACCCTACAGGGGCATTACGGTCATTTTACCCTACAGGGGCATTACGGTCATTTTACCCTACAGGGGCGTTACGATCAATTTAACCTACAGGGGCATTATGGTCATTTTACCCTAGAGGGGCATTACGGTCATTTTACCCTATAGGGGCATTACAGTCAATTTACCCTACAGGGGCATTACGATTATTTTATCCTAAAGGGGCATTACGGTCATTTTACCCTACTGGGGCATTACGGTCATTTTACCATACAAGGGCATTACGGTCATTTTACCGTACAGGGGCATTACGGTCATTTTACCCTACAGGGGCGTTACGGTCATTTTACCCTACAGGGGCATTACGGTAATTTTACCCTACGGGGGTATTACTGTCATTTTACCCTACTGGGGCATTACGGTCATTCTACCCTATAGGTGTATTTCAGTCATTTTACTTATTTTGGGGACTCGGTGTAGATAACGACCTCTCCGAAGGTCTACAGTCGCCTCGAGCGACACAAATAACCTAAATGGTGAAACGGTGTAAATGGGCCCAAGGCCCATTATTTGGCCCATGTGGGCCCACACGCTCGTGTGGCCCATTTAGCCCAAATTCAGTCACGGCTATGCGAACTACATAGCCCAGTCCAATGTTTGCCACTTATCGTGAATTTCATACTTGTGGGGCCCACGAGCCCTATTGGGCCCACACGGCCCATTTCAGCCAAACGAGGCCCATGTCGGCCCAAGAGCACGAGAACACTCGTGGTGGCCTCTACAGTCTATCACCTACGATTGGTGGGCTCGATTTACCACACGAGCGATCGCACGCTCGTGGGCCAGAAATGTCGAAGTTTCTGCTTTTCGGCTTTTGCCGATTCACAGAAGAGAGGGGTGTGACTACACACCTGTTTGCGCAACGCACAGATTACACCACGCGCGATCAACCTATAATCATCCCAACACAATCAGTCTCTCATCCTTTAGATCATTAACACTAAAGTCCCAAACCGACATCACCACTAACCTTGACCGAAAGTTACGCGATTTTTACTCTTAAAACTCTGGTTGGAAACAATCACACCCTTCTTCTCGATTTATTGCGCATAAGACGGATTTCATTAGCAATAAACGTGTAATACAAGGCTTGAATTGATGCCCATAGTCCAAAGTATTAGAGTTAGAGCAGATTGGGTATTCGGCCAATACTTCAAAACAATTTACTTACCCCATAGTATTCGGCCAAAGATGTATTCGAAGCAGAAGGCAGAGATGTGCAGAGAAGTAAGGCAGTTGATGCTCCACCGATCGTCGGAGACTATCCTCTAAAAGGTAACGAGACACGATCAATATTCAGTCACTATTGAAAAAAAATAGAGAAACAAAAGAGAGGGAAAAAAGAAGATGAAATATTTGGCTTACCAAAATGTTATGAGGATTCTGCTATTTCTTTAGGAAAAGAGAAAGAGAGGTGAAAGCAAAAATGATCTCGAGATGGTATATTCGGCCAAAGAGGGGACAGCTTGAGGAAGAGAGGAAAAGGAAGAAAAGAGGGGAAGGATTGCTCACAAAATCCACCTATTGACCGACAGGAAAAAGGCAAATGAACCAAAAGCCAAATAAGGGAGAGAAGGAAAGGAGATTCGGCAGGGGAGAAGAAAGAAAAAATGCAAAAGTGTTCAGAGAAAAAGTGTCTAAGAGCCTACCAAATTCGGCAGAGGTTAACTCAAATGCCGAAATGACCCACAACCCTTCCCCTAGCTGAAATCTCAAGGGACAAGTTCCCCCAAACGGCAGAACTCCTCCTCTCACCAAAATTCCTTGGTTTTCTCCTAAGATCTCTCCCCTTATCCCTCCTTGAGTCTTGCCATGACCAGTTCAAACACCACCTTTGCTGTGTTTCAGTCCAACTCTACTACCTACATAGCTCAAACTGCAAAATAAATACCCCCTTGCGCAACCCAGGACTTGAACCTCAGACCTCTCAGTTACACAACACGCCACCTTGCCACTAGACCACAAGCTCTTATTGTGTCATAAACAAGCATTATTATTTATAAAGCCTATATGCCAGTGTCCAGATTCATTTAAGAGAGAAACTAATTTTTTTGTAAAAGCCAAGACTTGAAACCAGGCTTCTCAAACACGCCCATACACACCCAAATCACTTAGCCATTAAAGCAAACAAGCAACTTGTGACATTTTCTTGCACACATAAATATTTATGTGCAGTCTCCTAGTTGATCCCACACTTAAGGCCCATTCCTTCTAGGCCCAAATTCGGGGCGTTACGTAAGTAAACAAAAGGGTTCATCATTTTATGAAAAGGTTGATGATTATGTAATTCAACTTATAAGACCTTATTGTGTTATAAATGGAAAGTATTCGGGATGTTAATGAACCTATTCATTTGTGAGTTGATAGTTATATGGTTTGATAAATCTCAAGGCTTTGGTATAGGTTTATTTATGACTTATAAAGTTCATATTTGAAATGGAATATTATGTTTAATTTTTATACGAGTTTACTAAGCATTCATTGCTTATGTAGTCATCTTTCTCTTACCATACAGGTTATCGGAAGCTCGACCGGGTTGGAAGCTCGTCGGAGATCTATCACACTATCTAGCGATTACATTGGTAGATTTTTAATGTTTTGGTCATTGTTATAATGGCATGTATAGGGGGACTTATGCCTAATGTTTAGTAATGTTTATGGCATGTAATGTTGTTTTGAATTTGTGGAACTTATGATATTTGGATGTCTTGATGGTTGATATTTTTATGGCTAGGTTGATCATGTTTGGAATAACCAAATTTGGTATGTGTTGATATGATGATAATGTGGCCAAGTTGAGTTATACTTTGAGGTAGATATGAGCTATTTGTAATGGTATAAATGTGGTCAAATATTGTAAATTTAGTATGGAAATAGGTTAAGTGTGAATGGTTAATGATTGGATAAAAATACACATGTTTAGATAGGTATGATGAATTGTGTCTGAGGTACCTTTTGGTATATTGGTTGTATGGACATTTGGTATAGATATTTGGTCATTTTATTCATGATTGGGGCATTTTTTAAGGTCTTATTGCCATGTGCAAGTTACTTGTAGGTTTATGTTTGAAAGGGTGAAAGAAATGACTTGATTTTGACCATTTTCTTTTCCACACGGCCTAAGACACAGGCGTGTATATTAGCCGTGTGCCATGTGACATGGTCGTGTGTCTCCTGTAGGTTTTAAAGAATGCATATCGAAAGTTACACGGCCTAACATGTAACAACCCGATTTAGGGGCTAGTCGGAACAGTGGTTTCAGAACCAGTAATCTGAGGTCGGAGAAAATTATTTTAATGTTATTTTATGAGTTATAGCATGATTATATAGGTGCATGAAAATTTTGGTTCTTTGATTTTAGCAATTGCATGCTTAATTGCGAATAAGGACTAAATTGCATAAAGTGTGAAAGTTCTATTTTACAAGCTAAAGGTGTCTAAAAGCCATAGAATATTAATTGGAGGTCCCTAATGTGAAATTAGGCCTTATTTAGGGTGGTGGTCAGCCATAGGAACAAAGAAAGGACTTGGTCAATTGGTTAGGTAAAAATTTGGTAACTAAATTGATTTTTATCATAAAATAAAGAAAAGAGTGATATAATCTTTTCTTCATCACCTTCACCACCGAAAATTAGCGGCAAAATATGGGTTTGAGAGTTAAAAAATTTCAGCAAGCTTTTCTACTTACTAGTAATTCATCTTGATGATTATTCTTGACAATATTTGTACTTTTGGAACCCCTAAAGCTTAAGCTAGCTAAAGAGGGGACTATTTTGCAAAGAGGTAGAAAGTTTAAGGTTTTACCATGTGAGCATTTATGTTGTTTGCTGCATTTTTATGGAAGAAAATGAGTCTTAGTTGTTAGATAAACAACTTTTGTGAAAGGTATTTCCATGAAGACACCTAAGAGAACCTCTTTGCAAAGGTTGTAAAATAGGTGTTAAATGTGTGAAATAATGAGTATTGAGAGTTGCTATAAGAGAAATAAATGTTCACCTAGGCTCGTTAAAGGAAGAAATTTGATTAGAATTGATTTAAGAGCCTAGGGGTAAAATAGTCATTTTTTAAAAGTCTAAGGGCAAAATGGTAATTTTGCCAAAGTATGGTTATTGAAATGTATTGATTAATGTGGTAATTAAATGAGCTAATTTGCTATTATAGATCAAGAAGAACGAGGAATTAACTTTGACCGAGGAAAAGGCAAGGTATCGGACTAGATCGGCAAATTGGCCTAATTTGAAATCGAGGAAAGTTTGTGTGTAATAAACTCAACATCATGTTATTAAGTTTTAAAATGTTTCACATTAGTAAAGATGTATATTATTTTCATGAAATTGAGTCATGATGTTGAATGAGAGAATGATGAAAATTTGTGATGTTGAAGTCCCGGTTGGACTTTAAGAAATGAAAGTATATCATTATTGAGATTGATAAGGTCCCGTGTAAGACCACGTCTAGGACATGGCCTCGGCACCGAATTGACATTTCGTATAAGACCATATCTGGAATATGGCACCGACATCGAATATGAAACTCGTATAAGACCATATCTGGGATATGGCATCAACATCAATATGAGATCCCGTATAAGACCATATTTGGGATATGGCATCGGCATCGAGATGTGACCCCATGTAAGACCATATCTGGGATATGGCATTGGCGTTGTGTTTATGTGTATGTTGACAATTGTGTATCCTCGGGTATTCCAAGTGATTCATTGAGATAGATAGTTAAGCTTATATAGAGATGAAATTAGTACTAAAGATATGTGATGAAGTGATCAGGTACATGTGAGTAATTCATGAGAAATGTATGAGATATGTGATATGACAAGTAATTGGTAAGAGTAAGCATGAGTAAGTTATAGCAATGTGCTTGAAACTTTGTATTCTTATTCAATGCAATGGATGGATGGCATTATGAGCCTTTATGTTGCTATTTATTTCATGTAAACTTACTAAGCTTCATGCTTACCTCTTTCATTTCCCTTTTCCTTGTAGTATCGCCAAGCTAGCTCGGGAATCGTAGGACGTCGGAGTTCGGAATCACACTATCAATTCCTCCTTAGTATAGCAAAGTTTGTTTAATTTTGAGTATGGAATGTATAGGAACTTGGTTATTTTGTGTTATGTCATATTTGTTAGCCAATGTGTGGATATTAATGTTATTAAATTCGTTTTGTAAGTGGTCATTGGAAATGGGCCAATACTTGACAAGTTTATATATTCAATGATGATGAAATTCAAGAAGTGTATGCTTGTGTGGATATATTGATTTTTAGTTCTTAGAGGTGCCTTATGGTCATGATATATGTTGAATTGAATTGGTATAAGTATGGTTGCTCTGTAGGGTGGCATTTGGCTTGGTAGATAGCCTTACAAATGTCCACACGGGTAGACACACAGGCGTGTGTCTAGGCCGTGTGTGACACACAGTCAGCCCATGGGCGTGTTGATAGGCCGTGTGTCCCCATGCATGCTAGGTTGGCAAGTCAGTATGCTCAGTAGTAAACACCTCGACCGTGTGGGAGACACGGCCTAAGACACGAGCGTGTGCCTGGGCCGTGTGAAGCCTGCACCTGAAATTAGAAATTTAATTTGACACATGGTCTAAGGACACGGACGTGTGCCTTGGCCGTGTGATCTTATTGAGGTGATGACATCATAAACAAAATGCCAAGGTTTTTGCACATGGGCTAAGACACGGGCGTGTCGTGGCCGTGTGAGGGACACGGGCGTGTGTCCGGCCGTGTGAAAACCCCTGTAGGTTCGAATTGGAAAATAAATCCACACGGGTGTGGAACACGGGGATGTGATATTCCACACGGGCGTGTTCTTTCCTTCACACGGGCGTGTGGCCCTGTTTTATGTCAAATTTGTCTAAGTGTTTAAAAGTTTCCGGTTTGGTCCCGAATCATTCTGGGTACAAGTTTAGGGTTTCGTAGACCTATAATAAAGACATTAAGGTCTTGAATGAAAAGTTTTAATTCGAAATGAAATTTTATGAATCGATGTTGCATGATTGAGAAAGTTAAGTACGGTAATGCCTCGTACCTGGTTCAGGTGTCGAATACGGGTAAGGGGTGTTACATAACACACGGCCTAGTACACCGACGTGTGGCTTGACCGTGTGACCCAAGTTAGTGAGTTACACGGGCAAGGACATGAACTGGGGCATGACTGTGTGTCCCTATTTCGAATGTTACACGGCCTGAGACAAGGGCGTGTGTCTCAGTCGTGTGAGTTACATGGCCTGGCCATACAGCCGTGTCACCCTTGCAGTGTGAAATTTTCTATCTTTTTCCATAAAGTTCTAAATGTTTCTGATTTAGTCCTGAATCATTTTTAAAGTGTTTCTAAGGCCTCGAGGGTTCAAATAAGGGACAATATGCATGTGTTTGAATGGACTATGATATGAAAAATGAAATGTTTGGAAATGAATGTTTTTATGTTACGGTTTTTTTGATAATGCTTCATAACCCTATTTTGGCGACGAATACGGGTTAGGGGTGTTACATTCTAGACATACTCGTCCACATCTAAACTATTTTTTTTGAAGACCATGTGGCGTAATAAGAACATAATGAATCCTAAAGAAATTGATGATACCCCAAAGAAAATCTAGAAGAAGAATATCGCTCAGGCACACTGAAACCAACTGTGACATAAGCAACATAATTTCACATACATGAAACAGAGCAACAACCAGTAGAAAGTAGAAAATAAAAAACATGAGTTTTGCCATCGAATCTTCTACTAAAATATGATTGAATAGAATGCCAAAAATAGAGCAATGTCGATCATTAATCAATCAGACCAACAATACCTTTACTTACCATCATGACTATCCAACATCCCCACACAATAAGAACCACATCTGGAGATAAAACAACCACATATGCCATTAAAGATAAAAGAATACATAGAATATCCAGATGAGATGATTGTAAGACACTTGGCCATAATGATTGCATTCAGATCTATATACATTTCGAACATTACTCCACTGTCCACTAAAATCATCGGTGATCTCACATTATTCTGTTCCACTAAAGTAATCAATTTAGAAGAAATCTCGGTTAATCCTTTCTTTAGATACCATACTTGATAAATTCGATTACCAGTGAATAACTTCTTCTTTAAATAGTGACGTTGCACATCTTAGATAGTCTTTAGAAAGATCTATTATTTCATCTAGAACTCTTTGTATTTGCCAACCAACTCTCGACTCTGCCCACATTATAACTCACTCAACCGCTGAAATCTTCAGCTCCTCTTTTGCAGACTTAATCATCAGAAATCTTGTAAATATTCTGTTGTATAAGACTTTATGATTGAGGGGTTGTAGGTCATTGTAACAGTCCGGTTTAGACCCTAGTCGGAATAGTAGTTTTGGGATCACAAATCTGAGTCAGAAAAAATATTTTAATATTTTTTTCCGTGTCTACAGTATGTGGATTGGTATGTGTGAAATTTCTGTGAATTAATTTTGTCATTTACGTGTTTAATTTGAGAAAAGGACTAAATTGCATAAAGGGTAAAAGTGACATTCTATATGATAATGTGCTCATTTGAGTTGGCTTTTAAATGTAGTGGCCTTATGAGGCAATTAAGCCATTTTATAAGTTAGTGGATGGCAAAGGACAAATATGCCCTTAATGTATATAAGTTTCTTATATTAATTAAAAAGGTTAATATAGTAAATAATCTAATAATATGATTATAATAAAAACAAAGTATGAAAATAGGCATTTGTTCATCCATTTTCTTGACCGAATATACCAAAGAAAAGAAAGAAAAGAACAAGCTAGGTTTCGGCTATGATTTTGGCTTGATTCAAGGTTAATTTTTGTTCGATTTTTGATAATTTCTACGTTTTTGTAATCGTTGCTTCAAAACCCATGCTTCAATTTTGTGAATTGATGAATATTTTGAAATGTGCCATTGATGAACACATGAGTTTTGTGATGTTTGATGATGAGTTATAAAAGATATGTGTTAGATTAACATAGTTTGTCTTTGGATTTTTGTTGAATTTGAGTAATTTGGATTAAATTGAGAAAATAATATTTGAGGGACTAAATTGTGAAATAAATGAAATGTATGGATTTGTATGATTATAGTGAACATTCGGCCAAGCATGGGTAAAAGCAAATTATGTGCATTTTGTGATTTTGTGAAATAGGGACTAAAATGTAAAAATGTGAAAATATGAGGGCTAATTTGTAAATTGCCCTAAATATTTGTTTTTAGATTGAATTGAATGAAATAGTGAATAAATGAGTTAAATTTGAATATGTATAGATCAAGAACCGAATAAAATGGATTTAGATCGTCAAAAATCAAAAGTAATTGAGTAGCCGAGTTCGTTTCTATTTATCCGAATCCGAGGCAAGTCGATATACAAATAAATGCACTTGAATTGAGTTAATTTTACACATATGAAATTTACTTTGTGATGAATATGCCAAGATGTTATGTACATGAAATCCGAGATAGTATCGACAGTGTATCAATGTTCGAGAAGTCCCGTACGAACCTAGGAATAGATAGGATTAAATATGTCATGACCTAGGTGTTCGATATCTGATTTTGTGTAAGACCACGTCTGGGATGTTAGCATCGATTTGAGATTTACGTGTAAGACCATGCAGGACATTGGCATCGTATTTGATTCGTGTAAGACCGTCATGCGGGACGTGGCATCGATATCCGAGTACATGTAAGACCTAAATGCGGGGCGTTGGCATTGTACAACTATTTCGAGCACTCGAGTATCCTATTAGATTCGAATCATTTCAGCGGGCAAGTCCGAGAAATGAATGACTATGTGAGTTGTATATCCGCTTCAGGTACGTTTGATGTATATGCTTTTAGTAGGCATGAAAGGTGAGTAAATATGCATATAGATGCAATGAGCTAAAATGTGATATATGAATGAATGTGACATGAGTAAATGAGATAGATGGAGATATGATGGTTGGTAAGCAATGGATAAATAATGAGCCAATGAAGAATTATAAAATTTACCATTGAGATATGTTAATGATCATGTATTATAATGACTATGTGAATGATATATTAAGTTTATTTGTATATGGCTTACTAAGCTTTTGGAAAGCTTATTCTGTGTGTGTTTTCTCTGTTTTATATGTCGTTAAAGCTACGAAAGGCTCGGGAATTATCGAGGATCATCACCACACTATCAAACTCTATTTTGGTACTTTTGAATGTGAATATAGATAAATATGGCATGCATAGGCTAGTTATTTGGAATATGTTTGAAATATGAAATGGCCATAGGATATGGCTAGAAATATGCCTATGTTATGAATGGTTAATTATGTCCTATGATGTTAGTTTTTGATATAGCTTGATAGTAAATGAAATGGTCATAGGAATGGTAAGTTTATTGATGAATAACTAGCACATTATTGATGGTAAGTTTGTGATGGATTTTGTCTTGAAGTGCTTGTGGTTATGTTGAGTTTAATAACTACTAATTTGGTATGGTTGTTAGGCTCATAATTGAGTAGATATGGTGTACAATTTGGTGTGTTTTGGTTTCCAAATGTGTATTGGATGATGCTTGTATGTGCATAGAAGAATGACCCTAGTGTGGGTGGCATTTTGGCCTTGCAAAGGGCCTATATTTTCCCACACGGTTGAGCAGACGGGCGTGTGGCTCGACCGTGTCCCTCGTGGTTTTAATTCAAAACAAGTCAGACTCGACCACGGGCTGGACACACGGGTGTGTGATTGGCCGTGTGGTGCAAGTCAGTAGCGACCACGGGTGGGGCACACGGGCGTGTCCATGGCCGTGTGGACAAGTCAGTATGTATGCCCTGTTTTGACATGGCTTAGACACACAGGCGTGTCTGAAACCGTGGGAGGCACACGGCCTGCCCACTCGGGCGTGTGACCTCTGTAACTCAGAAAAAATTTTAAATTTCTAAGAATTTTCTTATGTGTTCGGTTTAGTCTCAGCCCATTTCTAAAGCATGATTAAGGTCTTATTGACCTATTCCAGGGACACTTTGATGGGATTGTTCATATTATGTTATGGAATGTCTGTAAAAGTTTTCAATTGTCCGGTAATGCCTCTTAACCCTAAACCAGCGATGGTTTCGGGTTAGGGGTATTACATTTGGCTGGTATCAGAGCTACGGTTTAGTCGATTCTCGGACTAACGTAGCATGTGAAAGTCTAGCTATACATGCCATAAGTATGAAATGTGATAGTGTGATGAATCCTGACGTGAAAAAATGTGTTTTCGTATAGTAATGGATCCCGAAAGAGCCGTAGCTGACGACGTTGAAAGTAATGCGCCTGCTCCCGCTCAAGGGACAGCGCCATCTGATTCGAGACCGACTACTAGCGGTCAAGAGGGAGAAGCTAAACAAGTTTTCTTCCAAATGATGAACGAGTGGTTCACTCTATATGTTAGAACTAATCTGGCTGTTTCACAACCTCTGCCCCTACCTAATCCCCCTCATACTTCAGTTGTGCCTCCAGTCATGAATCTGAATCTGTTGAACAAGCCTCCAGTTGAAAAAATTCATAAATATGGGGCCGAAGAGTTTAGGGCCACTAGTGATGACGATGCCACGAAAGCTAAATTTTGGCTCGAGAACACTATCCGAGTATTTAATGAAATGTCACTGACTCCTGAAGAATGCATTAAATGTGTTGTTTCTTTGCTACGAGATGCAGCCTATCAGTGGTGGAAGACCTTGATTTCTGTAGTACTGAAAGAACGGGCCACTTGATATTTCTTTCAGTCTGAGTTCTGAAAGAAATACATTAGCCAGAGATTCATTGATCAGAAACAAAAAGAATTCCTGGAATTGAAACAGGGTCGCATGTCTGTCACTGAATATGAACGAGAGTTCGCAAGATTAAGCCAGTATGCTCTAGAATGTGTATCGACTGAGGCAATAATGTGCAAAAGATTTGAAGATGGTCTTAATGAAGATATTCGTTTGTTAGTTGGGATTCTGGAAATAAAAGAGTTTGTTGTGCTTATTGATCGAGCGTGCAAAGCTGAGGCACTCGGGAAAGATAAAAGAAAAGCTGAGTCTGAAGTCAGAGATACGAGAAAGAGATTTTCGAGCAAACCATTTCAGTCTACTTCAAAGAAATTTAGAGATGAGCATAGCCGTTCCAGAACTAATGTGGGATATTCAAATTGAGAGATTGAGCTAGATCACAGACGAATTCTAAAGCTCCAGCTACTTCGATGGCTAGTGTTGGAAATGTCCAATTCGAGAGACCTAAATGTAAACATTGTGGTAAAAGACATCTGGGAAGTTGTAGATTGAATGATGGAGCTTGTTTTAGATGCGGATCATTAGACCATTTCATCCGAGATTGCCCAGAGTCTGGTGAGCAAGAGATTGTTCTCAATTCGAGATCTGATAATGTTTCAGCTAGAGGTAGACCTTCCCGCAATGCAAGAAATGTCAGTTGTAACACCCTAAACCCGGCCTAGAAGTTAGGCCCGAATCTGGTGTGTCACATTGAAGTGTTTTTGCAAAAACCTTGTTTTCATTGAAAACCCTTCTAGAGAAAAGTTAAGTAAAATCCATTCTGCTTTCAAAACAAGGTGTAGCAACCATTTCCTTGTTACTATGTAAAAATTTCCTTTGACAGCGGAAGCTGATTCTTAAAACACAATTATTTTCAAAAAAAAAACTTGAAATATGCTTAAAAGAAATAAATCCAAGTTCCGTTTCAAAATTAGAAAGCCTAGTGGAAGTAATGGAATAATAACTAGAGGGAAAACCTTCTTACAATCCAAAATAAAATAACTTAAAATAAATCACTTAAAATCTAGAATTTAGATATTAAGAAACACATGTCTAATCGTCTTGCTAGTTGGCCACCTCTGAGTCCCTCCATCCGTCGAACCGCCTACTGAAGATCACCTGAGAAAAATAAAAGAGGGAGTGAGTTTTCGAAAACTCAGTGTCTACGACCCTCGTCAAACAAATAGCATACATATCATATTGTTAACATAATAATATCATACATGCAATGCTATGCAAACCCTCCCCAAATAATCCATCCGGTACACATCGTCTCCGTCCAACCGAACCACGTCTGTGGGGATTTCTAAATCGACCCACCCATCCGATACACATCAAGGGTAGCCAGGTTGCAGTACTACCAAACGTTGCAGCAAAGTTGCTTATCATATAATGGGCTTAAAAAGCCATCGGTGGATCCACAGTTGTCAAGCAATCATGCGATCCTCATATACTTCCTCCGTTCCATAATTCCCACCCCATATGTAACCTAAACAGAATATCATCTGAATGCAGCAAATGTACATGTAACATCCATAAGTCTTACATTCAACACATAGGGGTATTTTAGTCATTTCACAAATCAAGGGTATTTCGGTAATTCTACCATACAGTGGTATTTCAGTAATTCTTAACAGTATGGGTCTTAATTACGAACCTTGGCCCGTCAACAAGTCCTCGCAGCTACAGTGAACAGACACTACGCACCAGATAGGATTCTAGAGAAGAGAAGGTGGGTCACTAGGACCGCTTAAGTACCAAGCTCTCCCTAGATCCAATCCTAGACATGCATATGTCCATTGCCACACTCTACCCTAGCGACTTGTCCACGGACATGTTTGATTATTAAGTTCAGTTTTATTCCGTTTAAGAATTCACCAGAACTAAACCTAGAGACCATTAAAACCCTAGCATGCATTTCTAAAATCCCATAAGGCCCATTTAAGCCCAATCATGTCCATATAGCCCATTAAACCCAATCATATATATGTAGCCCATTAGGCCCGATCATAATCAAATCATACAACCATCCATATCAATCCATCCTTCAATTTCACATATCAACTCTTGCCAATTTGGGCCCACGAGCTCGGCAAGCACATTTAGCCCCTTCTGGCCCGATTGGCCAAACAGTGGCCCAAGACCATGAGATTGCTCTCTTGGTCCCGATAATCATATCGGTGTTCCCACACGAATGTTTGCACGCTTGTGTGGTTGCCGGCACCAACTTTTTGGCTTTTTGGCTTTCTGACATTCTAATTTTTCAGTATTTCGGCTTTTGCCGATTTGTCGTGTGTGAAGTGTATGTACACACCTGGTAAATGAGACGTGTTACACTATCCTCAGCCTTGAACCTACAACCAATACCAACCTCCAATCAATCACACACTTAACCATAATATTTACCAAAAACTGAAGCCTTACCATAACCTTACCGTGTGCCACCCGTCCTAATAGCCCTTTCTTAGCTACTACTCACGAATATCCCCTAGATCTGCATCAATCTTAATCGTTAAAGACAAAATAATAGGTGACTTGTATCCACTTAAGTCACCATTTCCCTTACTATAGACTATTCGGCCAACTTATCCCAAAATTAAGAATAATTACCCAAAAACCGAAACGTATGGATAGCTTTTCGGTAGAGACTTGTAGATCAAAGCTTGATTCCGATTTTTCCTAGATCCGATCCACCAAAAATCAAAGGAATGATGAAAGCACAACAGAGATTTGGTCACTAGAGTATTCGGCACAAGGTTTGGGGCGATGAAGAAATTGGCTTCAAGAGCAAAGGTTTTCGGCTTTTGAAGTCATGAATATTTGGTCCCCAACAATTAAGATGAAGGTGGGACGGCACAAGCAATGGAGAAAGAAGAGAATGATATTCAATTTAAGGCTTTAGGAGAGAAGAAAAGAAAACACATAAGGAAGAGGCGAGGTTTAGAATAGAAAAAGTGGAGGAGAATTCAGCAGAGTAGTCTAGTTGCCAAAATAGCACAAAGGGAATTCCAATTGTCGAAATAGCACAGAGGGAATTCGGCACCCCCTATTTATACACAAACCGAAACTCTGCAAAGTCCAAATCGGCTCCAACTCTTCCCCATCTCATCTCCTCGCTTTTCTCCCTACTAACTCCCCAATCCTTTTCCTAAATTTTCTCTTCTGATCACTCTCCTTAGAGTCCATCACCACACCACTTCCAACCTTCTAGAAGGCCAAAATTAAACTCCTAAAAAAATACTAAGCTAGGATTCGAACATAGGATCTCTTTGCTAGCCCATAATGCCACCTCCCTATATCCTAAGTGGCGTCACTTAGCCACTGCACCACAAGACTCTTTGATGCCATTTTCCCTATTTTTATCTAACAGCCTAACTACTCACCGCCCTGGTTCCTTTAATAATTAATTAAAAATTCCTTCTCCTCAAAGTTCGAACCCGGCACTTCTCCAATACCCCTAGACACTCCAAGTTTATTAAACCCTTAAAGCCAACATGTCATTTGTCATTTTCTTGCTCACTTAAAAATTTTCTGAGACCCAAAGCCTAATAGGCCCAATTCTACTAGGCCCAAATTCGGGGCGTTACAATTCTACTCTCTTAAAGAAATTTTGTCCTCAAAATTTCCAACTAACTATTAATCGCACCGCTCAAGTCACACCACTATGCTTTCGTTGCTCACTCTGATTTTAATAACACTAACACACTTCAATGTTGGGCATATGGCCCGATGCCGACGATCCAGCCCTAACATTTCCACGGCCTCTGCTGCGACTCCTTGCACCTCTTCTAGCGCTCATCGTTGATTCTCGTATTATCTGAATTAGGAATTTTATGAAATTTTAGTTAGTTTCAGTAATTAAGTCGATGTTTTATGATAGTATTAAGTAAAGAGGTTGTTTCGTAAATCCTCTACAGTTTCAAATTCCTACAGGCTTTAGTTTCACTTTAACTAAAAAGCTTTAGTATAATCATCTAAAGTAGCCCACTAACTATCTACAGTATACCAAGTTAAACAAGCTTAATAATAAGAGAACTTACTTGGTTCGACATCGGAGACTCAGTGCACCACATCACAAGAATTTCCAAAACATTTCGATCCAATCCAAAAATAGTTTTTTTAACCCAAGTAGTAAGGCCCATTTCACAGCCCGAGCTTTGCAATTAGGCTCTGATACCACTAAATGTAACACACCAAACCCGGTCTAGAAGTTAGGCCCGAATCTGGTGTGTCACATTGAAGTGTTTTTGCGAAAACCTTTTTTCATTGAAAACCCTTCTAGAGAAAAGTTAAGTAAAATATATTTTGCTTTCAAAACGAGGTGTAGCCAAAAACCATTTCCTTGTTACTATGTAAAAATATCCTTTGACAGTGGAAGCTGATTCTTAAAACATAATTATTTTCAAAAAAAACTTGAAATATGCTTAAAAGAAATAAATCCAAGTTCCATTTCAAAATTACAAAGCCTAGTGGAAGTAATGGAATAATAACTAGAGGGAAAATCTTATTACAATCCGAAATTAAATAACTTAAAATAAATCACTTAAAATCTAAAATTTAGATATTAAGAAAAATAGGTCTAATCGTCTTGCTAGTTGGCCACCTCTGAGTCCCTCCATCCGTCGAACCGCCTACTGAGGATCACCAGAGAAAAATAAAAGAGGGAGTGAGTTTTCGAAAACTCAGTGTGTACGACCCTCGTCAAACAAATAGCATATATATCATATTGTTAACATAATAATATCATACATGCAATGTTGTGCAAACCCTCCCCAAATAGTCCATCTGGTACACATCGTCTCCGTCCAACCGAAACACATCTGTGGGGATATCTAAATTGACCCACCCATCCAATACACATTAAGGGTAGCCCGGTTGCGGTACTACCAAACGTTGCAGCAAAGCTGCTTATCATATAATGGGCTTAAAAAGCCATCGGTGGATCCACAGTTGTCAAGCAACCATGTGATCCTCATATACTTCCTCCGTTCCATAATTCCCACCCCACATGCAGCCTAAACAGAATATTATATGAATGCAGCAAATCTACATGTAACATCCATAAGTCTTACATTCAACACATAGGGGTATTTTAGTCATTTCACAAATTAAGGGTATTTCGGTAATTCTACCATACAGTGGTATTTCAGTAATTCTTAACAGTATGGGTCTTAATTACGAACCTTGGCCCGTCAAAAAGTCCTCGCGGCTAAAGTGAACAGACACTACGCACCAGGTAGGATTCCAGAGAAGAGGAGGTGGGTCACTAGGACCGCTTAAGTACCAAGCTCTCCCTAGATCT
This sequence comes from Gossypium sturtianum, assembly GCA_025698515.1. Lineage (NCBI taxonomy): Eukaryota > Viridiplantae > Streptophyta > Magnoliopsida > Malvales > Malvaceae > Gossypium > Gossypium sturtianum. The sequence continues at coordinate 66,425,290 of CM046953.1, forward strand.
AATCCTAGACATGCATATGTCCATTGCCACACTCTACCCTAGCGACTTGTCCACGGACATGTTTTATTATTAAGTTAAGTTTTATGCCGTTTAAGAATTCACTAGAACTAAGCCTAGAGACCATTAAAACCCTAGCATGCATTTCTAAAATCCCATAAGGCCACTTAAGCCCAGTCATGTCCACATAGCCTATTAAGCCCAATCATGTATATGTAGCCCATTAGGCCCGATCATAATCAAATCATACAACCATCCATATCAATCCATCATTTAATTTCACATATCAACTCTTGTCGATTTGGGCCCACGAGCTCGGCAAGCCCATTTAGCCCCTTCTGGCCCGGTTGGCAAAACAATGGCCCGTGTAACATTCAGGAATTAGGGGCTTTGCATTTTCTATGTTTCTGTGTGTTTGGTATACTTTATTTGTTAATTTGGTGTGTTTGGGGGTCCCGGGAAGGCTCAGGGTTAAGCCTGAGCCTTGGTGAAAATTTCAGTTTTGGGCACTTTAGGGGAGAGCTAGTTGGGGCAGGCTTTAAGGAATATTGTTTATGTTTGATGACACAAAAATTGAAGTGGTGGAGTGGCAAGGAGACGTCGCCTAGCATGCAGAGAAGGGGCATCACAAGGGAAGCAAAGAGGGAGGGTGTTCGAATCCCTCAAGCAGCATAAGAGTAGTATTATTTTTCTTTTTGTGTGCTCAGGCAAGGGAGGCGGCTGGATGGTGATCAAACTCTGAAGAAGTGAGGGAAGACTCGGTCAAATAATTCAAATAAGTGGTGGAGAGGTATTTGGGGAGTTTGAATGAGTCATTTGGTTTGAATTAGTGGATGGAGAGTGTTTGGGGGAGGAAATCGTGGGATGTGGAGTGAAGGGGAGAGTTGGTCGGTTGTTAGAGAGTTGGGAGGTGTTTATTCGGTATTTGGGGAATGGGGAGAGGAACCGAACTTTTTGGAGTGTTGAGTTTTCTTTGGTGCGTTTTCTTCTTTTGTATTTTCGGCATTTGCCATTCATAATTCCAAGCTTACTTCCTTTTCATTCTATTTGCTCCTTCCATTTTCTCCCTTCTCTTAACCGAATCATCACCTTCAAGCCATCATTTTACCTTGGCCGAATCTCTCTCCTCCTATTTCTTTCTTTTTGTCACTCCCTTATTCCACTCTTGAGCCGAAACTCCCTTGTGGCAAAGAACCCGTATCATTTATCCCTTGAGAGCTGAATTTCAACCTTTCTTTTTATGCAACCGATCATTTTTTTTCTTGATTCACTGGTTAGCGTTGATTTTCTTTTAGTCTTTATAGCCGATTTTGGAGTTTCATCGTTTATCTTTGGCAAATCCGAATCTCTGACTGTTCACTTCACTTAGTTCGTTCTTGTTTTAGTGGATTACCGTCACTTATTCTTCTAGCTTTCTCAATTCGGCTTCTTCTTGTTTGGTGGTAAGTATTCTCTTCTTCATTTCTGATTCTTTCCCTTCTCTTGCTAGTTGTTTTACCGAAGACGGTAACTCAGTACTTTAATGCATTGGCTGAATGTAAAGGGGGCCTCGTTTCGCATTCTTTTCTACCTCTGGCCAATGTTGGAGGATCTTTGGGGGAAGCAATCGGATTTATTGATCATGGTAAGGGGGTTCTTACCAACTCGTTTGGCCGAAAGGCCACTCCTTTTAATATATCTTGGAGAACCAATTCTTATATAGTGTTTGTGTAGGGACTCAATCGATTTCATAATCCAAGTCTAAAGCTTTCGGTTTCTGTCAATCTAGGTAAGAAACTTCCTTGTTTTGAGAGTATATTCTCATTTTCTTCCGCTTCAATGCCTTAACCCGGTCTTCTGACCAAGATCTTTTCATGGATTCGAATGCCAGCCAAGTAAAGGAAGGGGTTGGACTCGTAGTCCCTACCCCTAAGTTCAAAAAACGTGCGGTATCGGCAGTACGAGAATTTCCACCGGGTTGTGGACCTACTTCAGAGCGGGATAGGCAGATCACTGTGATCCCTGCGAGTGAGGTTATTAGCGAGATTGATAGCTTAGTTCTCTGTGTTTACAGGTGTGTAGTTCTCACACCTTCTTCTGTCATTTATTCAAACATATATGTATATGTATGCTTTATTAAATGTCGAAACTTTGGCATATACTGCTTTTGTCCATGGAGGGTAAAATCACGACATCAGGTTTGTGATTCCTGATTATGTTATATATGCGATTATCTTGACATGATTATACGTACACTCTGATCATATGATATATATATTTGTCAATATCTGTTGCATTCATACACCATGAGTTCATGTTTGCATAATGGTTGGGTATATGCTATGAAATGAAGGGGAAGTGTATCTGGTGACTATGTCACAATCTGTTCTGGTGGCCATGCCATTTCAGTCTGGTGACTCTGTCACAATTTGACGATGAGCAGCTAACTGCAGCATGACTGCCATCGATGGTGTGTAGTGGTGAGGGTTGATTGTAGAAATCCCCATTAGTGTGATTGGTAGGTAAGGGTGGTGTGTAGTGGATGGATAACTAGGTTGGGTTGGGATTTGCTTCATCATGCATTGATCTCTGATTATCTGCTATTCTCTGCTAAATGGGCCAAGGCTCAGTCTGATTCTGTGTGGGCTCTGCCCATAGTGATTTGTTAAGGGCTAAGGGCCAACTGAGGTGAATAATGAGTAATTGCACACTGAGTCTTCTTGACTCACCCCCTCTGTTTAAATGTTGCAGGTAATTCTTAGTTTAGCGGACATGGGCTGGGATCGACTCTGAGGTGGCCATGCACTTTATGTTTAGTAAAATTTTGCTTTTCTCCTTCTAGACTTATTTACTTTTAATTTTTGGGAATTTGATATGTAATAAGGCCACTTTAATTTGGTTTAATATCGATCTAAACTCTGGACGTTTTGAATACGAATAATCGATAAGACGTATTTTTTTCAAAATTAAAATTTGAAGTCTCTCTCACAACTTAATTAACAATTTTACTGCAAATTTTTACGACAAACTTCTAGCTTAATCTAGTGTTACAACATGTATTTTCAAACATCACCTAAACACAAGAATTGGGCTAACGAAGAATATTTCCTTAAATGATTATTGGGCTTTCAAACGAACTACTGATCTGGAGATGTCAAAAAGGAACTTAAAAGTTTTTCTGAGGTTTGTGTAGTTTTATAAATTCTTCCCAAGTGACATACCAGATTCGGTCGTGGTGTTTGGGCCGGGTTTGGGGTGTTACAATTTGGTATCAGAGCCAGGTTTCAAAAACTCGGCCATGGGTTTTGGGTTCAAAACGTTTTTCAAAAAGATGGTTTAGGAAGTAAATACATATGTACATGTCTTCTAGAAGTGTGGCACCCAAGTCTCCGGCCCAAGTCTGTAAGGTAAGTCTTCTGATTATTATGTGGTTTGCATGAGGTGAATATATTATTGGAATATATCGCTATGAATGTTAGAATTAAGAAACTCTGCTTTAGAAATGGAAACCTTTAGATATATGTGTGTTTTGCGAAAACTACTTGAAACTCTATTCTCATAAAACTACTCATTAATCAACAGTGAAAAGAAAAGCTAATGCAGAAAATTTGTAAAAACAGATTAAGATAAAATGGTAGACATGAGTGCCAGAGGGCGTGGACGTGCTGCACGCGGCCGTGGTAGAGGCCGGGGTGTTGAGGCTGAGTTTTCAGAAATGAGGCATGAGCCTGAAGGTGAAGCGCTCGCATCACCTGTGGTAGAAGCAGGATCTCAAGATAGGACTGGTGGAGATGATGCCTTGTCTCAAGCGATGTTGAGGGTTTTGGAGCGAGTTGCTGGAGCAAGCTCTGGGGCAGTATCTCGAAAGTCTATTCCTGAGCGACTTCGAGCAAATAGGGCAGAGGTATTCATGGGTATTTCTGGCGTGGCCCCAAATGTAGCTGAGTACTGGCTGGAGGCAGTCGAACGGATTATGGATGATCTGGATTGCACAGTTGAGGAGAAATTGAAAGGAGCGGTGTCTCTTCTTCGGGATGAGGCATATCAGTGGTGGCTCACCGTAAGAGAGGGTACTCTAGCGGATCAAATTGACTTGGATTTCTTTAAGACGGCATTTTAAGGGAAATATGTTAGGGCAAGTTATGTAGATGCTCAGAGGAAAGCATTCCTGAATTTGGTACAAGGGGGCAAATCCGTGGCAGCATATAAGGCAGAATTTTTACGATTGAGCCGTTATGCCCGAGGAATAGTTGCGACTGACTATGAACGTTGCGTACGATTTGAGGATGGGTTACGAGACGAGCTGCGGGTGTTGATAGCTCCGCAGCGGGAAAGAGACTTTGCCACTCTGGTTGACAAAGATAAAATAGCTGAAGAGGTTAAACGGACTGAGACTCAGAACAAGGAGAAGGATAAGAGTAAGAATAAGAGGAGTTTTGGGTCGTTGGGGTCGTCTGGAGGTTTTCAAAAGAGGCCTAGGTTTGATGGGCCAGCTCGAGTTGTAAGGCCTGCGGCAATGGGCCAGAGTCGATCATGTGCTCTGTGTGGGAAAATGCATTCTGGGGAGTGTAGAAGGAGAACCGGTGGATGTTTCAGGTGTGGAGCTATAAACCATATGATTAAAGATTGTCCACAAGTAGATCCAATGCGACCAGTTGGACAGGGTTTTGATCAGTTCAAGAAAGGTGATCAGTAGCCACAGAGAGGTCGTGGTCCGATTGGAAGAGGGAATGGTTTTGGTCGGGGACGTGGAGCACCGAGCAGAGGTGCTGGGAATACAAATGCAAGACAGCCTAGGTTAGTCTATGCAGCTTGGTGTCGAGAGGAGGGTGATGCACCGGACGTTATAACTGGTACGTTTCTCATTTTTTGTTTGCCCTTTACTGCATTGATTGATATTGGGTCGACGCATTCCTATGTTGCTAATGGGGTGTCTGGGACTTTGAACATGAACTCTGAGATTGCTTCTAGGGAGATGACTGTACTTAGCCCTTTAGGACAATCTGTAGTGGTAAACAAACTCTTTAGGAATGTGCCTCTAGAAGTACAAGGGTTGGTTTTCTCGGCTGATTTGATGGAACTACCATTCGGGGAGTTCGATTTAATCTTAGGTATGGATTGGTTGGTAAAATATCGAGCAAACTTGGATTGTGCTGCTAAAAGCATGGTGTTAAGGACTCCTGAGGATAATGAAGTTGTAGTGATAGGCGAAAGGAGAAACTACTTGTCCAATGTAGTGTCAGCTTTAAAGGCGGAAAGAATGTTGAGAAAAGGATGTGAGGCTTTCTTAACTTCCGTTCGTGCTCTTGACGCCAAGGAGTTGACTGTGAAGGATGTCAGAACAGTGAATGAGTTTTCCGATGTTTTTCCAGAGGAGCTTCCAGGGTTACCTCTAGATCGCGAGGTGGAATTCGGTATTGATCTTTTTTTGGGCACAGCGCCAGTGTCTATTGCCCCATATAGAATGGCACCTAAAGAGTTAGTGGAATTGAAAGCGCAGATTCAGGAATTGTTGGATCGGGGTTTTATCCGACCAAGTGTATCTCCGTGGGGAGCGCTGGTGTTGTTCGTGAAGAAAAAGGATGGGACGATGCGTATGTGCATTGACTACCGTCAACTGAATAAGTTGACCATCAAGAACAAATACCCACTGCCGAGGATTGACGATCTATTTGATCAGCTTAAGGGGGCTTCAGTTTTCTCGAAGATAGATTTGAGGTCAGGATATCATCAGCTTAAGGTTAAGGAAGCGGATATTCATAAGACAGCCTTTAGAACTCGCTATGGTCACTATGAGTTCTTGGTGATGCCATTCGGGTTGACAAATGCACCAGCGGCGTTTATGGACATGATGAACCGAGTGTTCCAACCTTATCTGGACTGGTTTGTTGTGGTGTTCATAGACGACATTCTGGTATACTCCAAGACGAAAGAAGAGCATGATTCGCATCTTCGGGTGGTTCTGCAGATTTTGAGGGAGAAGCAGCTGTACGCCAAATTCAGTAAGTGTGAATTTTGGTTAAAAGAAGTTACCTTTTTGGGTCATGTTGTATCTGCAGAGGGAATTAGGGTTGATCCCCAGAAAATTGAAGTTGTGTTGGATTGGAAACCGCCTAGGTCTGTGGCGGAGATTCGAAGTTTCTTGGGTTTTGCCAGATACTACAGAAGGTTCGTTGAGGGATTCTCCTTAATTGCGGCACCCTTAACTAAGTTGTTGCGAAAAGGGGTATCATATGTTTGGACTGACAAGCAACAGGAAAGCTTTGAGAAGCTGAAGAGGATCTTAACAGAGGCTCCAGTTTTGATTCAGCCTGAGGCTGGGAAAGAGTTCGTGGTCTATTGTGATGCTTCACACACGGGATTAGGGTGTGTGTTAATGCAAGATGGGAAGGTAGTTGCGTATGCATCTCGACAGTTAAGACTGCATGAGTTGAACTATCCCACGCATGATCTAGAGTTGGCTGCGGTAGTGTTTGCTTTGAAGATCTGGAGACATTACCTGTACGGGGAGAAGTCCATTATCTACACCGACCACAAGAGTTTAAAATATCTCCTCACTCAGAAGGAGTTGAATTTGAGGCAGCGGAGGTGGATTAAACTATTGAAGGATTACGACTGCTCGATCGAATACCATCCGGGTAAAGCTAACGTGGTGGCGGATGCGTTAAGTCGGAAAGTGATATCAGATTTGAGGGCGATGTTTGCCCATCTCAGTTTGTATGATAATGGAAGTTTGTTATCTGAACTCCAAGTAAAGCCGACGTGGATAAGTCAGATCAAAGAGAAACAGTTATCGGATGTTGTTTTGAGTGCTCCACTTCTGCAAGTACAGAATGGTGGGGTAGAGGATTTTGATTTGAACAGTGATGGGGTTCTGTGTTTCCGTGAGAGGGTTTGCATGCCGAAAGATGTTGGGTTAAGATAGATGATTCTTTAGGAGGCACATAGTAGCCCTTACGCTATTTATCCTGGTGGGAATAAAATGTATCGGGATATGCGTGAGCAGTTTTGGTGGACTGGTTTGAAGCGGGAGATTACCGAGTTTGTGGGTAAATGCTTGACGTGTCAGCAGGTGAAAGCGGAACATCAGTTGCCTTCAGGGTTATTGCAGCCGGTGAAGATTCCACAGTGGAAATGGGAGAGAATCACGATGGATTTTGTTAGTGGGCTTCCTCTTACGCCTACTAAGAAAGGTTTGGTATGGGTGATTGTTGATCGGTTGACAAAGTCCACCCATTTCATACCTGTTCGTGTCTACTATTCTCTGCAGAAGTTGGCTAAGCTATATGTGGCGGAGATTGTGAGGTTGCATGGGGTACCAGTATCCATCATATCAGATAGAGACCCTAGGTTTACGTCGCAGTTTTGGAAGGCGCTGCATCAGGCATTGGGTACCAGACTAGATTTCAGCATAGCTTTTCATCCACAGTCTGATGGTCAGTCTAAAAGGGTAATTCAGATCTTGGAAGATATGTTGAGAGGTTGTGTCATTGATTTCAGGGGTAGTTGGGAAGAGTTTCTACCGTTGGCAGAATTCGTATACAACAACAGCTACCAGTCTAGTATTCAGATGGTGCCCTATGAAGCATTGTATGGGCGAAAGTGTCGTACTCCTACTTGCTGGACAGAGTTGGGTGAGCGTCAGATGTTGGGTCCGAAACTGGTTTTGGAGACAGAAGAGAAATTTAAGTTAATTCAAACTCGATTGAAGGAGGCTTCAGACAGGCAGAAATCCTACGCCGATCTAAAGCGTAAGGATATAGAATTTGCAGTGGGTGATCAAGTCTTCCTGAAAGTCTCACCTTGGAAGAAGGTTATGAGGTTTGGATGGAAGGGCAAGCTTAGTCCTAGGTTTATCGGGCCTTATCGGGTTTTGAAACGTGTGGGACCAGTGGCGTATCAGCTTGAGTTGCCTTCAGAACTGAAACAGATACATGATGTGTTCCATGTTTCGATGTTGAGGCGCTATCATTCGGATCCGTCTCACATTGTGCCGGTGGAGGAAATTGAGGCAAGACCAGACCTGTCTTTCAAAGAAGAACCAGTGCAGATCTTGGACCGAGACGTTAAGGTGCTAATAAGAAAATCGGTCCTTTTGGTAAAAGTTTTATGGCAGAACCACGGGTCAGAAGAGGCCACGTGGGAGCCAGAGGATGTTATGCGTCAGCAATACCCTCATCTCTTTTGACCAGGTAAATTTTGAGGCCGAAATTTCTATAAGGGGGTAGAACAGTAACATCCGGGAATTAGGGGCTTTGCATTTGTTATGTTTTTGTGTGTTTGGTATGCTTTATTTGTTAATTTGGTGTGTTTGGGGGTCCCGGGAAGGCTCGGGGTTAAGCCTGAGCCTTGGTGAAAATTTTAGTTTTGGGCACTTTAGGGGAGAGCTGGTTAGGGCAGGCTTTAAGGAATATTGTTTGTGTTTGATGACACAAAAAGTGAAGTGGTGGAGTGGCAAGGAGATGCCACCTAGCATACAGAGAAGGGGCGTCACAAGGGAAGCAAAGAGGGAGGGTGTTCGAATCCCTCAAGCAGCATAAGAGTAGTATTATTTTTCTTTTTGTGTGCTCAGGAAAGGGAGGCGGTTGGATGGTGATCAAACTCTGAAGGCGTGAGGGAAGACTTGGTCAAATAATTCAAATAAGTGGTGGAGAGGTATTTGGGGAGTTTGAATGAGTCATTTGGTTTGAATTAGTGGATGGAGAGTGTTTGAGGGAGGAAATCGTGGGATGTGGAGTGAAGGGGAGAGTTGGTCGGTTGTTGGAGAGTTGGGAGGTGTTTATTCGGCATTTGGGGAATGGGGAGAGGAACCGAACTTTTTGGAGTGTTGAGTTTTCTTTTGTGCGTTTTCTTCTTTTTCATTTTCGGCATTTGCCATTCATAATTCCAAGCTTACTTCCTTTTCATTCTATTTGCTCCTTCCATTTTCTCCCTTCTCTTAACCGAATCATCACCTTCAAGCATTCATTTTACCTTGGCCGAATCTCTCTCCTTCTATTTCTTTCTTTTTGTCACTCCCTTATTCCACTCTTGAGCCGAAACTCCCTTGTGGCAAAGAACCCGTATCATTTATCCCTTGAGAGCTGAATTTCAACCTTTCTTTTTATGCAACCGATCATTTTTTTCTTGATTCACTGGTTAGCGTTGATGTTCTTTTAGTCTTCATAGCCGATTTTGGAGTTTCATCATTTATCTTTGGTAAATCCGAATCTCTGACTGTTCATTTCACTTAGTTCGTTCTTGTTTTAGTGGATTGCCGTCACTTATTCTTCTAGCTTTCTCAAGTCGGCTTCTTCTTGTTTGGTGGTAAGTATTCTCTTCTTCATTTCTGATTCTTTCCCTTCTCTTGCTGGTTGTTAAACCGAAGACGGTAACTCAGTACTTTAATGCATTGGCTGAATGTAAGGGGGGCCTCGTTTCGCATTCTTTTCTGCATCTGGCCAACGTTGGAGGATCTTTGGAGGAAGCAATCAGATTTGATTGATCAAGATAAGGGGGTTCTTACCAACTCATTTGGCCGAAAGGCCACTCCTTTTAATCTATCATGGAGAACTGATTCTTATATAGTGTTTGTGTAGGGACTCAATCGATTTCATAATCCAAGTCTGAAGCTTTTGGTTTCTGTCAATCTAGGTAAGAAACTTCCTTGTTTTGAGAGTATATTCTCATTTTCTTCCGCTTCAATGCCTTAACCCGGTCTTCTGACCAAGATCTTTCCATGGATTAGAATGCCAGCCAAGTAAAGGAAGGGGTTGGACTCGTAGTCCCTACCCCTAAGTTCAAAAAATGTGCGGTATCGGGAGTACGAGACTTTTCACTGGGTTGTGGACCGGCTTCGGAGCGAGATAGGCAGATCGCTGTGATCCCTGCGAGTGAGGTTGTTAGCGAGATTGATAGCTTAGTTCTCTGTGTTTACAGGTGTGTAGTTCTCACACCTTCTTCTGTCGTTTATTCAAACATATATATATATATATATGTATGCTTTATTAAATGCCGAAACTTTGGCATGTACTGCTTTTGGCTATGGAGGGTAAAATCACGACATCAGGTTTGTGATTTCTGATTAAGTTATATATGTGATTATCCTGACATGATTATACGTACACTCTGATCATATGATATATATATGTCGATATCTATTGCATTCATACACCATGAGTTCATGTTTGCATAATGGTTGGGTATATGCTATGAAATGAAGGGGAAGTGTATCTGGTGACTATGTCACAATCATTACAGTGGCCATGCCATTTTGATCACAGTGGCCATGTCACAACTGCTCGTGGCCATGCCATTTCGATCAGTGGCCATGCTAGTTGGCCACCTCTAAGTCCCTCCATCCGTCGAACCGCCTACTGAGGATCACCTGAGAAAAATAAAAGAGGGAGTGAGTTTTCGAAAACTCAGTGTGTACGACCCTCGTCAAACAAATAGCATACATATCATATTGTTAACATAATAATATCATACATGCAATGCTGTGCAAACCCTCCCCAAATAGTCCATCTGGTACACATCGTCTCCGTCCAACCGAAACACATCTGTGGGGATTTCTAAATTGACCCACCCATCCGATACACATCAAGGGTAGCCCGGTTGCGGTACTACCAAACGTTGCAGCAAAGCTGCTTATCATATAATGGGCTTAAAAAGCCATCGGTGGATCCACAGTTGTCAAGCAACCATGCGATCCTCATATACTTCCTCCGTTCCATAATTCCCACCCCATATGCAGCCTAAACAGAATATTATATGAATGCAGCAAATGTACATGTAACATCCATAAGTCTTACGTTCAACACATAGGGGTATTTTAGTCATTTCACAAATCAAGGGTATTTCGGTAATTCTACCATACAGTGGTATTTCAGTAATTCTTAACAGTATGGGTCTTAATTACGAACCTTGGCCCGTCAAAAAGTCCTCGCGGCTAAAGTGAACAGACACTACGCACCAGGTAGGATTCCAGAGAAGAGGAGGTGGGTCACTAGGACCGCTTAAGTACCAAGCTCTCCCTAGATCCAATCCTAGACATGCATATGTCCATTGCCACACTCTACCCTAGTGACTTGTCCACAGACATGTTTTATTATTAAGTTAAGTTTTATGCCGTTTAAGAATTCACCAGAACTAAGCCTAGAGACCATTAAAACCCTAGCATGCATTTCCAAAATCCCATAAGGCCCACTTAAGCCCAGTCATGTCCATATAGCCCATTAAGCCCAATCATGTATATGTAGCCCATTAGGCCCGATCATAATCAAATCATACAACCATCCTTATCAATCCATCATTTAATTTCACATATCAACTCTTGTCGATTTGGGCCCACGAGCTCGGCAAGCCCATTTAGCCCCTTCTGGCCCAGTTGGCCAAACAGTGGCCCGTGTAAAATTCGGGAATTAGGGGCTTTGCATTTTCTATGTTTCTGTGTGTTTGGTATGCTTTATTTGTTAATTTGGTGTGTTTGGGGATCCCGGGAAGGCTCAGGGTTAAGCCTGAGCCTTGGTGAAAATTTCAGTTTTGGGCACTTTAGGGGAGAGCTAGTTGGGGCAGGCTTTAAGGAATATTGTTTATGTTTGATGACACAAAAAGTGAAGCGGTGGAGTGGCAAGGAGACGTCGCCTAGCATGCAGAGAAGGGGCATCACAAGGGAAGCAAAGAGGGAGGGTGTTCGAATCCCTCAAGCAGCATAAGAGTAGTATTATTTTTCTTTTTGTGTGCTCAGGCAAGGGAGGCAGCTGGATGGTGATCAAACTCTGAAGAAGTGAGGGAAGACTTGGTCAAATAATTCAAATAAGTGGTGGAGAGGTGTTTGGGGAGTTTGAATGAGTCATTTGGTTTGAATTAGTGGATTGAGAGTGTTTGGGGGAGGAAATCGTGGGATGTGGAGTGAAGGGGAGAGTTGGTCAATTGTTAGAGAGTTGGGAGGTGTTTATTCGGTATATGGGGAACGGGGAGAGGAACCGAACTTTTTGGAGTGTTGAGTTTTCTTTGGTGCGTTTTCTTCTTTTGCATTTTCGGCATTTGCCATTCATAATTCCAAGCTTACTTCCTTTTCATTCTATTTGCTCCTTCCATTTTCTCCCTTCTCTTAACCGAATCATCACCTTCAAGCCTTCATTTTACCTTGGCCGAATCTCTCTCCTCCTATTTCTTTCTTTTTGTCACTCCCTTATTCCACTCTTGAGCCGAAACTCCCTTGTGGCAAAGAACCCGTATCATTTATCCCTTGAGAGCTGAATTTCAACCTTTCTTTTTATGCAACCGATCATTTTTTCTTGATTCACTGCTTAGCGTTGATGTTCTTTTAGTCTTTATAGCCGATTTTGGAGTTTCATCGTTTATCTTTGGCAAATCCAAATCTCTGACTGTTCACTTCACTTAGTTCGTTCTTGTTTTAGTGGATTGCCGTCACTTATTCTTCTAGCTTTCTCAATTCGGCTTCTTCTTGTTTGGTGGTAAGTATTCTCTTCTTCATTTCTGATTCTTTCCCTTCTCTTGCTGGTTGTTTTACCGAAGACGGTAACTCAGTACTTTAATGCATTGGCTGAATGTAAGGGGGGCCTCGTTTCGCATTCTTTTCTACATCTGGCCAATGTTGGAGGATCTTTGGGGGAAGCAATCGGATTTATTGATCAAGGTAAGGGGGTTCTTACCAACTCGTTTTGCCGAAAGGCCAATCCTTTTAATATATCTTGGAGAACCAATTCTTATATAGTGTTTGTGTAGGGACTCAATCGATTTCATAATCCGAGTCTAAAGCTTTCGGTTTATGTTAATCTATGTAAGAAACTTCCTTGTTTTGAGAGTATATTCTCATTTTCTTCCGCTTCAATGCCTTAACCCGGTCTTCTGACCAAGATCTTTTCATGGATTCGAATGCCAGCCAAGTAAAGGAAGGGGTTGGACTCGTAGTCCCTACCCCTAAGTTCAAAAACGTGCGGTATCGGCAGTACGAGAATTTCCACCGGGTTGTGGACCTGCTTCAGAGCGGGATAGGCAGATCACTGTGATCCTTGCGAGTGAGGTTGTTAGCGAGATTGATAGCTTAGTTCTCTGTGTTTACAGGTGTGTAGTTCTCACACCTTCTTCTATCGTTTATTCAAACATATATGTATATGTATGCTTTATTAAATGTCGAAACTTTGGCATATACTGCTTTTGTCCATGGAGGGTAAAATCACGACATCAGGTTTGTGATTCCTGATTATGTTATATATGCGATTATCCTGACATGATTATACGTACACTCTGATCATATGATATATATATATATATGTCAATATCTGTTGCATTCATACACCATGAGTTCATGTTTGCATAATGGTTGGGTATATGCTATGAAATGAAGGGGAAGTGTATCTGGTGACTATGTCACAATCTGTTCTGGTGGCCATGCCATTTCAGTCTGGTGACTCTGTCACAATTTGACGATGAGCAGCTAACTGCAGCATGAATGCCATCGATGGTGTGTAGCGGTGAGGGTTGATTGTAGAAATCCCCATTGGTGTGATTGGCAGGTAAGGGTGGTGTGTAGTGGATGGATAACTAGGTTGGGTTGGGATTTGCTTCATCATGCATTGATCTCTGATTATCTGCTATTCTCTGCTAAATGGGCCAAGGCTCAGTCTGATTCTGTGTGGGCTCCGCCCATAGTGATTTGTTAAGGGCTAAGGCCCAACTGAGGTGAATAATGAGTAATTGCACACTGAGTCTTCTTGACTCACCCCCTCTGTTTAAATGTTGCAGGTAATTCTTAGTTTAGCGGACATGGGCTGGGATCGACTCTGAGGTGGCCATGCACTTTATGTTTAGTAAAATTTTGCTTTTCTCCTTCTAGACTTATTTACTTTTAATTTTTGGGAATTTGATATGTAATAAGGCCACTTTAATTTGGTTTAATATCGATCTAAACTCTGGACGTTTTGAATACGAATAATCGATAAGACGTATTTTTTTCAAAATTAAAATTTGAAGTCTCTCTCACAACTTAATTAACAATTTTACTGCGAATTTTTACGACAAACTTCTAGCTTAATCTAGTGTTACAACATGTATTTTCAAACATCACCTAAACATAAGAATTGGGCTAACGAAGAATATTTCCTTAAATGATTATTGGGCTTTCAAACGAACTACTGATCTGGAGTTGTCAAAAAGGAACTTAAAAGTTTTCTGAGGTTTGCGTAGTTTTATAAATTCTTCCCAAGTGACATACCAGATCCGGTCGTGGTGTTTGGGATGGGTTTGGGGTGTTACAGCCCGAGACCATGAGATCACTCTCTTGGTCTCGGTAATCATATCGGTGTTCCCAAACGAATGTTCTCACGCTCGTGTGGTTGTCGGCGCCAACCTTTCGGCTTTTTGGCTTTTCGGCATTTCGATTTTTCGGTATTTCGACTTTTGTCGATTTGTCGTGTGTGAAGTGTATGTACACACTTGGTAAATGAGACGTGTTACACTATCCTCAGCCTTGAACCTACAACCAATACCAACCTCCAATCAATCACACACTTAACCACAATATTTACCAAAAACCGAAGCATTACCATAACCTTACCGTGTGCCACCAGTCCTAATAGCCCTTTCTTAGCTACTACTCACGAATATCCCCTAGATCTGCATCAATCTTAATCGTTAAAGACAAAATAATAGGTGACTTGTATCCACTTAAGTCACCCTTTCCCTTACTCAAGACTATTCGGCCAACTTATCCCAAAATCAAGAAGACTTACCCAAAAACCGAAACGTATGGATAGCTTTTCGGCAGAGACTTGTAGATCCAAGCTTGATTCCGATTTTTCCAAGATCCTATCCACCAAAAATCAAAGGAATGATGACTGCATAATAGATATTTGGTCACTAGAGTATTCGGCACAAGGTTTGGGGCGATGAAGAAATCGGCTTCAAGAGCAAAGGTTTTCAGCTTTTGAAGTCACGGATATTTGGTCCCCAACAATTGAGATGAAGGTGGGACGGCACAAGCAATGAAGAAAGAAGAGAATGATATTCGATTTAAGGCTTTAGGAGAGAAGAAAAGAAAACACATAAGGAAGAGGCGAGGTTTAGAACAGAAAAAGTGGAGGAGAATTCGGCAGAGCACTATAGTTGCCGAAATAGCACAAAGGGAATTCCAATTGCCGAAATAGAACAGAGGGAATTCGGCACCCCCTATTTATACACAAACTGAAACTCTGTAAAGTCCAAATCAGCTCCAGCTCTTCCCCATCTTATCTCCTCACTTTTCTCCCTGCTAACTCCCCAATCCTTTTCCTAAATTTTCTCTTCTGATCACTCTCCTTAGAGTCCATCACCACACCACTTCCAACCTTCTAGAAGGCCAAAATTAAACTCCTAAAAAAATACTGAGCTAGGATTCGAACCTAGGATCTCCTTGCTAGCCCATAACGCCACCTCCCTATACCCTAAGTGGCGTCACTTAGCCACTCCACCACAAGACTCTTTGATGCCATTTTTCCCTATTTTTATCTAAAAGCCCAACTACTCACCGCCCTGGTTCCTTTAATAATTAATTAAAAATTCCTTCTCCTCAAAGTTTGAACCCGGCACTTCTCCAATACCCCTAGACACTCCAAGTTTATTAAACCCTTAAAGCCAACATGTCATTTGTCATTTTCTTGCTCACTTAAAAATTTTCTGAGACCCAAAGCCTAATAGGCCCAATTCTACTAGGCCCAAATTCGGGGCGTTACATCAGTGGTAGTCAGAGAACTACGAAAGATGCTGTTGTGAGATCTGAAGCTAGAGCGCCTGCCAGAGCATATGCCATTCGAGCTCGTGAGGAAGATTCATCTTCGGATGTTATAACGAGTACATTTACTCTTTATGATACTTCTGTGATTGCATTGATTGATCTAGGTTCTACGCATTTGTATATATGCATGAACTTAGTATCCAGTAAGACTTTGCCTGTAGAGTCAACTGAATTTGTTATTAGAGTATCGAACCCCTTAGGTAAAAGTGTTCTGGTTGATAAAGTATGCAAGGACTGTCCGTTGATGTTTAGAGATGTTTGTTTTCCGGCTGATTTGATGCTATTACCTTTTGATGAGTTCGATATAATTCTGGGTATGGACTGGTTAACATTGCACGATGCTGTTGTGAATTGCAAAAGAAAGACTATTGATTTGAGATGTCAAAATGATGAAATAGTTCAGATTGAGTCTAATGATTTGACTGGGTTACCTGATGTGATATCTGTGTTGAAAGCTCAAAATTATTTGAAAAAGGGTTATGAAGCTTATTTTGCTTATGTGATTGACTTGAAAGTAACTGAAAAGAAAGTTGAATCAGTGCCAGTGGTTTACGAATTCCCTAATGTGTTCCCTGAAGAGTTACTGGGATTACCTCCGATACGTGAAGTTGAATTTGGTATTGATTTGTTACCGGGAATAACTCCTATTTCAATAGCTCCGTATAGAATGGTACCAACAGAGTTGAAAGAGTTAAAATCACAGTTGCAAGAGTTGACAGATAGAGGGTTTGCAAGACCAAGTTTCTCACCTTGGGGTGCTCCTATTCTGTTTGTGAAAAAGAAAGATGGCACGATGAGAATGTGCATTGATTATCGTCAGTTGAACAAGGTGACTATAAAGAACAAATATCCTCTGCCCAGAATTGATGATTTATTTGATCAGCTTAAAGGAGCCACTGTGTTCTCAAAAATAGATCTGAGATCGGGATACTACCAGTTGCGGGTAAAAAGATTCAGATATTTCGAAGACTACTTTCAGAACGAGGTACGGGCATTATGAATTTTTAGTTATGCCTTTCGGACTAACAAATGCTCCTGCTATTTTTATGGATATGATGAACAGAATTTTCAGACCATACCTAGATCAATTTGTTGTTGTATTTATTGACGACATTTTGATTTATTCTCGAGATGAAACTGAACATGTTGAACATCTTAGAATTGTGTTGCAAATTCTGTGAGATAAGCAATTGTATGCAAAGTTTAGTAATTGCGAATTCTAGTTAAAAGAAGTTGGTTTTCTGGGACATATTGTATCAGCCTCTAGAATACGAGTTGATCCGAGCAAGATTTCTGCTATTTTGGATTGGAAACCTCCGAAGGATGTGTCTGAAATTCGTAGTTTTCTGGGACTAGCTGGTTATTATCGTCGGTTTGTAAAAGAAATCTCGATGATATCTACTCCATTGACTAAATTGCTTTAGAAAGATGTGAAATTTGAATGGTATGATAAATGTCAGAAAAGCTTTGATCAGTTGAAAACTTTGTTGACTGAAGCTCCAGTTTTGGTACAACTAGAATCGGGTAAAGAATTCGTGATTTACAGTGATGCTTCATTGAATGGTCTGGGATGTGTTTTGATGCAGGAAGACAAAGTTATAGCTTATGCTTCGAGACAATTAAAGCATCATGAAAAGAACTATCCGACACACGACCTTGAATTAGCTGTTATTGTTTTTGCATTAAAGATTTGGCGTCATTATCTTTTCGGTGAGAAATGCCACGTGTTTTTAGATCATAAAAGTTTGAAGTACCTGATGACTCAGAAAAACTTGAACCTGCGATAGAGAAGACGGTTAGAGCTGTTGAAAGATTATGAGCTTGTGATAGATTATCATCCGGGTAAGGTAAATGTAGTTGCTGATGCTTTGAGTCAGAAATCACTGTTTACATTGCGTGCTATGAATGCTCATTTAGATTTGTCTGATGATGATTCAGTTTTGGCGGAATTGAAAGTGAAACTGTTGTTTTTACAACAAATATGTGAAGCTCAGACAGTTGATAATGAAATGCTAGCGAAGCGAGCTCAGTGTAATTCGAATTCTGATTCTAAATTTCGAGTTGATGTTGATGATTGCTTGAGATTTCGAGATCGAATCTGTGTTCCAAGAAATTCAGAGTTATTACAGTTAATTTTGAGTGAAGCTCATAATAGCCGCTTCTCTGATCATCTGGGAAGTACAAAGATGTATCATGATTTGAAGCAACACTATTGGTGGTCTGGTATGAAAAGGGATGTCTTTGATTTTGTATCGAAATGCTTAGTTTTTCAGCAAGTCAAAGCTGAACATCAGGTTCCATCTGGTTTGCTACAGCCGATTCTGATTCCTGAGTGGAAATGGGATAGAGTGACGATGGACTTTGTTTCTAGATTGCCATTGACTCCGAGAAAGAAAGATGCAATTTGGGTCGTAGTTGATCGATTGACGAAATCTGCCCATTTTATTCGATGACGATCGATTACTCCTTTGGATAAGTTAAATTGAACTTTACATTTACGATATTGTGAGATTGCATAGAGTGCCATTGTCTATTGTGTCTGATAGAGATCCGAGATTTACATCACGATTCTGGAAGAAATTACAAGAAGCTTTGGGTACTAAATTGCATTTCAGTACGGCTTTTCACCAGCAGACTGATGGTCAGTCCGAACGGATTATTCAGATACTCGAGGATATGTTGAGATGTTGGATTCTTGAGTTTGATGGTACGTGGGAACAATATTTGCCATTGATTGAACTTGCATATAATAATAGTTTTCAGTCGAGCATCAAAATGGCACCCTATGAAGCTTTGTAAGGACGTAAATGTCGTACAATTCTGTACTGGACTGAGCTTAGTGAAAATAAGATACACGGGGTCGATTTGATAAAAGATACAGAACAGAAAGTGAAAGTGATCCGTGATAGTCTGAAAGCAGCGTCTGATCGTCAGAAGTCCTATGCAGACTTGAAAAGAAAAGACATTGAATTTGAAATCGGTGATAAAGTATTTTTAAAAGTATCTCCGTGGAAGAAAGTAGTCAGATTTGGACGTAAAGGCAAATTAAGTCCGAGGTTCATCGAGCCGTATGAGATTATCGAGCGTATCGGACCTGTAGCCTATAGATTGTTGTTGCCACCTGAGTTGGAAAAGATTCATAATGTATTTCACGTGTCAATGCTTCATCGGTACAGATCTGATCCATCACATGTGATTACTCCATCTAAAATTGAAATCCGATCCGATATGACTTATGAAGAGGAACCGATCCATATCTTAGCTCGAGAAGTGAAAGAATTGAGAAATAAGAAAATCTCATTAGTGAAAGTGTTATGGCGTCAACACGGAGTGGAAGAGGCTACGTGGGAGCCTGAAGATTCAATGAGACGACAATATCTGAACCTGTTTAACGGTAAGATTTTCGGGGACGAAAATCCCTAAGGGGGGAGAATTGTAAAAGTCCGGTTTAGACCCTAGTCAGAATAGTGGTTTCGGGACCACAAATCTGAGTCAAAAAAAGTATTTTAATATTATTTTCTGTGTCTACAGTATGTGGATTGGTATGTGTGAAATTTCTGTGAATTAATTTTGTCATTTGCGTGTTTAATTTGAGAAAAGGACTAAATCGCATAAAGGGTAAAAGTGACATTCTATATGATAATGTGCTCATTTGAGTTGGCTTTTAAATGTAGTGGCCTTATGAGGCAATTAAGCCATTTTATAAGTTAGTGGATGGCAAAGGACAAATATGCCCTTAATGTATATAAGTTTCTTATATTAATTAAAAGGTTAATATAGTAAATAATCTAATAATATGATTATAATAAAAATAAAGTATGAAAATAGGCATTTGTTCATCCATTTTCTTGACCGAATATACCAAAGAAAAGAAAGAAAAGAACAAGCTAGGTTTCGGCTATGATTTTGGCTTGATTCAAGGTTAGTTTTTGTTCGGTTTTTGATAATTTCTACGTTTTTGTAATCGTTGCTTCAAAACCCATGCTTCAATTTTGTGAATTGATGAATATTTTGAAATGTCCCATTGATGAACACATGAGTTTTGTGATGTTTGATGATGAATTATGAAAGATATGTGTTAGATTAACATAGTTTGTCTTTTGATTTTTGTTGAATTTGAGTAATTTGGATTAAATAGAGATAATAATATTTGAGGGACTAAATTGTGAAATAAATGAAATGTATGGATTTGTATGATTATAGTGAACATTCGGCCAAGCATGGGTA
Organism: Gossypium sturtianum; assembly: GCA_025698515.1. Lineage (NCBI taxonomy): Eukaryota > Viridiplantae > Streptophyta > Magnoliopsida > Malvales > Malvaceae > Gossypium > Gossypium sturtianum. The sequence goes on from CM046953.1 coordinate 66,445,271, forward strand.
TAAGCAAATTATGTGTATTTTGTGACTTTATGAAATAGGGACTAAAATGTAAAAATGTGAAAATATGAGGGCTAATTTGTAATTTGCCCTAAATATTTATTTTGGATTGAATTGAATGAAATAGTGAATAAATGAGTTAAATTTGAATATGTATAGATCAAGAACCGAAGAAAACGGATTTAGATCGTGGGAAATCGAAAGTAATTGAGTAGCTGAGTTCGTTCCCGTTTATCCGAATCCGAGGTAAGTCGATATACAAATAAATGTACTTGAATTGATTTAATTTTGCACATATGAAATTTAGCTTGTGATGAATATGCCAAGATGTTATGTACATGAAATCTGAGATAGTATCGATAGTGTATCAATGTCCGAGAAGTCCCGTACGAACCTAGGAATAGATAGGATTAAATATGTCATGACCTAGGTGTTCGATATCTGATTTCGTGTAAGACCATGTCTGGGACGTTGGCATCGATTTGAGATTTACGTGTAAGACCATGTCTGGGACTTTGGCATCGTATTTGATTCATGTAAGACCCTGTCTGGGATAGTGGCATCGATATCTGAGTACGTGTAAGACCCTGTCTGGGACAGTGGCATCGATATCTGAGTACATGTAAGACCTCGTCTGGGACGTTGGCATTGTACGACTATTCTGAGCACTCTGAGTATCCTATTAGATTTTGAACTGTTCAACGGGCAAGTCCGAGAAATGAATGACTATGTGAGTTGTATATCCGCTTTAGGTACGTTTGATGTATATGCTTTTAGTAGGCATGAAAGGTGAGTAAATATGCATATAGATGCAATGAGCTAAAATGTGATATATGAATGAATGTGACATGAGTAAATGAGATAGATGGAGATATGATGGTTGGTAAGCAATGGCTAAATAATAAGCCAATGAAGAATTATAAAATTTACCATTGAGATATGTTAATGATCATGTATTATAATGACTATGTGAATGATATATTAAGTTTATTTGTATATGGCTTGCTAAGCTTTTAGAAAGCTTATTCTGTGTGTGTTTTCACTATTTTATAGGTTGTTAAAGCTACGAAAGGCTCGGGAATTGTCGAGGATCATCACCACACTATCAAACTCTATTTTGGTAATTTTGAATGTGAATATAGATAAATATGGCATGTGTAGGCTAGTTATTTGGAATATGTTTGAAATATGAAATGGCCATAGGATATGGCTAGAAATATGCTTGTGTTATGAATGGTTAATTATGTCCTATGATGTTAGTTTTTGATATAGCTTGATAGTAAATGAAATGGTCATATGAATGGTAAGTTTATTGATGAATAACTAGCACATTATTGATGGTAAGTTTGTGATGGATTTTGTCTTGAAGTGCTTGTGGTTATGTTGAGTTTAATAGCTACTAATTTGGTATGGTTGTTAGGCTCATAATTGAGTAGATATGGTGTACAATTTGGTGTGTTTTGATTGCCAAATGTGTATTGGATGATGCTTGTATGTGCATGGAAGAATGACCCTAGTGTGGGTGGCATTTTGGCCTTGCAAAGGGCCTATATTTTCCCACACGGTTGAGCACACGGGCGTGTGGCTCGACCGTGTCCCTCGTGGTTTTAATTCAAAACAAGTCAGACTCGACCACGGGCTGGACACACATGCGTGTGACTGGCCGTGTGGTACAAGTCAGTAGCGACCATAGGTGAGGCACACGGGCGTGTCCATGGCCGTGTGGGCAAGTCAGTATGTATGCCCTGTTTTGACACGGCTTAGACACACGGGCGTGTCTGAAACTGTGGGAGGCACACGGCCTGCCCACACGGGCGTGTGACCTCTGTAACTTAGAAAAAAATTTAAATTTCCAAGAATTTTCGTATGTGTTCGGTTTAGTCCCGGCCCATTTCTAAAGCATGATTAAGGTCTCATTGACCTATTCCAGGGACACTTTGATGGGATTGTTCATATTATGTTATGGAATGTCCATAAAAGTTTTTGATTGTCCGGTAATGCCTCTTAACCCTAAACTAGCAATGGTTATGGGTTAGGGGTGTTACAGTCGTAAAGCCATTACATTTGATTGTCATATATATATATATATATCACACATAACGTTCATTATCAATATAAAATTTTAAACCTCTACTCCAACCTTTATGAGTTTTTGCTCATCATTAGCAACTTCTTAATTAGATACTTAAGTATCTCTTTCAGCATTATCAGAATTAGCTCGGTTGGAAAACATCTCTGTCTATAAGTGAAACAAATCCCATCAGAGTTAGGAGGCATAACACTATCATAGGTTATATAATAGCATGTATTTCTAGACCCCATACATGCTACGTTCAGTCTGAGAATATTCTAAATAGTAGCTCTGATACCACTAAATGTAACACCCCTAACCCATCTCCGTCTCCGGATTACAGTTACGAAACATTACCAAACAATTGAAAACATTTAACCTTCACATCATTCAATAATTTAAATATATCATAACCCATTCATACTGGAATGACGAAAATGTGCAAGAGTACACAATCTCATCTCAACAAGTAATAAAGTGACAAGTAAATGTCGAGTTATCATACCCACAGGGACTGTGAAAAGAATTATTTATGAATGCAATTTTAACAACACTTTGGTGAAAAAAAATATTTTGATTTGAAGAAGTGATTAAAAACTAGGATTTTAACAAACTAAAATAAATAAAAATAAAATAAAAGTTCCAATGCACGATTTCAAAAGATGATTTTAATCAAGATGACATAATTGTGTTAGATCAATTGCATTTCTTAACTTAGAATTATTAAAATCATGTTCATGTTGTTACGAATAAATTCACGGCAACTCGGTAATTTGCTAACTTATGGACATACTTACCTACCAAAATCCATTTATCTCTTGACTATATCTCTATGTCAATTCAACCGATTAAACAAATTCTCATAAGCAAATGTGTTAATGCACATACATACTTATGAAATTAAAACAATCTCTTGTACATATTTTTATGCCACTTTAAACAATTAATTCAATCTCATAAGCACATAAAAGATTACGTGAGGTAACAATGTATTTCTACCTTGAAACAGTTTAAGCACAATAATCTTGCAAGTTATGCAAGGGTAATATATCACTAGATATCGTTGCTAATTTAACCCTCAGCTACCTTAGATTATTAAACATGCACTGATTAAGTGTTGTGTCAATTAATTACAATTTCAATCCGTTTAAATAATTAATTCATTAGTTACCTTACAATCGTAATGGAAGAATAACTTAGTCATGGTTTTACTTAATCAAACATCTTACCGAGGCCTATAATTGCTCAAACACAATTTTAATAACTCAAGTAGACGAAATGCAATCAACCTAACACGAATTAAATTCAAGCCATATCAATTAAATTAAACAATTCAACATCACAAATATTCATAGACATGTTCATCATAACAACAACAAAATTAAAAGGATAGGGAACGAGAATCAAATCCGGTGTTTTCTCCGTAGCTTGACTAGTTTGCTCCACTCCTCCTTCTCCGCTTGTTCTTGTCAAACCGAGGCTTATATGAACACTTGAGTGCTATTCCAAATGGTGGTTGATTGACTCTTTTTCAAGAGGTGAACTCAGCAAGGGAATAGGGGAAGAAAATGAAGAACAATGGAAGAGAATGAAGAGAGAAAAATGAGAGAGAAGTGAAAACATGAGAAGGGTTGAGATGTGTTTGAAGTGATCAGCCAAGGGGGTATTTATAGGTTGAGAAGGCTTCTAAAAATATCCAAAATCAATAGCCAAAGACTCCCCCCATGGCCGGCCACACATGTGGCATGTTTGAAGATTTCAAACATGCTATTTTAAGGTAGGGGCAAATCTAGAAAGACATAAATAGTGGAGGGGTTTGAATGTAATTTGAAGGAGTCTTCAATGGCCATTTTGCAAGAAAAATAATCAGCCAGGGAAGCTGATTGGGTCAGCATGTGGGACGATTTTGGGCTGCCCAGTGCTCGGTTGGATCGGTTTTCTCAGTTCAGCTCAACTAGGCCCTTTTCATAATTAATTAACAATAATTTATTTAACCCAAATTAAATTGGATTAAAATTAAAATTAATTATATTATGAATTAATACACATAATTTGGACCGTCATAGGCTGAAAAATTAAGTCCCCTTGATACTTCAAAATTGCTTCTCGGTTTTGCGCTTCTAGTAGTGTTTGCCAAGCCATTTTTTGCCATTTGCGCAAATCTTTCGAAAATAATCAAAATTAATCAAAATTTGATATAAAATTAATCAAAATTCAACATGTTCATAATTTAAGTGTAATTTATTTATTTTATAATAATTATATATTTTTCGACAAGAATTTTATCGAAACTGCATGAACTTGAGTTAAAAAGGGCATGAAAAAGTGTGTATATTTTCGTGTTTCCACACCCCTAAACTTAATTCATTGCTCATCCTGAGTAATGCACAAATGTGAAAAAAATTTATCGGAAAAGACCTTTGAAAATTTTATTCAGAACAACATTCTTCCCAAAATTATGATTTTAGTATACTTATGCTCAAAAACAAGAAATTTGATAATTATGCTACTTAAGTATACATATCATTCAAATTAATCTCGACAACTATTATGATAGCAAAAATAGACTAAATGTTTTCTTAATAAAAACATGTAAATCCCTACCACTTTGATTTTATTCCCTTATTAAAGATTAAGCTGCAGTCATTAAGTTTAATTTATGCCTTCATATGTTGAACATAGCAATTTCTCTCCACTAATGTAAGTAGCACAAAAACTTGAATCAATAGGTCTTTTAAATAGGTTATAACGTGGCTAGGCTAGGGGTATGTAAAAGATAGATAAATTTAGGCTTAAAACTCTAGACTCAGCTTGAATCGGACCTTTGAAATAATTACCTTCAATACACCAACTTATTTCGCTTTCACATGCTCTTTTATACATCTATTTCTTTCGCGTACATATGATCTCTTTTTTTTTCTCTTTTTTTTTTAATTTCACGAGCATTTTTCTGTATGTATTACAATTTTTTGAGCCTTTGATACTTCTTTTCAACTCCCCCAAACTTGTTTCAAAGAATATTCTGAATAGTACCGAGTCTTGTGTTTGGGACAATTTAAAGATAATTGAGAGAAAAATGATGGCTAAATATTGCAAAGGTTCAAATAAAATTAGGCCATATAGTCTCAAAGTTGGGTTTCAAAGGATAAAAATTCATCAAGGTAGGCTTGAAAGGCTCAAATGGTCCAAACAAAAGTTGCCTAAATCATTTTCAACATTCCATGCTTCCTAGGATTTCGCCTCAAGAAACTACTAAGTCAATTCTAGAGACTTAAACTTTCATGCATGCCTAACTTTCCTTAGGAACTAAAAATTTTATGGTATGATTTGCTTGCTATATTAAAAATACATTTATGTCATATTTCAGTTAACATAACTGTAACACCCCTTACCCATATTCGACGCCGGAATAGGGTACGAGGCATTACTAGACTTATATGCAAACAATTATGCAATACCAAGACGTGACTCTCCACTCCAAATTAGAACTTTTCATAACATCTCTTAAACAAGCCTACGAGGCCTAAATCACGCATTAGGAATAGTTCGAGATCAAATCGAGCCCTTTTGAAACTCTTTAGAAAATCTTAGAAAATTTTCACTAAACAGTCCACACACCCGTGTAGAGGAAGGGACAAGCCCGTGTGGCATATCACATGCCCCTGTTCAACACCCGTGTGGATTTATTTTTCAATTCGAACCTACAGGGGTTTTCACACGACTGGACACACGCCCGTGTCCCTTGCCCGTGTCCCTCACATGGCCTCGAAATGCCCGTGTCTTAGCCCATGTGCAAAAACCTTGGCATTCTATTTCTGACGTCATCACCCCATAAATGTCACACGGCCAAGACACACGCCCGTGTCCTTCAGCCATGTGGTGAATTAAATTCCTAATTTCAAGTTAGACTTCACACGGCCTGGGCACACGCCTATGTCCATGGCCGTGTCCTCCACACGGTTGAGACACACGGTCGTGTCTCTGCCCGTGTGTTTACTACTGAGCATATTGATTTGTAAACCTAGCATGCAAGGGGACACACGGCCCAACCACACGCCCATGAGGCTGACCGTGTGTCACACACGGCCTAGACACACGCCCGTGTGCCTACCCGTGTGGACAAGAACAAGGCTATTTGCCAAGCTCTTTCTATCACCCCAACTCATACGAACATAATCACATTCAACCATCAACCCATTCATGCATAAATAAACTAAGTAACCAATCATGCAACTTGCACATTCATGAATAACCTCATCTTTTCATAGATCATTAAGAAAGAGCCATCAACTATGGCCTTATACAAAAGAGTTCATCTTTGAATGAGCCAACACATTTGGCCAAAACAATATGACATTCAACTAAGTCTAGTCCCTATACATGCCATACTCAAAATGCTAAATCTAACTATACCAAGATGTGCTGATAGTGTGGGTGATCCTTTGCTTATCTCCGTATCCCGAGCTGGCTCTTCGACACTATAAAACAAGGGAAAAGAGAAGGGAGTAGGCTTTAAGGTTAGTAAGTCTATATGTAAACAATAAGCATCATACCATATGCTAATCAATCAAAAACCGTACATACTATGTAAGAACAATTCATATTCTCATAATCATGCTTACTCATCTCAACTCTTACCATATCCCAACCACATACCATATAAATTGCTCACATTTACTTGTACTTATGCCCTGTACTTATCACCACAAAGCCACATGAAATTTATAGCTAAACAATTTTCTCTATAAACCCTTCGGAATAATACAAGATAACAGGTGGTTTCGCACACAGCCCACCAAAATGATAATAAATACGATGGTAACGCACTTAGCCCATCGTTAATAAATAACAAGGTGGTATCGCACACAGCCCACCAAAATGATAATTACATATTTGCAGATATTCATCCGTACTCATATTTCTATTTCGAAGGTTCATTCCAAAAATTTCCCCATTATCTACCATTCTCAATAAATCTTACCATTAAGCATTTACATCCACTCAATGCATTAATAGGTAAAAACATACATAATACGAATGTATCGTTTACACATAAACTTACCTCGGTGCAAAATGTTTTAATTGGCGGTTTAGTCCGAAACCTTGCCTTTTCCCCGATCAAGGTTGTTTCCGCGTTCTTCTTGATCTATAATAATAAAATTTACTCATTTAATCACTTCATAAGTCAAGACACTTCAAAATTTCTACTTTGGCAAAAATGACCGTTTTACCCTTATACTTTGGCAAAATTACGATTTTAATCCTATGCTCGTAAATCGTTTTTCATCAAATTTCCTCATTTAACAAGCCTAGCTGAACATTTATTACTCTTATTACAACTCACAATACCAATCATTTCATGCATTTACTACTCAATTTACAACCTTTACAAATAGGTCTTTTTAGGTGTTTTCATGGAAACACCTTTCACAAAAGTTGTTCTCTAACCCACTAACATTCATTTTCTTCCATAAAAACTCAGTAAAAAACATAAGCACTCTCATGGAAAATCCCTAAACTTTCAACCATTTTGCAAAATAGTCCCTTCATTAGCTAGCTTAAGCTTTAGGGGTTCCAAAAGTACAAAAATTATCAAGAAAGGCCTCTAAAATCACTTACTTGCAAGGGAATAGCTTGGCTGAAAGTTTGAGCTTCAAAAACCCCTATTCTTGCTTTAATTTTTGGTGGAAGAAGAAATGAAAATAGTAAAAGATGATAGCTTTCTTATTTCTCTCTTATTTTATTCATTTAGTCACCTAATGCCACCAAATATTGACCAATTTAATGTCCTTGTCCCCCTTGGCCGGCCATCACCTTTAGGAAGGCTTAATTGCACTTTTAGGACCTCTAATTTAATATTCCATAGCTATTAGACACCTCTAGCTTGTAAAATGAAACTTTCGCACTTTATGCGATTTAGTCCTTTTTCGCAATTAAGCATAAAATTGCTAAAATTAAAGCACCAAAATTTTCATGCATCCTTATAATCATGCTATACACATAAAGTAATATTACAATAATTTTCTTCAACCTCGGATTAGTGGTCTCAAAACCACTGTTCCTACTAGCCCCAAAATCGGTTTGTTACAATAAAAATTATTGAAATAATCAAACTTTATTCATACTCAAGTTTAGCATACTTAACAAAATTTCAAATTTTTTATCAAAATATAACCTAATGTTAATTGAAAGAAATATTTATTCTAAGTGGAAATAATTTCAATTTTTCAGTCCCCCTACTTAAGATGAACAATGTCCTCATTGTTAAAAGTGAATAGATACTATACACCAAGTAGGATTCTAGAAAATAGGAGGTGAGTTAATTTGACTGCTTAAGTACCAAGCTCTCTCTAGATCCAATCCTAGACATGTATATATCTATTGCCACACTTTGTACTTTGCAACTTGTTCATTTTTATTTATGACTTCCACCTCTTGTTTTATTATGCGAAAATAAAAATTCCTAATAAAACTTAATCCTATTAAATAACCTAAGAACGGAAATAAAATAAAGTCAAGATCCTCCCTTTTTATTTATTTGCAGATCCCTTCGAATTCGACTCGTCTTTTGCTCCATCGTCTTTGTTTTTGCATGAATCACTTCGCTCCCTCTTCGATAGTGGACTCCATGGTTCAAATATGAAATCTGGAAACTCTGGCACAAAAATAAACGGGTCATTGTATATTTTCGTAAGAGCACTTCTCAATGAGTCATCTCGTATTTTTTAATATCTCTAGTAAGCTTGTTGCTGCCACTGCATATGTTGCATGATGTCCATCAATTTTGACAGCTCATCTCGAAGATCTGGGCGAAGCGATTGAGTCCTGAACATTGAAGTTGTGACGTCAGGTTCGGTTACTGGTTCCATTGGTTCTATCTTATCAGGGATTTCAGTTGACTGCCTTGGTTTGATCTCTGTGGGATCTTCTTCTTCTCCGTCAGGATCCTCACTCTCTTCAACTTGTTGCTGTAGAACAAAGTCTCCAGCTATTCTACAACACCCCTAACCCGTAACCATCGCCGGAATAGGGTTAAGAGGCATTACCGAACATATTGGAACTTTTACGGTCATTTCACAAATATAACATACACCATCATCATATCAAAGCAAATCTTATATATAGAGTCCATTTAAAAGGTCTACAAGACCCTAAACATGCATTGGAAAAGGGTTGGGACTAAACCAAGCACATACAAATTTTTTTTCGAAAACTTAACATTTTCAAAGTTACAGAGGTCACACACCTATGTGGGTAGGCTGTGTGCCTCACACGGCATCAGACACACCCGTGTATCCAAGCCGTGGCAAAACAGGGCATACATACTGACTTGTTCACACGGCCAAAGACACGCCCATGTGCTTGACCCGTGGGCAACACTAACTTAATTCACACGGTCTGTCACACGCCCATGTGTCTGGCCCGTGTGCGAGTCTGACTTGTTTCGAAATACAACCTTAAGAGACACGATCGAGACACACACCTGTGTGCTCAACCGTGTGGGAAAATATAGGCCATTTACAAGGCCAATTTGGCACCCGTTTTAGGGTCATTCCTAGAAATACAAATAAGCATCATTTCATATTCCAAAAGCACCCAAAACATACCAAAAATGACCATCTTTTCTAACCATTCATGAGCATATCAAACATATCATCTTGTGCACAATTTATCTCATTAAAACCTCAAACACTTCTATGTAAAATCCATCCAAAGCTTATCAACTCAATATACCAACCATTCATCATAACCATACCAACTTTGCATCACAAAACATAGATTAAAATTACCATATTCACATCCATTAACAAGCCAAATCACATGGCTTATATATATATACAAATTTCAAAACCAATAATATCAAAACTAGCCTATACATGCCACATAACCCAATCTCAAAACATTTATTTATCGAAATGAATACTGGATAGTGTGATGAGATCTCCACCGACTTCCAACCCGAGCAAATCTCTGAAAAATCTATAAACATAAGAAAAACACACAAAGTAAGCTTTGAAAGCTTAGTATTCCATAAGCAAATAAATCATTTCAATAATGTTTATAATTCAATTTAACTAAGCTGAATTTAACAAATCTCATCCACATATACATTCATCATAATCATAATTTCTTAAGACCACATTAGGTAACTTCACTAGACTTAATTATGGATGAACTTATAAACAATGTTTTCATATTCATATATCAACCATTAGCTCTTTCATAAAATTTAGCTTTCACAATTTCATTACATACCAACCGAATCATGGTCATTTATTACAGATTATTCATAAAAATATATCAATTTCTTTTTATACACTTCTAAACCCGAATAACCATAACAAATCACACATCAAAACTATATTCCGTGTTTCATAATTCTCATGTCTGAAACATAGGACCATAATTTCATTTAACGAGCATATATAACACATCATTCATTATTTTATATTTCACATATATCATCATTTGAATCATACTCACATTTCATATCAGAATTTCATATACAAATCATATGTACCTGAATCATTTATTGAAAAAACGCAATTACAATTCTACATTTATTATATGATTCATTTGTTCATATTTCACTTGCTAATATCCACATCTCATTTTCACATAGATCATATAACAACAAATCATAATCATACTCACTTTCATTGATCAAATTCATATTCATCGCACCATACCTGATTCGGAATGCCCATTGAACCATTTAGAATCAAATAGGATACTTGGATAGCTCAGAAAACTTGTACAATGCCAACGTCCCAGACGTGGTCTTACATGTAATCAATATCGATGCCATTTTCCCAGACAGGGTCTTACATGAAATCAAATACGATGCCGATGTCCCATACATGGTCTTACACGTAAATCTCAAATCGATGCTAACGTCCCAGACGTGGTCTTACACGATAAAACATATCGGAATCCTATGTCATGACATATGTATCCTAACTACTCCTATGGTTTGTATGGGGCTTTTTGGACGCCGTAATTCTATCGATTCAAGCTCGTAACTAGTTCTCCAACTCTAAATTCAATTCGGCATATACACATATATTTATTAAAGATCAATTCAGCATATATAACATATATACATTCAAATTTAACAGCATTTATTTACTTATGAACTTACCTCGTACAGACGCGAACGGACCAAAATGACTAATCGATAACTTCTGATTTTCCTGATCCAAATCCGATTTCCACTTTTGCCAATCTAATTAATATCAAAATTAAATTACTTATTCAACATTTCATTCAATTTTCATTCAAGAACATATAAATGGGCAATTTCCATTTTAGCCCCTAACATTTCACATTTTTCTCAATTTAGTCCTTATTTCAAAATAACACAAAGTACACAAAATTTCACTAAATCCTTGTTAGGCCGATTTCTACCCATACTACTAGTAGCCCATACTTTTAGTTTATTCACACATTTAACCTTGAATTTTACACTTTTCTCAATTTAATCCTTAATACACATTTTTATCAAAAATCACTTAATTAAACATAATAATCTATCAACAATAATTTATATTTCATCATCAAACTACAAAAAAATCAAGATAACATCAATGGCAAATATCGAATTCATCATCAATTCTGAAAATTAAAGCATGGGTTTGCTAGCACTCGAAGCACTGATCACAAAAACATAAAAATTATCAAAAATCGAGTAAAATCCATACCTCAATTTGAGCTTCAAAGTGTTGAATCTTTAAAGCTTTCAAAATTTTCTTTTTCTCTTCATTATTCGGCCAAAATATGAACATAATGGCCATTTTATGTTTTTGTTTTATTTTATTTCTTATTAATATGCCATTTTACCTTTTTAACCTTAATGAAATAATATAAAAACTTAAAATTAGTTGTCCACTACCGTCCATTCTATCATTTAATGGCCTAATTTCATTTTAAGGCCTCCACATTAAAAGAACATAGCAATATAGCGCTTTAACAAATAGCAAGTCACTTTTTCATTTTACGTAATTAAGTCCTTTTATCAAATTGAGCACTCAAACGATCAAATTTTCATACGAAATTTTCACACATTTCAATTCACATACTGCAATTACCAAAAATAATATTAAAATATTTTTCTGACTTGGATTTGTGGTCCCGAAACTACTGTTCTAACTAGGGTCTAAACCGAGCTGTTACATATTCAGTAGATGTCCCAATCTATGATTGTGCCCTGTCTATAACCTGTCTTCTTTACGTTTGCAAGAATTTTAGCTTTCAAGCACAAAATTGTTATCGGAAAGGGAAATTAAGCTGGGTCAGAACGTCTAGCGGCACAATTCTACATTTCTCTCATGATATTTTTCCCACATCAATGGTCTTTCCAGTTAAAATTGAGTATAATAAGACCATTCGCTCTAATGAAATTGTAGTCCTATGTGAAATGGGCATAAGGCTGAATCGAATGAAATAGAAGCATACCTTCGATAGTGGTGTCAAGTATTCTCTGCGACAAGTGTGAATTCCTTGCTTTGACACAGTCCACTTAGAACCTGAAACTGTAAGTTCCTCGAGAATTTCTTACAGATTTTCAGACTCAATATTGCTCATCAAGGAAGAATATTCGTCGTCTTCGAAATTAGGTAATTTAAAGAATTTATTAATATCATTTGAGGTTATTGGTACCTTGATTCTGCGAACAGAAACTTTCGTCAATTCGCTTGAGGTCAAATTCGCGTAAAAATTCACGAACTAACTCCTCATCTACACTAGGTCTTTTCTCACAAAATAACTCCCAATTTAAAGCTTTAGCAATTTGTCGAATGCACACCATGAAATCAATATAGTTGCTTTCTTTCGGTGTAAAGCCTTTTTCTGGGTGCATCTGTTGATTCTTGAAAACGCTTTCGTATCTCGCTTTGGCTTCTTCACAGTGGAATTTATTTTGTGTTTTGAAAGCTTTAGAAATTTGTCGAATGCACGCCATGAAATCAATATAGTTGCTTTCTTTCAGTGTAAAGCCTTTTTCTGGGTGCATCTATTGATTCTTGAAAACGCTTTCGTATCTCACTTTGGCTTCTTCATAGTGGAATTTATTTTGTGATGCGCCAATTTGGGCAGAGGCACGAGTTCTCTTACGAGGCATGATTAACTTGAACATAAGATGGAAAAAAATATTTTCTCAAAAATTTAATTACTATAAAATATTAATAATTTAGTAAATTGAAAAATTAAATAATTAAATAAAATAAAAATTTAGGAGAAAAATTTGTCTTACCACCTTTTTATAAAAATTAAGAACTCAGAGCAAATAAATATAAAGCAAAAGGGGTTGGCTTAGGGATGGTTGTAGGGTGTCTTGATAGTGTGGTGCGATAGGCAAGGGTGTTGGTGCGAGCAGATGCGCGGGCAACAAGTGGCATTGTTGGGCGGATCCTTTCGCAAGCAGCAGGGCATGCATGTGCCGCGCGGACACGGGGAAGTGGGCAACAAGCAGGTGCGTCGAGCAGGCCTGACGAGCTACTGGAGCTGGACGTGTGGTAGGTGCGGGAACAAGGAGCAGCGGTGGCACGGCAAGCACGGTGTGCGGGAAATTTCTTGGAGTGCGTGCGTGTTCTTTGGTCGAATGGGGCTGCTGCTAGGCGTGAGGGTGATGTGTAGAGCTGGGCGGTGTTGTGGCTAGAGTTTTTGGCACTAGGTGATTTGGTACTTGGTGGGTTTTGGATGCTAGGATTGATGGAGGGATGAGTGAAAAAAAAATGGCAAAGGTGGGTGAAATTTATAGTGAAAGGAGTAGGAGTTTAATTAGAATTCTTAGAACAAATTAATAATTAAGATATTCCAAGTTCTAATTCTACATAGAGTTAACAACAATTAATAATTAATATATTGCATATTAAATTATTATTTTCTATTAATTTATTAAAAATAAATACTTATTAAATAAAATATGATCAAATTTAAACTAATACTAATTCTATGCAAAGTTGATAATAATTAATATATATTATAATAGATATAATTATATATTAATGATTATCATCTTATTTATTAAATTAAATTAAAAACATTTATTCTAGATGCCTCTTGAAAATATTTACAAGAAGAGACATCTAATTTTTAGTATTTACAAAAAAGAGTAACCAAATTTTCAAAATAGTTCAATTAAGTACCTGGACTTAAAGAAAATTTGAAATTGAGTTGCAATTTAAAACTTGGATCAAAAGTGACCATTTTATTTGAAAACTTAAAAATTTATTTTGCCATTTAGGGGATAATTTCTTGGAAGATTATGTTAAAATCAATTCTCAGGAAAGATTGGAGGGGTCACAAGCGGCCCCGCTTAATTTCCAATCTCCTAGACATAATTTATTTAAACATGATAATCCCGAAAATATACTCTAAATCATTTATTTAAAAAAACAATAAAAATTAAATATCTGATAAAATGAACGAGATTTGATCCCGTTCAATTTTATCTCCCCAATAATGTTTTAAGCATTGAGCATTGACTCGAAAATTACCTCCCTTACTTTGAAGTTCGACAACTCCATATGGATAAACTTGGTGAATCCTAAATGGACTGGACCAACGTGATTTTAACTTACTTGGAAAAAACCTTAATCTGGAATTGAATAACAAGACTTGCTGACCTGCTTCAAATTCTCAAACCCGAATATGCTTGTCATGCCATCTCTTAAGTCTTTCATTAAGTAATTTGGCATTCTCATATGAGAACATTCGAAATTATTCTAGCTCGTTGAGTTGGAGCATTTGTTTCTCTTTAGCAAGCTTAAGATCCAAGTTGAGTTGTTAGAGAGCCTAGTAAGCTTTGTGTTCTACCTCCAAGGGCATATGATAGGCTTTCTCGAAGACTAACCTATAGGGAGACATCCCTGAAGGTGTCATGTATGTTGTCCTTTAGGCCTATAAAGCATCATCCAATCTTTTGGACCAATCTTGTCGGTTCGGGCAAACTACCTTCTCGAGTATGCCTTTGATCTCTTTGTTTGCTAGTTCAGCTTGCCCATTTGTCTGTGGGTGGTAAGCTGTGGCAACCTACTGCTTCACTCCATGCTTGTCGAGTAGCCATTTCAACCATTTGTTCACAAAATGGGACCCTTCATCACTGATGATGGCTCTTGGGGTTCAAACCTTGTGAACACATACTTGTGCAAAAACTTCATTACAACGTTAGCATCATTCGTCGGATATGCCTCAGCCTCAATCCACTTAGACACATAGACTACTGCTACCAATATGTACTTGTGACCAAAAGACGGAAGGAAAGGACTGAGAAAGTCAATACCCCAAACATCAAATAATTCTACCTCAATGATGTTTGTTCGAGGCATCTCATTTCTGTTTGTGACGTTTCCAACCCTTTGACATCGATCACAGCTCCTTACATAAGCAAACGCGTCTTTAAATAATGTTGGCCAAAAGAATCCTGCTTGCAATATTTTGGCCGCAGTACATGTACCTCCAAAGTGTCCCCCACTCAGAGCTAAGTGGGAATGATATAGAATCTTATGTACTTCATCTTTTGCCACGCATCTCCTAATCATTTGATCTGCACACTTTTTAAACAAGTATGGTTCTTCCTAGAAATAGTACTTCACATCATGAAGAAACTTTTTCTTTTGATGATACGTCTTATCAATCGGCATCAAACCACAAGCTAAATAGTTAGCGATATCAGCAAACCAAGGGGTATTATGGACATGATTTACCTTCAGTATGTGTTCATCTAGAAATGTCTCTTGAATGGGTATAAGTGGAGAATTCCCTTCTTGCGGCTCCAATCCGGACAAGTGGTTTGCTACTTGGTTTTCTACTCCCTTTCGATCTTGAATTTCTAGATCGAACTCTTAAACTAGAAGTACCCATCAGATTAGTCTCGGCTTAGCTTCTTTCTTGGCAAGTAAATACTTAATTGTCGAGTGGTCCCTATAGACAGTCACTTTGGTACCTACAAGATAAGATTGAAACTTGTTAAAAGCAAACACAATAGCAAGTAACTCTTTCTTTGCTACCGTATAATTCAGTTGAGCTCTTTTCAGAGTTCGACTTGCGTAGTAGATGGGATGAAAAAATTTGTTCCTTCGCTGGCCCATGACAGCTCCTATCACGAAGTCACTTGCGTCACACATCAATTCAAATGGAAAATGCTAATCTGGTGTGATGATTATGGGGACCAAAACTAACCGACTCTTCAAATATTTGAAAGCTTTTAAGCATTCTTCATCAAATTTAAACGTCGTGTCCTCTAATAATTTGCATAAGGGTTTAGCAATTTTGGAGAAGTCCTTGATAAATCTTCTATAGAAACCGACAGGGCCCAAAAAGCTCCTAACACTCTTTACAGATGTTGGCGGTGGGAGTTTCTCCATAACATCTACCTTTGTTTTATCTACCTCAATTCCATGTCTCGTTATCCGATGCCCTAGAACAATACGTTCTCGTACCATGAAATGGCACTTTTCCCAGTTGAGTACGAGGTTTGTTTGTTCGCATCGCCTTAGTACCTTGGCTAGATTGGCTAGACAATCATCTCCGAATACTGAAAAATCATCCATAAAGACTTTTAAGTATTTCTCAACCATATCAGTAAAAATAGACATCATACATCTTTAAAATGTAGCAGGTGCATTACATAAACCAAATGGCATGGGTCTAAATGCGAATGTACCGTATGGGTAGGTGAATGTTGTCTTGTGTTGATATTCCGGTGCTACTATAATATGATTATACCCCGAGTATCCATTAAGAAAATAGTAATAGTCTCGCCCCGCGAGTCTATCCAGCATCTGGTCCAAAAATGGAAAAGGAAAGTGATATTTCCTAGTCGTCTTGTTTAGCTTCCGGTTATCTATGCAAATTCTCCATCCCGTAACTGTTCTAGTCTGTATCAACTCGTTATTCTCATTTTCAATGACCGCAATACCTCCTTTCTTTGGCACGCACTAGACTGGACTTACCCATGAACTGTCTGATATGGGGTAAATTATACTCGCATCTAACCACTTGATGATTTCTTTCTTTACCACGTCCTTCATGATGGGGTTCAGTCTTCGTTGTCCATCAATTGTCCCTTTCTCACCATCTTCTAGGATGATCTTGTGCATGCATACAGACGGAGTAATACCACAAATATCGGCTATGGTCCATTCAAACCTTCTTGAATTGTTTCAATACTAGGATGAGTTTCTCTTCTTGCTCAACAATTAATTTCGCTAAAACAATCACAGGCAAAGTAGAAGCGTTATCTAAATAAACATATTTTAAATGTGACGGAAGTACCTTCAGTTCTAATTTAGGTGGCTCCTCAATTGACGCTTTTGGTTGGGCATAATCCCTATTCTCTAACTCCAAATATTCAAAACAAGATTGTAGATTAAATCCCCTCTGATTAGCTTCTAGCAAGCTAAGTATACAACATCCTTTCCATCATTTGAAGGGTCTGATGTCAAAATTTGTTCCAATGGGTCCTCAACATAGTTGAGTTCCTTTTCCATGATTAATTCCTCTAAATTAGACACTAATGAACAATCATCAATTGTGTCAGGAAATCGAATTGACTTAAAAACATTAAATGTTACCTAATCGTCCTGAACACGCATAGTAAGCTCGCCCTTCTGCACATCAATAAGGGTCTTTCCAATTGCTAGGAAAGGCCTTCTTAGGATGATTGGCACTTCTTTTCTGCTTCAAAGTCTAGAATAACAAAGTCCACAGGAAAAATAAATTTGTCTACACGTACCAATACATCCTCGATTTTTCCTTCTGGATGTGCTAAAGATCGATTTGCTAATTGAAGTGTAACCATAGTAGGTCTAACTTCACGTATCCCCAACTTCCTAAATATTGACATGGGCATCATGTTGACACTCGCACCCAGATCACATAGTGCCTTACAACAATATGTTGCTCCAATGTTGCAAGGTATGGTAAAACATCCAGGATCCTTCAACTTTAGGGGTAGTTTTTCTTGAAGATAGGCACTGCATTCCTTTATCAGGGCTACCATCTCAAATTCTTCAAGTCTTCATTTTTTCACCAGGATATCCTTCATGAATTTGATGTAGTTCGCCATTTGTTCAAGTGCTTCAACCAACGGGATGTTGATATGAAGTTGCTTGAGTACGTCTAGGAACTTCTTGAATTGAACTTTCTACTTCTGCTTCTGAAGTCTTTGAGGGTAAGGTAGTGAAGGCTTCTTCACTAGAACTGGTTAAATCATCTTCTGTGGCAATTCTGCATCTAAAGAAGTTGTTAGTTTATCAGAATTAGCTGGTTCAGAAATTACCTTATTGGATTCTGCAGATTCAAGTTTCGGTGAAACTAAAATTTCAACACTCGGTTGAACTTCCTCTGAGTCTTGAGCATCAGCTAGCTCCTTTTCAACTTCGACTATGTTGGGCTCTAATGTCTTTCCGCTCCTCAATGT
This sequence comes from Gossypium sturtianum, assembly GCA_025698515.1. Lineage (NCBI taxonomy): Eukaryota > Viridiplantae > Streptophyta > Magnoliopsida > Malvales > Malvaceae > Gossypium > Gossypium sturtianum. The sequence continues at coordinate 66,463,762 of CM046953.1, forward strand.
CTACGCTTTATAGTGCTCCTTCCCTGGATTCCTCAGATTCCCCGTATAACCAGGTAAAGCACCTTATGGTTGGTTTCTGAGTTTAGTTGCAAGCTGGCCCATTTGGTTTTCAAGGTTTTCCAATGTAGCTTCTTGGCTTTGGATTAAAGCATCATTCTTGGCTATGTATGCCTTCAACAAGTTTTCTAAGCCATTAGATGGTTCATCTTGAGGTTATTTCTGAACTTGTTGGGTAAAAATAGGTGGTTGGGTTGGTCTAGGTTGGGCGTATGTGTTACTGGGTCCAGCCCCTTGGTTACTCCAGGAGAAATTAATGTGGTTTCGCCACGATGGATTATAGGAATTGGATTGTAATCCTTGCCTTCCTCAATTTTGGTTCTGGTTACCCATGTAATACATGGATTCTGGGCTCACTGGACATTCTTCGAACAGATGTCCTTCCCCGCAATAGACACGGGCTATATTTTCAAATTGATTCGGTGGCTGTGCTGCAACACTATTAAACCCATTAGTGCTAAAATTTTTAAGCATTGAGGATATTGAGGTAACCTGAGATGTGAGTGAATGTATTCCAACAACTCATCTTTCTGACGCTTCTAGATTGGTTGGCCATTGATAATTGTTATTGGCAATCCTCTTAATGATTTCATAAGCCTCATTATAAGACTTAGAAAGGAGAACACCGTTAGCAGAAGCGTCCACTACAATCCTTGTGTGAGCATTGAGACAATTATAAAACGTCTCAAGTTGGATGCAATGTGGGATTCCGTGATGATGGCACTTCCGTAATAATTCTTTGTACCTTTCCCATGCCTCATACAAGGACTCATCATCCATTTTTTGGAAAGCGGTGATCTCGTTGCTCAACTTAGCATTCTTGCTAGGTGGGAAATACTTCATGAGGAATCTTTCTGCTAACTCTTGCCATGGGCAAATTGAATTTGGTGGCAATGAGTTCAACCAGGCTTGAGCTCTGTCCCTTAGCGAATATGAGAACAACTTCAACCGTAGTGCATCTTCGGGTACTCTGGCTAACTTGAAAAAATCGTTCACCTCCATGAACAATCTTAAGTGCATGTGAGGATCTTTGGTTGGCATTCCACTGAATTGGCCCATTGTCTGAAGCATCTGGAACATGACTGGCTTTAGCTCAAACTGTTGTGCTATAATGCCCCGATTTTTCTTAATTTTGGCTTTTGTAATTTTGTCATGAATGAGTGTCTGCTTCAGTGGTTAAGTGTTTTGGGTGTGTGTGGGAGGTTCCAAGTTCAAGTCTCAACTTGGGTAAATTTTGGTATTTTTATGAATAAATCCCAAACTCTGGTTAGTAGGCTTGTAAGTAAAAGGGTGTAGGTAATTAACAGAATGGGTCTACTGGTCTGGTGGTTAAGTGGAGTGGTGGGGTGAAGGAGGTCTTGGGTTCGAGTCTATGGGACGACAATGGCTTTAATTTTTGCTCCTAGTTTCGGCTAGAGTTGTGTCAAGATGGGAGACTCAGTGGTGGTTTGTGAATAGAATTAGTGGGAGGAAAGTTAGGAGAGGATCAGATTTCTGAGTAGTTGTGTTTTCCCAAAATCCCTCTCTGCCGAAAATTGAGTATCCTCACCTTCCATAGCCGATTCTTCCATCTCCCTTTTTCCTTTCCCTTTTGGCGTGTGTTTCTCTCCTCCGTTACCATATTTTTAATTTTGACCCTCTCTGTAGTCGCCTCGTTTCTGTGCAGCACTCATTTCCACCTTGATTCGGTAAGATGAGTAGTGTAGTTTTACTTTCGTTGTTGGCTTATACTGATGTGCATCATTAATGTTGGATAGGGGAAGATTAAGAGACTCGTAGTCGTTGTTTGAACACTTAGGTTCGGGGAATTTCGGTGGCGTGATTGAAGGTAAGGTTTTGGGAGATATTGGGTTTATCATCTCGATTTAGTTTCATTTTAAACACTGACTTGGATGTTGGAATATCAATTCTTAGGTTCTGGAGTGCGCAGTGATCATCTTAGCTGCAATCAAAACCAGGTGTGTACCCAAAAACGCAGAAAATGAGGTTTCAGCGAAAGTCGAAAACCTCACTGTTGACGTCACACGAGCGTATGGTCACCCGTGTGGTAGGCCATGTGCGAGACTGTTAGTCACCACACAGCCGTGTGATCGACGAGCCAGGCCGTACGCGAGCGACACGGCTGTGTGATGGCTGGGCAAGGCCGTGTGCGATACATGGGCTTGACCAATTGGGGCGTGTCGGCCACACGGGGGTGTGGGATTCTGGGCCGGGCCGTGTGGGCCACACGGGCGTGTGGGCCCACACAGGCAGGCTACATGGGCGTGTGAGCCCATTTTGATGAAATGTTCTGAAAGGTTGCACGGGTCGCCCAAGTCGACTGTGAACCTAATGAAGGGTCGGTAAGCCGTTCTTAGACCCGCAGTTATGCAATGTTTTTATGTGAAATCTATACTGAACGTGTTACATTTAGCATGTATACTGATTTGAATGTATGGACTGTTTTTTGCATTATAGCATGACATTCTTTGTATGTTGCATTGCATCGAGGTGGGTTGATTATGATTGGAGGAAGTACCTGAAAGGCTCTTAAGCCTGATATCTGGTAGCTCAGCTGCAAATTTCTGATTATGTGCCGCATTTGGTACGACATGATGTGTAGGGTCGGGTGGGTTGATTTTATCCCTACATGGTGTGTAGGGTTTGTAACACCCCTTACCCATATCCGTCGCCAGATTAGGGTTAAAGGCGTTACCGAACAGATCGAAAAGCATTTACAGAAATTCATACATTCATCCATCAATCTCAAGCATATTGTCCCTTAATACGGTCAACGAGACCTAAAACATACTTATAAACTGAGTCGGGACTAAATCGAAACACAGAAAAAATTTCATGGAAAATTAAAACTTTTCTAAGTTTCAGGGCTCACACGCCCGTGGGGGTAGGCCGTGTGCCTCCCACGGCTACTAGACACACCCGTGTGTCCTCCCCGTGGTCAAAACTGACTTCACATCCACGGCCACCAAGCACGCCCGTGTATCCTGGCCATGGTCGATTCTGCCAAATACCACACGGCTACCAGGCACACCCGTGTGTCATGGCCGTGTGCTCTTAAGCTAGCTACTGACTTGTCCCACGGTCACTAGGCACGCCTGTGTACCACAACCGTGTGACATTATAGGCCATTTGCAAGGCAAAAATGCCAACCACATGGTTCAATCACTACAAGCACACTTAAGCATGTTTATACACACAATTTTGGCAACCATTTCCTATCATATAATCCATCTATTAACTCATACTATCTCATTTTCAAACATATCAACTTATAAGCTAACAAATACAACATTGAACACATTCATGTACCAAACATCATTCATTCTCAATTCCACTAAATCCTACTAGCATTTACCATCACAAAGATTTCCATTCATAAGTCAATTTCTCAACTCTCAATCCATTCCAAAAGATGCATCGTATATACCAAAGTCATTCATGCTAAAACTAGCACATATCTAGCCACATCTCATGGCTACTTACAAATCCCAAACATGATTCAAATAACTAGCCTATACATGCCATATCTTAACTATACACAACTTTCCAAAATACCCCAAAATAGATTGCCGATAGTGTGACTGAGATGCTGAAGATCCCCTGATCCAAGCTAGCTTTACCGACACTGCAAAGCAGAGAAAGAAATCACACAGTAACTTTCCAAAGCTTAGTAAGTTCGACATACAATACAATTATCTCATCAAATCAAACCAATGTATACAATGAACAATCACATAGATCAATTATTTCATATTCATGCCATCTCATCCATAGCTAAAATACTCATTCATCATTCATAGCTTATTTATAACTCATCAATCACAAAGGTTAAATACATACCTTAGCTAACACATAGTTATTCAACTTCCAAGCCATTCAATGCTCGATATTACATGTCAATCATCCTTCGATATTTGTTCAACTTAATCGCACACTCAGTGCTATATACATGCCAAAAGCATACTCATTATCACACACTTAGTGCCTATTCTTTCAACTGACTTATCTCAGTATCGCACACACAGTGCCAAATCCAACAACCGAAGCTTTCACAAAATCGCACACACAGTGCCATTCATTTCTATTTCAATTTTAATTTTCGCACACTTAGTGCCATTAACTAAATCTTGCACATAGCATCTCAATTTATACACATATACATATTCATTTCAAAATACTAAAACATATCTTAATAACATGTATTATATCCGAACTTACCTCGGACGTCGAATTATCGAAACGGTCGATTTAATCGAGCACTTTCTCTTTGCCTCGATCTCGATCTGAACCTCTCCTCTCTTGGTCTATATACATTCAAATTCAGCTCATTCAATCACCAAGTCATTCATTTTAGTCCCAACACACATTTTAAGGCATTTTACAAAATAACCCTCACATTTTCACATTTCGACACTTTAGTCCCTATTTCACAAAATCATCAAATTCACTTGATTTCTCCTAGCACAAGCTTAGCCGAATTTTACTAATATCCATACAAACCCACACATTTCATTTATTTCACACTTTAGTCCTTCAAAATGCTATTTTCTCAATTTAGCCCTAATTAGCTAAATTCATCAAAACTCTAAGAACAAAACATGTTCATTAAACACATATCTTTCATTTAACACCAACACTCATCACAAAACTCACCATTTCATCCATGGCACATTTCATAAACATCATCAATTCACAAAATTTGAGCTTGGGTTTTATAGAGCACAAAGCAACGATTACAAAAACGTAGAAATTATCAAAAACTGAGTTGAAAACACATGCCAATTTTAGTCTAAGCTTGCCGAAATCTTCAAAGCTCCCTAACCCTTCTTTCTTTTCTAATTTCGGTGAGTGAAAGATGAACACTCATCAATTTTTTCATTCTTTTGTTTTATTATTATTACCTTATTAAACATTTTACCAATTTGCCCTTTTAATAGTCATATAAAACAAATATAATTTAAGGCTAATATGTCATTTTGCCATCCACTATCTTAAAAATGGTTCATTAACAACATAAGGCCTCCTCCTTAAAGAGCCATCAACATTTAAGTACTTATAATTCAGCACATAGCTTTTACTCTACACACGATTAAGTCCTTTCTCTTAATTCGTCACACAATCAATCAAATTATTACACAGAATTTTCACACAAGCTAAGTCACATAATATTCACACAGAAAATATCATTAAAATATTTTTACGACCTCGGATTTGTGGTCTCGAACCACTGTTCCGACTAGGGTCTAAACAGGGATGTTACAACTCTCCCCCCTTAGGGATTTTTGTCCCCGAAAATCTTACCATTGAATAACTGTGGATGCTGCTCTTTCATAACGTTCTCAGGCTCCCACGTAGCCTCTTCAATTCCGTGTTTGTGCCATAATATTTTCACCAAAGAAATTTTCTTATTTCTCGACTCTTTAGACTCTCGCGCCAAAATTCGAATCGGTTCTTCACCATATGTCAAATCTGACCGAATTTCAACCTCAGAAGGAGCAATCACATGAGACGGGTCTGATCTGTACCGTCGAAGCATTGACACATGAAACACGTTATGAATCTTTTCTAACTCAGATGGCAATCTCAATCTATGAGCAACCGGCCCAACTCGTTCAATAATTTCATACGGTCCGATGAATCTCGGACTCAGCTTGCCCTTTCGACCGAATCGAAGTATTTTCTTCCAAGGAGATACTTTCAAAAACACTTTATCACCAAATTCGAATTCAATATCTTTTCTTTTCAAATTTGCATAAGACTTCTGACGATCTGAGGCTGCTTTCACATTGTCACGAATTACTTTCACTTTCTGTTCAGTCTTTTTTATCAGATCAATCCCGTGAATCTTATTCTCACTCAGCTCGGTCCAATATAATGGAGTTCGACATTTTCGACCGTACAGAGCCTCATATGGAGCCATTTTAATACTAGATTGATAACTGTTGTTATACGCAAACTCAATCAATGATAAATGTTTTTCCCATGTTCTTTCAAATTCAAGTATACAACATCTCAGCATGTCTTCAAGAATTTGAATGATTTGCTCGGATTGACCATCCGTTTGCGGATGAAAAGCAGTACTGAAATGCAATTTTGTGCCTAAAGCATCTTGCAATTTCTTCCAAAATCGTGAGGTAAATCTCGGATCTCTTTCAGACACTATAGATAATGGTACTCCGTGCAATCTCACAATCTCATCAATATACAGTTCAGCTAACTTATCTAAAGAATAATCGGTTCTTATCGGAACAAAATGAGCTGATTTCGTCAATCTGTCCACTATCACCCAGATTGCATCTTTCTTACTCGAGGATAAGGGCAAACCCGACACAAAGTTCAGTGTGATTCCCTCCCATTTCCACTCAAGAATCATAATCGGTTGTAGCAAACCAGACGGAACTTGATGTTCAGCTTTGACCTGCTGACAAACTAAACATTTCGACAAAAAGTCAGAAATGTCTCTTTTCATGCCATGCCACCAATAGAACCGTTTCAGATCATTGTACATCTTCATACACCCCGGATGTACAGTCAAATGACTATTATGAGCTTCAGTCAAAATCATCGAAATCAACTCTGAATTTCTCGGAATGCAAATCTGGTATCTAAATCTCAAACAATCATCACTATCAACTCAAAATTCTGATACAGCATCCGAATCACACTGAACTCTTTTTGCTAACAACTCATTATCAATCTTCTGAGCATTACATATTTGTTGTAAAAACAACGGTTTTACTTTCAATTCAGCTACAACCGCATCATCATCACACAGATTCATCTGATTATCCATAGCTCTCAAAGCGTATAACGATTTATGACTCAAAGCATCAGCTACAACGTTAGCTTTACCCGGGTGGTAATCTATCACAAGTTCGTAATCTTTCAACAATTCTAACCATCTTCTCTGTCGCAAATTCAAGTCCTTCTGAGTCATCAAGTACTTTAAGCTCTAATGATCAATATAGATGTGACATTTTTCCCCAAATAGATAGTGACGCCAAATCTTCAATGCGAATACAATCGCAGCCAATTCAAGATCATGCGTTGGGTAATTCTTTTCATGCGGTTTTAATTGTCTCGAAGCGTAAGCAACAAATTTCCCTTCTTTCATCAGCACACAGCCCAAACCATTCAGTGATGCATCACTGTAAACTATGAACTCTTTGCCCGATTCGGGTTGAATCAAAACTGGTGCTTCCGTTAACAACACTTTCAACTATTCAAAACTTTGCTGGCACTTTTCTGACCACTCGAATCTAACATCCTTCTGTAATAGTTTTGTCAACGGAGTCGCAATTGTCGAAAAACCTTTCACAAACTTTCTATAATATCCTGCTAGTCCCAGAAAACTACGGACTTCAGACACATTTCTCAGAGGCTTCCATTCTAAAATAGCAGATATTTTACTCGGGTCAACTCGTATCCCAGCAGCTGATACAATATGCCCCAAAAAACTGACCTCATGCAACCAAAATTCACATTTGCTAAATTTTGCATACAACTGTTTCTCACGCAGAGTTTGTAGCACAATTCTCAAATGCTCAGCATGCTGCGTCTCATCACGCGAATAGATTAAAATATCATCAATGAACACCACCACGAAGCGATCCAAATACGGTCTGAATATCTGATTCATCAAATCCATAAACACTGCAGGAGCATTTGTTAATTCGAAAGGCATCACTAAGAATTCATAATGTCCGTACCTCGTTCTGAAAGCAGTTTTCGGCACATCAGATTCTTTAACTCTCAACTGATAGTAACCAGATCTCAAGTCTATCTTTGAAAACACGGTAGCTCCTTTCAACTGATCAAACAAATCGTCAATACGAGGTAACGGATATTTGTTCTTTATCATCATTTTGTTCAACTGTCGATAATCAATACACATTCTCATAGTTCCATCTTTCTTTTTCACAAATAACACAGGAGCTCCCCAGGGTGAGAAACTCGGTCATGCAAATCCTCTGTCAGTCAATTCTTGCAACTGATATTTCAACTCTTTCAATTTGGTTGGGGCCATTCTCTATGGAGCTATCGAAATAGGAGCAGTTCCCGGCACTAGCTCAATACCAAATTCCACTTCTCGAATTGGAGGTAATCCCGGTAGCTCTTCAAGAAACACATTTGGAAACTCACATACTACAGGCACAGATTCAACTTTCTTTTCCGACACCTTTGTATCAATCACGTACGCCAAATAAGCTTCACTACCTTTTCTCACATAGTTCATAACTTTCATCGCAGATACAACAGCTGGTAATCCTTTCATATCATTGGATTCAATTTGAACTATATCACCATTTTGACTCTTCAATTCAATACTCTTTCTCTTACAGTTCACGATGGCATTATGCAACGTAAGCCAATCCATACCCAAAATTATGTCAAATTCATCAAATGGTAGCAACATCAAATTGACCAGAAAACATAAATCACGAAACATCAATGGGCAATTCTTGCACACCTTATCCACCAAAACACACTTGCCTAAGGGGTTCGATACTCTAATCACAAATTCCATAGACTCAACAGGTAAAGTCTTATTCAATACTAAATTCATACACATATAGGAATGAGTTGATCCTGGATCTATCAATGCAATGACACCAGTATCAAATAAAGTGAAAGTACCGGTGATAACGTCTAGAGATGATGCTTCCTCTCGTGCACATATAGCATAGGCTCGGGCAGGTGCTCTCGCTTCTGACCTCACAGCTGTGTCAGTTGTCCCCCTCTGACTTTCACTCACATTTTTGTTATTTCTGGGTGGTCTACCTCTAGCCCTCACATTACTAGGTCTTTCATTCTTAACATTTTCCTCTTCGACCATCTTCGGGCAATCTCGAATAAAATGATCTCGGGATCCACATTTATAACAAACTCTATTGTTGTACTTGCCCCAGGACTCTCCCACATGTCGTCTTCCACACTGTCTGCACTCAGGTTTGTTACTCTTAACACTACCAACACTGGAATCATTCGGAGCTTAAATTCGTATACCAGTACTTTGTCTCGAACGATCTCTACTTGGACGTCCAAATGAAGCATTTGAATGATTGCTTGCATCTCTATATCTCTTTGCTGAAGGTTGAGAGAACTTACTCATCGATCTCTTTCTTTTGTCACGAGCCTCAGAATCGGCTTTCTTCTTCTCTTTACTGAGCTCCTCAGCCTTGCATGCTCTTTCAACTAACACAACAAATTCATTTATATCAAGTATTCCAACCAAAAATTTAATATCTTCATTCAATCCCTCTATGAAACGTTTGCACATAGTAGCTTCAGTCGAAACACATTCTCTCGCGTATAGACTCAATCTTACGAATTCCCGCTCGTACTCAGTAACAGACAAACGACCCTGTTTCAATTCTAGAAACTCTTTACGTTTCTGATTAATGAATCGTTGACTGATATACTTCTTTCTGAACTCGGCTTGAAAGAAGTCCCAGGTGATTCACTCTCTCGGAACCACAGATATCAATGTTTTCCACAAGTTATAAGCCGTGTCTCTCAACAAGGAAACTACACACTTAATGCATTCATCAGGATTTAACGACATCTCATCGAATACTCTGATTGTATTCTCAAGCCAAAGCTCGGCTCTCTCGGCCATCGTCATCGGCCCTAAACCCTAAACTCCCAGCCCGTATTTCTGAATCTTGTCTACAGGTGGTTTATTCAATCTAATCGGATCTACAACTTGTGGAACAACAGGTACTTGTGGGGGTGGAGGTTGTGGAGTAGTCGGGTTTGTTCGAACGAACTCCGTAAACCACTCGCTCATCATTCAGAAGAAGGCTTGCTTAGCCTCTCCTCCCTCACCACTATCATTCGGCCTAGATGTGGCCGGCGCTGTCCCTTGAGCGGGAGCAGGCGTATTGCTTTCTACATCGTCAGCAACTGCTCGATCGGGATCCATTACTATAAGAAAACACATTTTCAACTGTCAGCATTCATCACACTATCGCAATTTCATATATGGCATGTATAGCTAGACTCACACGCGCTACATTAGTTCGAGAATCGACTAAACCGTAGCTCTGATACTAATCAAATGTAACACCCCTTACCCGTATCCATTGCTGGATTAGGGTTAAAGGCGTTACCAGACAGATCGAAAAGCATTTACAGAAATTCATACATTCATCCATCAATCTCAAGCATATTGTCCCTTAATACGGTCAACGAGACCTAAAACATACTTATAAACTAAGTCGGGACTAAATCGAAACACATACAAAATTTCATGGAAAATTAAAACTTTTCTAAGTTTCAGGGCTCACACGCCCGTGAAGGTAGGGCGTGTGCCCCCCACGGCTACTAGACACACCCGTGTGTCCTCCCCGTGGTCAAAACTGACTTCACATCCACGGCCACCAAGCACGCCCGTGTATCCTGGCCATGGTCGATTCTGCCAAATACCACACGGCTACCAGGCACACCCGTGTGTCATGGCCGTGTGCTCTTAAGCTAGCTACTGACTTGTCCCACGGTCACTAGGCACGCCCGTGTGCCACAACCGTGTGACATTATAGGCCATTTGCAAGGCCAAAATGCCAACCACATGGTTCAATCACTACAAGCACACTTAAGCATGTTTATACACACAATTTTGGCAACCATTTCCTATCATATAATCCATCTATTAACTCATACTATCTCATTTTCAAACATATCAACTTATAAGCTAACAAATACAACATTGAACACGTTCATATACCAAACATCATTCATTCTCAATTCCACTAAATCCTACTAGCATTTACCATCACAAAGATTTCCATTAATAAGTCAATTTCTCAACTCTCAATCCATTCCAAAAGATGCATCGTATATACCAAAGTCATTCATGCTAAAACTAGCACATATCTAGCCACATCTCATGGCTACTTACAAATCCCAAACATGATTCAAATAACTAGCCTATACATGCCATATCATAACTATGCACAATTTTCCAAAATACCCCAAAATAGATTGCCGATAGTGTGACTGAGATGCTGAAGATCCCCCGATCCAAGCTAGCTTTACCGACACTGCAAAGCAGAGAAAGAAATCACACAGTAAGCTTTCCAAAGCTTAGTGAGTTCAACATACAATACAATTATCTCATCAAATCAAACCAATGTATACAATGAACAATCACATAGATCAATTATTTCATATTCATGCCATCTCATCCATAGCTAAAATACTCATTCATCATTCATAGCTTATTTATAACTCATCAACCACAAAGGTTAAATACATACCTTAGCTAACACATAGTTATTCAACTTCCAAGCCATTCAATGCTCGATATTACGTGTCAATCATCCTTTGATATTTGTTCAACTTAATCGCACACTCAGTGCTATATACATGCCAAAAGCATACTCATTATCGCACACTTAGTGCCTATTCTTTCAACTGACTTATCTCGGTATTGCACACATAGTGCCAAATCCAACAACCGAAGCTTTCACAAAATCGCACACACAGTGCCATTCATTTCTATTTCAATTTTAATTTTCGCACACTTAGTGCCATTAACTAAATCTTGCACATAGCATCTCAATTTATACACATATACATATTCATTTCAAAATACTAAAACATATCTTAATAACATGTACTATATCCGAACTTACCTCGGACGTCAAATTATCAAAACGGTCGATTTAATCGAGCACTTTCTCTTTGCCTCGATCTCGATCCGAACCTCTCCTCTCTTGGTCTATATACATTCAAATTCAGCTCATTCAATCACCAAGTCATTCATTTTAGTCCCAACACACATATTTAAGACATTTTACAAAATAGCCCTCACATTTTCACATTTCGACACTTTAGTCCCTATTTCACAAAATCATCAAATTCACTTGATTTCTCCTAGCACAAGCTTAGCCGAATTTTACTAATATCCATACAAACCCACACATTTCATTTATTTCACACTTTAGTCCTTCAAAATGCTATTTTCTCAATTTAGCCCTAATTAGCTAAATTCATCAAAACTCTAAGAATAAAACATGTTCATTAAACACATATCTTTCATTTAACACCAACACTCATCACAAAACTCACCATTTCATCCATGACACATTTAATAAACATCATCAATTTACAAAATTTGAGCATGGGTTTTATAGAGCACAAAGCAACGATTACAAAAACGTAGAAATTATCAAAAATTGAGTTGAAAACACATACCAATTTTAGTCTAAGCTTATCGAAATCTTCAAAGCTCCCTAACCCTTCTTTCTTTTCTAATTTCGGTGAGTGAAAGATGAACACTCATCAATTTTTTCATTCTTTTGTTTTATTATTATTACCCTATTAAATATTTTACCAATTTGCCCTTTTAATAGTCATATAAAACAAATATAATTTAAGGCTAATATGTCATTTTGCCATCCACTATCTTAAAAATGGTTCATTAACAACATAAGGCCTCCTCCTTAAAAAGCCATCAACATTTAAGTACTTATAATTCAGCACATAGCTTTTACTCTACACACGATTAAGTCCTTTCTCTTAATTCGACACACAATCAATCAAATTATTACACAGAATTTTCACACAAGCTAAGTCACATAATATTCACACAGAAAATATCATTAAAATATTTTTACGACCTCAGATTTGTGGTCTCGAACCAATGTTCTGACTAGGGTCTAAACCGGGATGTTACAGGGTTGGACGGAGTTGGTGTGTAGAGGCTGGTGGGTAGGACTCTTCTATTCTATTCTGATCTGCATAATATGTCTGAAATGGGCTAAGGCCCTAGATTATATCTAATTCTATATCTGAATGGGCTAAGGACCACATCATTTCTGTAATGGGCTCAGACCCAAACTGTGAATGCATGGTTGTTTTCTGGTATGATATTGTATGCATGTTTTCTATGAGGGTTACACACTGAGTTTGTGAAAACTCACCCTTTTCTAATTAATATGTTCAGGTAATCCCCAGCAGTAGACGGATCGGTGCGGCGGAGGACTCGGCAGTGACCACGGTTCTGGATTTCTATTTTATGGTTTTATTTTTATTTTTATTATGGTTTTATTATATCTTGGTAAATGTTATGTAATAAGGCCATTCGGAGTTTTTTTTAAATTTGGGATTTTTATTTAAAAACTGCTAGCAGTAGGACAAGAAGCGAGTTTTCAAAATAAGCAAAGGTTTTATCAAAATACGTACGACCTTGCAAATCGTTTTAAAAGCTTCCGCTACGTATAGAGTTTTGAAACTGAATAATAAATAAATAAATGAATAAACGACACGTTTTGACGATAGACTAAGATACCTAAAAATGGTTTTAGCGCAGTTACGTTTTCTAAAGCACTACCATGTGGCATCGCCAGATTCGGCCATAACGTCCAGGCCGGGTTTAGGGTGTTACATGTGCCTCAATTTTGGGTCTCCTAATACCCGGATTAAGATCATGAAACACTGGCACGACATACTATCTTAGAGCTCTATCCTTATCATCAGTAATAAGGATAGGATTTTGAGTAGGGTTTGCTCCGTTTCCTTTATTCGAATTTTTGAATTTCATCTCTTCGGTCCTTCTCTGACTTGCCTGTCTGCTTCGCTGTCGAAAAGTTCTTTCAATCTCAGGGTCTACAGGGAGTAAATCAATAATTCGATCAATACTCATAAACACTTTTAAAAAAAGTCCCCGACAACGGCGCCAAAAGCTTGGAATGAAGGAAATGTGCAAGTGTACACAATCGCAACAAGTAATAAAGTGACAAGTAAATGTCGAGTTATCGTACCCACATGGACTGTGAAAAGAATTATTTATCAAAGCAATTTTAAAAACACTTTGGTGAAGAAAAATATTTTGATTTGAAGAAGTGATTAAAAACTAGGATTTTAACAAAGTAAAATAAATAAAAATAAAATAAAGTTCCAATGCATGATTTCAAAAGATGATTTTAATCAAGATGACATAATTTTGTTAGATCAATTGCATTTCTTAACTTAGAATTATTAAACTCATGTTCATGTTGTTACGAATAAATTCACGGTAACTCGATAATTTGCTAACTTATGAACATACTTACCTACCAAAATCCATTTATCTCTTGACTATATCTCTATGTCAATTCAATCGATTAAACAAATTCTAATAAGCAAATGTGTTAATGCACATACACACTTATGAAATTAAAATAATCTCTTGTACATATCTCTATGCCAATTCAAACAATTAATTCAATCTCATAAGTGCATAAAAGATTATGTGAGGTAACAATGTATTTCTACCTTGAAACAGTTTAATCACAATAATCTTTCAAGTTATGCAAGGTTAAAGTATCGCTAGATACCGTTGCTAATTTAACCCTCAGCTACCTTAGATGATTAAACATGCACTAATTAAGTATTGTGTCAATTAATTACAATTTCAATTCGTTTAAATAATTAATTCATTAGTTACCTTACAATCGTAATGCAAGAATAACTTAGTCATGGTTTTACTTAATCAAACATCTTATCGAGGCCTATAACCGTACAAACACAATTTTAATAACTCAAGTAGAGAAAATGCACTCAACCTAACACAAATGAAATTCAAGCCATATCAATTAAATTAAAAAATTCAACATCACAAATATTCATAGACATGTTCATCATAACAGCAACAAAATTAAAAGGATAGGGAACAAGAATCAAATTCGGTGTTTTGTCTGAGGTTTGACTAGTTTGCTCCACTCCTCCTTCTCGACTTTTTCTTGTCAAACCAAGGCTTTTACGAACACTTGAATGCTACTCCAAATGGTGGTTTATTGACTCTTTTTCAAGAGGTGAAATCGGCAAGGGAATAGGGGAAGAAAATGAAGAACAATGGAAGGGAATGAAGAGAGGAAAATGAGAGAGAAGTGAAAATATGAGAAGGGTTTAGATGTGTTTGAAGTGAGCAGCCAAGGGGGTATTTATAGGTTGAGAAGGCTGCTAAAAATAGCCAAAATCAGTAGCCAAAGACTCCCCCCATGGCCGGCCACACATGTGGCATGTTTGAAGATTTCAAACATGCTATTTTAAGGTAGGGGCAAATCTAGAAAGATATAAATAGTGGAGGGGTTTGAATGCAATTTGAAGGAGTCTTCAATGGCCATTTTCAAGCCAAATAATCAGCCAAGCAAGCTGAATGGGTCAGCATGTGGGACGGTTTTGGGCTGCCTAGTGCTCGGTTGGATCGGTTTTCTCGGTTCAGCTCAACTGGGCCCCCTTTTCATAATTAATTTACAATAATTTATTTAACCCAAATTAAATTGGATTAAAATTAAAATTAATTATATTATGAATTAATACAGATAATTTGTACCATCTTAGGCTGAAAAATTAAGTCGCCTTGATGCTTCAAAATTGTTTCTCGGTTTTGCGCTTCTAGTAGTGTCTGGCGAGCCATTTTTTGTCCTTTGCACAAATGTTTCGAAAATAATCAAAATTTGATATAAAATTAATTAAAATTCAACGTGTTCATAATTTGACTGTAATTTAATTATTTTATAATAATTATATATTTTTCGACAAGAATTTTATCGAAACTGCATGATTTTGAGTTAAAAAGGGCATGAAAAAGTGTGTATATTTTTGTGTTTCCACATATGCATGCATATTGTCCCTAAATCGAGCCATCGAGGCCCTAAAAATAGCTTAGAAACAAATCGGGACCAATTTGAAACAATTCAGAAAGTCTTTGTAAAAGATGCAAAATTTGAAAATAGGGGTCACACGGCCATGTGGCCAGGCCATGTGCCTCTCACAGCTGAGAAACACACCTGTGTCTCAGGCCGTGTAACCCTCGAACTAGGGACACACGACCGTGTCCCAGCTCGTGTCTTCACCCGTGTAACTCTCTGAGTAGGGTCTCATGGTCGTGTCACATGCCTGTGTGTTAGGCCATGTAACTCACTAACTTGCACCTTAAGGAAATCATCAGATAACACACAGTCGTGTCACTAGGCCATGTGTCTCACACGGCTGAGTCACACGCCCATGTCTCAGTCCATGTGGAACCAAATCTAGCTAAAATCAAACCATTTCCATTCCATATCATACATGACCTTTCAACCTATTTAAGCATACTTCAAATGAACCTAAACATTACCAACACATACACCAAAATTCCATTGCAAAGTCCTATGTTAACTAACCAATGTGTCATTTAAAGACACCACATATGCATCCAAAGATCATCTATCTAACATGTCAATATTGCCTTATTTCAAGCATGAATACCTAACTTCATTATGTAACTAGATCACATCACAAAAGACCATTTCCAAACCATCATTATCATACCATATGAGCATGCACATCAATTACCTAACATATTCATAAGCTACATTTCATACTTATCAACTTAGTACATATAGTTACTAAAACATACCACATTTAACCATCATCAACCATTCAAAACATACTATAAGGTCATGATTTTCAATCACTATAATTGGTCAAGATGACCTTATTTATCAAGTCATACAAGTCCATCATATAAACATAACTTCAAGACATAAGCATAATAATTCAACCATTTAGTACATCCATGGGCCATCAATACAAAAGGCCTATACATGATAATATTGCCATTTCCATACATGATAACCTAGGTCATAAATGAACTTAACCATATCTCAAGTAATCAATTTCAAGTCATTAACAAGATGCCAAGATAACCTTAAAAACAAGCACATCAAAGTCACCAAAATCACATAACTTGGTAGAGCATCAAAATGTACCAAACGAACCTAGCTTTCCAAAGCTTATACATGCCAAAACACTATTAACATATTCACCATAATATCATCACAAAGCACCCTATACATGCCATTATAAATCTTAACCAAATTACTCAAAAACTACAAAATTATCCACTGGATAGTGTGATAGATCTCTGACAAACTTCCAACCGATTGAGCTTCCAATAATCTATAAAACAAAGGAAAAACATAAGCAATGAATGCTAAGTAAGCTCGTATAAACTTAAAACATAACTTACCATTTCAATAATGAAATTTATTGAATAAGTATAAATCTTTACCAATGCCATAAGCTTAATGAAAGCTTATATAACACCATCAAACTCACAAGTTAGCATACTTGCTCATGATACATATGAAATCAACCATATATATAAACATAACACTTAATTCATCATCGTTAACATACAATCATATTTCATTCCATTTGCTTACTTACCGTTTCCAATACCATGAGTTTAATATAAGCCTATTCAAGCATCATCAAGCTCACATGTTAGTAGCTTCATTGACAAATCATATAAACTCATTTACAACATAAATAGATTTCATAAGATAAATTACATACGCGACAAATCCTTTCATAAAGTCATGAACCTTTTCATTGAGTCACTTACCGTTCCATTCCTTTTCTTACCCGTTGAACCATCAAGAATTACATTGGATACTTGGGAAAGCGCACACAAAGTGTGCCTTTACATATAATCGTAACCTTTCCTTTACATCATTGCTCACACGAGCTGTGAAATGGGTCTGCTCACACAAGTTGTGGAGAATCCGCAACAAATGCAGGACCTCAGCCATCGGTAGAACATTCGAGACCAACACCCAAAACATGGAATCCCTAATGATATGTCATTTGTATCCTAAGAATTCCTAAGGTTCAATCGAGACTCGATATCCGTCAATTCATCATAATATGGATACATTCATATATATATATATATATAGATTCATTTACATTAAAAACAACATAGTAAACATTTAATTTAAATAAAATTATAACGATTACAGTTCATACGAACTTACCTGACTAAATTACAACAATGACTAAGTACAAGGGCTATTTGGTAATTTTATCTTCTCTTTTATTTTCCACTCGTTCTTGATCTAAAATAATAGTTCCATTCAATTCACTATTTCTAACAAAAAAATCAACTCATTTTATGTAGTTAAGTCTTTTTGACATTTTTACAAAATTAACCCCAAAGTTTACCAATTTTGCAATTTAGTCCCTAAACCTGAAACTTGCAATTTCATCATTTCTAAATAAAATTCATGCAAACCAATTTTTATCTATTTTTATAATAGCCCATATTTACCATCCATTTGCAATATTTTCCTTTAATTTGACAATTTTCAAAAATAAGTCCTTACACCTTAAAATCATTAAAATTTACTTAATAAAACATGTCTATTTAACAATTAAACTTAACAATCTATCATACAACTTCAAAAACATATCAAATCCATTCATGGCATAATCTACAACATTTAGCAGTTTTACAAATTAACCCCCGGGTTAGCTGGACCTAATTACAACGATCTCAAAAACATAAAAATTATTAAAAATGAACCTCAAGAGCACAACCATGCAAGGAAGAAAGTTTAGCGAAACTCCATGGCTTCTTCAATGTTGTGTTTATTGGTTTGAAAATGATCAACATAAAAAAATAAAGGTAATATCACTACAGGAAAACAGACTTTTTGCGGCGTTTTTTTTTTTTTGCCTTTAGCTAAGCGCCGCTAAAACTATTTGCGGCGCTTTCGCAAAAGACGCTGCTATAGACAACGCCGCTAAAATTTGCGGCGTTTATTTGAAAAAAATTCTGCTAAAGATCATGACTTTTAGCGGCACTTTTATAGCGGCGCTTTTATAGCGGCGCTTTTATAAAAAACGCGGCTAAAGGTCATGGTCTTTAGCGGCGCTTTTATAGAAAACGCCACTATAAGTCGTGGTCTTTAACGACGCTTTTTAGAAAATGCCGCTATAAGTTGTGGTCTTTAGCGGCGCTTTTTTTACAAACGCCGCTAATTTGGGCAGATTTGCAGTATACATTTTTCACCAATATCCAACCCTTCCTGCATGAAATCCAACCAAAAACAGCAAATATAGCATTAAATCCAACCAAAAACAGCAAATCTAAATGATACAAAATTATACGAAAGATATATGATATAAATTATAAATGAAGTATAATTCAAATTTTTCTTACAATAATGTTAAAAGTTACAAGAAAACAAATTTCTAAGATGGCGGCATTTGCGACTGGTGGAACATCTTCATCATAGTCTGAAGCTGTAGCTGGAGTTCATCATACTTTCTGTACTGCTCTGCCTCCCTCGCTGCTGCCTCCGCTCTAAGTTGAGAAATTTGCTCAACTGTGCTAGCTTGCAACTGAGCTATCTGGTCTCTTAACCTCTGAACTTCAGCTTGAGCTTGACTCCCGGAAGGCAAGCATACATCCGAACATTTAGATTTTTGACAGTTTGACATGGAATGCAAGGATTGAGCTTATTTTTCAAACTATTTGTCAAACATAGCAACAAAGTCAAATCCGAGGCTAATTACAGGTAAGGATTGGGTTATGACAGCCATGAGCATAACCTAGATCCTTTTTTCACAAGAATACATCATCCTTGTCTGACAAGAAAACTAATCGAAAGAAATGAGAAGAGGAGGAAAGGGTGTACGGAAGTAAAGATCTGAGCGACTAACTGGAAAAGGGAATCATCACTGTCTCAGACATCCGAGAACCTAAGAGCTACCAACTATGATTTGTATTAAGCTTTATAGGAAATAGATCATTTTAATTTGACCCACGGAATATACGGTACTATTATTTCAGGAATTAATAAGTGCCTCTTTGCAATTAACAAAGACTGATTGCAGTCACTGCACGGATATTATTGCATCCTATGTTGATTTGACTCTTCATTTGTTGAAAAGTAATCATGTCAGAACACATATCATACGCCTCAAAGAGGGCAGGGACTAAGCTCTAGAATATAACTCAAATCTTACAAAAACTTACAGTAATTGTCTTACAAAAACCCATGCTTGACTTGCTGCTGAGCCCAAGTGACATAGGTTTCACCATTAACTTGACAAGATTGGTTTGAAAATAAGGGCAGAACTCAAAAGACTATAATCTTGACATGAAGGAAACTTGAGACTGGACTCAAAAGACAAGGAAATCCTCTTTATTGGTAATTAATTTATACAACGGACAAACTACAAAACACACACACACACACATAAATGGGAATATTTTCATATTATTTCAAGCACCTTCAGAGATAAGAGAATCATTCATCCCAGCATCCCATCTGAAAAGAAAAAGACATACTAACATGTTCTAGAGCAATTGAATTCTGACATATCTGCTGAACTCCAAACAGGTTGATAGATTTAAAGTCGGCCAAAGCCTAATCAGAAGTATTCTCCCATTGGTAAGAGGAATAAAGTAGGTGCTATTCTATACAAAATAGAAACAAATATAAATAATGCACAAATTATAGACTCAAAGTTAAACTTTGCAATGACCTCCAACCTTAATGGATGCATTTGCAGCAGTACCACATATTCCACCAAATATGTAATTCTGCTTCACTCCAGAAACAAAAGGCGCTATTTCTTCATCCCTGCGTGTTATCTTTACATACAGAAAACGAAGAGGAGAAAATTAAATGATGATAGCATTATATTATTCATTAAAGGAAAAATCAAGCTTCTGAACCTCTGAAATTGGGGTACTAATGGAAGATTAAATGCAGCATTAAGATTTTCCAAGCAATTTGATTATTTTTTCTATGCAAAAATAAAGTTCCAAGAAAATAATGCCCAACACTTTTTCACTTCATTTTCTTCACTAACATTGACAAACCCAAGATGCAGCCAAGGATAAGCTGAACGTTAAGAGCCCTTCATATTAAGCCAGCAGCCAAACTCTATCATTCTGCCATGAGGTTTTATGAGGTGTTTTTTTAGCCATTTAGTACGTTAGAACTTTATTCTAACTTAAAGAAGCATGGACTAATGGACAAATTATCCATTGGAAATTTAAAACTGACGTAAGTTTTTGTAAAACTGGCCAATGGAACAAAAATATAATTTGATAAGAGTTGGAGAAAGTGACCTGTGCAGTAAGTGAAATAACAAAATCATCAGGCTCTTCTGCATCTTGGTTTTCTAGGTATTCCCTATATGCCATTTCCTGTTTGAGCCATAATGCTCAGTTAGTTACAGACTTACTGGTTTTTCAAGTGTTTCTGAATTATTCTATTGTGACAAAACCTGCAGGTGGTAAATTGTCTCCAACTGCATCTCCACACGTAAAACTTTCAAGCAATCAACTGCTTGTTTTCTGTACTCGTTTGCAGACAACTCCAGATCCCTAGTAGGGGAACTTTGTAACGGCCCGAATTTTGGGCCTAGGAGAAATGGGCTTGGAGTATCAGAGCAATTGGATTTTAGTTGTGCGAGAAAATTTCACTAATTGCATGTTTAGTCTAATGGCTAAGTGATTTGGGAAGAGTTGGGAGTGTTGGAGAAGTCCTCGATTCAAACCAGAGCTCTAGCAAAATTTTAGTTTTTCCTTAAAGGGGAGTTGGCGTTAGCTGGAAGGCCTTATAAATTTGTTTGGTAAAAATATGACACAAGGAAGTGAGTGGTCTAGTGGCAAGGCGTCATAAAGGTTGCAAGGGAGCATGGGTTCAAGTCTTGGCGCTTGCAATTCATTTTGATTTCCTTTTAAATGAACTTAGACTTTGGCCCATATGCTTATATTTAGTTGTGCTTGTTTTGTTACACAAGGAGCTAGTTGGTAAGGTGGCTAGCAGCATGGATTAAGTTACAGGGGAGCCTGAGTTCGAAACCCCTTGCATGCAAAATGTGACTATTTTGCTAATTTGGAACGGTTTTGGAGGATTGATGGAGGGATCCCACATCGGGAAGCTAACATGAGAGTAGGCGAGAAGCTGGCTTTAAATAGAGCGATCTATGAGGAGGGTAAGCATACCTTGGTTGGCGTTTGGGCATAGGAGTGTTCGGAGCGCGGATTAACTCCAGATTCCTATCAGGTGTGTATTTCGCATTACTCTAGCTGTAGAGCGGCAAATGCCGAAATGCCGGTCACACGGCGATGGTAGCCACATGAGCGTGCAAGTGCACGTGTGGGAGATTCGACGCGATAGTTGAGGCCATCATGAGTGTTCTTGTGGGTTTAGGCTGTTTGGGCCACGATGGGCCAAAAGGGGCCATGTGGGGCCAATGGGCCCGTGGGCCCAATCGGATAAGTTGTATAATTGTGTAGTAAATATTGGACTGGACTATGTGAATCTAATCTTTGTGGCTAGATTTGGGCTAAATGGGCCACACAAGCGTGTGGGCCCATTTAGGCCAAGAATGGGCCCTAGGCCCATTCGCATCATTATCTCTATTTAGAATACATTGGTTTACAAAATTACCGTAATACCCTTGGTTTACAAAATTACTGAAATACCCTTGGTTTATAAAATTACCGTAATACCCTTGGTTTACAAAATTACTAAAATACCCTCGATTTGCAAAATGACTAAAATACCCTCGGTTTGTAAAATTACTAAAATACCCCTGTAGGGTAGAATTACTGAATTACCCCTGTAGGGTAGAATTACTGAATTACCCATGTAGGGTAGAATTACCGAAATACCCCTGAAGGGTAGGATTTCTGAAATACCCTTATAGGGTAAAATGACTATTTTGCCCCTGAGGGTAAATGACTGATTTTGTGCCATGACTTGATTGTGATCGTATGGTGTGTTTTAACCGACTTGATCGTGGTCGTGTGATCGATATGCTTGTAATATATGTTAAATGATCATTATCGAGTATGGTCATTTTGCATACACCTGTGATAATTGAGCATGACATACACGACATATTGCATGGGGTTGGGACAAAGTTACGGAGGAAGTGTACGACCCATTTTCGATTCGTACAAGGCTTTCAGGCGTTTCTGCGATATTTATGGCTTTTAGCCGTTATAACCGTAGCGATCTTTGCGATATTTATGGCTTTTAGCCGTTACGTTAACCAAACAACGATCTTTGCGATATTTATGGCTTTTAGCCGTTTCGTTAACCGCGGCGATCTTTGCGCAATATTCATGGCTTTTAGCCATTTTGTTAACCGGCGGCGATCTTTGCGATATTCATGGCTTTTAGCCGTTCATAACCGGTAGCGATCTTTGCGATATTTATGGCTTTTAGTCGTCGTTAACCGGCAGAGCGATCTTTGCGATATTTATGGCTTTTAGCCGTTTCGTTAACCGGCAGCGATCTTTGCGATATTTATGGCTTTTAGTCGTTACGTCTCACTGCGTCGAGCCGTTTCGTTGACTTAGTGCCACAACCGGTGCTAAGCTTGGTGTGTTAGTTTGGGTGGGTCGATTTTATCCCCATGGTGTGTTGGTTGGTACGAGTGGTGAATTGGTTGGATTGGGTTTGGATTTACGTGCGCATACCGCATCTAATCTTCGGTTTACGTAATGGGCTTAGGTCCACTGGTTTCATTATGGGCTAAGACCCACGATCATCGTGTGCGTGATGGGCTCAGGCCCAATCTGTTTCTGCATACCGTATATCTGACTGTTTGTATTATAAGGGATTACACAATGAGTTTTCGCAAACTCACCCTTCTGTCTAACTGTGCAGGTAATCCCCAGCATTAGGAGGATCGGTGCTGCGAGGGACTCGGAGACGACCACACAGCCACACATGTTTTTTCTATTTCGTTCACTTATTTAAGCACTTCGGTTTTTTGAGTGGGGTTGTAATAAGGTGTAATAAGGCCTCTCTATTTTTAACTTTTATTTGGGATATTTATCTAAGTATGTTTAATATCTGCTAGAGGTAGGACACAATTTTCCAAAACAATAACTGTTTTCAAACACTACGTTTCCGCAACCCAATTTTTAAATATCATGTTTCCATAAATCATTTATTTTAATTAAGCTTCCGCAATT
Organism: Gossypium sturtianum; assembly: GCA_025698515.1. Taxonomy (NCBI): domain Eukaryota; kingdom Viridiplantae; phylum Streptophyta; class Magnoliopsida; order Malvales; family Malvaceae; genus Gossypium; species Gossypium sturtianum. Next base: position 66,487,586 of record CM046953.1, read on the forward strand.
GAAAAAGATTTTACAAAGGGATTAATAACATTTTGAAAAGGGAATAGTTCTTTTTTTTTATAAACCACGTTTTGAAAATAAATGAACGCAAACGAAAACACGCTTTTCGAGAAACACTCCAATGTGACACATCAGATTCGGGCCTAACTTCTAGGCCGGGTTTGGGGTGTTTCAAACTGCTTGTTTGGCTAGGCTTGCCACTCTCCACATTTTGTGGGGACACTTGTACAAGCCTACATGTTGCATTAGATATGTATAAAATGTAAGAAACAGCAGAAAATTTACGAATAGGAAGTTCTCAAATGCATAGTTGTTTATTATCACATACAAATCTTGCAGAAGCATCTGCTCCTTTGATAACATAAAGTGCAAAAAGATATGCCACTCTTTGTATCTATGTAGATAAACAAAGATATGCATAAGTTATTCATAACTCGTGGGTATATGTAGATAAACATTGAGATGCATATTCTGGAAAGCAGGGAGTAGATCCCATGTCTATTTTCCATATTAATAGCTCCTTATGTCATTATAAAATACTATTTAAAACCCATTTTCACTTTACAATATTGCTCAATATATCCAAGTACCAACTTAAGTGAGATGGATGAACTTGCCTTTCAATTGAGTCTGCTACATACTCCAATGAATCACTCAAGGATGCCAGCAAAACAATTTTATGGTTATCACGAATTAGGTTCTCCTGCACATGAGATGTGGTAAGAGAAAAATGAATAACTTCAACTGATGCTTTGAGAACACAAAATTATATAAAAGATGGCACCTAGGTTTCATTCAAAGGTAAAGCTCCCCCCGCATCCTTGCACAAAATTTTCTTCCTTCATAATTTCAGAAAATAGACACACCTAAACGAATTAGAGCTGGTTGACATAAAAAAATCAACAAAAACTAAAACTATGTTAAAAGCAAAAATAAGGACAGACATGCATACAGAAGAATCCAAACCTCCATGTATGAGGTACGACATCTCTCATATGTTCGTTCGAGAAAAGTATGCACATACTTCATAAGGTCAGCAGCAAAATTAGGGATTGCTTGAGCCCAACCAAGAACCTAGAGTTTGAGTAAAATTAACTATTAGGTAAAAGGAACAGCTGTAGAAGTAGATGGTCCTGAAGCATGTATGGAAGATGTTCAAGACAACAAAGAAAAATGTTGAATAACTTTTACCCGAATATACAAAAGAAAAAAAAATGAAGAATCTAATACTCACTTATTGCAAAAAAAAAAAAGTAATAATATTATTAGACGGAAAGGAGAGAAAAAATAGTTTATTACAGAAATAAGGACAGGATACACTTGCCTCTTTTGCTAAGTTGTTAGGAAAAGGAAAATGATCCTTATATTGTGACAACAAAGCTGCCATCAGTATAGCCCATAATCTGGTACAACATGATCAAACAAAGCATATAGAGATTGGTTGACACTTCATTAAAGAAAAGTTGATTACTAGTGCCTTGAGTTTAGGTCATGTAGCTTTTAAGAAGCAGTTAGCTGATGTGTTCACCAATGGACTTAGCAACAAAATCTATCATAATTTGGTCTGCAAGTTGGGCATGTGTGATTTTTATGCACCAACTTGAGGGGGAATGTTAAGAAATTGAATTTGACAGCAGAACCTTAATTGTTGACAAATTTGATAAAGTGATTTTCGGCTTGAATTTTGTGATTTTATTGTTTTGTAATTATGCTAACCTTCCTTAGACTACGTGGTCGTGTATGTTTTATCATTTGATATACAATAGAAGCAATTCTTCTGTATTTTTTGGAATTCTTTGTCTTCAGCAATGCTCTATATTTGTTGTTGAATGCTCAAATAATAGAGTTTGATACTGTCCCCTTTTTTTATTAGTAAACATACACCTAATGGAAGATTTTTAAAATAAAAGACACCAAAAAAACTTTAATCAGGCGCACTTTTTTAGGCCTATCGCCTTGCAAAAAAGTACACCTACGTGCACCAGGAGTGTGCCTAATAAATGTGCATCACCAAAAGGGTCTAAGGTGCAAGGAATAGGTGCAAACCTTTAATACGCTACTATGAACATGTAATAAAGAATATACTTCAAAGGATAAATATTTGATTCTCAAGGTTCCAAACCTGATGAACAGGCCGGTATACAGATGCCGCTAGATACATGCCTTGCTCAGGCAAGACAGCTGCAGAGCCATAGCCTTCTTGTGAGACATCGGAACCCTTCTTACTCCATCCCCCGTGGTGTTTAAATTCAACTCCTATATAGTAGACAAGGCATTCAATAACAAATAACGATAGAGACATGATCAATATAATTATGTGAAAAAAGTAACACCTAAAAAAATTGCAACATAACAAGGGAAAGAAATTTTTCCAATCACCACACAAATAGAACTTGCTGCCGCAAAGAAAAAATGGGGGGCGAGAGAGAACATCTATTAAATCAACAAAACAAAAAATCTCCCACTCCAACTGCTTGGTAAATCAAACAAATTGGATTAGAAATTGACATCATTTCAAACAATACATATTTAGAGAACCCTATACTAATTTTGTAGTCGAAAGACCTACCCTATTTTGAGACTAATTCATTTATTTATTTCTACTAAACAAGTAAAACTAATTGATTATAGGTCCTACCCAAATTGTTGTTAACTAAACGAGTAAGTGGGTGTGTAAATTTCAAGGGAAACTTACCGAATTCTTCCCCAAATTGCTATTACGAGCACAAACTTGATAAGAAGAAAACAAAAATATATGGGGAATCTGGAGTTTCGGCCTTTTTGGGGAAGATGGAGAGAAGAAAACAAAAATATATGGGGAAAACAGTAGCAACCAAAAATTGATAAGAATTTCAATTAGGAATTTGGGGAAGAAGAACGTGGGGGAAATTGGGAAATTAGGGGGAATTTCGGAAATTGGGAAATTAGGAAATCTGATTTGGGGATTTTCGAGGCTACAAAAATGACTTGTGTAAGTTAAATTTTGCGGCGCTTTATACAAAACGCCACTAAATACAAAGTATATAACGACGTCGTTTTTTTAAAAAATTAACACATTAGCGGCGTTTTAGGCAAAACGCCACTAATAACAAGGATATAAACGCCGCCGCTTTATAAAAACGTCGTTAATTCATACCTTTTGCGGCGTTTTATAAAAAGCGCCACTAATAACAAATCAAAAACGTTTTCGTTTAAACAGTTAATAATTTTTTGCGGCGTTTTTTGTTGAAAACGCCACTAAATATGCAACATAAAACAGCGTCGTTCTTAATCGCTATCTCTGTGTGTCTTTTATTATTTATTGTTATTAGATGATTTTTATTTTTATGTGAAAATATATTATATGATTATTATTGTAACTACCAACAAATAAAAACAAAGTATAATGTAGTGAATAAACTATGATATTTAAAAAAAATTACTATTAGTATTATTATGTACTTCAATATTTGTATCTATAATATACATACATTAGTCGGCAGGTAAGGGTAATGTATTTGTATCTTTTTTATTCATTTTAATACTTATTTTATTTTAGTTAAAGTTCACCTCAAGTTTTTAAATAACTTAAATTAAATTATTAATTTAAAAAATAAAGTTGAATTGTTATTTTTTAAACGGAAATAATGACTAAAACTTTTTTAAGTTTTTAAACATAACAACTTATATGACAATTTACATGTATTTCATTTTTTTTATAAACTTTTTATTTTTTTATTTTTACTTTTTCTTTATTTTTTGAATATTTTAAAAAATTTCATCATTTAACAAATCTCAAGTAAACCTTAAATCCTAAACCATTTAATATATATAAAGTTTATCTATTTATCTCTTAAATAATTTAAACTATAATCATAATTTTAATATATTAAAATTAATATTAACTCTTTTACAATTATATAAGAAATTATTTAATATATAAATTAAAAGACACTATTTAATCTAAACCCTAAACCCTAACTCCTATCCCATAACCCCTAAATCTCAAAACATAACCCCTAACCCCTAACTCTTACCCCTTTAACCCTTAAACCCGTTAACCCTAACTCTTAACCTTTAAACCCATTAACCCTAACTCTTAACTCCTGAACCCCTGAACCCCTAACCCTTAAACCTTAAACCGCAAACTATAAACCATAAACCATAATCCCTAAACATTAAAATAGTAACTCCTAAATCTTACACCATAAACCATAAACCCTAAACTATAATGATAATTAATTCAATATTTTAAAATTAATACTATCTCCTTTACGATTATATAAGAAATTATTTAATATATAAATTAAAAAACAATCAGTCATATACCCAAAACACTTTAAATTTATTTGCGGCGTTTTTCAAAAAGCGCCGCTAATGGTCAACCTATAGCCGCGTTTTTCAAAACAGCGCCGCTAATGCTCAATCTATAGCGGCGTTTTTTAAAAAGCGCCGCTAATGCTCATTATATAGCGGCATTTTCAGAAAGTGCCGCTAATGCCCTTAAACCTCAACGTTGTGCTTAATTTTTTTGCGGCGTTTTTAGAAAAGCGCCGCTAATGTTTGATCTATAGCGGCGCTTTTTAAAAAACGCCGCTAATGCTTGACTTGTAGCAGCGTTTCTTGAAAAGCGCCGCTAATGCTCGACTTATAGCGGCATTTTTTAAAAAACGCCGCTAATGCTCGACTTATAGCGGCATTTTTTAAAAAGCGCCGCTAATGCTCGACTTTTAGCTGCGTTTTTAAAACGCCACTAATGCTCGACCAATAGCGGCGTTTTTTGTCTAAGCGCCGCTAAAAATGCCGCTAAAAACCTATTTTGCTGTAGTGTATGTTTGTTTATTTCTTTTAACTTCCTTTTTCTTTTAGTTATAATATTAAGTTATAACATATAATTAACAAAAAAAAAAATAGTCACTAGCCGTGTATACCTTTTAAATATGGCATAATTGCTACTTAAGCCCTTGTACCTTGATTTACTAGCCAGTTAACACCTTTTAACCAATAAAAACTAACTTTTGCACCTTTACAATTTAGTCCTTTTTAATTAATTAACAAATTAAACGTTAAAATTTCTTAACGAAACTTTAATACAACCTTAATAATACTCCGTAAATATTTAATAAAATATTAATGACTTGGTTTATAGAGACGAGGTCTCGATGCCTCATTTTCTAAAACCACTTGACTTTAAGGTCTTACCACTTAAACCTAATTATTCATTCAAATAACATAAATTGCCAATTCAACATTTATTTTAATATCATATTTGACTCGTAAATATTAAATAATAATATTTACAAACTTACTCTGTAACACCCCTTACCCGTGTTTGACGCCGAAACAGGGTACGAGGCATTACCGGACTTAAACACAAGCAAACATACAAAACCGAGACGTAATTTTCATCCAAATTTAAAACTTTTCACTTACATTCATATCGTCCCTAAATCAAGCCTACGAGGCTCAATACATGCTTGGAAAGTTGTTCGGGACTAAACCAAGAACTTTAGTAAATTTTATAAATCTTAGAAAATTTTTCACGTTATAGGGCTCACACGCCCGTGTGGTCCAAGGGACACGCCCGTGTGACCCTTAGACACGCCCGTGCTATAGACCATGTTCAAAAATAGGGAGCTATCTGACTTGTGCCACACGGTCGTGCCACACGCCCGTGTGTTAGGCCGTGTAGCACACACGGCTGAGACACACACCTGTGTCTCTGCTCGTGTGCTCAATTCTGGACATTATGTTTTGCAACAATTAAGGTGCAGGGGACACACGCCCGATCACATGCCCGTGGGGCAGACCGTGTGTCACAAACGACCTAGACACACATCCGTGTGTCTACCCGTGTGGACAAAAATAAGGCTATTTACCAAGCCATCTTGCCACCCTTACTTGCACCAACCTACACAACAACAAGCAACACCAATCCAAGCATATACATACAACCAAATCAGCCACAAACAAGATATCAGTACATCATTTACACATACTAACATCTATCATGCATAAACATTACATATCTTCTTTTCCATTCATGCCAGTTTCATCTTCATGATAGGCATCATCACATAAACATACCAATGACCAATAAAATTAATATTAGCCAACTTCCAATGGCCATATACAAAATGAATCATTAACCATTACAATGCCAACACATTTAGGCCAAATCATTTATGACACATAACAAAATGACCAAGCCCTTATACATGCCATAACTCAAAATACTTGAATTCATTGGTACCAAAATAATTGTTGTAGATAGTGTGTATGGATCTCCAACAAATCTCCAATCTCGAGCTGGCTTGGTTACACTATAAGATAAAGGAAAGGAAGGGGAGTAAGCTTTATAGCTTAGTAAGTTCACATGCAAATAATAAGCAATAGTAAACAACATTAAACATGAATATCGTACAATTAGTATAACACAAGTTACTTGATTGTCATCATAGGTTCATAAACATAACTTAATCATTCTTAATCTTACCAAGTGTTCATCACATACTGAGCTCATTCTTATGAGATTTTCGTACATACCTGTACCAACTCATAACATATCATACTCTTTCTCGTCTTTGACATACCCGTTGAACACTTGGAATACTAATCGGATACATGGAAAGTCTTGCACATAAGTGCCACATACGTAGCCAATGCTACCTCATATCTCATAACACATAGAGGCTCACTCTCGAGCTAATCACGGGCCTGCTCACACAAGCTGTCAGTCAAGACATAACTACGCAGTGCTGCTCACACAAGCTGTCAAGTATCCGTAACACATGCCAGACTACCCAGCCACAGGTAGACGTACGAGACCAGCACCCAGATCACATAAATCACATATATCACATGGTTTCCTAGTGACATTTCACTCGTATCCTAATCTATTCCTAAGGTTCAAACGAGATTTCTCACTTGTCATTTCGTCGTCGAACGTATCCACATTTCCATTAATACAATTCATGTATAATAAAACATATAAAAATGCAAATATAACATTGCCTTTATTTACACACAAACTTACCTTAGTACAAAATAGTAGAAAAGGATTTAATCGTCAAACACTTTATTATTTCCCCGATCAAGGTCCGAACTTCGATTTTCTTGATCTATAATAGAAAATTTAACTTATTTAATATTCGTATTACTCAAATCAATCCAAACATCACATTATGGGAAAATTACATTTTTTCCCCTAAAGTTTCACATTTTTACAAATTAGTCCCTAAGCTTGTAAAATGAAATGTATTCAATTTCTTGATAACCTAAGCCTAGCCGAACCAATTTCATGCTTATAGCAGCCCACATTTTCCATTAAATCACACTTTTACACACATTTTGAAATCTTTTTACAAATAGGTCATTTTGACATTTTCATCAAAAATCACCTAGCAAAAGTTGTTTATCTGACATTGAACATCAAAATACACACATGTCTAACATGGGTCAAACCTTAGACCTCAATAATCTCTCAAATTAATGGTAAAAATAGATAGATCAAGTGATAACGACTTCAAAAATGTAAAGAACATTAAAAACGGGACAAGAACGGACTTACAATCGAGCTTGAAAGTGGCCAAAACCTAGCTATGGATTCCCTTCTAATTTTTGGCACAAGCATGAAGAAGATGGACTAAATTTTGGCTTGATTTTTGGTTTTTAATTCACTTAATTACCAAATGACCAAAATGCCCTTCACTTAAAATTTTGAAATTTTATCTCACCATGTCCATTTTTGTCCACTAACTTAACAAATGGTCTAATTACCATATAAGGACCTTCAATTTAAAATTTCATAGCAATTAGACACCTCTAGCATGTAGAACTCAACTTTTGCACTTTTTACAATTTAGTCCTTTTTACTAAATTGAGTGCTCAAACGTCAAAGTTTTCAAACGAAATTTTCACGAAATTATTTTGTAAAACTGTAGACCATTGAAATATAATAAAAATAAATTTTACTGCGTTGGATTTGTGTTCCCGAAACCACTGTTCTGACTAGACCCAAAATCGGGTTGTTATATACTCGTTGGATTGTAGCCCCGAAACCACTGTTTCTGACACCACTAAAAATCAAGTTGTTACAAATATAAAATAGTAAATAAATGCAATAGTTATAGCCCATAAAACTAAGGTGGTTCCTCCCAAGCCAATAGGAGAATCGAAAGGTATCCTAAGGGTGCAAGTCGTTTCTCAATATTCTTTTCCACTTTAGGTAGCTCAACCTTAATCTCCTCTAGTTCGTAGCAGCTCATACAATTTACAATTATAGAAACTCATTTTACATACGAAAGAGTAGGATGAGAAGAGAAATACAAGAGAAAAATAGAAAGGCATGACATGTAAGACGTTTTTATAAGATTACAAAATTTGTAAATTATAAATCAAATGGACTATCGGGCTATAACTATGCATTTCCAACCATTGTGCAAATTAAACATAGCAAACAATATATAATATGTTTTATCCAATTGCTTGTTAATGTGAATAACAAAATTTTCCCTACAATTAATGTCGCCTACACATAGGGGTAAAGGGGTGGAGCCCTTTGCAAGGGTTAGGGGGTGGAGCCCCCTGCGAGGGTCCTGCTGCTCGGACAGTGGGCGACGGTGTTGCTGGACACTGACTGGCAGACCCGAACGAAATGTAAAAAATTACACTTAGATCTGTGTGGAACAAACATCACTATTCGATATTTTTTTTATCAAAAATAGAATATTTTAAACATTTCAATATATCAATCTTCTTACTGGAACAACTTTTGTTCCTTTTTCGAATGTTACTAGCAAGTTAACTATTAACTTCGAATAAAAAAAACTCCACTGCCTTAAGACAAATTAGTTAACACTTAACAAATAATATATAAGACCTAACAGACATCAAAATCAATGATTAACATTTAGTTAGTTATTGAGAGGAACATATTGCCACATATTTTTAACAAATTAATCATATATTGTTTATTAAGAAGATGAAATGTATCATATATACATAAAACAGATCGAGTAAATAAAATCATAAAACGTGTATCTCATATAATCGCATCAACCAATCAATTTAATCTTGAATCTGTATCATACAAGTAGCTCTAATACCACTTTTGGAACACTGGTACGTCCCATGGCGCAACGAAAAAATTATTCTGACGTTCAACAACCATGGATCCAAGTACAAGGAACGAATTGAGTTGAAACAGGATTGAAGATATACCTTTTCAATCTGATTTCCTTACGCAATGTCGATCCCAAGCCGCAACAAAATTGTCTCAGCCTTTACGTAGTCCACCCAATCAAAGAACGAACAAGAAAACCTCTCATTGAACTTTTCAGAGAGAATAACTAAAATTGGCTACTAGACCCTCCTTTTCTTTTACTTGGTAACAATAACTAAAATTGGCTACTAGACCCTCCTTTTCTTTTACTTGGTAACATGCACACTATAAGTGATTCTATTCATTTTTATTTTATATCACATAATAATAATAAATGGAAATATTCATTTTATTTTTTATTTAGAGAAACATATGGTAAGTATTAAAATATTATATTCTTTCCAATAGAATCTTAACTTCCATATTTATTATCTTTAACTGAAAATTATTATTACAACTATTTATTTTAATAATTTTGGTAAACTATATTCAATTAATATTTTTATATGAATCAAATTCATATATTAATTTTTATTATGTTCTCTATTTGTGTACAATAAGTTTGTACATATAATGCACTCAATATTTAACTGTCAAATTAAATTAATTCAATAATTAATTTAATTCATGTGATAGCTAAACACAATACCAACTGTGTTTGGATTTTGTTCACTTCAACCATAGGGTGTGACCCTGTAGGTTCTAGTAACGTTACTAGTAATACTAGAACATTTCTAATGTTACTAGAACATTTCTAATGTTACAAGAAATGAGTGGCATCTAGCAATGCATCATTGCTATCCAAGTTACAAGAAGTTTTGATTTGACATGACCTTTCTATGATAAATTTTTCATGTATTATATTCTTTTATCCTTTATATCTAGATTGGAAACAAGTCATGGAATAGTCACCCTTGTATAGTTCAATCTCATTTTTCTTGATATTCTAAGTAAACTACAATAAAAAATAAGTGTGATATCTCATATTAAGTTATTTGAGCATGACCATGCATTTCTAGTCTCACTCCATCAAGCGGCCTAAGATATTGCTCCCATTATGTAGAAGGGACAAACACTATATTTATCAATCATATCCCACTATATAGAGTGTGACATACCCAACATCAGTCTTTATAGTACAACTTGTTATGATAGACGTTTGACTGTATCAAAATATACGACTCATGATGTTGGGACAATGAGGATCTTAAGGCTGAGAATCGTATATAAAATTATCACTATGAGTAATGTTGTGACTATTACGTAATAATCCAAGAAACATACTTATAGCGGGCCAGTCTAGTATGTTGTTCTCTAACACATACTCATGTATTGATTTTGACATCCCTATGTCATTGACAACACTTTATCATCAATCAACTACACATTAGTCTCAATGCATTATTATTGTCTAAGCCCACAATAATACTTGAATAATGACATTTTAAGAATAATCATATTATTCTTAGGACTTTATTATTAATCAGTTTATTTACACACAAAAAAAAATTGAAATAACAATGGCAATGTTTTATATTAACAAATAGGGTAAAACGAGTATGTGATTACAATCATCTCATTATTGGTCTTTGGGAATACTCTAACAAAGCATGAGACTATTGTGGGGTTTTGTTGGCTAAGAATGTGCTCATGAATAACCCGACTTGTAACAGCCCAATTTCGGCAAATTTGTAATAGTGGTTTCAGAACCACAAATCTGAGCCGAAAATAAAATTTATTTTTATTTTATTTTATGGTCTGTAATATGATAGAAATGTCATGTGAAAATTATGATAAGAAAATTTTACCGATTATGTGATTAATTATGAGAAGGACCAAATCGCATAAAATGCAAAAGTTGAATTCTAGTAGCTAGAAGGATTAAATAGCTATGGAATTCAAAAATTGAGGTCCTTATGTGGTAATTATACCATTAATAAAAAGTTAGTAGATATTTTTGGATGATTCATCCATGGAAAATTAGAAAAAGGCTAAGGGCTAAATTGGAAATCAAAATTATTAAAGATGATAGATTAATTAAATAGAAATAAAAATCATTTCTATCATCTTCTTCCCTAAAATATTCCATGGAAACCCTAGGAGAGAGAGAGAAGAAACTTTCTTAGCCAAATAGGGTAAGTTTTCTTGTCTCGTTTTTAGTAATTTTGATATTTTTGAAACTGGGATAGCTTAATCTATCTATTTGGGGGAATAATTTGAGAAGTTATCATAGTATGGAAAATAGGTCATGGATGTATATGCTGAAAGTTAGAAATTTGTGGTAGAAAATCAAAGGTTGTTGATAGATAAACAACTTTTACAAAGTGATTTTTGATGAAAACATGATTTAGGGACTAGAATGTAAATTTGTGAAAATTGAAGAAAATTCTGAATTTTATATAATATATGTGTTGTAAATTTTATGGTAAAATTTTGGTTAGGCTTGGAATAGGGGTAAATTGCACAAATTTCATTTTCCGAGCCTAGGGACGAAATTAGAATTTATGGAAAAGTTAGGGGCAAAATGGTAATTTTGCCTAGGATGAAAATTGAGTCCCCTTGAATATGAAATATGATAAATTGATGTTAGATTTACTCATATAGATCTGGATAGACCAAAATCGGAGTTAGAACGAGGAAAAGAGGAAAATGTCGGATTAGTAGATTTTACGTACACGAACAATTATCGAGGTAAGTTTGTGTAACTAAATTGTGTATTTTATATGCTTAAATTAGATGTTGTGTTTATGAATTGTATAAATATCATATATGTATATGACATTGAAAATATACCTGACAAAGCCCGGTCAACGATAATGCCCGATAAACGATAAATGATAAAAATGTTACTTTTATGCTTGGAATGGATGTGGAATGTGATCATTTGAATTATATGAATGTTATAGATGTATGAAATAATCACACGCCGGGAAATGCTTGAAAATTGTAACATCCTGAATTTTTGGGCCTATGCGTTTAGGGTGTGGATGTGTTTAATGTGTTAATTTGAGAATTAGAGGTGCAAATTGGGCTTAGGCTTGGGCTGAGGCCTTGATTAAATATTCTGTTTAGATACTCTAGGGCTTAAAATAAAGTTTTGGTAGCTTAAATGGCAAAATGGGCTTGTAGCCCAGTGGCAAAATCGCGCCACTAAGGGGAAGGGAGTTGGCGTCAATAGGCAAGGGGAGAGGCCTAATTTGTGGCCGTTTGGAGCCCATGTTTTTGGGCCAAATTTGACACTTATAAGGAGGAGTAGGTTGGACGGCAACAATGCTATTATTTAGGGGATTTTATCCCCAATTTGTGGCCGTTTGGAGCCCATGTTTTTGGGCCAAATTCGACACTTATAAGGAGGAGTAGGTTGGACGGCAACAAGGCTATTATTTAGGGGATTTTATTGTTTTAATATGTGGATAATTAAAGCTGATAAAGGAGGGAATAGTTGGAGATAATTAAGCCTATTTTGGATGGGTGTTTTGATAGGGATAAGGGATAGGATGAGGATCTATCAGGAAGGCTAGTGTTGGCCGAAAATCAAACACAGGAGAGGGGGGAAAAAGGTTGAGTATAGGCTAAAGGTGTGCCGAAATTTCTATAAATAGGGGGATAGCTCATCAATTTCGGCATTTGAACCCTACCCTTTTCTTCTCTTCCTGTGCCGAAATCCTCAGTCTCCCTCTACAATTTTTTTTCTTTAATTTCTTCAAAAGCCAAATTCTCCCTACCCATTTGTTCATCTCTTCTTCCATTCATTAAGAACCGAAACCCTTTGAAGCCTTATCAGTTGACAAAATCCTTTCCATTCTTTTTCTTCCTAGCCGAAATCTCCAAGCTTCTCTCTTGATTTCTTTTCTTCTTTTCTTTTTCTAGAAACCGAAACTCTTCACTCAGTTCTTCTAAAAGCCGAAAATGCATCAGCCTTCTTTTGTTCATACTTTTTTGGGATTTTCTTAAAAGCCGAAATTCTTAGATCTCTTCTCTGGTGTTTGCCGAATCTTCCTACAAGGGGTAGCTGAAATCTTCTGAAGTGGTAAGTGTCGATTATGTTATTCTTTCAATCTTTTTCGGCTTTTGCAGACCATAGCCGAATGGCTAGATGGTTGACTAATCTCGTATTATCTTTCATGGGCGGCATTCCGAGATTTGAAGGAGATCCAATCGCCTAAGTTTCTAAATCAGTAGCACACAAATCATACTACTTCCAGGATTTAATCAATCTAGGTAAGGAGATCTATTAATCTAAAAGTATAGATTCGGGTAAACACTAACCCTTGCCCGAATATAGGAGAGGCCTTATATTCGTATTTTTCTGGCTTTTGAGCAAAGTTGTAGACAGAGGGCAGTAGATCCGATTAGCGAGGGTATCGACATAGAGGGTAGTCTTACACATTAATCAGGTGTGTAACACTCTCACACCATTTCGATTGCTTGATTAGTATGCATATAAACCTGTTATATTCTGTATATTCTGTTAAATGCCGAAATACCAGCATGGATGTTGAAAACCCAAAAAGGGGTAAAGGCGAATCACCAGGTTAGTGATCTCTATCATTCTAAAGTGAATGTTTCTGTTGAGATGATTTGTTTTATATGTGTGCCAATTTCTATGTATGCATGGGGTTGGGTGATTGATGAAAGGGGAAGTGTTCTGTTGTAGTGACTTTTGCCATGATCTGTTATAGTGGCTAATGCCATGATCTGTTGTAGTGGCTAATGCCATGATCTGTTGTAGTGGCTTTTGCCATGATCTGTTGTAGTGGCTATTGCCATGATCTGACGATGAACAGCTATCTGCAGCGTGACTGCCATCGATGGTGTGTAGCGGCGTGGGTTGATTGTAGAAATCCCCAATGGTGTGAATGGTAGGTACGGGTGGTGTGTAGCGGATGGAAACCTAGGATTGGGTTGGCCTTTGCATATTTTCTGATATATTATACTTTGTTATCTGTTCTGTGGGGCTAAGGCCCAATCTGATGGTGCACGCGGGTTGCACACTGAGTCTCGCGACTCACCCTATTATTTAACATCTTTCAGGAAGCACCTAGTGCATCGGACCGGGTTGGAGAAGAGCGCAAGGTGACCATGCGAGGGATTATTTTGATTCAGCAAAAGACTTTACTAGTCTATTTATTTTTAATATTTTTAATCAGTGGGTTTAAATTTCATTGTAATAAGGCCATGGGCCACTAGCTTCATATTTTCGTTTGTGTTGGGCTTTTATTATTATTAGACATTTACGTTTTACGTTTTAATTAAGTTAAGGCATGTATCAAATTTTGGTTTTTAATCCACTAAGGCTTAAATATAAAATGTATATCTTTTACAAAACATCTAACCATTTAGTTTTCTCGAATAAAGTGTTAAACTCAGAGAAAATATTTTTGAAATGCGACATCTTTTAAAATCTCCTAAGTGACATGCGGATCCGGTCATGGTGTTTGAAATTTGGGTTTGGGGTGTTACAAATTGGTATCGAGCCGGTTCAAAACTCGACTTTGGGGTTTTGGGCTCAAAATGTTTTCTAAAGTTGGTTTTCTCGGCATGGCACCTGCGTCTCCGGCCCAAGTCCGCCAGGTAAGTATTCAGAACTCACTGGGTGTTGTATATGTATGTGGGCTTGATGGGCTTTAAGGGACGTAGGTTATCCTAGTTAGAGCTTGATGGACGTAGGCCAGTATATTAGACATTGATGGACTTTAGGCTTAGTTAAAACAACTTTCTAAATTCATAAGATTTAATCCAACCAAACAAACCTGTGAACAAGTCGCGAGATTAGGGTGTGGCAACAGGCATACGCATGTCTAGGATTGGATTCAGGGAGAGATTGGTATTTAAGCAGTCCTAGTGACTCACCTCCTCTTCGCTAGAATCCTACCTGGTGCGTAGTGACTGTTCACCTTAGCCATGAGGACTTGTGGACGGGCCAAAATTAATAATTTAAAACCCGAAAGGGACCAGCCACCCTATTTCGCAACCAAAATACCCTTCCAAGTTTTGTAAAATTTTGAAATTGCCCCTAATTTGTAAAATGACCAAAGTACCCCTGATTTCAAAATTACCGAAATACCCCCGGATTGCAAAATTACTAAAATACCTTTTTTTCACAAAATCACAAAGGAACCCTATTTCAGAAAATTACAAAAATACCCCTATAAGGATAAATTACGAAAATACCCCTGGGTAGTGAAATGATGAAAATACCCGTAAGTGATGAATGTAAGTTCTATTTGTATGATTGATGATTGCATGTATGTGTATGTGGAACTAGGAGACAAACTTGAGACTGAAACTTGTAGATGTAATTCCGAATTCGAAAGAACTACTCTTAAACTACTATTCATAAGACTGTTCGTGGTTAATCAGTGGAAGAAAACTAATAATTCATAAAATTTCTAATCAGATAAACGTGAATCGGTAGAATGAGTACAAGGGGACGAGGACGCTCTAAATGCGAGTACCGGTGTGTACTCTATCATATTATCCTAAGTGTTTCTTTTGGCTTTAGAATTAGAGTTTGCAGCGGAAGCATAGTGGTGAGACTTGGGTAGTAAGATTAATAGTTAGTTGGAAATTTTGAGGACGAAATTTTTTTAAGGGGGGTAGAACTGTAACATCCTGAATTTTTGGGCCTATGCATTTAGGGTGTGAATGTGTTTAATGTGTTAATTTCAGAATTAGAGGTGCAAATTGGGCTCAGGCTTGGGCTGAGGCCTTGATTAAATATTCTATTTAGATACTCTAGGGCTTAAAATAAAGTTTTGGTAGCTTAAATGGCAAAATGAGCTTGTAGTGATGGCAAAATGGCGCCACTAAGAGGGAAGGAGTTGGCGTCAATAGGCAAGGGAGAGGCCCAATTTGTGGCCGTTTGGAGCCCATGTTTTTGGGCCAAATTCGACACTTATAAGGAGGAGTAGGTTGGGACGGCAACAAGGCTATTATTTAAGGGATTTTATTGTTTTAATATGTGGATAATTAAAAGTGATAAAGGAGGGAAGAGTTGGAGATAATTAAGCCTCTTTTGGATGGGTGTTTTGTGGGGATAAGGGATAGGATGAGGATCTATCAGAAGGCTAGTGTTGGTAGAAAATCAAACACGGGAGAGGGGGAAAATCGGTTGAGTATAGGCTAAAGGTGTATGAAATTTCTATAAATAGGGGATAGCTCATCAATTAGGCATTTGAACCCTACCCTTTTCTTCTCTTCTGCACTGAAATCCTCGAGTCTCCTCTACTATTTCTTTTATTTAATTTCTTCAAAAGCCGAATTCTCCCTACCCATTTGTTCAACTCTTCTTCCATTCATTAAGAACCAGAAACCATTTGAAGCCTTATCGATTGTGAAATCCTTTCCATTCTTTTTCTTCCTAGCCAGAAATCTCCAAGCTTCTCTCTTGATTTCTTTTCTTCTTTTCTTTTTCTAGAAATCGAAACTCTTCACTCAGTTCTTCTAAAAGCCGAAAATGCATCAGCCTTCTTTTGTTCATACTTTTTCGGGATTTTCTTAAAAGCTAAAATTCTTAGATCTCTTTTCTGGTGTTTGCCGAATCTTCCTACAAGGGGTAGCCGAAATCTTCTGAAGTGGTAAGTGTCGATTATGTTATTCTTTCAATCTTTTCTAGCTTTTGGAGACCATAGCCGAATGGCTAGATGGTTGACTAATCTCGTATTATCATTCATGGGCGGCATTCCGGGATTTGAAGGAGATCCAATCGCCTAAGTTTCTAAATCAGTAGCACACAAATCATACTACTTCTGGGATTTAATCGATCTAGGTAAGGAGATCTGTTAATCTAAAAGTATAGATTCGGGTAAACACTAACCCTTGCCTGAATATAGGAGAGGCCTTATATTCGCATTTTTCCGGCTTTTGAGCAAAGTTGTAGACAGAAGGCAGTAGATCCGATTAGCGAGGGTATCGACATAGAGGGTAGTCTTACGCATTAATCAGGTGTGTAACACTCTCACACTATTTAGATTGCTTGATTAGTATGCATACAAACCTGTTATATTCTTTATATTCTGTTAAATGCCGAAATACCGGCATGGCTGTTGAAAACCCGAAAAGGGGTAAAGGCGAATCACCAGGTTAGTGATCTCTGTCATTCTAAAGTGAATGTTTCTGTTGAGATGATTTGTTTTATATGTGTGCCAATTTCTATGTATGCATGGGGTTGGGTGATTGATGAAAGGGGAAGTGTTTCGTTGTAGTGGCTTTTGCCATGATCTCATTGTAGTGGCTAATGCCATGATGCATTGTAGTGGCTAATGCCATGATCTCTTGTAGTGGCTTTTGCCATGATCTGTTGTAGTGGTTATTGCCATGATCTGACGATGAACAGCTATCTGCAGCGTGACTGCCATCGATGGTGTGTAGCGGCGTGAGTTGATTGTAGAAATCCCCAATGGTGTGAATGGCAGGTACGGGTGGTGTGTAGCGGATGGAAACCTAGGATTGGGTTGGGCTTTGCATATTTTTTGATATATTATACTCTGTTGTCTGCTCTGTGGGGCTAAGGCCCAGTCTGATGGTGCACGCAGGTTGCACACTGAGTCTCGCGACTCACCCTATTATTTAACATCTTTCAGGAAGCACCTAGTGCATCGGACCGGGTTGGAGAAGAGCGCAAGGTGGGCATGCGAGGGATTATTTTGATTCAGCAAAAGACTTTACTAGTCTATTTATTTTTAATATTTTTAATCAGTGGGTTTAAATTTCATTGTAATAAGGCCATGGGCCACTAGCTTCATATTTTCGTTTGTGTTGGGCTTTTATTAATATTAGAAATTTACATTTTACGTTTTAATTAAGTTAAGGCATGTATCAAATTTCGGTTTTTAATCCACTAAGGCTTAAATATAAAATGTATATCTTTTACAAAACATCTAACTATTTAGTTTTCTCGAATAAAGTGTTAAACTCAAGAAAAATATTTTCCGAAATTGCGACATCTTTTAAACTCTCCCTAAGTGACATGCCAGATTCGGTCATGGTGTTTGGGCCGGGTTTGGGGTGTTACAAATTGGTATCAGAGCCCGGTTCAAAACTCGACTTTGGGGTTTTGGGCTCAAAACGTTTTCTAAAGTTGGTTTTCTCGGCATGGCACCTGCGTCTCCAGCCCAAGTCCGCCAGGTAAGTATTCAGAACTCACTGGGTGTTGTATATGTATGTGGGCTTGATGGGCTTTAAGGGACGTAGGTTATCCTAGTTAGAGCTTGATGGACGTAGGCTAGTATATTAGACATTGATGGACTTTAGGCTTAGTTAAAACAACTTTCTAAATTCATAAGATTTAATCCAACCAAACAAACCTGTGAACAATCACGAGATTAGGGTGTGCCAACAGGCATACGCATGTCTAGGATTGGATTCAGGGAGAGCTTGGTATTTAAGCAGTCCTAGTGACTCACCTCCTCTTCGCTAGAATCCTGCAGTGCGTAGTGATTTGTTCACCTTAGCCATGAGGACTTGTGGACGGGCCAAAATTAATAATTTAAAACCCGAAAGGGACCAGCCACCCTATTTCGCAACCAAAATACCCTCCCAAGTTTTGTAAAATTTTGAAATTGCCCCTGATTTGTAAAATGACCAAAGTACCCCTGATTTCAAAATTACCGAAATACCCCCGGATTGCAAAATTACCAAAATACCTTTTTTTTCACAAAATCACAAAGGAACCCTATTTCAGAAAATTACGAAAATACCCCTGTAAGGATAAATTACAAAAATACCTCTGGGTAGTGAAATGACGAAAATACTCGTAGGTGATGTATGTAAGTTCTATTTGTATGATTGATGATTGCATGTATGTGTATGTGGAACTAGGAGACAAACTTGAGACTGAAACTTGTAGATGTAATTCCGAATTCGAAAGAACTACTCTTAAACTACTATTCATAAGACTGTTTGTGGTTAATCAGTGGAAGAAAACTAATAATTCATAAAATTTCTAATCAGATAAATGTGAATCAGTAGAATGAGTACAAGGGGACGAGGACGCTCCAAATGCGAGTACCGGTGCGTACTCTATCATATTATCTTAAGTGTTTCTTTTGGATTTAGAATTATAGTTTGCAGCGGAAGCATAGTGGTGAGACTTGGGTAGTATGATTAATAGTTAGTTGGAAATTTCGAGGACGAAATTTCTTTAAGGGGGTAGAACTGTAACATCCTTAATTTTTGGGCATATGCGTTTAGGGTGTGGATGTGTTTAATGTGTTAATTTGAGAATTAGAGGTGCAAATTGGGCTCAGGCTTGGGCTGAGGCCTTGATTAAATATTCTGTTTAGATACTCTAGGGCTTAAAATAAAGTTTTGGTAGCTTAAATGGCAAAATGGGCTTGTAGCCCAGTGGCAAAATGGCGCCACTAAGAGGGAAGGGAGTTGGCATCAATAGGCATGGGGAGAGGCCCAATTTGTGGCCATTTGGAGCCCATGTTTTTGGGCCAAATTCGATACTTATAAGGAGGAGTAGGTTGGACGGCAACAAGGCTATTATTTAGGGGATTTTATTGTTTTAATATGTGGATAATTAAAGCTGATAAAGGAGGGAAGAGTTGGAGATAATTAAGCCTCTTTTGGATGGGTGTTTTGATAGGGATAAGGGATAGGATGAGGATCTATCAAGAAGGTTAGTGTTGGCCGAAAATCAAACACAGGAGAGGGGGGAAAAATCGGTTGAGTATAGGCTAAAGGTGTGCCGAATTTTCTATAAATAGGGGGGATAGCTCATCAATTCCGGCATTTGAACCCTACCCTTTTCTTCTCTTCCTGTGCCGAAATCCTCAGTCTCCCTCTACAATTTCTTTTCTTTAATTTCTTCAAAAGCCGAATTCTCCCTACCCATTTGTTCATCTCTTCTTCCATTCATTAAGAACCGAAACCCTTTGAAGCCTTATCAATTGACGAAATCCTTTCCATTCTTTTTCTTCCTAGCCGAAATCTCCAAGCTTCTCTCTTAATTTCTTTTCTTCTTTTCTTTTTCTAGAAACTGAAACTCTTCACTCAGTTCTTCTAATAGCCGAAAACGCATCAGCCTTCTTTTGTTCATACTTTTTCTAGATTTTCTTAAAAGCCAAAATTCTTAGATCTCTTCTCTGGTGTTTGCCGAATCTTCCTACAAGGGGTAGCCGAAATCTTGTTACGTGGTAAGTGTCGATTATGTTATTCTTTCAATCTTTTCCGGCTTTTGGAGACCATAGCCGAATGGCTAGATGGTTGACTAATCTCGTATTATCTTTCATGGGCGGCATTCCGGGATTTGAAGGAGATCCAATCGCCTAAGTTTCTAAATCAGTAGCATACAAATCATACTACTTCCGGGATTTAATCGATCTAGGTAAGGAGATCTGTTAATCTAAAAGTATAGATTCGGGTAAACACTAACCCTTGGCCGAATATAGGAGAGGCCTTATATTCGTGTTTTTCTGGCTTTTGAGCAAAGTTGTAGACAGAGGGTAGTAGATCCGATTAGTGAGGGTATCGACATAGAGGGTAG
The DNA here is from genome assembly GCA_025698515.1 of Gossypium sturtianum. Taxonomy (NCBI): domain Eukaryota; kingdom Viridiplantae; phylum Streptophyta; class Magnoliopsida; order Malvales; family Malvaceae; genus Gossypium; species Gossypium sturtianum. The sequence goes on from CM046953.1 coordinate 66,508,222, forward strand.
TCTTACGCACTAATCAGGTGTGTAACACTCTCACGCCATTTAGATTGCTTGATTAGTATGCATACAAACCTATTATATTCTGTATATTCTGTTAAATGCCGAAATACCGACATGGCTGTTGAAAACCCGAAAAGGGGTAAAGGCGAATCATCAGGTTAGTGATCTCTGTCATTCTAAAGTGAATGTTTCTGTTGAGATGATTTGTTTTATATGTGTGCCAATTTCTATGTATGCATGGGGTTGGGTGATTGATGAAACGGGAAGTGTTCTGTTGTAGTGGCTTTTGCCATGATCTGTTGTAGTGGCTAATGCCATGATCTGTTGTAGTGGCTAATGCCATGATCTGTTGTAGTGGCTTTTGCCATGATCTGTTGTAGTGGCTATTGCCATGATCTAATGATGAGCAGCTATCTGCAGCATGACTGCCATCGATGGTGTGTAGCGGCGTGGGTTGATTGTAGAAATCCCCAATGGTGTGAATGGCAGGTACGGGTGGTGTGTAGCGGATGGAAACCTAGGATTGGGTTGGGCTTTGCATATTTTCTTATATATTATACTCTGTTATCTTTTCTGTGGGGCTAAGGCCCAATCTGATGGTGCACGCGGGTTGCACACTGAGTCTCGCGACTCACCCTATTATTTAACATCTTTCAGGAAGCACCTAGTGCATCGGACCGGGTTGGAGAAGAGCGCAAGGTGGCCATGCGAGGGATTATTTTGATTCAGCAAAAGACTTTACTAGTCTCTTTATTTTTAATATTTTTAATCAGTGGGTTTAAATTTCATTGTAATAAGGCCATGGGCCACTAGCTTCATATTTTCGTTTGTGTTGGGCTTTTATTATTATTAGACATTTACATTTTACGTTTTAATTAAGTTAAGGCATGTATCAAATTTCGGTTTTTAATCCACTAAGGCTTAAATATAAAATGTATATCTTTTACAAAACATCTAACCATTTAGTTTTCTCGAATAAAGTGTTAAACTCAAGAAAAATATTTTTCGAAATTGCAACATCTTTTAAAATCTCCCTAAGTGACATGCCAGATCCGATCATGGTGTTTGGGCCGGGTTTGGGGTGTTACAAAAATGTTAAATCTCATTTGAATAAATGAAAATCAATGGATATGTGATTTCCCGAAATGAATGAGGTCTTGCATTTTTCGCTGACGGGATTTAGCTCGGACGAGTAATCCTATTGACCTCATTTATGAAAGGATTTAGCCTGGACGGGTAATCCTGATATAAGTCCTCTCGAGCATATGTTATGGATTGGATTTAGCCCGGACGGGTAATCCAGATCAAGCTCTTTAGAGCATATGCCATAAAAAGGACTTACCCTAGACTAGTAATCCTGACTAAGCTCTATTGAGTATATATTGTAGACCGGATTTAGCCTGGACTGGTAATCCTGTTTACTATATATATGTGGCTCGAGAGTGTACTCTCTAAAATAGTACCCTATGGGTATCATTGAATATGAATTGACGAATCATGATTTGTACACCTCGAGTGTACTACCTATGTATCCATCTATATTTCAGATAATTTCAATGGGTAAAAATCTTGACATGAGAAGATATGAATAAGAAATGAGTTATTACACGTATCTATCTGAAATACATGAAAATGGCGATACATGATAATCGATATATGGAAATATGATATGATGATATTTGTACATGGAATTTATTTGATGAATATATGTTCATATTTGATTATAGACTTGAACACCTTGAGTGTACTACTACTCGTGTGACCTTGATATTTCGAATGATATGAGTAAAGTTCTGACATGAAATAATCTGAACTCGAGATGAACTATTATAAAATTATACTTGTAATATAAAGAGATGATTTATGCATGTTAAATGAATACATGTTGTGGAAAGCATATGTGCCTGGAAACTTGATTATTGTTGAGCCCAAACATGTTTTGATGTTATTATGGAATATACGACTAACAAGGGCAATGAGGATATGTGTAGGGCTTGAGGTCAATTTGAATGAATGTGCCTTACATAGTTACCTCAAAATAGAATGAATGGTAAGTTAAGTACCATGTTATCCGAACTTACTAAGCATTTTATGCTTACTTAGTTTTATTCCCTATTTTAGAGTAAATCGGAAGCTCATTGGATTGGAAGCTTGACGGAGATCACTCACACTATCTAGCGGCCCATGTCGGTACAATATGGTAAATCAATTGTGATTATAATGGCATGTATAGGTTATATTGGCCATATTGGCATGTAAATGTAAATGATTATTGTAATCTAGCCATTGGAATGGCTAGTGATGATTATGTTTTGGTACATGTATATATGTGTTTAAGTTTATCTTATGGAGATAACATAAGAGTTTATTATTGATTGATTGAGAAAGGTTAACTGAGTATGCTTATAAAAGGTAAGATTAAAAGCATGAATGCATGTAACAATATATCATTTTAGATGTTACAAATTGCTTAAATTCAATGCTTGGAATGGTTGGTATTTGGATGTAAGTTTGGTGCAGGATTTTGGTATGATTTTGGGTGAGAAATGAAGCTAGAAATGGCTTTGTTTTGTCCACACGGGCGTGTGTCTAGACCGTGTGTGACACACAGCCGGGTACATGGGCATGTAGTTAGGACGTGTGTCCCCTGCACCTTAAATTTGAGAAACAGAATGCTTAGAATTGAGCACACGGGCGTGTTTCTCAGTCGTGTGGGTAACACGGCCTAGCACGCGGGCGTGTGGCATGGCCGTGTGCACAAGTCAAAGAGTTGCACGGGGTCGAACATGGCCGGTAGCACGGGCATGTCCTAGGGTCACACAGGCGTGTCCCTTGGACCACACGGGCATGTGAGCCCTCCACCTTGGAAAAATTTTGAAATTTCGCAAAAAATTCTTAGAGTTACAGATTTAGTCCCGACTCGATTCTAATGCTTATATTCAGCCTCGAGGGTCCATTTAAGGGATGTTATGAATAATCTCAGAAAAATGAACAATAATTGACATGATTTATCTAAAAATGTTTTGAAAGTTCCAGTAATACTCCATAACTCTGTTCTGGCGACAAACACGGGTTAGGGGTGTTACACTACTAATTGATCAAAGTTTTTGATGGATCTCAAGGAAAGTGACAGGTACCATTGTTGAGTAGTGCAAGAAAGGTTCATGGAGAAAGCTCTGTGTTTCATATCATAAGAAGCCTTAAGAATATTCATGTGGTTGTTATAATAAGCTAAGTGGTCTTTTAGGTCACCATCACTAGTATAGGACAACTTAGGGAAATTGAAAGAAGCGGAAAGGTTATGAGACAACACAGAAAGGGGCTAAGTATTTGTTAGCGTAACTCCAAGAATCTTCATCAGACTTAGAACCCCTAGCCTCTTTCAAGAACTCTAATCTGAAGGCTACAATTTATTCTTCAACAAAAAATAACTTTATTTTGAGGTTTCTGCTTTAGACAATTAATAGGTTAAAGATCTTGCACCACTTCATTATCATTGTGATCCTTCTTATATTTACGGACTGAAGACTATAACATAGCTTTTGGTTCTAGTGAAAGGGGAAAATCACCACCTTTGGCAGTGTCTTTGCTCCAGGCAACTTTGCAATCAACTATTCATTGTGGGCATTTTTTTGTTCCGGAAAGCGTTGATGCTCTTTTTGTTCTTAAAACTGGCACTGTAGATCCAGGAGTTGTTCCCCCATGAGACTATAGGGCCAAGTAGTTGTTGTTGGGAAGCATTATCTGGAGGAAAGGTTGAAACAGTGGGCTGTGTTGGAAAAATCTGCTTTAGAAAAACAGTTTTCAGTTATAGTGAGAAATTAAAATTTTGAAAATTGATCTAGTTTGTGATATTTATAGTAATAAAATTTCCTTGAAAAGTACGTGTACCTTGAGCGAGACGGATCGTCTCTGCTTTTCTCATACCATGAATTGGTTTGAGTGTGGCCTCGAATAATCATGAACCAAACATAAAACTAAAAAAAAATTATTACTTTTAGTAGGGAAGTAATTCTCTTTCAATATAAATTGGTAAAATTGTAATTTCTAGAAAATAAAAGTTATTCTTAGAAAATAATTTTTTACTACATTCTGGCAAAATGACAATATATTAAATTTCTATTGAAAATAGCTTTATCAATGTCATCTGTTTATAAGGAAAGATTGGAGAATCCTAGTTGAATAAGTAAAAAACAAATAATATTTATTTAATAGAAAACAATACTTTACTCTAAGTAGAATAGGGTGGGCACCTTAGTAAATAATACTAGGTTTGCAGCCCCTCTCCCTTATGATGAGGGGATATGAGCCTCTCCTGTATTGGTCCAATTGTTTGTGCTTCCTAAACTTTTAACCCAACAATTTTTAACTTAATCAAACCTAATATATGTTTTCTATTTCCCAAAATAAATATTACTTATTTAATTAGATAAATTAATTTTTCAATTAAATAATTTTATCAACTCAATTCAAATTCTGTTAAAGTCATGAAAATTTTACCATAAAATAATCTATAAGGAAATATATTTAATTTTCATATTCGACGGATTTACTATAACTAATTAATTTTATTTCATTTTTGAACTCAATTTAATTAATTAATTAATAATTCGAAAACCTTAAATTAATTCTCAAGTCATTTCTATACTTAGTGAGAAAACACATTCATTTGTGAGTGTGACCCATTTCTCTAACCTCATCATTTCAATCGATTTATGTTTATTTGGTTCTACATGCAATTCATTTCTGATTTCAACAAGCTAGCGAAGGGACCGATTGGACATATGTAATTATCGCTCAAATAATTTATAATTAAGTTCAAGCTTTTCATATATTAATTATAAACTTATTTAATCACAAAGTCATTCTACTATAATATCGTGACTGAGCTCTCCCTAATTACATCTTATTATGAAAGCTACTCAATCAGTGGGCATTTAATAACATTATCGTAAGTGTGCTACCCTCATAGGATTCCGTAATCTCTTTAGGATAAATTTGTTTTCCCAATATGATTCTATTTTATCTCATGATAACCATTAAATCTTTCTTTATGAAAAGTCAATTACTATCAACTAGTAATCAAGTCGTTTATCACAAAGACAAACGACCGTGGTCATTTTTACGTTTCATCTATTCTGTAATGCCAATTAAAAGATATCATTTACCTATTAGTTGGGCTATGAATTCCACTGGCGTAACACCCCTTACCCGTGTTCAATGCTAGAACTGGATACGAGGCATTACTGAACTTACCTTACTTGAACATACATTATCGGGCTATAAAATTTCTTTTCAACTTAAAAACTTTTTCATTCATATTCATAACATCCTTATTACGAGTCTACGAGACCCTAAACATACATTTGGAATGGTTTGGGAACAACCCAGAAACTTTTACGCACTTAGAAAATTTTTGCTTAAAACAGGGACACACGCCTGTGTTAAATGGAACACGCCCATGTGGGTAGGCCGTGTGGTCACACACGCCCATGTTCCTAGCCCGTGTGGGATTTATTTTTCATTTCGAACCTACAGGGGTTTTCACACGACCGGACACACGCCCGTGTCCATGGCCCGTGACCCTCACATGGCCTAGACACACCCGTGCCCTCGCCCGTGTGTGAAAACCTTAGTATTTTGTTTATGACGTCAGTGAACTCTTAAGAGCACACGGCCTAGGCACACGCCCGTGTGCTGGCCCGTGTGACGAATCGAATTCTCGCAAATTTGATGCAGGGGACACACGGCCTATCAACACACCCATAGGGCTGACCGCGTGTCACACACGGCCTAGACACACGCCCGTGTGTCTACCCGTGTGGACAATTAGAAGGCTATTTACCAAGCCAATTGCCACCCTGAAACATGAACACACATATACCACCACAAGCAACACATAACATGGCAATAATACACTATGAAGAATCACTAAATCATCATTTATACACTTCACATTTTACTCCATCAATTGCATGAACTTTCACTTCATAAAACTCATCATCATTAAATATATGAAACTTGACAAATATTGGCTAATCACCAATGGCCATTTACAAAATGAGTGAGTAACATTAATAGCCAACACTTTGGCTTTCAAATATGACATAACACAAGATGACCAAGTTCCTATACATGCCATACTCAAAATAAATCAACTTTACTATACCAAAAGAATAGTTGATAGTGTGATCCGAACTCCGACGTCCTACGATCCCCGAGCTAGCTTGGCGATACTATAAGGAAAAGGGAAAAGAGAGGGGTAAGCATATAGCTTAGTAAGTTTGCATGAAATAAATAGCATCATTAAAACTTATAATAGCATCCATTCATCTCATTATAAGATACACAAATTCTCAAACACATCAACATACTTACTCATGTATTCTCTTACCAAATTACATATCACATATTGCATGCATTTCTTGAAAGTTACTCATGGGTACCTGTATCACTTCATCACATAACTTTAGCACTTTTATACTCTTTAAGTATAAACTTAGCTCCTTGTCATCTTTACATAACTTAGCTCTTTGTCGTCTTTACATAACTTTAGCTCTTTGTCGTCTTTACATAACTTTAGCTCTTTGTCGTCTTTACATAACTTTAGCTCTTTGTCATTTTTACATAAATTTAGCTCTTTACTCGTTGAACTACTTGAAATATCGGAGGATACTCAATCTCAACATACATGTATCACGATGCCAATGCCATACCCCACGATATGGTCTTACATGGGATCACCTCTTGATGCCGATGCCATATCCCAAATATGGTCTTACACGGGATCTCTTGTCTCGATATCGATGCCATATCCCAGATATGATCTTATATGAGATCGTATGTAGATGTCGATGCCATGTCCCAGACATGGTCTTACACGAGATCTTCTTTTGGTGCCGAGGCCATGTCCCAGACATGGTCTTATACGGGACCTTCCTTATTCGATGCCGATGCCATGTCCTAGACATGGTCTATACGGGACCTTCCTTATCTTATGTTGTGACATAGGTATCCTTGTTATTCCGAATGTTCAACCAGGACTTCAACTTGTCATAATCTCATTATAATTTCATAGAGGCTTTATTAATCAACTTCATGGAAATAATATACATTTCTCATAATAATAAGTAATTTAAACATAATAACATATGTAGCTTTAATTTCACACAAACTTACCTCGGTACTCAAAATGTATAAATATTCAATTTAGTCCACAACCTTGTTCTTGCCTTAGCTTCGGCCCGGGCTTCGTGTTTCTTGATCTATAATAACAATTTCACTTATTTAATACTCACATTGACTAAATTGACCCATGAATCATACTTAGGCAAAATTATGATTTCACCCTAAACTTTCACATAATTACACTTTTGCCTCTAGACTTGTAAAATGATTTTTATTCAACTTTATTGTATTTTAAGCCTAGCCGAATCATATTCTTAATTACAACAGCCCCCAATTTCTACTATTTCACTCATGTATGACCATTTTTATAACTTTTACAATTTGGTCCTTTTATTGATTTTTCCTGAAAACCACTTAGAAAAAGATGTTTATCATACATCAAACTTTCTTATTCTTCCATAAATCATCAAAATACATGCATGTCATACATGGGTAAATTTTTAAACATAAACCCTAGCTCAAAATATAGCTAGAAATAGCTAAATCGAGCTACGAGGATCTCAAAAATACGAAGAACATTAAAAACGAGGCTAGGATGCACTTACTATCAAGCTTGGAAGTTGAAGAAACCCTAGCTATGGTGCTCTTGTAATTTTCGGCCAAGCTTGGAGAAGATGGATACCATTTTTGATTTATTTTCCCTTTTAATTCATTAATTAACCACATGACCAAATTTCCCTTAAGGCCCTTTTATTGATATTTTTCCTTCCCATGTCTACTTTTGTCCATCTTAACATATAATGGTCTAATTGCTAAATAAGGACTCTAAAAAATTTTATAATTCTATTTCATACTGAAATCTTCTAGAATCTCATATTTTCCACTCGTTGCAATTTAGTCCTAATGGACAAATTGTTCACTGATTAATAAAATTTCCTCATGAAATTTTCACATAATCATGCAAACATATCATAAGCCTCATAAAAATCATAAAACACATATTCCTACTTCGAATTTGTGGCCTCGCAACCACTATTCTGACTATGCCCTAAATCGGGTTGTTACAATTCTCCCACCTTAGGGATTTTCGTCCCCGAAAATCTTACCGGTAAAAAGGTTTGGGTACTAGTTTCTCATATCCTCCTCGGGCTCCCATGTAGCCTCTTCTACCCCATGTCTTTTTCATAGCACTTTCACAAGAGCTATACTTTTGTTTCTTAATTGTTTGACTTCTCGTGCCAAAATCTTAATCGGTTCTTCGCCATAAGTCATGTCGGGTTGAATTTCAACCTCTGTCGGTGTAATCACATGCGAAAGATCTTATCAATAACGACATAACATCGAGAAGTGGAACACATCATGAATCTTTTCCAATTCAGACGGCAAAGCCAATCGATAGGCTACCAGCCCTATCCTTTCAGTAATCTCATATGGTCCGATAAAACGCGGACTCAATTTGTCTTTCCAGCCAAATCTGTGAACTTTCTTCCATGGTGACACTTTTAGGAATACCTTATCACCAACTTGAAACTCGATCTCTCTTCGTTTCAAGTCCGAGTAGGACTTTTCTCTATTAGAAGCAGCTCTTAAACAATTACAGATTATTTTTACCTTCTCTTCGATTTCTCTAACTAGATCGACCCCGTGAATCTGATTTTCCTTGAGCTCGGTCCAATACAAAGGCGTTCGACACTTTCGCTCATACAATGCCTCATAAGGTGCCATTCTTAAACTCGACTGAAAACTGTTATTGTATCCAAACTCTACCAACGGTAAATACTTTTCCCAGCTGCCCTGAAACTCAAGAACACAACATTGGAGCATATCCTCAAGTATCTGTATTAATCTCTCTGATTGTTCGTCGGTTTGTGGGTGAAAATGTAACGCCCCAAAAATTTAAGTATTTATTTTTGCATGTTTGTAACATAAATATATGTCTGCTTCAGTGGTTGAGTGATTTGGGTGTGGTTGGGAGTGTCTAAGAAGTCTTGGGTTCAAGCCTGGGCTTGTGCAAAAATTTTGTTTTTAAGGAATAAAACCCTTGCCTATAGTTAGTAGGCTTTTAAATTATTGTGGGTAAAGCATGACATAAAGAGTCTGCCGGTCTAGGGGTAAGTGGCGTGTTACCTATGCCAGAGGACTGGTGTTCGAATCTTGGTGGGAGCAGTGGATTATTTATTTTGCTGTTGTGCCGTGCAGGTGTTGGAGTTTGACTGAAACACTGAAGTGGTTGAGGAGAATTCAAATTAAGTGGTCGAGGGGAGGTGTGATCAGGTGGAGATATTTGAGGAGGGATTTTAGGAGAAAATCAAGGGAGATGAGGGGAGAGGGAGAGTTATGCCGAAAATGGACTCTGGAACTCAAGAATTTCGGCCAGAGTGGTACTCCTCATTTGGTATGCCTCATTTCGGTTTTGTATTGGTTTTTCTCTCTTTGGCCGAATGTGGTAGGAGTTTTTGGCACTTTCTTCTGTTTCACTTTTTACAACCTTTCTCTTTGGCCGAATACACCTTTTCTTTTCTTTTCATCTCTTCTTCTCTTCTTTCTCTGTGTTGGCTGAATATTGCCTCTTCCCAATTGACACTGTGTTGCCCGAATATACCTTATTTGCCTCCTTCGATTTCTCTTGTAACACCCCAAACCCGGCCTAGAAGTTAGGCCCGAATCTAGCGTGTCACATTGAAGTGTTTTTCGAAAACCATGTTTTCATTGAAAACCCTCCTTAATATTTTAAAAACTAAAGTCTCAATTTGTGTTTGTTCAATTTCAAAACATGGTTCATTGAAAAATTAATCACTTTTAAAAACGTTATTAACTTTGTTAAAAATCTCTTTTAGTTGCGAAAGCTAATTTAAGGTAAAGAAGTTTAAAACGTAAGTTTTTTAAAACAGTAATTGGGTTGAAAACTCGTCAACGTCTAACAGATATAAAACGTAACAATATCCCAGATTCAGAATTAAATCCAGAGAGGCCTTATTACAGAAATTAAAACCCAAAATGGAATTTAAAACATATATAAAATCCAAAAGAATAATAGCCACAGTCGTGTGGTCACCTCCGAGTCCCTCACAACACCGATCCTCCTAACGCTGGGGATTACCTGCACAGTTAAAAACGGGGTGAGTTTACAAAAACTCAGTGTATAATCCCCTTACTAGAGTCACGATCGATATCTGAAATAGAAACAAAAGCGATGCAGGCCAAAGCCCTTTAACAATGAATAATGATGCAAGTCGATAGAGCATACGTGGGCCAAAGCCCACTACAATATCATTTGGGTCACAGCCCATAATAGAATCAATTGGGCCTAGCCCAAACCAATAACAGAACAAGTGGTCTAAGCCCAGTAAAGTGACAGGTCTCATAAATAGATATGCAACAGTATGAGGATGCAACCCATCCCAATCCAGCCAACACACCACCCGTACCAACCAACACACCATGTGGGGATAAAATTGACCCACCCAGCCAACACACCAAGCTTAGCACCGGTTGCGGCATTAAGTCAACAGAACGACTCGGCGCCGTAGACAAAATGGCTAGAAGCCATAAATAACGCAGCAACGCTGCCAGTTAACAGAACGGCTAAAAGCCATAAACAAAATGGTTATAAACCATAATCAGGATGGCACAGAGCCATAATCAGGATGGCACAAAGCTATCGGTAACTGTAATAAGTTTAGCACATAGCCATCAGCGACGGTAATATAGTCAGTACATAGCCACGGGTAATTATGATCGACACAGAGTCATCAATATATATGTTAGGCACATAGCCACGGGTAAATACGATTGGCACAGAGCCATAATTAAGATGGCACAGAGCCATATTTAGGTTGGCACAGAGCCAAAATCAGATTACGCGGCTTTAAGTCTTTCGTCGGTCCACAGTCGTCTCATGCAACCCGTGCGACCCTATCAGAACTTCATCCGTATCAATGTCCCAACCCCATGCAATATGTCGTGTATGTCATGCTCAATTATTACACGTGTATGCAAAATGGCCATGCTCAGTAACATTCATTTAAACATATATTAAAAGCATATCAGTCACACGACCACGTCAAGTCAGTTAAAACACAGTCATACGATCAAAGTCAAATCAGTCAAATTCATAGTCTAAATCAGTCATTTACTCACAAGGGAAAAATAGTCATTTTACCCTATAAGGGTATTTCGATAATCCTACCCTTCAGGGGTATTTAGGTAATTTCCCAAATCGAGGGTATTTCGCTAATTTTGCAAACCGGGGGTATTTCGATAATTTTGCAAACTGGGGCTTAATGACCCAACAGAAGGACCACCGTTGTCTCGAGCGGCTTAAGTAACCCAAACAGTCACAACAGTGTAAATGGGCCTAAGGCCCATTACTCGGCCCAAGTGGGCCCACACACTCGTGTGGCCCATTTAGCCCAGAAACAGCCAAAGTTATGCAACCGTCACAGTCCAAACAACACTTACCACATCACATACATTTTATCCGTATGGGCCTACAAGCCCACTGGGCCCACACAGCCCCTTTTGACCCAACGAGGCCCAGAATAGCCCAAGACCACGAGAGCACTTGTGGTGGCCTCTACAGACTAATGCCCATGTTCGTGGCTCCATTCACCACACGCACGATCGCACGCTCGTGTGGCATCATACGCCATATTTCTGGCTTTTCAGCATTTTGCCGATCTACAGTCATAGCAGTGTAAACAACACATACTTTTGGCTTTTCAGCCGATCATCGAATACCGCATAGAAATACACACACTCTATCGGCTTTCTCACCGACTATCGAATACAGGGTACTGTTACACACCTTTTTTGTGAAGAAAGCGAATAATCCTTAAGCACCAAGACCTACACCGATTCACAGCACACGATTAATCACATGTTGATAGGGATAAAACCAACCTTAATCGTCACATAAACATACCACCTTCTTAATACTTAGCCCCAAAACATTCACCACCCTTCCCTTGATTGAGTAGGTGCCTCCAGTCCTCTAAGATCGCTAACTATGGTAGATCACATGCCTTGCTGACAAACTGCACTACGATAGATCTCTTTTAGGTAGTACTGATCATAGATGCAGCCTATAACCCAAATTTTACTTTGCAAACCCATAGGGCCTAATCAGTCTATACCCAAAGAGTAAGATAACAAATTACCTTAATCGGACGATGAGAGAAAAACCTCGACGGCCTTAGCACTCTAGAACTTCTTCGCTCCTCAAATTTGACTAGCCCCTAACGAGCATCATATCGCGCAAGAGAATCAGGAGCGTAATTTGAGTCCAAAAGATAGAAGCATTCGGCTTCCAGAGAAATACTAAAAGAGATTAAATTTGATTGTAAAGGAGAAAGTATAAACACCTACCCTTCAGTCAGGAACACTTGCAGAACCGATTAACAATACCAACAGTAGAGCATAGAAATATTCGGACAAGGATAAGGAGAGAAGAAGGTTAAGTACCTTCGATCTACCAAGCAGAAGAAAGAAAAGAGGGAGGAAGGAATAGAGAAGGAGCAATCGGCTAGGCTAGAAACTGAAAAGAAAGAATGACACTGTAGGAAAGAAGAAAGATAAGTATTAGCCAATCGAGGTGTAAAGGCAAAAAAGGTAAAAGAAGAAGAACATTCGGCAATACCCACTAGTTTTTCCCTAATAGTCAATTTGACAACCCCAGTAACAAAAACGTAAACAGAAAGTGAACTAATACGACACTTTAGAGCTCAAAATAACTCGACACAGAAAGGAGATTTTTTCCAACTCAAAAAGTGACCAAAAAATAAACCAAATGGGAGAAAAGCCCTCTTGGCCGAATTTCCCTAAGCATAACACCCAAATTCAGCACAACTTCACTCAATAACAAACTCCCCTTTTTCCTCCCCCTTATCCCTCTCCTAAAATCTCTCCACCTTATTCTACTCAACCACCTATTCAAACTCCTTTCAAATTCCTCCAAGTCCATATCCCATAAATCTCTCCCCCAAGACCAATTCCACAACCACTTGAGCAGAATTCAATTCCAACACAACCAATGGGCGGCACAGTTGCAAAATAAATAATCCATAGCTTACTCCAAGTCTCGAACCTTTGACCTCCTTGCCACACTTGTGACGCCACCTTCCACCACACCACCAAATCCTCTTTTGTCACCTTCCACCACATTTTATTTATAACCCTACTAACCAAAGATAGGGGTTTTGATCACTTAAAACACAAAATTTTTCTAAAGCCCAGGTTTGAACCCAAGGCTTCTCCAATACCTCTCAGAACCCTTAACCACTAAAGTAGACATATTTTTATGTTATTCACCTGCAAAACTAAAATCCAATTCCTCCGGCACGCGAAGCCCATTTCTTCTAGGCCTAAAATTCAGGGCATTACATCTCCTCTCTCTTCTCCCTAAATCGTTTCCCCTTATTATTCCTCTCTAGTTGGTACCCAGGCTGATTCAATAGCTATTTTTTCTTCAGGTTAGCAATTATTCTCTGACAAATCGGTAAGAGCACTCGACTCCTTCTTTCTTTCTTTTAATTCGTATCAAGTCTCCTCCTTTCTTACACTGTTAAAGCTGAATACTCTTGTGTTGCTTTTGGTTTTCTTAGAACTTCTCGAGGAGTAAAGGAGTCGCAAGTGGTAGTGAAGCGTCCAAAACCCTTCTTTCATCACTCGATCAAAGGTAACTATTTTGTCTTGCATTGTGGGGAAAGGCCGAATGCTCTTCCCCTACTTTTGGGGTTCTGTGATGCTGTAAGTTGTTACGTATGGACTTAAGCCATGTATAAACAACTCTGATTAATAGAACCCGCTTGTAACGCAGATAATCGTCAAGGAGGTGGTAATCAACCTTCGTCAGTGATCTAAGAGGGCTAAGCCACAATTGCCCAACCAAGGCAAGTTTGGTGCCCACAGGTTGTTCGCCTGTTTTCGCAAGCAGGTGTGTAAACACTGCCCAAATCGTAAATCGGCAGAAGTCGAAAAGCATGACAATTGACGCTATACGAGCGTGCGTTCGCACGTGTGGTACTCTGAACACATAATACGTAGGCATTTGACTATTGAGGCCACCATGAGCGATTTCATGGTCGTAGGCCATTTTGGGCCATATTGGGCCAAAATAGGCCGTGTGGGCCCAACGGGCTTGTGGGCCCCACACGGGTAAACCACACGAATGTATGGATAATATTGGGCCAAACTGTGTAAATTATAAGGCCGAGACCATTTTTGGGCTATGTGGGCCACAAAGGCTGCTGGGCCCACATTATGGGCCTTGGGCCTATTTTTACTGTTTGACTATTAAGGTTGCACGGGTCGCCCTAGACGACTGTGGACCTACTGATGGGTCGATAAGTATACCTAAACCCCAAACTGATAAAATGACTGTTATGCCCCTATGATATTAATTGACTGTATATCGTATGTTATGTATGACTGTATATGAGCATGCCATGATATATACATGTTGCATCCATGTGTGATATGTTGCATGGGGATAGGATTATTATGATTGGAGGAAGTGTACTGTACTGGAAGCTCTGCTGCAAATACTGTTTAGTGCCGCAACCGGTGCTAATTTTTGGAGTGTAGGGATGGGTGGGTGATTTTATCCCCACATGGAGTGTAGGGCTGGACGGAGTGGAGTGTAGAGGCTGGTTGGGTAGGATTTCTGATTGCATGCTTGAATCATTTATCGATCTTCGAAATGGGCTAAGGCCAACACTGATACTGTTACTGAAATGGGCTAAGGCCCACACTGATACTGATACTGTAATGGGCTAAGGCCCAACTAATCTGAACTGTTATTGATTTGGGCTTAGGCCCAGACTGTACTTGCCTAAGGCATGATTGGCTATTTACTTACATAGGGTTACACACTGAGTTTTCGTAAACTCACCCCACTGTTTATCTGTACAGGTAATCCCCAATCTTAGGCAGATCGGTGCTGCGAGGGATTCGGAGGTGGCCACACAACCGCACCTACTTCTATATTGGATTTTTATTTATAATAATTTAATTTGGGTTTTTGTTATGTAATAAGGCCTCTTTAAATTTTAACTTTTCATTTGGGATTTTACTTATTTAATTCACATCTGAATACTCACATAATATCGGTACTGATTCAATTCTTAACTCAGTCTCTTTAGCATTCATAACAAAAGCAAGATATGCTTCATATCCCTTTCTTATATACCTCTGGGCAGACATATGAGAGATCACTACAGGCGATCTATCCTGTTCATCTGATTCAACAAGAAGGGTGTCCCCATTTTCACATCTCAATTCAATGTATTTCTTTCCACAATTTACTGTCACATCATGAGTGGTTAACCAGTCCTACCAAGAATTATATCAAATTCATCAAATGGCAATAGCATGAGATTTGCCTTAAAATATTGACCTCTAATCATCAATGGGCAATCTTTGCATACTTATCAACTAATACACTTCTGCCTAAAGGATTGGACACTTTTATCATAAACTCTATAGACTCTACAGGCATGCTCATACTAGATACTAATTTCATGCAAATATATGAGTGGGTAGAACCCGGATCAATTAAAGCAATAGCATTAGTATCACAGAGAGAAAATGTACCCGTAATTACATCAGGGGATGACGCCTCTTCGCGAGCGCGAATGGCGTAAGTCCTCGTAGGCGCTCTACCCTCAGATCTCGCAGCCTTCTCTCTGGGTGTACTCTTACTACTCGTTCCACTTCCTGGGTTTCTCTGTTGTCTCTCTCTAGTAGTGCTTCCTGATCTCGCACTCTGAATTTTCTCTTTTTCAACCATCTTAGGGCATTCTCTAATAAAATGATCTTGGGAACCATATTTAAAACAGGCTCTCTCATGTGCTCGGCACTTACCGGGGTGACGTCTGCCACACTATGAACATTCTGATCTATTAGGTCGAGCATTCCCAACACTAGCAACTGAAGTAGTCTGAGCTTTAATCCCTGAGTACTGTTTACTCTTACTTCTATTCGTAAACCCGGCTGAAGTAGTTGATCGGGTAGGGAAGTATCTTGACTTCTTGAATGAGGATTGAAACGACTTGTTCATTTGTCTCTTTCTTAAGTCACGAGACTCTATTTCAGCTTTTCTTTTCTCCTTAACTAACTTATCGGCTTTGCAAGCTTGGTCCACTAACACAACAAATTCCTTTAATTTCAGAACACCAACAAACAATCGGATATCTTCATTTAATCCGTCCTCAAAATGTTTACACATAATGGCTTCAGTGGACACACATTCTCGAGCATATTTGCTGAGTCTTACGAACTCATGCTCATACTCAGTTACTGTCATTCTACCTTGTTTCAATTCAAGGAATTCCTTTCTTTTCTGGTCAATAAATCTTTGGCTAATGTACTTCTTCCAGAATTCTTCTTGGAAAAACTCTCATGTGATCCTTTCCCTTGGTACAACCGACACAAGGGTGTTCCACCACTAATAAATGGAATCTCTCAAAAGAGACACCACACATTTCATGCACTCTTCAGGTGTGCAAGATGACTCATCAAATACCCTAATGGTATTTTCAAGCCATAATTCTACTCTTTCCAGATCATCATCTTTACTAGATCAAAATTCCTCGGCTCCTTGTTTCTGGATTCTATCAACCGGAGGCTTTTCTCTCCTTACCACTTGGGGAGCTACAGGGGTAGGCTGTGGAATAGGTGGGGGTGGAGGGGGTTGTGCATTCGGGTTCGTACGAACGAACTCCGTATACCATGCATTCATCATGTTGAGAAAGGCTTTCCTAGCCTTCTCTCCTCCTCTCTGACTCACAGTCGTTGGTCTATTCTCATTTTCATTTGGCACCGTCCCTTCTACGGGAGCCGGCACGTTACTTTCTACATCATCCGCCACAGCTCTATCGGGTTCCATTTACTATATAAAAACACAATTTAAATCGTCAGGAGTCGTCACACAATCATTATGTAAATACTCTTATGTATGGCATGTATAGCTAGACTCATGCATACGCTACGTTAGTCCAAGAATCGACTAAATCGTAGCTCTGATACCACTAAATGTAACACCCTTACCCGTGTTCAACACCGAAACTAGATACAAGGCATTACCGAACTTACCTTACTTGAACATACATTATCGGGCTATAAATTTTCATTTCAAATTAAAACTTTTTTATTCATATTCATAACATCCTTATTACGGGTCTACGAGACCCTAAACATACATTTGGAATGGTTCAAGAACAACCCGAAAACTTTTACGCACTTAGAAAATTTTTACTTAAAACAAGGACACACGCCCGTGTGGGTAGGCCGTGTGGTCACACACGCCCATGTTCCTAGCCCGTGTAGGATTTATTTTTCATTTCGAACCTACAGGGGTTTTCACACGGCCAGACACACCCCTGTGTCCATGGTCCGTGTCCCTCACACGGCCTAGACATGCCCGTGTCCTCCCCCGTGTGTGAAAACCTTATTATTTTGTTTATGACGTCAGCAAACTCTTAAGAGCACACGGCCTAGGCACACGCCCGTGTGCTGTCCCATGTGACGAATCGAATTCTCGCAAATTTGATGCAGGGGACACACGGCCTATCAACACACCCATGGGGCTGACCGTGTGTCACAGACGGCCTAGACACACTCTCGTGTGTCTACCCGTGTGGACAATTAGAAGGCTATTTACCAAGCCAATTGCCACCCTGAAACATAAACACACATATACCACCACAAGCAACACATAACATGGAAATAATACACTATGAAGAATCACTAAATCATCATTCATACACTTCACATTTTACTCCATCAATTGTATGAACTTTTACTTCATAAAACTCATCATCATTAAATATATGAAACTTGACAAATATTGGCTAATCCCCAATGGCCATTTACAAAATGAGTGAGTAACATTAATAGCCAACACTTTGGCTTTCAAATATGACATAACACAAGATGACCAAGTTCCTATACATGCCATACTCAAAATAAATCAACTTTACTATACCAAAAGAATAGTTGATAGTGTGATCCGAACTCCGACGTCCTATGATCCCCGAGCTAGCTTGGCGATACTACAAGGAAAAGGGAAAAGAGAGGGGTAAGCATATAGCTTAGTAAGTTTGCATGAAATAAATAGCATTATTAAAACTTATAATAGCATCCATTCATCTCATTATAAGATACACAAATTCTCAAACACATCAACATACTTACTCATGTATTCTCTTACCAAATTACATATCACATATTGCATGCATTTCTCGTAAGTTACTCATGGGTACCTGTATCACTTCATCACATAACTTTAGCACTTTTATACTCTTTAAGTATAAACTTAGCTCCTTGTCATCTTTACATAACTTAGCTCTTTGTCGTCTTTACATAACTTTAGCTCTTTGTCGTCTTTACATAACTTTAGCTCTTTGTCGTCTTTGCATAACTTTAGCTCTTTGTTGTCTTTACATAAATTTAGCTCTTTGTCGTCTTTAGATAACTTTAGCTCTTTGTCGTCTTTACATAACTTTAGCTCTTTGTCGTCTTTACATAACTTTAGCTCTTTCCCGTTGAACTACTCGAAATATCGGAGGATACTAAATCTCAACATACATGTATCATGATGCCAATGCCATATCCCAGATATGGTCTTACATGGGATCATCTCTTGATGCTGGTGCCATATCCCAAATATGGTCTTACACGGGATCTCTTATCTTGATGTCGATGCCATATCCTAGATATGGTCTTATACGAGATCGTATGTAGATGTCGATGCCATGTCCCAAACATGGTCTTACATGAGATCTTCCTTTAGTGCTGAGGCCATGTCCCAGACATGGTCTTATACAGGACCTTCCTTATTCGGTGCCGATGCCATGTCCCAAACATGGTCTTATACGGGACCTACATTCGGTGTCGATGCCATGTCCCAGACATGGTCTTATACGGGACCTGCATTCGGTGCCAATGCCATGTCCCAGACATGGTCTTATACGGGACCTTCCTTATCTCATGTTATGACATAAGTATCCTTGTTATTCCAAATGTTCAATCGGGACTTCAACTTGTCATAATCTCATTATAATTTCATCGAGGCTTTATTAATTACCTTCATGGAAATAATATACATTTCTCATAATAATAAGTAATTTAAACATAATAACATATGTAGCTTTAATTTCACACAAACTTACCTCGGTACTCAAACTGTGTGTAGATATTTGATTTAGTCCACAACCTTATTCTTGCCTCAGTTTCGGTCTGGGCTTTGTGTTTCTTGATCTATAATAACAATTTCACTTGTTTAATACTCACATTGACTAAATTGACCCATGAATCATACTTTGGAAAAATTACGATTTTCCCCTAAACTTTTACATAATTACACTTTTGCCCCTAGGCTCATAAAATGATTTTTATTCAACTTTCTTGTATTTCAAGCCTAGCCAAATCATATTCCTAAACAACAGTCCCCAATTTCCACTATTTCACTCATGTATGACCATTTTTATAACTTTTACAATTTGGTCCTTTTATGTATTTTTCATGAAAATCACTTAGAAAAAGATGTTTATCATACATCAAACTTTCATATTCTTCCATAAATCATAAAAATACATTCATATCATACATGGGTAATTTTTTAAACATAAACCCTAGCTCAAAATATAGCTAGAAATAGCTAAATCTAGCTACGAGGATCTCAAAAATAGGAAGAACATTAAAAACGGGGCTAGGATGGACTTACTATCAAGCTTGGAAGTTGAAGAAACCCTAGCTATGGTGCTCTTGTGATTTTCGGCCAAGCTTGGAGAAGATGGACACCATTTTTGACTTATTTTCTCTTTTAATTCATTAATTACCCAAATGACCAAATTGCCCTTAAGGCCCCTTTCTTGAGATTTTTCCTTCCCGTGTCTATTTTTGTCCATCTTAACATATAATGGTCTAATGGCTAAATAAGGACCTCTAATAATTTTTATAATTTTATTTCATACTTAAATCTTCTAGAATCTCATATTTTCCACTCTTTGCAATTTAGTCCTTATGGACAAATTATTCACTAATTAATAAAATTTCCTCATGAAATTTTCACATAATCATGCAAACATATCATAAGACTCATAAAAATCATAAAACACATATTTCTACTTCAAATTTATGGTCTCGCAACCACTATTCCGACTAGGCCTTATGTAACACCCTGGTTTAGGGGTTATGCGTTTGGGGCATAACCCGAGTGTTTAGTAGGCTTAGGGTCATGTTGGAGGAATTTTGAGGGGTTTGGAGAACCCTAGAAGGCAAGGGATGACTTAGGAAATTTTTGAATTTTAGTGTAAGAAGGGGAGCTTGGCTTTGGAGGTCTTAAGAGAAAAATTTGGAAGGTTAAGACGCAAGAATGGCTTTGGTGGAGTGGCATGGGGCGCCACTTAGAGCATGGGGAAGGTGACGCCTCATGGTGGTTAGGGTCTCATGTTCGAGCTGCAAAGCAGCATTTTGGTTTTATTTTGCGTCAATTAGGGGAACTGGGCTAGGTATGCCTTAAAAATAAACGGCAGGGGTTAATGGACATGAAAGTCCCGTGACAAAGTGGCACTCATGCGCCACTTAGGCGCTGGAGGGAGGAGAGAGCGCGGGTTCGAGGGGCTGGAGCTGCATTTGGGCGTTTTATTTTGTTATTTGGTGATGGGCGGAAGTAAGAAGGGGTTAAAAATAATTGTTGCGGGTTTCTAGCATGAAATTCGAAGTGGCCGAGTGGCCTGGGCGTTGGGGGCAAGGAGTGCGGCAGTTGGTCCCAGGTTCGAACCTGGTGTGTGGCATTTGGAGTTTTAGTTTTTTTGATGCTTTTTGGCAGCAATTTTAGGAAGTATTGGACGGCACATGGGGGGGCTTCAAATGGGATAAGATTAGGATTAATTTTGTTTAAATTCGGCTGAAGGAGATAAGTATTAGATTATTCTTTTGTTTTTTTTAGATAAGTGGTAGGATAATTGTAGGATAATTATTATTATTTTATTTTATTATTTATTTATTTTTATTTATCTATTATTAATTAGATTAAGTGGGGATAATTATTATTTATTTGTTTTTAGTGATAAGTGGGATAATAGTGGAGTAATTCAACTTGTTTTGAAGTGAACTAATTCAAATGGAATTGAATTAGTGGCTAGGGAAGTGTTGGCCAAATCTTGGAGTCTTCAAGGGGGGTTGGCCGAATGCTATAAATAGGGGAGGGTAGAGTGCTAATTCTTCATCAAGTCTTTTGCCTCTCCCTCTTGGTGTGCCGAAATTCCCTTCCCATATTTAGTGTCATCTTGGCCGAATAGTGGAGTGGTGCTGATCTCCCTCGGTGTCCTAGTGTGGTTGGCCGAATCTTAAGCAAGAGTGGTAAGTATGTTACGCGCCTTTGTAATCGATTTATGAATTCCTTGTTGTAGTGGCCAAAACCGAATGGTTGGCCTTAGTTTTGGCATGGCCGAATGTCATAGTGCCATTAAGTATGTTCTCTTGTGTGTAGCCGAAAGAAGGAAGCATTGAGGAAGTCTCTTGGATTCGATCATCTAAGGGGCATATCGACAAAAGCAAGGGAAGCCTTCGGGATCTCAGATTATTTCGGTAAGGATATTAGTAAGTGACTTAGAATTAGTTGATTATGACTTCGTTGATTAATCGTGTGGTTCGATTAAGTGACTTTCGATGGAGGCGAATACCGGTCAAAGTGGGCAAGGGAAAGCTCCCATCCCAAAGTTCAAGAAGAGATCCGTTTCTCGGCTGTTCGAGATTGGCCACGGTGTGGGCCAACAAAGAAGAAACGTTAGGCAAAAAGTCGTAGTTTCGCTAAACGATAGCGTCGAGGATCGAGAGTCTAGAACTCCTAGTAATAAGGTGTGTAGTTAGCCATTGTTTCCGGATTTGCGTGATAAATGTCTATTTTATATGTATGCTAACCAAAGGCTGAGATAAATGTGAAAATGGTACCCTTAAGGGTATGAAGATGATCAGTTAGTAGCAAACTTTGTAAATATGTGATCACCGATTTTATTATGTGAGTATGCCTATGATTGTGTTTAACATGTACATGTACCACCTTATCATCATTTTATGTTACATGTGCATGGGTGGGTTATGAAAAGAAGGTACGGTGTACTTCGAGCACGTGGTTGATGTCACTTTGTGCTACATCGTGGATTGGCGCCGATCGAGGTCGCGTTGTGGATCTTTGCGATTTAGTTCGCGTGGTTACCTTGGTTGATATGGGCTTTATGCATATATCGTGGCTTGATGGATTCTTTGTGTGCTCCATCGTGGTTTGATGTTGGCTATACGCTACATCGTGGATGGCATTGGTTGCCTTTTTGGAGGAAAAAGGAGAGGGTGACTCAATAGTCCCCTGGTGTGTGGTAGGCTGGATAAGGGGGTGTGTAGCGGATGGACCCTAGGTTGGGTTGGGAATCATGTTGCATTATCTTTTGTAATAATATGGAAATGGGCCAAGCCCAATATGACATGTGGATAGGTATGTTTTGGGAACATACGTGGAAATGGGCCAAGCCAGTTGATATGTGGTTTATTAAGAAATGGGCCTAGCCTAGTATTTGAGTGTGATTTGAATGTGGGCCAAGCCCGCATTGTGGTAATTGTTAAAATGATATACCTATTACTTGTTGCATTTGATAATTGGGCTATTATGTGGCTAGCATGTGGGTGGATTTCAAAGTGGTTAGCTTACACATCGAGTCCTGTATGACTCACCCAACTTTTTAAACATCGCAGAGTCATGATTGATCGGACCAGGGTTGGAGTGGATACAAGGTGGCCCATGCAGAAGAAGATTTTCATCTGAGAAGATGTTTTACTTTATTTAAGCATTTTATATTATCAGTATTTTGGGATTT
The DNA here is from genome assembly GCA_025698515.1 of Gossypium sturtianum. Classification (NCBI taxonomy): domain Eukaryota; kingdom Viridiplantae; phylum Streptophyta; class Magnoliopsida; order Malvales; family Malvaceae; genus Gossypium; species Gossypium sturtianum. The sequence goes on from CM046953.1 coordinate 66,531,219, forward strand.
TATTTGATGTAATAAGGGCCTCTTTGATTTAAAGTACTCTATTTATTCATGTTGAAGTTTACACTACACTTAGTAATATTTTCTTAAAAGATTCATATTATAGCAACTTATAATAATGTTTTAATTCGGAAGTTTTCAACAAGCTTATATTATTTATTAAATTTTAAATGGACACGATTTCCAGAGATAATAAAACTTTCAAGTTTAATTGAAGTTTAAGATTTCCAAACCGTCTTTCCCAAAGTGACATATCCAGATTCGATTGGTCGTAGTGAATGGGCCGGGTTGGGGGGATTATACAGATTAGTATCGAGCAGTGTTCAAAACTCGGCTTTGAGGGTTTTGGGCCCAAAAACATTTTCAAAATGGGCTTTTCAAAGATATGGGTTGTATTAAAAGGTTTTCAGGTATTCTGGCATGGCACCTATACCTCCGACCCGAAGTCCACCAGGTAAGTACTTCGGACTTTTGAAGTAATTTGTTATATGAACTGTTATGGGCTTTGTTGGGCTCGTAGATTAGTGAATTATGATCAATTGAACCCTAGGACTAGTCTACTCAAACATATGCATAAGACTTAAAAAAAAAAATGACTAAACAAACCTGTGACTAAGTCGCCGAGTTAAGGTGTGGCAACCATTGTGCGCATGTCTAGGAGTGGATCCGGAAGAGCCTGGTACTTAAGCAGTCCTAGTGACTCACCTCCTCTTCGCTGGAATCCTACCTAGTGCGTAGCTACGGTTCACCTTAACCAAAAGGACTTGTTCATAGGCTAAACCAATTATTAAAACCCGAAGGGATTAGCCTTCTTTGTTTTAAAAATTCTTGGTTTTAAAATTTACAAGAATACCCCTATGTTGAAAATTACTAAAATGCCCCTGACTTTTAAAATTTCCGGTTTAACCCCAAGTTTAATAAAATTTTCTTACTTTGCAAAAGTACCCAATTTTCTGTATGGCAAAAATAATAACCCTGACTTTGGAAATTCACAAAATTACCCTGATTAACAAAATTACCAAAATACCCCTGGTTACCAAAATCCTGTTATACCTTTAATTTGCGGAATTTTCGAAAATACTCTTCAATTATGAGAATTTCAAAAAGATCCTGACCTATTAAAGTTTTTGAATCGCGCTGGTTTATGACGGAAATGTCCTGTAGGACAAAATGACGGAAATACCCCCTGGGGAAGAAACGGGCAGAAAGGTCCGAATAGTGAATGTGGGTTGAAGATATCACTGAGTGTGCCTTTCTTCGAGGAAGGAATGTGTTCTTGTGGGACGAACGGATGTGTGTGTGAATATGATTCTTGAACTAGAGTAGTAAACTTGAACTGAAAAAATTTGTGTGATCGAAAGAACTACCTCTAGAAATTCTTTTCATAAAATTGTTCGTGGTTAAACAATTGGAACAAATACTAATGCATAAAACTCCTTAATCAGATTAATTGCGACGATAGAGATGAGTTCTAGGAGACGCAGCGGTAGAGGTAGAATGGCAAGCTTTGAACCCGTGAGGACTGGCCATGAGTCGAAAGTGAAGTGCCGCCAATCGTGGACGTAGAAGGGCAAGACCAGACGAGGAGAAGATGACGCGATGATCGCGGGCCATGTTACGAATTTTAGAACGCGTAGCGAGGAGCTAGTAGAGGAAATGGAACTCGAAAGTCGGTGTCGGAAAGGCTTAGATTGAACGGAGTGAGATCTTTAGAGGAATATTCGAGTAGCTCGAACGTAGCGGAGTATTGGCTAGAAGCGATCGAAAGAATCATGGACGATTTGGGTGCACCAATGAAGAAAAAGTCGAAGGGTCTTTGTTTCGTTGCTTAGCGCGAAGCTTATCGTTGGTGGCTCTTTGTCAAGCAAAGTGTACCAAAGCAGATCGGCAGGATTGGGACTTCTTTAAGGTTAAGTTTGAAGGAAAGTACGTAGGAGCCGATTATTTGGACTCGCAAAGGAAAGCGTTTCTAAATCTAGTACAAGGAAGTAAGTCGATAGGCTGAGTACGGCGGAATTCGTGCGACTTAGTCATATGCTAAAGGAATTGTGGCCACCGACATGAGAGGTGCGTCCGGTTTGAAGACGGATTGCGAGATGAACTTCGAATGGTGATTGCTCGCAGAGGGAGAGACTTCGCGGTGCTAGTGGAGAAAGCTCTGATTGAAGAGGTTAAAAAGACTATAAGAGAAAACCGAGAGAAGAATAGGAACGAGGATAAGAGAAATATTGGACCGTCAAGATCGCTTGGTAATGTCGAGAAAAGACCAAGGACCGAGAACCCTGTAAGTGCACTTGTACCGATGAGATCGTAATTGTTCTTGTGCTTGATGTGGAAGACCTCACACGGGGAGAGTGTTGGGGAAATAGTAAAGAATGCTTTCGGTGTGGATCTAAGGCACATCCGGTTAAGAATTGTCCTCGGCGACGAGGATCGTGGTTCAAGTCATGGAAGGAATGGTTCTAGTGAGAGTCAACCAAGGATGTGATATTAGGTAAGCTCCTTTGCTTTGGTACATGCTTTAATTACTTTGCTTGCTTATGAGTTAGCCTTTTACGTGTTGCTAAGAGAGGTGTTTGAATTTTGAGCGAACTTAGAGAGTGTGTAGGAATACGATAGCCTTAGTAAGATGAGTGCGTGACATAAGCGTAAGGTGGTAAGATAGGTTGTATGGACGTTTGTTAGTAAAGTAATTTCGAGGACGAAATTATTTTTAAAGAGGGTAGAATTGTAACACCCTGGTTTAGGGTTATGCGTTTGGGGCATAACCCGAGTGTTTAGTAGGCTTAGGGTCATGTTGGAGGAATTTTGAGGGGTTTGGAGAACCCTAGAAGGCAAGGGATGACTTAGGAAATTTTTGAATTTTAGTGTAAGAAGGGAGCTTGGCTTTGGAGGTCTTAAGAGAAAAATTTGGAAGGTTAAGACGCAAGAATGGCTTTGGTGGAGTGGCATGGGGCGCCACTTAGAGCATGGGGAAGGTGACGCCTCATGGTGGTTAGGGTCTCATGTTCGAGCCGCAAAGGCAAGATTTTGGTTTTATTTTGCGTCAATTAGGGAATCTGGGCTAGGTATGCCTTAAAAATAAACGGCAGGGTTAATGGACATGAAAGTCCCGTGACAAAGTGGCACTCATGCGCCACTTAGGCGCTGGAGGGAGGAGAGAGCGCGGGTTCGAGAGGGGTGGAGCCGCATTTGGGCGTTTTATTTTGTTATTTGGTGATGGGCGGAAGTAAGAAGGGGTTAAAAATAATTGTTGCGGGTTTCTAGCATGAAATTGAAGTGGGCGAGAGTGGCACAGGCGTTGGGGCAAGGAGTGCGGCGAGTTGGTCCTGAGTTCGAACTCGTGTGTGGCATTTGGAGTTTTAGTTTTTTGATGCTTTTTGGCAGCAATTTTAGGAAGTATTGGACGGCACATGGGGGCTTCAAATGGGATAAGATTAGGATTAATTTTGTTTAAATTAATTTGAAGGAGATAAGTATTAGATTATTCTTTTGTTTTTTTAGATAAGTGGTAGGATAATTGTAGGATAATTATTATTATTTTATTTTATTATTTATTTATTTTTATTTATCTATTATTAATTAGATTAAGTGGGGATAATTATTATTTATTTGTTTTTAGTGATAAGTGGGATAATAGTGGAGTAATTCAACTTGTTTTGAAGTGAACTAATTCAAATGGAATTGAATTAGTGGCTAGGAAGTGTTGGCCAAATCTTGGAGTCTTCAAGGGGGTTGGCGAATGCTATAAATAGGGAGGGTAGAGTGCTAATTCTTCATCAAGTCTTTTGCCTCTCCTCTTGGTGTGCCGAAATTCCTTCCCATATTTAGTGTCATCTTGGCCGAATAGTGGAGTGGTGCTTGATCTCCTCGGTGTCCTAGTGTGGTTGGCCGAATCTTAAGCAAGAGTGGTAAGTATGTTACGCCCTTGTAATCGATTTATGAATTCCTTGTTGTAGTGGCCAAAACCGAATGGTTGGCCTTAGTTTTGGCATGGCCGAATGTCATAGTGCCATTAAGTATGTTCTCTTGTGTGTAGCCGAAAGAAGGAAGCATTGAGGAAGTCTCTTGGATTCGATCATCTAAGGGCATATCGACAAAAGCAAGGGAAGCCTTCGGGATCTCGGGATTATTTCGGTAAGGATATTAGTAAGTGACTTAGAATTAGTTGATTATGACTTCGTTGATTAATCGTGTGGTTCGATTAAGTGACTTTCGATGGAGGCGAATACTAGTCAAAGTGGGCAAGGAAAGCTCCCATCCCAAAGTTCAAGAAGAGATCCGTTTCTGCTGTTCGAGATTGGCCACGTGGTGTGGGCCAACAAAGAAGAAACGTTAGGCAAAAAGCCGTAGTTTCGCTAAACGATAGCGTCGAGGATCGAGAGTCTAGAACTCCTAGTAATAAGGTGTGTAGTTAGCCATTGTTTCCGGGATTTGCGTGATAAATGTCTATTTTATATGTATGCTAACCAGTGCAGATAAATGTGAAAATGGTACCCTTAAGGGGTATGAAGATGATCAGGTTAGTAGCAAACTTTGTAAATATGTGATCACTGATTTTATTATGTGAGTATGCCTATGATTGTGTTTAACATGTACATGTACCACCTTATCATCATTTTATGTTACATGTGCATGGGTGGGTTATGAAAAGAAGGTACGGGTGTACTTCGAGTACGTGGTTGATGTCATCTTTGTGCTACATCGTGGATTGGCGCTGACTGAGGTCGCGTTGTGGATCTTTGCGATTTAGTTCGCGTGGTTACCTTGGTTGATATGGGCTTTATGCCATATCGTGGCTTGATGGATTGCTGTGTGCTCCATCGTGGTTTGATGTTGGCTATACGCTACATCGTGGATGGCATTGGTTGCCTTTTTGGAGGAAAAAGAGAGGGTGACTCAATAGTCCCCTGTGTGTGTGGTATTTGGATAAGGGGTGTGTAGCGGATGGACCCTAGGTTGGGTTGGGAATCATGTTGCATTATCTTTTGTAATAATATGGAAATGGGCCAAGCCCAATATGACATGTGGATAGGTATGTTTTGGGAACATACGTGGAAATGGGCCAAGCCCAGTTGATATGTGGTTTATTAAGAAATGGGCCTAGCCTAGTATTTGAGTGTGATTTGAATGTGGGCCAAGCCCAGATTGTGGTAATTGTTAAAATGATATACCTATTACTTGTTGCATTTGATAATTGGGCTATTATGTGGCTAGCATGTGGGTGGATTTCAGTGGTTAGCTTACACACTGAGTCTGTATGACTCACCCAACTTTTTAAACATCGCAGGAGTCATGATTGATCGGACCGGGTTGGAGTGGATACAAGGTGGCCCATGCAGAAGAAGATTTTCATACAGAAGATGTTTTACTTTATTTAAGCATTTTATATTATCAGTATTTTGGGATTTTATTTGATGTAATAAGGGCCTCTTTGATTTAAAGTACTCTATTTATTCATGTTGAAGTTTACACTACACTTAGTAATATTTTCGCAAAAGATTCATATTATAGCAACTTATAATAATGTTTTAATTCGGAAGTTTTCAACAAGCTTATATTATTTATTAAATTTTAAATGGACACGATTTCCAGAGATAATAAAACTTTCAAGTTTAATTCTGAAGTTTAAGATTTCCAACCGTCTTTCCCAGTGACATATCCAGATTCGGTCGTAGTGAATGGGCCGGGTTTGGGGATGTTACACCTTAAACCGGGCTGTTATAACTGTTGTGAATGATAATACATATTGTAGAAGTCGTATATCAACACACCAACTTTTGGCTGCTTATCTATTTGAACTCAAGTTTTTACTTACATCAAAGTATACGAGTTATGCATACACAATCCATCATCCACTCAAGATTATGGTATGTCATGCTATGAATGTCACAAGTGAATAAATCCATAAACGGATCTAGGACCTATTCTACTTGGGTCCTGTCTAATGTACTATCAGTCTAGTCAGTCACATCTATGTCTCTATCTTCTAAGAGTCATCCACTCCGATGCTCAAGACAATGCATCTCGTCAATTGGACTTAATAGACGTCATATTAGTCTTTCAATCAGTTTACTCATTTCCTATTAGACTAAGGACATGTTTAGGTTCATTTACTAATACAAGTTGTCTTTTTGTATTATTATTCGACCATGTAATACCGTTTAGTATTAATTAAACATTAGATAACAAGTGAGCCAACATTTGCTTCCATTTTGCATTACGAGCAAAAAATTTGAGGACAATATACACATCGTATTAATTTAATTAATGGATATTATTAAACTAATTTTGTCGAGAAAAAAATACAAGTATGCAAAATGAATATGTTACACATAGGGCTGGTTGGGGCCAGGAAACCAAACTAGAGAGGATTTGTTCTATAAGGTCATCTCTAGGATCTTGCAGGGTAATAGGGAATTATGGGATGTTGGGAATTGAAGGAGAGACGACAATGGCTGAATTGGCTGAGGGAGTGCTGAGGGCATTCACAGCTGGGTCAAGGCTTCCATAGTGGACATTGTCATTCATTGGAGTAGAGGAGTTGGGGTATTAGTATCATTGTTTTTGTTAATGGGGTTGTTGGTAGCATAATATTGATTCTAAGACATTTTTTTGTCTATGCTTACTGCGCTAATTGTTGATATACAATATAATAAGGGGGAAGACAAGAAAAAGATCAGGATGGAGCAAAGGAGACCGATTAACTTAAAAAAATCGAAAACCGAAACAGAGACATAAAAACAAGCGTAATTACTCAGAGTAACTTTAACTTGCTATGACTTTCTTGCCTAATCACTGACTAAAATTATTTAATAATGATTTTTCTTCTATTAGCAACAGTGCAGCTTGTGGTTATAAGATTTGAAAAAGAAAATAAAATAGATATTTGACAACTGTCAAGTGCGCACTTCAATAAATTCTAATTAAAGTTTTCTAGCGTTGACATGCATAACATAAAAGCTCACTAATTAGAACCCACAATTCCAAAAATAAAATATCGTCTCATACAATAACATAATCCAGTATTCATAATGGATTCCTCGGTCATCGTCCCAGGATGGACGCCAAGGCCAAGGCCTAGCATATCATCTCAAGTACATCAGCCTCAACCAGCTAATGATGATTTGCAGATTCAAAGCATAGTTTCTCAACAAGACGATTCCTACAAGTTGTCCAACAGTAGAGAAACGAATTTCCCATTTAGCATTGGCGTCACAAGGAGCAACGATCCACCTCCTTATCCAGGTATCCATGAATTACCCTCTTTCAGGATTGAGATGGAACCAGCTGCTGCTTCAGATTGCAGACCTGATCCTACACCAAAAGCTGATGGCCTTTTCTTGACATGGACTGATCTTTGGGTGACTGTTGGTGGTGGGAAAAAAGGAACCAAGGCGATCTTACAAGATCTCACAGGTTATGCTGGGCCTGGGAAGGTACTAGCCATCATGGGGCCTTCAGGTTGTGGCAAGTCCACCCTTCTCGATACATTGGCAGGTCATATATCTTTACATATTTGCTTTTTTTATTATTCATTGTTCTTCAAATGGGTTTTGTCCGATTCAAATGTTCATCACACGTGAGAATACAAGTATAAATTAAAAGTAAATATAGAAGTTTACGTTTATGAAAAGCTATTTGGCCTAGCCAGCCAAATGTCATGGTGAGTTATTTGATCTTAAAAACAAATATATAGAAGGCTACATTTCAGAACCGCTATTTGCTCAAATTTAACTCCTTATCATCCACGAAAAGGCTTAGTAGGCAATACTCATCTTGGTTGTTCAAATTGTACATGTACTAATCAATATTATCTTGAACTGATCTATTCCAAAACGCAATATTACAACAATATTTTATTTAAAACCAAAGACAATAGTACCAATATGTACCAAAAGATAGATCCGTTGATATGATACTAACTATTACTTCATGTTTCACACTTACCTCTTCATGTTTTACACTATTCTACCAATTAATGATATATCCCCTTCGATTACAAATTATATCATGCTACATAATTTTATTTATGAAAAAATATTTGATTTGGCAGGAAGAGTACTAAGTTCACGTACGCAACAAACTGGGGAGATCCTAATTAATGGCCGCAAGGAAACACTTGCTTTTGGAACTTCGGTATGGAAATTAACTAAAGAAGAGAATTAAATAATCCAAATCTCTCAATTGTCTTGAAACTTAAATACCATAGTTTTTAAATGAATGTTTTTCATTAGGCTTATGTGACTCAAGATGATACTCTAATGACAACACTTACAGTAAGGGAAGCTGTTTTCTACTCAGCACAGCTTCAGTTGCCTGATTCCATGTCAGTATCTGAAAAGAAAGAAAGAGCTGAGATGACAATCAGAGAAATGGGGTTGCAAGATTCAATGGACACCAGAATCGGAGGGTGGAGCACCAAAGGACTCAGTGGTGGACAAAAGCGGAGGCTCAGCATTTGTATTGAGATCATAACATGGCCCAAGCTTCTCTTCCTTGACGAGCCTACTAGTGGACTAGACAGTGCAGCATCCTACCATGTTATGAACTGGATAGTGAAGCTAGCTCATCAACATGGAAGGACTGTAATTGCATCCATTCATCAACCTAGTAGTGAAGTTTTTGAGCTCTTCCATAATCTTTTCCTTCTCTCTTCTGGCAAAACAGTATATTTTGGTCCTGTTTCAATGGCAGAGAAGGTACACATACATATACTGTTCTAATGTTTGTGTAAATTGGTAAATAATTATGAGCGGCTATGATTCTTTCTTATGCAAAACAAACTTGTTTCTAGCTTTTCGATACAAATGGCTTCCCATGTCCAGCTTTGAGGAACCCATCAGATCACTATCTTAGAACTATCAACAAAGACTTTGTTGAAGTAAGTATCTGGTATTCTTCCCTCGAAGTATGAACTATGCAGTTGATAAGTTAATTAGAAATTTATGGATCTGCTTATCGGTGTTCATTAGGACATAGAGCAAGGAATAGGTAGCAATAACACAGAAAAAATCATCGACACACTTGTCAGGTCCTACAAGTCATCAGAGATATGCAAGCAAGTTCAGCAGAACGAACTGAAGATATCTCAACAGGTATGCTTGTTTGAATCTTTAGCAAACCTTAACCAAGAAAAACCAATATTCTGACTTGTAAGTGTTCTTCATTTACAGAAAGGAGGGCCACTAGAGAAGAAGGGAAGCCAAGCAAGCTTCATTACCCAAAGCATAGTTCTTACTAAGCGATCTTTTGTTAATATGTATCGTGATTTAGGCTACTAGTGGCTTCGCCTTGCAATCTACATTACATTATGTTTATGTGTTGGGACTATCTTCCATGATATTGGCTTCACCTTTGGCTCAATTCAGGTAACTTGATGACATGCTATAAACTATTCCATGCTTTAGTAAAGATAATATAAGCCAATTATAAAAAATTTGGGATTTTCAGGCTAGAGGATCCATGCTCATGTTTGTTGCAGCATTCTTGACATTCATGGCAATAGGAGGATTCCCTTCTTTTGTTGAAGACATGAAGGTACTATTTTTTTTTTCAATGTCTTCACCATTTGGACATTATAAGTACATAAAATTCGTTAGTTTTTGCTCCCTATTATCAAAACCAGGTATTTGGCCGGGAAAGATTAAATGGACATTATGGGGTTGGAGCATTTGTCGTTGGAAACACCATTTCATCCATCCCCTACTTGTTTATGATCTCTTTAATCCCAGGAGCAATAGCTTATTACCTAGTTGGACTTCAAAAGAGTCTTGGTCACTTCGCCTACTTTGTCATATTGCTCTTCACCACCATGATGCTGGTTGAGAGCTTGATGATGACCGTTGCAAGCATTGTGCCCGATTTTCTCATGGGAATCATTACGGGAGCCGGTATCCAAGGGGTGATGATGTTAAACGGTGGCTTCTTCCGGTTGCCAAATGATCTCCCTAAACCTTTCTGGAGGTATGTCATGTACTACATCGCATTTCACAAGTATGCAAATCAAGGATTCTACAAGAATGAATTTGAAGGATTAAGTTTCCCCAACAATCAAGCTGGGGGAGTTCCCACCATTACTGGTGATGAAGTCTTGAGAAGCTTTTGGCAAGTTGAAATGGGATACTCTAAATGGGTTGATGTTGGAATCTTGTTTGGCATGGTGGTTATATACCGTCTTTTGTTTTGGGGAATTATTAACACTGTTGATAAGGTTAAACCTCTTATCAAATCTTATAAGGCGGTCCCTCCTAAGCAAGCAAGTCAGATACTAGAAAACCCATCTCCTATTTCTTCATCATAAGAAATTATTTAAATTGACATGTATTTTGTATTTATATAGTTAAGGCCTTGTCTAGGTTTGCTAGTGAAATTTAGGGCTAAATTATGCGTGTGAAATAACGAAGAATAAAAGCCTATACATTTCTGTTTACGTTGTTCATTTGTTTCGACTAATTTTATATATCACTTGAACTTCTAGCTTGCAAGTCACGGAAGCCATGTATGAGACTACAATTTCAATTTTTAGTGGGAGCAATTTGGTTTACAAGAGTAATAAAAATGATACATGAGATCACAATATTGAATTGTTCATCCAACAATTTTTTTTATGGGAAAAGCAAAAGTGTATATACATACATATCTTATCTTATATTACATATATATTATATATATAATTAACTGACAAGGGGTTCATTTTTTTTCTATTTTATTTCTAAACCTTTTAATACATTTTTTTTATTTTATTAAATTTATATAATTGAAAGTGGTTATAGATATTTAATTATATTGTAATAATATTTATTTTTATTATTAACTCTCTTCTACATGTTGCATCTCACATAGCTTTTTTAATAATAATAAAAATTTACCGCTACTATATTCCATTTAATAATTTGAAAAAAATAACTAAAATTGTATTAAAATAATTTTTTTTACAAAATTATTGTAATTTTTATATTATTTCACTTAATTTACTATTTTTAGCTGTTAAAACAAAATATTTAAATAATTTTTAATTTAATTTTGTCTTAAAAAATATTTTAATTTAAAATTGAATAGCAAATTTTGAAAAAAAAATTTCAAATTTTGGGTACCAAAATTCAATCAAATAAAAATAAAAATGTAAAATTTAATATAGAGTCAAAGTGTAAGGGTAAATTTACATTTAGTTCAAAACAATAGCGGATCCAGAAATATGACTTAGGGTAGAGACAAAGTCAGAAATTTTTTGGGGCAAAATTAAATTATATATTTTTATAATAGTAAAAATGTAACTTCACCATTTTAATAGTCGATATCTTTATAATTTTTAGAGTATTAAATCAATTTTTACCATTTTAGGGGGCCAAAATGAAATTTTACTATTTGTAATTTAAAATTTTATAAATTATAAAGGGTCTAAATAGAAATTTTTCCATTTTAGGAGGGGCCAGTGCCCTTGCCAAGTCCCCTAAATCCGCCCCAGTTCAAAAGTATAATGAGAAATATTGATTAATGTAAAATATACTAAACAAATTCAATTTTCAACTTTAGTAGCAAATTGCAGATTAACCTATTCTTATGATTTTGTTACTAAATGAATTTGATTCCTTTAGAATATAATGTTGACAAAGATTAAACAGAAATATTTAGTTATATTTTGGAAACATATTTGGTATACATTTATAAATATAAATTATATTTATGTTGTTTTTCATTATAATTATCTAGAATAATAGTTAACAATTTGACAAATAATTCCAAGATGTAATTTCTATTATACATTTGAATTATCCCTATTCAATTCTTTATTTGATTATTATTTTTTTAATATATATTTTTGAAAATATTGTAACTAATCATCTAAGTTTAGATTATAATTATTTTATATACACTAAATATAGCTTTAAAGGATGTTAAAAAATATCTAAATTTTAAAACAAAACATTTTTAACTGAAACTTTATATATTTTTAAAATTTTTTATGTATTTCAAATATTATTTTATCAATAATTTTAAATAATATATTATTATTTAAATAATAACAATTTTTTAAAACACGTGAATAACTCATACATTGAAAAAAAAGTATATATATGAGAGATAATAATGTTTGTGTTCATAGATGTGATGAAAATTATAAGAGATTCACTTCGCGATTTTGGAAGAAATTGCAAGAAGCTTTAGGTACAAAGCTGCATTTTAGCACTGCGTTTCACCCGCAAACGGATGGTCAGTCCAAAGGAGTTATTCAAATACTTGAGGATATGTTGCGATGTTGCGCTCTTGAGTTGGAAGGTAGCTGGGAGAAATATCTACCGCTGATTGAATTTGCTTATAATAATAACTTTCAATCGAGTATAAAGATGGCACCGTACGAAGCTCTATACGAATGTAAATATCAAACATCGTTGTATTTGACTAAGCTTAGTGAGAATAAGATTCACGGAGTTGATCTAATAAGAGAAACAGAAGAAAAAGTGAAAGTGATTCGTGATAGTTTGAAAGCAGCTTCGGATCGACAGAAATCGTACGCAGACTTGAAACGGAAAGATATTGAGTTTCAAATCGGGGATAAAGTATTTCTAAAAGTCTCATCATGGAAGAAAATACTTAGATTCGGTAGAAAAGGGAAATTGAGTCTGCGATTCATCGGACCGTATGAGATTATCGAGCGAGTTGGGCCAGTGGCGTATCGACTATCTTTACCGACTGAGTTAGAGAAAATACATAATGTGTTTCATGTGTCGATGCTTCGACGATACTGATCCAACCCTTCACATGTCATTTCCCCGACCAAAGTTGAAATTCAGTCTAATATGTCATATGCTGAAGAATCGAATAGAATTTTAGCTCGTGAGATCAAAGAGCTGAGAAATAAGAGAATCGCATTAGTGAAAGTATTATGGCATCGACACGGGGTTGAAGAAGCTACATGGGAACCCGAGGATGCTATGAGAAAACAATACCCGAACCTATTCACTGGTAAGATTTTTGGGGACGAAAATCCCTAATGGGGGAGACTTGTAACAGCCCGGTTTTAGTTAAATCGGAATAGTGGTTTCAAAACCACAAATTTGATGTCAAAAAATTATTTTAATATTATTTTATGTGTTTGCAGCATGTTATTTGATATATGTGAAAATTTTGTGAGCTAATTTTATCGTTTAATTGCTCAATTTGAGAAAAAAGACTAAATCACGTAAAATGCAAAAGTTGCATTCTATTTGTTAAGGGTGTTTAATTGCTATGATTTATTAAACCCAAGGTCCTTATGATGATATTAGACCATTGGTAGTGTAAGTGGACAATTATGGCCATCCATTATATGTTTTTATATGTTATAAGTTAAGGTTAAATTTGATATTTGATTAATAAAGTTAATATTAATAAAACAAAATCAAAATTTTGCTCCATTATCATCTTTTGAGCTGAAATTAAAAGAAGAACAAGAAGAACTAGGGTTCTTCATTCGGCTAGGCAAAATTCAAGCAAATAGGTATGTGTTTTGTCCTGTTTTTAATGATTTTTATGTTTTTGAGATCGTTGCTTTGTATTCTAGCTAGCTCGTACCTTAGATTTTGAAATTGTTAAAGGTTTAACAAGTTTCTATTGTTGAATGCTTGAGTAATTTGATGAATTATGATAGATTATGAAAGTTTGTTAATAGTTAAACTAGTTTTGTAAAGTGATTTTTGACAAAAATGTCAAAAAGGGATTAAATTGTGAAATATGTAAATTTAGTGGTTGAAATGTGAAATAAATGAAAGTTTTGGGCTGCTAGAGACTTATATGAAATTTGGCCAAGCTTGGGTTTAATGAAATTATGTGAATTTTGTCTATTTGTGAAATAGGGACTAAATTGATTAAATGTGAAAATTTAGGGGCTAATGTGTAAAAAAAGCCTAAATGTATGTTTTGGACTAAATTGAAAGAATATATGATTACATGAGTTAATTTTGAATACATATAGATCAAGAAAGAAAGAATTCGTATTTAGATCGGGGGAAAAGCAATGTTATTGAGTAGTCGATCCGATCCGTCAATTCTGAATACGAGGTAAGTTCGTATGTGACGATTTCTTTATAAATGTATGTTAAATGTTTTGATATTGCCTAAATTATGGTTATGATATTTTTTATTAATGTATGAATTGTAAATACGATTCTACGGATATATTCGAAGATGGAATCGACAAACTAAAAATCTTGGTTGAACCTTAGGAATATATTTTGGATACTGATGATATGTTATAAGATGATATACCAATTTGGCTTCGGGCCATGCATATCGGATGTGTTGGCTTCGGCCACAATATCGGCACTACGGGTGCAAGTGATACCTTGATTTGGCTAAGGGCCATAGTATAGGTATTTCGGAAAGGCGTTACCTTGATTTGGCTACGGGCCATGGTATAGGTACTTATCGATTGAGATTCTTGAGTATCCGACTTCTATTCCGAATGGTTCAACGGGTAAAGGAATGATGTGGTTGAGAAAGAGGTTAGTACGAGGCGATACAGGTACGTACAGAACCTATTCAAGTATTAAATAGAGAAAGTTGATGAAATGGTAATTGATCATGTTTTGAGACATGAGAAAGGTTTGTAGTTAATGTGTATATGGTGATGTTATGTAAATTTGGTTGATTTGCCTTTATTTGATGAATTAAGTTATTCACATATGAGCTTACTAAGCTATGAAGCTTACTCTGTGTTATCTTTCTATGTTTTATAGTGAATCAAGGCTAGCTCAGATTCGGGAGTCATCGGGAACATCATCGCACTATCAAACATCTAAGTTGGTACTTTTGAGTTATACAATTATGGTATATGGCATGTATAGGCTACTTGTGGTATTTTGGTTATGAATATAGCCATATGAGTTGGCTTGTAAATGATGTTAATATGGTTGTGTGTTTAGCTATTAGAAATGGTTTGTAAATGTATATGTTTTGGTTGTATATATAGCCATGAGTGATGGCTTATTTTGGCATGTTTGATATGAAAATGGTTATGGTTTTATAGTTGCATATGGTTAATGGATTTATGGAGTTTAATGTTTGAAAAATGCTTTGATGAAGTATGATTTTAGAAATGGAGTTGATATGTATTTGAATAGGTAATTGGCATTGACTTGAGTATTGAATTTGGTTGAAATGGATATGGTGTAAATTCTGCATTTGGATGATGATTTTGGCTGCCTATTGTATGATTAAACAGTACCATTTTGGTTGTTTAGGTGAACATGAGTAAGAGTGGCAAATTGGCCTTGTAAATGGCCTATTTTTGTCCACACGGGCAGAAACACGGGCGTGTGTCTCAGCCGTGTGCGACACATGGTCATGCTATACGGCCGTGTGTCCCCTGGTGTTGAAATTGAATTGAAGTCAGTATGCTCCACATGGCCTCACACTCAGACGTGTGATTGGCCGTGTGACACAAGTCAGTATACCCCTAAATGGCACACGGCCTAGCACAAGGGCGTGTGACTTGGCCGTGTTGCATAAGTCAGTATACCCTACATGTTCGACACGGCCTGGTACACAAGCGTGTGTGGCCATTTCGAAAGGCACACGGGCTAAACACACGGGCGTGTGGTCAGCCGTGTGACCTAAGTCAGTATGTATGCCCTGTTTCCACACGGCCTGAGACACGGGCGTGTCTGGAGCCGTGTGAGGCACACGGCCTGTTCGCACAGGCGTGTGACCCCTGTATGGATGAAAAAATTTTAAGTTTTTCAAAAATTTTGAATGTTATCGGTTTAGTCCAGAACCATTTCTAAAGCATGTTTAAGGCCTCGTAGGCTCTTATGAGGGACAATGTGAATGTGTTGAATGGTATTTGAGTATGAATGTATAAATGTATGAATTATGTATGCTTTATGATGTATATTGATCGGTAATGCCTCATAACCCTACTCCGGCGACGGATACAGGTTAGGGGTGTTACATCCCTATCATATTTCTGAGCTTCTAAGATTTGAAATAAAAACATCAAATTAGCTTTTAACTCTGCTAGGATCAAACTATCATCAGACAAGATCAATCGTGTAACCCTCGTTCACAAGGTAGACAAAATTTTCCACTCAAGCCTCTGCAACTATATTTACTTTTCCCAAAGGTTATTCAATAACTACTCATAATCTTTCAATATTTCGCGGCATCTCTGCTGTCTCAGATTCAGATCTCTCTGTAACATCAGATATTTTAAACTCTTGTGATCATAAATCATGTGACACATCTCACCGAACAAAAGATTTCGCTAAATTCAATGCAAACACAATAGCGGCCCACTCTAAGTTGCGGGTCAGATAATTCTTTTAATATGACTTTAATCGTCTAGAAGCATAAACTACTACTTTACATTCTCGTACTAAAACACATCCCAATCCGTTCAATAACACATTGCTGAAAACCCCAAATTCTTTACCCGATTCAGACCGAACCAGAACTAGTGTCTCAATTAACAATACTTTCGCTATTTAAAACTTTGCTAACATGTATCAGACCATTCAAACTTCACAAATGTGATAACTTCATTAATCAGAACAACTTTAACTCATAATAACGTCTTTCAATTAGAAATAATCTAATAGATATATGTTTCTGTATCATGTCTCCTAGAAGATGAATTCTTCATTCAAACTGTTCATCTATTTACCCATGAATGTACGAATTTTATTTCCATACCTGAAGATAAACTTAAATGCATATAACTCAAAATACTTTTCAACTAAATAACTGCTCTATCCGAAACAATTGAGTCGATCTCAACATCAAACAATAATATTTTAAAGTAATCTCTTCTTCATGTTGTTAGAGCAACTCAAACATACAATCCTTCTTAATTCTTTAACATGCTAGTCAAAGATCTTTACAGACTGCATTAGCTCAACGAAACATAATATCCCGATTTAACTCATTGACCTTAATCAAGCTTACCTGAGAAAAGAAAACCACTATACAAATTCGAGCTTGAGCTTCCACCGCCTATACTTTTGCCGATGTCAATCCCTTTCATGAAAACTAGAAAAACCTAAGACCAACATCACCATGCTCCCATGATCAAACTAGAAATTATAACCATAATAAATATAATTATTTTCGATCACTGAATACCTTTACAGATGAGCCATGTTTGATAAATTAAACATTAAGAATGATAAGAAAACTGAGATAATGAAATCCAAGATGTGAGACCATACTGAATAATAAATCTTAATGATTCCTCGAAAAAAAACAGGAGAAAAACACTGCTCATACGCACAGGAATTAGTTGTGACAGAGACAATATATTTTCCATATATATAAGTAAAACAAAACAACAACCAGTATAAACAGAATAATAGCCTCATATAAATTTCACCGTCAACTTTTATTTCAAACGTAATAGAATAGAATCCCAAAGAAAGATATAGAAATGTTGATCATAAACCAACCAGACCAACAGTGCTTTCGTCTAATATTATAGTTAGCTAGCATTCTCATACGATAAGATTTTCATCTAAAAACGAACAATTTCATATACCTCTGAAAATAAATGAACACATAGAATACTCGGAAGAGATCGTCATAATCTATTCAACTATAACTGCTGTACTAAGATATCCTTACAACTCAAATATCATTCCACTGATTAATACAGTCATCCCTACTTCCACATTATTCCATTCACTAACGAAAATCAATTCAGCAGAAGTTTTGGTTAACACATTCTATAGAAATCATACCTGAATGAGTCGATTTGTCTAGATTAATTTCTTCTTTAAAAGCGACAATACGAAATCAGAATGATCTTCTGAAAAACCTGATATCCCTTCTAGATCTGTCCTTACTCGATAACTGGAAACACAAAGATTTATATACTTTTTCATACTAATTTTACTTAAAATCATGCATTTTCGATAGAATTTTTGTCATAAAATAATTAATTTTTATAAAATAATTAAATTGTATTAAAAATTTGAACATGTTAATTTTTAGTCAATTTTACAATTATTTTTAGTTAATTTTGATTATTTTTGACAGATTTGTACAAAGGGCGAAAATTGACCCGGCAGACACCGTTAAAAGAACAAAACCGAGAAGCAATTCGAAGTAAAAAGGCGAAATAATTTCTAGCCTAAGACAGTCCAAATATGTGTATTAATTCATAATATAATTAATTTTAATTTATTCCCAATTTAATTTGGGCTAAATAAATTAATTTTAATTAATTATGAAAAAAGGGCCCAGTTGAACCGCACCAGTTGAACCAAATTGAGCGAACCGAACCAGCCACCAATTGGGCAGCCCAAAACCGTTCAAATTCTGACCCAAATAAGCATTTTAGCTGATTAAATGAGCTTGCAAAAAGGCCCTTGTAAGACTTCCAAATTGCATTCAAACCCCACCTTAAATTAAGGCTTTACGGGTTTGCCCCGGGCTAATTTTAGCAAAGTTGAAAGTCTCAACTTTGACATGTAAGATGGCCGGCCATGAGGGGGCTCTTTGGATGCTGAAATTTGCTATTTTTAGCAGCCATCCTCGGCTATATAAACTCCCCTTTGCTGCCCATTCAAATCATCCCTCAACACTCTTATTCTCTCATCACTTCTCTTCTCTCCATTCTCTCTTTTTCTCCAAAAAAACCAAGCCTTCTTGTGCCGATTTCCCCTATTGGAAAAGAGGTGTTTTCTCATCCATTTGGGGCGGCAATCGAGTGTTCGTAGAAGCCTTGATCGGCGAGGACAACAGAGACGAAAGAAGGAGCAATCAGTCAAGCCACGGAGAAACACCGGATTTGCTTCTTGTTCCTTATCTTTTTAATTTCTGTTGTTTTTATTATGAACATATCTATATATGAATATTCATGTCTTTGAAATGGTTATTTTAATCAATCTAGCTTGAATTAAGTCGTGTTGGTTTGATTGCATTTCGTCCTCTTGATTTGTTAAATTTATGTTTATGCTGTTATAGGCTTCGGTAAAATGCTTGATTAAGTAAAACCATGCCTAAGTTATTCTGGCATTATAAATGTTTAGATAACTAAAGAATTAATTATTTAAACGCATTGAAATTGTAATTAATGGACACCGTACTTAATCAGTGCATGTTTAATTCTTCTAAGGTAGCTGAAGATTAGATTAGCATTGTATTTGGCGATACATATGCCTTGCATAACTTGCAAGATTATTGTGATTAAATTGTTTCAAGGTAAGGATACTTTGTTACCTCACATAGTCTTTTATATGCTTATTAGGTTGAATTAATCGTTTGAATTGTCAGAGGAATATGCGAGAGATTGTTTAATTTAATAAGTATGTATGTGCAATAACATGTTTACCTTTATAAATCTATTTAATCGGTCGAATTGACATAGAAATATGTACAAGATATGAATGGATTTTTTATTTGTAAATATGTTCATAAGTTAGCAAATTACCGAGTTGCCGTGATTTATTCGTAACAAGTATAAGCATAAGTTTAATAATTCTAAGGTAAGGAAATATAATTAATCCAACACAATTATATCATCTTGATTAAATCATATTTGGAATCGTGCACTAGAATTTCTTTGTTTTATTTTAATTATTTCACTTAGTTTTAACTCTTAGTTTTTTTTTATTATCTCTTTTTAAAACCAAATATTTTTCCTTCACCAAAGTGTTTAAAATTACTTTCATAAATAATTCTTTTACAGTCCCTGTGGGTACGATAACTCGACATTTACTTGTCACTTTATTACTTGTTGCGATTGTGTACACTTGCACATTTTCATCGTTCCAAGTTTTTGGCGTCGTTGCCGGGGACTGTTTTTCAAAAGCCATTATTTGTGAATTTGTTAGTCTTACATTTTGGTTTAATTTTCTGTTTAATTTTTAACTTAATTAATTTTTTTCTGTGAATATTTCAGGTGTTTATGAGTATTGACCGAATTATCGATTTACTCCCTGTAGACCCTGAGATAGAACGAACATTTCGACAACGTAGAAGAGAAGCAAATCAAAGAAGGATCGAAGAGATGAATTTCGAGAATATGAATCAAGAAAATGGAGCAAACCTTGCTCAAAATCCTATCCTTATTGCTGATGATAGGGATAGAGCCTTAAGACAATATGCCGTGCCAGTGTTCAATGATCTTAATCCGGGTATTAGAAGACCCGAAATCGAGGCACAACAATTTGAGCTGAAGCCAGTCATGTTCCAGATGCTTCAGATAGTGGGCCAATTCAGTGGAATGCCTACCGAAGACCTTCATCTTCACTTGAGACTATTCATGGAGGTGAGCGAATCTTTCAAATTAGCCAGAGTACCCGAAGATGCGTTACGATTGAAGTTGTTCCCATATTCGCTAAAGGACAGAGCTCGAGCTTGGTTGAACTCATTGCCACCGAACGTAATTTCCACATGGCAAGAGTTAGCAGAGAGATTTCTTATGAAGTATTTCCCGCCTAGCAAGAATGCTAAGTTGAGGAACAAGATCACTGCTTTCCAGCAAACGGATGACGAATCCTTGTATGAGGCATGGGAAAGATTTAAAGAGTTATTACGAAAGTTCCCTCATCATGGAATTCCACATTGCATCCAACTTGAGACATTTTACAATGGTCTCAACGCTCACACGAGGATGGTAGTGGACGCTTTTACTAATGGTGCTATCATTTCTAAGTATTATAATGAGGCTTATAAAATTATCGAGAGGATCGCCAGTAACAACTATCAATGGCCAACCAGTCGAGCAGCGTCAGGAAGACGAGTCGCTCGAATACATGAAGTAGACGCTCTTACTTCACTCGCATCTTAGGTATCATCAATATCCTCAATGCTTAAAAATCTTACTACTAATGAGTCTAATAGTTTTGCAGCACAGCCGCCTAATCAATTTTAGAATATAGCCTGTGTCTATTGTGGGGAAGAACATTTGTTTGAAGAATGTCCGTCGAACCCAGAATCTGTATACTACATGGGCAATCAGAACCAAAACCGAGGAAGGCAAGGGCTGCAATCCAATTTTTATAACCCATCGTGGAGAAACCACTCGAATTTGTCCTGGAGTAACCAAGGGGATGGAACCAGTAACACTTACACCCAACCCAGACCAACCTAGCTACCTAGTTTCCTTCAACAAGTTCAGAAATCAGTTCAAGCTGAAGCATCCAATAGCTTGGAGAGTTTGCTGAAGGCATACATGGAAAAGAATGATGCCTTAATCCAAAGCCAAGCAGCTACATTGAAGAATCTGGAAAACCAAATGGGCCAGCTTGCAACTGAACTTAGGAACCGACCACAGGGCACCTTACCTAGTGATACGGAAAATCTGAGAAATCCGGGAAAGGAGCACTGTAAAGTGCTGACATTGAGGAGTGGAAAGACGATAGAACCCAATACCATTGAAACTGAAAAGGAGCAAGCTGATGCTCAAGACTCAGAGGAAGTTCAACCGAGTGTTGAAATTCCAGTTTCACAAGAACCAGAATCTGCAAAACCCAACAAGGTAACCTCAGAACTAGCTAAATCTGATCAACTAATAACTCCGTTAGATGTAGAATTACCACAGAAGATGAATCAACCATTACCAGTTCCAGTAAAGAAACCATCACCATCCTACCCTCAAAGACTTCAGAAGCAGAGTCAGGAGATTCAATTCAAAAAGTTCCTTGACGTACTTAAGCAACTTCACATCAACATCCCATTGGTTGAAGCACTTGAGCAAATGCCGAATTATGTCAATTTCATGAAAGATATTCTGTCTAAGAAATGAAGACTTGGAGAATTTGAGACGGTAGCCCTAACAAAAGAATGCATTGCATATCTTCAGGACAAACTACCCCTAAAATTGAAGGATCCTGGATGTTTTACCATACCGTGCAATATTGGAGCAACCTATTGTGGTAAGGCATTATGTGACTTAGGTGCTAGTATTAACTTGATGCCTATGTCAATATTTAGAAAGTTGGGGATAGGTGAAGTTAGACCCACTACGGTTACACTTCAACTAGCAGATCGATCCTTAGCGCATCCAGAAGGAAAAATTGAAGATGTATTGGTACATGTAGATAAATTTATCTTTCCTGCTGACTTTGTAATTCTAGACTTTGAAGCAGACAAAGAAGTGCCAATTATCCTAGGAAAACCATTCTTAGCAACTTGAAGGACCCTTATTGATGTGCAGAAGGGTTTGCTGACTATACGTGTTCAGGATGACCAGGTAACATTTAATGTTTTTAAGTCAATGCGATTTACTGACACAATTGATGATTGTTATGCAGTATCCGATTTAGAGGAATTAATAGTGGAGAAGGAACTCAACTATGTTGAGGATCCGTTGGAACGAATTCTGACATCAGACCCTCCAAATGATGAAGAGGAGAATGAATACTTAGCTCTGCTAGAAGCTAATCAAAAGGGATTTAATCTGCAATCTCGTTTTGAATATTTGGAATTAGAGAAAAGGGATTACACCCAGCCAAAAGCATCAATCGAGGAGCCACCTAAGTTAGAACTCAAGGTATTACCTACACATTTAAAATATGTTTATTTAGGTAACGCTTCTACTGCTGTGATTGTTTCAAATGAAATTAACTCTTTTGAACAAGAAGAGAAACTTATCATAGTTTTGAAACAATTTAAGAAGGCTATCGGATGGACCATAATCGATATTCGCGGTATTAGCCCATCTATATGCATGCACAAGATCATATTAGAAGATGGCGAGAGAGGAACGATTGATGGACAACGGAGACTGAACCCCATCATGAAGGATGTAGTAAAGAAGGAAATTATCAAGTGGTTGGATGCAGGTATAATTTACCCCATCTCAGACAATTTATGGGTAAGTCCGGTCCAGTACGTGCTGAAGAAAAGAGGTATCATGATCATTGAGAACGAGTTGATACCGACCAGAACGGTTACGGGATGAAGAAGTTGCATCGATTACTGAAAGCTGAACAAGGCGACCAGGAAAGATCATTTTCCTTTGCTGTTCTTGGACCAGATGCTTGATAGACTCGCGGGGCGAGAATATTACTGTTTTCTCAATGGATACTCAGGGTATAATCAGATTACAGTAGCACCGAAAGATCAGCACAAGATAACATTCACCTGCCCATACGGTACGTTTGCATTTAGACGCATGTCATTTGGTTTATGTAATGCACCTGCTACATTTCAAAGATGTATGATGTCAATTTTTATTAACATGGTTGAAAAGTGTCGGAAGTTATTATGGATGACTTTTCAGTATTTGGAGACACTTATGATGATTGTTTAGCCAATCTAGCTAAGGTACTAAGACGATGTGAAGAAACAAACCTAGTACTCAACTGGGAAAAGTGTCATTTCATGGTACAAGAAGGGATTGTTCTAGGGCATCGGATATCGAGACATGGAATCGAGGTAGACAAAGCAAAGGTAGATATTATTGAGAAACTCCTACCTCCAACATCTGTAAAGGGTGTTAGGAGTTTCTTGGGGCACGCCGGTTTTTATCGTAGATTTATCAAAGACTTCTCCAAAATTGCAAAACCTTTGTTCAACTTATTGGAGAAGGACGCGACATTGAAGTTTGATGATGAATGTTTAAGAGCATTCAAAGAGTTGAAGAATCGATTAGTTACGGCACCCATCATCGTCACACTAGATTGGGATCTGCCATTCGAATTGTTGTGTGATGCAAGTGACTTCACAATTGGAGCTGTCATGGGCCAGCGAAGGAACAAAGTTTTTCACCCCATCTACTACGCAAGCCAGACTCTAACAGGAGTACAACTGAATTATACGGTAACAGAAAAAGAGTTACTTGCTATTGTATCTGCTTTCGACAAGTTTCGATCTTATCTTATAGGTACCAAAGTGACTGTTTATACGGACCACTCGGCAATTAAATATTTACTGGCCAAGGAAGATGCTAAGCCGAGATTGATCCGATGGGTACTTCTATTTTCAAGAGTTCGATCTAAAAATTCAAGATCGAAAGGGAGTAGAAAACCAAGTAGCAGATCACTTGTCCGCATTGGAGCCGCAAGAGGGAAATTCTCCACTTGTACCGATTCAGAGACATTTCCGGATGAACACATATCAAGGTAAATCATGTCCATAATATTCCTTGGTTTTGCTGATATTACTAACTATTTAGCTTGTGGTTTGATGCCGATTGATAAAACGTATCAACAAAGGAAAAGTTTCTTCACGATGCGAAGTACTATTTCGGGAAGAGCCATATTTGTTTAAAAGTGTGCGATCGGATGATCAGAGATGTGGCGTAAGATGAAATACCAAAGATTTTATACCACTGTCACTCAGCTCCGAGTGGGGGACACTTCGGAGGTACTTGCACTGCGGCCAAAGTATTACAAGCTGGATTCTTTTGGCCCACACTATTTAAGGATGCATACGCTTACGTAAAGAGTTGTGATCGATGTCAGAGGGTTGGAAATGTCAGCAACAGAAATGAGATGCCTTGAACAAATATCATTGAGGCTGAATTTGATATTAGAATTAAATGGGCTGAATTTGATATTATATAGATCAAGAAAAAAGGAATTTAGAATTAGATCGAGGAAAAGACAAAGTACTCGATTAATCGACCAATCTCATCATTTTTGAACCCGAGGTAAGTTCGTATATTATAAGTTTTGATACAAATGTATTTCATATGCTTTGATATTGTATAAAGTGTGAATACAAGACTGTGGATATGTTCAATAGCGATTTGACGACGATTCGACATTCAAAATCTCAGTTGAACCTTAGGAATATTTTAGGATATTAGTGACATGTCATTAGAGGATACATTGATTTGGCTTTGGGCCATGATATTAGCACTTCGGGTGTGAGTTATACCAATTTGGCTTCGGGCCATGAATATCGGTTGATTTGGCTTCGAGCCATGATATCAGTACTTCGGATATAAGTTACCTTGATTTGGCTTCAGGCCATGGTATATGTACTTATTGTGCGAGACTCTTAAGTATCCGACTTCTATTTCGAATGGTTCAATGGGTAAACGAAAGATGTGATTGAGTATGAGAATGATATAAGATGGTACAGGTACGTACGTGACTTGTATAAACTTTGGTTCGAAGAAACCTGTGAAGAATGTGATTAATATCATAATTGTGTATATGAAAGGTTTGTTAGCTAATATATGCTAAATATTGATATATTCAAATTGTTGAATTATAATCTTGAGATTGAATTAAGTTTATTTTATACGAGCTTACTAAGCTTTATAGCTTACTTTGTTTTTTTTTTGTGTTTTATAGTGTTATCAAGCTAGCTCGGATTTGGGGATCGTCGGAGATCGCTTCACACTATCCACCTATCCCTTGGTACCTATGAACTTTGGTATATTAAGTATATGGCATGTATAGGAACTTGGTCTTTTTGGTATATGTATTTTGGCCATTTGTGTTGGCTTGTAAATATTAAGTTTGGTCTTGTGTTTAGCCATGAGAGTTGGCTTATTTTGTCTAGATGGTGATGTATATATGTAACACCCCTCACCCGTATTCAACGTCGGAATAGGGTTACAGAGCATTACAGGACTTACGAAACAATTAAACAACTATTTAACATAAATTTGCTCAAATCAATCATTCATCATTCAATCTCAATCAATTTGTCCCTATTAAGAGCCTACGAGGCCTTAAACATGTTTTGGAAGTGATTCGGGACTAAATCAAAAACTCAAGAATTTTTTAACACTTAGCAAATTTTTCTTCACAACAGGGACACGCCCGTGTGGCCAGGCCGTGTGTCTCACACGGCTACCAGAACGCCCGTATCACAGGCCGTGTGAAAACAGGGGGTACATACTGACTTGGGTCACACAGGCAACCACACGCCCGTGTGTCTAGCCCATGTGCCCTTCGAAGTGGCCACACACGCCCGTGTGCCACGTCGTGTGTTAAGTCGTGTCAAACTTGTAGGGTATACTGACTTATGCAACATGGCCAAGTCACACGCCCGTGTGCTAGGCCGTGTGCCAATTAGGGGGTATACTGACTTGTACCACATGGCTGATCACACGCCCGTGTGTGAGACCGTGTGGAGCATACTGACTTCACTTCAATTTCAACACCAGGGGACACACGGCCATGCAACATGACCGTGTGTCACACACAGCTGAGACACACGCCCGTGTCTCTGCCCGTGTGGACAAAAATAGGTTATTTACCAAGTCATTTTCCCACCCACTTGGTACACATCTTCACCTATACAAATGACACCAAACCATAGCATAATATACCATCCAAAACAACCAAGCCAAGTCTAAATCTTACCATTTCAATACTAACCAATTCAAAGCACATAAGTACCACAATATGCTATCTAAATTCATACCAATCCTTATAACCTCAAATCATCAAAATGACCATTATCAAAGATGCATTATTTCGCCTAGTTTCACAAGCACACCTATTTCCACAAATCATCAATTTACCATTCATAATACCTATTTGCAACAATGACCACAATTCTCATAATATAAGCCATTTCCATATCCATTCATGAACTTAAACATCAACATATATGCACATATAAGCACATAACCAAATTCACCAAATTAAGCCAAATCTCATGGATATATTTACAAACCAAAACATAAACATTTACAAGTCATTACAATTGACCAAAATCATTATCAATCCATAATCAAAATGACTCAAAATGCCTATACATGCCATATACTTTAATACTAAAGTTCAAAGATACCAAGTGATAAGTGGTAGTGTGAAACGATCTCCGACGATCCCCGAGTCCGAGCTAACTTCAATTTCACTATAAAACATGGAAAAATACACAAAGTAAGCTATATAGCTTAGTAAGCTTGTATGTTAACAATGAGCAACTATCATCATTCATTAATCATTCTTATAATGAAAAACAATGTACAACAATTCTATTAAATCTCATGCTATCAAATGATCATTCATATACTTACCAAGGAACTCATCAATTTCATAGTTTTCAATACTCAATTCATTTCCGTATGTACCTGTCCCATCTCATACTAATCCCATAATCAACCACATTCTTCTTTTACCCGTTGAACCATTCAGAATAGAAGTCGAATACTTAAGGTCTCACTCGATAAGTACCTATACCATGACCCAAAGCCAAATCAAGGTAACTTATCCAAAATTCTGATATCATGGCCCGAAGCCAAATCAGCCGATATGCACGGCCCGAAGCCAAATTGGTTTATCTCGCACACATAGTGCTAAATCATGGCCTGAAGCCAACTCAAGTATACGTAATGACATGTCACTAGCATCCTAAACTATTCCTAAGGTTCAATCGGGTTTCCAACTGTCGAATCTTCATCGATTCATTTTCAAACTCATACGTAATCACATAAACACAATTCATGCTATATCAAAGCATATAAAATATATTTGAAATGAATTTATAACATACAAACTTACCTCAAATGTGGAAACGACGAAATAAGTCGTTTAGTCGATAACTTTATCTTTTCCCTGATCCAAGTCCGTATTTCTCTTTCCTTGATCTAAATATATTCAAAATTAACTTACTTAATCATCTATTCATTCAATTTAGTCCAAAACGCTCTTTAAGGCACATTTACACTTTTACCCCTAAACTTTCACATTTTCACAATTTAGTTCTTATTCCATAAAATCACAAATTCATGCAATTTAGTCACCACCCATGCTAGCCGAATTTCTCTAGTACTCATATTAGCCCATATTTCTCATTTATTTCACATTTTAACCACTCACTTTACACATTTCTCAATTTAATCCCTTTTTGACATTTTTGTCAAAAATCACTTTACAAAAGCTATTAATCTAACATCAAAATTTCCAAATCTATCATAAATCATTAAATTACTCAAGCATTCAACAATGGAAACATGATAAATATTTAACAATTTCGAAATCTAGGGTACGGGCTAGCTAGAATACGAAGCAACGATCTCAAAAATATAAAAATCATTAAAAACAGGACAAAAACGGACTTACAATTGAGAATCAAAGTGACTGAACCCTAGCAAGCCTTCATGAACGTTTCTTTCTTCTAGTTTCGGTGGTGGAGAAGATGAATGAACCAAATTTTGTTTTTGTTTTATTTGTTTAATATAACATTATTCATAAATTACTAAATTAACCTTAGTATTAAACCATTAAAACACCTTAATAAATGTCCATATATGTCCAGTCATGTGTCAAATGGTCAAATTACAACATAAGGACCTCAATTTTAATGATCCATAGCTAATAGATACATTTAACTAATAGAACATGCATTTTACACTTTACGCGATTTAGTCATTTTTCTCAAATTGACCAATTAAACGATAAAATTTCTTAACAAAATTTTCACGCAATCATATATTCATACTATAGACATTAAAATAATAATAAAATAAATATTTTGACATCGGATTTGTGGTCCCGAAACCACTATTCCGATTTTACCAAAAACGGGCTGTTACAATATATATATATATATATATATGTTAATGCTCTTTATTGATGAGTTCATAATTACTTGTGATAGGTATTATGAATGTTAAATGGTTAATCTTAGATATGAATTTTGCTTGTGAATTGGTGCAAAATGCTGTATGTTTGGGAAAGGTTTAGTTAGTTGATTTGTATATGTGTATTTGGTATGTTTTGATTGAGTAAAACATGAGTTTATAAGCATATTGGTTGTTAGTATTGGAAATGGTATGATTTAGCCTTGATTATGGTTAAGTTAGATGTTCATTTATGCTATGAATTTGTACCATTTGGGTTGTGTAGGTACATGAAAATTTGGGTGGCAAATTGGCTTGGTAAATAGCCTATTTTTGTCCACACGGGCAGAGACACGGACGTGTGTCTCAGCCGTGTGTGACACATGGTTATGTTGCACGGCCGTGTGTCCCCTGGTGTGGTTTTAGAAACCAAGTCAGTATGCTCCACATGGCCTAGCACACGGGCGTGTGATTGGCCGTGTGGCACAAGTCAGTATACCCTCTAATTTTCACACGGCCTAGCACACGGCCTGGCACACGGGCTTGTGTGGCCATTTCGAGTAGTATACGGGCTAGACACATGGGCGTGTGGTCTGGCCATGTGAGCTAGTTAGAGAGTTACACGGGGTTGGACACGAGCCGGGACACGGCCATGTGATCCCATTTCGAATGTCCACACGGCCTGAGACACGGGCGTGTCTATTGGTCGTGTGAGAGACACGGCTGGGGCATACGGGCGTGTGACCCCTGCAGTTTAGAAAATTTTATAAGCTTTGTAAAGATCTCTTGAGTTATCGGTTTAGTCCCGAACCACTCCCAATGTATGTTTAGGGCCTCGTAGGCTCGTAATAGGGACAATGTGATTATATTTGATTGGAATTACATTTGGTTGATGATTTTTTATTCAAATTGGATGGTTGTTTAAGTTGTAAGTTCGGTATTACTCCTTAACCCTATTTTGGCGTTGAATACGGGTGAGGGGTGTTACAACATAGATGTGAGTTGTAGCACCAGAATCTATCCACATAGTGTCTAGGTACTGAAGTCAAATTAACCTTATACTAAACAAAATTAATAATTTCACCTTTTGCACTACAAGAGAAATAACCATCCTTAGTTGAATCCTTTTGTTGTTTCTCTTGCGATGTTGTATTCACAACTTTCTTATTTTTCTTTATATACCTCATTGAAGTTAGATTTGTTAATAACCTATCAATTTTAGACTTTTTGTTCTTGACAAACCTCTTTGCAACTGTAACATCCTAGATTAGGGGTTATGCGTTCGTGTGTAATTCATGAGATAGTGGGCTCAGTGGGTGTGTTGGATGTGTTCTGAGGAGTTCTAGGAACCCTAAGGTGCATGGAAATGTATGGAAATGTAAGGCAATGTATGGAAATGTAAGGAAATGTAAGGAAATGCTTTGGAAACGTTAAGTTTAAAAGAGGAAAGTGAACATTTTTGGAAACTAGGGGATGTAAGGAAATGATGTGGAAATGATTCAAAAGAGGAAAGTAAACATTTCTGGAAACTTGGAAATGTAAGGAAATGTCAAGTTTAAAGAGCCAAACGAAAATTTTTGGAAACTTGGAAATGTAAAGAAATGTCAAGTTTTAAGGCTTAAAAGAGAAAACTAAGGCAAGGTGGCCTTAAGAAAAATAATATGAGGAATTTGACACACAAACAGGCTTGGAAAAGTGGCCGGAGATGCCACTTAGGGCCTCTGGAAATGGCGCCACATGCAAGGTGTTGGGCCTGAGTTCGAGTCACATGGGAAGCAAATAAAAGAAATTTTATTTTGCTTCCGTAAGAAAGTGAGGTGGACGGCACATGGCTATAAATTAGGAGCTTTTATTCTTTTATTTTTAAGAGATAAAGGGTGGATAAATAAGGGATAAATAATGGATTTATTTTAGATTATTTTCAAGAGATAAAAGTGGATATTATTTCTTTTATTTTGATAGATAAGGAAGAGATAAAAGAGTATTATTATTAGTATTATTTTTATTAAGAGATAAGAGATAATTATTGGATTAAGTTTTATTAAAGTGATAAATCAAGGGATAAAGCTATCAAAATAGAAGAGTGGTGGCCAAGTAAAGGACTCTAGCTAGTAATTTTGGCTATAAAAGGAAGAGTAAGGCTATTCTTCATTCATTCTTTTCTTTTCAAGAAAACCTCTGCCGAAATTCTCTAAAGTTTCTCCTCTTCTCTCTGCCGAATTTTCTCTGCCATTATTCTCTTTTTCTCTTTTCTATTACAAACACAATCAAAAGCCGAAGATACCAATAGCCCTAGTCGATTTCTCACTAAGCCTCAAGAGCCGAAATTGTTATCCACATCAAAGCCATAGCCGAATACTGCTAAGGGTTCAAGCAAGAGTTCCATCAAATTCTTCAGTAAGGGTAAGATTAGGTTAGATTCTCATTCTATTTCTTTTAAGGTTGTCGAAATTAAGATTCTAATACCCTTAATATCTCATTTGTCAAGAGATCTTTCGGGATTTACTAAGTGTCGACTACAAGGAAGGAGAAGTTCTTTTCCCGAAGGTACACCATAAGCCGCGTGTTCCCTAGTTATTCGGTGAATTTCGGGATTCAAGAATCTAAGGTAAGTCATATTTAACATACGGCTAAGGGTTATTTGTTGTGAATAAATGTTAGAAATTGATCTAACATGTAGTTATAGGGATTTCACAGAGGATACAAGGATTTTGGGATTTGAGAATTTCAAGGTAAGTTTTAAGAATACTAATCCTACTAGGATTTGGATTTATGGTCGAATGGCTTTTTATTAAATTAGTAAGTGATTAATCAAATGTAGGAATTTGAGATCTAAGGCGATAGATCGATTTCAGGATTTCAAGGAATTCGTTAAGCAAATCGGTGTGTACCCTACCCTAAGTTTTGATAGGTTCATGGCTATGTTTAAATTAAATGTATTATTAAGAATGTGTGTACTCACACTAACTTTCGATATATTATATGGCAATTATTTTAATATATGAATATGCATAAGAATGTGAATATGGCTAAGTACCATAAATATGGTAAAAGTACCCAGGTACGTTTCCTACTTTTGATAGGATTTTGAATATGTATATTTTTACATGTGAATAATGAGAAATTAAGTATGTTATGCATGATGATAAAAATTTATGGGGCATTCGGGATCTATGTGAAAGGGGAAGAAGGTGTTGACTTCGGTCTCACCAACGGAATATGGTGACTACGGTCACAAAATTTGAATATGGTAACCGGTTACATTATCGAATTTGGTAACTTCGGTTACATTATTTGAATATGGTGTCTAATGACAAATTATATGGGCGATGAGCACGTCGACGATGCAGCGAATGATCGCTTCGATGGGTGTGTAGCGGATGGAGGGTTGACTTAATAGTCCCCACGGTGTGATTTGGCGGAGCACGGGTGGTGTGTAGCGGATGGTTAATTAGGTTTGGGTTTGGGAATGCATCATTAATTGTATTCTATGATTTGAATGTGTATCATTTGCATGCCCGATTCTATTATGACTTAGTGTTATGTATACATTGAGTCTGTTGACTCACCCCGCTTGGGGAATATTTTTCAGTGATGAGCAAGAATGGACCGGCCTCGGCAGGAGCTTAAAGGTGGCCATGCATAGCAAGAAATTTATGATTTGGACTTTCAATTTATTTTAAGTATTTTAAGTTTTACTTTGGGATCATTGATATAATAAGGCCATTGTGGTTTACTTTATTTTTCTTTTATTTATTATGTTTATGGATTTTTATCAATTAAAGTTTAAGTAAATTCCTCTTTAAAATTAACTCTAAATGTTTTGTCACCTTAAATAAATGGGTTTTAACATAAGATAAATTTGTTTTCAACTCAAGCCCAACCCAAACAATATTTTTTTAAAAATCATACAAGTTTTTCCTAAGTAACAAAAGAATTTTGAACCGGTTTACTTGAGGAACATACCAAATCTGGTCAAAGCTCGTGGGCCGGGTTTGGGGTGTTTCAGCAATGACAGTCATGAATTCATTAGCCAAGCTAATATTATCAG
This sequence comes from Gossypium sturtianum, assembly GCA_025698515.1. Classification (NCBI taxonomy): domain Eukaryota; kingdom Viridiplantae; phylum Streptophyta; class Magnoliopsida; order Malvales; family Malvaceae; genus Gossypium; species Gossypium sturtianum. The sequence goes on from CM046953.1 coordinate 66,563,720, forward strand.
ACACGACGCCGCTAAATGTTTCAATGCATGTAATGATGTTGGCAGGTATAATAGTAACCAAATCAAACAAAACAAGCTCACATAAGACTTCAAATTTAAACCAAAATAAATTGAATAAAAGTAAATTTCATATCAAGATATCGGTCGCTCCATTAATATTTTATTTTTGGACAAAATATTAACTTGTAAGTGATATCATGTTGTAGTAATCAAACACTATCAATAAAAATATGTCAAAAAATAAATCTTCATTTCAGTCGATTTATTACTCACATGTAAAACAGAATAATCGTTACATGTTTATGAACACAGTTGCATATATAATTTTGTTATATATTAACCTTCCTTTTGGTCAATCAATAGTAGCATAACAATTAAAGGTCAAAACTGATTTTTTTTTTAATTACACTATAGTTTTCAAAATAATCCAAAATGAGATTTGTCTAAATGCAATCATAAGAAACAAAAAAAAAATTAATTTCTAACTGATTTTTTTTAATACTTCAGCAAGTGGTCATCAAATTCTTTTTATAACAAAATTCAAAATTAAACTTTATTGACCAAAACTTAAAATCAAATTCATTAAATGAATATTATAATTGACCATGAGTTTATATCAAATCACACAAACAAACATTAAATGTAAATCCAAAATAACAATTTCAACCATTGACAAAAGAACATAATTTAATCCATAAAAATCCATAAACCATACACTCAATCAATCAATAGAACTTAATATTAACGCAATTCATGCGTTGAAATAATAAAAAATGCTTATTTATATATGTAAAGCGTGCATCGTCTTTTATACCTTTTGCTTCTCACTCTAATTTAATTAAAAGTTATTAATTTTTAAATTTATTTTTTTATCAAATCATTTTAAAATAGATGAAGAATTAAATATTTCTTAATTTTGTTGATGTGATATATACATGAATTGTCGCGTGGACGACATATTTAAAATTTAATTAATTTTAAAAACTCTTAAAAAATATTAAAAAAATGTTTTTTATAATTTTTATATCTTTTTAATAATTTTTAAAATTATAAAAAATTAATTAAATATTGATGTGTCATCCAAGTGGCAAATCATATGTATACCATCTCAGAAAAGTTAAAAATGTTAATTTTCTATCTATTTTTTAAAGATTAAAAAAATAAAAAATTAAACTAAAGGCTAAAAATAATTTTTTAATAAAAGGTTAAAATATAAAATTGATATTTAAACTTGTCTACTTCTCTTAAATTAGTACTTATGATTTTTTTTTGCAGCGGCATTAAATTTGATACATGTGTCATCTCCCGACTATAACACATGGGAATGAACATAATAATGATGTTATAATTTAATATTTTTTTATAAAAATTAAAAATATAAAAAATATTCTTTCTCCTATTTTCTCAAAATAGGATTCAAGATAAGCCATCTCCGTCAAATTTGCTCTATTTCCCTGTACTTGCTTTGCCTTTCATCTCTTGCTCCATTTCTTTGTATTACATGAGCTTTTATAATTTGTTTCTATTTGAGATGAATATGTTTTCTATTTTATTTCCACTTCTTATTATTTTCCTTTTTTGTCATTCATATCTCAATCTTAGGTAACAGAAGAAATAAGAGCATTGAAAGCAAATCTAAGATCTTCCCAAAGAAAGAATGATCCCAACAAAATTAGGAAAAAAATATCAAATCGGGTTGAGGATTGTCCACAGGGTGGTGTTCCTCTCTCGCGCCTGTGTCAAGCTTCTTCACCCTATTTTCCCTTCACTTGGTTTTTTAACTTTGTTTTGTGTCTTCTTTTTTACATGAGGATCGAAAAATGAAATCTGGCTTGTTGTCTTTTTATTTTTATTTTTACATATATTTTAACTGTCAAAAAGCTAAAAGATGGAGATTGTTACACCACTTCATGGTTGAAAGAACATTTTCGAGATTGGAACTGAAATGATCAATGGTTGTCAAACAAGAAAAAAAAAAGAAAATGATTTCGAGATTTTGGGTTTTGATTTTGTTTAGGATTAAAGGATATTTTTTTCTGAAAGCAAGTTCTGTATTTCATTTCTTAAGAGCCAAATTGAAAAATAATTAAACATTGATGAATGACGATCCATATGAACATAATGAACAAGGCCCATTTGGATTTTTATTTTTTTTAGTTTTATATATTTTGAATTTTTTTATATTTTTTAGAATTTATATATATTTTTATTTTTTCAAATGATGATATCATTATAACATCATCATTGTCACATGTCTTCATTTCAAAGTGCCACATGTCCAAATTTAACGCTATTATTGAAAATGATCAAAATTATGGATGGAATGAAAATTGAAGAACTTAGGAAAAAAAAAAACCAAGTATCAACTTAGAAAAAGTGGATAAATTTAAGTATTAATTTTATATTTAAACATTTAATATCAATTATCATATTTTTAGTTCTTCTAGTAATCCGATAATAAATCCTTCATAGCTTTGATGCATAATTATTTAATAATAATAAAAAATAATTTATTTTCAATAATTTGATATGATGAGGTTCAGATATCATTTGAAAGAATTACAAAAATCATATATAAAATTTAGAATTGTAAATTAGTATATATCATATTAAATCATTAAGAACAAATAAAAAATAAAATTAGATGCGAAAGCGTACTTAAATCTATTAATAACTTAAGATATTGAAATATTATGATTTTAACCTTTCAAAATAACACACAAATATTCTAGAGAAGTGACTCTTTCTTTTCTGAATATGATTAGATATTAAAAAGTGATGTATGTGTAATTTAAAAACCATAATCGTAATATATAACTTTTTTATACATTAATATTAATTTTTAATTAGTTCATCATTAATTAAAAATTAATTACAATCTACGTATACTTGATTTATACTTTATTTAATTAATAATTAAAACTTAATGAGATCACTTTTAATTTGGATTAATTTTTTATAATAATAAATAATAATATATAATTATTTTTAATATATATATGTTGTTGATATTATCTAATATATACTCCTATCATAAATCGGACTGAAATATATGTAATTATATTAAAAAAAATCCCCGCCATCGCCATTACCCACCACACATTATAACCGGAACCAACGCAGGAGTTGAAATAACTTTGGGTTGATTTTATCCACGTTATCCGCGTGTTAACTTTTTTTCAACTCACCAATTTAATTTATGTGGTCTTAAAAATCAGAGTTGGCCAACTTACTAATTCACCGCACCAATATAATATGCTTAACGTTTCAAACTTGCAAAACTTACAAAATCTTCTATTAACTAAAAGTAATTAAAATGTGCTTCTCGATAGGATCCCTGTTTACCTTTAAACTAAAGTCACTAATTCTACAATTGTCTGCTAATAGCACTGCTGCAATACCACCATATAAAGATATAATAATTTTTGAAAATATGTTCTTCAGTAGGAAAGTCTTGCATCTTCACGTATACGATATAAAGATATAAACGCATCACCATCACTATAAAATAATCGGATCGGCTGTTGCTTCACTCAATATCTTCTGATTCATTAACTTAGTTCACTATTCAGAATGGATTCCTCAGTCATCGTCCCAACATGGACACCGGGGTCAAGCCCCGAACATTCTTCTCAAAACCATCAGCCTGAAGCAGCAGAGAATGACAACTTGGAGATTGAAAGCATGGTTTCTGGACGAGTCGGTTCCTACAATGAAGCGCCGTCTTTCAGGATTGAGATAGAACCAGGTGATGGCGTTTTCTTGACATGGGCTGATCTTTGGGTGACTATTTCTAAGGGGAGAAAAGGAAGCAGGGCGATCTTACAAGGGCTCACTGGGTATGCTGAGCCAGGGAAGATGTTAGCCATCATGGGACCTTCAGGGTGTGGCAAGTCAACCCTTCTTGATACACTGGCAGGTCATATATCTTTACATCTTTGCTTCGCTTTTTTATTTTCATTTTCCAAAAGGGTTTCTTCCATTGGCATGTCCATCACTTTGACTAGTTTTTGACAACTTCGGGTTGAAGATACTACAAATACAAATTAATAGTAAACAAGAAGTTTATGTTTCAGAATGGCTAGATCATAGCCAATGGGAATTGTTGATGGGTAGGTCACTTTTCAAGCCTTAAAACATATAATATGATCGAGTCATATTTGGAGAAGCCAAATCTTTTTTATTGGTTTTTTAACTATGAAGATGTCAAAAGTACAAAAAAAATTGGAGAAAGAATACTAAAAGGATCGGACATGCCCCTCCCCACGTCGCTGTTTATATCAAGCAATATTGGTGTGAGATTTAAAAATATTCATAATTATTTATTTGAGTTACTAATTTTATAAAAAAGTTATTTTAATCTATTTAATTTTTTGTTTTTTTAGTGTTTTAATTTGTGTTTTTTTTAAATTACTCTAAACGTTAATTGATTTAATAAAAAATATAAATTTAAAAATTAAGAGAGACAAAAAGTAAATAGAGAATTAAAACATTATTTTATATAGAGATAAAATGTCAAAAAAAAGTCATTATAACTTTAAAATATTCTACTAATTAATGTTATATCATGCTACAGAAGTTTACATAATTCCATTGAACTTTGTGCGAAATTGCTTCTTTGCTTCTTTTTATTATTGTTAGTATAGTTTAGGTAAGGATTGTTAAGGTTAAGTTTTGATTGGATTATAAAATGATAAAAAAAGTCTTTGATTGGCAGGAAGACTACTAAGTTCGCGTCTTCATCAAACAGGGGAGATCCTAGTTAATGGTCGCAAAGAAACGCTTGCTTTTGGAACTTCGGTATGGAAATTATTAACTAAATTGGAAGCTTAAGTCAATCCAAATCCCTCGATCCTCTTCAAACTTAAATATGACTGTTATTTGTTCAATATTAAAATCTGGTGGCCTAATATTATTATTATTATTATTATTATTATTATTATTATTATTATGGTATATAATTAATTTATGTCACAAATTAATCAGACAAAAATTTAATTAAAAATAAATCAAAATCATATAATAAAAATAATTTATTAATAGGATTGCATAGGGAGTTTAATTTTTTAAAAATAAAATAAAACCAATCCCTACCTATGTTTGGATAAATTTTATTAAAAGAAAAAAAAATAAAGGAAATGAAGGTTAAAAAAAAGGAAATGATATATTTATTTCATGTTGGAATATTTAAAATTAGTAAAGGAAAAGTAAGGAAATGAATTGTAACATATTTTGTTTTGTTAAAATATGGAAAGAAAAGTAAATGATTTATTAATTTTCAATTTTAACCCTTTACATAATAACATATAACAAAATAAAAAATTATAAAAAATAAATATTTTTTTATAAATCATAATACATCAGCATATTCTAATTTAAGTAAGAATGATGTGATGGTTAATGTCAAAAAATAAATTTACAAAATAAAGAATCAAAAAGGGAAGTGAAGGATGAGATTGATAATTTTTTGAAAGCTAATTTAAAACATAGAAACTTAATAATCCAAAAATATCTATTTATTCAATGTTTTTATTTTATTGTAGGATGGTTAATTATGAGTAAATATTTTCTATTCCATAATTTTGCTATTTTTATAGTATTATGGCAAGATAGAGTCTTAAAATTTGTTGAATACAAATTTCAAAAATAGAGTTATAATAAAATGTTTAAAGGGTAAAACTGATATTTTAAATATTATTTTTCCTATCACTTTTAACACAAATTGGGTATTAAAAAATAAATTAAAAAAATGGAAAGTGATGAATTTTTAAGTTTAACTCATTCTATTTTCCTTTTCATAGTAAAAATATGCTTTCGAAGCAAGGAAACTTGGTTTTCCTTCCTTTTCTTAACCCATTCAAACATGCTATTAAAACCTTGAATTTGAGCGCTTAAAAATCTAAAACTTCAATGTTGTGAACATAAATAAAATAGCATTACTCTTTTTTTACTATCTTACCAATATTTTTTATTTTTTCAAAAAGTATTACTTAATTATTTTATATTATTTTTATTTCTTTCACTCGCATTCTAATATTGTATCAGTTATTGAGTTTGTTGATTAATAAACCTTATGTTTATTTGCGTTTACATGCCATATGTTCATTAAAGTGGAGTTATATGCCTAAGAAAATTATTAACCAACACCTTTTTAATGATCAATATTAGGCTTATGTTACTCAAGATGATACTCTAGTGACAACGCTTACAGTAAGGGAAGCTGTTTTCTACTCAGCACAACTTCAGTTGCCTGATTCCATGTCAATATCTAAAAAGAAAGAAAGAGCTGAGATGACAATAAGAGAAATGGGGTTGCAAGATTCCATGGACACTAGAATCGGAGGGTGGAGCACCAAAGGACTTAGTGGAGGACAAAAGCGGAGAGTTAGCATTTGTATTGAGCTCTTAACATGGCCTAAGCTTCTCTTCCTTGACGAGCCCACTAGTGGACTAGACAGTGCAGCATCCTACCATGTTATGAATCGAATTGTGAAGCTAGCTCGCCAACATAGAAGGACTGTAATTGCATCCATTCATCAACCTAGTAGTGAAGTTTTTGAGCTTTTCCATAATCTTTACCTTCTCTCCTCTGGCAAAACAGTCTATTTTGGTCCTATTTCAATGGCTGAGATGGTATGCATACATATATTTTTCAAATATTCGTGCAAATTGGAAAATAATTATGAGTGTTGATGATTTTTTTTCTTTTGCAAACTAAACTTGTTTCTAGCTTTTTGCTACAAATGGCTTCCCTTGTCCACCTTTAAAGAACCCATCAGATCATTATCTTAAAACCATCAACAAAGATTTTGATGAGGTAAGTATCTGGTACACTCAAAGTATAAACTATGCATTTGATAAGTTAATTATCAATTTTTGAATTTGCTTATTGGTGTTGATTAGGACATAGAGCAAGGAATAGGTACCAATAACACAGAGGAAATCATCAACACACTTGTCAAGTCTTACAAGTCATCAGAGATATGCAAAGAAGTTCAGCGTAATGTATTAAAGATATCCCAACAAGTATGTTAATTTTAAACTTAAGTCTTAAAGATAATTAAACCTAAAAAAAAAGCCTATTACTCCAACTTGTAAGGGTTCTTTATTTGCAGAAAGGAGGGCCTCTAGAGAGCAAGGGAAGCCAAGCTAGCTTCATTACCCAAAGCATTGTTCTTACGAAGAGATCTTTTATTAATATGCATCGCGATTTTGGATACTACGTGCTTCGCTTTGTAATGTATTGTGCATTATGTTTAAGTATTGGGACTATCTTCCATGATATTGGCTTCAGCTACAATTCTATTCAGGTAACTTGATGACATACTAGAAATTATTCCATGCTTTAGTAAAGATGATAAAAAATCGATTATCAAAACTTTGGGATTTTTAGGCTAGAGGATCCATGCTCTCATTTGTTGCGGCATTCTTGACTTTCATGGCAATAGGAGGATTCCCTTCTTTTGTTGAAGACATGAAGGTACTATTTTTTTTTTTCAATTTCTTCACCATTATGTACATGGTTCATTAGTTTTTGACATTCCTTTTCTCCCCTTTCATCAAATCAGATCTTTAGTCGGGAAAGACTGAATGGACATTATGGGGTTGGAGCATTTGTTATTGGAAACACAATTTCATCCATCCCCTACTTGTTTTTAATCTCTTTAATCCCAGGAGCACTAGCCTATTACCTGGTTGGACTTCAGAAGAATTTTGGTCACTTCATGTACTTTGTCTTATTGCTCTTCAGTAGCATGACAGTGGTCGAGAGCATAATGATGACTGTTGCAAGCATTGTGCCAAATTATCTCATGGGAATCATTACAGGAGCTGGTATCCAAGGGATAATGCTTTTAAATGGTGGTTTCTTTCGGTTGCCTAACGACCTCCCTGACCCAATTTGGAGGTACCCCATGTACTACATCGCATTTCACACGTATGCAAATCAAGGATTCTACAAAAATGAATATGAAGGATTGAGTTTCAACAACGATCGAGATGGGGGACCTCCTACCATTAGTGGTGATGAAGTATTGAGAAACTATTGGCAAGTTGACATGGGATACTCTAAATGGGTTGATCTTGCAATCTTGTTTAGCATGGTGGTTATATATCGTCTCATGTTCTGGGGAATTATTATCAGTGTTGAAAAGGTTAAGCCTATTCTCAAATACTATATGACAGTCTCTCCTAAACAATCAAGTCTGATATTAGAAAACCCTACTCCTATTTCTTCACAACAAGAAATGGTTTGAAATGTTATGTATTAAGTATTTATATAGCTATGGCTTTGTATAAGTCTGCATTTGAATAGAACTTAACTACCCTCCTTGTGTGACATAAACACCAGATTTTTGGTATTTGTTTACGATGTCCATTTGTTTAGACTAACAAGAAATAACTTGGACCTTGCTAGTTATAAAAACGGTGTATGAGGCGATAAATATCTACTCTTTTATTGTTACAATAAATACCGAATTTTTAATTAGAAGAATTTGCATATGGTATAAATGATATATGCGACCATAGAAATCAAATTTATAACGTCCCTCGTCCGTCTCGATGATCGTTATGAATGAGAGATGCTAGTGGAACATATTTAGAGCAAACTAATACTTTATTTGAGAAAATAAATGAAAAATTATTTTTATAAAATGGATAAATTAAATTTTATAGTTTTAAAATCTTGTTAAAACCATTTTAACACTATTCGTGAGTGTTCAGAATTGTTTGAGACGAAATTCGAGCCTTGAAAGACACTTTTTGCACTAAACAGTATAGTGACCTCAAAAAGTACAGTGGGCTACGGTACCTAGGGCCATAAGTACCAAACCCCAACTTTGATACTATTCATTTTGGCATTCTTCCAATTGGGGTGCGGTACCTTTGGGGCCATGTACCGATACCCCTACTCTTGAGGCAAAAAATTACCCAAAAACTTTCATTTTTAAACCCCAAACTTCATATAAAAAATCAATATTTAGTAACTTAAAAATCATATTTTAATCGTCAAAAACAATTTTCGATACAACTTCAAACTAGAATTTTATAAAACAAGTTAAAAAATAAGTAAAATAACCAACATTATTGTTCATAAAACATTGTCAAAATGAGGCCAGATATGGAAAAACATTCAAGATATTATTCTAGCATATTATACTTATATAAAACCATTATATAACCAAATAAAGCATAGAAAACCAAAGCACACATGCATCATTCAAAATAAATATAGCATGTGGCTCAAGGCCAACAAAAATAAGCAAAATAGATATAGCTAATATCACTATTACAATTGAGAGTATACTGACTTGTCAACACGGCCAAGCCACACGCTCGTGTGCTAAGCTGTGTGCCATTTAGGGGGTATACTAACTTGTACCACACGGCCAGTCACACGCCTGTGTATGAGGCCGTGTGGAGCATACTGACTTCAATTCCATTTCAACACCAGGGAACACACGGTCGTGTACTTAACCGTGTGTCATACACGGCTGAGACACACGCCCGTGTCTCTGTCCGTGTGGACAAAAATAGGCTATTTGCAAAGCCATTTTGCCACCCTATTTCCACAAGCAAACATAAGCATAAATGGTAACATTTCATAACCCAATAAGAAATCATTCCATAACATTTCATACCTATATTATACCAATTCAACTTAGTACTCAAATGCCTAATTAACATCATGCATTATCCATTCATATATCAACTACATAACAATACATCTTTTGCACAGTTTCATTCCATCAATTCCTTGCCCAAAACATACCATAATTGCACACTTATACACAATCAAAACATAGTACCAAAAATAAGCCAAATCACATGGCTTAACTTATACACAAAAACATACCAAAATCATGATATCAAGTAACATAACTAACTTCTTTTAAACTAGTCTATACATGCCATATTTACAATTATCCACAAGTTCAAAAGTACCAATTGGAAATTAGATAGTGTGATGTGCAACTCCGACTTGTCCGAAACGAGCGAGCTAACGAACTTCTATAAAACATAGAAAAAGAAACAGAGTAAGCTTTATAGCTTAGTAAGCCCGTATAATTTAGAATAAAACTTACCATTTATACAAAATCAAGGCAATTAACTAAAGTAAACTCCATAAAATTTCCAAATGCCTATCATAAGCATTCATCCATAGGTTAGACACGTTAATACATGAAATCATTCATTATCACAATTCAACAATCAATAATCCATTCAATAACAGTACTCATCCGTATAAACAAAATTTATGCCCATTGAACCTATTAGAACTCCAAAGGATACTAGGGTGATAAACATCGGTAATTCGTCAATTCATTATCAATTATGCTCTTTCGATCCATGATCGATAAGCTCCTCCTGAGCTGATGAACAGTAAGCTCTATTGAGCTGAAACGATAAGCTCAATCGAGCTGAACAGTAAGCTCATACGGGCTAAAACGGTAAGCTCTAATGAGCTAAAAATAGTAAGCTCTTATGAGCATATATATCGGTAAGCTCATACGAGCTGTGGTGAGTCCGCAAAAAATGCAGGAGCTCGACCAAAATGGTAACCCTAGTGACATGTCACTCGTATCCTACGAATTCATACGGTTCAAACGGGGCTCGGTAACAAACAGATTATATTGATATGGCATTCATATTTCAGGTATCTCAATGATTCAATTATATACATTCATTTCAAATAATTACAAGTATCTAAAAGTTTGATTCTAATTATACGAACTTACCTCGTATTGCTTGGATAAAAACTATTAGATATTCGTCGATCTTTCCCTTTCCCCGATCTAAACTCGAGCTCGGCTTATCTTGATCTATATATTATCAAATTTAGTACATTCAACATTCAATCTATTCAATTTAATCCATAATTCATATTTGGTCAAGTTTACACATTTGCCCCTATACTTTCAAATTATTTACAATTTAGTCCTTATCACATAAAATTGCAAATTCATGCAATTTAGTAGCAACCCATGCCTAGCCGAATTTACTATATACTACTAGCAGCCCATATTTTTAATTTATTCACACTTTTAATCCCCACATTTTAAGATTTCTCAATTTAGCCCCTTTTTGACATTTTTGTCAAAAATCACTTTACAAAACTAGTTTAACTATCAACAATTAATCAAAATTCATCATTAACCATCCAATTACTCAAACATTCAACAATGGAAACATGAAAAGATCTTTAATAATTTCAAAATATAAGGTACAGGCTAGCTAGAATACGAAGCAACGATATCAAAAACATAAAAATCATCAAAAACCGAGCAAAATAGACTTGCATGCTTAAAGATTGATGGCCGAACCCTTGAAACTCCTTTAATGGTGTTTTTATTTCCTAAGTTCGGCTAGATGAAGAAGAAACAAAGTGATATTTGGCTTTTTTTCTTTACTTTAATTAATCATTTAATATTAAATTACCTTAATAACCTTATTATAAACCATCAAAAATCATATAATCCATGGACATAAATGTCCACTAACCTTAATCATGGTCAAATTTCAACATAAGAACTTATACTTTAATGATTCATAGCTATTTAATACATTTAAACAATAGATTCAACTTTTACGCGTTACGCGATTTAGTCCTTTTTACCGAATTAAACATTTAAAGGGTAAAATTTCTTTACGAAACTTTCACATAATAATTCCATCATGCTGTAAACAATAATAAAATAATAAAATAAATATTTTAACCTCAAATTTGTGGTCCCAAAACCACTTGTAATAGCCCGATTTAGGGGCTAGTCAGAATAGTGATCTCGGGATCACTAATTCGAGGTTAGAAAAAATTATTTCCATGATAATTTATGATTTAGAGTGTGATGATATAAGTGTATGAAAATTTTGGTGCTTTAATTTTATTGATTTCTTGCTTAATCGCGAAAAAGGACTAAATCGCATAAAGTGCGAAAGTTCTATTTTATAAGCTAAAGGTGCCAAATAGCCATAGAGTGTTAATTTGAGGTCTCTAAAAGGCAATTAGCCCCTTTGTAGATGGTTGGCCGGCCATAGGCGATTGTAGGAGACAAGGATTGACATATTGGTCAAAGTTGGTAATAGTTGTTGACTAATTTGATAAATAGAATAAAATAAAGAAAAGATGATATCCATATTTTCTCTCCATATTTCTCCACCAAAAATAGCAAGCAAAATAGGGGTTTTGAAAGCTCAAAATTTTAGCAAACTCATCTCCATTCAAGTAAGTGATTTTAATGATTTTTCTTGAAGATAGTTGTACTTTTAGAACCCCTAGAGCTTAAGCCTTCAAATGAGGGGACTAATTTGTAACATGGTGAAGAGTTTAGAGATTTTCCATGAGAGCTTTAATTGTTATTTGCTGCATTTTTATGGAAGAAAATGAGTCTTGGTTGTTAGATGAACAACTTTTGTGTAAGGTGTTGCCATGAAAACACCTAAATGGACCTTGTTGTAAAGGTTATAAAGTTTGTAGTAAATGTGTGAAATGTTGGGTTTTGATGATAGCCATAAGATAAATAAATGTTCACATAGGCTCATTAAAGGTAGAAATCTGATTAGAATTAATTTCTAAGCCTAGGGGTAAAATGGTCATTTTGCCAAAGTCTAAGGGCAAAATGGTAATTTTTTCCAAAGCATGTTTTTTGAAATGCATTTATTAATGTGATGATTAAAATGAGCTAATTTTCTATTATAGATCAAGAAGAACCGAGAATCCACCTCAATCGGGGAAATAATAAAGACTCGGACTAGATCGACGATCTAGCTTATTTTGAAATCGAGGTAAGTTTGTATGTGATAATTTAACATTTATGCTAGCATGTTTGAGGATGTTTAATTTTATAATGAAATTCTATGAAATTGAATATTGGTGTTGATTGAGAAAGATGATAAGAATTGAGATGTTGAAGTCCCGGTGGGACTGAAATAAGTGTGAAAATGCTATCATCAAGACATAAGATGAACAAGGTCTCGTGTAAAAACATGTTCGGGACATGGCCTCGGCACCAAATTGAAATACCGTATAAGACCATATCCGAGATATGGCTACGATATTGAGTATGAGAATCGTATAAGACCATATCCGGGATATGGCATCGATACTTAATGTGAGATTCCGTATAAGACCATATCCGGGATATGGCATCGGTACTCAGAGGTGACCCCATGTAAAACCACATCCGGGATGTGGCATTGGTTTTATTTTTATGCTAGTGGTTATAAATATACATCTTTGGGCATCCCTAGTGATTTATCGGGATGAATAAATCAGCTTAGAAGTAGAAACGATAATTTTACTAGATGTTATGTGATTGAGTTAACACAGGTACTCTTGAGTAATTCATGACGAAACACTTACGATATGTGGCATGGTATGTGCTAAATAAGGGCAAGTATGAGTAAGTATGGCAAGAACCCTAATACTTGTGTATGGTTAATTAATGCCATGGATGAATTTATCATGAGCTTATTGTTGCTATTTATTTCCATGCAAACTTACTAAGCTTTATGCTTACCCCTTTTCATTGCCCTTTTCCTTGTAGTATCGCCTTGATAACTCGAGAATTGTGGGACGCGGGAGTTCAGAAATCACATTATCAACATCACTTTGGTATAACAATTTAGACTTATTTTGAGTATGGCATATATAGGACTTGGGTATTTTGTTAGGTCGTAATCGTTAGCCAAAGTGTTGGCAATGTTTGTAATCAAAGTCATTTTGTAAATGGTCATTGGAAATGGGCCAACACTTGATAAGTTTATATATATTCAGTGTGATGAAATTATGAAGTTCATGCTTGTGTGAATGCTTTGAATTGAGTTTTTAGAGGTACCATATGATCAGCTTATGTATTGAATTGTTTGGTATGAGTGTGAATGCTTTTTAGGGTGGCAAAAAGGCTTGGTAGATAGCCATATAATTTTCCACACGGGCAGACACACGGGTATGTGTCTAGGCCGTGTGTGACACATGGTCAGCCCCCTGGGCGTGTGCCCAGGCCGTGTGAATTCTGCACCTAGAATTTGGAATTTAATTCAACACACGGTCTGAGGACACGGGCGTGTGTCTTGGCCGTATGACCATAGTGAGATGATGACATCATAAACAGAATGCCAAGGTTTTGGCACACGGGCTAGGGCACGGGCGTGTCAAGGCCGTGTGAGGTACACGGGCCAGGGACACGGGCGTGTGCCCGGCCGTGTAAAATAAGTCAGTGTCGACCACGGGTGAAGAACATGGGCATGTCCTAGGGACACACGGGTGTGTCCCTAGAATAACACGGGCGTGTGGCCCCTGTTTGGTTAAAACTTTTCTAGGCGCGTATTAGTTCTCAGTTTAATTTCGAAACCTTCCGGAAGTATGTAGGACTAACGTAGCGTAAGTATGAGTCTAGCTATACATGCCATATGTAAGAGTACTCATTTAATGATAGTGTGATGGCTCTTAACGTTTAAAACCGTGTTTTTATGTAGTAAATGGATTGTGATCCAGACCGAACTGCAGTCGATGATGCTGCGAGTAATGCACCGGCTCCCGCTTAGGGGACCACGCCAGCGGATAGTAGACCCGAGACCTTGGGTCAGGGAGAAGAGGTCCGAGAAGCCTTTCTCCGCATGATGAAAATTTGGTATTCTGAGTATACCCGATCAAATCCCAATGCTCAACCCCCTCCACCCCCACCTATTCCTCAACCCGCTCCGGTAGCTCCTCAAGTGGTTTAGGTAGTGAGAAGAGAAAGGCATCCAGTCGATAAGATCCGGAAACAATGAGCCGAAGAATTCTGAGCTAGTAAGGATGATGATCCGGAGAGAGCAGAATTCTGGCTCGAGAATACCATCAGGGTATTCGATGAATTATCATACACGCCTGAGGAGTGCTTAAAATGTGCGATATCTCTCTTAAGAGATTCGGCCTATTAGTGGTGGAACACCCTTGTGTCGGTGGTACCAAGGGAGAGAGTTAGCTGGGAATTCTTCCAAGAGGAATTTCGGAAGAAGTATGTCAGCTAGAGATTCATCGACCATAAGAGAAAAGAGTTCTTGAAATTAAAGCAAGGCCGAATGACGGTGACCGAATACGAACGGGAGTTCGTAAGGCTAAGCAAGTATGCCCGGGAGTGCGTATCTACCGAGGCTATCATGTGCAAGAGATTCGAGGACGGGTTAAATGAAGATATTCGTTTATATGTTGGAGTCCTCGAACTAAAAGAATTTGTAGTGTTGGTGGATAGGGCTTGTAAAGCTGAAGAGTTGGCTAAAGAGAAGAGAATAGCTTAGATTGAGTCCCGTGACTCGAGAAAAAGACAATTGAGTAAGTCTTACCAATCCTCATCTAAAAAATCGAGGATTTTGCTACTCGACTAGCCACTTCAGTCGGATTTTCAAGCTGAAGTAAGGGCAAACAGTTTTCGGGGTCTTAAGCGCAGACCACATCAGTTGCTAGTGTGGGCAACGTCCGACTGAGTAGACCGGAATGCCCGCAGTGTGGTAGGCATCATTCTGGTGAGTGCCGAGCAAATGAGAAGGCTTGTTTTAGATGTGGGTCCTTAGACCATTTTATCAGAGATTGCCCCGAGGTGGGCGAGAAGGAGAAGTCTCAGAATGCAAGACTAGGAAGTGTTGCTAGAGGAAGATCGCAGAGAAACCCGAGAAATGAAAGGAGTAATAAGAATCCATCTAGAGAACAGACTGCAAGAGTCGAGGGTAGAGCACCGGTGAGAACATATGCCATTTGTGCTCATGAAGAGGCATCTTCCCCTGTCGTAATCACGGGTACCTTTTCTCTCTATTATACTCGTGTTATAGCTTTAATTGATCCGGGATCTACACACTCATACATATGCATGAAATTAGTCTCTAGCATGAGCATGCCTATAGAGTCTACTGAATTTATTATAAGAGTGTCTAAACCCCTTGGCAAGTATGTGTTGGTTGATAGAGTTTGCAAATGTTACCCTTTGATGATTAGGGGCCATTGTTTCCCGGTTGATCTTATGTTATTGTCGTTTGATGAGTTTGATGTCATCCTTGGAATGGATTGGTTAGTTACTCATGGTGTAATTGTGAATTGCGGAAAGAAGCTTGTTGAGTTGAAAAATGAGAATGTAGATTTTATTCGTGTTGAATCAGATAAACAAGATAGACCACCAGTAGTGATATCATCCTTGTTGACTCCGAAATATTTAAGAAAGGGGTACGAAGCTTATCTTGCCTTTGTAATGATTGTTAAAGAGACTGAGTTGAGAATTGAATCAGTGCCCATAGTATGCGAGTACCCAGATGTTTTCCTGGAAAAATTGCCAGGATTACCTCCAGTTAGAGAGATTAAATTCGAGATTGAGATAGCCCCGGGTTCCGCCCCCATTTCTATTGCTCCGTATAGAATGGCTCCAACCGAGCTAAAAGAGTTGAAACTATAGTTGCAAGAACTAGCGGATAGAGGTTTCGCAAGACCGAGTTTTTCTCTATGGGGCGCTCTCGTTTTATTTATGAAGAAGAAAGATGGTTCTATGAGATTATGCATAGATTATCGGCAACTTAAAAAGGTATCTGTGAAGAACAAGTACCCATTGCCGAGAATCGATAATTTATTTGATTAATTGAAGGGAGCCACGGTATTTTCCAAGATGGATTTGAGGTCCGGGTACTATCAGCTGAGAGTTAAGGACTCGGATGTACCGAAAATCGCATTTAGGACTAGGTATGGCCACTATGAATTTTTTGTCATGCCTTTTAGTCTAACGAATGCCCCTGCCATTTTTATGGACCTGATGAACCGCATTTTTCGGCCATACTTGGATAAATTTGTAGTGGTCTTCATCGATGACATCCTGATCTACTCTCGAGATGAGAGCGAAAATGCCGAGCATTTGAGTATGGTTCTTGAAATTTTGAGAGAAAAACAATTGTATGCCAAGTTCAGCAAGAGTGAATTTTGGCTTAAGGAAGTAGGATTTTTGGGGCAGTTGTCTCGGGAGATGGAATTAGAGTCGACCCGAGTAAAATTTCAGCAATTATTGATTGGGAACCGCCGAGGAGCGTAACTGAAGTAAGGAGTTTTCTAGGCTTAGCCGGCTATTATAGGCATTTTGTCAAGGGGTTCTCCATGATAGCTACCCTAATGACGAGACTATTGCAAAAAGACGTGAAGTTTGAATGGACAGAGAGGTGTCAACAGAGTTTTGAAAAACTAAAGGCGTTGTTGACTGAGGCTCCTATTTTGGTGCAACCCGAACCGGGAAGAGAATTTGTGGTTTACAGTGATTCATCCCTGAATGGATTGGGTTGTGTACTTATGCAAGAGGGTAAGGTGATTGCATATGCCTCTAGACAATTAAAGCTGCACGAAAAGAATTACCCGACCCATGACTTAGAGTTGGCCGCCATTGTGTTCACATTGAAGATATGGAGACACCATTTGTATGGCGAAAGGTGTCAGATATTTACCAACCATAAAAGCCTAAAATATTTGATGACTCAAAGGGAATTGAATTTGAGGCAATGAAGGTGGTTAGAGTTGATTAAGGATTATGAGTTAGTGATTGACTACTATCTGAGAAAGGCGAACGTAGTCGTTGATGCTTTGAGCAGAAAATCATTTTTCGCTCTGAGAGCCATGAATCCTCAGATGGCTTTGTTGGATGATGGTTCTATTCTAGTCGAGCTAAGGGCTAGACCATTACTTCTTCAAGAGATTTGTGAAGCTCAGAAAGAAGACCGCAGCATACGAGCTAAAAGAGTTCTTTGTGAGTCAAATGTTGAGTCAGACTTTTGGGTAAATCCTGATGGATGTTTGACATTTCGAGATAGGGTCTGTGTACCCAGAAATGATGAACTTAATCGTAAAATTTTGCATGAAGCACATAGAGGATGTTTAACTGTGCACCCTGGTAGCACAAAGATGTACAATGACTTGAGGAAGTGGTATTGGTGGCCTAGTATGAAGAAGGACATTTCTGAGTTTGTATCGAGATGCCTGATTTGTCAACAAGTGAAGGCTGAACACCAAGTACCTTCGGGTCTACTTCAGCCTATTATGGTTCCTAAGTAGAAGTGGGATCGTATTACCATGGACTTCATGACGGGTTTACCGTTGTCGCCCAAAAAGAAAGATGCTATGTGGGTCACAGTCGATAGACTCACAAAGTCAGCCCATTTTATACCAGTGTAAGTCGATTATTCGCTTGATAAATTGGCAGACTTGTACGTGTCAGAGATAGTAAGACTTCATGGTGTACCGTTGTCGATCATTTCGGATAGAGATTCGAGATTCACTTCACGATTTTGGAAAAAGTTACAAGAGGCCTTGGGCACAAAATTGAGTTTTAGTACAGCCTTCCATCCACAAACCGACGGGTAGTCGGAAAGAGGAATTCAGATACTCGAAGACATGCTTCGATGTTGTGTTTTGGAATTCCAAGGTATTTGGGAGAAATACTTACCGTTGGTGGAATTCGCCTACAAAAACAGTTTTCAGACAAGTTTGAAAATGGCGCCTTATGAGGCATTGTATGGGCGTAAGTGCCGAACGCCTTTATATTGGTCAGAACTCAGAGAGAAACAGATACACGGGGTTGACTTGATTAGGGAAACTGAAGAAAAAGTAAAGGTGATACGCGAGTGTCTGAAAGCGGCCTCAGATAGACAAAAGTCCTACTCGGATTTGAAAAGGAGAGAGATTGAATTCCAAGTCGGTGATAAAGTGTTTCTGAAAGTATCACCATGGAGGAAGGTCCTCAGATTTGACCGGAAAGGCAAATTAAGTCTGCGTTTTATCGCACCTTATGGAGTTACCGAGAGGATAGGACCGGTAGCTTATCGGTTGGCCTTGCCACCTGAGCTGGAAAATATTCATAATGTCTTTCACGTATCCATGTTGCGCCGATACCGTTCAAACCCTTCACATGTCATAGTACCAATAGAGGTAGAGTTACAACCAGATTTGACTTATGGTGAAGAACTGGTTAAAATTTTGGCGCGAGAGGTCAAACAGTTAAGAAAAAAAGTATAGCCCTTGTGAAAGTACTATGGCAAAGACACAGAATAGAAGAGGCTACATTGGAGCCCGAGGAGACTATGAGAAATCTATATCCCAACCTTTTCACCGGTAAGATTTTTGGGGACGAAAATCTTTAAGGGGGAAGAATTGTAACAGCTCGATTTAGGGGCTAGTCAGAATAGTGATCTCGGGATCACTAATTCGAGGTTAGAGAAAATTATTTCCATGATAATTTATGAGTTATAGTGTGATGATATAAGTGTATGAAAATTTTGGTGCTTTAATTTTATCGATTTCTTGCTTAATCGCGAAAAAGGACTAAATCGCATAAAGTGCGAAAGTTCTATTTTATAAGCTAAAGGTGCCAAATAGCCATAGAGTGTTAATTTGAGGTCTCTAAAAGGCAATTAGCCCCTTTGTAGATGGTTGGCCGGCCATAGGGGATTGTAGGAGACAAGGATTGACATATTGGTCAATGTTGGTAATAGTTGTTGACTAATTTTATAAATAGAATAAAATAAAGAAAAGATGATGTCCATCTTTTCTCTCCATCTTTCTCCACCAAAAATAGCAAGCAAAATAGGGGTTTTGAAAGCTCAAAATTTCAGCAAACTCATCTCCATTCAAGTAAGTGATTTTAATGATTTTTCTTGAAGATAGTTGTACTTTTAGAACCCCTAGAGCTTAAGCTTTCAAATGAGGGGACTAATTTGTAACATGGTGAAGAGTTTAGAGATTTTCCATGAGAGCTTTCATTGTTATTTTCTGCACTTTTATGGACGAAAATGAGTCCTGGTTGTCAGATGAACAACTTTTGTGTAAGGTGTTGCCATGAAAACACCTAAATGGACCTTGTTGTAAAGGTTATAAAGTTTGTAGTAAATGTGTGAAATGTTGGGTTTTGATAATAGCCATAAGAGAAATAAATGTTCACCTAGGCTCATTAAAGGTAGAAATTTGATTAGAATTAATTTCCGAGCCTAGGGGTAAAATGGTCATTTTGCCAAAGTCTAAGGGCAAAATGGTAATTTTTTCCAAAGCATGATTTTTGAAATGCATTTATTAATGTGATGATTAAAATGAGCTAAAGTGCTATTATAGAGCAAGAAGAACCAAGAATCCACCTCGATCGGGAAAAGAATAAAGTCTCGGACTAGATCGACGATCTAGCTTATTTTGAAATCGAGGTAAGATTGTATGTGATAATTTAACATTTATGCTAGCATGTTTGAGGATGGTTGATTTTATAATGAAATTCTATGAAATTGAATATTGGTGTTGATTGAGAAAGATGATAAGAATTGAGATGTTGAAGTCCCGGTGGGACTAAAGTAAGTGTGAAAATGCTATCATCAAGACATAAGATGAACAAGGTCCCATGTAAGACCATGTTCGGGACATGGCCTCAGCACCGAATTGAAATCCCGTATAAGACCATATCCGGGATATGGCTACGGTATTGAGTATGAGAATCGTATAAGACCATATTCGGGATATGGCATCGAGACTTAATGTGAGATTCCGTATAAGACCATATCCAGGATATGGCATCGGCACTCAGAGGTGACCCCATGTAAGACCACATCTGGGATGTGGCATTGGTTTCGTTTTTATGCTAGTGGTTATAAATATGCATCTTTGGGCATCCCTAGTGATTTATCAGGATGAATAAATCAGCTTAGAAGTAGAAACGAAAATTTTACTAGATGATATGTGATTGAGTTAACACAGGTACTCTTGAGTAATTCATGACAAAACACTTACGATATGTGGCATGGTATGTGCTAAATAAGGGCAAGTATGAGTAAGTATGGAAAGAAGCCTAATACTTGTGTATGGTTAATTAATGCCATTGATGAATTTATCATGAGCTTATTGTTGCTATTTATTTCCATGCAAACTTACTAAGCTTTATGCTTACCCCTTTTCATTGCCCTTTTCCTTGTAGTATCGCCTTAATAACTCAAGAATCGTGGGACGCGGGAGTTCGGAAATCACACTATCAACATCACTTTGGTATAACAATTTAGACTTATTTTGAGTATGGCATGTATAGGACTTGGGTATTTTGTTAGGTCGTAATCGTTAGCCAAAGTGTTGGCAATGTTTGTAATCAAAGTCATTTTGTAAATGGTCATTGGAAATGGGCCAACACTTAATAAGTTTATATATATTCAATGTGATGAAATTATGAAGTTCATGCTTGTGTGAATGCTTCGAATTGAGTTTTTAGAGGTACCATATGATCAGCTTATGTATTGAATTGTTTGGTATGAGTGTGAATGCTTGTTAAGGTGGCAAAAAGGCTTGGTAGATAGCCATATAATTTTCCACACGGGCAGACACACGGGCATGTGTCTAGGCCGTGTGTGACACACGGTCAGCCCCCTTGGCGTGTGCCCAGGGCGTGTAATGTCTGCACCTAGAACTTGGAATTTAATTCGACACACGGTCTGAGGACACGGGCGTGTGCCTTGGCCGTGTGACCATAGTGAGATGATGACGTCATAAACAGAATGCTAAGGTTTTGGCACACGGGCTAGGGCACGAGCGTGTCAAGGCCGTGTGAGGGACACGGGCCAGGGACATGGGCGTGTGCCCGGCCATGTGAAATAAGTCAGTGTCGACCACGGGTGAAGAACTCGGGCATGTCCTAAGGACACACAGGTGTGTCCCTAGAATAACACGGGCGTGTGGCCCCTGTTTGGTTAAAAATTTTCTAGGCGCATATTAGTTCTCAGTTTAATTCCGAAACCTTTTGGAAGTATGTTTAGGGTCTCGTAAGCCCAGAATGAGAATGTTATGGGTTTAAACGGGAAGTCTTTGATACGAATGTCATGTTTAAGTAGGTAAAGTTGGGTAATGCCTTGTATCCGGTCCTGGCTTCGAACCCGGGTAAGGGGTGTTACACCACTGTTCCGATTTGACTCAAAAACGGGCTGTTACAATCTATACTTCTTAGGAACAAGGGTACAATAATGCAACGATATCCCTTATTCACAAAAAAAGAGACATATATTGTACAATAAATGTTGTATTGGTAGATAGAATTTAGGATTTAAAGCATGATGTTGGTTTTGATGAAGTTGCAATCTTATTCATTCATACTTATGTATTGTCTATTCAATATTCTGTCATTTGAATGTGACTCATTCATTGGGATTTTAGGTGATTCAATTTGCTAGAATGATCATTTGCTTTAGTGAATTCTTGCCTTTCTAGTTTCTATTTTTCTTGAGGACAAGTAAAAACTCAAGTTTTGGGGTGTGATAGTATTAGAAGGAACATATGTTTTCTCCTTACTTATTGGTTAATTTGTCCCCATTTAGTTATCTTTAGCACATATTTTAGCATTTTTAGTTCAGTAAATTGCATTTTATAACTCAATGGATCTTAGCCTATTTATCCTTAATTTTGTCATGTTTTGTAATCGATGTGCATTGCATGAGTATTTCCAGATTGCGCCCAAATTTGTCGCTGCATATGACAGCTGTCTGGATAAGAACAAAAATGTGTGAGCTATCTAGTCTAGTACAACTAACTTGTACGTACAGAGGTAGCATGATTCTGATGAAAGGACACCTGTGCTATTTGGATAAATATCAATATTCACATGAAAAGGAAAAAGAGGGGAGGCTTTTTGGGGTATTATCTTCTTTAACCTATCTTTTGAAGCTTTTCAGCTACGACGACTTAAGCCTCCTACGAGTGAACTGACGTGAAAGGGATGCAGATTAGCTCTTGACGAGGAGCACTGAGTGCGACATAAGAGGGAGTTGAGAGATCAAGTCGAGATTTTCTAGGAATAGTACTCTCTACTTGTTTCTTTTATATTTCTTTTCTAGACGCTGGTGATTACTTTCTATTTCATGTTAGTATGGAAGTACACATGATTTTTGGGTTAAATGTTATTTTATTCAATCTTGCTTCTACTGTTTAATCTTCGGGTTTGAATGTTTTTAGCATGGAAGTGTTATTGCGGTCATTAACACTGAAAAGTGCAGTGACAGTTCAAGCTAACAAGCATGACAACGGAAGTTGCTTAAGGATTAGAGGAACTTAATCCACTTGTTCTTAATAGTGTTCCATTGCCATCGCCGGAAGGTGTGGTTAATATGCATGTTTAAGTCTTAGATTAAATATAGAAGTTAAGCTTGGTAAGATATTCATTGCAATTTAATAAATCAACAGTCATCTATCCTTTTATAGTTTGTGAGCACTTAATATTCTTGTGAATATTCACGTTGGGGATCCCAGTTTATCATTATCATATTTTGTCTTATTGTTTTCAAGTTATTGCTTTGAAAACTACTCTCACAATTTATATCGTTTCTATCTATTTATTGCACTGACATTGATAGACAAAAGACAACCATCCTCGTGGGATCGATATCCGACAGACTCATATCTGTCTACTATACTTGCATCGATAATGTATTCTTGCACATTATTGTTGTGACGTTAAACAACCGATCACCTAATTCTATTTATTTGAGGCTTAATTGATGTCAATAAATTCAATTGAAGTTGTGTGTATATGTATGTTAGTTAATCGTAGTTAAATCGGGTTAAATTGGCCATTTAAATATGCAAAATTAGGTGCAATGGTTTTCACACGAGCGTGTGCCTGTCTACCCGGGCGTGTGAGGGGTTGCACACGGGTGTGTGGGTAAGTGACACGGGCGTGTAGAAACTAAAGCTATCACATAGGGGCGTGTGCAATCTGCCTAAAAGTTTTTCGTGACACGAACACAGTCATTTAATGACATACGGTCAAGGAGACATGGCTGTGTGGGTTTTTGGGGGTTTGAATTTTTGTCTTTTGAAATTGGTATTCTAATTTGTTTAACTTACAATTTAATCCTGAAAATTGATTAGTCTAATTAGAGCCCTAGATGATAAGGAAACTTGATAAATTTTTTGGATTAGTCTCATGATGGGTAAAATTCCTTAGAAACACACTTAATTTGTAATTCAGAATAGGTCTTGATAGTTTGTATTTGTTACAATTTAGTCCCTAATAGTAAAAATTGAATTAGACATAGCAAACGAACTCAATTTAAATGAAAATTTTAAGCTTGCATAATTTTGACTAAAAGAAGGTCGGTAAACATTTAGATCTAAAATCGGGTTAGTGTTACCATAGGTGGTAAAATGATGAAAATGCTCTTAGGTTAAATCACCTAGTAAAAGGTTAAAATTGACTCGTAATTTGCTTTCGCTTTAATAAATAACTAATAATCAGATAAAATTGAGGTGTTATAAGGTCGGGGTGTGTCTTGGGTGGTCTTTAGCTGGAGAGTTACTTAGGTGGCTAATGTAACGCTTCGAATTCTGGTTGGTCCATCCCGGTCGAGTTTGGGGTGTCACAAAGGGTGTATGGGAAAATTGGTTAAGGTGATGTGAATGGTGGAGAAGGTTGGTAGAATTTATAGTGAAAGGAGGAAGGAATTCAATTACAATTCTTAGAACAAATTAATAATAAAATATTATCAGTCTTAATTCCATATAAAGTTAATAACAATTAATAATTAATATGATGTACATTAAAATATTATTTGCTATTACTTTATTTATTGAAATAAAAACTCTTAATTAAAATATGATAAAATTTAAACTTATTCTAATTCTATACAGAGTTGATAATAATTAATATACATTATAATGAATATAATTATATATTAGTTGTTATCATCTTATTTATTAAAAAATAAATTAAAAATTTTATTTTAGCTGCTTTTAAAGGTATTTACAATAAGAGACAACTAATTTCAATATTTACAAAAAAATGGCAACCGAATTTTGCAAATAATTCAATTAAGTACCTAGACTTAAATAAAATTTGAAAATTGAGCTGCTATTAAAACTTAGATCAAAATTGACCCTTTTATTTGAAAAACTAAAAATTTATTTTGCCATTTAGGGAATAATTTCTCGAAATATTATGTTAAAATCAATTCCCAGGAAAGATTTGAGGGGTCACAAGCGGTCCCGCTTAAGTTCCAATCTCTTAGACAAAATTTATTTTAACATACTAATCCCGAAAATATACCCTAAATCATTTATTTAAAAGAAAACGAGAAAAAATAAGTATGTGATAAAATGAACGAGACTTTATCCCGCTCAATTTTATCTCCCCAATAATGTTTTAAGCGCTGAGCATTAACTCAAAAATTACCTCCCTTACCTTGAAGTTCGACAACTCCATATGGGAAAACTTGGTGAATTGTAATTGGACAGGACCAATGTGATTTTCATTTACCTAGAAATAACCTTAATTTGGAATTGAATAACAAGACTTGTTGACCTGCTTCAAATTCTCGAACTCGGATGTGCTTATCATGCCATATCTTAAGTATTTCCTTGAATAGTTTGGCATTCTCGTATGAGAACATTCGAAACTCTTCTAACTTGTTAAGTTGAAGCATCCATTTCTCTTTAGTAAGCTTAAGATCCAAGTTGAGTTGTTGGAGAGCCCAGTAAGCTTTATGTTCTAATTCCAAGGGAAAATGACAGGCTTTCTTAAAAAACAACCTATAGGGTGACATCCCTAAAGGTGTCTTGTATGCTGTTCTGCAGGCCCATAAAGCATCGTCCAGTCTTTTGGACCAGTTTCGTCGGTTTGGACAAATTACCTTCTCATGTATGCCTTTTATTTGTTTATTTGTTAGTTCAGCTTGCCCATTCATTTGCGGATGGTAGGCTATGGCAACCTTGTGCTTCACTCCATGTTTAACCAGTAACCATTTCAACCATTTGTTCATAAAATGGGACCCTTCATCACTGATGATGGCCCTAGGAGTACCAAACCTTGTGAACACATGTTTCTGCAAAAACTTCATCACAACCTTGGCATCGTTCGTTGGATATGCCTCAGCCTTAATCCACTTAGATACGTAGTCTACTACTACCAATATGTACTTGTGACCAAAAGACGGACGGAAAGGACCAAGAAAGTCAATACCCCAAACATCAAATAATTCTACCTCAATGATGTTTTTTCGGGGCATCTTATTTTTATTGGTGATGTTTCTAACCCTCTGGAATCGATCACAACTCTTTACGTAGGCATATGCATCTTTGAATAGCGTTGAGCAAAAGAATTCGACTTGCAATACTTTGGCTACAGTACGTGAACCTCCAAAGTGTCCCCCACTCGAAGTTGTGTGGCAATGATATAAAATCTTATGTACCTCGTTTTTTGCAACGCATCTCTTGATCATTTGATCTGCACACTTTTTGAACAAATATGGCTCTTCCTTGAAACAATACTTCACATTGTGAAGAAACTTTTTCTTTTTTTGATACGTCTTATCAATCGGCATCAAACCACAAGCTTAATAGTTAGCAAAATCAACAAACCAATGGGTATTATGGACATGATTTACCTTAAGTATGTTATCATCTGGAAATGTCTCCTGAATTGGTATAAGTGGGGAATTTCCTTTTTGCGGTTCCAATCTAGATAAGTGATCTGCTACTTGATTTTCTTCCCCTTTTCGATCTTGAATTTCTAGATCAAACTCTTGGAGTAGAAGTACCCATCAGATCAATCTCGGCTTAGCATCTTTCTTGGCAAGTAAATATTTAATTTTTGAATGATCCATATAAGCAATCACTTTGGTACCTATAAGATAAGATCGAAACTTGTCTAAAACAAATACAATAGCAAGTAACTTTTTCTCTGTTACTGTATAATTCAATTGAGCTCCAGTCAGAGTCTGACTTGCTTAGTAGATAGGATGAAAAACTTTGCTCCTTCGCTGCCCCATCACAGCTCCTATCGCGAAGTCACTAGCATTACACATCAATTCAAATGGCAAAGCCCAATCCGATGTGACTATGATTGGTGCCGAAACTAACCGACATTGAAAAGATCTTAAATACTCCTCATCAAAATTGAACATCGTGTCCTTCTCCAATAATTTACATAAGGGTTTAGCAAATCTAGATAAGTCCTTGTTAAATCTGTAACATCCCGAAATAGGGCCTAAACGGAACAGTGGTTGTGAAACCACGAATCTAAGATAGAAAAGTTTATTTTGATTAATTTTTATGATTTACCGATTGATTGGATGCATGTGTTAGAGTATCGATAGAAAATTTTATGAATTTCATGTCTAATTTGCTTATTAGGGCTTAATTGTAAAATTTGATAAATGAGAGTTCTAGATGCTAAAGGATTAAATTGAAGTGCATATCTAAAGTAGGAGTCCTTAAATGGTAATTAGACCATTATATTTTCATGGACAAAAATGGACATGCATAGGTAGAAATAACTAAAATTTTAATGAAGGGTATTTTAGTAAAATGTCAAATAAAAGAAATTAAATGGGAAAAAGATGGAAAAAGGTTGTCATCTTCTTCCATAGGCCGAAACTCCAAGGGGGGGGGGGACTCCAAAGCTAGGGTTTTCAAGCTTCCAAGCTCCATAGTACGTCAATCCAAGCCCCGTTTTTCATGTTCTTTACGTTTTTGGAATCCCAGTAACTCAGTTTAGCTTATTCTAGCAATATTTTAACCTAGGGTTCATATTTGGAAAAATACCCATAGGTGAAATGTGTTTATTTTGATGTTTTATGATAGAATATGAAGGCTGAAATTATGTTAAACAACTTTTGCTAAGCGATTTTACGTGAAAACGAGTAAAACGACGTAATCGTTAAAAATACCTAATGTTCATAAGTACATGTTAGAGTGAGAATTTGATGTTACCATAGAAGGGAAAAATGTTCAGCATGTCCTAAAATATAAGAAAATAGGATGAAGTTTAATTTTCGAGCCTAGGGGCAAAATCATAATTTTGTGAAAATTAAGGGGCAAAAATGTAATTTTTCCATAATGTGATTTTTGGATTGAATTAAATAGTGTAAATATTAAATAAGCTAAATGTGTTATTATAGATCGAGAAGAACGTGGAATCGACCTTGAACGAGGTAAAGGCAAAGTTAAGGACTAAATTGCAAATTTTGCCATATTTTGCACCGAGGTAAGTAGTATGTAAATAATTCATTACCTTATTGATGTTTTTATATTTCAGCATGTTTTATGTATTGTAGCTGATTTTTGAATCATAATTGACTATTGAAGGAATGAAATAAAGTATTAAAAAGTGAGTTATTTCCCGTTTGAACCTTCGGAATCAAAAGATGTAATTGGTATGTAGCTAGGTCACATGAGTGGTACTAAGTGTAGGCCACTATGTGCACAAGAGAGCTACAAGAGATTACATATACGTAGCTAGATCACATGTGTAGTACCGAGAGTACGCCATGTGTACAAGAAAGCTATACGTAGCTAGGTCACATGTGTGGTATATAGTGTGAGCCACTATGTGTACAAGAGAGCTACGAGAAGGCAAAGTCATATGAGTGGTGCTAGGTGAAGGCCACTATATGTACAAGAGAGCCAGAATTATGAGTACAATCGAGCTAGGTCACATGAGTGGTACTGAGTGAAGGCCACTATGTGTACAAGAGAGCTTCGATTTCAAAGGTGGGCTGTGTGCGAAACCACCGCGTATTCGTTATTATTCCGAAGCGTTCAACGGGAAAATCGACTAAGTGAAATCATGTGAGACTTTGTAGTGATAAGTATATGTATATGCATGTGTAACGTGTGAGGAATATGCTCGATATGTAATTGGAAATTTGAAAGATTGTCATAGGTAAGTAATGAATACAACTAAAGTGAGAGAGAGCAAACATTTACAATAAAACTGTTTTGGACAGCAGCA
Organism: Gossypium sturtianum; assembly: GCA_025698515.1. Classification (NCBI taxonomy): domain Eukaryota; kingdom Viridiplantae; phylum Streptophyta; class Magnoliopsida; order Malvales; family Malvaceae; genus Gossypium; species Gossypium sturtianum. The sequence continues at coordinate 66,592,456 of CM046953.1, forward strand.
GTGATGTGAATTTGAAAAATCACCAAAAATGGTAGAAATCGTATTCTAAGTTGTATGAGATATTTATTTAAATATTATTTAGTCTATTTTCATATAAAAGAAACAAAACAAACAAAGTATTTGTATATTTTGAGATATTTAAATTTTTGTGAGACTGGTTAAGAATGGTTACTTGATCCCCTGTTCTGTCTTGAAAAAATCATTAAAAATTGTAAACAAATAATTATGGGGTATAAGTTATATGATTGAAATCCTTAAGGAGTCTATTTTCAAATTAAATAAATTATATCATCATATGAATTCTGTACAATGATAAAATTGGTTCGTAGTGAAAAGTGGTCAGAGCAATCGAATAGCGAAACAAGGGAATCTTTAATGAATAAACTGTACTAATTGGCAAGACCAAAAATTCTTAAAATTTTATGGTAAGAATATAAATGATTCTAGTTTCAGGGAAAATTTACGGACCTTAAATTGGAGTTTCTTAGGTTCAGATAAAAATGATTTAGTAACTGTGACTTGAATAGACATCTTGCTCCAAACTTGAATAAATAATGAATTTGATTGTAGATTTGATTGTGTTGTTTTGTAAACATATTAAATCCATTATTAGTTATTTATATACTTACTTCCTAAGCTAGATGCTTACTCTCCTTTCTTTTCCTTGTTCTATAGTGTCATCAAGCTAGCTCAGGATTCGGTGATCGTCGGAGATCCATCCACACTATTAGCCTTATTTTGGTATTTTGAAAACAATATTTTGGGAATTATGGCATGTATAGAAGGCTTAATTGTTTTGTTATTTGTAGTAACGAATGGTTATTTTGCTTATAGGTATTGACGACTATGTATGGAAAAGTTTTAAATTTATACGGATTTTACATTTTAAATTTTGTACAATAGCTTGGATCATATCCGGTAATTCCTCGTACCTTGTTCTGGTGATGGACCTGGGTGAGGGGCGTTACATTTAGTGGTATCAGAGCTTTGGTTTAGTCGGTTCTCGGACTAACATAGCGTGTGTAAAAGTCTAGCTATACATGCCATAAATATATTGTGATAGTGTGATGACTCCTGACAATTTAAAATGTTTTTTTTAGTAAATGGATCCCGACCGAGCTACTGCTGACAATGCTGAAAGTAACGCTTTGACTCCCGCACAAGGGACCGCGCCAGTAGAAGATAGATCTGAAACACGTGGAGAGGGAGAGGGGGCTCGGGAAGCCTTCCTCCAAATGATGAGTAATTGGTATACTGAGTTTATTCAAGCGAATCCAAATGCTCAACCTCCTCCACCCCCTCCCATACCTCAGACGGTTCCCGTAGCTCCCCAAGGCATGGATTTGGTAAGAATGAACAAGCCTCCGGTCGACAAAATTAGGAAGCAAGGAGTAGAAGAGTTTAGATCAAACATTGATGATGATCCTGAGAAAGCGGAGTTCTGGCTTGAAAATTCTATCCGTGTGTTTGATGAGCTCTCGTGTACACCGGAAGAGTGTTTAAAATGTGCTGTATCACTTCTGAGAGATTCAGCCTACCATTGGTGGAAGACTTTAGTAGCAGTTGTGCCAAAATAAAAGATTTCTTGGGATTTCTTCCAGGAAGAATTTAGAAAGAAATACATAAGTCAGCGATTTATTGATCAGAAACGAAAAGAGTTCCTTGAATTGAAGCAGGGCAAGATGTCTGTGGCAGAGTACGAGCGTGAATTTGTTAGACTCAGTAAGTATGCCCAGGAGTGTGTGTCCACCCAGGCTATTATGTGCAAGAGATTCAAAGATGGGCTTAATGAGGACATTAAAATGCTTGTGGGAATTCTGGAACTGAAAGAATTATGGTATTGGTCGACCGAGCCCTTAAAGCTGAGGAATTAAACAAAAAAAAGAAGGAAAGCTGCTATCGAGGCCCGAGATACAAGAAAGAGACTGATGAGCAAGTCGTTCCAAACCCAGTTAAAAAGGCCCAGATAGATGAATTCTCGAAGGACAGCTTCAGCTGAGTATTCACATCGAGACCGTGGGAAATCGTATTTGGGCTCAAAAACTCAAGCTACTTCAGTGGCAAGTGTGGGCAATGTGAAGTCTAGTAAACCCGAGTGTCAGCATTGTGGTAGGCAACATTTTGGTGAGTGTTAGGGAACTGGTCGAGCTTGTTTCAGGTGTGGTTCTCGCGAGCATTTTATTAAAGATTGTACGAAGAAAGCTAAGGAAGAAAAATTTCAGAGTGCTAGACAGACTAACACTACTAATAGAGGTAGACCTTCAAGAAATACTGGAAGTGGAGCTAGCAGTAAAAGTGTGATGAAAGACCTAGCTGCGAGATCAGAAGCTAGAACACCTTCCAGGACATATGCCATCCGAGCTCGAGAAGAGGCATCCTCCCCCGATATAATTAAGGGTACATTTTCTCTACATGATATTAATGTTGTTGCTTTGATTGATCCGGGTTCGACCCATTCCTATGTTTGCTTGAAATTGATGCCTAGTATAAGTATGCCTATAGAATCTATAGAATTTGTGATTAAGGTATCGAATCCATTAAGCAAGCATGTGTTAGTAGATAAAGTATGTAGAAATTGCCCTTTAATGATTAGAGGTCATTGTTTTTCGGCCGACCTCATGCTATTGCCATTTGACGAGTTTGATGTGATTCTTGGTATGGATTGGCTGACTGCACATGATATGATAGTGAATTGTGGGAAGAAATTCATCGAGCTGAAATGTGAAACTGGTGAAATTCTTCGGGTTAACTCAGATGAGTCAGATAGTTCATTTGCTATGATTTCTATTATGTCTGCTCAAAAATGTTTGAGAAAAGGGTATGAAGCTTATCTTGCTTTTGTGTTAAACACTAAAGATCCAGAGCTAAAAATTGAGTCAGTGCCAGTAGTATGCGAGTATCCAGATGTGTTTCCGAAAGAATTACCAGGTTTACCTCCTATTAGAGAAGTAAAGTTTGGTATTGAGTTGATTCCAGGTACCACACCCATCTCTATTGCTCCATATAGAATGGCCTTGTTGGAATTGAAAGAATTGAAAGCCCAGCTGTAGGAATTAACTAATAAAGGCTTTGCAAGACCTAGTTGTTCACCCTGGGGTGCACCAGTCCTATTTGTGAAAAAGAAAGACGATTCGATGAGATTGTGCATAGACTATTGGTAACTTAACAAGGTAACAATAAAGAACAGGTATCCACTGCCTAGAATTGATGATTTATTTGATCAATTGAAGGGAGCCACTGTGTTCTCTAAGATGGACTTGAGATCCGGATACTACCAGTTGCGAGTTAAAGAGTCAGATGTTCCGAAGACTGCTTTTCGGACTAGGTATGGTCATTATGAGTTCCTTGTGATGCCATTTGGCTTGACTAATGCTCCTGCCATTTTCATGGACTTAATGAACCGAATATTCAGACCTTACTTGGATAAGTTTGTAGTCGTGTTTATTGATGATATCTTAATTTATTCTCATGATGAGACTGAGCATGCAGAGCATTTGAGAACTGTCTTACAGACTTTGAGAGATAATCAGTTGTATGCCAAATTTAGTAAAAGTGAGTTCTGGCTTCGAGAAGTTGGATTCCTTGGACACATTGTCTCAGGTGAAGGCATTAGAGTTGACCCGAGCAAGATCTCAGCCATTGTTGAGTGAAAGCCTCCCGAGAATGTATCTGAGGTTAGAAGTTTTCTGGGATTAGCTGGTTATTATAGACGATTTGTAGAGGGATTTTCCATGATAGCTACCCCATTGACGAGATTGCTACAGAAAGATGTCAAATTTGAATGGACTGAGAAGTGTCAGCAGAGTTTTGACAAGTTAAAGGCATTGTTGACTGAAGCTCCTGTCTTAGTACAACCAGAACCAGGTAAAGAGTTTGTGATTTACAGTGATGCATCCTTGAATGGATTGGGTTGTGTACTTATGCAGGAAGGTAAAGTAATTGCTTATGCTTCTAGACAGCTAAAACCGCATGAGAAAAATTATCCGACGCATGATTTAGAGCTAGCTGCCATTGTATTTTCTCTGAAAATTTGGAGACATCACTTGTATGGCGAGAAGTACCGAATATTCACTGATCATAAAAGCTTGAAATACTTGATGACTCAGAAAGACTTGAACCTGAGGTAAAGAAGATGGTTAGAGTTGATTAAAGATTATGAGCTAGTGATCGATTATCACCCGGGTAAAGCAAATGTTGTTGCTGATGCTTTGAGTAGAAAATTTTTATTTGCATTGAGAGCTTTAAATACTAGCTTGGCTTTATCAGATGAAGGTTTCATTATAGCTGAGTTGAGAGCTAAACCAACGTTTCTTTAAGAAATCCGTGAAGCTCAGAAAGATGACAGTGAGTTGCAAGCTAAAAGAGCTCAGTGCAAGTCAGGTGCAGAGTTTGATTTTCAGATCGGTTCTGATGGTTGTTTGTTGTTCAGAGATAGAGTATGTGTACCGAAGAATGACGAGCTTATTCAGAAGATCTTACAGGAAGCACATAGTAGTTCTTTGTCTATACACCCAGGTAGTACAAAGATGTATAATGATTTGAAGAAAATGTATTAGTGGGTAGGAATGAAAAGAGATATTTCAGAGTTTGTTTCTAGATGCTTGATCTGCCAGCAAGTAAAGGCCGAACATCAGGTGCCTTCAAGTTTATTGCAGCCTGTGCTAATCCCTGAGTGGAAATGGGACCGAGTTACTACGAATTTTGTGATAGGATTGCCGTTGACACCGAGAAAGAAAGATGCAATATGGGTTGTAATTGATAAGCTAACGAAGTCGGCTCATTTTATTCCAGTTCGTATGGATTATTCACTTGATAAGTTGGCCGAATTATATATCTCAGAGATAGTCAGACTACATGGGGTACCATTATCGATCATTTCAGATAGAGATCCGAGATTTACTTCACGGTTTTGGAAAAAGTTACAAGAAGCTTTGGGCACAAAGTTGAGTTTCAGCACAGCTTTTCATCCTTAGACCGACGGTCAGTCAGAGAGAGTAATTCAGGTGCTTGAAGATATGCTTAGATGCTGTGTATTAGAATTTCAAGGCAGTTGGGAAAAGTATTTACCATTAGTGGAGTTTGCCTACAATAATAGTTATCAGTCGAGTTTGAAAATGGCACCTTATGAGGCTTTGTATGGACGCAAATGTCATACACCTTTATATTGGACAGAGCTTAAGGAAAATCACATTCATGGGGTCGATTTAGTTAAAGAAACAGAAGAGAAAGTAAAAGTCATTAGGGATTGCCTGAAAGCAGCTTCAGATAGACAGAAGTCATATGCAGATCTGAAGAGAAAAGAGATTAAGTATCAAGTTGGTGACAAAGTGTTTTTAAAAGTATCCCCGTGGAAGAAAGTTCTCAGATTTGGCAAGAAAGGCAAACTAAGTCCACGATTTATTGGACCGTTTGAGGTTATTGAGAGAGTTGGGCCATTAGCATATCGGTTAGCTTTGCCAACTGAGTTAGAGAAGATTCATAATGTGTTCCATGTATCCATGTTACGTCGTTACCGTTCTGATCTGTCACATGTGATTTCTCAGACGGAGGTTGAGATTCAGCCAGATATGACTTACGAAGAGGAACCAGTTAAGATTTTAGCTCGAGAGGTCAAGCAACTAAGGAACAAAACTATCACACTTGTGAAAGTATTATGGAATAGACATGGGGTAGACGAGGCTACATGGGAGCCCGAAGAGGCTATGCGAAAACAGTACCCAAACCTCTTCACAGGTAAGATTTTTGGGGACGAAAATCCCTAAAGGGGGGAGAAATGTAACATCCCAAAATAGGGCCTAAACAGAACAGTGGTTGCGAAACCATGAATCCGAGATAGAAAAGTTTATTTTGATTAATTTTTATGATTTACCGATTGATTGGATGCATGTGTTAGAGTATCGATAGAAAATTTTATGAATTTCATGTCTAATTTGCTTATTAGGGCTTAATTGTAAAAGTTGATAAATGAGAGTTCTAAATGCTAAAGGATTAAATTGAAGTGCATATCTAAAGTAGGAGTCCTTAAATGGTAATTAGACCATTATATTTTCATGGACAAAAATGGACATGCATAGGTAGAAATAACTAAAATTTTAATTAAGGGTATTTTAGTAAAATGTCAAATAAAAGAAATTAAATGGGAAAAAGATGGAAAAAGGTTGTCATCTTCTTCCATAGGCTGAAACTCCAAGGGGGGACTCCATAGCTAGGGTTTCCAAGCTTCCAAGCTCCATAGTAAGTCAATCCAAGCCCCGTTTTTCATGTTCTTTACCTTTTTGGAATCCCAGTAACTCGGTTTAGCTTATTCTAGCAATATTTTAACCTAGGGTTCATATTTGGAAAAATACCCATAGGTGAAATGTGTTTATTTTGATGTTTTATGATAGAATATGAAGGCTGAAATTATGTTAAACAACTTTTGCTAAGCGATTTTACGTGAAAACGAGTAAAACGACATAATCGGTAAAAATACCTAATGTTCATAAGTACATGTTAGAGTGATAAGTTGATATTGCCATAGAAGGGAAAAATGTTCAGCATGTCCTAAAATATAAGAAAATAGGATGAATTTTAATTTTCGAGCCTAGGGGCAAAATCGTAATTTTGTGAAAGTTAGGGGGCAAAAATTTAATTTTGCCATAATGTGATTTTTGGATTAAATTAAATAGTGTAAATATTAAATAAGCTAAATGTGTTATTATAGATCGAGAAGAACGTGGAATCGACCTTGAACGAGGTAAAGGCAAAGTTAAAGACTAAAATGCAAATTTCGCCATATTTTGCACCGAGGTGAGTAGTATGTAAATAATTCATTACCTTACTGATGTTTTTATATTTCAGCATGTTTTATGTATTTTAGCTTATTTTTGAATCATAATTGACTATTGAAGGAATGAAATAAAGTATTAAAAAGTGAGTTATTTCCCGTTTGAACCTTCGGAATCGAAAGATGTAATTGGTATGTAGCTAGGTCACATGAGTGGTACTAAGTGTAGGCCACTATGTGCACAAGAGAGCTACAAGAGATTACATATACGTAGCTAGGTCACATGTGTAGTACCGAGAGTACGCCATGTGTACAAGAAAGCTATACGTAGCTAGGTCACATGTGTGGTTTATAGTGTGAGCCACTATGTGTACAAGAGAGCTACGAGAAGGCTATGTCATATGACTGGTGCTAGGTGAAGGCCACTATATGTACAAGAGAGCCAGAATTATGAGTACAATCGAGCTAGGTCACATGAGTGGTATTGAGTGAAGGCCACTATGTGTACAAGAGAGCTTCGATTTCAAAGGTGGGCTGTGTGCGAAACCACCGCGTATTCGTTATTATTCCGAAGCATTCAACGAGAAAATCGACTAAGTGAAATCATGTGAGACATTGTAGTGATAAGTATATGTATATGCATGTGTAACGTATGAGCAATATGCTCGATATGTAATTGGAAATTTGAAAGATTGTCATAGGTAAGTAATGAATACAACTAAAGTGAGAGAGAGCAAACATTTACAATAAAACTGTTTTGGATAGCAGCAGTGACGTGAATTTGAAAAATCACCAAAAATGATAGAAATTTCATTATAAGTTTTATGAGATATTTATTTAAATATTATTGAGTCTATTTTCATATAAAAGAAACAAAACAAGCAAAGTATTTGTATATTTTGAGATATTTAAATTTTTGTGAGACTGGTTAAGAATGGTTACTTGATCCCCTATTTTGTCTTGGAAAAATCATTAAAAATTGTACAAAATTAATTATGGGGTATAAGTTATATTATTGAAATCCTTAATGAGTCTATTTTAAAATTAAATAAATTATATCATCATATGAATTCTGTAAAATGATAAAATTGGTTCGTAGTGAAAAGTGGTCAGAGCAGTCGAACAGCGAAACATGGGAATCTTTAATGAATAAAATGTACTAACTGGCAAGACCAAAAATTCTGAAAATTTTATGGTAAGAATATAAATGAGTCTATTGTCAGGAAAAATTTATGGACCTGAAATTGGAGTTTCTTAGCTTCAGATAAAAATGATTTAGTAACTGTGACTCGAATAGACAGCTTGCTCCAAACTTGAATAAATAATGAATTTGATTATAGATTTGATTGTGTTGTTTTGTAAACATATTAAATTCATTATTAATTATTTATATACTTACTTACTAGGCTATATGCTTACTCTCCTTTCTTTTCCTTGTTCTATAGTGTCATCAAGCTAGCTTGGGATTCGGTGATCGTCGGAGATCCATCCACACTATCAGCCTTCTTTTGGTATTTTGAAAACAATATTTTGGGAATTATGGCATGTATAGAAGGCTTAATTGTTTTGTTATTTGTAGTAACGAATGGTTATTTTTATTATGGGTATTGACGACTATGTATGGAAAAGTTTTAAATTTATACGTATTTTACATTTTAAATTTTGTACAATAGCTTGGATCATATCCGGTAATGCCTCGTACCTTGTTTCGGTGACAGACCTGGGTGAGGGGCGTTACAAAATCTCTGATAGAAACCGGCGTGGCCCAAAAAGCTCCTAACACCTTTTATAGATGTTGGAGGTGGGAGTTTCTCAATAACATCTACATTTGCTTCATCTACCTCGATTCCATCTCTGGTTATTCGGTGCCCCAGAACAATACCTTTTTGTACCATGAAATGGCACTTTTCCCAGTTGAGTACGAGGTTTGTTTCTTCGCACCGCCTTAGTACCTTGACTAGATCGGCTAAGCAATCATCATATGTAACAGCCCGATTTTTGACCCTAATCAGAATAGTGGTTTCGAGACCACAAATTTGAGTCCGAAAAATATTTTAAAATTATTTTCAGTGTTTATTATGTGTGAATTTGCTTGTGTTAAATTTTCGTGTTTTAATTTCACTGTTTGAGTGTCCAATTAAATAAAAGGGCTTGATCGCGTAAACTGAAAATTTGATGGTTAGTTGTGAAAGTGCCTAATCATTGTTGTCTTTTTAATATGGAGGATTTATGTTGCAATTAGGCCATTTTTAATATATAGTGGACGGCAACATGTGGTTATTATATGTTATTATATATTAAATTTTATATAAAATTTAAAGTTTATATTAATATAATATAAAGTTATAATATAATAAACTTAACATAATTAAAAAGCCAAAGTTTATTTTTGCTTTTATAACCGAATAACAAAAACAAAAAGAAAAGAGAAAAGAGTTAGGCATTCGGCTATCTTTGGATTTGATTAAGGTATGTATCTAGCTCGGTTTTTGATAATTTTTACGTTTTTGAGATCGTTGCTATGAAATGTACAAAGCCCATGTTTCAATTTTTAATTTTGATGAATATTTTGAGTTGAGCCATTGATGATAGCTTGTTGTTTGATGATGAAATATGAGAGATATATATATACATATATATATGTTAGATTAACATGTTTTGTCTTTGAATTTTTGATGAATTTGAGCAATTTGGACTAAATTGCAAAAAAAAAATTTTGAGGGACTAAAATGTGAAATAAATGAAATGTATGGACTTGTATGAACATGGGCAATATTCGGCCAAGCATGGGTAATGTGAAATTTTGTGTATTTTGTGTTCTGTACAATATGGACTAAATTGTAAAAAGTGTGAAATGTCAAGGGCAAAATGGTAATTTGCCCATTTATGTGTTTTTAGATTAAATTGAATGAATATGTGGTTGAATTAGTTAAATTTGAATTTATTTAGATCAAGAACAGAAGAAAACGGAGTTAGATCGGGGGAAGTCAAAAGTAGTCGAATAGTCGATTATGTAACACCCCAAACCCGGCCTAGACGTTACGACTGGATCTGGCATGTCACATGGAAATGTTGTTAAAGAAACTTTGTGATCGTTTAGAAATTCCGAGTTTAATTATCAATAGTTTGTGATCCGTTTGCTAATATTTTGGAAAAAAGTTTGTTTTTAAAGTTTTTAGAAAAACTCCGTATTTAACATTTCATAATATAAAATGACCGTTTAAATCAAAAACCAAATTAAATCCCGGAGGCCTTATTACATAACAAATTCCCAAATTTGAAATAAGTTTAACACAATGAAAAACGCATTTTACGAAAGAGGTAACGCATGGCCACCACAGAGTCCTCCTCGTCTCCAAATCCTCGAACTAGGGATTACCTGCAAAATTAAGCAGAGGGGTGAGTTACGAGAACTCAGTGTGCAATTCCCCTTACAAACGCAATCTGGGCCAAAGCCCACAGAAGCACATTGGGCCTTAGCCCTCACAATATGGCATATTAAAGATGTATGCAATGCAGCCCAACCCAACCTAGTTTTCCATCCTCTACATCACCTGAGCCAGCCAAACGCCTGTGGCACCAAGCCATTGTGGTTCCAGACCACTGTGATACCAAATCACTATAACAGAGTCACTGATAGAAATATGTGGGTCCAACCCACTGTGGTACCAAACCACTATGACAGTCACTGATAATATATGTGGGGCCAACCCATTGTGGTACCAAACCACTCTGACGGTCACTGATATTCATATGCATGTGGTGCCAAACCACTGTGGTACCAAACCACTGCGACATTGTCACTGAATAATATATGTGGGGCCAACCCACTGTGGTACCAAACCACTCTGACAGTCGCTGAATCACACTTCCCCTTTCAATATCATATCCCAATCCCATGCAATATGTCATAATGATTCGTGTATGCGGTATGTCATGTATGCAAAACATATATCAAATATAACATATGAAATGAATTACCATCATAATCAAATATCAAGTTGCAACATAATTAAGCTACTCAACCTCTAAGGGTGTAACCGTAATTTTACCTACCAAGGATATTTCCGTAGTCCAAGGGTACAATTTACCCTACCGAGGGTATTTCGGTAATTTTACACCTGCAATGGCCTCTCCGAGGGCCCAAAGTCGCCCCGAGCGACTCGACTACCATTCTCGGTCCTTACCGGACTATTGGGCCTAAAACCCAATTTTGGCCCACTCGAGCCCACACGCTCGTGAGGCCCATCTAGCACAAATCTAGCCACGTATATGCGATTCACCTAATCTAGTCTAATACATGCTACACAATCATACAATCAACTCATATGGGCCTACGGGCCCATTGGGCCCACTTCGACCCATCGTGGCCCAAGCAGCCTCAACCTACAAGAATACTAAGATGGCCTCGACTAACGCGTCGAAGCCCCCACACGTACGCTCGCACGCTCGTGTGGCTACCATCGCCGTGTATCCGGCATTCGTCATTTGCCGCTCTACAACTAGAGTAGAGAAATACACACTTGATAGGAGTCTGAAGCTAATCCGCGCTCCGAATGCTCCTATGCCCAACGCCAACAGGTATGCCCCCTCTCCCATCATAGATAGCTCTATATATAGCCAGCTTCTCACCTTCCTTCTTTGTATCTTTCTGATGTGGGATCCCTCCGCTAGCAGAGTTTAAATCCAACTCAAACTCTGGCCGTCCCATCCGCAAAATAAATACTCTCTTGCTGTCCCGAGACTTGAACCTTAGACCTCTTGCCAGCTGTAACGTCACCTTGCCACTAGGCCACAAGCTCCTCTTGTGTCTTAAAACATGCCCAACTAAAGATAAGTCTTTGGCCAAGGTCTAAATCCATTTAATAAAATAATCTAAAAGAAATACAAGTTCCACACCTTGAACCTTGGACCTCCTTCCTTCCTTGTGGCGTCACCTCCTTGTCCCCTAAGTGGCGTCACTTTGCCACTACACCACACACTCCACTTGTGTCATTTTTCTCCATATTTTATTCTTAAAGCCTACCTACTAACTCCCAGGGTTTTTTTCACCTAAAACCAAAATTTCTCCTAAGCCCAAGTTTGATCCCGGGACTTCATAGAAGCCCCCTAACCTTCCAAAATCACTCACCTAATAGGTCTAACCTGCCTTAATGCCGATCTCTTGATCTAAAAAATTTTAAACGCTACTACGCTCAAGGCCCATTGGGCCCAATCCTACTAGGCCCAATTTTAGGATGTTACAGATTACGTCCGTCGACGTCCGAGGTAAGTCAATAAGCCTATAAATGTTGTTAAATTTGATAGTACATATAATTACATGATGAATGGAATTTTTGTAACATCCCAAAAACGGGGCTATTTGGAAATAAATTATTTTTCTTATGTATGAACTGCTGAGTCATTATTTATGGAATAATAATGATCAATTTAAGGCTTTGTGTTGGCTCGATTTGGTAGGAAATTTTAGTTTTTAACTTTTAAAAGAAGGGAGCCTTGGTAAGTGGTGTTATAAGAATAAATGTGGGTATTATTAACACAAAAATCAGCTTGGTAAAGTGGCAAAAGGAGTGCTACATGGGAGCTACATGTGACGCCATCAATGGAGCAAGGGGAGCCTTGGTTCGAGTCGCGAATTCCCCTCTTATTTTTGGCATTATTGTTGGACGGCACATAGGGAGAGTTTTGCTCTCTTTAAATTTTTTTTTTAAATGATAATAAGGGGATAATAAGAGATAATTAAGGATTTGTTAAAAAGGGATATTATTAAGTTAAGTGGATTATTTGATTATTAATTGATTAATGGAGATTAGTTCAAATTAATTTTGAATTAATGCAAATGTGTGGCCAAGAGAAGTTTTAGGTATTGAGTCGAATTTTGAACTCCTTGAACAAGGAGGAGGTGTGGACAACAAGGCTACTAGGTGATGGCCGAATGTGGGACTCCTTGGTGAAGAGGAGTTGGCTAGGAGTTGGACTCCTTGTTGCCAAGGTTGGACGGCAAGCATTAGGGGGAGGGGGTGCCGAATTTCTTTATAAGCACCCATCCATCAATAGGTTTTCTTTTTTCTCACTTTTGCTAGTTGCCGAAACCCTCAACCTCTTCTTGTTCCTCTTTTATTTCTTTCCCTTCTCTTAAAAGACCTTAGCCGAATACACTCCCTTGAAGGTGTCGATCTCCTTTCCTCTTTTTAACACACTTTGGCGAAGCGATGACAGTGGCATAGATACTTGATTTCTCTGTTATTCAAATCGGTTGTAAAGGTAAGTGTGCCGAAACCCCATAGATTCTCCTTCCTATTCTTGCCGATTCCTATTAAGGGAGGATAAGTGCCGATTTCGGCAATGGTAAGTAAGGCTTCTAAAACGTTTTGTAAACGGTCTCTTAGGTACTCCAGGTTGGTGAAGCGGTCAACCCGAGTTCCAACCTCTAGCATTCGGCTTTGGTAAGTAAGGGTAAGGAATCTATGGTAATGGTTTATTCTTTAAGTGATTAAAGCCGAAGGCTACTAACATTGCTTGTGACCGATTGTTTTGGGTACAGCAGATTCGAGTATCAAGTACGGTGAATAGTAGTAAAGGGTTTTAAGGTAAGATCTCGGGTTCACAAGGAACCCCTCCCCAATAAGTTAATTAGGCCGAATAGGCCATAATACTAACCTTGATAGTTGGCCGAATATAGGGCAAGGACTTAGAGTGTGGCCGATTGTTTAACTTCGGGATCTAAGGCTAACGTGGTAACAGGTGTGTACATACACACCATTTAACTTATTAAATTATGCTAAGTAATGTGATTGCTAACTTGATGTATGTAGCAATGGCTTGAATACCATAACGGTATAAGGGGTAACCAGGTAAGTACTGTGCATATGATTGCTATTTTATGCTTTTGGGAAGCATCTTTGTGATAATACATATGATAAATCTATATGTGATCGTTGACTATGTGGGTTGATTGAGTGGAGGGGGTAAAATCGCGGCCGACGAGCACGGTGCTTTGGTAGCACATTGTGACTATATCGTCACCAGAGGTTTGGTACCTCCAGAGGTTTGGTACCTCATAGCGACTTGTCCCCGTGGTTAACACCACCGTGGGTTGGCCCCACTTGAGATATGGGATCGTCGCCGGTGATTTGGTATCACACGATGGGTTGGCCCCATCACCCGATTTGTGTCTACGGACACCAGTGCTTTGGTAGCACATTGTGACTATATGTCAAAGTGGTTTGGCACCACCAAAGTGTTTTGGTAACACATCGTGACTACGGTCACCAGTGGTTTGGTACCACGTGGGGTAGGCGAAGGTGTTTGGTTGGCTAGGTTGGGTACATGATACTTTGCTTAATTAACTGTTATATGTTGTGTATGAAATGTTGTATTAACCGGGGGAAGGGTTACATACTGAGTCTTGGTGACTCACCTTCTCCTTTAACATTTTTCAGGTGACTCGTAGATGGCGGTTGAGGAGCCGGTGGGACTCGAGGTGGCCATGCAAAGGATTTTAATTTACAGAACTTTAAATTTGTTTAATTTTATTTTGGGTTGTAATAAGGCCTCCATAAACTATAGTTGCGTTATTTTTTTTTATGTTGGATATTTACTCAAGACTATACTTTTAAAATTGCATTAAATCACATGTTTTTTTATTAACACGAAAAGGTTTATTCGTGCCATCGGGCACACTTGAAACTGGTATAACAATTGGACTTAAATAAAACTCCAAATTAGATCTAAGGGTAGCTTTAACAAGACAACCGAAAACAAGGAGTTTTTGGAAATTAAATGTTTTTTTAATGGTGTTCACAAGGTTTTACTTCGTAATAACTCAGATTCGGTCGTAATGTTTGGGCGGGTTTGGGTTGTTACAGAACTGGTATCGAGCCAAGTTCAAAGCTCTTGTGTGAGCCCAAGGCCCAAAAATGTTTTTAGTAGGCCTTATGGTATGATTTCGGGTTTTTAAGCGGCATGGCCCGAGTCTCCTGCAGCGATCGATCCGCCTGTAAGTACATCTAAACCTTTCGTGAATTATATTACTGTAGAAGGGTAGGAAGCATGGAACGTAGATAGACTTATAGGACTTGGACCCTAAGGTTAGATTACTCAAACACAACGAAGCATAAGACTTAAAGAACTAAACCAACCTATGACTTAGTCAATGAGCTAGGGTGTGGTAACCTCTGTGCGCATGTCTAGAAAGGTTCAGTGAGAGCTTGGTATTTAAGCGGTCCTCGTGACCCACCTCCTCTTCACTTGAATTCTGCCTGGTGCGTAGCTTTGGTTCACCCTGACCAGGAAGGCTCGGTCATAGGCTAAACACAATGATTAAAACCCGAAAAAGGGAATTAGCCTTGTTTTTTCAAAATAGAACGAGACAACAAGCCCTAATGTTTTCAAAACTTGTCCAATAACCCTCTTAAACCCTAGAACACTAGGTATACCATGTTTTTCTCGGAAAACTTAACTTGGGAAAGTTATAAAAAAAATACCCTTAGGAGTAAAATTACCAAAATGCCCCTGACCCATAAGATATTGATTCGACGGTTTTTGCCCAAAAGTTTCAACTATTTTATTAAATATTCAAAAACTTAGCTTTGGGAATCGTCAGTAAAATATTCTGGTTCTGGAAAAATTACGAAAATACCCCTGTAGGGAAAAAGACGAAAATACCCCTGGGTTAGAAATGGGCAGAAATGTCCGATGAGTGAATAGGTATGGAAAGTATTAAGGAATGGATGCATGGACTTCTTTGTGTGAACTAGGATAGGAAACTGAAACATTGTTTGCTCGAAAGAATCCCTGATTAAAGCGTATTCATAAAATTTCTTCGCGAGTAAGAAAGTGAAACAAATGCTAACGCATAAAATTTTTCTTAATCGATTAAAAGCGCGGTAGATAGAATGAGTTCTAGAGGACGTGGACGCCCGTGGGACGTGGTAGGGGTAGGATGACGTGTGTCCGAACCCGTCCAGTCGGGACAAGGTTCGAAAATGAGGTACCATCGCCACCACCACCTCCTACTTTTAGAGTGAGGAGCCGAGAGCGGGCCGGTGGCGAGTCGGTATCGCAAGCGTGTGTTGCGAGTCTTGGAGATGGTGGTGGGGCGGTGGAAATGTTGGAGCTCGAAAATTGTCCCCGAGCGACTCCGATCTAACGGAGCGGAGGTATTCCGAGTGTGTCGAGTGGC
The DNA here is from genome assembly GCA_025698515.1 of Gossypium sturtianum. NCBI lineage: Eukaryota > Viridiplantae > Streptophyta > Magnoliopsida > Malvales > Malvaceae > Gossypium > Gossypium sturtianum. The sequence continues at coordinate 66,608,406 of CM046953.1, forward strand.
ACCCAGTCTGTGGAATCATCGCTAGAGTCAAGCGAGAGGATCATGGATGATCTTGACTTTGACCAAGAAGAGAAGTGAAAGAGGCGGTGTCGCTTCTAAAGGATGAAGCGTATCGGTGGTGGCTAACGGTTCGAGATGGGGCTCACAGCAGATGATTTGGCGTGGGAGTATTTGAGTAACCGCCATCGGAGAAAAAGTATGTGGGCATTAGCTACACCGACGCCAGCAGAGAAAGGCTTTTTAGGATTAGTTCAAGGAACTAAGTCCGTGTCGAATATGAGGCGGAATTTCTAAAATTTGAGTAGATATGCGAGAGGCATCGTGTAGCTCTCGAACATGAGCGCCGTGTCCGCTTTTGAGGACGGACTCGAGATGATCTAAGGTTCTTGATTGCCCCACAAAGAGTTCGTGAGTTCTCATCTCTAGTGGAGAAGGCTAAGGTAGCCGAAGGAATCAAGGAGGTCGTGAGGCGAGCTATAGTAAGAACAATCGAAGAGAAGTTTTGGGTCAATTTGGATCAAGCGGTAGTGCTCGAGGAAAAGGCTAGGCCAAGTGGGCCCAATCAGCAAACAAGGCCCACAACCGCTAATCAAAGGCCGACTCGGTGCAATGCTGTGGAAAGACCCATTGGGGAGGATGTTGGGCCGGTGATAAAGGATGCTTTGAGTGTGGGTCTTTGGAGCATCGCGTCAGAGATTGTCCCCAGAAACTAGCTAAGAAGCAGCCAGAAGGACAAAACCGTGCTCAGGATAGAAATGTGGGACCACAGAGGGGTCGTGGTAATGGTAGAGGAAACAACGGTCCTAACCGAGGTCGTGGAACTCAAGGCGAGGTGCGCAGCAACAACGAGAGGCTAGGCAGCCTGGCTTAGTCTATGCAGCAAGGTGTCGCGAAGAAGGTGACGCACCGGATGTCATAACCGGTACGTTTCTAATTTTCGGCTTTTCTTATGTTGCATTGATTGATGTGGGCTCAACGCACTCGTACATTGCTAGTAGTGTGGTAGGAACTATGGACCTAGACTCTGAAACTGCTTCTAGGGAGATGACTGTAGTTAGCCCCTTAGGTCACTCCGTAGTCGTAGATAGACTTTATAGAGGCGCACCCAGAACTTCAAGGGGTAGTATTTGTAGGTGATCTAATGGAACTACCGTTTGGGGAGTTCGATTTGATCCTTGGTATGGATTGGTTGGTTAAGTACCAAGCAAGGTGGATCTTGTGCCAAGCGCATGGTTCTTAAGACGGCGGAAGGTGATGAAGTGGTTATGATAGGAGATAGGAGGAATTATCTATCCAACGTAGTGTCCGCCTTGAAGGGTGAAAAGATGGTCAAGAAGGGTTGTGAGGCGTATTTGGTTCAAATCGTGCCTTGGAAGCTAAGGGGTTAGTTATTGAAAAGGTCCGAACGTTTGGGAATTTCTTTGATGTGTTCCCGGTAAGAACTTCCGGGTTTGCCTCGGATCGAGAAGTCGAAGTCGGTATAGACTTGCTACCGAACGACGACACTGTATCCATAGCACCATACCGAATGGCACCAAAGGAATTGGTGGAGCTAAAGGCTCAAATTCGGGAGCTCTTGGATAGAGGGTTTATACGACCAAGTATATCTCCGTGGGGAGCGCTGTGTTGTTTGTCAAGAAGAAGGACGGTTCTATGCGGATGTGCATCGACTACCGCCGATTAAATAAGTTGACGATCAAGAACAAATATCCGTTGCCTCGGATTGACGACTTGTTCGATCAACTCGAAGGGTGCCTCGGTGTTTTCAAAGATAGACCTTAGGTCGGGATATCATCAACTTAAGGTAAAGGAGGTCGATGTTCACAAAGCGGCATTCGAACTCGGTATGGGCATTTCGAGTTCTTGGTGATGCCATTCGGGTTGACTAATGCGCCGCGCGGCATTCATGGACTTGATGAATAGAGTATTCCAAAGAAGATTTGGACCCGATTCGTCGTGGTGTTCATAGACGACATATTGGTTTACTCAAAGACGTAAGAAGAGCATGACAAGCATTTACGGATAGTTCTCGCAAGTATTGAGGAGAAGCGATTATATGCCAAATCAAGTAAGTGTGAATTTTGGCTTAGGGAAGTGGCTTTCTTAGGTCATGTAGTATCGGTGAAGGAATTAGAGTAGACCCGCAAGATTGAGGCAAGATTGGAGTGGAAACCACCTAGGACGGTGGTGAAATACGAAGTTTTACGGGTTTAGCAGGATACTATCGGAGATTCGTGGAAGGATTCTCTCTAATAGCAGCGCCGTTGACTAAGTTGCTAAGGAAAGGTGTCCTATTTGTATGGACGGAAAAGCGACAAGAAAGCTTTGATAAGCTAAGGAAGATTTTGGTGAAGCTCGGTTTGGTACGGCCAAGCAGAAAGTTATTCACAGTCTATTGTGATGCATCTCACACCGGCCTAGGATGTGTGTTGATGCAGGATGGGAAGGTAGTAGCCTATGCATCCCGTCAATTAAGATCGCATGAGGTTAACTACCCAACTCACGATTTGGAGTTAGCAAATGGTCGTCTTCGCTCACAAGATATGGAGACATTACGTATGGAGAGAAGTCGATGGTCTACACGGATCACAAAAGCTTGAGGTATCTTCTAACTCAGAAGGATCTGAATCTGAGACAGCGTCGATGGATTGAATTACTAAAGGACTATGATTGTTCAATCGAATACCATCCGGGTAAGGCTAATGTGGTAGCTGACGCATTGAGCCGGAAGGTTGTGACGGACTTAAGAGCGATGTTTGCTCAGTTGAGTCTATATGACGATGGGAGTCTTTTGGCAGAACTTCAAGTAAAGCCGACTTGGATTGAGGAGATTAAAGAAAAGCAGTTAGTGGATGAAGGCTTGAGCGCTAAGAGGGTACAAGTTCAAGACGGTGGTTTGGAAGGATACAGTCTGTCTAGTGATGGAGTGCTTTGTTTTCTAGGACGAGTATGTATGCCAAAGGATACAGAATTGAGGCAGAAAATTCTCCGAGATGCACATAGCAGCCCATACGCTATGCATCCTGGGGGAAGCAAGATGTATGGAGATTTGCGAGCTTGATTTTGGTGGCACAGGTTGAAGCGTGAGATAACAGAATTCGTAGGGAAGTGTCTGACGTGTCAGCAGGTTAAGGCTGAACATCAGTCACCATCGGGACTACTTCAACCGATAAAGATCCCTCAATGGAAATGGGAGAGGATCACCATGGATTTTGTTAGTGGGCTACCCCTTACGCCCACTAAGAAGGATGCAGTTTGGGTAATTGTGGATCGCCTAACTAAGTCAGCTCACTTCATGCCGGTGAGAATGGATTACTCACTCCAGAAGTTAGCGAAGCTATATGTGGGTGAAATAGTGAGGTTGCATGGTGTGCCAGTGTCAATTATCTCGGATAGGGACCCCAGATCCACGTCAAGGTTTTGGAAAGCGTTGCATCAAGCTTTGGGTACACGGTTAGATTTCAGTACGGCTTTCCACCCACAGTTTGACGGACAGTCGGAAAGGGTGATACAGATTTTGGAAGACATGTTAAGAGGCTGTGTCTTGGATTTTAGTGGTAGTTGGGAGGAGTACCTACCACTAGCGGAATTCGCCTATAACAATAGTTATCAAGCGAGTATCCAAATGGCTCCATACGAGGCTCTATATGGACGGAAGTGTCGTACTCCTACATGTTGGACGAGAGTTGGGAGAAAGACAAGTTCAGGTCCAGAGTTGGTAACCGAGACGGAAGACAAAGTCAAGGTGATTCGGTCTCGTCTCAAGGAAGCATCGGATAGGCGAAGTCTTATGCCGATCTCAAACGCAAGGAAGTGGAGTATCTTTGTGGGAGACAAGGTCTTTCTCGAAAGTGTCGCCTTGGAAAAAGGTGTTGAGATTTGGACGGAAAGGAAGTTGAGCCCAAGGTTCATTGGGCCATATCTTTGTTGTGAAGCGAATAGGACCGGTAGCTTATCGGCTAGAGTTGCCGCAGAACCGAGTCGATTCATGGCGTATTCCATGTATCAATCTTTGAGGCAGTATCGGTCGAGATCCTTCGCACGTTGTGCGATGAGCGAGATCGAGGTGAACACGGATTTATCTTTTGAGGAAGAACCGGTTCGATTGTAGATCGAGATGTGAAAGTTCTACGAAGGAAGGCGGTGCCTTTAGTAAAAGTGTTATGGCGGAACCACGAGTGGAAGAAGCTACGTGGGAGCCCGAGGAGGTGATGCGGCAGCAATACCCCATCTCTTTTGATCAAGGAATTTCGAGGACGAAATTTATTTTAAGGGGGTAGAAGCGTAACATCCCAAAACGGGGCTATTTGGAAATAAATTATTTTTCTTATGTATGAAGCTATTTGAGTCATTATTTATGGAATAATAATGATCAATTTAAGGCTTTGTGTTGGCTCGATTTGGTAGGAAATTTTAGTTTTTAACTTTTAAAAGAAGGGAGCCTTGGTAAGTGGTGTTATAAGAATAAATGTGGGTATTATTAACACAAAAATCAGCTTGGTAAAGTGGCAAAAGGAGTGCTACATGGGAGCTACATGTGACGCCATCAATGGAGCAAAGGGAGCCTTGGTTCGAGTCGTGAATTCCCCTCTTATTTTTGGCATTATTGTTGGACGGCACATAGGAGAGTTTTGCTCTCTTTAAATTTTTTTAAATGATAATAAGGGGATAATAAGAGATAATTAAGGATTTGTTAAAAGGGATATTATTAAGTTAAGTGGATTATTTGATTATTAATTGATTAATGGAGATTAGTTCAAATTAATTTTGAATTAATGCAAATGTGTGGCCAAGAGAAGTTTTAGGTATTGAGTCGAATTTTGAACTCCTTGAACAAGGAGGTGTGGGACGGCAAGGCTACTAGGTGATGGCCGAATGTGGGACTCCTTGGTGAAGAGGAGTTGGCTAGGAGTTGGACTCCTTGTTGCCAAGGTTGGACGGCAAGCATTAGGGGAGGGGTGCCGAATTTCTTTATAAGCACCCATCCATCAATAGGTTTTCTTTTTCTCACTTTTGCTAGTTGCCGAAACCCTCAACCTCTTCTTGTTCCTCTTTTATTTCTTTCCCTTCTCTTAAAAGACCTTAGCCGAATACACTCCCTTGAAGGTGTCGATCTCCTTTCCTCTTTTTAACACACTTTGGCCGAAACGATGCGATTGGCATAGATACTTCGGGATTTCTCTGTTATTCAAATCGGTTGTAAAGGTAAGTGTGCCAAACCCCATAGATTCTCCTTCCTATTCTTGCCGATTCCTATTAAGGGAGGATAAGTGCCGATTTCGGCAATGGTAAGTAAGGCTTCTAAAACGTTTTGTAAAGCGGTCTCTTAGGTACTCCAGTTGGTGAAGCGGTCAACCCGAGTTCCAACCTCTAGCATTCGGCTTTGGTAAGTAAGGGTAAGGAATCTATGGTAATGGTTTATTCTTTAAGTGATTAAAGCCGAAGGCTACTAACATTGCTTGTGACCGATTGTTTTGGGTACAAGCAGATTCGAGTATCAAGTACGGTGAATAGTAGTAAAGGGTTTTAAGGTAAGATCTCGGGTTCACAAGGAACCTCCCCAATAAGTTAATTAGGCCGAATAGGCCATAATACTAACCTTGATAGTTGGCCGAATATAGGGGCAAGGACTTAGAGTGTGGCCGATTGTTTAACCGGGATCTAAGGCTAGCGTGGTAACAGTGTGTACATACACACCATTTAACTTATTAAATTATGCTAAGTAATGTGATTGCTAACTTGATGTATGTAGCAATGGCTTGAATACCATAACGGTATAAGGGTAAACGGTAAGTACTGTGCATATGATTGCTATTTTATGCTTTTGGGAAGCATGTTGTGATAATACATATGATAAATCTATATGTATTGTTGACTATGTGGGTTGATTGAGTGGAGGGGGGTGAAAATCGTCGACGAGCACGATGCTTTGGTAGCACATTGTGACTATACGTCACCGGAGGTTTGGTACCTCCAGAGGTTTGGTACCTCATAGCGACTTGTCCCCGTGGTTAACACCACCGTGGGTTGGCCCCACTTGAGATATGGGATCGCGCCGGTGATTTGGTATCACACGATGGGTTGGCCCCATCACCCGATTTGTGTCTACGGACACGGTGCTTTGGTAGCACATTGTGACTATATGTCACCGGTGGTTTGGCACCACCCGGTGTTTTGGTAACACATCGTGACTACGGTCACCAAAGTGGTTTGGTACCACGTGGGGTAGGCGAAGGTGTTTGGTTGGCTAGGTTGGGTACATGATACTTTGCTTAATTAAGCTGTTATATGTTGTGTATGAAATGTTGTATTAACCAGGGGAAGGGTTACATATCTGAGTCTTGGTGACTCACCTTCTCCTTTAACATTTTTCAGTGACTCGTAGATGGCGGTTGAGGAGTAGGTGGGACTCGAGGTGGCCATGCAAAGGATTTTAATTTCTGTAACTTTAAATTTGTTTAATTTTATTTTGGGTTGTAATAAGGCCTCCATAAACTATAGTTGCGTTATTTTTTTATGTTGGATATTTACTCAAGACTATACTTTTAAAATTGCATTAAATCACATGTTTTTTTTATTAACACGAAAAGGTTTATTCGTGCCATCAGACACACTTGAAACCGTATAACAATTGGACTTAAATAAAACTCCAAATTAGATCTAAGGGTAGCTTTAACAAGACAACCGAAAACAAGGAGTTTTTGGAAATTAAATGTTTTTTTTAATGGTGTTCACAAGGTTTTACTTCGTAATAACTCAGATTCGGTCGTAATGTTTGGGCCGGGTTTGGGTTGTTACAATTTTTGTGAATTTTTCTGTGTATGGCCGAATATATATTGTGCTAAGGAGCTATGTTTCGAGTTTGATTTGATCGAGATCCGATGTCTGAAAGCCCCGTACGAACCTTAGGAATAGTTAGGATACATATGTCATGACATAGGATATCCGATATGTGTTATCATGTAAGACCACGTCTGGGACATTGGCATCGACTTGTGTTTACGTGTAAGACCATGTCTGGGACATTGGCATCGTATTTGATTCGTGTAAGACCCTGTGTGGGACAGTGGCATCGATATGTGATTACATGTAAGACCACGTCTGGGACGTTGGCATTGTACGAGCTTCCGACTATCCGTGTATCCTTTTTAATTCCAAACGGTTCAACGGGCATTGTTAAGTGAAGACCTAATGTGAAAATCGAATTAAAATGGCTCAGGTATGTATTTAAACTATGTTATGAAAGTAAGGTAAGTTAATTGCTTATTCGATTGTATAAATGCTAAAGTTATGAAGGTGTTCCATGTGTAAGCATTTTGAATTAGTATATTCGGCCAAGTGAGCTATATGTGATCTTAATATTGAGAATTGTATAAGTTCTTATGTATATGTATAATTTACCACATGATATGTGTATGGAAGATTTTAATGCTAAGTTGTGCTTGTGACTTTGTTTATTTGGTTTTGTTAATTTGGTTAATATTTACTTGCTTATGACTTACTAAGCTTAAAATAGCTTACTCTGTGAGTTTCCGTTTACCTCTATTTTATAGATTTTGGATTCACGTTACGAGCTCAGGGATCGTCAGCAAAGCCTATCACACTATTGACTCTTTTCGGTATTTTGTAAAGTTTGAATCTGAATTTATGGCATGTATAGTCTAGCATAAATATTTGACTTTGAGATATGTATATGTATAAAGCCATGCGAAAATGGCTTGTTCATTATGTTTAAATCTATTTTTTTATGTTCTTGATTCAGTGTTTGATGTGCTTGGATTGTGATTTCGTCATGGCATTAGTTTATTGTGGACGTGTATTTCATAGGTATTTATGTTTGGTGTTTAGTTATGTGGTTTGATTGTTAATTGAGTTAGTTGATAGTTGTGTAGTAATGATCGTGGTATTTGTGTGATTTGGTAAGTAAGTTTCATGATATGAATGAATGGAGTATTGGGTTATATATCTTGGTTGTGAAAAGATATGTATGATTTATAAAAGAAGTAAGTGAATGGATACATATATATTGATGTTAAAATGGTTAATTGGGTTGGTTGGAAATGATAAGTTTCATAGGTTTTGAATTAGAAATAGAGAATAAATGTGTATGAATGTGTACAGCTTTGTTAAATCGTAAAAATTAGGTATAGCTTGACTTAGTAATGAAGTATAATAAAATGAAATATGTTTGATTACATATTGGCCTTATTGGTGTGGTTGTTAGTCGATAGATAAAGAACATTCTTTATGATTGGTTTTGGTTAATTTGAGAGACATGATTTGGGTTATAATGCATGTTTATGTTTGGTTACTTTTATGTGAAATAAATGCATATATGTTTATGATGTGTTCATTTTTTGGGTAATGGGATTGAATAATTTCATTATTATTGAATAGAGAATTTATACGAAATTTTAAATCTTATGTAATCGAATAGATATTTAATTCATTAGTTAAGTGTATGTATTTTGACTATGGTATTTGGACATGTGAGATAAGTGAAATATTAGTTGTAATTTATGTTCAAGATGTTTTAGATTGATAAAGTTTATGTGCATAGTCTTATGATGAATTAAAATGGCTAAGTATTTGGTAAATTTGGTAATTGTTAAATAAACGAAATAGAATCAATGGATGTACTAGTGCATGATAGGCATGAGATGATTATATGTTCGAACATACATAGGTTATTATGATTCGGTTGTAATGGAAAAATATACAACTCTACTTTGTTTGAATGATTCAATATACGTATACGAACCTTAGTTTGATTATAAAGCATGCGAATTTGTATACTATGAATTGTTCTTTTTGTTCATGAATGTTAAATGTGAGTACAGTGACATACGTATGTTATTATAATATTCAGGTTATGTAAAACTTCGATGTGATATGTTAAAAAAAAACAATATGTCTATTCTGAGCTGTGTTTTGTTTGGTAGTACCTCGTAACCCTAATCCGGCGGCAGATACGGGTTAGGGGTGTTACATCATAAGTGTCTCCAAACACTGAAAAATCATCCATAAAAACTTCCAAATACTTCTCAACCATGTCAGTAAAAATAGACATCATACATCTTTGAAATGTAGTAGGTGCATTACATAAACCAAATGGCATTTGTCTAAATGCAAATGTATCGTACGAGCATGTGAATTTTGTTTTGTGTTGATCCTCTTGCACTATTGTAATTTGATTATACCTCGAGTATCCGTCAAGGAAATAGTAATAGTCTTGCCCAGCGAGTCTATCCAGCATTTTATCCAAGAACGGTAAAGGAAAGTTGTCTTTCCTAGTTGCCTTATTCAACTTCTGGTAACCGATGCAAATTTTCCATCCCGTAACCGTTCTAGTTGGTATTAGCTTGTTATTCTCATTCTCAACGACCGTAATACCTCCTTTATTTGGCACACACTAAACTAGACTTACCCATGAACTATCTGAGATGGCATAAACTATACCCACATCTAACCACTTAATGATTTCTTTCTTTACCACGTCCTTCATGATGGGGTTTAGTCTTTTTTGTCCACTGATTGTCCCTTTCTCACCATCTTCCAATATGATCTTGTGTATGCATACAGACGGACTAATGCCACGAATATCAGCTTTGGTCCATCTAATAGCTTTCTTGAATTGTTTCAATACTAGGATGAGTTTCTCTTCTTGCTCTTCGGTCAACTCTGCTGAAACAATCACAGGTAAAGTAGAAGCATTACCTAAATAAACATATTTTAAATGTGAGGGAAGTACCTTTAGTTCTAATTTAGGTGGCTCCTCAATTGACCCATTTGGTCGGGCATAATCTCTGCTTCCTAACTCCAAAGATTAAAAGTGGGATTGCAGATTAAATCCCCTTTGATTAGCTTCTAGCAAAGCTAAGTATTGCTCCCCCTCTTCATCACTTGGAAGGTTTGATGTCAAAATTTGCTCCAATGGGTCCCCCACAGAGTTGAGTTCCTTTTCCATGACTAATTCTTCTAACTTGGGTACTGCAGAACAATCATCAACTGCATTAGGAAATCAAATAGACTTAAAAACATTAAATGTTACCTGGTCGTCCTGAACATGCATCGTAAAGTCGCCCTTCTACACATCAATACGGGTCCTTCCAGTTGTTAGGAAAGGCCTTTCTAGGATGATTGACACCTCTTTATTTGCTTCAAAGTCTAGAATAACAAAGTCGGCAGGAAAAATAAATTTGTCTACATGTACCAATACATCCTCAATTTTTTATTCTGGATGTGCTGAAGGTCAATCCGATAATTTAAGTGTAACCGTAGTATGTGTAACTTCACCTATCCCCAACTTTCTAAATATTGACACGGGCATCAAGTTAATGCTCGCATCCAAATCACATAGTGCCTTACCACAAGACGTTGCTCCAATGTTGCAAGGTATGGTAAAACATTCAGGGTCCTTTATCTTTTGAAGTAGTTTATTTTGAAGATATGCATCGCATTCCTTTGTCAGGGCTACCATATCAAATTCTCCAACTCTTCGTTTCTTGGACAGGATATCCTTCATGAATTTGATGTAATTCGGCATCTAATCAAGTGTTTCTACCAATGGGATGTTGATATGAAGTTGATTTAGTACATCTAAGAATTTCTTGAACTAGACTTCCTATTTCTACTTCTGAATCCTTTGAGGGTAGGGTGGTAGAGGGTTCTTTACTAGACCTGGTTGATTCATCTTTTGTTGCAATTCTGCATCTAACGAAGTTATTAGTTTATCAGAATTGACTGGTTCAGAAATTACCTTATCAGGTTTTGCAGATTCTGGTTCTGGTGAAGCTGGAATTTTAACACTTAGTTGAACTTCCATTGAATCTTGAGCATCAGCTGAATCCTCTTCAACTTCAACAGTGTTAGGCTCTAATGTCTTTTCGCTCCTCAATCTCAATGCTTTACAATGCTCTTTCCCTGGATTTTTTGGATTTTTCGTATCACTAGGTAGAGCACCTTGTGGTTGATTCCTAAGTTCAGTAGCAAGTTGACCCATATGATTCTCCAAATTCCTTAAATTGGCATCATTCTTTACCATATATGCCTTCAATAGGTTCTCTAAGCTATTCGAAGGTTTAGCTTGAAATTGTTTATGAACTTGTTCGGTAAAAATAGGTGGTTGGGTCGGTCTAGGTTGTGCATAAGTGTTACCAGTTCCAGCCCCTTGGTTACTCTAAGAAAAATTAGGGTGGTTTTGCCAAGATGGAATATATAAATTAGATTACAGTCCTTGCCTTCCTCGGTTTTGGTTCTAGTTACCCATGTAATACAAAAATTCTGAGTTTGATGGACATTCTTCGAATGAGTGCCCTTCCCCACAATAAACACAGGCTACATTTTCGTATTGATTTGGTGGCTAAGCTACAAGACTATTAAACCCATTATTAGTAAAGTTTTTAAGCATTGATGTTATTGAGGATACTTGAGATGTGAGTGAAGTGAGAGCGTCCACTTCATGTACTCCAATGACTCGTCTTCATGGCACTGCTCGATTGGTTGGACATTGATAGTTGTTGCTGGAAATCCTCTCAATGCTTTCATAAGCCTCGTTATAAGACTTGGAAAGGAAAGCAACATTAGTAGAAGCATCCACTACCATCCTCGTGTGACCATTCAAACCGTTATAGAACATCTCTAATTGGATACAATGAAGGATTCCGTGATGAGGGCATCTTCGTAATAGTTCTTTAAACCTCTCCCATGCCTCATACAAAGACTCATCATCCAACTGCTGGAAGGTAGTAATCTTGTTCCTCAACTTAGCATTCTTGCTAGGTGGGAAGTACTTCACAAGAAATCTTTCTGCTAACTCTTGCCATATGGTAATGGAATTTTTTGGCAATGAGTTCAATGAGGCTCGAGCTCTGTCCCTCAGTGAATATGGGAATAACTTTAATTATAGTGCATCTTCGAGTACTCTGGCTAATTTGAAAGAATCGCTCACCTCCATAAACAACCTTAAGTGAAGGTGAGGATCTTTGGTAGCATTCCATTGAATTGGCCCACTGTCTGAAGCATTTGGTGTAACACCCCTTACCCGTATTCTACACCGAAATCGGGTCTGAGGCATTACCGAATTAAAACCACTTGATCGCCACTTAGGCTCAACGTGACTACTCCCAATAGCTTCCACAACTACCTCATTAAGGACCTATGAGGTCTTAAACATACATACGAGAGCTTCCGAGGCTCTACCGAAACTTTATTGATCTTAAAATTTCTTTCACTTAGACAAGGGTCACACGCCCATGTGGAATGGGACACGCCCGTGTGCCTCGAGGCATGCCCGTGTCTTCCACCCGTGGTCGACACTGACTAAATTGGCACGGCCCGGACACGCCCGTGTTCTCCACCCGTGGTGAACACTGACCACTTTACACGGCCTAGGCACATGCCCGTGTGGCCAGTCTGTGGTCTATTCTGACTTAAAATACTAACATGCAGGGGACACACGACCAAGTCACACGCCCATGGGCTGACCGTGTGTCACACATGGTCTAGACACACGCCCGTGTGCCTACCCACATGGACAAGAACAAAGCTGTTTGTCATGCCCCTTCTCACCCCTCTAGCATACACAAGATGTACTCATTCAACACATCCATAATCAACTCAATTTGAAACACAATCTTACATGGATAACTACATCTTTTCATATAATAAAATAGTCAAAAACTATGACACTATACAAAATAGATTATCCATCTAAAGGCTAACATAACTTAGCCATTTACAACCAAAAATCACTAACTTGTCTAGCCCCTACACATGCCATATACAAAATGTTTAATCCATTGTACCAGAGTGTGCTGATAGTATGGGTGATCTTCCAATTGATCCATGTATCTTGATTCAACTCTTTTACTCTATAAGACAAGGGAAGAGAAAGGGAGTAAGCTTTGAGCTTAGTAAGTTTACACATAAACAATTAAGCATCATAATATAAGCTAAACAACAATTAGCATTATACTAACATAAGTAATTCACAACTATGCTTACTCTTTCTATCCCTTACCACATTTCCAACACATCATGAGTCACATACTCATAACCATTGACATGCACCCCTACATTCAATATCACATTTGCACAATATACAACACATCATTATTTCACAATAACACATCCACACAGCTACACTACTCACTAATACATCCATACAGCTACTTTCTCGGTGGTTTCGCACTTAGCCTACCACAATCGATTCAATAAGGTAGTATCGCACTTAGCCTACCAATAAGGTAATCTTAGTGGTCTCGCACTTAGCCCACTAAAATATATACTTAGCGATAGCATCGCACATAGCCCAGCCCATCATTGCTAAGTATTGGGGTTGCATCGCACTTAGCTTACCATCAAATATTATCACTACACATTCACATATCTACTTTGTAGTTCATTCATTCATTCATTCACTATAACTAACTCATTCATTCCTCATGAACCATATAGGTTCTCAACCATGCTATACTCTAGCTAGCATTTACAATGTATACGCATAATGCATCGTTTATACGTAAACTTACCTCGGTACTCAAAAGTATTAAGACGCGCAATTTAGTCCACCACTTTGCTTTTGCCTCGGTTTCGAGCCGGGCTTCGTCTTTCTTGATCTATAATGAAAAATCAACTCATTCAATACACACATTGACTAAATTGACCTTTATCTCATACTTTAGCAAAATCCCCATTTTGCCCCTAATCTTTTTCATATTTACACTTTTGCCCCAAGGCTCGTAAAGTGATTTTTATTCAACTTTCTAGCCATTCATGCTTAGCTGAATCATTTACTCAACTAAATCCAACATCAATTCTCACTAATTCTCACATGTATGACCAAACTCAAGACTTTCACAAACTAGTCCCTACATGCATTTTTCATGGAATTCACTTAGTAAAAGATGTTTCTACAACATCAAGCTTTCATATTCTTCCATAAAACATCAAAATACATGCATGTCATACATGAGTACATTTTTGAACATCCATTTTAGCTCATCATATAGCTAAAAATAGCTTACTCTTGCTACTAGGACTTCAAAAATACGAAGAATATCGAAAACGGAGCTAGAATACACTTACTAGCTAGCTTGAAAAGTTGAAGAGCCCTAACAATGGCCTCTTGAAAATTTCGGCAGCCTTGGAGAAGAAGATGAATGAATTTTGTTATCTTTTCTCCCTTTTTAACCATTTAATTGTAAAATGACCAAAATGCCATTTTTGACAAACTTCCTATTTTAACTCATCCATGCCCAATTTTGTCCAAAAATTAAAATTTCAGAAAACTGCTCATTAAGGACCTCTAATTGATAATCCAAAGCTATTTCACACAAATAGCTTCTAGAATCTCACATTTTGCAACTTTTTCAATTTAGTCCTTTTGGACAATTTAACCGCAATTTAACAAAATTGCTTCAAGAAACTTTCACCCTATCATGCAAACATGGCATAGGCCTCAAAAACTCATACTTATACCTCGGATTTGTGGTCTCGCACCACTATTCTGACTAGACCCTAAATCAGGATGTTACATTTAGAACATAATCGGCTTCAGCTCAAATTGTTGTGTCTCAATTTCAGGTCTCCTAATACCCGAATTAAGATCATGAAACAATGGCACGACATACTGTCTTAGAGCTCTATCCCTATCATCAGCAATAAGGATAGGATTTTGAGCAAGGTTTGCTCCATTGCCTTGATTCGAATTTTTGAAGTTCATCTATTCGATTCTCCTTTGAGGTCGAAAAGTTCTTTCAATTTCAGGATCTATGGGGAGTAAATTGATAATTCGATCAATACTCATAAACACCTGAAACAATCACAGAAAAATATTAACTAAGTTAAAATTGAACAAAAAACATAAACCAAAATGCAAAATTAACAAATTCACAAATCATGACTTTTAAAACATTCCCCGGCAACGGCGCCAAAAACTTGGAACAATAGAAATGTGCAAGTTTACACAATCGCAATAAGTAATAAAGTGACAAGTAAATGTCGAATTATCGTACCCACAGGGACTGTGCAAAGAAATATTTATAAAATGCAATTAAAAACACTTTGATGAAGGAAAATCTTTTGTTTTGAAAAATGGTTTAATAAAACTAGATTTTAACTAAGTAAATTAACTAAGTAAATTAACTAAGAAAAATTAAAAGGTAAAAATTCCAAAGCACGATTTCTAAAAAATAAGTTTAATCAATATGACATAATTGTGTTAGATCAATTACATTTCTTAACTTATTATTACTAAAACAATGTTCATGTTGTTACGAATAAATTCTTGGCAACTTGGTAATTTGTTAACTATAGCACATACAGACTTACTAAATTAACTAATCTCTTAAACATATTACTATGCCAATTCAAACAATTAATAAATTTTAATAAGCAAGTAAAAGATTAAGTGGAGTAACAATATATTCCTACACTGAAATAGTTTAATCACAATAATCTTACAAGTTATGCAAGGCTAATGTACCGTTTAATACCGTCGCTAATTTAACCCTCAGTTACCTTAGAAGATTAAATAGGCACTTATTAAGTTTGTGTCAATTAATTACAATTTCAATATGATTAATAATTAATTCATTTGTTAACTTACAATTATAATGCAAGTATAACATAATCATGGTTTTACTTAATCAAACAATTTACCAAGACCTATAAAAACACAAACATGATTTTAATTGTAACAGCCCGTTTTTAGTAAAGTCAGAATAGTGGTTTCGGGACCACAAATCTGATGTAAAAATATTTATTTTATTAATATTTTGAGGTCTACAGCATGATAGTATAAAGGACTAAATCACGTACAGTGTAAAAGTACGGTTCTAATAGCTATAGGTGTCTAATAGCTATAGAACTTTAAAGTGGAGGTCCTTAATTGGTAATTAGACCATTAATATTATTATTAGGAAAAGATGATATCATTTATGTGATTTTCAAAGGTTTAAGTTAAGGTTAATTAAGTAAATTAGTAAATAAAAGTAAAATTAATTAAAACAAAGATGTCATCTCCTTCATTTCACTTATGTTCAGCTGAAATTCACCATAGGAGGAGAGCTTAGGTTCAACCAAGCTATTTTTCATGCATGTAAGTGATTTTGACCTCGGTTTTTAATGATTTCTATGTTTTCGAGATCATTGTAACTTAATATAGCTAGCCCAGGGACTAATTTGTAAAATTGTTAAAGGTTTAGGGTTTTACCATTGATGAATATGTGTTTATTTTGATGTTTGATGATAGAAAATGAATAGTTTTTGTTAGATAAACAACATTTGTTAAGTGATTTTGGTTGAAATTGAAAATTAAGGATTTATTTGTTAAATGTGTAAAATTCATGGTCAAATGTGTGAAATAATGAAAATTTTGGGCTGCTATGGGTCTATAGGAAATTCGGCTAGCATGGGTATGGACTCAATTGCATGAATTTGCATTTTTATGAACTAGGGACTAAATTGTAAAGAAGTCTAAAGTTTAGGGGCAAAAGTGTAAAATTGCCATAATATGAAATTAGGATTAAATTGAATAGCATGATAATTAAATAAGTTAAATTTGATTATATATAGATCAAGAAAAGAAAAGTTCGGAATTAGATCGTGACAAAAACAAAATAGTGGATTGGTAGCTCGTTTCTCTCCGTATAAATCCGAGGTAAGTTCATATGTTAATAAGCATTAATGTAATTGTGTTTTAAATGCTTTATAGTTGTATTGTTAATGAATTCAACCTTACAGAAAGGTTCGACGAAGATTCGGCAATGTGAAATCCCGATTGAACCTTAGGAATAGATAGGATACGAATGACATGTCATTAGGGTTTATTATGTTTGGGTGCTGATCCATACGTTCTACCGGTGGCTGAGTTTTTCGGCATGTGTTGCAGATTCTCGTTAGCTTGTGTGAGCAGCACCATGTAGTTACGTCTTGACCGTCAGCTTGTGTGAGCAAACCCGGTGATAGCTCGAGAGTGAGCATTATATGAGATATGAGATTGAGATGGTTTCGACCATGTATTGGTACTTAGGGTGTGAAATTCCTGAGTATCCGATATTATTGCAAATGGTTCAATGGGTATATCGATGAATTGGAAGAGTATGAAATTGATACGAATTAGTACAAATATGTACGTGTACTATACAATCATTGAATCGAAGAAATTGATGAAATTCATGTCTAACCTTTGGATTGAATATGTGTTAAGTTTTTGGATTTAAATTGAATGGTATTATGTGATGTTTAAGTACTTGAATTGTAGTTGAATGGTAAGTTTTACTTATTAAGCATACGAGCTTACTAAGCTTTATAGCTTACTCTGTAGTGATTTCGAAGCCTGCTCAGATTGGGATTCGTTAGACATCTCATCACACTATCCAACTGCCATTTTGGTACTTTTAAACTTGTGTATTTGGTTATATGGCATGTATAGGAGTTCTGGTTAATATGGTCTATATGTTGGTAATGGATTTAGCCAATTGAGTTGGCTTGTAAATGATGAATGTTTGGTTAGGTGCTTAGCCATATGATTTGGCTTAATTTTGGTATATTTGGTTTTGTATATATATGTGCATGTAACACCCCTTACCAGTATTCGATGTCGGAACAGGGTACGAGGCGTTACCAGAATTATACACAAACAATTATGCAATACCGAGACATGACTTTCCACTCAAAATTAAAATTTTTCGTAACACCTCTTAAACAAGCCTACGAGGCCTAAATCACACATTAAGAATGGTTCGGGATCAAATCGAACTCTTTTAAAGATCTCTAGAAAGACTTAGAAAATTTTCATCAAACAGTCCACACGCCCGTGTGTAGAAAAGGACACACCCGTGTGGAACTTCACATGCCCGTGTTCTACACCCGTGTAGATTTATTTATCATTTCGAACCTACAGGGGTTTTCACACAGCCGGACACACGCCCGTGTCCATGGCCCATGTCCCTCACACGGCCACGACACGTCCGTGTCTTAGCCCGTGTACAAAAACCTTGACATTCTGTTTCTGACGTCATCACCCCATAAAAGTAACACGGCCAAGGCACACGCCCGTGTCCTTCGACCGTGTGGTGAATTAAACTCCTAATTCAAGTGCAGACTTCACACGGCCTGGGCACACGTCCATGCCGTGTCTTCCACATGGTTGAGACACACGGCCGTGTCTTTGCCCGTGTGGCTACTACTGAGCATACTGACTTGCCAAACTAGCATGCAGGGGGACACACGGCCTAACCACACGCCCATGAGGCTGACCGTGTGTCACACACGGCCTAGACACACGCCCGTGTGCCTACCTGTGTGGACAAGAACAAGGCTATTTGCCAAGCTCTTTCTACCACCCCAACTCATACAAACATAAATCACATCAAACCATCAACTCGTTCATGCATAATTAAACCAATTAAACAATCATGCAACTTGCACATTCATAAATAACCTCATCATTCCATAGATTATTAAGAAATAGCCATCAACTATGGCCTTATACAAAAGAATTCATCTTTGAATGAGCCAACACATTTGGCCAAAACAATATGACATTCAACTAAGTCTAGTCCCCATACATGCCATACTCAAAATGCTAAATCTAACTATACCAAGATGTGTTGATAGTGTGGGTGATCTTCTAATTATCTTCATATCCCGAGCTGACTCTTCTACACTATAAAACAAGGGAAAAGAGAAAGGAGTATGCTTTAAGCTTAGTAAGTCTATATGTAAACAATAAGCATCATACCACATACTAATCAATCAAAAAACATTACATACTATGAAAAAGTAATTCATATCCTCATAATCATGCTTACTCATTTCAAACCTTACCACATCCCAAACACATATCATAAACATTGCTCACATTTACTTGCACTTATACCCTGCACTTATCACCACAAAGCCACATGTAATTTCACTTTTACAAGTTTCTCGATGAACACTTCAGAATATTGTTGGATACTTGGTGGTTTCGCACACAGCCCACCATTTAATAATTTACAAGGTGGTATCGCACACAGCCCACCAATGATAATAAATACGATGGTATCACACACAACCCATCGTTAATAATTAACAAGGTGGTATCGCACACAACCCACCAACAATGATAATTACGCACTTGCGGATATTTATCCGTACCCATATTCCCCGTCCCGAAGGTTCATTCGAGAATTTCCTCATTTCCTACCATTTTTAATAAATCTCACCAATAAGCATTTACATATACACAATGCATCAATAGGTAAAAACATATGTAATAAGGATGTATCATTTACACATAAACTTACCTCGATACAAAATATGTTAGTTTGCAATTTAGTCTGTAACCTTGCCTTTTCCCCGGTCAAGGTTGATTCTACGTTCTTCTTGATCTATAATAATAAAATTTACTCATTTAATCACTACATAAATCAAGACACTTCAAAATTTCTACTTTGGCAAAAATTACCATTTTGCACTTATACTTTGGCAAAATTACGATTTTGCCCCTAGGATCGTAAATCATTTTTCATCAAATTTCCTCATTTAAAAAGCCTAGCTAAACATTTATTACTCTTATTACAACTCACAATACCAATCATTTCATACATTTACTACTCAATTTACAACCTTTACAAAAAGATCCTTTTAGGTGTTTTCATGGAAACACCTTTCACAAAAGTTATTTACTTAACAACCATAATTCATTTTCTTCCCTAAAAACTCAGTAAACAACATAAGCACTCTCATGGAAAATCATTAAACTTTCAACCATTTTGCAAAATAGTCCCCTCTTTAGCTAGCTTAAGCTTTAGGGGTTCCAAAAACACAAAAATCATCAAAAATAACCATCATAATCACTTACTTGCAAGAGGATAGCATGGCTGAAAGTTTGAGATTCAAAACCCCCTATTCTTGCTATAATTTTTGGTGGAAGAAGAAATGAAAATAGGAAAAGATGATAGCTTCTTTATTTTATCTTATTTTATTCAATTAAGTGACCAAACTCACCTAACCATTGACCAATTTAATTTTCTTGTCCCTATGGCCGGCCATCACTTCCCCAATGGCCTAATTGCACTTTAAGAACCTCTAATTTAATATTCTATAGCTATTAGACACCTCTAGCTTGTAAAATAAAACTTTCGCACTTTATGCGATTTAGTCCTTTTTCGCAATTGAGCATGAAATCGCCAAAATTAATGCACCAAAATTTTCATGCACTCATATAATCATGATATAACACATATAATAATATTAAAAATAATTTCTCTGGTCTCGGTTTAGTGGTTCTGAAACCACTGTTCCAACTAGCCCCCAAATCGGGCTATTACATTGCAAATGGCCTTTTGTTATGTGGTTTAAAATTGCTATGTAACATCCCGAAATTGGGCCTAGGAGAATTGGGCCCAATGGGCCTTGGGCGTAGTAGCGTTTAAAATTTTTGAGAACGGCATTAATGCAAGTTAGACTTATTAGGTAAGTTATTTTGGAAGGTTAGAGGGCTTCTATGAAGTCCCGGGATTAAATATTAGCTTTGGGGAAATTTTGGTTTTAGGTGAAAAAAAAAAAAAACCCTGGAAGTTGGCAGGTAGGCCTTAAGAATAAAATGTGGGGAAAAATGACACAAAAGGAGTGTGTGGTGTAGTGGCAAAGTGACGCCACTTAAGAGGCAAGGAGTGACGCCACAAGGAAGGAAGGAGGTCCAAGGTTCAAGTCTTGGCTTTTGCATTTTGGTTTTCTTTTACTTGGACCTCGAATTTGGCTATAGATTTATATTTAGTTGCGCATGGTTTAAGACACAAGAGGAGCTTGTGGCCAAGTGGCTAGCAGCTGCGTGGATTATGTTGCAAGGAGCACAGGTTCGAATCTCATGAGAAGCAAGGGAGTATTTATTTTATGGTCTGGACGGGAAGAGTTTCATTGAATTTAAACTCTCTTGTGAAGGGATCCCACATCGGAAAGATACAAAGAAGGAAGGTGAAGAGCTAGCTATATAAAGAGCATTCGGGAGGAGGGTTGACACACCTTGGAAGGCGTTTGGGCACAGGAGTGGTCGGGCGCGGATTAACACGAGTCCTATCGGTGTGTAACTCTCTCTACTCTAGTTGTAGAGCGGCAAATGCCGAAATGCCGGTCCACGGCAATAGTAGTTACACGAGCGTGCGAGCGCACGTGTGGGGCTTCGACGCGATAGTTGAGGCCATAAGTAGTATTCTTGTGGGTTGGGGCTGCTTGGGCCGCGATGGGCCGAAGTGGGCCCAATGGGCCCGTGGGCCCTTATGAGTAAATTGTGCGATTGTGTAGTATATAGTGAACTAGACTAGGTGGAACTTATATACATGGCTAGATTTGTGCTAGGTGGGCCACACGAAGGCGTGTGGGCCCGAATGGGCCGTAATCGAGTTTTAGGCCCAATCGTCCAGACGACCAGGAAATGGTATTTGAGTCGCTCAGGGCGACATTTGGGCCTTTGGGAAAGGCCATTGTAGGTGCAAAATTACCGATATACCCTTGGTGGGTAAATTACGAAAATGCCCTTGGTAGGTAAAATTACGGTTATACCCTTAGAGGTTGATTAGGGTGATTATGTTGTTTTATGTCTATCTGATTATGATGGTAATTCATGTTATACTTATATTTGATATATGTCTAGCATACATGACATACTGCATACACGAATTATTATGTCATATTGCATGGGTATGATGAGAGGAGGGGGAAGATTGATATCCGTGTCTTTGGGACATCGTGTGTCTTTGGGACACCGTGAGGTTTGGCACCTCCAAAGTGGTTTGGTACCACAGTTGATTTTGTGACTTCGGTCACGGTGATTTGGTATCACATTTGTGTCTTTGGGACACCGGAGGTTTGGCACCTCATTGCGACTCGTCCCCTCGTGGTTAACACCACCGTGGGTTGGCCCCACTTTGAGATATGGGATCGTCTGCTAGTGATTTGGTATCACACGATGGGTTGGCCCCATCATCGGATTTGTGACTGCGGTCACCAGTGATTTGGTATCACACTGTGTCTTTGGGACACCAGAGGTTTGGCACCTCATTGCGACTCGCCCCCGTGGTTAACACCACCCGTGGGTTGGCCCCACTTTGAGATATGGGATCGCCTCGCTAGTGATTTGGTATCACACGATGGGTTGGCCCTATCATTGGATTATTCGTGACTTTGGGTCACCAGTGGTTTGGCAGACACACTTATGGATATCGTGACTTTGGGTCACCAGTGGTTTGGCACCACCAGTGGTTTGGTACCACACGGGGTAGAGAAAGGAGCATTGGATGGCTAGGTTTGGGTGCATGATATGCATATTTTCATATGAAATTGTGTAAGGGGCTCGTTGGATGGGGATTTACACACCGAGTCTCGATGACTCACCCCTTAGTTAAATTTTGCGGGTAATCATTAGATCGCGGATTTGGGAGCTGAGGTGGACTCGTGGAGGCCATACATATGTTCATTTGGCACCACCAGTGGTTTGGTACCACACGGGGTAGAGAAAGGAGCATTGGATGGCTAGGTTTGGGTGCATGATATGCATATTTTCATATGAAATTGTGTAAGGGCCTGTTGGATGGGGATTTACACACTGAGTCTCGATGACTCACCCCTTAGTTAAATTTTGCAGGTAATCATTAGATCATGGATTTGGGAGCTGAGGTGGACTCGTGGAGGCCATACATATGTTCACTCGTAAATTCGTTTCTTTTATTTGGACTTATTTTTATTTGAGTTTTTGTTATGTAATAAGGCCTTGGGTATTTTATTTGGTTTCAGCTTTCAATTTGTTTATTGCTTATTATTAAATGATCAATACGGGATTTTCCTCAAATGATAATAAACCATTTCTTATTCAAAATTACTTAAACTCGATTTCTCACCACAACTATAAAGAATATGAGCTTTTAACGAATGCACGCTTTTTAGACATTCCTTTCATGTGACATGCCAGATTCGGTCGTAACGTTTAGGCCGGGTTTGGGGTGTTACAATTGTGGTATCAGAGCCTAGGTTCAAAAACTCGGCTGTGGGTTTGGGTTCAAAAAAATGTTTTCAAAAGATGGTTTGGAAAATGGTTTAGAAAAATATATATCCATTCTTTTTGTTGAAATATGGCACCCGAGAGTCTCGGCACCAATCCGCATTTGTAAGTTTCTGATACTTTTCTTTGTTATATGCTGTATTTTGAATATCTATTCGTGTGTTTGGGTTGGATGTGATGTTCGGATATAGAGTTGATTGCGTCATTTAAATATTTGTCCGCTTTAATGGTTAGGTTTTTTTAGTATGTGTAGGATTTCTAAATTCTAGTTAAAAGTATATTAGGGTTATTGGAATCAGAGTGCGCAGCGTGAGCACAACGTTGTAGGTTAGGTGGTACGAATGTTCCTGTAGTTGGAAATTTCGAGGACGAAATTTCTTTAAGGAGGGTAGATTTGTAACATCCCGAAATTGGGCCTAGAGAATTGGGCCCAATGGGCCTTGGGCGTAGTAGCGTTTAAAATTTTTGAGAACGGCATTAATGCAAGTTAGACTTATTAGGTAAGTTATTTTGGAAGGTTAGAGGGCTTCTATGAAGCCCCGGGATCAAATATTAGCTTTGGGGAAATTTTGGTTTTAGGTGAAAAAAAAAAAAAAAAAACCGGAAGTTGGCGGTGTAGGCCTTAAGAATAAAATGTGGGAAAAATGACACAAAAGGAGTGTGTGGTGTAGTGGCAAAGTGACGCCACTTAAAAGGCAAGGGAGTGACGCCACAAGGAAGGAAGGAGGTCCAAGGTTCAAGTCTTGGCTTTTGCATTTTGGTTTTCTTTTTACTTGGACCTCGAATTTGGCTATAGATTTATATTTAGTTGCGCACGGTTTAAGACACAAGAGGAGCTTGTGGCCAAGTGGCTAGCAGCGTGGATTATGTTGCAAGGAGCCAGGTTCGAATCTCATGAGAAGCAAGGGAGTATTTATTTTATGGTCTGGACGGGAAGAGTTTCAGTTGAATTTAAACTCATCGACGAAGGGATCCCACATCGGAAAGATACAAAGAAGGAAGGTGAAGAGCTAGCTATATAAAGAGCATTCCAGAGGAGGGTTGACACACCTGGAAGGCGTTTGGGCACAGGAGTGGTCGGAGCGCGGATTAACACGCAGTCCTATCGGTGTGTAACTCTCTACTCTAGTTGTAGAGCGGCAAATGCCAAGTGCCGGTCCACGGCAATAGTAGCCACGAGCGCGGCGCGCGTGTGGGGCTTCGACGCGATAGTTGAGGCCATAAGTAGTATTCTTGTGGGTTGGGGTCGCTTGGGCGCGATGGGCGAAGTGGGCCCAATGGCCCGTGGGCCCTTATGAGTAAATTGTGCGATTGTGTAGTATATAGTGAACTAGACTAGGTGGAACTTATATACATGGCTAGATTTGTGCTAGGTGGGCCACACGAGCGTGTGGGCCCGAATGGGCGAGTAATCGAGTTTTAGGCCCAATCGTCCAAGCACGACCGGAATGAGAATGAGTCGCTCGGGCGACATTTGGGCCTTTGGGAAAGGCCATTGTAGGTGCAAAATTACCGATATACCCTTGGTGGGTAAATTACGAAAATGCCCTTGGTAGGTAAAATTACGGTTATACCCTTAGAGGTTGATTAGGGTGATTATGTTGTTTTATGTCTATCTGATTATGATGGTAATTCATGTTATACTTATATTTGATATATGTCTAGCATACATGACATACTGCATACACGAATTATTATGTCATATTGCATGGGTATGATGAGAGGAGGGGGAAGATTGATATCCGTGTCTTTGGGACACTGTGTCTTTGGGACACCAGAGGTTTGGCACCTCCAGTGGTTTGGTACCACAGTTGATTTTGTGACTTCGGTCACCAGTGATTTGGTATCACATTTGTGTCTTTGGGACACCAGAGGTTTGGCACCTCATTGCGACTCGTCCCTGTGGTTAACACCACCGTGGGTTGGCCCCACTTTGAGATATGGGATCGTCTGCTAGTGATTTGGTATCACACGATGGGTTGGCCCCATCATCGGATTTGCAGGATCGCGGTCACCAAAGTGATTTGGTATCACACCGTGTCTTTGGGACACAGAGGTTTGGCACCTCATTGCGACTCGTCCCTGTGGTTAACACCACCGTGGGTTGGCCCCACTTTGAGATATGGGATCGTCTGCTAGTGATTTGGTATCACACGATGGGTTGGCCCCATCATTGGATTATTCGTGACTTTGGGTCACCAGTGGTTTGGCACCACACTTATGGATATCGTGACTTTGGGTCACCAGTGGTTTGGCACCACCAGTGGTTTGGTACCACACGGGGTAGAGAAAGGAGCATTGGATGGCTAGGTTTGGGTGCATGATATGCATATTTTCATATGAAATTGTGTAAGGGCTCGTTGGATGGGGATTTACACACCGAGTCTCGATGACTCACCCCTTAGTTAAATTTTTGCAGTGTAATCATTAGATCGCGGATTTGGGAGCCGAGGTGGACTCGTGGAGGCCATACATATGTTTACTCGTAAATTTGTTTCTTTTATTTGGACTTATTTTTATTTGAGTTTTTGTTATGTAATAAGGCCTTGGGTATTTTATTTGGTTTCAGCTTTCAATTTGCTTATTGCTTATTATTAAATGATCAATATGGGATTTTCCTAAAATGATAATAAACCATTTCTTATTCAAAATTACTTAAACTTGAACTATAAAGAATATGAGCTTTTTAACGAATGCACAGTTTTTAGACATTCCTTTCATGTGACATGCCAGATTCGGTCGTAACGTTTAGGCCGGGTTTGGGGTGTTACATGCTATGTGAATGCTTGTTGTGAATTGAAATTTTGAGTACCAAATGGTTGAATTTTGATATATGATATGCATGTTGGTTTAGGCAAAAAGTCTACTAAGTAAGTTTGATCATATAGGTGATTTTGGATGTGAAATAGGTATGACATGGAATGGCTAATTGTGATGCTTATGTGCTTTATGGTTGTTGATATTGAAATGGCATGATTTAGGCTTGGTTGAGATTGGTTTGAATGCCTATTGATGCTATGTTATATGCCATTTGACATGTTTAGGTTGATGCAAAATTTGGGTGAGAAGGATGGCTTGGTAAATAGCCTATTTTTGTCCACACGGGCATGTGTCTCAGCCGTGTGTGACACATGGTTAGGTGACACGGCCGTGTGTCCCCTGATGTTTAATTAGAAACCAAGTCAGTAGATTCACACGGCTCAGCACACGGGTGTGTGACTTGGCCGTGTGGCATAAGTCAGTATACCCTACAGTTTTGGCACAGCCTAACACACGGCCTGGCACACGAGCGTGTGAGGCCATTTTGAGGGGTACACAAGATAGTCACACGGGCAAGTGGTTGGCTATGTGACCCAAGTCAGAGAGTTACATGGGGTCGGGCACAGGCTGGGATATGGCCATGTGATCTCATTTCGAATTTTTATACGGCCTATGACACAAGTGTATCTTTGGCCGTGTGAGAAACGCGGCCGGGCCACACGAGCATGTGTCCCTTGTAATTTGAAAGTTTTCTATGTTTTCCAAAATTTTTCCTAAGTTATCAGTTTAGTCCCAAACTACTTTTAATGCATGATTTGGGCCTCGACGGCTCATATTAGGGACAATATGATTGAATGTGAATGATTTTTATATGGATAGGAAAAATGTTTGAGAAATGTATGTTTGTTTAAGAAATAAGTTCGGTAATGCTCTTTAACCCTATTTCGATAACGGATTCGGGTTAGGGGTGTTACATTTATTGGTATCAGAGTTACGATTTAGTTGATTCTCGGACTAACGTAGCATGTGTGAGTCTAGCTATACATTCCATATATAACCCATGATAGTGTGATATCTCCTAACAGTTTTAAATCGTGTTTTCGTAATGGATCCCAATCGAGCAGTTGCTGATGATGTAGAAAGTAATGCGCCAGCCTCCGTTCATGGAGTAGCGCCATCTGAATCGAGACCTATGTCTGAGAGTCAGGGAGGAGAGGCCAAGGTAGCCTTCTTCCAAATGATGAACGAATGGTTCACTAAGTTTGTCTGAACTAACCCAGCTACTTAGCAACCTCCACCCCCACCTATTCCCCAACCGGTTCCCGTAGCTCCTCAAGGTTTGGAACCTTTGCGTATAAGTAAGCCGCCTGTGGATCAAATTTGAAAGTACGGGGCTAAAGAGTTTAGAGCTACCATTGATGATGATCCTGAGAGAGCCGAGTTTTGGCTTGAGAATATGATCCAGGTATTTGATGAATTATCTTGTACGCCAACAGAATGTGTCAAATGCGCTGTATCAGTTTTGAGAGATACTGCATATCAGTGGTGGAACACTTTGATATATGTGGTGACGATAGAATGAGTCACGTGGGAATTCTTTCAGACCGAGTTCAGAAAGAAATACATAAGTCAATGGTTTATCGATCAAAAGCACAAAAAATTTCTAGAACTGAAACAGGGTCGTACGACTGTGACTGAGTACGAAAGAGAATTTGTGAGACTAAGTAAATACGCTCGAGAATGCGTTTCCACTGAAGAGATTATGTGTAAGCGGTTCGAAAACGGGTTGAATGAAGACATTAAGCTTCTAGTCGGGATTTTTGAATTGAAAGAATTTGTTGTTTTGGTAGACAGAGCTTGCAAAGCCGAGGAATTTGGCAAAGAAAAGAGAAAGCTGATTCTGAGACTAGAGATTCGAGAAAGAGGTCGATGAGTAAACCTTATCACTCCTCGTCAAAGAAATCAAGATATTATTATAACCGTTCGACAGCTTCAGTGGGGTATTCTAGCAGAGATCGTGGGAAGCAACACACGAGTTCAAAAACTCAAACTACCTCAGTATCGAGCGCTGGTAGTGTCAAAACCAACAAACCTGAGTGTCAGCAATATGGAAGACGACATTTTGAAGACTGCTGGATGAATAATAAAACTTGTTTTAGATGTGGCTCGTAAGATCACTTCATTCGGTATTGTCCTGAGTTACCCGAGAAAGACAAATTTCTGAATACAAGACCGAGCAATACAGCTGATAGAGGGAGACTACCTCGAAATACTAGAAATGTGACTAGTAGCAAAGGTGGGACAAAGGACTTTGCTGTTATTCGCGCTCGCGAAGATGCATCATCACCAGATTTCATCACCAGTACATTTTCTCTTTATGACACTAATGTAATTGCTTTGATTGATCATGGATCGACTCATTCGTATGTTTGTAAGAATTTAGTGTCTAATAAGAATTTACCTGTTGAGTCTACCAAATTTGTGATTAAAGTATCGAACCCCTTAGGCAAGTATGTCCTAGTTGATAAAGTTTGCAAGAATTGTCCTTTGGTGACTCAGGGTTACTATTTTCCAGCTAATTTGATGCTTTTACCATTTGATCAATTCGATGTGATCTTGGGTATGGAGTGGTTGACTTTTCATGATGCTGTTGTGAATTGTATACGAAAGACTATTGAGTTGAAATGCCATAATAATGAAATTCTTCAAATTGAGTCCGATGAGTCGAGTGGATTGCCTATAGTGATATCGATAATGTTAGCATAGAAATATTTGAGAAAAGGTTGCGATGCTTATCTTGTGTATGTATTGGATACAAAAGTGTCTAAATTGAAGATTTAATCAGTGCCAGTGGTTTGTGAATATCCGGATGTGTTTCCAGAAGAGTTACCTAGGTTGCCACCGATCAGAGAGGTCGAATTTGCTATTGAATTAGTACCCAGAACATCACCGATATCGATAGCTCTGTATAGAATGGCTCCTACAGAATTGAAAGAGTTGAAAGCTCAGTTGCAAGAGTTAACATATAGAGGTTTGGTGCCCTGGGGTGCACCAGTTCTGTTCGTAAAGAAGAAAGATGGATCAATGAGATTGTGTATCGACCATCGTCAGCTTAACAAGGTTACAATTAAGAATAAGTATCCTTTGCCGAGAATTGATGATTTGTTTGATCAATTGAAAGGAGCAACAGTATTTTCAAAGATTGATCTACATCTGGTTATTATTAGTTGAGAGTTAAAGATTCGGATGTGCCAAAAACTGCATTCAGAACAATGTACGGGCATTATGAATTTCTTGTTATGCCTTTCAGATTAACTAACGCTCTTGCAGTTTTTATGGATTTGATGAATATAATTTTCAGACCATATTTGGATAGATTTGTTGTTGTATTCATTGATGACATTCTGATCTATTCCCGATATGAATCTGAACATGCCGAGTATTTGAGGATTGTATTACAAACATTTAGAGATAAGAAATTGTTCGCTAAATTCAATAAATGCGAGTTTTGGCTCCGAGAAGTTGGATTTTTAAGACACATTGTTTCAGCGGAAGGCATCCGAGTTGATTCGAGTAAGATTTCAGTAGTTGTTGACTGGAAACCACCAAGAAACGTATCCGAGGTTAGAAGTTTTGTAGGATTAGCTGGATACTATTGGTGTTTTGTAAAAGGGTTCTCGATGATTGCTACACCAATGAATCGATTGTTACAGAAAGATGTGAAGTTTGAGTGGTCCGAGAAATGAAAACAGAGTTTTAAGCAGTTGAAAGCACTGTTAACTGAAGCACCAGTTTTAGTTCAGCCTGAGTCGGGTAAAGAGTTTGTGATTTTTAGTGATGTGTCATTGAATAGTTTGGGATGTGTTTTGATGCAAGAAGGCAAAGCGATAGCTTATGCTTCCAGAAAATTGAAGCCGCATGAAAAGAATTATTCGACACACGACTTAGAGTTAGCCGCTATTGTTTTCGCGTTAAAAATTTTGCGACATCATTTATTCGGTGAGAAATGTCATATTTTTACCGACCATAAAAGCTTGAAATATCTAATGTCTCAAAAAGATTTGAATTTGCGACAACGAAGATGGCTCGAGTTGTTGAAAGACTATGAGTTAGTGATTGATTATCATCCAGGGAAAGCGAATGTAGTCGCGGATGCTCTGAGTAGAAAATCTTTGTTTGCTTTGGGGCGATGAGCACACAGTTAACTTTATCTGATGATGGTTTGATTTTAGCTAAGTTAAAAGCTAAATCGGTATTTCTTTAGCAAATTTGCGAGGCTCAGAAATGTGATAATGAATTGCAAGCTAAAAGAGTACAATGTGAGCCGACTACTGATTCAGAGTATCAGATCGGATCCGATGATTGTTTGCTGTTCCGAGGTAGAATTTGTGTACCGAAAAACTCCGAGCTTATTTAGAAAATTCAACATGAAGCATACAGTGGTTGTTTATCTATTCATCCGGGGAGTACTAAAATGTACAATGATTAGAAACAGTTGTATTGGTGGTCAGGGATGAAACGAGATATTTTTGAATTTGTATCGAGATGCTTAGTTTGTCAACAAGTTAAAGCTAAAC
This sequence comes from Gossypium sturtianum, assembly GCA_025698515.1. Lineage (NCBI taxonomy): Eukaryota > Viridiplantae > Streptophyta > Magnoliopsida > Malvales > Malvaceae > Gossypium > Gossypium sturtianum. The sequence goes on from CM046953.1 coordinate 66,638,790, forward strand.
ATCAAGTGCCATCGGGGCTATTACAGCCAGTGATGATACCAGAGTGTAAATGGGATAGAGTTACGATTGATTTCGTATTGAGATTACCCCTATGTCCAAAAAAGAAAGATGCTATTTGGGTTGTTGTTGATCGACTGACAAAATTGGCACATTTCATTCCGGTACGTACAGAATTTTCACTCGATAGATTAGCTGAATTGTACATCTCTGAGATTGTCAGATTGCATGGGGTACTAGTTTCTATTATTTTGGATAGAGATCTGAGGTTTACGTCACAATTTTGGAAGAAATTGCAAGAAGCTTTGGGTACGCGGTTACACTTTAGTACCGCCTTTCATCCTCAAACAGATTGTCAGTCGGAGAGAGTTATTCAGATTCTCGAAGATATGCTTCGTTCTTGTGCTTTAGAGTTTGAAGGCAACTGGGAAAATATTTACCATTGGTTGAATTTGCATATAACAATAGATTTCAATCAAGCATAAAAATGGCACCGTATGTGTAATAGCCCAAATTTTAGCGATGTCAAAAATAGTGGTTCGAGACCACCAAATCCGATAAATAAATTCGTAGATTATATTATTTAATATTTACGAGCCAAATGTAGCTTTTAAAAGATTTTTGAAAAAGTAAATTGTGTTTTATAAAGATTTATTTGGTCAAGAAATTGAGAAAAAGAGGTATCGAGATCTCGGTGTTATAAACCGAGCCATAAATATTTTTCTGAATATTTACGGAGTGTCAATAAGGTAGTATTAAAATTTCATTAGAAAATTTTGACGTTCGAGTGGTTAATTAATTAAAAAGAACTAAATTGAAAAAGGTGTAAAAGTTGCTAGAAGGATTAAATAGCTCAATTGTCAAATGAGGAAGGACCTAAAGTGCAATTAAGCCCAAAGGAGATATTTTGGGCAACAATAGCTAAGAAAAATCAGGAAATGGGTGAAATAAGGGCAAAATTGAAAAATTGCCAAAATTAGTTAAATAAAACTGGGGCCAAATTGGAATATCTAGAATTCTCATCATTTTTCTTCATATTCATCAGCTGAAAAACAACCATGGAAGAGGGTTCAAGCTGGTTTTCATACTTTAGCTTCATGTAAGTTTAATTCTTGCTTTCTGCTTGAAATTTCTAAGTTTTTGAACTTTTACGATTGGGTCCAACTTACTATGTCATTAGTTTTTGATTCCATGGCTAATTTTTAAAGTTGCTATGGATGAGTGCTAGAAGCATATGATGAATAAACATAGAATTGAAGCTTAAATTTTGATATATGATGATTTTATCAAGTAAAATTGATGGAAATTGACTTTAGGACCTAATAGTGAAAGAGTTTGGAATTAAGGTCTAGTGCTAAAGTTTTGATTTCCAGGGGTTATGAAGTAGTTTAAAATGATAGAATAAAGTATTAATTGAGAAAAAATAGCTCAATTGAGGGGTTAATTGAGCAAGGACTGAATTGTATGAACTGTGAAATTTGGGGCAAAATGAAAATCAACATTTTGCACTAAAACAGTTTTGGACAATAGCAGTAGTCTAACTTTGAAAAATCGCCAAAAATTTTAGAAATCTAATTAGAGGATGAATAAAATATGAAATTAAATCTTATTGAGTCTAGTTTCTTATAGAAGAAACGGTGTAAGCAATGGAATTGTGAATCATGAGATATAATAAATTTTGTGAGACAATGTCAGAATGATTTCGGGTTCCACTGTTCTAATTTTGTAAAATCATCAAAAATTGGAAAAAAATAATTAGGGACTTAAATTTATATTTTTAAAATCCCGGATGAGTCTATTTTCAAGAGAAACAAATGGGAACATGATCCAAATCCCGTACAAGTCCCTAATTATTCAATAAGAACATGGGTGACTTTAAAGAATAAACTGTACTTATTGAATAAACCAAAAATTTTGAAAAATTTATGGTAAGAAGGTATCTGAGTCTAGTTTCAGATAAAATTAGCGGATCTTAATTTGGAGTTCTTTAGTTCAAGATAAAAATAATTTAGCGACTGTGACACGGATGGACAACTTGAATATCCATATAAGTAAATAGTGAAAATTGTAGATAATATTACTTACAAGAGTGTTATTTATACTAAGGATGTGGATGGAGAGGAGGAGGAGGAAAAATATATCAATGACTTATGTATAAATTGATCACATGCCCGATTATAATCGATAAATGTTAAATTAGAAATGATATAATGTTTTATTTCGAATATTTACTATGAAATTGTGTTTATCGTTATGATATAAAAATTGAATTTGTAAGTTTGTATGTAAATAATACATCGTTTTTTTATTTATGTTTTAATATTTTGTTATATTATATGAGATATGGTTGAATATGGAGTAATTATTTGATGTAAATCATGAATTGTGATTGATTATGGATGAATTGGTAAAATGTTGAAAAGTGAGAATTCCCGGTTGAACCTTCGGAATAGAAAAAAGATACGAATGAGGTAGCTAGGTCACGTGTGTAGTACTAAGTGCAGGCTACTACGTGTACCAGACGGATAGGTCGCATGTGTAGTGCTAAGTGCAGGCTACTATGAGTACTCGATAGCTTCGATTACATGTGTGGTACTAAGTGCAGGCCACTATGTGTAAGTGATGGTTTTGGTCACATGTGTAGTACTAAGTGCAGGCTACTATGTGCACCAGATAGCTTCGGCTATAAGGGTGGTACTATGTGCAAAGCCACCGTGTATCTCGTTATTATTCGATGAGTTCAACGGGAAATTGACTAAGTGAAAATACATGTGATCATGTAACGACTAAGTGTAATTGAATATGACTATGTGATGAATAAGTGCAGGTATAAGTGTGAAAATTTATGATAAGTGTGAAAATTTATGAACAATGTGCTCGATATGTGATCGAACTTTGGTAAGATTGATATAGAGTAAGTGTTACATGGAATTATGTAATATAAGGAAATGCGAGTTGATGAGACTTGAACATAAATCTTGGTTGATGAATGAGTTCATTTGTGATTATATATTTGTACACCTTGAGTGTATTATCCGTATGAATTGGTATTCCAAATGAGTTAATGAGAAAAGTTCTAATATGAAATAATATGAATTCGAAATGAAATATTATGAAAACGTACTTGAAATACATTGGTATATCTTGTATATGTTATTTGAGTTCATAATGTGGAAAGTAAATGTATGTGGAAATTTGAGATGATGATATCTGTACATGGAATCTATTGGTGGATACGTACATCCAAATTTATATGATAAATTTTAGTTAACATTGAAATTGGACTCAATAAGTGATTTGTCAATTTAAATTGTGATTGGCAGGAAGAGTTAGTGAGTTGCATGTTTATGAATTGTTACACGTATTTGTCTGAAATACGAGGAAATGATGGTACTTGATACATGGAAATATGAGACTGTGATATATTAAAAAATGGAATATGTTTGATAAATGTGTTTATTCATAATTATAGAACTGTACACCTCAAGTGTTCTATTTGTGTAAGGATGATGTTCAAATTATTTGATGAGTAGAACTCAAATATGAAGTAGTTAGAAACCAAGACAAATTGTTATGAAAATGAATATGAAATACAGAGGTATGATTATTATATGTGATATGAATACATAATGTGAAAAAGTATAGGTATAAGAGGAATTTAATAAGAATTGAGCCTATATACGTTTCTTGTTATTTATATGAAGTGTACGACTAACAAATGGTAATAAGTATAAGGCTTGGTTGAATATCTTAAATTGGTTCTCGACTGTATTAAAATGTTGGTAAAGATAAAGGATCAAGTGAGTAAGAAATATGGCTTGGAAAATAGCCTAATTTTTGTCCACACGAGTGTGTGTCTAGGTCGTGTGTGACAAGCGGTCTACCCCATGGGCGTATGGTCCAGCTTTGTGTCCCCAGTCACACGGGCGTGTGACCCTTATATGCGAGAAAAATTTTAAAAGTCGCGAAAATTTTTCCCGAGGATCCGGTTTAGTCTCGACCCAATCTTAATGCATGATTGGGACCTCGAAGGTCCGTTAAAGGAACGTTTATAATCAGTCTCGGTATTTGAACGGTAATGATTTCAAATTATTTGCAAGTGTTCTGTGCTCCTTGGTAATGCCTTGTAACCCTGTTCCGGCGATGTATACGGGTTAGGGGTGTTACAATATGAAACTTTATATGGTCGTAAATGCCGAACTCCATTGTACTGGACCGAACTTAGTGAGAAAAAGATCCACGGGGTTGATTTGGTCATAGAGACCAAAGATAAAGTGAAAAAATTCGTGACAGTTTAAAAGTTGCTTCAGAACGACAGAAATTGTATGCGGATTTGAAATGTAAAGATATTGAATTTCAAATCGGCGGCAGAGTGTTTTTGAAAGTATCACCGTGGAGAAAGATTCTTCGATTTGGTTGCAAAAGAAAATTGAGCCCGCAATTTATCAGATCGTACGAGATTATTGAGAGAATAGGGCCAGTGGAATTTCGACTAGCTTTACCGTTAGAGCTAGAAAAGATTCATAATGTATTTCATGTGTTGATGTTACGCCGATATAGATCAAATCCATCACACGTAATTTCTCCAACAGAAGTTGAAATTCAACCTGATATGTTGTATAGTGAAGGACCGATCAGAATTCTAGCTTGAGAGATTAAAGAGTTGAGAAATAAAAGCATAGCTTTAGTGAAGGTTCTATGGCAACGTCACGGTGTTGAAGAGGCTATGTTGGAATCCGAGGAAGCTATGAGAAAATAGTACCATAACCTATTTCTGGTAAGATTTCCGGGGACGAAAATTCCTAAGGGGGAGAGTTGTTGTAACACCCCAAACCCGGCCCAAACGCTACGACCGAATTTGGTGTGCTACAGAGAAAGTATTTTTTTTTCTTTGAAAATTCCTTTAGGCCAAATTAACTTTTTGATAAAAGATAGCGTCCGATTTAAAACATTTGAGGTGTATAAACACCATACTTAGGTTTATTTTAAAAATATTCATTAACTCAGATTGTTACCGATTCGGTGTGTGTCTGATGGCACGATAAAACATTTTGCGATTAAAATTTTAGAAAACATGTGGACTTAATTTAATGTTAAGAAATAGTTTAAACAAATTAACCCAAAACATAGAATAATAAAAATTATATCTAGGAGGCCTTATTACAACTTAATTAAAATAAAACCAACATTAAATAAAATAAAACAAAATCCAAGTTCTTCTAATTAAAAATTTCCCTTTGCATGGCCACCTCGAGTCCATCCGGCTCCATCTCCGCGATCTACTTATCTCGCAAAATGTTAAGGGAAAGGGTGAGTCACCGAGACTCAATGTGTAAATCCCACCCGGAAAATACATCTCATACACAATTCATTAATAAACATGCTCATGCAACCCAACTAGCCATCCATACTCCTTTTCTACCCGTGTGGTCAAAACCACCGATGACTTAAAGTCACAATTTAAATGATGGGGCCAACCCATCGTGTGGTCAAAACCACCGATGACCATAGGTCACAATATATCAAATGTGGTCAAAACCACTGGTGGTACCAAACCCGAGTGGGACTTAGTCGCAAATAATCAATCGTTGTGGTCAAAACCACCGATGACCATAGGTCACAAAATAGTCCGATGGGGCCAACCCATCTTGTGGTCAAAACCAGCGACGATGATCCATAATTCATCCCCTCCTCTCATCAATCCCACCATCACATGCTTATACATCAAATTTCATAAATCATGTCATAGTATTAAACATCATGTGATGGCATGCAAACATATATCAAAAATTACAAGTTAGGGGACTTACCCGATATCCATGATTATGCCACAAGCTAACCACAAACAAAAGATCTAAGGCAAATAATAACGACATGTAAATTAATAAAGTGTGTAGAGAGATCTTACACACTGTTACTATCGTAATTCCTAGATCCCGAAAAGCCGATCTACGATGCTAAATCCCTTGACCCAAATACCTTGTGATTATCAACCACCACACACTATGTGCGAATCAGCTTCACTTCCCTACAATCGGCACTTATCCACATAAATAGCCTTCGGCTTTTGAATACACATATATATAATGAAACCAATGATCTTAAATAAAGCCTTACCACCACTTACCAAAGTCGACTATTAACAAATGAAGGATTGATTGAAATATCCTTGAGTACCTAGAGAAAATCAGTTTCAACACTGATTAACCACCAAAATATATCGGCTTCCCAACCATCCAAATTGCCAGGATACCAGTGAGAAAAGAAATAACCATTCGGCTAACACACTTACCTTCACCAATCGATTGCCACAAGAAATCCCGACAAGATTTATACCACCCTTAGTATTCGGCCAAAGAGAGTTTGATGGGGAGGAAAAGAGTTTCGGCAATAAGGAGTGAATATTCGGCCAATAAAGAAATAAAAGAAAAGGGAAATTAAGAATGGAGATTCGGCAAGGAGAAGTAGAGAGAGTTTTTGAAACAAAGAAAGAAAGGTAAAGGATTAATGGTGCCGTCGGTTTTGATAGAGGTTGAAAAGGGAGTGAAAAGAAAAGACTTTAAAAAAAATGTAATTTCTTTAGCCGAAATTTCCAAGTAATTGGCTAAGCAAATTCGGCACTAATGCCCCTATACTTGCCGTCCACTCTTCCTTTGAAGAGTTTAAAATTCCCCCAATTCCTTAATTCACTCTAGGCCACACATTTCAAATTATTCTAAATAATTTGAATACATCAAATAATAATCAAATAATAATCCCATAATAATCTAATAATAATGCTAATATTATCCCTTTTTATCTTATCAAATAAATAATGAAAATAAAAGAGACCATGTGCTTCTCAAACTCTTCCAGCCGAATGTTAATCAAAGAACCCATGTGCAGGCCAATTCACCTTGTCATGCCAGCAGCAAAAAGGGAAAAAATAAAAATCCAAATGCTGCTTCTTGGACTCGAACCAGCGACCACAAGCAAAGCACCTCCTTAACGCCCCTTTCCAACCTTCCCAATTGACTTTCATGTCATAAAACCCCATCATTTACTTTTAAAGCCTTCCTACTTAAGCCCATCACCGCATATATAAAAATAAAGCGCATAATGTCGCTGCTCCGACCATTTGAACTCGCGCCCATCCTCACCTCCAACTCTTAAGTGGCGCATGGGAACCACTTTGCCAAGGCACCGTTTTGTGTCATAGACTCGCCCTTGACTTCTTTTAAGGCCTCCTTCCTTTTAACGCCAAAACCCAAAAAAATAAAACACCTTGTTGCCACCTTGATTCGAACCCAAGCCCTTACTAGCGTTACTTCCGGGCCTTTAAGTGGCGCATGGGAGCCACTTTACCACTGGACTTTCATGTCCAGAAATTCCCTAAATTTTTCCTTAAGGGCTCCTTCACCCACTCCCCCTTTTATACTTAAAATTCAACATTTTCCCAAAGCTTTCCCCTTCATCCTTGGGTTCTAAAACTCCTAAAACATCACCAAACACACTTAAAGCCTACTAACACTTGAGTTACGCTCCAACCGCATAACCCCTAATCTAGGATGTTACAATTCTACCCTCCTTAAAAAAATAATTTCGTCCTCGAAATTACTTACTAACGATCATCCGTACATCCTAACTTACCACACTTACTTCATGCTGCGCACTCGATCTTATTAAAGTCGTTATTCCGGCTTGACCACGTCCATGACGACCACGTCCCCTCAAACTCATTTCTACAACGCGATTTAGTCCGATTAAAAAGTTTTATGCATCGAATTTTGTTCCACTCGATTATCCGCGAGAAATTTTATGAAATGAAGTTTTGAAGTTGTTCTTTCGATCACACAAAGGTTGATTCGAGTTCACTATTCTACTTGAATATCACATTCCTTAATACCTTTCATACACATTCACTCTTCGGGCATTTCTGTCCGTTTCTATCCTAGGGGTATTTTCATCATTTTCCTACTGGGTATTTTTCGTAATAAACCAGAGAAATTTTAAAACTTTAATAAATCAGGACACTTTGAAATTTCCAAAACTGGGGTATTTCAAAATTTGACAAATTGGAAGTACAGCAGAATTTTGGAAACTAGGGGTATTTTAGTAATTTGTCAATCAGGGGTAATTTTGAAAATTTCCAAAAGTCAGGGTATTGTTTTGAAATACAAAATTTTGGATACTTTTGCAAAGTAAAAGAATTTTATTGAAATCGGGGTAATCTGGTAATTTTTTTGGAACTAAGGGTATTTTCGTAAATTTGCCACTAGGGGCATTTTGGTAATTTTTGTAAGTCAAGAATATTTTGAAAATTTTCCAACATAAATTTTTTTTTTCTACTATTTAAAAGAGATATTTTAGTGATTTTAAAACTAAAGTTTTCCTTAAAACATGGCTAATCCCTTTCGGGTTTTATTTAGCGTTTTTAGCCTATGACCGAGTCCTCTTGGTTAGGGTGAACCAGAAGCTACGCACAGGTAGGAATCCCATGAAGAGGAGGTGAGTCACGAGGACCGCTTAAGTACCAAGCTCTTAGGATCCAATCCTAGACATGCGCACCAAGGTTACCACACCCTAACTCGGCGACTTGGTCGTAGGTTTGTTTATTTAGGCTTTTAAAGTTTTATGTATTCTGTTGGGGTAGTCTAGTCCTAAAGTTCAAACACCTATCATACTGTCTACATTCCATGCCTACCCTTCTACAGATAATTAATTCAGAAAGAAGTTAGAAGTACTTACCTGGGCGGATTGGTGCCGGAGACTCGCTGCCATGCTGTCTAAAACCAAAACCATTTTCACAAAGGCCTACCAAAACATTTTGGGCCTTGGGCCCCCACAGCCGAGCTTTGAACTGGGCTCTGATACCAATTTTGTAACACCCCAAACGCTACGACTGAATTTGGTGTGCTACAGAGAAAGTATTTTTTTTCTTTGAAAATCCCTTTAGGCCAAATTAACTTTTTGATAAAAGATAGCGTCCGATTTAAAACATTTGAGGTGTATAAACACCATACTTAGGTTTATTTTAAAAATATTCATTAAGTCAGATTGTTACCGATTCAGGTGTAATTGATGGCACGATAAAACATTTTGCGATTAAAATTTTAGAAAACATGTGGACTTAATTTAATGTTAAGAAATAGTTTAAACAAATTAACCCAAAACATAGAATAATAAAAATTATATCTAGGAGGCCTTATTACAACTTAATTAAAATAAAACCAACATTAAATAAAATAAAACAAAATCCAAGTTCTTCTAATTAAAAATTTCCCATTGCATGGCCACCTCGAGTCCATCCGGCTCCATCTCCGCGATCTACTTATCCGGAAAATGTTAAGGGAAAGGGTGAGTCACCGAGACTCAATGTGTAAATCCCCACCCGGAAAAATACATCTCATACACAATTCATTAATAAACATGCTCATGCAACCCAACTAGCCATCCATACTCCTTTTCTACCCCGTGTGGTCAAAACCACTTTGATGACTTAAAGTCACAATTTAAATGATGGGGCCAACCCATCGTGTGGTCAAAACCACCGATGACCATAGGTCACAATATATCAAATGTGGTCAAAACCATTGGTGGTACCAAACCGGTGGGACTTAGTCGCAAATAATCAATCGTTGTGGTCAAAACCACCGATGACCATAGGTCACAAAATAGTCGATGGGGCCAACCCATCTTGTGGTCAAAACCATCGACGACGAGTCCATAATTCATCCCCTCCTCTCATCAATCCCACCATCACATGCTTATACATCAAATTTCATAAATCATGTCATAGTATTAAACATCATGTGATGGCATGCAAACATATATCAAAAATTACAAGTTAGGGGACTTACCCGATATCCATGATTATGCCACAAGCTAACCACAAACAAAAGATCTAAGGCAAATAATAACAGCATGTAAATTAATAAAGTGTGTAGAGAGATCTTACACACCTGTTACTATCGTAATTCCTAGATCCCGAAAAGCCGATCTACGATGCTAAATCCCTTGACCCAAATGCCTTGTGATTATCAACCACCACACACTATGTGCGAATCAGCTTCACTTCCCTACAATCGGCACTTATCCACATAAATAGCCTTCGGCTTTTGAATACACATATATATAATGAAACCAATGATCTTAAATAAAGCCTTACCACCACTTACCAAAGTCGACTATTAACAAATGAAGGATTGATTGAAATATCCTTGAGTACCTAGAGAAAATCAGTTTCAACACTGATTAACCACCAAAATATATCGGCTTCCCAACCATCCAAATTGCCAGGATACCAGTGAGAAAAGAAATAACCATTCGACTAACACACTTACCTTCACCAATCGATTGCCACAAGAAATCCCGACAAGATTTATACCACCCTTAGTATTCGGCCAAAGAGAGTTTGATGGGGAGGAAAAGAGTTTCGGCAATAAGGAGTGAATATTCGGCCAATAAAGAAATAAAAGAAAAGGGAAATTAAGAATGGAGATTCGGCAAGGAGAAGTAGAGAGAGTTTTTGAAACAAAGAAAGAAAGGTAAAGGATTAATGGTGCCGTCGGTTTTGATAGAGGTTGAAAAGGAGTGAAAAGAAAAGACTTTAAAAAAATGTAATTTCTTTAGCTTGAAATTTCCAAGTAATTGGCTAAGCAAATTAAGCACTAATGCCCCTATACTTGCCGTCCACTCTTCCTTTGAAGAGTTTAAAATTCCCCAATTCCTTAATTCACTCTAGGCCACACATTTCAAATTATTCTAAATAATTTGAATACATCAAATAATAATCAAATAATAATCCCATAATAATCTAATAATAATGCTAATATTATCCCTTTTATCTTATCAAATAAATAATGAAAATAAAAGAGACCATGTGCTTCTCAAACTCTTCCAAATTAATGTTAATCAAAGAACCCATGTGCAGGCCAATTCACCTTGTCATGCCAGCAGCAAAAAGGGAAAAAATAAAAATCCAAATGCTGCTTCTTGGACTCGAACCAGCGACCACAAGCAGCAGCCTCCCTTAACGCCCCTTTCCAACCTTCCCAATTGACTTTCATGTCATAAAACCCCATCATTTACTTTTAAAGCCTTCCTACTTAAGCCCATCACCGCATATATAAAAATAAAGCGATAATGTCGCTGCTCCACCATTTGAACTCGCGCCCATCCTCACCTCCAACTCTTAAGTGGCGCATGGGAACCACTTTGCCAAGGCACCGTTTTGTGTCATAGACTCGCTTGACTTCTTTTAAGGCCTCCTTCCTTTTAACGCCAAAACCCAAAAAAAAATAAAACACCTTGCTGCCACCTTGATTCGAACCCAAGCCCTTACTAGCGTTACTTCCAGGGCCTTTAAGTGGCGCATGGGAGCCACTTTACCACTGGACTTTCATGTCCGTAAATTCCTAAATTTTTCCTTAAGGGCCCTTCACCCAGCTCCCCTTTTATACTTAAAATTCAACATTTTCCCAAAGCTTTCCCCTTCATCCTTGGGTTCTAAAAACTCCTAAAACATCACCAAACACACTTAAAGCCTACTAACACTTGAGTTACGCTCCAACCGCATAACCCCTAATCTAGGATGTTACAATTCTACCCTCCTTAAAAAAATAATTTCGTCCTCGAAATTACTTACTAACGATCATCCGTACATCCTAACTTACCACACTTACTTCATCACTGCGCACTCGATCTTATTAAAAGTGTTATTCCAGCTTGACCACGTCCGCGACGACCACGTCCCCTCAAACTCATTTCTACAACGCGATTTAGTCTGATTAAAAAGTTTTATGCATCAGAATTTTGTTCCACTGATTATCCGCGAGAAATTTTATGAAATGAAGTTTTGAAGTTGTTCTTTCGATCACACAAAGGTTGATTCGAGTTCACTATTCTACTTCGGAATATCACATTCCTTAATACCTTTCATACACATTCACTCTTCGGGCATTTCTGTCCGTTTCTATCCTAGGGGTATTTTCATCATTTTCCTACAGGGGTATTTTCGTAATAAACCAGAGAAATTTTAAAACTTTAATAAATCAGGACACTTTGAAATTTCAAAAAGCGGGGGTATTTTCAAAATTTGACAAATTGGAAGTACTGCAGAATTTTGGAAACTAGGGTATTTTAGTAATTTGTCAATCGGGGTAATTTTGAAAATTTCAAAAGTCAGGGTATTGTTTTGAAATACAAAATTTTGGATACTTTTGCAAAGTAAAAGAATTTTATTGAAATCGGGGTAATCTGGTAATTTTTTTGGAACTAAGGGTATTTTCGTAAATTTGCCACTAGGGGCATTTTGGTAATTTTTGTAAGTCAAGAATATTTTGAAAATTTTCCAACATAAATTTTTTTTTCTACTATTTAAAAGAGATATTTTAGTGATTTTAAAACTAAAGTTTTCCTTAAAACATGGCTAATCCCTTTCGGGTTTTATTTAGCGTTTTTAGCCTATGACCGAGTCCTCTTGGTTAGGGTGAACCGAAGCTACGCACCAGGTAGGAATCCCGCGAAGAGGAGGTGAGTCACGAGGACTGCTTAAGTACCAAGCTCTTCCGGATCCAATCCTAGACATGCGCACCAAGGTTACCACACCCTAACTCGGCGACTTGGTCGTAGGTTTGTTTATTTAGGCTTTTAAAGTTTTATGTATTCTGTTGGGGTAGTCTAGTCCTAAAGTTCAAACACCTATCATACTGTTTACATTCCATGCCTACCCTTCTACAGATAATTAATTCAGAAAGAAGTTAGAAGTACTTACCTGGGCGGATTGGTGCCGGAGACTCGCTGCCATGCTGTCTAAAACCAAAACCATTTTCACAAAGGCCTACCAAAACATTTTGGGCCTTGGGCCCCCACAGCCGAGCTTTGAACTGGGCTCTGATACCAATTTTGTAACACCCCAAACGCTACGACCGAATTTGGTGTGCTACAGAGAAAGTATTTTTTTTCTTTGAAAATCCCTTTAGGCCAAATTAACTTTTTGATAAAAGATAGCGTCCGATTTAAAACATTTGAGGTGTATAAACACCATACTTAGGTTTATTTTAAAAATATTCATTAAGTCAGATTGTTACCGATTCAGGTGTACCCGATGGCACGATAAAACATTTTGCGATTAAAATTTTAGAAAACATGTGGACTTGATTTAATGTTAAGAAATAGTTTAAACAAATTAACCCAAAACATAGAATAATAAAAATTATATCTAGGAGGCCTTATTACAACTTAATTAAAATAAAACCAACATTAAATAAAATAAAACAAAATCCAAGTTCTTCTAATTAAAAATTTCCACTGCATGGCCACCTCGAGTCCATCCGGCTCCATCTCCGCGATCTACTTATCTGCAAAATGTTAAGGGAAAGGGGTGAGTCACCGAGACTCAATGTGTAAATCCCCCACCCGGAAAATACATCTCATACACAATTCATTAATAAACATGCTCATGCAACCCAACTAGCCATCCATACTCCTTTTCTACCCCGTGTGGTCAAAACCACTGATGACTTAAAGTCACAATTTAAATGATGGGGCCAACCCATCGTGTGGTCAAAACCACTGATGACCATAGGTCACAATATATCAAATGTGGTCAAAACCACTGGTGGTACCAAACCAGTGGGACTTAGTTGCAAATAATCAATCGTTGTGGTCAAAACCACTGATGACCATAGGTCACAAAATAGTCTGATGGGGCCAACCCATCTTGTGGTCAAAACCACCGACGACGATCCATAATTCATCCCCTCCTCTCATCAATCCCACCATCACATGCTTATACATCAAATTTCATAAATCATGTCATAGTATTAAACATCATGTGATGGCATGCAAACATATATCAAAAATTACAAGTTAGGGACTTACCCGATATCCATGATTATGCCACAAGCTAACCACAAACAAAAGATCTAAGGCAAATAATAACAAGCATGTAAATTAAAAAGTGTGTTAGAGAGATCTTACACACTGTTACTATCGTAATTCCTAGATCCCGAAAAGCCGATCTACGATGCTAAATCCCTTGACCCAAATGCCTTGTGATTATCAACCACCACACACTATGTGCGAATCAGCTTCACTTCCCTACAATCGGCACTTATCCACATAAATAGCCTTCGGCTTTTGAATACACATATATATAATGAAACCAATGATCTTAAATAAAGCCTTACCACCACTTACCAAAGTCGACTATTAACAAATGAAGGATTGATTGAAATATCCTTGAGTACCTAGAGAAAATCAGTTTCAACAACGATTAACCACCAAAATATATCGGCTTCCCAACCATCCCAATTGCGGGATACCGGTGAGAAAAGAAATAACCATTCGGCTAACACACTTACCTTCACCAATCGATTGCCACAAGAAATCGACAAGATTTATACCACCCTTAGTATTCGGCCAAAGAGAGTTTGATGGGGAGGAAAAGAGTTTGGCAATAAGGAGTGAATATTCGGCCAATAAAGAAATAAAAGAAAAGGGAAATTAAGAATGGAGATTCGGCAAGGAGAAGTAGAGAGAGTTTTTGAAACAAAGAAACAAAGGTAAAGGATTAATGGTGCCGTCGGTTTTGATAGAGGTTGAAAAGGGAGTGAAAAGAAAAGACTTAAAAAAATGTAATTTCTTTGCTTGAAATTTCCAAGTAATTGGCTAAGCAAATTAAGCACTAATGCCCCTATACTTGCCGTCCACTCTTCCTTTGAAGAGTTTAAAATTCCCCCAATTCCTTAATTCACTCTAGGCCACATATTTCAAATTATTCTAAATAATTTGAATACCTCAAATAATAATCAAATAATAATCCCATAATAATCTAATAATAATGCTAATATTATCCCTTTTTATCTTATCAAATAAATAATGAAAATAAAAGAGACCATGTGCTTCTCAAACTTTTCCAGCCGAATGTTAAACAAAGAACCCATGTGCAGGCCAATTCACCTTGTCACGCCAGCAGCAAAAAGGAAAAAAATAAAAATCCAAATGCTGCTTCTTGGACTCGAACCAGCGACCACAAGCAGCAGCCTCCCTTAACGCCCCTTTCCAACCTTCCCAATTGACTTTCATGTCATAAAACCCCATCATTTACTTTTAAAGCCTTCCTACTTAAGCCCATCACCGCATATATAAAAATAAAACGCATAATGCTGCTCCAGCCATTCGAACCTGCGCCCATCCTCACCTCCAACTCCTAAGTGGCGCATGGGAACCACTTTGCCAAGGCGCCGTTTTGTGTCATAGACTCGCCTGACTTCTTTTAAGGCCTCCTTCCTTTTAACGCCAAAACCCAAAAAAATAAAACACCTTGCTGCCACCTTGATTCGAACCCAAGCCCTTACTAGCGTTACTTCCAGGCCTTTAAGTGGCGCATGGGAGCCACTTTACCACCTGGACTTTCATGTCCAGAAATTCCCAATTTTTTCCTTAAGGGCTCCTTCACCCAGCTCCCCCTTTTATACTTAAAATTCAACATTTTCCCAAAGCTTTCCCCTTCATCCTTGGGTTCTAAAAACTCCTAAAACATCACCAAACACACTTAATGCCTACTAACACTTGAGTTACGCTCCAACCGCATAACCCCTAATCTAGGATGTTACAGTTGTAACAGCCCGTTTTTAGTCAAGTCAGAATAGTGGTTTTAGGACCACAAACCTGGGGTAAAAATATTTATTTTATTAATATTTTTAGGTCTACAGCATAATAGTATAATTGGGTAAAAAATTCGTTAAGAAATTTTATGGTTTGAATGCTCAATTCGGTAAAAAGGACTAAATCACGTAAAGTGTAAAAGTAGGGTTCCAATAGCTAAAGGTGTCTAATAGCTATAGAACTTTAAAGTGGAGGTCCTTAATTGGTAATTAGACAATTAATACTATTAGTTGGAAAAGATGGACATCATTTATGTGATTTTCAAAGGTTTAAGTTAAGGTTAATTAAGTAAATTGTTAAATAAAAGTAAAATTAATTAAAACAAAGATGTCATCTCCTTCATTTCACTTATGTTCAGTCGAAATTCACCATAGGAGGATAGCTTAGGTTCGGCCAAGCTATTTTTCATGCATGTAAGTGATTTTGATCTCGGTTTTTAATGATTTCTATGTTTTCGAGATCATTGTAACTTAATCTAGCTAGCCTAGGGACTAATTTGCAAAACTGTTAAAGGTTTAGGGTTTTACCATTGATGAATATGTGTTTATTTTTATGTTTGATGATAGAAAATGAATAGTTGTTGTTAGATAAACAACATTTGTTAAGTGATTTTGGTTGAAATTGCAAATTAAGGATTTATTTGTTAAATGTGTAAAATTCATGGTGAAATGTGTGAAATAATGAAAAAATTTGGGCTGCTATGAGTCTATTGGAAATTCGGCTAGCATGGGTATGGACTCAATTGTATGAATTTGCATTTTTATGAGCTAGGGACTAAATTGTAAAGAAGTCTAAAGTTTAGGGGCAAAAGTGTAAAATTACCATAACATGAAATTTGGATTAAATTGAATAACATGATAATTAAATAAGTTAAATCAAATTGAGTAACATGATAATTAAATAAGTTAAATTTGATTATATATAGATCAAGAAAAGCGAAGTTCGGAATAAGATCGGGGGAAAAACAAAATAGTGGATTGATAGCTCGTTTCTCTCCTTTTAAATCCGAGGTAAGTTCGTATGTTATAAACATTAATGTAATCGTTTTTTTAAGTGCTTTATAATTGTATTCTTAATGAATACGACCTTACGGAGAGGTTCGACGAAGATTCGGCAATGTGAAATCCCGATTGAACCTTAGGAATAGATAGGATACGAATGACATGTCATTAGGGGTTATTGTGTTTGGGTGCTGGTCCGTACGTTCTACCAGTGGCTGAGTTTTCCGGCATGTGTTGTGGATTCTCGTCAGCTTGCGTAAGCAGCATCGTGTAGTTACATCTTGACCGTCAGCTTGTGTGAGCAAACCCGTTGATAGCTCGAGAGTGAGCATTATATGATATATGAGATTGAGATGGTTTCAACCATGTATTGGCACTTAGGGTGCGAGATTCCCAAGTATCCGAATTATTCCAAATGGTTCAACGGGTATATCAATGAATTGGAAGAGTATGAAATTGATACGAATTAGTACAGGTATGTACGTGTACTATACAATCATTGAATCGAAGAAATTGATGAAATTCATGTCTAACCTTTGGATTGAATATGTGTTAAGTTTTTGGATTTAAATTGAATTGTATTATGTGATGTTTAAGTACTTGAATTGTAGTTGAATGGTAAGTTTTACTTATTAAGCATACGAGCTTACTAAGCTTTATAGCTTACTCTGTAGTGATTTCGGAGCCTGCTCAGATTAGGAGTCGTCGGAGATCTCATCACACTATCCAGCTGTCATTTTGGTACTTTTGAACTTGTGTATTTTGTTATATGGCATGTATAGGAGTTGTGGTTAATATGGTCTATATGTTGGTAATGGATTTAGCCAATTGAGTTGGCTTGTAAATGATGAATGTTTGGTTAGGTGTTTAGCCATATGATTTGGCTTAATTTTGGTATATTTGGTTATGTATACATATGTGCAAATGGCCTTTTGTTATGTGGTTTAAAATTGCTATGTGAATGCTTGTTGTGAATTGGTATTTTGAGTACCAAATGGTTGAATTTTGAGATATGATATGCATGTTGGTTTAGGTACAAAGTCTACTAAGTAAGTTTGGTCATATAGGTGATTTTGGATGTGAAATAGGTATGACATGGAATGGCTAATTCTGATGCTTATGTGCTTTGTGGTTGTTGATATTGAAATGGCAGGATTTAGGCTTGGTTGAGATTGGTTTTAATGCCTATTGATGCTATGTTATATGCCATTTGACATGTTTAGGTTGATGCAAAATTTGGATGAGAAAGATGGCTTGGTAAATATCCTATTTTTATCAACATGGGCAGAGACACGGGCGTGTGTCTCAGCCGTGTGTGACACATGGTTAGGTGACACGGTCGTGTGTCCCCTGATGTTTAATTAGAAACCAAGTCAGTAGCTTCACACGGCTCAGCACACGGGCGTGTAACTTGGCCATGTGGCATAAGTCAGTATACCCTACAGTTTTGGCATGGCCTAGCACACGGCCTGACACACGGGCCTATGAGGCCATTTCAAAGGGTACACGGGCTAGTCACATGAGCGTGTGGTTGGCCGTGTGACCAAAGTCAGATAGTTACACGGGGTTGGACACAGGCTGGGAGACAACCATGTGATCTCATTTCTAATGTCCACACGGCCTGTGACATGGGCATGTCTTTGGCCGTGTGAGACACACGTCCGGGCCAAACGGGCGTGTGTCCCTTGTAATTTGAAAATTGTCTATGTTTTCCAAAATTTTTCCTAAGTTATCGGTTTAGTCCCAAACTACTTTTAATGCATGATTTGGGTCTCGAGGGCTCGTATTAGGGACAATATGATTGAATGTGAATGGTTTTTATATGGATATGAAAAATGTTTGAGAAATGTATGTTTCTTTAAGAAATAAGTCTGGTAATGCTCTGAAACCCTATTCCGGTAACGGATACGGGTTAGGGGTGTTACATTAATAGCTTAAGTAGATAAAATGTAATCAACGTAACATGAATTAAATTTTATCCATGTTAATTAAATTTAGAATAAAAACATAAAAAAAATATTCATAGACATGTTCATAACAATGAAAGTAAAATTATAGGAAACTATAATCAAATCTGGTGTTTCTCCGAAGCCTAACTAGTTTGCTCCGCTCCTTCTTAGTCACTCGTTCTGTTGAACCGAAGCTTTTATAAGCACTTGAATGCTGCTACCCAATGTGGTTCAAGGGATCTTTTCCAAGAGGGAAATCGGCAACGGAAGTGGAAGGAAAAAATGGGAAATAAAGGAGAGAATGTGAGTGAAAGAGAGAGAAATGGTGGGATGAGAGGTGTGTTGAATGAATAGGTGAAGGGGCTATTTATAGGTGGGATTGGCCGCTAAAAATAACAAAAAATCAGCAGCAATATACCCCATTGTCCGGCCACACATGTAGCAAAGTTTGAATGTTTCAAACTTTGCTAAATTTAGCTTGGGGCAAATCTTTAAAAGCACAAAACGTGGAGGGGTCTAAATGCGATTTCAAGGAGACCTCAAGGACTGATTTGCAAGTCAATAAATCATATAATTTGAGCTGATTGGGTCAGCATGTTGGACGATTTTAGGAAGCTAATTTGTTCGGTTGGATCATTTGGACCATCTTAGGCTAAATATTAATTCGCCTCGATGCTTCAAAAATTACTTCACGGTTTTAAGCTTCTAGTAGTGTTTGCCGAGCCTTGAAGAATTCTATTAAGATTTCTCCATTCGGGAATGCTGGGAGCAAATTGTGATGTATGAAGCTCCAAGCCTTGAGGGGGGACAATTCGGTTTTTGAGCATCAAGGTAGTAATGAGATGGATCTATATTGATGTTTATAATGTTCTGTAGAGTGACACTGCAATGGTGGTCAATAGGCTCTATGGGGCAACACCTCGACGGCAATAAAGTCCTAAGAGGTGACACCTCAAAAGAGGTCGAATGTGTAAGACCATAGCTCGGCTATGGCAACCAAATATAGTCCGCTGAGATAGTAAACAAGGAACATCCACTAGGATATTAAATATAGGGTGAAAGAGTGTAAGACCATAGCTTGGCTCTGGCATCATAAATAATTTGTTGGTATGGTAAACACGAGAATTATAAGGTGTAACATCCTTGCTTGGCTATGGCAACCGTTGGAGTCCATCAGGACATTCAACAAGGGACTATACTGAGTAAGATCATAGCTCGGTAATGATGATAGGTAACTATCGCCAAATGGGATGAACTCTAAGGCTGATGGAACAAGGTAAACCTCTTTACAAGGATTTACCATGTCAAGTTATGAAGAACTCACGAGTACGAAGTTGCAGATTTTTGGTGAATAACCCTGTAATAGAGGTTATACTAGAAGATTTAAAGGAACTAAAGGGTTGGCATATAAGGGACAACTAAAGGCAGTATAGTCCGCTAAGACCTATACAAAGGCTAAGTCATCTGGACTAATTGAAGAAGGAGTCCGCTAAGGACTAACCAGGGACGGGCACACCGCCAAGAACAATGGAGGATACAAATTGGAAACCTGAGGAAGTAAACGTAAGATAACCAATGGTAGACATTGGACTTCACATCTAAGGTTCTGAGAGAACGGAAAGTTAGGTTATGGCGTAATCAGATGTGTACTCCAAACTAGACCGAGATGGACAGGCCCGAATTCGAAGCATTACATTAGCCACCCAAGACACAGCTCGACCTTATAACACCTCAATCTTATCTAATTATTAGTTATTTATTAATGCAGAAGCAAACTATGAGCCAATTTTAAACTTTTCCTAGGTAATTTAAACTAAGGGCATTTTTGTTATTTTACCACCTAAGGTAAAACTAACCCGATTTTAGATCTAATTGTTTATCGACCTTCGTTTAGTCAAATTATGCAAGCCTAAAAATTTCAACTTAATTTGAGTTCCTTTACTATGTCTAATTCAAGTTTTATTACTAGGGGCTAAATTGTAACTTAAACAAATTAGAAAACTAATTTAAAAAGACAAAAATTCAAACCCGATTTTGCATATTTTAATGGCCAATTAAATCGGATTTAACTATGATTAATTAACATACATATACATACACCTTCAATTTAATTTATTGACATCAATTAAGCCTCAATTATATAGAATTAGACAATTAATTTCATGCATAACAAACACCGAATAAATCAAACAAGTGGCGTACCTTAGTCACTAGTAACCCACCTATGGAAGCTTCATTTAAACAATCGTTAGTATAAATTTCATGCCTCACACACCGTGTTATCAGGAAACAATACACCGTAAATCATTCAATAATTAAACTCAAACATGCCTCAAAATTATTAAAAAACCATCCAAAATAAAATGTCCAATGTCCAAAGTCTAATTACAACCAAAATTAAACTAATTCCCGGGAGTTCCACAATGTCCGATTACAGTCTCTAAAACATGTAATAAAGTCTCTACCAAGCTTAAATATCTTGGAAGTCTCTTGCTTGACTCCTCAGCTCCTCAAGGCCGTCGATTATCTGCACAAAATGTGAAGGTGTGAGCTTTAAAAAGCTCAGTGAATGTTAATAAAAACGACTAGTAAATCAACATCCAAATCATGCTTAAATCACATCCAATCAATCACCAATTATTAGCCATAATAAAGAAACATGTCAATTCAATTTCTATATGCTTTATCAATATCAAGAATCAATTATTCATGGCTTACAAACATCGAATGATATAACAATAATCACACATAAATATATTGGCTTACACTTCCAATGGCTTAATCGGGTGATCATACATCGGATAAACGAATCTCTGAACTCCCAAAAACATCAAATACAGTCCACCGAGTTGAGTGGGCCAAAGCACACGCTCCCTTATAGTGCATTAAATAACCCAATGAGTGGAGATTCATGCTCAACACTCCCTTATCTACTCCAAACAAATCAGTCCACCTAAAGCCATATGCTCACAATGTCACAAATAAATGTGAGTTCTAACAAATCCTATGGCATGCCAACTATATCCAGTGGATCCACCATGCATGTTTCCAATATATTCAGTCAAACATAGCATATAAATCAGTCATTATTGTGCTCAATTTAATGTGACAAAATGCTTATGTGTAACATGTAACATAACCATTTAACATCCAATTAAGTCAAGCATTTCATTTGCCATTTTCCAATGTTCAATTGCCGATTGTAACACCAATATATCATGACCAAAAACTCCAGTATACATGCTTTAATCACCAATATAATTAACCTAATTAAATTGCACAAAACCACCTAAATGCTTACTTACCATTATTTAATAAAAATTCAACTCTTGTACATATAATATCAATCTTGAAAAAATCAGTCATTCAACCATAATTAATCAATTGAAATCATCAATTAAGCTACTAATTAAACATAAATAAGGGTCAATTTACCAACCCGTCCTTAGAAACACTCACCACATAATTTATTCTACCACAAACAAGTGATCAACCAAGCAAATCCAAGCTTCAATTTCGGTTAGCTCGATCATCTTCAAGATTCGGAGCTTCAACAGAGATAAAGTAGACATTACTACATTTCCAATGATATAATAAACACGAATTTTAATTAACTATACTAATCAAAATCCTCTCACAAAGGTACTGTAACATCCCAAATGTGGGGTTATTGGGAAATAAATTATTTTTCTTATGTATGAACTGCTGTGTCATTATTTATGGAATAATAATGATCAATTTAAGGCTTTGTGTTGGCTCGATTTGGTAGGAAATTTTAGTTTTTAACTTTTAAAAGAAGGGAGCCTTGGTAAGTGGTGTTATAAGAATAAGTGTGGGTAATTTAACACTAAAAAGCCCTTGGTTAAGTGGCAAAAAGAAGCCCACTTAAGAGCTACATGTGACGCCACCAAGGAGCAAGGGAGAGCTTGTGTTCGAGTCACAAAATCCTCCTCTTTTTGTTTTTTTTTTGGACGGCACAAGGGGGGAGAGTTTTTCTCCCTTCAAACTCTTTTATTAGGTGTAATTATTAAGGGATAATTTAAGCATTTTAATTAGTTTTAATTTGCTTAAACCTTTTGATAATACAAGAGATATGATAATTTCATAGGATAATCAAAGATATTATTTGATTAGAAGGGATTATTAAGTGATTAATTCAAATTATTTGAATTAATTGAAATGTGTGGCCAAGAGTACTTGGAGAGGTTGCCGAAATTTTGAACTCCTTGAACAAGGAGGTGTGGACGGCAAGGCTAATAGGGGGATGCCGAAATCCTATATAAACCCCCATCTACCATCTTAAATTCTTTTTAGAATTTTTTTGTAGCCGAAATTCTCCCAACTAGTTGCCATCTGATTTCTTTTCTTTCTTCAAAGTTAAAGACCACTTCCATCTCTTAGTCTCTAGCCGAATCTAATCCCTATTGGTGTGCCGATTTCCCTTAGTCTCTTCTCTCAATTTTCGGCTAGCCTTCATTAGTTGTTGTTTATTCTTTGATTATTCTCCCAAAAACCGATAAAAGAAAAACCCTCTCTTCTTTTGGAACCTTGGCCGAATACTGAACAAGGAGGGGGAAGCATTCTCTAATCGAATTTGGAGGGTAAGTATGTTAGGCCGAATGTCTAGGATTCTCTTTTCTCTTCTTGTCGACTTGGAGGTTGGTAAGTGACTATTTCGGCAATGACTGTTAAGGCTACTAATCGCTTGATTAAAATATAGGGCCTTCGGATTCGGAAGCAAGCAGGTGAACCCGTTGCTTTGGAGCAATCGATTTTGGGGTAAGGTGGTAAGATCTGTTTTCTTCATTCATGATATTCGATTAAGCGAAGCGGCTACTAATTTAATGATTGCCGATTAGGAAGCGAAACACTTGGTGGCTAGTACTCAAGGGTGTTAGGTAAGGCTTTCGGGTTAAATATTAACCCTTTGAATATTTTGGATTTGGCCGAATAGGCCATAAGACTAACCCATGTTTTTGGCGAATATAGGACGAGATAGATCCGTGGTGACCAACGTTTCTTCTTGGGATTTAAGACTATCGTAGTAACAGTGTGTACATACACACCATTTAACTTATTAAATTATGCTAAGTAATGTGATTGCTAACTTGATGTATGTAGCAATGGCTTGAATACCATAACGGTATATGGGGTAACTGTGTAAGTACTGTGCATATGATTGCTATTTTATGCTTTTGGGAAGCATCTTTGTGATAATACATATGATAAATCTATATGTGATTATTGACTATGTGGGTTGATTGAGTGGAGGGGGCGTAATATCGTCTTGACGAGCACCGGTGCTTTGGTAGCACATTTGTGACTATCGTCACCGTGAGGTTTGGTACCTCCGGAGGTTTGGTACCTCATAGCGACTTGTGTCCTCGTGGTTAACACCACCGTGGGTTGGCCCCACTTGAGATATGGGATAAATGCGCGGTGATTTGGTATCACACGATGGGTTGGCCCCATCACCCGATTTGTGTCTACGGACACCGGTGCTTTGGTAGCACATTGTGACTATATGTCACAAAGTGGTTTGGCACCACCGGTGTTTTGGTAACACATCGTGACTACGGTCACCAGTGGTTTGGTACCACGTGGGGTAGGCAAAGGTGTTTGGTTGGCTAGGTTGGGTACATGATACTTTGCTTAATTAACCTGTTATATGTTGTGTATGAAATGTTGTATTAACCGGGGAAGGGTTACATATGAGTCTTGGTGACTCACCTTCTCCTTTAACATTTTTGGTGACTCGTAGATGGCGGTTGAGGGGCCGGTGCGACTCGAGGTGGCCATGCAAAGGATTTTACTTTACAGAACTTTAAACTTGTTTAATTTTATTTTGGGTTGTAATAAGGCCTCCATAAACTATAGTTGCGTTTTATTCTTTTTATGTTGGATATTTACTTAGAACTATATCATTAAATTAAGTTAAATCACATGTTTTCTTAAGTTAACACGTGGAAGTTTAAACGTGCCATCGGGTACACTTGAAACTGGTATAACAATTGGACTTAAATAAAACTCCAAATTAGATCTAAGGGTAGCTTTAACAAGACAACCGAAAACAAGGAGTTTTGGAAATTAAACGTTTTTTTTAATGGTGTTCACAAGGTTTTACTCGTTATAACTCGATTCGGTCGTAATGTTTGGGCCGGGTTTGGGTTATTCTAGAACTGGTATCGAGCCCAGTTCAAAGCTCGGTGTGGGGCCCAAGGCCCAAAAATGTTTTTGGTAGGCCTTATGGTATGATTTTGGGTTTTAAACGGCATGGCCCGAGTCTCCTGCACCGATCCGCCCTGTAAGTACATCTAAACATTTTCGTGAATTATATTCTGTAGCAGAAGGGTAGGAAGCATGGGCGTAGATAGACTTATAGGACTTGGACCCTAAGGTTAGATTACTCAAACACAACGAAGCATAAGACTTAAAGAACTAAACCAACCTATGACTTAGTCAATGAGCTAGGGTGTGGTAACCCACATGACGCATGTCTAGGATTGGATCCGGAAGAGCTTGGTATTTAAGCGGTCCTCGTGACTCACCTCCTCTTCGCGGGTATCCTACCCAGTGCGTAGCTTCAGTTCACCCTAACTCGAGAGGGTTGGTGGTGTGGTAACCTCTGTGCGCATGTCTAGAAAGGTTCTGAGAGCTTGGTATTTAAGCGGTCCGCGTGACCCACCTCCTCTTCACTTGAATTACGCACAGTGCGTAGCTTTTGGTTCACCCCGACCGGGAAGGCTCGGTCATAGGCTAAAAACAATGATTAAAACCCGAGAAGGGAATTAGCCTTGTTTTTCGAAAGGAATGAATAAACAGCCCTAACGTTTTCAAAACTTATCCAATAACCCTCTCAAACCCTAGAACACTACGTATACAATGTTTTTCTCGGAAGACTTGATTTGTGAAAATTACAGAAATACCCTTAGGAGTAAAATTACCAAAATGCCCCTGACCCATAAAATATTGATTCGACGGTTTTGCCCAAAATTTTAGCTATTTTACAAATATTCAACAACTTAGCTTTGGAAATCATCAGCAAAATATTTTGGTTTTGGAAAATTACAAAAATACCCCTGTAGGAAAAAGAGGAAAATACCCCTGGGTTAGAAATGGGCAGAAATGTCCGATGAGTGAATAGGTATGGAAAGTATTAAGGAATGGATGCATGGACTTCTTTGTGTGAACTAGGATAGGAAACTGAAACATTGTTTGCTCGAAAGAATCTCTGATTAAACCTCATCCATAAAACTTCTTCGCGAGTAATAAAGTGAAACAAATGCTAACGCATAAAATTTTTCTTAATCAGATTAAGAGCGCGGTAGATAGAATGAGTTCTAGAGGACGTGGACGCCGTGGGCGTGGTAGGGGTAGGATGATGACGCGGTGTCCGAACCCGTCAGTCGGGACAAGGTTCGAGAAAATGAGGTACCATCGCCACCACCACCTCCTACTTTTAGAGTGTGAGAGCCGGAGCGGACCGGTGGCGAGTCGGTATCGCAAGTCGTGTTGCGAGTCTTGGAGATGGTGGTGGGGCTGGTGGAAATGTTGGAGCTGGAAATCGTTCCCGAGCGACTCGATCTAACGGAGCGGAGGTATTCCGAGGCGTGTCGAGTGGCACCTAGTGCGCAGAATCATCGGCTAGAGTCAAGCGAAAGGATCATGGATGATCTTGACTTTGACCGAGGAAGAGAAGTGAAAAAGGCGATGTCGCTTCTAAAGGATGAAGCGATCGGTGGTGGCTTACGGTTCGAGATGGGGCTACAGCAGATGATTTGACTTGGGAGTATTTGAGAACCGCCTATCGAAAAAGTATGTGGGCACTAGCTACACCGACGCCTTGCAGAGAAAGGCTTTTCCAGGATTAGTTCAAGGAACTAAGTCCGTGTCGGAATATGAGGCGGAATTTCTAAATTTGAGTAGATATGCGAGAGGCATCGTGGCTACTCGAACATGAGCGCTGTGTCCGCTTTGAGGACGGACTCGTGATGACTTAAGGTTGATTGCCCCACAAAGAAAGTTCGTAAGTTCTCATCTCTAGTGGAGAAGGCTAAGGTAGCCGAAGGAATCAAAGGAGGCCGTGAGGCGAGCTATAGTAAGAACAATCGGAAGAGAAGTTTTGGGTCATTTGGGTCAAGCGGTAGTGCTCGAGAAAAGGCTAGGCCAAGTGGGCCCAATCAGTGACAAGGCCCACTGGCGCTAATCGAGGCCAACTCGGTGCAATCGGCTGTGGAAAGACCCATTGGGGAGGATGTTGGACTGGTGACAAAGGATGCTTTGAGTGTGGATCTTTGGAGCATCGCGTCGAGATTGTCCCCAAAAACTAGCTAAGAAACAGCCCGGAGGGTCGTAACTGCGTGCTCAAGATAGAAATGTAGGACCACGGAGGGTCGTGGTAATGGTAGAGAGAAACAACGGTCCTAACCGAGGCCGTGGAACTCAAGGCGCGAGGTTCAGCAAACAGAGGCTAGGCGGCTGGCTTAGTCTCCACGCAGCAAGGTGTCGCGAAGAAGGTGACGCACCGGATGTCATAACCGCGATGCGTTTCTAATTTTCGGTTTCCCTTATGTTGCATTGATTGATGTGGGCTCGACGCACTCGTACATTGCTAGTAGTGTGGTAGGAACTATGGACCTAAACTCAAACCGCTTCTAGGAAGATGACCGTAGTTAGCCCCCTTAGGTCACTCCGTAGTCGTAGATAGACTTTATAGAGGCGCACCCCTAGAACTTCAAGGGGTAGTATTTGTAGTCGATCTAATGGAACTACCGGTTGGGGAGTTCGATTTGATCCTCGGTATGGATTGGTTGGTTAAGTACCAAGCAAGGTTGGATCTTGCGACCAAGCGCATGGTTCTTAAGACAGCGGAAGGTGATGAAGTGGTTATGATAGGAGATAGGAGGAATTACCTATCCAACGTAGTGACCGCCTTGAAGGTGAAAGGATGGTCAAGAAGGGTTGTGAGGCGTATTTGGTTCAAATCGTGCTTTGGAAACTAAGAAATTAGTAATTGAAAAGGTCCGAACGGTTGGGGAATTTCTTGATGTATTCCCGGAAGAACTTCCGGGTTTGCCTCCGGATCGAGAAGTCAGTCGGTATAGACTTGCTACCAGAGCGGCACCGTGTGTCTATAGCACCATACCGAATGGCACCAAAGGAATTGGTGGAGCTAAAGGCTCAAGTTCGGGAGCTCTTGGATAGAGGGTTTATACGACCAAGTATATCTCCGTGGGGAGCGCTGTGTTGTTTGTCAAGAAGAAGGACGGTTCTATGCGGATGTGCATCGACTCACCGTCGATTAAATAAGTTAACGATCAAGAACAAGTATCCGTTGCCTCGGATTGACGACTTGTTCGATCAAGCTGAAAGGTGCCTCGGTGTTTTGAAGATAGACCTTAGGTCGGGATATCATCAACTTAAGGTAAAAGAGGTTGATGTTCACAAAGCGGCATTCGAACTCGGTATGGGCATTTCGAGTTCTTGGTAATGCCATTCGGGTTGACTAATGCACCGGCGGCATTCATGGACTTGATGAATAGAGTATTCCAAAGATACTTGGACCATTAAATGTCGTGGTGTTCATAGACGACATATTGGTTTACTCAAAGACGTAAGAAGAGCATGACAAGCATTTACGGATAGTTCGCAAGTATTGAGGAGAAGCGATTATATGCCAAATTCGGTAAGTGTGAATTTTGGCTTAGGAAGTGGCTTTCTTAGGGCATGTAGTATCAATTTGAAGGAATTAGAGTAGACCTCGCAAGATTGAGGCGGTATTGGAGTGGAAACCACCTGGGGACGGTGGGTGAAATACTGAAGTTTTCTGGGTTTAGCGAGGATACTATCGGAGATTCGTGGAAGGATTCTCTCTAATAGCAGCGCCAGTTAACTAAGTTGCTAAGGAAAGGTGTCCCGTTTGTATGGACGGAAAAAAGCAAGAAAGCTTTGATAAGCTAAGGAAGATTTTGATGGAAGCTCCGGTTTTGGTACAGCCTGAAGCAGGAAAGTTATTCACAGTCTATTGTGATGCATCTCACACCGGCCTAGGATGTGTGTTGATGCAGGATGGGAAGGTAGTAGCCTATGCATCCCGTCAATTAAGATCGCATGAGGTTAACTACCCAACTCACGACTTAGAGTTAGCGCGGTCGTCTTCGCTCACGAAGATATGGAGACATTACTGTATGGAGAGAAGTCGATGGTCTACACGGATCACAAAAGCTTGAGGTATCTTACGACTCGAAGGATCGAATGCGAGAGGCAGCGTCGGTGGATTGAACTACTAAAGGACTATGATTGTTCAATCGAGTACCATCCGTAAGGCTAATGTGGTAGCCGACGCATTGAGGCGGAAGGTGGTGACGGACTTAAGAGCAATGTTCGCTCGGTTAAGTCTCGTATGATGATGGGAGTCTTTTGGCGAACTTCAAGTAAAGCCGACTTGGATTGAGGAGATTAAAGAAAAGCGGTTAGTGGATGAAGGCTTGAGCTCTAAGAGAGGTACAAGTTCAAGGCGGTGGATTGGAAGGGTACAGTCTGTCTATTGATGGAGTGCTTTGTTTTCAAGGACGAGTATGTATGCCAAAAGATATAGATTTAAGGCAGAAAATTCTCCAAGATGCACATAGCAGCCCATACGCTATGCATCCTGGAGGAAGCAAAATGTATGGAGATTTGCGAAAGCAGTTCTGGTGGCCTGGGTTGAAGCGTGAGATAACGGAGTTCGTAGGGAAGTGTCTGACGTGTCAGCAGGTTAAGGCTGAACATCAGTCACCATCGGGACTACTTCAACCGATAAAGATTCCTCAATGGAAATGGGAGAGGATCACCATGGATTTTGTTAGTGGGCTACCCCTTACGCCCACCAAGAAGGATGCAGTCTGGGTAATTGTGGATCGCCTAACTAAGTCAGCTCACTTCATGCCGGTGAGAATGGATTACTCACTCCAGAAGTTAGCGAAGCTATATGTGGGTGAAATAGTGAGGTTGCATGGCGTGCCAGTGTCGATTATCTCGGATAGGGACCCCAGATTCACGTCAAGGTTTTGGAAAGCGTTGCATCAAGCTTTGGGTACACGGTTAGATTTCAGTACGGCTTTCCACCCACAGTCTGACGGACAGTCGGAAAGGGTGATACAGATTTTGGAAGACATGTTAAGAGGCTGTGTCTTGGATTTTAGTGGTAGTTGGGAGGAGTACCTACCATTAGCGGAATTCGCTTATAACAATAGTTATCAAACGAGTATTCAAATGGCTCCATATGAGGCCCTATATGGACGAAAGTGTCGTACTCCTACATGTTGGACGGAGTTGGGAGAAAGACAAGTTCTGGGTCCAGAGTTGGTAACCGAGACGGAAGACAAAGTCAAGGTGATTCGGTCTCGTCTCAAGGAAGCATCGGATAGGCAGAAGTCTTATGCCGATCTCAAACGCAAGGAAGTGGAGTATGCTGTGGGAGACAAAGTCTTTCTGAAAGTGTCGCCTTGGAAAAAGGTGTTGAGGTTTGGACGGAGAGGGAAGTTAAGCCCAAGGTTCATTGGGCCATATACTGTTGTGAAGCGAATAGGACCAGTGGCTTATCGGCTAGAGTTCTTTGGCGAACCGAGTCGATTCATGACGTATTCCATGTATCAATGCTTTGAGGCGGTATCGGTCAGATCCTTTGCACGTTGTGCCAGTAGCAGAGATTGAGGTGAACACGGATTTATCTTTTGAGGAAGAACCGATTCAGATTGTAGACCGAGATGTGAAAGTTCTACGAAGGAAGGCAGTGCCTTTAGTAAAAGTGTTATGGCGGAACCACGGAGTGGAAGAAGCTACGTGGGAGCCCGAGGAGGTGATGCGGCAGCAATACCCCCATCTCTTTTGATCAAGAAATTTCGAGGACGAAATTTATTTTAAGGGGGGTAGAACTGTAACATCCCAAATGTGGGGTTATTGGGAAATAAATTATTTTTCTTATGTATGAACTGCTGTGTCATTATTTATGGAATAATAATGATCAATTTAAGGCTTTGTGTTGGCTCGATTTGGTAGGAAATTTTAGTTTTTAACTTTTAAAAGAAGGGAGCCTTGGTAAGTGGTGTTATAAGAATAAGTGTGGGTAATTTAACACTAAAAAGCCCTTGGTTAAGTGGCAAAAAGAAGCCCACTTAAGAGCTACATGTGACGCCACCAAGGAGCAAGGGAGAGCTTGTGTTCGAGTCACAAAATCCTCCTCTTTTTGTTTTTATTTGGACGGCACAAGGGGGGAGAGTTTTTCTCCCTTCAAACTCTTTTATTAGGTGTAATTATTAAGGGATAATTTAAGCATTTTAATTAGTTTTAATTTGCTTAAACCTTTTGATAATACAAGAGATATGATAATTTCATAGGATAATCAAAGATATTATTTGATTAGAAGGGATTATTAAGTGATTAATTCAAATTATTTGAATTAATTGAAATGTGTGGCCAAGAGTACTTGGAGAGGTTGCCGAAATTTTGAACTCCTTGAACAAGGAGGTGTGGACGGCAAGGCTAATAGGGGATGCGAAATCCTATATAAACCCCATCTACCATCTTAAATTCTTTTTAGAATTTTTTTGTAGTGAAATTCTCCCAACTAGTTGCCATCCGATTTCTTTTCTTTCTTCAAAGTTAAAGACCACTTCCATCTCTTAGTCTCTAGCCGAATCTAATCCCTATTGGTGTGCCGATTTCCCTTAGTCTCTTCTCTCAATTTTGGCTAGCCTTCATTAGTTGTTGTTTATTCTTTGATTATTCTCCCAAAAACCGATAAAAGAAAAACCCTCTCTTCTTTTGGAACCTTGGCGAATCTTGAACAAGGAGGGGAAGCATTCTCTAATCGAATTTGGAGGGTAAGTATGTTAGGCCGAATGTCTAGGATTCTCTTTTCTCTTCTTGTCGACTTGGAGGTTGGTAAGTGACTATTTCGGCAATGACTGTTAAGGCTACTAATCGCTTGATTAAAATATAGGGCCTTCGGATTCGGAAGCAAGCAGGTGAACCCGTTGCTTTGGAGCAATCGATTTTGGGGTAAGGTGGTAAGATCTGTTTTCTTCATTCATGATATTCGATTAAGCCGACGGCTACTAATTTAATGATTGCCGATTAGGAAGCGAGAAACACTTGGTGGCTAGTACTCAAGGGTGTTAGGTAAGGCTTTCGGGTTAAATATTAACCCTTTGAATATTTTGGATTTGGCCGAATAGGCCATAAGACTAACCCATGTTTTTGGCCGAATATAGGACAGATAGATCTGTGGTGACCAACGTTTCTTCTTGGGATTTAAGACTATCGTAGTAACAGGTGTGTACATACACACCATTTAACTTATTAAATTATGCTAAGTAATGTGATTGCTAACTTGATGTATGTAGCAATGGCTTGAATACCATAACGGTATATGGGGTAACCGGTAAGTACTGTGCATATGATTGCTATTTTATGCTTTTGGGAAGCATCTTTGTGATAATACATATGATAAATCTATATGTGATTTGTTGACTATGTGGGTTGATTGAGTGGAGAGGCGCAGTAATATCGTCTTGTCGACGAGCACCGGTGCTTTGGTAGCACACTCGTGACTATACGTCACCGGAGGTTTGGTACCTCCAGAGGTTTGGTACCTCATAGCGACTTGTCCCCGTGGTTAACACCACCGTGGGTTGGCCCCACTTGAGATATGGGATCGTCTGCGCCGGTGATTTGGTATCACACGATGGGTTGGCCCCATCACCCGATTTGTGTCTCACGGACACCGGTGCTTTGGTAGCACATTGTGACTATATGTCACCGGTGGTTTGGCACCACCAGTGTTTTGGTAACACATCGTGACTACGGTCACCAGTGGTTTGGTACCACGTGGGGTAGGCAAAGGTGTTTGGTTGGCTAGGTTGGGTACATGATACTTTGCTTAATTAACTGTTATATGTTGTGTATGAAATGTTGTATTAACCGGGGGAAGGGTTACATACTGAGTCTTGGTGACTCACCTTCTCCTTTAACATTTTTCAGGTGACTCGTAGATGGCGGTTGAGGGGCCGGTGCGACTCGAGGTGGCCATGCAAAGGATTTTACTTTACAGAACTTTAAACTTGTTTAATTTTATTTTGGGTTGTAATAAGGCCTCCATAAACTATAGTTGCGTTTTATTCTTTTTATGTTGGATATTTACTTAGAACTATATCATTAAATTAAGTTAAATCACATGTTTTCTTAAGTTAACACGTGGAAGTTTAAACGTGCCATCGGGTACACTTGAAACTGGTATAACAATTGGACTTAAATAAAACTCCAAATTAGATCTAAGGGTAGCTTTAACAAGACAACCGAAAACAAGGAGTTTTTGGAAATTAAACATTTTTTTAATGGTGTTCACAAGGTTTTACTTCGTAATAACTCAGATTCGGTCGTAATGTTTGGGCCGGGTTTGGGTTGTTACAGGTACCTTACCGGATTTGTAACAACAAGTTGAAAACTTGATTCCTCACAAAATCGAGCTCTCTAGCCCTCCTAAACACTCTCAATCATCAATACTAGACCAAATACAATTATACTAAGCATCAATTTCATTTTTAAATCAATTTCACAAAATTCCGAAAAATCGGTTCATGAAGATGATGAAATTCGAATTTCTTTAAGTTACCTCACAAATCATGTTTAATCTTGATAAAAAAGATCAATAACCTTTTAATAGATCCATTTTGAGTTTTAGCATCCATTGATTTGTGGATTTCCTCTCAAAATTCAAGATCCACCATTAAAGAATCATGTGTTCTTCAAAGAAGATGACATTGATAAAAATCTTTTAATTGACTCCCAAATCATGTAAAAATGTTTGTAATCATCATAAAAACAAGTTTAGGATTGGATATTACCTTTGATTCGCTCTAAATTCGTTGATTGAAAATCTTGATTCAAGAAACTAGAGAAATTTCAGGATATTTTTGGCTACTTTTGAGAATAATTTCGGGTGAATTGAGAGAGTATTTTGAGAAGGAAATTGGTTGAATCTATTCTCTTATGATAGATCTATAAAATCATGCAAAGAAAATGAATTTTAAAACTCTCTAATCTGATGTAAAATGTGAGAAAAGTAGGCTAGATACATTAGTTTTAAAATTGAAACCACCCACCAGAAATTTAAAAATTGGGAAATTTGCCTAATGGCCACTCCCACATTTCCCTTACTTTACCATTTACTTCTTTCCCTCCAAAATTCTGAATTTTAAGGTTTATTTTCCATATAAATACTCTAAGTTTTCTTTTGTTTTACAATTAAATTTTATTTAATTTATATTTAAATTTTACTCAAATTACCCCCAATAAAAATTATTTTAAATTTTTTTTCAACCCAATTTGATTATTTTCACTAATAATTTTTTAAAATCTTTAAAATTAATTTTTCGAATATATTTTTTAAATTTTCTAGATTATTATTTAATCGATTTTAGATTAAATTAACCTCCTAAATTAAATTAAAAATTACTAAAAACCCTATAAATTCCTAGTTTCACACTCAGAACTTGAAAAATATACGCAAAACTACTAGACCCAGTTTATGGATATTACATCAGATCTATATCCCCATGGGACCTTTACCTTAAAGAATCACGTGTGTACTTTAGGTAGAGAATAAAGGAACTAGCGTTGTGCTGCAAGAAAAAAGGAGACACATATCTCATTGGTAAAATCTGTTAATGGTCAAGAATGACAATGGAGTTGAATTTTTTTTTAAATTTTGTTCCTTAAAGTATTGAATTATGTTATATGGCTTCTATGTAGAATCTCACCAAGTTCTATTTAACTTACAAACAGTCTCCTTAATTGCAGGATAAAGTTTTCACCTGAGAATCGAGTAGAGGGCCGAGCCAGACTTCACCACTTTGGGAAAAAGAGAGCAGTAGTCGTAACATGTATATAGAGGGCCACTCTTAGAGGCTACGCCTCAGGGGTTTAGTCAAGTCATTAAATTTTCGAGTTTTAAAACACTCAAAAACATATCAACCATTTTAGAATCTAACCAAGACCATTTATCAACATAAAAAATCTAATTCTCTTTTACATGTAGAGATCTTTTTAAATGATTATTTGTCTCCTTACCCAAGACAGAACAAATTCAATAGTTAATTAAATTCCTTAACTTCCTTCTTTTTCTTAAATCGACTAATGTAGAGAGATTAGAAAACTTACCAGCATACAAGATTTTCAATCTCTAAGACTTAATCCTCAATCTCTCCTCTTCATGCACGAACATTCCATAATCATTCTCTCTTCCATGACGGACCCAAAGAAAAGAAGAAAAAGAATAGAAAAATAAAAGAATCATCCCTGGAGAATAATGTCTCTCCTATATATATATAGTGCCTCCAACCTTTCACCACAACTAATTTACAGCCACCTGAAAATTCCTTAATCATCATGTCTCCCACTACTATATACTTGGATCAAACCTAAGGAACTAAGGTTGAAATCCAACCTTTCCAAAAATTAGTCCGCTATTTTACCTTAATTGTAAAAAAACCTACCAAATTAGAAAACTTCTAAATTTAGTAGGAAAGCCTCTTGTGCTTCTTAACACTTAACAAGTCTGAGTGTGACACATTGGGCTGGAATAACAACCCAAAACGAACACAACCACCATAATTTGAGGTCTGGCGTTCTAATTTCATGCTCTATTTGATTTACTATTTGGATAGTTTACGAAATTTGTTAGCCTGTGTGAATTCGTTTAAATGGCACCCCGAAAACAAAGATGCACTGTGTAGGCACCGATCAATTTCGGTGACGGACGCTTCCATAATCCAGAATTGGAATGATACTATATGAAAATAAATGAATGAACGTTCATCCAAGAACGTGTTGGAAAATCGGGTCTGGAAAACGCATCAAAACCTGGTTGTGATATATAAAGTAATAAACACTTAATCAAAATTATACATTTTCAATTCGTCTAGGATGGACGCTTCACCGAGTAGTTTTCTCCGCTTTCCTCAAGATCATGTCTATTGAGTGTGGGCTCGCTTGGAATCAGAAAATTTTCCACAAAATTACTAGTGGGTAATTTTGTAATTTTTGTAAACTTTGGGGTGTAGTTGTAAATATAAAAAATATCTCTAGAAATTTTCTGAAATAATTTCTTAAGAGAATTTTCTCTCTACAACTTTCACTTGAATTCAAGTATGTGACACATTGCTCTCTTTATATAGGGAGAGTTTAGAGAATTCAACTATGATAAAGTTAATCATTTTAATATTAAATTAATATAATACTTATCATGATAAATATTAGATTAAATTTAATATTAAATATTATTAAATTAATAGAACATTTATCTACAAAATAAACATTAAATTTAATTTAATATTAAGATAATCACTTTAATATTAAATTAAAAAAATAATATCAAGATAAGTATCAAATTAAATTTAATATTAAATCTATTAAAATAATATTATTTTTGGAATACTTAATCTAAAATCAAATTACCCAGTAGAGTCCTAGTAGGAGTGTGATTCCTCCAATACTCAACCACCGAAGGACCACCCGCTGTGTAACAACCCTTACCCGTATTCGACGTCGGAACAGGGTATGAGGCGTTACCGGACTTAAATGCAAGTAATCAAACAAAACCGAGACGTGACTTCCCACCAAAATTTAAAACTTTTTGTAAACATTCATATCACCCCTTAAACGAGCCTACGAGGCTCAAAAACATACATAAGGAATGGTTCGAGACTAAATAGAGAACTTTAGAAAACTTTCGGAAAACTTAGAAAAAAATTTCATGAAAAAGGTCCACACGCCCGTGTGGAAGAAGGGACACGCCCGTGTGGCATATCACATGCCCGTGTCAAAAATAGGGGACATTCTGTTTATGACGTCATCACCCAAATAAGGTCACACGGCCAAGACACACGCCCGTGTCCTTAGGCCGTGTGGCGAATTAAATTTCTAAAATTAAGTGCAGACTTCACATGGTCTGGGCACATGCCCATGTCCTATGGCCGTGTCTTCCACACGGTTGAGTCACACGGTCGTGCCTCAGCCCGTGTGGTTACTACTGGGCATTTTGTTTTGCCAACTAAGGATGTAGGGGGACACACAGCCAAACCACACGCCCATGGGGAAAACCGTGTGTCTACCCATGTGGACAAAATAAGGCTATTTACCAAGCCTTTTTGCCACCCATACTTACACCAACCTTCACAACATCAAAACCACACTAATCCAAAACATATACATATAAATTCAAGGCACTTAACATAACATAACTAAGTGCTTCACCATCATCAACATCCATAATCACATGCAACATATCAACATTCAACTATCAATAATCATAGGCCATACCATAGTGGCAATGACACTTACATGTATATATGAATAGATTTACATCAAAATAATCATTGTAAACCACATCTCATGGCCTTATACAAAATGAATCAAATATCATCCTAAGCCAACACATTTGGCTAAACCAATATGACATATAACCAAAAAGATCAAGTCCCTATACATGCCATAATTCAATGTAAATCTCAATATACCAAAATATGTGGGTAGTGTGGGAGATCCTCCGACGATCTCTGTAACACCCCTAACCCATAACCATCATCGGAATAGGGTTAAGAGGCATTACCAGAGGTCAATTATCATTCAATCATATTAAAATATAACCATATAGTCCCTTAATGAGGTCTACGAGACCAAAAACACATTTTAGAAAGAGGTCAGGACTAAACCGAACATATACGAAATGTTTTGAAATTTAAACATTTTTCTAAGTTACAGAGGTCACACGCCCGTGTGGGTAGGCTGTGTGCCTCACACGGCCTCAGACACGCCCGTGCGTCCAAGCCGTGGCAAAACAGGGCATACAAACTGACTAGTCCACACGGCCTAAGACACGCCCGTGTGCCTCACCCGTGGTCAAAACTGACTTGCACTACACGGCCAGTCACACGCCCGTGTGTCTAGCCCGTGGTCGAGCCTGACTTGTTTCAATTGGCAAACTTAAACAACACGGTCGAGCCACACGCCCGTGTGTTCCACCGTGTGGGCAATTATAGGCCATTTACAAGGCCAAACTTGGCTCCCACACTTAGGATCACCTACTAGCCTCAAATCATATGCATTTATACCACAAATGGAAACTAAAACATACCAATATATGCTCCAATTCTTCATCAACTATACCATCTATAAAATACTCAATTTCTACTCAAATAACTCCATCCAAAGCATCATCTTCACAATTCAAATCACATTGCCAAGCATCATATAATTCATACTACTAGTTTATATTTTATCCATCATTCTCATCAACCAATTCAAGCATAAAACATACCACTTTCATTCTCACTAATTCATACCTCATTCATCATTTCATAACCTACACATAATGACAAAAATCATCCAACATCCAAGCCATGTCTCATGGCAAGGTCCAACATCTCAAAATGTACCATACTACTAGCCTATACATGCTATATACAAATTATGTACATCTTTCAAAAGTACTGAAATAGATTGCCGATAGTGTGATAGAGCCGCTGACAATCCCCAAATCCGAGCTAGCTTTACTGACACTGTAAAACAAAGAAACAATTCACCCAGTAAGCTTAAGAGCTTAGTAAGTTCGTAACATAATACATTAAATTTAATAGCTCATATACAATGCACAAAATGAATCCATCACATATATTGATTCTCAAGGGTTCACATCATATCACCCATATCTAGTAATCTCACTCAACCATTCATGAATTCATATATGATCTCATCAACCACAAAGGTTCAATACATACCTTATCCAACACATAGTTACTCACCATCCATGCTAACTTATGCTCGATTTTGCATTTCGATCAACCTTCGTTATTAATTAGATTTAATCGCACACTTAGTGCCAAACTTTTATCCGAAGCTTAATTTTCATCGCACACTTAGTGCCTATATTTTAAACTGAACTTATCTCGGTATCGCACACACAGTGCCAATCAATGAAGCCGAAGCTTCCACAACTTTGCACACACAGTGCTATTCATCTCTGTCTCGATTTCAATCATGCACACTTAGTGCCTCATTCTCAATATCATGTATAACACTGCTATTTCATTTACTATGCATTCATTCACTACTCATCACATATATATAAATTTAACAACTTGTATTATATCTGAACTTACCTCGGACGTCGAAATACCGATACTAGTTGATCAATCGAATACTTTGTCTTTGCCTCGATCTCGATCTGAATCTCTCTTTTCTTGGTCTATACATATTTAAATGTAGCTCATTCAATACCAATTCATTCAATTTAGTCCAAACACACATATTTAG
Source organism: Gossypium sturtianum (assembly GCA_025698515.1). Taxonomy (NCBI): domain Eukaryota; kingdom Viridiplantae; phylum Streptophyta; class Magnoliopsida; order Malvales; family Malvaceae; genus Gossypium; species Gossypium sturtianum. The sequence goes on from CM046953.1 coordinate 66,677,740, forward strand.
GGCACTTTACAAAATAGCCCTCATATTTTCACATTTCGACACTTTAGTCCCTATTTCATAAAATCATCAAATACACAAAATTTGCTTGTATCCATGCGTAGCCGAATTCTTCTTAGTTTCATACAAGTCCTTATTTTCCATTTATTTCACATTTTAGTCCTCTAATTTCTCATTTTCACAATTAAGCCCAAATTACTCAATTTCACTAAAAATTCAAAGACAAAATATATTAATCTTCCACCTATCTTTCATATTTCACCATCAACTATCACAAAGCTCAAACATTCATCAATGGCATATCTCAAAATCACCATCAAACTCTAAAATTAAAGCATGGGTTTTGAAGAATACTAAGAAACGATCACAAAAACGTAGAAATCATCAAAAACCGATCAAAAATCATACCTCAATTGACCAAGCTTAGTGCCGAACCCTTAAACTCTTTTTCTTTTCTTTTTCCTTAGTAATTTCGGCAATGGTGATGAAAAAGATGAGCATTTTATGTTTTGTTTTATTTTTATTATCATTATTAACATATTTACTTAAATATCCTTAATGAAATAATGTTAAAGCTTAAGAATAATTGCCCATAACCGTCCATACTACCCTTCAATGGCCTAATTTCATTATAAGGCCTCCTCATTAAAAAAACATAACAATAAAGCATTTTTACAATCAGCACACAGCTTTTACATTTTATGCGATTAAGTCCTTTTTGCTAATTAAGCACACAATCGATAAAATTTTCACATAGAACTTTCACACATGCTCAATCACATGTTATAAACACCAAAAATAATATTAAAATATTTTTCCGACCTCGGATTTGTGGTCCCAAAACCACTATTCCGACTAGGGTCTAAACCGGGCTATTACAACTCTCCCCCCTTAGGGATTTTCGTCCCCGAAAATCTTACCAGTGAATAGGTTTGGATATTGCTCTCTCATAACATCTTTGGGCTCCCACGTAGCCTCTTCAACTTCGTGTTTGTGCCATAACACTTTCACTAAGGAAATTATTTTGTTTCTCAATTCTTTGATCTCACGTGCCAGTATTCAAATCGGTTATTCACTGTACGATAAATCTGATTGAATCTCAACCTCAGTAGGAGCAATTACATGCGATGGATCAGATCTATATCGCCGAAGCATCGATACATGAAACACATTATAAATCTTCTCTAATTTATGTGGCAACAACAACTTATAAGAAACTGGCCCTATTCGTTCGATGATCTCATACGGCCCGATGAACCTCGGACTCAACTTGCCTTTTCGGCCGAATCGAAGTATTTTCTTCCACGGAGACACTTTCAAAAATACTTTGTCACCAACCTCAAATTCAATATCTTTCCGCTTTAAGTCTAATAAGACTTCTGACAAAATGACGCTGCTTTCAAACTGTCACGAATCACTTTCACTTTCTGCTCAGTCTCTTTAATCAAATCAACCCCGTGAATCTTATTCTCACTCAGCTCATTCCAATACAATAGAGTTCGGCATTTTCGACCGTAAAGAGCCTCATACGGTGCCATTTTAATGCTAGATTGAAAGCTGTTATTGTATGCGAATTCAATCAACGGCAAATGTTTTTCCCACGTACTTTCAAACTTAAGAATACAGCATCTCAACATATCTTCAAGAATCTGAATAATCCGCTCGGATTGTCCATCTGCTTGGTGATGAAATGCAGTACTGAAATGTAATTTCGTGCCTAAAGCCTCTTGCAATTTCTTCCAAAACCGCGAGGTAAATCTCGGATCTCTGTCAGACACAATAGATTGTGGCACTCCATGCAATCTTACGATCTCAGAAATATACAATTCAGCTAACTTATCAAGTGAATAGTTTATTCTCACCGAAACAAAATGAGCTGATTTCGTCAATTTGTCAACTATCACCCAGACTGCATCTTTCTTTCCTGGAGATAAAGGCTATCTCGACACAAAGTCCATCGTGATTCTCTTCCATTTCCACTCAGGAATCATAATCGGCTGCAACAAACCGGATGGAACCTGATGTTTAGCTTTAACTTGCTGAAAAACCAAACATCTCAAAACAAACTCTGATATATCCCGTTTCATACCATGCCACCAATAAAACTATTTCAGATCGTTATACATTTTTGTACTTCCCGGATAAACAGTCAAACGACTATTGTGTGCTTCATTCAAAATCATCTAAATCAACTCTGAGTTCTTCGGAACACAAATCTGATCTTTGAATCTCAAACAATCATCATTATCAACTAGAAATTTTTAATCAAAATTCAAACCACATTGAGCTCGTTTTTCTATCATCACATCATCACTTTTCTGGGCATCACAAATCTGATGTATAAACATCAGCCTAACTTTCAACTCAACCAAAACCGAACCATCATCACATAGATCTATCTGGGTACTCGTTGCTCGTAAAGCACATATAGATTTTTGACTCAAAACATCAGCATCAACATTAGCTTTACCCGGATGATAATCAATCACAGGCACGTAGTCTTTCAACAATTCTAACCATCTTCTCTGTCGCATATTCAATTCATTCTGAGTCATCAAATATTTCAAGCTCTTATGATTTGTAAAAATATGACATTTCTCACAAAATAGAGAATGACGCCAAATCTTCAATGCAAATACAATCGCGGCTAATTCAAGATCGTGTGTCAAGTAAATCTTATCATGTGGCTTTAACTGTTTCGAAGCGTAAGCGATGACTTTGCCTTCCTGCATCAACACACAGACCAAACCATTCAACGATGCATCACTGCAAACTATGAATTCTTTCCCCGATTCAGGTTGGACCAACACTGGCGCTTCTGTCAACAATGCTTTCAACCGCTCAAAACTCTATTGGCACTTTTCTGACCACTCAAATTTAACATCTTTTTGTAAAAACTTTGTCAACGGAGTCGCAATCATCGAGAAGCCTTTCACAAATCTTCTGTAATATCCCGCTAGTCCTAGAAAATTTGCGGAAATCTTGCTCAGATCAACTCGTATTCCATTCTAAACTTTGTCAACGGACTTTAGACACATTTCTCAGAGGTTTCCATTCTAAAATTGCAGAAATCTTGCTCGGATCAACTCGTATTCCCGTAGCTGATACAATATGCCCTAGAAAGCCAACCTCGCTCAACCAAAACTCACATTTGCTAAACTTTGCATACAATTGCTTCTCACGCAGAGTCTGTAACACAATTATCAAATGCTCGGCATGTTGCGTCTCATCACATGAATAAATTAGAATATCATCAATAAACACCACAACAAAACGATCCAAATATGGTTTGAATATCTGATTCATCAAATCCACAAACACTGCAGGAGCATTCGTTAGTCCAAAAGGCATAACTAAGAATTCATAACGTCTGTACCTCATTTTGAAAGAAGTCTTTCGTACATCTGATTCTTTAACTCTCAACTGATAGTAACCTGATCTCAAATCTATCTTAGAAAACATTGTAGCTCCTTTCAGCTGATCAAAAAAATCATCAATACGTGGCAAAGGATATTTATTATATATCGTCACTTTGTTCAATTGTTGGTAATCAATGCACATCATCATAGTACTGTCTTTCTTTTTCATAAACAACACAGAAGCACCCTAAGGCGAGAAACTCAGTCGTGCAAATCCTCTATCTATCAACTCTTGCAACTGAGACTTTAACTCTTTTAATTTAGTCGGTGCTATTCTATACGGAGCTATTGAGATAGGAGTCGTCCCTGGAAATAGATCAATACCAAATTCAACTTCCCGTATCAGAGGTAGTCTCGGTAATTCTTCAGAAAACACATCAGGGAACTTGCAAACTACAGGTACAGATTCAACTTTCTTTTCAGTCACATATGCAAAGATCACATATGCAAAATAAGCTTCGCAACCCTTTTTCACATAGCTTAAAGCTTTCATCGAAGATATAACAGCCGGCAACCCATTCAAGTCACTAGATTCAATTCGTACTATCTCACCATTCTGACTTTTCAAATCAATACTCTTCCATTTACAATTCACAATAGCATGATGCAAAATGAGCCAATCCATACCCAGAATGATATCAAATTCATCAAAAGGTAGCAACATCAAATTAGCCAGAAAGCAAATATCTCGAAACATCAACAGATAGTTCTTGCACACTTTATCAACCAATACACACTTGTCTAAGGGGTTTGATACTCTAATCACGAATTCAGTAGACTCAACAGGTAGAGTCTTACTAGATACTAAATTCACACACACATAGGAATGAGTAGAACCTGGATCTATCAATGCAATCACATCAGTATCAAATAGAGTAAAAGTACCAGTAATGACATCTGGAGATGACGCTTCTTCTCATACGCGTATAGCATAAGCTCGGGCAGGAGCTCTTGCCTCTGATCTCACAGCTGTATCGATAGTACCTCTTTGACTTCCACTCACATTTCTGCTGTTTCTGGGAGGTCTACCCCTAACCGTTGTATTACTCGGTCTCGCACTCTGAACATTGTCTTTCTCGGCTAACTCTGGGCAGTCTTGAATAAAATGGTCTTGTGATCCGCATTTGTAGCAAGTTCTATTATTGTATTTGCCCCAGCATTCACCGACGTGTCATCTTCCACACTGTCTACACTAAGGCTTGTTACTTTTAACACTACCAACACTTGATTCAATTGGAGCTTGAGTTCTTGGACCAACACTTTGTCTTGCACGATCTCTAATCGAATGTCCAAACGAAGCATTTGAACAATTGCTTGCATCTCTAAATCTCTTCGTCGAAGGTTGGGACGACTTACTCATCAATCTTTTCTTTCATCTCTATCTTCAGAATTAGCTTTCTTCTTTTCTTTGCTAAGCTCCTCGGCTTTGTAGGCTCTTTCCACTAACATAATAAATTCATTTATATTAAGTATTCCAACCAGTAATTTAATGTCTTCATTCAACCCTTCAATGAAACATTTACACATAGTAGCTTCGGTCGAAACACATTCCCGCGCATATTGACTCAATCTCAGAAACTCTAATTCATACTCAGTAACGGGCATGCGGCCTTGTTTCAGCTCTAAAAACTCTTTATGTAACATCCCAGTTTAGGGTCTAGTCGAAATAGTGGTTCGAGACCACAAATCCAAGGGTCATGTATGAGTTTTTGAGGTCTATGCTATGTATGCATGCTAGTGTGGAAGTTTCATGAAGCAATTTTGTGGAATTGTGGTTGAATTGCTTAAAAGGACTAAATTGCAAAAGTTGCAAAATGTGAGATTTTAGAAGCTATTTGTGTGAAATAGCTTTAGAATATTAATTAGAGGTCCTTAAAGAGTAATTTTCTCAATTATTAGTTTTGGACAAAATTGGGCATGGATGAGACAAAATAGAAAGTTTATCAAAAAGGGCATTTTAGTGATTTATCAAATAAGTGATTAAAATAGGAGAAAAGATGACAAAAATCACTCATCTTCTTCTCCAAGGCTGCTGAAATTTCAAAGAGCCATTATTAGGGTTCTTCAAATTTTCAAGCTTGCTAGTAAGTGCATCTAGCCTCGTTTTTGATATTCTTTGTATTTTTGAAGTCCTTGTAGCATGAGTAAGCTATATTTAGCTATTTGATGAGCTATAATGGATGTTCAAAAATGTGGTCATGTATGACATGCATGTATTTTGATGTTTTATGGAAGATTATGAAAGCTTGATGTAGTAGAAACATCTTTTGTTAAGTGACTTTCCATGAAAATGCATGTAGGGACTAGATTGTGAAAATCTTAAGTTTGGTCATACATGTGTGTTATGGTGAGAATTGATGAATGCTTTAGTTGAGTAAGTGATTCGGCTAAGCATGAAAGGCTAGAAAGTTGAATAAAAATCACTTTACGAGCCTTGGGGCTATTGTATAAATATGAGAAAGTTTAGGGGCAAAATGGTAATTTTGCTAAAGTATGAGATGTAGGTCAATTTAGTCAATGTGTGTATTGAATAAGTTGAATTACTCATTATAGATCAAGAAAGACGAAGCTCGGATCGAAACCGAGGCAAAAGCAAGGTGGTGGACTAAATTGCACATTTCAATACTTTAGAGTTTCGAGGTAAGTCTATGCATAAACAATGCACTCATACTTACAATTTGTTAATGCTAGCTAGTGTATAGCACGAATGAGAATGAATGAGAATGATTGAGGACCTATGTGGGATGAATGTGGTAGAATTTATAAATGGATGTATGATTGAGTAGATGGACTTGTGCATGTGTTGTGATAATGCTAGATGGTAGGGCTAAGTGCGATACCATCCAAATACATATTGACAATGAGCTCGCTACGTGCGATGCTATTGTTAGGTATATCATTTAGTGGCTATGTGCGAGATCACTATGATTACCTTCGTGGTAGGCTAAGTGCGATACCACCTTATAAATTGATTGTGGTGTGCTAAGTGCGAAACCACCGAGACATTAGCTGTGTGGATTATCTATGTGATTTAGCTGAGTGAATTAGCTGTGTGATTGTGATATTGAGTAAAGTAGCTGGGTGGATGAATAATTGAGAATTAATGATGTGTTGTATATTGTGAAATGTGGAATTGAATGCAGGGGTGCATTTCAATGGTAATGAGTGTGTGACTCATGATGTGTTGGAAATGTGGTAAGGGATAGAAAGAGTAAGCATAGTTGTACATTATATGTTGGTATATTGCTAATTGTTGTTTAGCTTATACTATTATTGCTTAATTGTTTATGTGTAAACTTACTAAGCTCAAAGCTTACTCTCTTTCTTTTCCCTTGTCTTATAGAGTGAAGGTATTTGAATCGAGATACGAAGATCATCAGCAGATAGCCCACACATCAGCACACTTTGGTACATGAAACTTAATGTTTTGTATATGGCATGTATAGGGGCTAGACAAGTTAGTCAATTTTGTTGTAAATGGATAATATGTGTTAGCCTTTTTTTTTGGGGAAGTGTATTTTGTATAATGCCATAGTGGTTGGCTATTACATTATGTGAAAGATGTAGTTTTCTATGTGAGATTGCTTTTAACTTGAGTTGATTATGGTTGTGTTGGATGAGTAATTGTTGTGTATGCTAGAAGGGTGATTAAGAACTTGGCACTTAGCTTTGTTCTTGACCATGTGGTTAGACACACGGGCGTGTGTCTAGACCATGTGTGACATACGGTCAGCCCACGGGCGTGTGCTGTGGCCGTGCGTCCCCTGCTTGTTAATATTTTTAACAGGTAAGACCACAGACTAGTCACACGGGCGTGTGCCTAGGGCGTGTGGGATTAATCAGTGTTGGCCACGGGCTAGCCACACGGGCGTGTGTCTAGACTCTAGGCCGTGCTAGGGAAGTCAGTATGTCAAGGTTTGGTACACGGTTGAAAAACACGGGCGTGCCTTAGCCGTAGGGAAATTGGCAGAATGATGGGTTCTTTTAGCACGGTTTGGGGGACATGGGCGTGTGTGACTACACACGGGCGTGTCTAATAGTGCACAGGCGTGTGAGCCCTGTATAAAAGAAGAAAAATTTTAAGGTTCGTAAAAGTTCCGGATTAGTCTCGAGAGCCCTCGTGTGTATGAGTGAGGCCTCGTAGGTCGAGAATGTGGTCGTTGAGGTGACTTAAGAGAGTAGTCACAGTGAGCCAGTGGCGATCAAGTGGTTTGAGTTCGGTAATGCCTCGGGCCCAGTTCTGGCATAGAACCCGGGTAAGGGGTGTTACACTTTACGTTTTTAATCTATGAATCATTGAATGATATACTTCTTTCAGAATTCAGCTTGAAAGAAATCCTAGGTAATTCTCTCTCTCGGAACCACAGATATCAATGTCTTCCACCAGTTATATGCAGTATCTCTCAGGAAAGACACAGCACACTTAATACATTCATCAGGAGTCAACGACATCTCGTCAAACACTCGAATGATATTCTCGAGCCAAAACTCAGCTCGCTCAGCATCATCATCGGCTGTGGCCCTAAACTCTTCGACCCCATACTTTCAGATTTTATCTACAGAAGGTTTGTTCAATCGGATCGGATCTACAACTTGTGGCACAACGGGTACTTGTGGGGGTGGAGGTTGTGGAGCAGCCGGATTTGTTCGAACGAATTCTAAAAACCACTCACTCATCATTCAAAAAAAGGCTTGCTTAGCCTCTCCCTCCTGGCTACTATCATTCGGCCTAGATGTGGCCGGCGCTGTCCCTTGAGCGGGAGCAGGCGCATTGCTCTCTACATCATCAGCAACTACTCGATCGGGATCCATTTACTATATGAAAACACATTTGTAGCTGTCAGGATTCATCACACTATCACAATTATATATATGGCATGTAAAGTTAGACTCACACGCGCTACGCTAGTCCTAGAATCGACTAAACCGTAGCTCTGATACCAATAAAATGTAACACCCCTAACCCGTAACCGTCATCGGAATAGGGTTAAGAGGCATTACCGGACAATCGAAACATTTCATATCCATTTCACAACACAAAGTCAATTATCATTCAATCATATTCAAATATAACCATATAGTCCCTTAATGAGGTCTACGAGACCAAAAACACATGTTAGAAAGAGGTCGGGACTAAACCGAACACATACGAAAATTTTTGAAATTTAAACATTTTTCTAAGTTACAGAGGTCACACACCAGTGTGGGTAGGCCGTGTGCCTCACACGGCCTCGGACACGCCCGTGCATCCAAGCTGTGGCAAAATAGGGCATACATACTGACTAGTCCACACGGCCTGAGACATGCCCGTGTGCCTCACCCGTAGTCGAAACTGACTTGCACCACAGGGCCAGTCACACGCCCGTGTGTCCAGCCCGTGGTCGAGCCTGACTTGTTTCAATTGGTAAACTTAAACAACACGGTCGAGCCACACGCCCGTGTGCTCCACCGTGTGGGCTATTATAGGCCATTTACAAGGCCAAACTTGCCTCCCACACTTAGGATCACCTACTAGCCTCAAATCATATGCATTTATACCACAAATGGCAACTAAAACATACCAATATATGCTCCAATTCTTCATCAACTATACCATCTATAAAATACTCAATTTCTACTCAAATAACTCCATCCAAAGCATCATCTTCACAATTCAAATCACATTGCCAAGCATCATATAATTCATACTACTAGTTTATATTTTATCCATCATTCTCATCAACCAATTCAAGCATAAAACATACCACTTTCATTCTCACTAATTCATACCTCATTCATCATTTCATAACCTACACATAATGACCAAAATCATCCAACATCCAAGCCATGTCTCATGGAAAGGTCCAACATCTCAAAATGTACCATACTACTAGCCTATACATGCCATATACCGATTATGTACATCTTTCAAAAGTAACGAAATAGATTACCAATAGTGTGATAGAGCCGTTGACAATCCCCAAATCCGAGCTAGCTTTACTGACACTGTAAAATAGAGAAACAATTCACCCTGTAAGCTTAAGAGCTTAGTAAGTTCGTAACATAATACATTAAATTTAATAGCTCAAATACAATGCACAAAATGAATCCATCACATATATTGATTATCAAGGTTTCACACCATATCACCCATATCTAGTAATCTCACTCAACCATTCATGAATTCATATATGATCTCATCAACCACAAAGGTTCAATACATACCTTAGCCAACGCGTAGTTACTCACCATCCATGCTAACTTATGCTCGATTTTGCATTTCGGTCAACCTTCGTTATTAATTAGATTTAATCGCACACTTAGTGCCAAACTTGTAGCCGAAGCTTAATTGTCATCGCACACTTAGTGCCTATATTTTAAACTAAACTTATCTCGGTATCGCACACACATTGCCAATCAATGAAGCCGAAGCTTCCATAACTTCGCACACACAGTGGTATTCATGTCTGTCTCGATTTCAATCACGCACACTTAGTGCCTCATTCTCAATATCATGTATAACACTGCTATTTCATTTACTACGCATTCATTCACTACTCATCACATATATATAAATTTAACAACTTGTATCATATCTGAACTTACCTCGGACGTCGAAATACCGATACTAGTTGATCAATCGAATACTTTGTCTTTGCGTCGATCTCGATTCGAATCTCTCCTTTCTTGGTCTATACATATTCAAATGTAGCTCATTCAATACCAATTCATTCAATTTAGTTAAAACACACATATTTAGGGCACTTTACAAAATAGCCTTCATATTTTCACATTTCGACACTTTAGTCCCTATTTCATAAAATCATCAAATACACAAAATTTTCTTGTACCCATGCCTAGCCGAATTCTTCTTTGTCTCATACAAGTCCATATTTTCCATTTATTTCACATTTTAGTCCTCTAATTTCTCATTTTCACAATTAAACCCAAATTACTCAATTTCACTAAAAATTCAAAGACAAAATATATTAATCTTCCACCTATCTTTCATATTTTACCATCAACTATCACAAAGCTCAAACATTCATCAATGGCATATCTCAAAATCACCATTAAACTCTAAAATTAAAGCATGGGTTTTGAAGAATACTAAGGAACGATCACAAAAACGTAGAAATCATCAAAAACTGATCAAAAATCATACCTCAATTGACTAACCTTAGTGCCAAACCCTTAAACTCTTTTTCTTTTCTTTTTCCTTAGTAATTTCGGCAATGGTGATGAAAAATATGAGCATTTTATGTTTTGTTTTATTTTTATTATCATTATTAACATATTTACTTAAATATCCTTAATGAAAAAATGTTAAAGCTTAAGAATAATTGCCCATAACCGTCCATACTAACCTTCAATGGCCTAATTTCATTATAAGGCCTCCTCATTAAAAAACATAATAATAAAGCACTTTTACAATCAGCACACAACATTTACATTTTATGCGATTAAGTCCTTTTTGCTAATTAAGCACACAATCGATAAAATTTTCACACAGAACTTTCACACATGCTCAATCACATATTATAAACACCAAAAATAATATTGAAATACTTTTCCGACCTCAGATTTGTGGTCCCGAAACCACTATTCTGACTAGGGTCTAAACTAGGCTGTTACAGTCTCCGTATCCCGAGCTAGCTTTTTGGACACTATAAAACAAGGGAAAAGAGAAGGGAGTAAGCTTTAAGCTTAATAAGTCTATATGTAAACAATGAACATCTTGCCACATACTTACCAATTTAGAACATTACATACTAATCAAGAACAATTCAGATCCTCGTAATTGTACTTACTCAGTTCAAACCTTACCACTTTCCAAATACATATCATAAATATTGCTCAAATTTACATGCACATATACCCTGTACTTGTCATCACATAATCACACGTAATTTCACTTAGTTAAAGTTTCTCGATGAACACTTTGGAATAATACCGGATACACGGTGGTTTCACACACACCCTTAATAAATAACACGGTGGTATCGCACACAGCCCACCAATAATAACATATCCACGGTGGTATCACACACAGCCCACCAATAATAATAAATATGATGGTATCGCACACAGCCCATCAATAATCACTTAATCACGGTGTTTATCCTTATTATTTTCCTATTCGGATGGTTCATCTGAGAATTTCCTCACTTTCTATCATTTTGATAGATATCAACAATATTCATTCACATTGCACATAATGCATTAATATGTAAAAACATAAGTAAAAAGGATGTATCATTTACATAAAAACTTACCTCGCTACAAAATATGTCAATTTGAAGTTTAATCCGAAACCTTGCCCTTTCCTCGTTCAAGGTTGACTCCACGTTCTTCTTGATCTATAATGACATATTTAGCTTATTAAAAAACCACATTAATCAAATCACTCCAAAAATTCTTATTTGGCAAAATTATCGTTTTGCCCCTAGACTTTCACAAAATTACAATTTTGCCCCTAGGCTCGTAAATCGATTTTCATCAAATTTCCTCATTAACCAAGCATAGCTGAATCTATTTTAAGCTTATAGAAACTTACAAATCCAATTATTTCACACATTTACTACCCATTTTACAACCTTTACAAAAAGGTCCATTTTAGGTGTTTTCATGGAAACCCCTTTCACAAAAGTTATTTATTTAACAACCAAGTTTTATTTTATTGCATAAAAATTAAGAAAACAACACTTATGTTCTCATGGCAAAACCTTAGGCTCTCAACCATTTTGCAAAATAGTCCCCTCATTAGCTAGCTTAAGCTACAAGGGTTCCAAAAACACAAAAATCATAAAAAAATGACCATCAAAATCACTTACTTGCAAGGGTTTAAGTTGCTGAAAACTTTAAGCACTCCAAGCTCTTCTTTTTGCTGAAATTTTTGGTGGTGGTGTGAAGAAGATGAAAAGCTAACATCTTGTATCTTTATTTTATTTTATTTCATCAATTAGTCACCTAATTTCGCCAACTTTGACCAATTCTAATTTCTTTGTCCCTTATGGCCGGCCAACACTCCATAAAAGGCCTAATTGCACATTGAGGACCTCCAATTTAAGGTTCTATAGTTATTTGACACCTTTATCTTGTAGAACAAAACTTTCATACTTTATGCGATTTAGTCCTGTTTCAAAATTAAGCATGCAGTCACTAAAATTAATTCACCAAAATTTTCATGCACTCATATAATCATTCTATAACACATAAAAATTATTTTAAAAAATAATTTCTCTGGCCTTGGATTACTGGTTCCGAAACCACTGTTCTGACCAGCTCTAAAATCGGGCTGCTATAACTCTCCCCTCCTTAGGGATTTTGGTCCCCGAAAATCTTACCAGTGAAAAGGTTCAGGTATTGGTCTCTTATAGTGTCCTCGGGCTCCATGTGGCCTCTTCAACCCCATGTCTATGCCATAGTACTTTCACAGGTGATATACTTTTATTCCTTAATTTCTTGACCTCCCGATCTAAAATCTTAACCAGCTCTTCACCATAGGTCATGTCTGAACAAATCTCAATGTCTGTTGGTGAAATCACATGAGATGGGTCAGATCGATAACGGCGCAACATAGACACATGGAGTACATCGTGGATCTTTTCTAATTCAGATGGCAAGGCTAATCGGTATGCTACCAGTCAAATTCTCTCAGTCACCTCATATGGTTCAATAAAACGTGGACTTAATTTGCCTTTCCTACCGAATCTGAGAACTTTCTTCCACGGGGATACTTTCAAAAATACCTTATCACCTACTTGAAACTCAATCTCTTTCCGTTTAAAGTCTGCGTAGGATTTCTGTCTATCCGAAGTAGCCTTCAAACAGTCACGAATCACTTTTACTTTCTCCTCAGTTTTTCTGACTAAGTCAACCCCGTGTATTTGATTTTCCTTGAGTTCGGAGCAATACAAAGGCGTTCGACATTTACGCCCATATAATGCCTCATAAGGCGCCATTTTCAAACTCACCTGAAAACTATTATTGTAAGCGAACTCTACCAACAGTAAATATTTTTCCCAACTACCTTGGAACTCAAGAACACAACACCACAACAAGTCTTCAAGTATCTGAATTACTCTTTCTGACTGATCGTCGATTTGTGTATGGAAAGTCGTGCTAAAATTTAACTTTGTCCCCAAAGCTTCTTGTAACTTTTTCCAAAACCATGATGTGAACCTCGGATCTCTATCCGAAATGATCGATAAAGGCACTCCATGAAGTCTCACAATTTTAGAAACATATAAATCGGCCAATTTCTCGAGTGGATAATCGGTACGCATCGGTATAAAATGAGCCGACTTCATTAGCCTATCAACCAAAACCCATACAGCATCTTTCTTCATTGGCGTCAACGGCAATCCCGGCACAATCCATGGTAATACGGTCCCATTTCCACTCGGGAACCATCACGGGTTGAAGTAAACCCGAAGGTAATTGATGTTCGGCTTTCACTTGTTGACAAATTAAACACTTAGAGACAAACTCTGAGATGTCTCTTTTCATTCCTGACCACCAATACATTTTCTTCAAGTTATTATACATCTTCACACTACTCGGATGGATAGACATACAACTGCTATGTGCCTCATGCAGAATCTTTTGAATAAGCTCATCGTTTTTGGGTACACAAATTCTGTCTTGAAACATTAAACAGCCATTTGAACCAATCCGAAAGTCTGATTCTATACTCATTTCATACTGAGTTATCTTAGCTTGCAACTCTTTATCATTCTCCTGAGCTTTACAAATCTCTTGTAAAAACATCGGTCTAGCTCTTAACTTAGCTATGATTAAACCATCCTCAGTCATAGATAACTGGGTATTCATAGCCCTCAAGGCAAACAACGACTTCCTACTCAAATCATCGACGACCACGTTTGCCTTTCCAGGGTGATAGTCAATTATCAACTCGTAGTCTTTTATGAGCTCTAGCCATCTCTGTTGGTAAAGGTTCAGTTCCTTTTGAGTCATCAAATATTTTAAACTTTTATGGTCAGTGAATACTCAGCAACTCTCGCCATACAAATGGTGTCTCCAAATCTTCAGTGCGAACACTATGGCGGCTAACTCTAAATCGTGATTTGGATAATTTTTCTCATGCGGCTTCAGTTATCTCGAGGCATATGCTATTACCCTGCCTTCTTGCATAAGCACACACCCTAAACCATTTAAGTATGCATCACTATACACCACAAATTCCTTTCTCGGTTCTGGTTGCACTAAAATTGGAGTTTCAGTCAACAATGCTTTTAGTTTCTCAAAACTCTGTTGGCACTTCTCAGTCCATTCGAACTTGACATCGTCTTGTAGCAACCTCGTCATCGGTGTAGCAATCATGGAGAATCCTTTAACAAACCGTCTATAGTATCCCGCTAAGCCCAAAAAGCTTTTAATCTTTGACACATTCCTCGGCGATTTCCACTCAATAATAGCCGAGATCTTACTCGGGTCAACTCTAATTCCATCACCTGACACGATGTGTCCTAAAAATCAGACTTCTCGGAGCCAAAATTTGCTTTTGCTAAACTTAGCATACAACTGCTTATCTCTTAAAGTCTACAAAACAGTTCTCAAATGCTCCGTTTGCTCACTCTCATCACTAGAATAAATTAATATGTCATCGATAAAAACAATGACAAACTTTTCCAAATACGGTCGGAAAATACGATTCATTAAATCCATAAACACAGTAGGAGTATTTGTTAAGCCAAAGGGCATGACCAGGAACTCATAGTGACCATACCTAGTCTAAAATGCAGTTTTCGACACATCCTGCTCCTTAACTCTCAACTGATAGTAACCGGACCTCAAGTCTATCTTAGAAAACATTGTGGCTCCCTTCAATTGGTCAAACAAATCATCGATCCTTGGCAAAGGATACTTGTTCTTAACTGTAACCTTGTTGAGCTATCGGTAGTCTATACATAATCTCATCGACCCATCTTTCTTTTTCACAAAAAGTACTGGAGCACCCCACGAAGAATAACTCGGTCTCGCAAAACCCTTATCCGTTAACTCTTGCAACTGGATTTTTAGCTCCTTTAACTCCGTACCCGAAACCAACTCAATACAGAATTCAACCTCCCCAATTGGAGGTAATCCAGGTAACTTTTCCAGAAACACGTCCGAATACTCGCATACCACAGGCACTGATTCAATCGCTACCTCCGACTCTTGGGTATTTAACATATATGCAAGATAGGACTCATACCCTTTTCTCATACATTTCTCAGTTTCCATAGAAGAAATCACTACAGGTAAGCTATTCGATTCACATGTTTCAAGCCAAATAATATCTCCATTTACACATCTTAGCTCAATAAACTTACTACCACAGTTTACTAACACATTATGAAGAGTCAACCAATCCATGCCAAGAATTAGGTCAAATTCATCAAAGGGTAGTAGCATGAGGTTAGCCGGAAAACAATGGCCTCTAATCGTCAAGGGACAATTTCTACACACTTTGTCAACTATCACATGATTGCCTAACGGGTTTGACACTTTTTTCACAAATTCTGTAGACTCAACAATCATATTCATGCTAGACACCAATTTCATACAAACATACAAATGAGTAGACCCCGAGTCAATCAAAGCAACAACAGAAATATCATGAAGAGAAAAAGTACCCGTAATCACATCTGGGGATGATGCCTCTTCGCGAGCGCGAATGGCATAAGTCCTTGCAGGCGCTCTACTCTTTGATCTCACAGTAGAATCTCTAGGCGCACCTCTACTGCTAGCCCCACTTCCCGGGTTCTTCTGTGGTCTACCCCTCGAAGGTACATTACTCGCTCTCACTTCTTATTTTCTGTCCTTCTCAACTATATTAGGACAGTTTCGAATAAAGTGGTCTAGTGAACCGCACTTGTAGCAAGCTTGATTGTTTCCCCAACACTCTCCAATATGTTGTCTACCATAATTCAGACACTCAGGTTGGCTAGACTTCGTATTACCCACACTCGCCATCGAGGTGGCTAGAATTCTAGAGCCCGAATATGTTTTACCACGATCTCGGTGTGAATACCCAGCTGAAGCAGTCGTCTAAGGGTTCGTTTCTTTGGACCTCTTTGATTGGGTTTGGAACGACTTACTCATCGGCCTCTTCCTTTCATCTCGGGCCTCAATCATAGCTTTTCCCCTTTCTTTATTTAGCTCTTCAGCCTTACAAGCTCTATCGACCAAAACCACGAATTCTTTCAACTTTAAAATCCAGACTAACAACTTAATATCCTCGTTCAGCCCATCTTCAAATCTTTTACACATAATAACTTCAGTAGATACACACTCTTGAGCATACTTACTGAGTCTGACAACTTCACATTCATACTCTGCCACAGACATTTTGCCTTGCTTCAATTCAAGGAACTCTTTCCGTTTCTGATTGATGAACCGTTGACTTATGTATTTCTTTCGAAATTCCTCTAAGAAGAAATTCCATGTAACTCTCTCATTCGGAACTACAGATGTCAGCGTTTTCCACCAGCGGTATGCCAAGTCCCTCAGTAATGATACAACACATTTTAAGCATTCCTCGGGCGTGCAAAAAAGTTCATCAAACATCCGCGTAGAATTCTCAAGCCAGAACTCTACTTTCTCAGGGTCATCATCTATGTTGGCTCTAAATTCCTCGGCCCCTTGCTTTCGAATCTTATCGACCAGAGGTTTAGTCAGTCTTACCAAATCAATACCTTGAGGAGCTACGAGGACCGGCTGAGGTATAGAAGGGGGTGGAGGAGGTTGAGCATTAGGATTTGCTCTAACAAATTCAGTATACCAATTACTCATCATATGGAGAAAGGCTTCCCAAGCCTCTTCTCCTTGACCCAAGGTCTCAGGTCTACTTTCTACTGGCGCGGTCCCTTGCACGGGAGCCGGCGCATTACTAGAAGCATCATCAGCAGCAGCTCGGTCGAGATCCATTTACTATATGAAAACACAGCTTGAAATTGTCAGGAGTCACCACACTATCATAATATATTTATGGCATGTATAGCTAGACCCTCACACACGCTACGGTAGTTCGAGAATCGACTAAACCATAGCTCTGATACCACTAAATGTAACACCCCTTACCTGTATTCGACACCAGAACAGGGTATGAGGCGTTACCAGACTTAAATGCAAGCAATCAAACAAAACGGAGACATGACTTCCCATTCAAATTTAAAACTTTTTGTAAACATTCATATCACCCCTTAAACATGCCTACGAGGCTAAAAAACATACATAAAGAGTGGTTCAGGACTAAACAGAGAACTTTAGAAAACTTTCAGAAAACTTAGAAAAAATTTCCACGAAAAAGGTCCACACACTCGTGTAGAAGAAGGGACACGCCCGTGTGGCATATCACATGCCCGTGCTTCAGGCCGTGTAAAAAATATGGGACATTCTGTTTATGATGTCATCACCCAAATAAGGTCACACGGCCAAGACACACGTCCGTGTCCTTAGGCCGTGTGGCGAATTAAATTTCTAAAATTAAGTGCAGACTTCACACGGTCTTGGCACATGCCCATGTCCTGTGGCCGTGTCTTCCACAGGGTTGAGTCA
Organism: Gossypium sturtianum; assembly: GCA_025698515.1. Classification (NCBI taxonomy): domain Eukaryota; kingdom Viridiplantae; phylum Streptophyta; class Magnoliopsida; order Malvales; family Malvaceae; genus Gossypium; species Gossypium sturtianum. Next base: position 66,695,700 of record CM046953.1, read on the forward strand.
CACGGTTCACACGGTCTTGGCACATGCCCATGTCCTGTGGCCGTGTCTTCCACAGGGTTGAGTCACACGGCCGTGCCTCAGCCCGTGTGGTTACTACTGGGCATTCTGTTTTGCCAACCTAGGATGCAGGGGGACACACGGCCAAACCACATGCCCATGGGGCAAACTGTGTGTCACACACGTCCTAGACACACACCCGTGTGTCTACCCGTGTGGACAAAATAAGGCTATTTACCAAGCCTTTTTGCCACCTATACTTACACCAACCTTCACAACATCAAAACCACACTAATCCAAAACATATACATATAAATTCAAGGCACTTAACATAACATAACTAAGTGCTTCACCATCATCAACATCCATAATCACATGCAAGATATCAACATTCAACCATCAATAATCATAGGCCATACCATAGTGGCAATGACACTTACATGTATATATGAATAGATTTACATCAAAATAATCATTATGAGCCACATCTCATGGCCTTATACAAAATTAATCAAATATCATCCTAAGCCAACACATTTGGCTAAACCAATATAACATATGACCAAAAAGATCAAGTCCCTATACATGCCATAATTCAATGTAAATCTCAATATACCAAAATGTGTGGGTAGTGTGGGTGATCCTCCGACGGTCTCTGTATCCCGAGCTGGCTTTTTGGACACTATAAAACAAGGGAAAAGAGAAGGGAGTAAGCTTTAAGCTTAGTAAGTATATATGTAAACAATGAACATCTTACCACATACTTATAAATTTAGAACATTACATACTAATCAAGAACAATTCAGATCCACGTAGTTGTACTTACTCAGTTCAAACCTTACCACTTTCCACATACATATCATAAATATTGCTCACATTTACATGCACATATACCCTGCACTTTTCATCACATAATCACACGTAATTTCACTTAGTTAAAGTTTCTCGATGAACACTTCGGAATAATACCGGATACACGGTAGTTTCACACACAGCCCACCCTTAATAAATAACACGATGGTATCGCACATAGCCCACCAATAATAACATATCCACGGTGGTATCGCACACATCCCACCAATAATAATAAATATGATGGTATCGCACACAGCCTATCAATAATCACTTAATCACGGTGTTTATCCTTATCATTTTCCTATTCCGAAGGTTCATCCGAGAAATTCCTCACTTTCTATCATTTTGATAGATATGAACAATATTCATTCACATTGCACATAATTTTTTAATATGTAAAAACATAAGTAAAAAGGATGTATCATTTACATATAAACTTACCTCGATACAAAATATGTCAATTTGAAGTTTAATCCGAAACCTTGCGCTTTCCTCGGTCAAGGTTGACTCCACGTTCTTCTTGATCTATAATGACATATTTAGCTTATTAAATAACCACATTAATCAAATCACTCCAAAAATTCCTATTTTGGAAAAATTACTGTTTTCCCCTAAACTTTCACAAAATTACAATTTTACCCCTAGGCTCGTAAATCGACTTTCATCAAATTTCCTCATTAACCAAGCCTAGCCAAATCTACTTTAAGCTTATATCAACTCACAAATCCAATTATTTCACACATTTACTACCTATTTTACAACCTTTACAAAAAGGTCCATTTTAGTTGTTTTCATGGAAACCCCTTTCACAAAAGTTGTTTATTTAACAACCAAGTTTCATTTTCTTCCATAAAAATTCAGCAAACAACACTTATGTTCTCATGGAAAAACCCTAGACTCTCAACCATTTTACAAAATAGTCCCCTCATTAGCTAGCTTAAGCTACAAGGGTTCCAAAAACATAAAAATCATAAAAAATGACCATCAAAATCACTTACTTTCAAGGGTTTAAGTTGCTGAAAATTTTAAGCACTCCAAGCTCTTCTTTTTGCTGAAATTTTCGGTGGTGGTGAGAAGAAGATGAAAAGATAACATCTTTTCTCTTTATTTTATTTTATTTCATCAATTAGTCACCTAATTTCACCAACTTTGACCAATTTTAATTTCTTTGTCCCCTATGGCTGGCCAACACTCCCTAAAGGACCTAATTGCACATTGAGGACCTCCAATTTAAGGTTCTATAGTTATTTGACACCTTTATCTTGTAGAAAAAAACTTTCATACTTTATGCGATTTAGCCATTTTTCAAAATTAAGCACGCAATCACTAAAATTAATTCACCAAAATTTTCATGCACTCATATAATCATGCTATAACACATAAAAATTATTTTAAAAAATAATTTCTCCGGCCTCAAATTAGTGGTTCCGAAACCACTGTTTCGACTAGCCCCAAAATCAGGCTATTACACGCTGACCACCAGAATGCCGCTGTCGCCGCCACTGGCATTGTCATGTCTGGTGGTGCCATCGCAGGTGTGACACCATCTCTTCACCCCGAGCTGGTTCGGTCCAGGCCAATGATAGCCCAACTGATTTGGTCTTGCCACTGGTTGGACCGTCAACCCGATTTTACACACCAAACCCGGTTCGACCAATTTTTTGGGTCCTAGTCTTGATTTTTGGTTCTCGAGTTCAAGTTTAATTACCCATTAGGTCAATTTTTTGACTTGAAAATTAATTTCCAATAATATCATATTTATTTTAATTAATTTGATAGTGTTAATTATACTTTATCAAAATTATTTTTTTCCAAAAATCACTTGGAATTTCCAAATTAATTTTTCAAAAAAAATTGTTTAACCAAATTCTCTAGTTGAAAAATTCTCACGACCGTCTAAATTAATTCCACATCGAATAAGTCAAATCAATTAAAATTTTCGAAGTCATAGAATTTCCTTTTGATTCAAGTGCAGTCTGATTGAGATTTTGTTGAGCTAGTGGAGGGACCAATCAGAGACATATGCAATTAGGCTCTAGTAATTGCAATTATGTCCAGAAGCATTGTTCTGATAATTCACAATTACTTAATCATGGAGTAACTCCACAAGAAGTGTCATTATTGAAAACTCCTTATCTTTGATTCTTTTACGAGATTACGGACTCGTTTAGATTATCTTCTAAAGTACATTTTCTTTCTCGCACTGTAAACGTTATTACAATGCAACCTATTATAAGTTTGAACTTAGACAATAATAAGCTAATATTTGCTTGTCACAATTCACTATGCATAATAGTGGAATGTGAAATTAACTTTATTTGTTCGCCGTTCAAACTTTATTTGTTCAATAAGACAAAAACACAAAAGACATAATAGTGGAATGTGAAATTAACTTTATTTGTTCGTCGTTCAAATACATAGAAAACAATTATATGTTTACAACAATAGGGCCACATTTCCCAACAACCTCCCACTTACCCTAGAGAAGTAAATGTGTCATGTTTCGCATTCTCATATCATTGACGTGTTTGTTAAAAAACTTAGTTACAAGAGTCTTAGTACACGAATCTACAAGGTTATCTTTAGAAACCACTTTTAACACAACTAGAATCATTCGGCTACTGCCTCTCGTATCAAGTGATACTTCCGATCAATCTGTTTCGTCCTCTTGTAACTTCTCATTTCCTTGGTTTTAGCTATTGCACCATTGTTATCACAATACATTATTATAGCTTTTTCCATACCAGGAATGACTTCATGACCGGTTATGAACTTTTGAAGTCATATCTCTTCTTCCATTGCCTTAGAAGCATCCACATACTCAGCCTCCATTGTAGAGTCAGTATTGCATGTAACATTCCTCAAACCCCCTTGATTTAAAATAATATGATATAGATTTTTAATGAAATAAGATATAAAGAAAGTAAAGGATAAATGATGTTAGAGAAAATTGAAATAAGAAGTATGTTATGAAATATTAATTTGAGCCAAGGAATAAATCGTAAAAATATAAAAATTTCTATGGTCCAAGTGTAAATATTTAAAATTTGAGGGTTTAAAGTATAAATATGGAAAATTTGAAGTGTCAATAGTGTGAATATCTTAAGGGTGGAAGGGTTTAGAAGGACCAAATTAAACAAATAAAGAAATAAGAATGACTAAATTGTAAATTTTACCAAGAAGTTGTGATAAAAATGATTGAATTGTAAAGAAAGTATGTAACACCCCATACCCGAGTCCAAGGCTAAAACTGGATACAAGACATTACCATGCTTGAAATCACATAAACATGAAATTACGGGCTGTAAAATTTTGTTTCGAAATAGACACTCTTCTTTCTTGGTCACAACGTACATATCATGGGCCTATGAGGCCTTCAACACATATCCGGGAACTTTGGGAATACAATCGGGAACTTTTCCTCGAAACAGGGGTCACACGCCCATGTGGCTTGAGGCATGCCCGTGTACCCCTAAGACACGCACGTGGACTTAAACCGTGTGTTATACCTTGATATACTAACTTATTCACACGGTCGGGGCACGCCCGTGGCCCTAACCCATGTGTAAAACCTTATCATTCTGACTTGGCCACACGGCCTATACACACGCCCGTGTATCATGGATGTGGGGAATTTACAATTTCATGTGCAAGGTGTAGACTTCACACGGCCTGGGTACACACCCATGGACTAGCCGTGCCTCCCACATTGTTTATACCCACCCCCGTATGTTTAACTAAGTGGCAATTAGTAGGCTATATACCAAGCCATTGCCTCCTAAGGGTGTACACAAACATACCCCTATTCAAAACAATACAACTCTTAACTCTTTTGCAAGTCTAAGAACTCATCCAACATTCATAATATTGAAATGAACACACAATTCATGAATTTCATCTTCATTAAACAAAAGAGTTTGCCAAGTATTTGTCTAACTCATAGGGCCATTTACAAAATGACTTACATAGCCAACACTTTAACTAACAATTACAACTTGACAGAATACTCAAGTCCTATATATGCCATACTCAAAACAAGTCTAAAATTGTTATACCAGTGTCTTTGTCGATAGTGTGATTTAGAACCCTTGCGATCCACGATCTTCGAGTTACCTTGGCAATACTACAAGGAAGAAGGGCAATGAAAAATGGGTAAGCATAAAGCTTAGTAAGTTGCATGGAAATAAATAGCAATCATAATACTCATAAAAATAATCCATCCACGGTATTATCTAACCATACACAAATCAAGGCTTCTTGCCATACTTACTTACAATTGCCCTTATTTAGCACATACCGTGCCACACATCGCAACCATTTCTTCGTGACTCATTCACGAGTACCTGTATTCACTCATTCACATGACTTAAATATTATTCACATCTCTACTTCTAAATCCATCTACTTATTCCACCACTCACAAGGGATAGTCAAAAACATGTGTTCATCGCCATTATTATAAATATAAATGCCAATGCCACGTCCTCGAGGTGGTCTTATATGGAGTCTTCTCTAGGTACCAATGCCATATCCCGGACATGGTCTTATATGGGATTACCTCTAGGTGCCAATGCCATATCTCGGATACGGTCTTATATGGGATTACCTCTAGGTGCCAATGCCATATCCCGGATATGGTCTTATATGGGATTACCCTTCATGTAACGATGCCACATCTCGGATATGGTCTTATACGATTTCCATGTTCATCACCGAAGCCATATCCCAGATATGGTCTTATAGGGGATCTCAACTCGGTGCCGAGGCCATGTCCCGGACAGGTCTTATACGGGACCTTATTTATTTCATATTCCAATGGTAGCATTTCCATAATCAACATGGCCCAATTAGGACTCCAACATTTCATTCACATTAACTACTCAATTTAGTAATGCATTATGCTTTAATATAATGCCAAGCATTTCTCAACATGCTAATATGAATATTGCTTAAGTCACATACAACTTACTTCGTTTTCAAAATGAGCTAGTTCTTCGGTTCAGTCCAAGACTTTATTCTTTCCCCGATCGAGGCGGATTCTCGTCTCCTCTTGCTCTATAATAGAAAATTAGCTCATTTTAATTACTACATTAATATAAGCATTTCAATAATCATGCTTAAGCAAAATTACCATTTTGCCCCTAGTCGTTGGCAAAATGACCATTTTGCCCCTAGGCTCAGAAATAACTTCTAATCACATTTCTACCTTCAAAAAGCCTAGATAAAAATTTAATGCTCTTAAAGCTATCATCAAAAATCAATATTTCACATACTTACTACAAAATTTGTAACCTTTTCATCAAGGTCCTAATTGGTGTTTTCATGCTAACACCTTTCACAAAAGTTGTTCATATAACAACTAAGGCTCATTCTCTTCCATAAAAATGTAACAATAACTAAAATAGCTCTCATGGAAAAACCTTAAACTCTTTACCATATTGCACAATAGTCCCCTCATTTGAAAGCTTAAGCTTTAGGGGTCTCAAAAGTACAATTATTTTCAAAAAAAGTTCACTAGAACACTTACTTGAATGGATGAGAGCTTGCTGAAATTTTGAGCATTCAAAACCTCTATTTGCTGCTAATTTTCGGTGGAAGATGAAAGGAGAAAAGGCGATATCTTTTTCTCTCCTTATATTATTAATATTAGTCAAATAAGTCACCAACTATCACCCACTTTGACCAACATTGTCCAATTTTGTCTCTTATTACCGGCCATGCTAAATTTGGGGGTCAAATTGCCTTTTAAAGACCCCTAATTTACAATCTATGGCCATTTGGCACTTTTAGATTATAGAATGGAACTTTCGCACTTTATGCGATTTAGTTCTTTTGGCAATTAAACATGAAATCGCTAAAATTAAAGCACTAAAATTTTCATGTAAATATGCTATCATGCTCTAACTCATAATATAACATGAAAATAAATTTCTCAAATCTCAGATGAGTGATCCCGAGACCACTATTCTGACTAGCCCCTAAATAAGGCTGTTACAATTCTCCCCCTTAAGGATTTTTGTCCTCAAAAATCTTACCGGTGAAGAGATTGGGGTATTGGTTTCTCATCATTTCCTCGGATTCCCATGTAGCCTCTTCTATACCGTGCCTTTGCCATAGGACTTTCACTAGGGCTATGTTTTTATTCCTTAACTGTTTGACCTCACGAGCCAAAATTCTAATTGGTTCTTCTCCACACATTAAATCCGGATGTATCTCTACCTCTGTCAGTTCTATAACATGTGAAGGGTCTGAACGGTACCGACGTAACATAGACACATGAAAGACATCGTGGATCTTTTCCATTTCAGGTGGCAAGGCTAACCGATAAGCTATCGATCCAATCCTTTTGGTAACTTCGTAAGGTCCGATAAAGCGCAGACTCAATTTGCCCTTCCGGCCAAATCTGAGGACTTTCCTCCAAGGTGATACTTTCAAGAACACTTTATCACCGACTTTGAATTCTATTTCTTTCATTTTTAAATCAGAATAGGACTTCTGTCTATCTGAGGTGACTTTCAAACAGTCACGTATCACTTTTACTTTATCTTCAGGTCCCTTGACCAAGTCAACCCCGTGTATCTATTTCTCTCTGAGTTCTGACCAATACAAGGGTGTTCGACATTTACGCCCATACAATGCCTCATAAGGTGCCATTTTCAAACTTGATTGAAAGCTGTTGTTGTAGGCAAATTCTACCAATGGTAAGTATTTCTCCCAATTACCATGGAATTCCAAAACACAACACTGAAGCATGTCTTCTAGTATCCGATTACCCTCTCTCGATGTCCGTCGCTTTGTGGATGGAAAGTCAGATTGAAACTCAATTTCGTGCCTAATGCTTCTTGTAGCTTTTTCTAAAATTGTGACGTGAATCTCGGATCTTTATCTGATATAAGGTACACCATGAAGTCTTACTATCTCATTCTGTAACACCCCAAACCCGGCCTAAACGTTACGACCGAATCTGGCATGTCATATGAAAAGAATGTCTAAAAACTGTGCATTCGTTAAAAAGCTCATATTCTTTATAGTTGTGGTGAGAAATTGAGTTTAAGTAATTTTGAATAAGAAATGGTTTATTATCATTTTAGGAAAATCCCATATTGATCATTTAATAATAAGCAATAAACAAATTGAAAGCTGAAACCAAATAAAATACCCAAGGCCTTATTACATAACAAAAACTCAAATAAAAATAAGTCCAAATAAAAGAAACGAATTTACGAGTGAACATATGTATGGCCTCCACGAGTCCACCTCAGCTCCCAAATCCGCGATCTAATGATTACCCGCAAAATTTAACTAAGGGGTGAGTCATCGAGACTCGGTGTGTAAATCCCCATCCAATGTGCCCTTACACAATTTCATATGAAAATATGCATATCATGCACCCAAACCTAGCCATCCAATGCTCCTTTCTCTACCCCGTGTGGTACCAAACCACCGGTGGTGCCAAACCACCAGTGACCCAAAGTCACGATATCCATAATTGTGGTGCTAAACCTTTGGTGACCCAAAGTCACGAATATTCCAATGATGAGGCCAACCCATCGTGTGATACCAAATCACTAGCAGACGATCCCATATCTCAAAGTGGGGCCAACCCACGGTGGTGTTAACTCCACAGGATGAGTCGCAATGAGGTGCCAAACCTCCGTGTCCCAAAGACACAAATGTGATACTAAATCACTGGTGACCAGAAGTCACAAAATCAATTGTGGTACCAAACCACCTGGAGGTGCCAAACCTCAAGCGCCCCAAAGACACAAGTGTCCCAAAGACACGGATATCATATCCCCTCCTCTCATCATACCCATGCAATATGACATAATAATTCGTGTATGCGTTATGTCATGTATGCTAGACATATATCAAATATAAGTATAACATGAATTACCATCATAATCGGATAGACATAAAACAACATAATCACCCTAATCAACCTCTAAGGGTATAACCGTAATTTTACCTACCAAGGGCATTTCCGTAATTTACCCACCAAGGGTATATCGGTAATTTACCCACCAAGGGCATTTTCGTAATTTACCCACCAAGGGCATATCGGTAATTTACCCTTTAGGGATATTTTGGTAATTTACCCACTAAGGGTATTTCAAGTAATTTCGACTGGAATGGCCTTTCCAAAGGCCCAATGTCGCCCGAGCGACCCAACTACCATTTCTCGGTCGAATGGACTATTGGGCCTAAAGCCCAATTTTGCCCATTCGGGCCCACACGCCGTGTGGCCCACCTAACACAAATCTAGCCACGTTTATGAGATTCACCTAGTCTAGTTCACTATATACTACACCATCATACATTTTACTATATTGGGCCTCACGGGCCCATTGGGCCCTTCGGCCCATCGCGCCCAAGCAGCCCCAACCCACAAGAATACTACTCGTTGGCCTCAACTATCAGCGTCGAAGCCCCACACGTGCGCCGCACACTCGTGTGGCTACTATTGCCGTGATCGACACTTCGGCATTTGCCGCTCTACAACTAGAGTAGAGAGTTACACACCGATAGGACTCGTGTTAATCCGCTCCGACCACTCCGTGCCCAAACGCCTTCCAAGGTGTGTCAACCTCCTCCCTGGAATGCTCTTTATATAGCTAGCACTTCACCTTCCTTCTTTGTATCTTTCCGATGTGGGATCCTTCGTCAAGAGAGTTTAAATTCAACTGAAATTCTTGCCGTCTGCATCAGCAAAATAAATACTCCCTTGCTTCTCATGAGATTCGAACCTGTGCTCCCTTGCAACATAATCCACGCCTAGCTAGCCACTTGGCCACAAGCTCCTCTTGTGTCTTAAACCATGCGCAACTAAATATAAATCTATAGCCAAATTCTGAGGTCCAAGTAAAAAGAAAACCAAAATGCAAAAGCCAAGACTTGAACCTTGGACCTCCTTCCTTCCTTGTGGCGTCACCCCCTTGTCCCTTAAGTGGCGCCACTTTGCCACTACACCACACACTCCACTTGTGTCATTTTTCCCCACATTTTATTCTTAAGGCCTACCTGCCAACTTCCAGGGTTTTTTTTCCACCTAAAACCAAAATTTCCCCAAAGCTAATATTTGATCCCGGGACTTCATAGAAGCCCTCTAACCATCCAAAATAACTTACCTAATAAGTCTAACTTGCATTAATGCCGTTCTCAAAAATTTTAAAACAAGGCCCATTGGGCCCAATCCTACTAGGCCCAATTTTGGGATGTTACACATTCATATACAAATTTGCCAATTTGTCGAGCGAATAGTCGACTCGCACTGGTATAAAGTGGGCTGACTTAGTGAGTCTATCAACCACTACCCATACTGCATCTTTCTTCTTTGGAGTCAATGGTAAACCGGTCACGAAGTCCATAGCAATACGGTCCCATTTCCGTTCAGGAACCATAATGGGCTGAAGTAAACCTGAAGGTACTTGATGTTCAGCCTTCACTTGTTGACAAATTAGGCATTTCGATACAAACTCGGAAATATCTTTCTTCATACCAAGCCACCAGTACCATTTCCTCAAATCATGGTACATCTTTGTACTGCCTGGGTGTACATTCAAACATCCGTTATGTGCTTCTTGCAAAATTGTGCGAATAAGCTCATCATTCCTGGGTACACAGACTCGATCTCGAAATGTTAGACATCCATTACAATTTACTCGAAAGTCTGCCTCAACACTCGACTAACATAAAACCCTCTTGGCTTGCAAACTGTTATCATCCTTCTGAGCTTCACAAATCTCTTGGAGGAACAATGGTTTAGCCCTCAACTCGGCTAAAACAGAACCATCATCTAATAAGGTCATCTGAGTATTCATGGCTTTTAGTGCAGACAAAGATTTTCTACTCAAAGCGTCAGCGACTACATTTGCCTTTCCCGGGTGGTAGTCAATTACCAACTCATAATCCTTGATCAGCTCTAACCACCTTCGTTGCCTCAAATTCAATTCCTTTTGAGTCATCAAATATTTTAGGCTTTTGTGGTCTGCAAAAATCTGACACCTTTCACCATATAAATGATGTCTCTAAATTTTTAACGCAAACACAATTGCGGCCAACTCTAAATCATGAGTCGGGTAGTTTTTCTCGTGCGACTTCAATTGTCTAGAGGCGTATGCAATCACTTTACCCTCTTGCATAAGTACACAACCCAATCCGTTCAAGGATGCATCACTATAAACCATAAATTCTTTTCCCAGTTCTGGTTGCACCAAAATAGGAGCTTCAGTTAACAGTGTCTTCAGTTTCTCAAAACTCTGTTGACACTTTTCTCATCAATCGAACTTTACATCTTTTCGTCAGAAAAGTCTCGTCAACGGGCAGCTATCATGGAAAACCCCTTGACAAAACGCCTATAATAGCCTGCTAGGCCTAGAAAACTCCTCACTTCAGTTACGCTCCTCGGCGATTTCCATTCGACAATTGCTGAAATCTTACTCGGGTCGACTCTAATCCCTCCTCCAGAGACAATATGCCCTAAAAATCCCGCTTCCTTGAGCCAAAATTCACTATTACTGAATTTGGCAGACAATTGTTTCTCTCTCAAAACTTGTAGAACCATACTCAAATATTCTGCATGATCATTCTCATCTCGAGAGTAAATCAGTATGTCATCGATAAAGACCACAACAAACCTATCCAAGTACGGCCAAAAAATGCGATTCATCAAATCCATGAAGATTGCGGGGGCATTTGTTAGACCGAAAGGCATGACCAAAAATTCATAGTGGCCGTACCTAGTTCTAAATGCGGTTTTCGGCACATCCGAGTCCTTGAATCTCAGTTGATAGTACCCTGACCTCAGATCTATCTCGGAAAATACTGTAGCTCCCTTCAATTGATCAAATAGATCGTCGATCCTCGGCAACGGGTATTTGTTCTTCACTGTCACCTTGTTGAGTTACCGATAGTCTATACATAGTCTCATGGAACCATCTTTCTTCTTCACAAATAGGACGGGAGCACCCCACGGAGAAAAAATCAGCCACGCTAAACCTTTATCCTTTAATTCTTGCAACTGTGCTTTCAACTCTTTTAGTTCGATTGGGGCCATTCTATAGGGAGCGATAGAAATAGGGGCAGTACCAGGAGCTAATTCAATCCCAAATTCAATCTCTCTATTAGGAGGTAGCCCCGACAACTCTTCCGGGAAAACATCTAGGTACTCGCATACTATGGGTACTGACTCAATTTTCAACTCAGTCTCTTTAGTGTTCAACACAAAGGCAAGATAAGCCTCAAACCCCTTCCTTAGGTATCTCTGAGCTGACATGGTTGATACCACTATTGGTGACCTCTCTGGCTTATCTGATTCAACACGAATAAAATTACCATTTTCATCTCTCAACACGATATGCTTCTTCCCACAATTCACAATTATCTTATGGGTAACTAACCAATCCATCCCGAGAATGACATCAAACTTGTCAAACGGTAATAACATAAGGTCGACCGGGAAGCAATGACCCTTAATCATTAAAGGGCACCCTTTGCAAACTCTATCAACCAACACACACTTACCTAGGGGATTAGACTCTCTTATAATGAATTCGGTAGACTCTATAGGCATGCTCATGCTAGAGACAAATTTCATGTATATGTATGAGTGGGTAGATCTCGGGTCAATTAAAGCTATAACACGAGTATTATGGAGAGAAAAGATACCCGTGATCACGTCAGGGGAAGATGTCTCTTCGCGAGCACGAATGGCATATGTCCTCGCTGGTGCTCTACCCTCAACTCTGGCAGCTTGCTCTTTAGGCAGATTCTTGTTTCCCATCTTAATCCCTGGGTTTCTCACTGGTCTTCCCTTTGTGGTATTTCCCGATCTCGTATTCTGAGGCCTTCCTTTCTCGTCCACCTCGGGACAGTTTCTGATAAAATGGTCTAAGGACCCACATCTGAAATAAGCTTTCTCATTAGCTCTACACTCACCAGAATGGTGCCTGCCACACTGAGGGCATTCAGGTCTATTTGGTCGAACGTTGCCCACACTAGCAACTGATGTAGTTCGCCCTTTCATCAAGGTCCTAATTGGTGTTTTCATGCTAACACCTTTTGATAAACCGTAAAAGTAACATATTTTAATCCCACATTTAGCATGCTTTTGGATGATTTATCCCTTGATTTATGTAAAAAGGTGCTCTTCATCCTTTCTTTTCATGTTTTATACTCAGGAAAGCATCAGAGGATGAAAAGAACGAGAAACGGGCCTAAAATGGACCCAAATGGGCCAAAGTGGAAATCGACACGGCCTGGACTTAAGCCCACACGGCTGTGCCTCCTTAATAGTCTAGAACACGGCCTGATCACGATTTACACGGGCGTGTCAACTCATTAAAGTCTGAGCACGGCCTAAAGATGATTCACACGGGCGTGTGCCATGGCCGTGCCCCTGTCGTGGAGAAGAGCAATTTCACTCAGAAAAGGATACTTAGGGGCAAAGAAACCTATTTCAAAAGCCTATATAAACCCCCTAAGTATAACCTAGAAGGAGGTGGTTAGCTAGGCCAAGAAGCCGAGCCAAAAAGGTCAGATTTGTGGGAAACACTCGAGGATAGCCAGTTGATCCATCTCAAGAAGCCGGAATTCTACTCAAGACGGCAGAACTCTCCTTCAATTCCTTTAGGGGGTTTTAGGGATTTCTTATGTTTTGTTTTATCTTTTCTTCTGAGATGTTTTCTTTTATTGTTATGAACTAAACCCTTCAGATACCTGAAGGGGATGAAACTTAGATGAATCTTGTTATTGTTTTATGAACTATATGATAAATAATTGATTTGTTCTTAATTATGTGTGCTTAATTCTTGTGTTGATATTTCGTGGATATTAATTCAAGTTTGATGTGCTTAGGTGGTGAAGCAAAAGTCCCTACCTAAGAGTAGATCTAGCATAATTAAGCGGAGTTAATCGCGCGCCTAGAGATAGGGTGACGAGATTTTGCCGGATTAGGGTGAAACCTAATATGGGAGTCCATAGATCGAGTTAATGCGATTCTAGGGGTTTTAATTAGAAAGAGATTTCAATTAATCAACCTAGGCTTAGACATTATTCGCCTCGAGAGAGGGTTTAATATAAATTAGGGAATCTTACGGATCAAGTCAAGTGAATAAATCGTCTGGTTCAGTGTTAGATAACAAGTGAAGTCTGAGTTTTTCCAACAGTATTTCCCAAATTCATTCTTTTTTGTCTTTCCGTCTTTAGCTTAGTAGTTAGTTAAATTTAGATTAAATAACAACTTCACTTATTTTAGGCTAAGTAATAGAAAGAAAGTTAGTATTAGTACTTTTAGTTCCTTTGGGGTCGATAATCTGGTCTTGCCTAAGCTATACTACTGTTCGATAGGTGCACTTGCCTCAATCGTTGTTATAGTTAGTTTCCAGGTTCGATCATTATAAATTTAAAACTCTGAAATCAACGATCAAGTTTTTGGCACCGTTGCCGGGGAACTAAAATATTAAGAAAGCTCTATTTTTATTACTTTAGCCATTATTTTCCGCAATTAACTTTTATTTTTATTTTTTGTTTTGTTTTTAACTTTGCTAAATTTTATTTCTTTTTCCTAGCAGGTACCTCTAGTTTATGACTAGAAGGAACCCGAGAGGACCACTAGTATACGACAGTGATATTGAAGCTACTATTCGCAAGAATCGCAGAGAAATTAGGCGAGCCCTAAATTACATAGAAGAAGAGCGAGAAGGCAGATCCAATCCTACTGAATGGATGGACGAGAATAATCCACCACCACAAGATATGGAAGAAAATAATGCTCCGCGTTCTATGTATGATTATGCTAAATCTCATTTAACAGGAGCAGAATCAAGTATTGTTAGGCCTGCTATAGCTGCTAATAATTTTTAATTAAAGCCTAATACTATACAAATGATTCAACAATTTGTTCAATTTGATGGGTTACAGGACGAAGATCCAAATACTCATATATCTAATTTTTTAAAGTTCTGTGATACCTTCAAAATAAATGGCGTTTCTGATGATGCCATCCGTCTTCGGTTATTTCCCTTTTCATTAAGGAATAAAGCCAAACAGTGGTTAAACTCGTTACCACGAGGATCAATCACTACATGGGATCAAATGACCGAAAAATTCTTATTAAAATATTTCCCACTGGCCAAAATGGCCAAATTATGGAATGATATCTCTTCTTTTGTGTAGATGGATTTAGAGAAACTATACGACGCATGGGAGAGATACAAGGATCTCTTGAGAAGGTGTCTGCACCATGGTTTACCCTTCTGACTCCAAGTCCAAACTTTCTATAACGGTGTAAACCCCTTAACGAGGCAACTAATTGATTCAGTCGCCAGTGGAACCTTGAACAACAGAACTCCCGAAGCAGCCTACGAGTTTATTGAAGAGATGTCACTGAATAACTATCAGTGGCAGGTTACAAGGACAAAACCGACAAAATCAGCCGGAGTTTTCAACCTCGACGCATTAACCATGCTATCAACACAGGTAGAGATTATGAATAAAAAGCTTGATAGTTTGTGTTCTTCGCAGGTACATCCCGTAATGCAGTGCGACGCAAGTGGAACTGTGGCGAATCCTGAGTACCCACCCTACCAACCGGACAGAGAAAGCGAACAGATGAATTATATAGTAATAATTTCAGATCTAATAATAACTCTTATAGTAATACTTATAATCCAGGTTGGAGGAACCACCCCAATTTTTCGTGAGGAGGTCAAGGAAATCAAGGAATTCAAAGACAACAACCTCCTCAAAATTTCCAAAATCAGTCCTATCCACAGGAAAAGAGGCCGAACCTTGAATAGATGCTAACAAAATTCATGGCAGACACATATACCTGTTTCCAAAAAACCGAGACAACACTTAATAATCAACAAGCATCGATTAAAGGGATCGAAAGCCAAGTTGGGGAACTTACTAAGACAATTGGACAACTTGCAAAGATAATTTTCGAACGACCGCAAGGGTGTCTACCAAGCAACACTGAGATTAACCCAAAGGAGCAAATCCAAGCCATCACAGCTCATGATAGTATAAGGTTAAATGAACCCAATCCAATACAAGAAAATGAGGTAGAGAAAAGTAAAGTTGAGGTAACACAAGAAAAGCCAAAACGAGTAATCAAAAAGTACCAACCTCGCCTTCCTTATCCCAAAGTGATGAAGAGAGACGACACAGACGAACAGTTCAGTAAGTTTCTTAAACTCTTAAAGAAATTACATATTAACTTACCATTACTTGAAGCTCTTTCGCAGATGTCAGATTCTAGAAAAAAATTAAAAGAGCTTTTGACAAACAAACGAAAGCTAGACGAGTCGCCGCATGTGTAGCTAAACACAATGTGCTCAGCAAATCTACAAAATAAACTACCACGGAAACTAAAAGATCCAGGGAGTTTTACAATTCCATGCTTAATTGGTAGTTTACCTATTGATAATGCGTTAGCTGATTTAGGGGCAAGCATAAATGTCATGCCTTATAAATTGTTTAAACAACTAGGTCTAGGGAAACCCAAACAAACTAGGATGATTATTCAACTAGCTGATAAAACTGTTAGAATTCCTAGGGGTATAATCAAATATGTTCTTGTAAAAATTGATAAATTCATTTTCCCAGTAGATTTTGTTGTATTAGACATGGAGGAGGATAATTTGATTCCCTTAATTTTAGGAAGACCCTTTTTAGCAACTGCTAGAACAAAAATTGATGTTGGTACAGGAGAACTCATACTTCGTGTAGGTGACGAATCGATCAGTTTACAAGCTCTTGACTCGACCAAGACAACAATTGATGAAGGTGAGAAAGTAAATTCAATTGATAACCAAGTTGTTAAACTTTCACCACAGGAAACAGCACAAGGTTACAAACCTGAGCCGAGTCATGGACCCCATGCCAACAAAGAAGAATTACATAAGGAACAAAGCCTTAGGGTCGACAAACTAGAAGAGTGGAAAACACAATTCAAAGAAGAACCGGAACCACACAGAGCAAAACTGAAGGAGCCCCCAGAAGAGCTCATAGGAACAACAAACCACTTCAAAATAGGAGACCAGGTACTATTAGACAAAACAGATCCTCGAATATCTCCTCCTGACCCTAACACAAACAAAGAAATACCTTTTAGGGTAACCAGTGTTTTTCCATACGGAACAGTCGAGGTAAGTAATCCTATTTTTGGCACTTTTCAAATAAACGCATCTCGACTTGAAATTTATCACGACAATGAAACTGATAGCATGAGGAAGGACTTTCAACTCCTCAAACCACCCTGATGATGCAAACAAGAGGTAAGTCTAGCTTAAGACTATAAACGAGCGCTTTTCGGGAGGCAACCCGAGCACTAACCCTATTTACTTTCGCATTTGTTTTCATTTCATTTTCTTTTCTTCTCTTAGTCTTAAACACCTAGCTTTAAACTAACTAAAAGTGCAGATTTCCAGACCACACGGCCTTGCACACGGCCAAGGCTATGGCCGTGGCTGTGTGGAAGTACAGAATCTCCATACTGACAATGGCAGAAGAGGTACAAGTCAGAAAGAATCAAATCTTTGAGTCGCGGACTCCAACCACCACCCAACGGGCACCGACAAAATGCCACGACCGTGCGGCGCGGCCGTGGACGACACTGACTTATCACCAACGAGCGTGGCAAGCTATAAAATGGGCATGGGTAAACCAACACGCCTAGACACACGGCCGTGCGAGGCCACCGTGTGAATCAACACGCCCACGGTACACGGGCATGGGAAAGTGTCAGACCCCAAAACTTCATTTAAAACCACCCCATTCTCCTTTTTCTCACCTACTTCCCAACTCTTTTCTTCCTCCCCTTTCTCAGATTTCTCCCCTCCCTTCTCTATACTCTTGAGCTACAACAAAACCATGTCAAAGAAGCGAAAGAAGCCAAGCACAGTCTCCTCAAAGGAGACCGATATACATAAGTTCATGCCGGCTGCTTCATTCACTCGCCAAGCCAAGGGTCTTTGAGACCATTTATTTCTTTTTCTTCTTTTCTCTTTTGCTTCAATTTCCTTCTCTTTGACTATCTTATGCTTAATTTAGTTTATTTTATTTTAGTTTCTTAATTTTAGGTTCTATAGGCTGCTAGGGAATCACACCACGACCACCACGATAACCTCAACCTTAGAAATCACACCCAATAATAAGGACACTACGGTCCATTAATTTTTTCTTTTAATTTTCTTTTAATTTTTATTTTACTTCACTTTAGCTTGCTTTTCTTTAATTATTTTATTAGTATAGTTTTAATTATTCCTCTTAGAACCTGGCTAATCCTGCATGAGCTACCCAATTTCTTCATCTAGCGCAAGATCGTCATCCAGAATGAACCCTCCAAATCATCTTTCACCTCCATTCCCCAAGGAATCCATCCAAAAATTTAGGGAGTTTCACTTCTCCCCATATCTTATGGTTTTATTATTATATTTGATATTATCTATCTTTGTACATTGAGGGCAATGTACATCTTAAATGTAGGGGGTGAATCTTAGACGTGCCAAACTTTTTTCATTATTCTCAAATCCCTGAATTTAGTCTTGTTTTTAAGTAATTTCCTCATATTACTAAATATGATGAAATTTCTGATGATTTATGATCTTTATTGATATGTTTTAGATTAAGTCATAGTTAATTGTGCATTGATGATTTATACTTTAAGATACTAGAGAATCAAGTATGATAAGTCTATTTTTCAGAAATAAAAATTTGCTAGGTTGTTGAACTGAATCTGAATATTACCTTGAAGTTTGAAATTTACGAGGTTGATGTCAAAGATACCCATAATTTTTGTGAGATTTTGAGCCTTATAGAGCATATATTCTTTTTCTTGCTCACTTTATTGATTATGAGTATGTCAACATTGATTTGTTATTCTAGAACTTGCCTCGTTTATACATGTCGAGACCACACCGTTAATTTGATATACAGAGATGATTAAGGCACCTAGGATTTAACCCACTTACTCCATAAAAGCCTACCTTCACAATTAACCCCTAGTGAACCCTTTTTAATCCTAACAACCCTTTTTATTGATTTACCCACTAATATTAACCCAAAACCCTTCGTTTTTGTTATCACCATTCCTTTTTGACTACCCCTATATCGAGATTTGATTTGATCGATTGCCTATTTATTTCAAGTAGTAGAGTCATCCTTTTATTATGTAATTATGATTTGTTCTAAAAAAAAGAAGTATATTCATTATTATTTTTGTGATTAGGTGAGCTTACACATTAAATTCCAATTATTGAAGAAGAAGCTCGTATTAGAGTATTATCAATAGTAGTATTATTAGTTTTAAATTGATGTAATTACTTATATTCAGTTCATTATTTCTAGTTAGGTAATTTGTCAATTCAATCTCGATTCTAACCATCTAATTCAGCCTTTATCCACACCTTAACCCAAGCCCCGTTACAACCCTAATTAAAGACCATTTGATTTGTGTATTATCTCATATTATAGTGGTGGAGATTTGATTTTCAGGCAAGCCTATGGGATTAACTTTTCATGTTCGACTTATAAGTGCTTTTTCCCTGAACCTTAAACACTTTGAGTGATTTGAGTGAATCTTTAGTGAGGATGTCAATCCTTGTCGATTTTGGATCAGAGGTAATTATTTAGATAAGAGGAGACACCTATGTTTTCTTGCTACAAATCTATGACTTAGATTGTTTGAATCTTTAAGACTCTTTGAGTTAAATTATCCATGTATAAATTATCTATGAATTATGATGAGACATTGTTGATAGGAATATTGAATCATGGAAAGTTTGTTTTAATTGTAAGTTGAGAATTTTACTTGAGGACAAGCAAAAGCTTAAGTGTGGGGGTATTTGATAAACCGTAAAAGTAACATATTTTAATCCCACATTTAGCATGCTTTTGGATGATTTATCCCTTGATTTATGTAAAAAGGTGCTCTTCATCCTTTCTTTTCATGTTTTATACTCAAGAAAGCACCCGAGGATGAAAAGAACGAGAAACGGGCCTAAAACAGACCGAAATGGGCCAAAGTGGAAATCGACACGGCCTGGACTTAAGCCCACACGGCCGTGCCTCCTTAATAGTCTAGAACACGGCCTGATCACAATTTACACAGGCGTGTCACCTCATTAAAGTCCGAGCATGGCCTAAAGATGATTCACACGGGCGTGTGCCATGGCCGTGCCCCTGTCGTGGAGAAGAGCAATTTCACTCGAAAAAGGATACTTAGGGGCAAAGAAACCTATTTCAAAAGCCTATATAAACCCCCTAAGTATAACCTAGAAGGAGGCAGTTAGCTAGGCCAAGAAGCCGAGCCGAAAAGGTCAGATTTGTGGGAAACACTCGAGAATAGCCAGTTGATCCATCTCAAGAAGCCAGAATTCTACTCAAGACGGCAGATCTCTCCTTCAATTCCTTCAGGGGGTTTTAGGGATTTCTTATGTTTTGTTTTATCTTTTCTTCTGAGATGTTTTCTTTTATTGTTATGAACTAAACCCTTCAAATACCTGAAGGGGATGAAACTTAGACGAATCTTGCTATTATTTTCTGAACTATATGATAAACACTTGATTTGTTCTTAATTATGTGTGCTTAATTCTTGTGTTGATATTTCGCGGATATTAATTCAAGTTTGATATGCTTAGGTGGTGGAGAAAAAGTCCCTGCCTAAGAGTAGATCTAGCATAATTAAGCAGAGTTGATCGCGCGCCTAGAGATAGGGTGACGAGATTTTGCCGGATTAGGGTGAAACCTAATATGGGAGTCCATAGATTGAGTTAATTCGATTCTAGGGGTTTTAATTAGAAAGAGATTTCAATTAATCAACCTAGGGTTAGACGTTATTCGCCTCGAGAGAGGGTTTAATATAAATTAGGGAATCTTACGGATCAAGTCAAGTGAATAAATCGTCCGGTTCAGTGTTAGATAACAAGTGAAGTCTAGGTGGATTCTTCCTAAGGGTATCGTCTTAATCAACTGAGTTTTTCCAATAGTATTTCCCCAATTCATTCTTTTTTGTCTTTGCGTCTTTAGCTTACTAGTTAGTTAAATTTAGATTAAATAACAACTTCACTTATTTTAGGCTAAATAATAGAAAGAAAGCTAGTATTAGTACTTTTAGTTCCTTTCGGTTCGATAATCTGGTCTTGCCTAAGCTATACTACTGTTCGATAGGTGCACTTGCCTCAATCGTTGTTATAGTTAGTTTCCAGGTTCGATCATTATAAATTTAAAACTCTGAAATCAACGATCACCTTTCACAAAAGTTGTTCATAATACAACTAAGGCTCATTCTCTTCCATAAAAATGTAACAATAACTAAAATAGCTCTCATGGCAAAACCTTAAACTCTTTACCATATTGCACAATAGTCCCCTCATTTGAAAGCTTAAGCTTTAGGGGTCTCAAAAGTACAATTATTTTCAAGAAAAGTTCACTAGAACACCTACTTGAATGGATGAGAGCTTGCTAAAATTTTGAGCATTCAAAACCTCTATTTGCTGTTAATTTTTGGTGGAAGATGAAAGGAGAAAGATGATATCTTTTTCTCTCCTTATTTTATTAATATTAGTCAAATAAGTCACCAACTATCACCCACTTTGACCAACATTGTCCAATTTTGTCACCTATGGCCGTCCATGCTAAATTTGGGGGTCTAATTGCCTTTTAAAGACCCCTAATTTACAATATATGGCCATTTGGCACTTTTAGCTTATAGAATGGAACTTTTGCACTTTATGCGATTTAGTTCTTTTTGCAATTAAACATGAAATCGCTAAAATTAAAGCACTAAAATTTTCATGTACATATTCTATCATGCTCTAACTCATAATATAACATGAAAATAAATTTATCAAATCTCGGACGAGTGATTCCGAGACCACTATTTCGACTAGCCCCTAAATCGGGCTGTTACAAAGTACAAGGGTAAAATGGTCATTTATTAAATAAGATAATTATGGGAAAATATCTTTGGTTATGGAAAAATTTGGGCCATTAGATTAAATTGAGAAGTAAGAAGAAATTGTGACCATTGGATTGAAATCATGATTAATAGTTTTTTATAATATTTTAATATTAATTAAGTAATAGATTTTTGTGGAAACATGAAGAAAATTCTTCATTCTTCATTAGCCCACCGTCCATCACTAGTATAAATAGGGGGGATGTTTGCTTTTTATGCAACTTAGTACTTTGTCATGAAATTCTACCATTTCTCTCAAATTTCTTGGAAACTTCCCTAGGCACCAAAGAAGAAAAATGAAGAAGAAATCCTAGAGAGTATGTACATAAATTCAGAACAAGGAATTAGTAGATTGAAGTGGAGAAAATTTTTAAAGAAAGAGAATGATGGTCATGAATTGAAGAAGAAAAGGAAAAGAAGCAAAAATGGAAGAAATCCTTGCTAAAAGAGGTAAGTTTTCATGTTAGCTTTAATTGTATTTCAAAGAATTGAGTTAAATGTGTTATGATTAGAATGCATACTATATGAATTTAAATAAAATATTAGAGTAAGTAAGTAAATTTATACAAAGCATCAAGTTTCCATGGAAAAAATAAGTGTATTTACTAAAGCAGTTTTGGACAATAGTAGTAGCTTAAGATTGAAAATTCACCAAAAGTTTTACAAATCGAATCAGAGGTTGAATTCAATATGGAATTAAGGCTTATTGATTCTAGTTTATCATAAAATAAATTGTTTAAGTAAAGGAGTAGTAGATTTTGAGATATATGAATTTTTGTGAGACAATGTTAGAATGATTTCGTGTAACGCCCCAAATTTTCTTTAATTTTGACTTTTGTAATTTCGTGACACAATATATGTCTGCTTCAGTGGTTAAGTGTTCTGGGTGTGATCATTGTTTTATGCGATGTCAAAGTCTTGAAATTTATAATGAGAATGATCGAACCTGGAAACTAACTATGACAACGATTTGAGGCAAGCGCACCTATCGAACAGTAGTATAGCTAAGGCAAGACCGGAATGTCGAATCCCAAAGGAACTAAAAGTACTAATACTAACTTTCTTTTTATTATCTAGCCTAAATAAAAGGGAATTTGTTGTTTAATCTAAATTAACTAATTACTAAACTAAAGACTCTAAGATAAAGAAGAATGAATTTGGGGAATTAACTTGGGGAAAAAACAAATTGATAAGGACAATACCCGAGGAAGAATCCACCTAGACTTCACTTGTTATCTAACTCTGAACCAGACGATTTATTCATTTGACTTGATCCGTAAGATTCCCTAATGTATATTAAACCCTCTCTCGAATCGAATAACGTCTAACTCTAGGTTGATTAATTGAAATATCTTTCTAATTAAAACCCCTAGAATTGCATTAACTCGATCTATGGAATCCCATATTAGGTTTCACCCTAATCCGGCAAAATCTCATCACCCTATGCCTAGGCATGAGATCAACTCTGCTTAACTATGCTAGATCTACTCTTAGGCAGGGACTTTTGCTCCTCCACCTAAGCACATCAAACTTGAATTAATATCCGCGAAATATCAACACAAGAATTAAGAACACATAATTAAGAACAAATCAAATATTTATCATATAGTTCAGCAAACGATAAAAAGATTCATCTAAGTTTCATCCCCCTCAGGTTTCTGTGGGTTTAGTTCATAACTATAAAAGAAAACATCTCAGAAGAAAAGATAAAACAAAACATAAGAAATCCCTAAAACCCCCTGAAGGAATTGAAGGAGAGATCCTCCGTCTTGAGTATAATTCTGGCTTCTTGAGATGAATCAACTGGCTATCCTCGAGCGAATCCCCACAAATCTGCCTTTTCTGGCCTAGCAAGACAGCCCCTGTCAAAGGTACTGGGCTCCGCCTCTGCGGAACTCCCCACTTAAGTTGCCCCCTAGGGTGTTAATATAGGCTTAGAGATGCCTTACTTGGTCTCCAAGTATCCTAATCTGAGTGAAATTCATATTTGGGTGTTTAAATATGCTTTGGAATGTGTTTCTTTGCCACCAAGTATCCAAATCCGAGTAAAACTCCTCTTGGCCGCGACAGGGACACGGCCATGGCACACGCCCGTGTGAATCGTGGCCAGCCCGTGTGGAGTCCATTGATGAGGCACGGTCGTGTGGTTTTGGGCCCAGGCCGTGTCGATTTTGTGATCTGGCCCATTTGGTTCGTTTTAAGCCCGTTTCTTGTTCTTTTCATTCTTCGGTGCTCTCCTGAGTATAAAACATGAAAACAAAGGATTAAGAGCACCAAATTACATAATTCAAGGCTTAAATTATCCAAAAGCATGCTAAATGTGGGCTTAAAATATGTTACTATTTCGGTTTATCAGGGTGTGTGTGAGGGGTCCCAAGTTAAAGCCTTGTCTTGGGAAAATTTTTGGCATTTTTATGATTAAAGCTTTAACTGGGTTCAATAGGCTCATAATTCATTGGTGGTAGTATGCTATCAGAATGGGCCTGATGGTCTGGTGGTTAAGTGGAGTGTTGGTGTGCTGGAGGTCTTCAGATCGAGTCCTGGCGTTAGCATTATTTTTGCTCGATTATAGGACAGTGTTTCAGTAGAATTAAAATACTGATAGTGGGTGGATGTGGCCGAATTTGTAGGGGATTAGGTAGTTGGTTGTGTTGTAGTGGGATACTTAGGAGTTGGGAGAATAGTGGGAAGTTAACAGGAATTCTAATCTGATTCTTTTTTTAAAAATTTAGTTTTCTCTCCTCTTCGTTTTTCTGACGTGCCTATTCTCTTTTCTTTCTTTTTCCCTGCTGTTCCTCGATTTTTGCTCTCCCAACTCTGTTCGTACGTTTATTGCCTTCTGAAGTCCGTTGCACCATTTTCGTCGATAGTTGGTAAGTAGTTGGGTACGTTATAGTTTCATTTTTTAAGTTACTGGATGGGGATTTACAACTTCTGTTTTGGATAGTAGAGAATAGGATTGAGCGAGGCTCCTCTCGGGTTAATTTATAGTTGGTATCGTGCGTGGTTTCGAGGTAAATGTTAAGCGACCATGTTAGACACTTGTTGGTATTGTGTTTTGGAATAACTATGATCTAAGACTGATTTTGGGGGATTAATGTGTCGATTATAGGTTCAGGATTGCTCAGAGATCACCTTAGCATCAATCAAAACTAAGTGTGTACCCAGAAATGCAAAAAACGAGGTTTCAGCAGAAGTTGAAAACCTCATTGTCGGTGCAACACAGGCATGTGGTCGCCCGTGTGGTAGGCCGTGTGTGGGACTGTAAGTCACCACACGACTGTGTGATTGATGAGCCAAGCTGTGCTCGAGTGACACGGCCATGTGACGGCCGGGCAAGGCCGTGTGCGACACACGGGCTCGACCAATTGGGCTGTGTGGGGCACACGTGTAACACCCCTTACCTGTATCGACACCTGAACCGGGTAACGAGGCATTACCGAACTTAACTTGCTCAATTGTACCATATCGGTTCATAAAATTTCATTTCAAATTTAAAAATTTTCTTTCAAGACATTAATGTCCTTATTATAGGTTTACGAGACCCTAAACTTGTACCCAGAATGATTCGGGACCAAACCTGAAAATTTTGAACACTTAGACAAATTTGACATAAAACAGGGCCACACGCCCATGTGAAGAAGGGAACACGCCCATGTGGAAAATTCACATGCCCGTGTTCCACACCCGTGAGGAATTATTTTCAAATTCGAACCTACAAGGGTTTTCACACGGCCGAACACACGCTGGTGTCCCTTGCCCGTGTCCCTCAGACGGCCACGACACGCCCGTGTCTTAGCCCATGTGCAAAAACCATGGCATTCTGTTTATGATGTTAGCACCTCATATATGTCACACGGCCAAGGCACACGCCCGTGTCTAAGGTCGTGCCTCCCACACGGTCGAGACACACGTCCGTGTCTCTTCCCGTGTGTTTACTACTGAGCATACTGACTTGCCAACCTATGCATGGGGGCACACGGCCAATCAACACGCCTATGGGGCTGACCGTATGTCACAGACGGCCTAGACAAACGCCCGTATGTCTACCCGTGTGGACAATTATATGGCTATCTACCAAGCCATTTGCCACTTTACAAGGCAACCACACTAATACCAAATCAATTCAACATAAATATGAAGATAAGGCACTTCTAAGAACTCAAAATAAAAACAACCATACAAGCATACACTTCATGAATTTCATCATCATTGAATATATAAACTTGTCAAGTTTTGGCCAAATTCCAATGGCCATTTACAAAATGATTTTGGGTAGCATTAATAGCCTCACATTGGCTAACAAATATGACATAACACAAAATAACCAAGTCCTATACATGCCATACTCAAAATGAATCTAACTTTGCTATACCAAAGAAAAGTTGATAGTGTGATTTTCGAACTCCAACGTTCCACGAATTCCCGAGCTAGATTGGCAATACTAAAAGGAAAAGAGAAATGAGAGGGGTAAGCATAAAGCTTAGTAAGTTTGCATGAATAAATAGCAACATAGAGGCTCATAATGCCATCCAACTATTATATTGAATAAACACAAAGTCTCAAGCACATTTGCCATAACTTACTCATGCTTACTCTTACCATTTACATGTCATGTCACATATCGTAAAATTTCTCGTGAATTACTCACATGCACATGTATCACTTCACCATATAACTTTAGTACTAATCTCATCTCTATTTCAAGCTTAACTATTTATCACGTTTAATCACTTGGGATACATGTAAAATGGTCTTATACGGGATCTCTGATAAACCGTAAAAGTAAGATATTATAAGCCCACATTTAATATGCTTTTGGATGATTTAAGCCCCAATTTATGTAAAAAGGTGCTCTTAATCCTTTCTTTTCATGTCTTATACTCAGGAAAGCATCCAAGGATGAAAAGAACGAGAAACGAGCTCAAAACGGACCAAAACGGGCCAAGGAGGAAATTGACACGGCCTGGACCTTATCCCACACGGCCGTGCCATGCCAATCATCTAGAACACAGCCTAACCCCGATTCACACGGCCATGCCTCATTAAAGAAGTCTGATCACGGCCTGGCCACGATCCACACGGGCGTGTGCCATGGCCGTGTCCCTATCGTTGGAAAGAGCAATTTCACTCGGATTTGGATACTTAGGGAGAAAGAAACGTATTTCAAAAGCCTATAAATACACCCTAAGTATGACCTAAAAGAGGGAGCCTGTAATAGTCCGAATGTGACCCTAATCGGAATGGTGGTTTCGGGACCACGAATCCGAGTCCAAAAAATATTTAAATATTATTTCTATGTTTATTATATGTGAAATATTATGTGTGAAAGTTTCGTATGAAAATTTGATTATTTGTGTGCTTAATTTAATAAAAGGACTAAATCGCGTAAATGGTAAAAGTGGCCAATTATTCAATTAAGTGGTCAAATCGATTTTGTAACATCCCAAAATTTGAGTATTATTTGTGTTGGCTCGGGTATGAATTTTGTGTGTTAGCATAGTCTTGTGAAGGCTTGATTTTATTAAGGAAGCTAGAATAATTTTTAGTATGGTTTATTTAATGAAGTGGATTAAGTGAGCTTAGCACTTAAGTTAATTTAAGTGTTAATTAAAGCACAAGAGGAGTAAGTGGCAAGATGGTTAAGGAGCTTGAAAGGTTGCTTGAGGTTAGAGGTTCGAGTAGCATGTTTAGCATTTTGAAGGCTTATTTTTTTGAATCCTAGCATTTATGGACGGTCAACTTATGTTTATGATAGGTTGGACTTTCATCTTTTGGCAAGTTGAATTTTTGTTTAAGGAAAGCTTGAAATTGGGGATAAGAATCTTTAGGTTATGGAAGGTTGGGGAGACATAAGGCTTGGTTTTAGGATGATGTTTTGGAAAGTAATCCTAGGCCTTTAGTGGATGAACGTGGACGGCATGTATGGCTAGGGGGTGGCCGAATGTAATAGGTAGTTTGGGGGGGATATTGGCCAATTTTTGTCATTTGAACATCTTTTTGCATTTTTGTTTTCCCTCTCCAAAAACACTCTCTTTGGCCGAATGTTATTGTGCATTTTGGTGCAATTTTTGCTTTTGGTTTTAGCCTTATTTTGTGTGAACCAAATACCATTTCTCTTCTTTCAATTGTCCTCTTGAAACCGAAACAACATTGGAACTTTTGTGCACTTTTCTTCTTTGGCAAAATAGTGTTTGGCCGAACCTCTCTCTCCCACATCTCTCTTTTCTTCATTTGACTTTTGTTTAATCACATTTTCTTTCATCCTCTCTTGGCCGAATCTTTACCCATCTCAAATTCCATTTCTTTTTCTTTCAGTCAAAGTTTAAACATCCATTATCATTCTATTTCTCTTTTCTTTTTCACTTCACCATAGCCGAATTTTTCTACTTCCTTTTAGTATTATTTTTGGCCGAATATTCAAGGGTAGACTCTCTTTGATTTTTCTTCAATCAATTTTGGAAAAGGGTAAGTGTTCTTGGCCGTTTCTTCTTCAATTCTTTTCTCGTCTCTATGTTATTTTCTTGTGGACTAAGGCTGAATCTATGGGCATTGGTTTGCAAGGTTCTAA
The DNA here is from genome assembly GCA_025698515.1 of Gossypium sturtianum. Lineage (NCBI taxonomy): Eukaryota > Viridiplantae > Streptophyta > Magnoliopsida > Malvales > Malvaceae > Gossypium > Gossypium sturtianum. The sequence goes on from CM046953.1 coordinate 66,724,085, forward strand.
TCACTCTTAGAAATCGATTTCTTTTAGGCTCTTCAGACGTTGGAAGCAATCAATCTAAGTCTCAATTCGTTGACAATCGTTTTGGGTAAGTTTAGGTAAGACTTGGTTTTTCGAAGGATAATTATCTGGGATTTAGTGTTATGGCCGAATGGCCTTTGTTCATAATCTTAATATTGGCTGATTGTAGGACAAGGTGATCTAGTGGTAGATCGGATCTTCAGACGTTAGTTATTGCTTTGGTGAAAGGTGTGTACCTTACACACTTTATAACTTGGTTTATATATGTATATTTGTGTGTTTTATATAAGTAATCATATTATGAAAGTGGGTAAATCGATGAGATCTGGATATGATACCATGATGGTATGAATGAAGATTCGGGTAAGTCCGTTTCAATATGTTGTTAATACATGTGGATTGAAATCATGATCTTCGATTTATGATATATTCATTATGAGATACATATCAAAGTTTATTGACATGATTTGTCTATCTATTGCATTCGTATGGGCAATATGAGAGGAGGGGAAGATTGATGATTCGTGTCTCTTGGACACGGTGGTTTGGCACCACGGTGGTTTGGCACCACCGGTGATTTGGTATCACATTCGTGTCTTTGGACACCGAGGTTTGGCACCTCATAGCGACTTGTCCCCGTGGTTAATTCCACCGTGGGTTGGCCCCACTTTTGAGATATGGGATCGCCCCGCGGTGATTTGGTATCACACGTGGGTTGGCCCCACAACTTGATGATTCGTGTCTTGGACACCGGTGGTTTGGCACCACCGGTGATTTGGTATCACATTCGTGTCTTGAACACCGTGAGGTTTGGCACCTCATAGCGACTTGTCCACGTGGTTAATTCCACCGTGGGTTGGCCCCACTTTTGAGATATGGGATCGTGCGCGGTGATTTGGTATCACACGTGGGTTGGCCCCACAGATGGATTATTCGTGACTACGGTCACCAAAGTGATTTGGTATCACATTTGTGTCTTTGGACACCAGTGGTTTGGCACCACCAGTGGTTTGGCACCACCGGTGGTTTGGTACCACGGGGTAGAAAAGGAGTTATGGATGGCTAGGTTGGGTGCATTATACATATATGTTGCTTTGTTATAATTTGTGTAAGTATGTGGTATTTACCCGGGAGAGGGAATATGCACTGAGTCTTGGTGACTCACCTTCTCCCTTATATTTTCAGGTGAATCGTGAGATCGCGGATTTGGAGCCGGATGAACTCGAGGAGGCCATGCAATAAAGTTTGGTTTTTCATGAACTTCCATTTGGGTACTTTATTTTAATTGGGTTTTCATATTTTATGGATTTGTAATAAGGCCTGTTTAATTATGGTTTTGGATTATTTATATGCTTTGAGATTTATTCTAAACATGTTAAGCATGTCACTTGGTTAATCTAATAATTGAGCTCAAAGTTTTCTAAACTAAAAACTCGCAATGGTTTTAAAAATCTTACCATCGGGTAATATGAATAGTTCGATAGAAAAATTACAAGTTAAGTGATTTCAACAAATTAAGTGATTTCCAAAATTCAAATTTCTATACTCAATTGCAAACGGATTTTCAAAGTGATATTTCAAATTTTCTTAAAAAGATATAAATGTTTTCTATCCTATGATTTATCAACTAAGTTTTAAAGTTTTATGTAATTCAAAGTAAATCTCAGTTTTAACTTATTTTCGACAAATAAAGAATTTCAAAGAGTTTTTCACAAAATTTAATTGTTAATTCGATTCTTTCAAAAATATTTTCCTTAGTGACATACCAGATTCGGTCATGGCGTATTGACCGGGTTTGGGGTGTTACAGATTTGTCTACTTTTGCATGTGGCCTTATGATGAAAATTAACCATTTAGAAACTTAGTGGACGGCATTGTTATTTAAGTGATCACTAATATGTTTTTATTTATATTATAAGTTAATTTTTATATTATATTATATGTTAAAGTTATAAAACATCATAAAATAAAAGAAACATGCATTACCTCTTTCCTTAGCCGAATATGGGATAAGAAAACACCATATTTGAAGCTCAAGGTTTCGGCAATAAGAAAGCTTGATTTGGGTATGTACTTTGTTTAGTTTTCGATATTTTTTACGTTTTTGAAATCGTTGTTTCGAATACTTCAAGACCCATGCTTAAATTTTTAATTTTGATGAATATTTTAAAATGTGTCATTGATGAGTTCATGAGTTTTATGATGATAGTTGATAAATTATGAAAGATTTATGTTAGATTAATATGTTTTGTATTGAGGTTTTTGGTGATTTTGAGAAAATAGGGCTAAATTGAGAAAATAAATTTTTGAGGGATTAAAATGCAAAATAAATGAAATGCATGGACTTATATGGCTATGTGGAAGATTTGGCCTAGCTATATTGTTGGGAGATTTTGCATATTTTGTGTTTTGTGCAAATAGGACTAAATTGTAAAAATGTGAAACATTAGGGGCAAAATGGTAATTTGCCCATTTAGGTGTTTTTGAATTAAATTGAAATGAAATGTGTTTGAATGAGCTTAAATTGAATATGTTTAGATCAAGAACAAAGAGAAACGGACTTGGATCGGGGAAAGACGAAAGTAAACGAATAACCGGTTCTTGTCGTCCGACGATACTCGAGGTAAGTCTTTAAGCAGGTTAATATCGTGAGTATCGATTATAACCTATTATATATGCTGAATTATGAATTTGTGGATTGAAATATGACAAAGCCGAATGTGTTAAAGTAATTTTAGCAATGATATGTAGTTGAATTAATTGAGTTCACTATGTGAAAGTGATGTGAATTATATGTGATATATGTGATATTGTTAATATGTAATGTGAAGGAGTTGGTTCGGTAATATGAATATTTGGGCTTATTGCCTAGCAGGCCTTGTGCCGGTGAATTATTTCGGGCTTATTGCCTAGCTGGCCTTGTGCCGGTGAATTATATCGGGCTTATTGCCTAGCAGGCTAAATGCCGGTGTTTAAATTTCAGACCTCGAGTCTAGCAGGCCTAGTGCCGGTGTGAGATTCAGGCCGACGCCTAGTAGGTTTTATACCGGTGAATTAAAATTCTTAGCTTAGACTATGAAATAATCAAGTTATGGAACAAATCGAGTAAGCTTAAGCTTATGCAAATGAATTTTGTTAATTCGGCCATAAGGTATGTATATTATACATATATGTTATGTGTGATGTCAATGAGCAATTGAAATGATGAAATAAATGTGTTGTTCAATTGGTTGTTCGGATACGTGGATAAATTATGTGATGTGAAAGTTGTTTACTTAAAAATATGAGAGTTGTGAAAAGATGTTTATGTATGTATATCTATATACATGGAGGATGATATTTGGATATATATATATAGGAATATATATATTTATTAAGTAATGTGTATTTGATGAGTTCTACTTTTAAAGTAGATGATGATAATAATTTTGCTATATATGGATATTGATATTCGGCTATGATAGCACATAAATGTCTTATTATTTTATAAATGTTAAAAATTTGTTTGGTTTAACTGGATTTAAATAATTAGCCGAATTGTTGAATTTGCTTAAGACTTACTAAGCTAAGTTAGCTTACTATGTGTGTTTGTTGCTCTGTTTTTATAGATTTTGATCAAGCTACGAGCTCAGGGGATCGTTAGAGAAGTCATCCACACTATCATCTTGTTTGGTACTTATAAGCTTAGTTTTTGAACCAAAGGCATGTATAGGTTAGACTAAGTTTTTAAACCAATGAGTTTTTGTCTTGTATATAAGTATAGCCATGCGAAAATGGCTAAGTAAAGATACTTTGGTCTTGAATGTATATGGAAATGTTGCATGATCTTTATGCGAAAGTATAATCGGCAATGTGAGTTGCGTGAATGGATGCATAATTAATTATCGTGATATTCATAGGGTTTAACATAAACGTTAAGTTAGTTATTGAATGAAGTTGATTATGCAAGGTCTTTGGTTTGTTACTTTATGTGGTTCAAATTATAAGAGTTACAATTGAGATGTTAGCGTTTGCATTTATGTGAATGTGTTTGATTCATGGATTTAGGAAGAAGTGTTTGTGAAGCGACTTATTCAAGTTTTTATGGAGTAGAAAATGTTATAATGTATATAGTATGTTCGGTCAAATGTGAAAGCATAGGTTTAGAAATATGAAATGCATAAATAGGTATTTGACATGTTATATATGTCTTGATATGTGATGTAGTTAAATACGCATAAGATCTTAATGATTAATGAAATATGTTTGATCATAACCTGGAGTTGTTAATGCCTTAATTTCTTATGGTCATTAAGTCATGTATAAGCATAAATAAAATTTTGAAGCAAAGTGTTTAATTTATGTTAGATATTCGCATATTATTAAGATGATGTGCACATGATTGAGTATTGTGTTCGTAAAGTATGCATATATTGTTTAGCTTTGTGGTATGTTTCTTTGTTTAAAAATTTGAATAGATATATGGTATGATTTCGAGAAATTGTAGAGGCATGATCCATATGTTTAATATTTAATTAGCTATGAGCTTTATTTATTTATTTATATATGAATATGACTTGGGTGAACGTTTAAATCTGTACATTTGTTTGGTAATACCTTGTGACCCCAATTCGGCGATGGATACGGGTTAAGAGTGTTACATTTGATTGGTATCAGATTTTACAGTTTAGTCGATTCTAGGACTACCGTAGCGCGTGTGAGTCTAGCTATACATGCCTTAATTTTATAATACGATAGTGTGGTGACTTCTGACATTTAAATTGTGTTTTATATAGTAAATAGATCCTAATAGAGCCGTAGCTGATGATGTAGAGAGCGTAGCGCCTGATCTCGCACATGTGTCAAAGCCGTTAGACTCTCGACCTATCTCGGGTAGCCATGAGGGGGAGGCTAAGCAAGCCTTCTACCAGATGATGAATGAATGGTTTACCCAATTTATTCGGACTAATCCAGCTGTACAACAACCTCCACCCCCGAGTAATCCAACTCCGATACCTTCAGCACCTCCAATGATAGATCTGATGAGATCTAGCAGGCCTCCCGTTGATAAAATCAGGAAATATGGGGCCGAAGAATTTAAAGCTAATGATGATGACGATGCGGAACGAGCTGAGATGTGGCTTGATAATACTATCCGTGTGCTCGATGAGCTGTCATGTACTCCTGATGAATTCTTGAAGTGTGCTATATCCTTGTTACGGGACACCACATATCACTGGTGGAATACACTAGTATCGGTGGTTCCAAAAGAAAAGGTGACTTGGGATTTCTTTCAGACCGAGTTCCGTAAGAAATATATCAGCCAGAGATTCATTGATCAGAAACAAAAAGAATTTCTAGAATTGAAACAGGGCCGAATGACCGTGACTGAGTATGAACGGAAATTTGTCAGACCGAGCCGATATGCCCGTGAATGTGTGTCAACTGAAGCCATTATGTGTAAAAGAGAAGACGGTATGAATGAAGATATTAAGTTGCTAGTCGGCATACTTGAGATTAAAGAGTTTGTGGTACTTGTCGAACGAGCTTGCAAAGCAGAAGAGATTGGAAAAGAGAAAAGAAAAGCCGAGTTTGAAGCTAGAGAAATTCGAAAAAGATCATCGAGTAAGACATTTCATTCTGCACCAAAGAAGTTTAAAGATGAATCCAGTCAACATAAGGCTACTTCAGACTTCTCTAGACAAGATCGACCTCCTGCGGGTTCTCGAGCTACTTCGATGGCCAGTGTTGGTAATGTCCAGCAGAATCGGGTTGAATGCAAGCATTGTGGTAAATGGCATTCTGGGAGTTGTAGATTTCGTGATCGGTCCTGCTTTAAATGTGGATCGTCGGATCATTTTATTCGAGAGTGCCCGATGCTAGCCGAACAAAATACAGCTCAGAATACAAGACCGAGCAATGCGTTAGCACGAGGCAGACCACCCAGACATTCGGGGAATGTAGGTGGCAGTCTGAGAGGAACAAAGGACACTGCAGTTCGATCAGAGGCTCGAGCACTTGCTAGGGCATATGCTATTCGCACTCGGGAGGATGCTGCTTCTCCAGATGTTATTACCGGTACTTTCACTCTTTATGATACTACTGTGATTGCATTGATTGATCCGGGTTCAACTCATTCTTACCTGTGTGAAACATTAGTATCCAGTAAGACTCTACCTATTGAGTTTACTGAGTTTGTAATTTGAGTATCAAACCCCTTGGGTCGGTGTGTTCTAGTCGACAAAGTGTGTAAAGGTTGCCCGTTGATGATTCGGGATTCATGCTTTCCAGCTGATTTGATGTTGTTGCCTTTCGATGAATTCGATATAATTCTGGGAATGGACTGGTTGACTTTGCACGATGCTGTTGTGAATTGCAAAAGAAAGACCATTGATTTAAGATGTCAGAACGGTGAAATTATTCGGATTGAATCTAACAATTTGAATGGGTTACCGGCAGTAATATCCTCGATGTTAGCTCATAAGTATGTAAGAAAAGGGTGTGAAGCTTACTTGGCTTATGTGTTGGATAGTAAAGTTACTGAGAAGCAGATTGAATCCGTACCAGTTGTGTGAGAGTACCCAGATGTGTTTCCTGAAGAACTACCAGGGTTACCACCTGTTCGAGAAATAGAGTTTGGTATTGAATTAGTACCGGGGACAACTCTGATTTCAATAGCTCCGTATCGGATGGCACCTACAGAATTAAAAGAGTTGAAAGCACAGTTGTAAGAGTTAACAGATAGGGGCTTTGCACGACCGAGCTACTCTCCTTGGGGTGCACCAGTTTTATTTGAGAAAAAGAAAGAGCGGGACTATGCGAATGTGCATCGACATCGAAGCGACTTAACAAGGTAACTATAAAGAATAAATACCCATTGCCACGGATTGACGATCTATTCCATCAGTTGAAAGGGGCTTCAGTGTTTTCAAAGATAGATTTGAGGTCGGGTTATTATCAGTTGCACGTCAGAGATTCCAATGTGTCAAAGACAGCTTTTCGAACGAGGTACGGGCACTATGAGTTTTTGGTTATGCCTTTCGGACTTACTAATGCACCTGTTGTTTTTATGGATCTGATGAATCGGATTTTAAGACAGTTTTTGGATCAGTTTGTAGTAGTGTATATAGATGATATTCTGATCTATTCCAGAGATGAAACCGAGCATGCTGAGCACCTGAGACTTGTGCTACAAACCTTGCGAGATAAACAGTTGTATGCAAAGTTTAGTAAATGTGAATTCTGGTTGAACGAAGTTAGCTTTCTGGGCCACGTTGGTTCAGCAGCAGGCATTCGGGTGGATCCGAATAAAGTATCGGCTATACTTGATTAGAAACCACCGAAGAATGTTTCCGAAATTTAAAGTTTTCTGGGACTTGCTGGTTACTACATATGATTTGTGAAAGGTTTTTCTATAATAGCTACCCCGTTGACAAAGCTATTACAGAAAGATGTTAAATTTGAATGGTCGGAAAAGTGTCAGAAAAGCTTCGATCAGTTGAAAACTCTTTTGACCGAAGCTCTAGTGTTAGTTCAGCCTGAATCGGGTAAAGAATTTTTTGTTTATAGTGATGCTTCTTTGAATGGTTTGGGTTGCGTTTTGATGCAGGAAGGCAAAGTCGTAGCCTACGCTTCGAGACAATTAAAGCCGCATGAAAGAAATTACCCGACACATGATTTGGAGCTAGCAGCTATTGTGTTCGCGTTGAAGATTTGGCGTCATTACTGCTCGTGGAGAAATGTCATGTCTATTCGGATCACAAAAGTTTGAAGTATCGATGACTCGTAAAGATCTCGAACTCGAGACAACGCAGATGGTTAGAGCTGTTGAAAGATTACGAATTAGTGATTGATTACCATCCGGGGAAAGCCAATGTTGTTGCAGATGCTCTAAGCCGAAAATCATTATTTGCTCTTCGTGCGTTGAACGCACATATGGCTACTTCTGATGATGGTTCGATAGTAGCCGAATTAAAGGCAAGATCGTTGTTTATTCAACAAATTTGTGATGCTCAGAAAGTTGACAAAGATTTGTTAGCAAGACGAGTTCGATGCAGAAAGCAATGTTGAGTCAGAGTTTCGAATAGATGAGAATGACTGTTTGAAGTTCAAAGACCGAATGTGTGTTCCGAGGAATTTAGATTTGATTCAGATGATATTGAATGAAGCTCACAGTAGCCAATTGTCTGTACATCCGGGTAGCACGAAAATGTATAATGATTTGAAACAGTTTTATTGGTGGCCTGGTATGAAACGGGACATATCTGATTTTGCCTCGAAGTGCTTAGTTTGTCAGCAAGTAAAGGCCGAACATCAGGTACCTTCTGGGTTACTTCAGCCAATCATGATACCTGAATGGAAGTGGGACAGAGTTACTATGGATTTTGTATCCGGTTTGCCTATGACACCGAGCAAGAAAGATGCAATTTGGGTTATAGTGGATAGACTAACCAAATCAGCTCACTTTGTTCCAGTTCATACGGACTATTCGCTCGATAAGCTTGCTGAGTTATATGTATCTCAAATTGTGAGATTACATGGTATACCGATTTCTATTGTTTTAGATAGAGACCCGAGATTCACGTCGCGGTTCTGGAAGAAATTGCAAGATGCTTTAGGTACTAAACTACACTTTAGCACTGCTTTTCATCCGCAGACAGATGGTCAATCTGAACGAATTATTTAGATACTTAAGGATATGTTGAGATGTTGCATCCTCGAGTTTGAAGGTACGTGGGAATGATACTTACCTTTGATCGAATTTTCTTATAATAATAGCTTTCAATATAGTATCAAAATGGCACCCTACGAAGCTTTGTACGGTCGTAAATGTCGTACACCTTTGTACTGGACTGAACTCGGTGAAAACAAGATACACGGGGTTGATATGATTAAAGAGACTGAACATAAAGTAGCTGTGATCCGTGATAGTTTGAAAGCTGCATCCGAAAGACAAAAGTCATATGCAGATTTGAAACGTAAAGACATTGAGTTTCAGGTCGGAGATCGAGTATTTTTGAAAGTTTCTCCGTGGAAGAAAGTGCTTCGATTTGGATGTAAAGGCAAGTTAAGTCCGACATTCATCGGACCGTTTGAGATCATCGAACGTGTCGGGCCTGTTGCTTATAGATTAAGGTTTCCCTATGATCTAGAAAAGATACACAATGTATTTCATGTTTCGATGCTTTGTAGATATAGATCAGATCCGTCCCATGTGATTGCCCCGTCTGAGATTGAAATTCGACCCGATATGACATACGAGGAAGAACCGATCTGTATCTTAGCTCGTGAAGTGAAAGAGTTGAGAAACAAGAAAATTTCGTTAGTAAAAATATTATGGAATCATCATGGAATAGACGAGGCTACGTGGGAGCCTGAGGATTCAATGAGACAACAATATCCGACTGCTTTAGCAAGAAGACTTTGGGGACTAAAATCCCCCGGGGAGAATTATGTGATCGAATGTGACCCTAATCAGAATGGTGGTTTCGAGACCACGAATTCGAGTCTGAAAAATATTTAAATATTATTTTCTATGTTTATTATATGTGAAATATTATGTGTGAAAGTTTCGTATGAAAATTTGATTGTTTGTGTGCTTAATTTAATAAAAGGACTAAATCGCGTAAATGGTAAAAGTGGCCAATTATTCAATTAAGTGGTCAAATCGATTTGTCTACTTTTGTATGTGGCCTTATGATGAAAATTAACCATTTAGAAACTTAGTGGACGGCATTTTTATTTAAGTGATCACTAATATGTTTTTATTTATATTATAAGTTAATTTTTATATTATATTATATGTTAAAGTTATAAAACATCATAAAATGAAAGAAACATGCATTACCTCTGTCCTTGGCCGAATATGGGATAAGAAAACACCATATTTGAAGCTCAAGGTTTCGGCAATAAGAAAGCTTGATTTGGGTATGTACTTTGTTTAGTTTTCGATAATTTTTACGTTTTTGAAATCGTTGCTTCGAATACTTCAAGACCCATGCTTAAATTTTTAATTTTGATGAATATTTTGAAATGTGTCATTGATGAGTTCATGAGTTTTATGATGATAGTTGATAAATTATGAAAGATATATGTTAGATTAATATGTTTTGTATTGAGATTTTTGGTGATTTTGAGAAAATAGGGCTAAATTGAGAAAATAAATTTTTGAGGGATTAAAATGCAAAATAAATGAAATGCATGGACTTATATGGCTATATGGAAGATTCGGCCTAGCTATATTGTTGGGAGATTTTGCATATTTTGTGTTTTGTGCAAATAGGACTAAATTGTAAAAATGTGAAACATTAGGGGCAAAATAGTAATTTGCCCATTTAGGTGTTTTTGAATTAAATTGAAATGAAATGTGTTTGAATGAGCTTAAATTGAATATGTTTAGATCAAGAACAAAGAAAAACGGACTTGGATCGGGGAAAGACGAAAGTAAATGAATAACCGGTTCTTGTCGTCCGACGATACTCGAGGTAAGTCTTTAAGCAAGTTAATATCGTGAGTATCGATTATAACCTATTATACATGCTGAATTATGAATTTGTGGATTGAAATATGACAAAGCCGAATGTGTTAAAGTAATTTTAGCAATGATATGTAGTTGAATTAATTGAGTTCACTATGTGAAAGTGATGTGAATTATATGTGATATATGTGATATTGTTAATGTGTAATGTGAAGGAGTTGGTTTGGTAATATGAATATTCGGGCTTATTGCCTAGCAGGCCTTGTGCCGGTGAATTATTTCGGGCTTATTGCCTAGCAGGCCTTGTGCCGATGAATTATATCGGGCTTATTGCCTAGCAGGCTAAATGCCGGTGTTTAAATTTTAGACCTCGGGTCTAGCAAGCCTAGTGCCGGTGTGTGATTTAGGTCGACGCCTCAGCGGGTTTTATCTGGGTGAATTAAAATTCTGAGCTTAGACTACGAAATAATCAAGTTATGGAACAAATAGAATAAGCTTAAGCTTATGCAAATGAATTTTGTTAATTCGGCCATAAGGTATGTATATTATACATATATGTTATGTGTGATGTCAATAAGCAATTGAAATGATGAAATAAATGTGTTGTTCAATTGGTTGTTCGGATACGTGGATAAATTATGTGATGTGAAAGTTGTTTACTTAAAAATATGAGAGTTGTTAAAAGATGTTTATGTATGTATATCTATATACATGGAAGATGATATTCGGATATATATTTATAGGAATATATATATATTTATTAAGTAATGTGTATTTGATGAGTTCTACTTTTAAAGTAGATGATGATAATAATTTTGCTATATATGGATATTGATATTCGGCTATGATAGCACATAAATGTCTTATTATTTATAAATGTTAAAAATTTGTTTGGTTTAACTGGATTTAAATAATTAGCCGAATTGTTGAATTTGCTTAAGACTTACTAAGCTAAGTTAGCTTACTATGTGTGTTTGTTGCTCTGTTTTTATAGATTTTGATCAAGCTACGAGCTCAGGGGATCGTCAGAGAAGTCATCCACACTATCATCTTGTTTGGTACTTATAAGCTTAGTTTTTGAACCAAAGGCATGTATAGGTTAGACTAAGTTTTTAAACCAATGAGTTTTTGTCTTGTATATAAGTATAGCCATGCAAAAATGGCTAAGTAAAGATACTTTGGTCTTGAATGTATATGGAAATGTTGCATGATCTTTATGCAGTATAATCGGCAATGTGAGTTGCGTGAATGGATGCATAATTAATTATCGTGATATTCATAGGGTTTAACATAAACGTTAAGTTAGTTATTGAATGAAGTTGATTATGCAAGGTCTTTGGTTTGTTACTTTATGTGGTTCAAATTATAAGAGTTACAATTGAGATGTTAGCATTTGCATTTATGTGAATGTGTTTGATTCATGGATTTAGGAAGAAGTGTTTGTGAAGCGACTAATTCAAGTTTTTATGGAGTAGAAAATGTTATAATGTATATAGTATGTTCGGTCAAATGTGAAAGCATAGGTTTAGAAATATGAAATGCATAAATAGGTATTTGACATGTTATATATGTCTTGATATGTGATGTAGTTAAATACGCATATGATCTTAATGATTAATGAAGTATGTTTGATCATAACCTGGAGTTGTTAATGCCTTAATTTCTTATGGTCATTAAGTCATGTATAAGCATAAATAAAATTTTGAAGCAAAGTGTTTAATTTATGTTAGATATTCGCATATTATTAAGATGATGTGCACATGATTGAGTATTGTGTTCGTAAAATATGCATATATTGTATAGCTTTGTGGTATGTTTCTTTGTTTAAAAATTTGAATAGATATATGTTATGATTTCGAGAAATTGTAGAGGCATGATCCATATGTTTAATATTTAATTAGCTATGAGCTTTATTTATTTATTTATATATGAATATGACTTGGGTGAACGTTTAAATCTGTACATGTGTTCGATAATACCTTGTGACCCCAATCCGGTGACGGATACGGGTTAGGAGTGTTACAGAGCCCAAAGCCATCGTCTAGGGGCGTCTTGCTAGGCCAGAGAAGGCAGATTTTTGGGGATTCACTCAGGGATTGCCAGTTGATTCATCTCAAGAAGTCGGAGTTCTACTCAAGACGGAGGTTCTCTCCTTCAATTCCTTCAAGGGGTTTTAGGGATTTCTTATGTTTTGTTTTATCATTTCTCTTGAGATGTTTTCTTATTTTGTTATGAACTAAACCCTTCGGATACCCGAAGGGGATGAAACCTATGATGAATCTTGTTATTGTTTTCTGAATTATATGATAAATACTTAGTTTGTTCTTAATTATGTGTGCTTAATCCAAATCTAATGTGCTTAGGTGGAGGAGGAATAGACCCTGCCTAAGAGTAGATCCAACATAGTTAAGTGGAGTTGATCGTACGCCTAGAGATAGGGTGACGAGATTTTGCCAGATTAGGGTGAAACCTAATATGGGAATCCACAGATCGATTTACTGCTATTCTAGGGGGTTACTATATGAGAAAGAGATTTCCACTAGTTAACCTAGGGTTAGACGTTATTCGCCTCGAGAGAGGGTTTAATATACGTTAGGGAGTCTTACAGATCAAACTAAGTGAATAAATCGTATGGTTCAGTGTTAGATAACAAGTGAAGTCTAGGTGGATTCTTCTTAGGGTACCTTCTAAATCAACTGAGTTTTTCCCAAGTTATTCTCCAAATTTATTCTTCTTTGTCTTAGAGTTTTTAGTTTAATAGTTAGTTAATTTAGATTAATAAACAACTCCACTTATTTTTAGGCTAAATAATAAAAAGAAGGTTAGTATTAGTACTTTTAGTTCCTTTGGGTTCGATAATCCGGTCTTGCCTAAGCTATGCTACTGTTCGATAGGTGCACTTGCCTCAATCGTTGTCAGAGTTAGTTTTTAGGTTCGATCATTCTTTTATAAATTTTAAAACTCTGATTTACAGCGATCAAGTTTTTGGCGCCGTTGCCGGGGAACTGAAATATTGAGAACACTCTATTTTTATTACTTTAGCCATTTTTATTTTTTTCGCAATTTTTTTTTAAATTTTACCTTGCTAATTTTCTTTCTTTATTTCCTAGGAGGTACCTCTAGTTTATGACTAGAAGGAACCCGACAGGACCATTAGTATACGACAGTGATATTGATGCTACCGTACGTAGAAATCACAGAGAAATTAGGTGAGCCCTAAATTACACGGAAGAAGAGCGAGACGACAGAGCCAATCCTACTGAAGGGATGGACGAAAATAACCCACCACCACAAGATGTGGGAGAAAATAATGCTCCTCGTACTATGTTTGATTATGCTAAACCTCATTTAACAGGAGCCGAATCAAGTATTGTTAGGCCTACTATAGCTGCTAATAATTTTGAATTAAAGCCTAACACTATAAAAATGATTCAACAGTTTGTTCAATTTGATGGTTTGCAGGACGAAGACCCAAATACTCATATAGCTAATTTTTTAGAATTCTGTGATACCTTCAAAATAAATGGCGTTTCTGATGATCATGCCATACGTCTTCGGTTATTTCCCTTTTCATTAAGGAATAAAGCCAAACAATGGTTAAACTCGTTACCACGATGGTCAATCACTACATGGGATCAAATGACCGAAAAGTTTTTATTAAAATATTTCCCACAAGCCAAAACGGCCAAATTACGGAATGATATATCTTCTTTTGTACAGATATAAGGACCTCTTGAGAAGGTGTCCACACCATGGTTTACCTTTTTGGCTTCAAGTCCAGACTTTCTATAACGGTGTGAACCCTTCAACGAGCCAACTAATTGATTCAGCCGCCGGTGGAACCCTGAATAATAAAACTCCAGACGTAGCCTATGAGTTTATTGAAGAGATGTCACTGAATAACTATCGGTGGCAGGTTACAAGGACCAAACCAACAAAATCAGCCGGAGTTTTCAACATAGATGGAGTTACCATGCTATCAACATAGGTAGAAATGATGAATAAAAAGATTGATAGTTTGTGTTCTTCACAGATACACCCAGTAATGCAGTGCGACGCAAGTGGAACTGTGGCGAATCTTGAGTACCCACCCTACCAACCAACCACGGAAAGCGAACAGATGAACTATATAGGTAACAATTTCAAATCTAATAACAACCCATATAGTAATAATTATAATCCAGGTTGGAGGAACCACCCAAATTTTTTGTGGGGAGGACAAGGAAATCAAGGAAATCAAAGACAACAACCTCCTCAAAATTTCCAAAATTAGCCTTATCCACAGGAAAAGAAGCCGACTCTTGAAGAGACGCTGAACAAATTCATAGCATCCATAGAAGCTCGTCTCCAAAAAACTGAGGCAACACGCGAAAGCCAACAAACATCGATCAAAACGATCGAGAACCAAGTTGGAGGACTTACTAAGGCAATCGGGGAAATTACCCAGTCTGTCGGACAAATTGCGAAGCTGTTATCTGAACGACCGCAAGGGCGTCTACCAAGCAACACTGAGATAAATCCTAATGAGCAAATCCAAGCCTTAATAGCTCAGGAAAATACAAGGGTAGATGAACCCATCTCAACCCAAGAGAACGAGGAAGAAGAAGGTGAAGATGAGGTAATCCAAGAAAAGCCAAAACCGGTAATCAAAGAATACCAACCTCGCATACCTTATCCCGAAGCATTGAAGAGAGACGACACAGAGGAACAATTCGGTAAGTTTCTTAAACTTTTAAAGAAATTACATATTAACTTACCGCTTGAAGCTCTTTTTCAGATGCCAGACTTGAGGAAATTTCTAAGACAGCTCTTAACAAACAAACGCAAATTAGACGAAGAGCCACATGTGGAACTCAATGCAAAGTGCTCGGCAATCTTGCAAAATAAGCTACCACAGAAATTAAAAGATCCAGGGAGTTTTACAATTCCATGTTTAATTGGTAGAATAACTGTTGATAATGCATTAGCTGATTTAGGGGCAAGCATAAATGTCATGCCTTATAAATTGTTTAAACAACTAGGTCTAGGGAAACCCAAACAAACTAGGATGAGCATTCGACTAGCTGATAAAACTGTTAGAATTCCTAGGGGTATTATCGAAGATGTTCTTGTAAAAATTAACAAATTCGTTTTCCCAGTAGATTTTGTTGTCTTAGACATGGATGGGGATAATTCAATTCCCATAATATTAGGAAGACCCTTTTTAGCAACTGCCAGAACTAAAATTGATGTCGATGCAGGAGAAGTCATACTTTGTGTAGGTAATGATACGATCACCATAAAGGCTCTTGACTCGGCTAGAACATCGAATAATCAAGGTGAGAACATAAATTCTACTGATAACCATTCGGTTAACCCTTACTTTCAGGAAGAACCAACCAAGAATACAAATGAACCCAATCCTAAACCCCATGCCAACAAGGAAATATTTCATGAAGATCAAGGGATTCAGATCGATGATCTAGACGAGTGGAAAACACACTTCAAGGAGAAATTAGGGATACACGACGAAGAACCAGAACCACACAAGATAAAACCGAAGGAGCCCCCAAAAGAGCTAATAGGAACAACAAACCACTTCAAAATAGGGGACCAGATACTGTTAGATAAGGCAGATCCTCGAATAGCTCCTCCTGACCCTAATACAAACAAAGTAACCATTGTTTTCCCATACGGAACAGTCGAGGTAAGTAATCCTATTTTTGGTACTTTTACTATAAACGCATCTCGACTTAAATTCTTTCACAAGGATATAGATGATAGCATGAGGAAGGACTTCCAACTCCTCAAACCACCCTGACAATGCAAATAAGAGGAGAGTCTAGCTAAAGACTATAAACTAGCGCTTCTCGAGAGGCAACCCGAGCACTAACACAATTTATTTTTCACATTTTGTTTTAAATTTATTTTTCTTTTCTTCTTTTCCTTCTAAACACCCAGTTATAACTAACCCGAAGTGCAGAATTCCAGGCCACACGGTCCTACACACAGCCGTGGCCGTGATCGTGTGGACCACAAGAATACCCGTACTGACATATCAGAGGCCGTGCGAATCAGTTCCAACCACTTTTCGATGTCACGGACCCAACCACCACACCACGAGCACCGATAAAGGGGCACGGCCGTGCCCCATGACCGTGTGAAGCTACTGACTTTCCAACCATGGGTAGCACACGCCCGTGCCTTCAACCTGTCCTAACACACTGACTTTTCGAAAACGGGCGTGGTTAGCATAAAAACGGGCATGGAGAATAAACACACCTAGACGCATGGCCGTGCGAGGCTGCCGTGTGAATCGACACACCCTCAACCCACGGGTGTGTGAAAGTGTCAGAAGCAAAAATTTTATTTAAACCCTCCCCTCCTCTCTCCTTTCTCATGTCACCCACCTTTCTTCCTTCCTGCCTTTCTTTCTTTCTTTCCCCCCTTCTATTAACTTTTAAACTTCCAACTTTTCATATTTTCTTCCCTACTCTTTTTCTCTATACCCTTGAGCTACATCAAAACAATGCCGAAGAAGCAGAAGAAGCCAAGCATCGTCCCAACGAGGGCAACCTCCATACATAAGCTCATGCCGGCCGCTTCATTCATACGACAAGCCAAGGATATTTGAGGCTATTTAGTTTTTATTTCGTTTTTCTCTTTTGCTTCAATTTCCTTATCTATACTTCTCTTATGCTTAAATTATTTTATTTTATCTTAGTTTCTTTGACTTAGGAGCTAAAGGCTGTTTAGAAATCACGCCACAACCACCACCATATCCACAACCTTAGAAATCACACCCAACAATAAGGACTTCTCAGTCCATTCATCTTTTCTTTTAATTTTAGTTTTCTTCTTAGTCTCCTTCTCTTTATCTTTCTTATCTTTAATTACATTATTAGTATAGTTTTAATGTTACTTTAGATTTCTTGGCTTAATCCTCGCAGGCCCCCCAATTTCTTCATCTAGCGCAGGTTCGTCATCCAGACGGCCCATCACCACCACCAAAGGTACATCCTCCATATCAAGGAGTCCATCCGAAAATTCAGGGAGTTTCACTTACACCCTTCTCTTTTGATTTGCTATAATATGTTTTTATATATCTTTGTACATTTAGGGCAATGTACATCTTAAGTGTGGGGGGTGAATCTTAGATATGCCTAACTTTTTGCATTATTCTCAAATCCCTGAATTTAGTCTTGTTTGAAAGTAATTTCCTCATATTACTAATTAGGATGAAATTTATGATGATTTATGATTCTTATTGATATGTTTTAGATTAATTCATTGATAATTGTGCATTGATGATTAAATTCTAAGAATACTAGAGAATCAAGCATGATAAGTCTATTTTTCTAAATTAAAAATCTTTTAGGATGTCTACCTGAATTTAAATATTACCTTGAAGTTTGATATTTTCAAGGTTGATGACATCAAAATACCCATAATTTTTGTGAGATTTTGAGCCTTATAGAGCATATATTCTTTTTCTTGCTCACTTTATTGATTATGAGTGTGTCAACATTGATTTGTTATTCTAGAACTTGCATCGATTATACATATCGAGACCACACCTTTGATTTGATATACAGAGATAATAAAGGCACCTAGGATTTAACCCACTCACTCCACTAAAAAGCTTACCTTAACAAATTAACCCCTGGTGAACCCCGTTTTAACCTAACAACCCTTTTTATTGATTTACCCACTTACATTAACCCAAAACCCTTTGTTTTTGTTATCACCATTCCTTTTGACTACCCTTATGTCGAGATTTGATTTGATCAGTTTGTTAACTATGATTTTTATTTCAGTAATTTACCCTTTATTATGTATTCATCATGTACCTAAAAAAATGAAGTATATTCATTATTAGTCTTGTGATCAAAGAGCTTATATGTTTAAATTCCAAAATATCAGAAAAAGAAGCTCGAATTATTATAAGTTTTCAATATTAGTTCAGTATGTTCGATGAGCTTAAAACAGGAAATCCAGATCTTTAGAAAGAAGCTCAGGTTAGTAGTATATTAAGTTTTTAATGAAATTATTATCAGTTTATCTTTTATGGTTAGGTAATTTATCAGGTCAATCTCGATTCTAACCTTCTAATTCAGCCTTATTCCACACCTTAACCCTAGCCCCGTTACAACCCTAACAAAGACATTTTGATTTGTGTTTCATCTCATATTACAGTGGTGGAGATTTGATTTTCATGCAAGCCTATGGGACTAACTCTTCATGTTTGACTTTTGAGTGCCTAAATTTTGAACCTTAAACACTTCGAGTGATTTGAGTGAATCTTTAGTGAGGATGTCAATCCTTGTCGATTTTAAATCAGAGGTAATTATTTAGGTGAAGGGAAACACCTATATTTTGTGCTACAATTATATGACATATATTGTTTGAATTTTTAGGACACTTTGAGTTGAATCATCCATGTATGAATTATCCCTGAATTATGATGAATCATTGTTGATAGGAATTATGAATTAAGGGAAGTTCGTTTTAATTGTAAGTTGAGAATTTTGCTTGAGGACAAGCAAAAGCTTAAGTGTGGGGGTATTTGATAAACCGTAAAAGTAACATATTATAAGCCCACATTTAATATGCTTTTGGATGATTTAAGCCCCAATTTATGTAAAAAGGTGCTCTTAATTCTTTCTTTTCATGTCTTATACTCAGGAAAGCACCCAAGGATGAAAAGAACGAGAAACGGGCTCAAAACGGACCAAAATGGGCCAAGGAGGAAATCGACACGGCCTGGACCTTATCCCACACGGTCGTGCCATGCCAATCATCTAGAACACGGCCTAACCCCGATTCACATGGCCATGCCTCAATAAAGAAGTCTGAGCACGGCCTGGCCACGATCCACACGGGTGTGTGTCATGGCCGTGTCCCTATCGCTGGAAAGAGCAATTTCACTCGGATTTGGATACTTAGGGAGAAAGAAACATATTTCAAAATCCTATAAATACACCCTAAGTATGACCTAAAAGAAAGAGCCCAAAGCCATCATCTAGGGGCGTCTTGCTAGGCCAGAGAAGGCAGATTTGTGGGGATTCACTCAGGGATAGAAAGTTGATTCATCTCAAGAAGTCGGAGTTCTACTCAAGACGGAGGATCTCTCCTTCAATTCCTTCAGCGGGTTTTAGGGATTTCTTATGTTTTGTTTCATCTTTTCTCTTGAGATGTTTTCTTATTTTGATATGAACTAAACCCTTCAGATACCCGGAGGGGGTGAAACCTATGATGAATCTTGTTATTGTTTTCTGAATTATATGATAAATGCTTAGTTTGTTCTTAATTATGTGTGCTTAATCCAAATATAATGTGCTTAGGTGGAGGAGGAATAGACCCTGCCTAAGAGTAGATCCAACATAGTTAAGTGGAGTTGATCGCACGCCTAGAGATAGGGTGACGAGATTTTGCCGGATTAGGGTGAAACCCAATATGGGAATCCACAGATCGATTTACTGCTATTCTAGGGGGTTACTGTAAGAGAAAGAGATTTACACTAGTTAACCTAAGGTTAGACATTATTCGCCTCGAGAGAGGGTTTAATATATGTTAGGGAGTCTTACGGATCAAACTAAGTGAATAAATCATATGGTTCAGTGTTAGATAACAAGTGAAGTCTAGGTGGATTCTTCTTAGGGTATCTTCTAAATCAACTGAGTTTTTCCCAAGTTATTCTCCAAATTTATTCTTCTTTGTCTTAGAGTTTTTAGTTTAATAGTTAGTTAATTTAGATTAATAAAAAACTCCACTTATTTTTAGGCTAAATAATAAAAAGAAGGTTAGTATTAGTACTTTTAGTTCCTTTGGGTTCGATAATCCGGTCTTGCCTAAGCTATGCTACTGTTCGATAGGTGCACTTGCCTCAATCGTTGTCAGAGTTAGTTTTTAGGTTTGATCATTCTTTTATAAATTTTAAAACTCTGATTTACAGTGATCAATCTCATACCGATCGTCGATGCCATATCCCAAATATGGTCATATACGTTTTTCATATTCCATGCCGATTCCATATCCCAGATATGGTCTTATACGGGATTTCAATTTGGTGCCGAGACCATGTCCCAGACATGGTCTTATACGGGACCTTATCCATCTCAAGTCTTGATGATAATATTCTCTCATTTATTTAAGTCCAACTGGGACTTCAACATCATAGATTCTCATTATTTCATCATTCAACATCATTACTCAAATTCATAGAAACAATATACATCATCATTAACATCGAACACTTTAAGGCTTAATAACACGATGTTAAATTTAATACACACAAACTTACCTGGATTTCAAAATAGGCTAGAATGTCGGTCTAGTTCGATACTTTGCCCTTTCCCCGGTCGAGGTTAATTATTCATTCCTCTTGATCTATAATAACAATTTAGCTCATTTAATAATCACATTAATCAACACGTCTCAAAATTCATACTTTGGCAAAATTATTATTTTTCCCTCACACTTTCACAAAATGACTATTTTACACCTATGCTCGTAAATCGATTCTAATCGAATTTCCTCCTCTTACAAGCCTAGATGAACATTTATTTCTTTTATGACAACCATCAAAACTCAATATTTCACACATTTACCTCTCATTTTACAACCTTTACAAAAAGGTCCTTCTAGGTGTTTTCATGGTAACACCTTTCATAAAAGTTGTTTATTAAACATCTATGACTCATTTTCTTCCATAAAAATGCAGCAAACAACATACATGCTCTCCTGGTAAAACTCTAAACTTTCCACCATTTTGCAACATAGTCTCCTCTATAGTTAGCTTAAGCTTTAGGGGTTCCAAAAGTACAAATATCATCAAGAAAAACCATTAAAATCTCTTACTTGTAAGGTGAAGAGCTTGCTGAAACTTTTGGGTTTTCAAACCTGTATTTGTTGCTAATTTTTGATGGAAGAAGATGAGTGAATAGAAGGATATCATCTTTTCTTTATTTTATTCTATTTCATCAATTTAATCCACCTACTACACCAACTTTGACTAATTTTGACTTCTTTGTCCCCTTATGGCCGGCCACACTATATCTAAGGGTCAATTTGCACATTAAAGGCCTCCAATTAATATTCTATGGCTATTAGGCACCTTTAGCTTGTAAAATAGAACTTACGCACTTTATGCGATTTAGTTTTTTTTCGCGATTAAGCATGAAATCGTTAAAATTAAAGCACCAAAATTTTCATGCACTTATATAATCATGCTCTAACTCATAAAATAACAATAAAAATAATTTCCGTCAACCTCGAATTAGTGGTTCCAAACCACTGTTCCGACTAGCCCCTAAATCAGGCTGCTATAATTCTCCCCCTTTAAGGATTTTCGTCCCCGAAAATCTTACCGGTGAAAAGGTTGGGATATTGGTTTCTCATAGCCTCCTCGGGCTCCCAAGTAGCCTCTTCTACTCCATGTCTTTTCCATAGCACTTTCACAAGGGCTATAATTTTGTTTCTCAACTACTTGACCTCTCGTGCCAAAATCTTAACCGGCTCTTTGCCATAAGTCATGTCCGGTCGAATCTCTACCTCTGATGGTACAATCACATGCGAAGGGTTTGATCGGTAGCGACGTAACATAGACATGTGGAAGACATCGTGAATCTTTTCCAACTCCGGTGGCAAATCCAAACAATAAGCTATCGGGCCTATCCTCTCGGTAATCTCATAAGGTCCGATAAAACACAAACTCAACTTGCCTTTCCGGCTAAATCTGAGGACCTTCTTCTTTGGTGATACTTTCAGAAACACTTTATCACTGACTTGAAACTCAATCTCTTTTTGTTTTAAGTCTGCATAGGACTTTTGTCTATCTGAGGCAGCTTTTAGACATTCGCGTATCACCTTTACTTTCTCTTCCATTTCTCTGACCAAATCGACCCTGTGAATCTGGTTTTCTCTGAGTTCTGACCAATGCAAAGGCGTTCGGCACTTACGCCCATACAATGCCTCATAAGGCGCCATCTTCAAACTCGACTGAAAGCTGTTATTGTAGGCAAATTCCACCAATTATAAGTAACTCTCCCAATTAACTTGGAATTCCAAAACGCAACATCGAAGCATGTCCTCAAGTATCTGTATTACTCTCTCCGACTACCCATCGATTTGCGGATGGAAAACTGTACTGAAGCTCAATTTTGTGCCTAAGGCGTCTTGCAAATTTTTCCAAAACCGTGATGTAAATCTCGGATCTCTATCCGAAATAATTGATAATGGTGCTTCGTGAAGTCTTACTATTTCTGACACATACAAATCTGCCAACTTATCAAGCGAGTAGTCGACCCGTTATGAAATGGGCTGACTTCATGAGTCTATCGACTACGACCCATACGGTATCTTTCCTTTTCAGCGTCAACGGTAAACCCGTCAAAAAGTCCATTGTAATACGGTCCCATTTCCACTCGGGAACTATAATAGGCTGAAGTAGACCTGAAGGTACTTGATGTTCAGCCTTCACTTGTTGACAAATTAGGCATCTCGAAACAAACTCAGAAATGTCTTTCTTCATACACGGCCATCAATACCATTTCCTCAAATCATTATACATCTTCATGCTGCCTGGATGTACAGACAAACATCCACTATGCGCTTCATGCATAATCTTTCATATAAGTTCATCATCTCTGGGTACACAGACCTTATCTCGAAACATTAGACATCCATCAGGACTTATCCGAAAGTCCGACCCAACATTGGACTCACAATGAACTCTTTTAGCTTGTAAATCATTGTAACCTTTCTGAGCTTCAAAAATCTCTTGAAGAAACATTGGTCTAGCCCTCAACTCGGCTAGTATAGAACCATCATCTGAAAAAGCTATCTGTGTGTTCATGGCTCTCATCGCAAACATGGATTTCATGCTCAAGGCATCAGCGACCACATTCGCCTTACCCGGATGGTAGTCGATTTCTAGCTCATAATCCTTTATTAGTTCTAACCATCTTATTTGCCTTAGCTTCAACTCCTTTTGAGTCATCAAGTACTTTAGGCTCTTATGATCAGTGAACACCTGACATTTCTCACCATACAAATGGTGTCTCCATATCTTTAGTGCAAATACAATTGTAGCCAACTCCAAATCGTGGGCCGGGTAATTCTTCTCGTGCGGCTTTAATTGTCTAGAGGCATATGCAACCACCTTACTGTAACAGTTCGGTTTATACCCTAGTCGGAACAGTGGTTTTAGGACCACAAATCCGAGTCTGAATAATATTTTAATATTATTCTCTGTGCCGTTGATATGTGATTAAGCGTGTGCTAAATTTCCGCAATCTAATTCGTCTGTCTGTGTGTTTAATCTGATAAAAGGATTAAATTGCATAAAGTTTAAAAGTGAATTTTCATTTTATTAATGATTAAATTAAGATGGCTTTATTATGGTGAAGTCCTAAAAGGGCAAATAGCCCATTTTTATTTATAGTGGACGGCAACATGGTTTTATAACATTTTTTTATATGTTATTTTATAAGTTAAAAGTTATATTATATTTATATTATAAGTTATATTTATATTATAATAAAAGAAACATGAATGGGTGGTCTCATTTTATCATCTTCCTGCCGAAACTCTAAAAGAAAAAGAAAGAAAAAAACCAAGTGATAAACCAAAATAGTAACATATTTTAATCCCACATTTAATATGCTTTTGGATGATTTATCCCTTGATTTATGTAAAAAGGTGCTCTTAATACTTTCTTTTCATGTCTTATACTCAGGAAAGCACCCAAGGATAAAAAGAACGATAAACGGGCTCAAAACAGACCAAAATGGGCCAAAGTGGAAATCGACACGGCCTGGACTAAAGCCCACACAGCCGTGCCTCCTCAAATATACTAGAACACGGCCTGATGTCAATCTACACAGCCATGCCTCACTAACAGAGTCCAACACGGCCTGGCCACAATTCACACGGGCGTGTGCCATGGCCGCGCCCCTGCCTTGGAGGAGAGCAATTTCACTCGGAAAAGGATACTTAGGGACAAAGAAACCTATTTCAAAAGCCTATATAAAGACCCTAAGTATAACCTAGAAGAGGGTGGTTAGCTAGGCCAAGGAGCCGAGCCGAAAAGATCAGATTTGTGGGAAACTCTCAAGGGATAGCCAGTTGATCCATCTCAAGAAGCCAGAATTCTACTCAAGACGGAGGATCTCTCCTTCAATTCCTTCAGGGAGTTTTAGGTATTTATTATGTTTTGTTTTATCTTTTCTTCTGAGATGTTTTCTTTTCTAGTTATGAACTAAACCCTTCAGATACCTGAAGGGGATGAAACTTAGATGAATCTTGTTATTGCTTTCTGAACTATATGATAAATACTTGATTTGTTCTTGATTATGTGTGCTTAATTCTTGTGTTGATATTTCGCGGATATTAATTCTAGTTGAATGTGCTTAGGTGGTGGAGCAAAAGACCCTACTTAAGAGTAGATCTAGCATAATTAAGCGGAGTTGATCGCGCGCCTAGAGATAGGGTGACGAGATTTTGCCGGATTAGGGTGAAACCTAATATGGGAGTCCATAGATCAATTTACTGCTATTCTAGGGGCTTTAATTAGAAAGAGATTTCAATTAATCAACCTAGGGTTAGACGTTATTTGCCTCGAGAGAGGGTTTAATATAAGTTAGGGAGTCCTACGGATCAAGTCAAGTGAATACATCGTCTGGTTCAGTGTTAGATAACAAGTGAAGTCTAGGTGGATTCTTCCTGAGGGTATCGTCTTTATCAACTGAGTTTTTCCAAATTTATTTCCCCAATTCATTCTTTTTATCTTTGCGTCTTTAGCTTAGTAATTAGTTAAATTTAGATTAATTAAACAACTTCACTTATTTGAGGCTAAATAATAGAAAGAAAGTTAGTATTAGTACTCTTAGTTCCTTTGGGTTCGACAATCCGGTCTTGCCTAAACTATACTACTGTTCGATAGGTGCACTTGCCTCAATCGTTGTTATAGTTAGTTCCAGGATCGATCATTATAAATTTAAAACTCTGAAATACAACGATCAAGTTTTTGGCGCTGTTGTCAGGGAACTAAAATATTAAGAAAGCTCTATTTTTATTACTTTAGCTATTATTTTTATTTTCTGCAATTTACTTTTATTTTTATTTTTATTTTTATTTTATTTTATTTTTTTTACTTTGCTAAATTTTCTTTCTTTCTTTTCCTAGCAGGTACCTCTAGTTTACGACTAGAAGGAACCCGAGAGAACCACTAGTATACGACAGTGATATTGACTCTACCGTTCGCAGGAATCGCAGAGAAATTAGGCGAGCCCTAAATTACACAGAAGAAGAGCAAGAAGACAGATCCAATCCTACTAAAGGGATGGACGAGAATAATCCACAACCACAAGATGTGGGAGAGAATAATGCTCCACGTACTATGTATGATTATGCTAAACCTCATTTAACAGGAGAAGAATCAAGTATTGTTAGGCCTGCTATAGTTGCTAATAATTTTGAATTAAAGCCTAACACTATACAAATGATTCAACAATTTGTTCAATTTGATGGTTTACAAGACGAAGACCCAAATACTCATATAGCAATTTTTTTAGAGCTCTGTGATACCTTCAAAATAAATGGCGTTTCTGATGATGCCATACGTCTTCGGTTATTTCCCTTTTTATTAAGGAATAAAGCCAAACAGTGGTTAAACTCGTTACCACGAGGGTCAATCACCACATGGGATCAAATGACTGAAAAATTCTTATTAAAATATTTCCCACCGGCCAAAATGGCAAAATTACAAAATGATATATCTTCTTTTGTGCAGATGGATTTAGAAACATTATACGATGCATGGGAGAGATATAAGGATCTCTTGAGAAGGTGTCTGCACCATGGTTTACCCATGTGGCTCAAAGTTCAAACTTTCTATAACGGTGTAAACCCCTCAACGAGGCAACTAATTGATTCAGCCGCCGATGGAACCCTGAACAAGAAAACTCCTGAAGCAGCATACGAGTTTATCGAAGAGATGTCACTGAATAACTATCAGTGGCAGGTTACAAGGACCAAACCAACAAAATCAGCCAGAGTTTTCAACATCGATGCAGTAACCATGCTATCAACACAGGTAGAGATGATGAGTAAAAAGCTTGATAGTTTGTGTTCTTCACAGGTACATCCAATAATGCAGTGCGACGCAAGTGGAACCGTGGCAAATCCTGAGTACCCACCCTACCAACCGGGCACAGAGAACGAACAGATGAGCTATATATGTAATAATTTTAGATCTAATAATATCCATATAGTAATAATTATAATCCAGGTTAGAGGAACCACCCAAATTTTTCATGGGGAGGATAAGGAAATCAAGGAAAACAAAGACAACAACCTCCTCAAAATTTCCAAAATCAGCCTTATCCATAGAAGAAGCCGAATCTTGAAGAGATGCTGACAAGATTCATGGAATCCACAGAAAACCGTCTCCAAGACACTGAAACCACCCTTAAAAACCAACAAGCATCAACCAAAGGGATCGAAAGCCAAGTTAGGGAAGTCACTAAGTCGGTTGGGGAAGTTTCTAAGTTAGTTGGACAACTTTCGCAGTTGATGTCTGAACAATCGCAAGGGCGTCTACCAAGCAACACTGAGATAAATCCAAAGGAGCAAATCCAAGCCATAACAAGTAAAGAAAGTGAAGGATTAGACGAACCCAGTCCAATACAAGGAAACGAGGTAGAAAAAGGTAAAGTTGAGGAAACACAAGAAAAGCCAAAACCGGTAATCAAAGAATACCAACCTCGCATTCCTTATCCCGAAACGATGAAGAGAGACGATACAGAAGAACAGTTCGGTAAGTTTCTTAAACTTTTAAAGAAATTACATATTAACTTACCGCTACTTAAAGCTCTTTCACAGATGCCAGATTCGAGGAAATTTTTAAAACATCTCTTGACGAACAAGCGCAAATTAGACGAGGATCCACATGTGGAATTAAACGCAGTGTGCTCAGCAATGTTACAGAATAGACTACCAGAAAAGCTAAAAGATCCAGGGAGTTTCACAATTCCATGTTTAATTGGTAGACTAACTGTTGATAATGCGTTAGCTGATTTAGGGGCAAGCATAAATGTCATGCCTTATAAATTGTTTAAACAATTAGGTCTAGGGAAACCCAAACAAACTAGGATGAGCATTCAATTAGCTGATAAAATTGTTAGAATTCCTAGGGGTATTATCGAAGATGTTCTTGTAAAAATTGACAAATTCATTTTCCCAGTAGATTTCGTTGTCTTAGACATAGATGAGGATAATTTGATTCCCTTAATCTTAGGGAGACCTTTTTTAGCAGCTGCCAGGACGAAAATTGATATTGATGCAGGAGAAATCATACTTCGTGTAGGTAATGAGACAGTCACTCTCAAGGCTATCGACTCGGCCAGAACATCGAGTAATTAAGGTGAGAACACAAATTCTACTGATAACCATTCGTTAACCCTTATTTTCAGGAAGAACCACAAAAGAATACAACTAAACCCAGTCCTAAACCCCATGCCAACAAGGAAGTGGTTCAAAAAGATCGAAGGATTCAGATCGATGATCTAGACGAGTGGAAGACACACTTCAAGGAAAAATTAGGGATACACGACGAAGAACCGGAACCACACAAGGTAAAACCGAAGGAGCCCCCAGAAGAGCTCATAGGAACAACAAACCACTTCAAAATAGGAGATCGGGTATTGTTAGATAAGGCAGATCCTCGAATATCTCCTCCGGACCCTAACTCAAACAAAGAAATACCGTTTAGGGTAACCTGTGTTTTCCCATATGGAACAGTCGAGGTAAGTAATCCTATTTCTGGTACTTTTACTATAAACACATCTCGACTTAAAATTTTCCAAAATGATACAACTTATAGCATGAGGAAGGACTATCAACTCCTCAAACCACCCTGATGATGCAAACGAGAGGGAAGTCTAGCTTAAGACTATAAACAAGCGCTTCTCGGGAGGCAACCCAAGCACTAACCCCCTTAACTTTTACATTTTTCTTTTTTCTTATTTATTCTATTTTATCCTTTCTTTATAGTATCCAGCTTTAAACTAACCAAAAGTGCAGAATTCCAGGCCACACGGCCTAGTACACGGCCGTGTCCGTGGCCGTGTGGATGCCCTAAATCGTCGTACTGACATGGTAGAGGTGGTACGAATCGAGAGAATCAAATCTTTGAGTCACGGACTCCAACCACCCCCACGGGCACTGACAAAATGCCACGGCCGTGCGATGCAGCCGTGGACGACACTGACTTCTCACCAATGGGCGTGGCAATTCGTAAAACAGGCGTGGGTGAACCAACACGCCCAGACACACGGCCGTGCGAGGTGGCCGTGTGAATCGAAACGCCTAAAGCGTACGGGCGTGGGGTTGTACCAGGTTTGAAAATCTATTTAACCCCCACTCCCTTCACCCTTCTCCTACTAACTTTTAACTTTTCATTTTTCCCCTACTTTTCTCTATACTCTTGAGCTACACCATCAAATGCTGAAGAAGCGGAAGAAGCCAAGCAAAGTCTCCTCAAAGGAGACCGATCTACATAAAATCATGCCGGCCGCTTCAATCATACGACAAGCCAAGGGTCTTTGAGACCATTTATCTTTTGTTTTACTTTTATCTTCTCCTTTATTTTTCTTCTCTTTGACTATCTTATACTTAATTTAGGTTATTTTAATTTAGTTTCTTAGTGTCAGGTTCTAAAGGTTGCTTGGGAATCACGCCACTTCCGCCACCACCACCTCACCACAGCCTTAGAGGTCATACCCATCTCACGAACCATCCAACAATAAGGACACTACGGTCCATTAATTTTTCTTTTCATTTTATTTTAAATTTTCATTTTATTTCACTTTAGCATGCTTTTCCTTAATTTTATTAGTATAGTTTTAATTATTTGTCTTAAGAATCCTTGGCTAATCCTGCATGAGCTACCCAATTTCTTCATCTAGCGCAAGATCGTCATCCAGACCGACCCCTCCAACATACCGTTCACCCAACTCAAGAAATCCATCCAAAATTCAGGGAGTTTCACTTATCCCCATATCTTCTGATCTGAATATTATATTGATATTATCCAATCTTTGTACATTGAGGGCAATGTACATCTTAAGTGTGGAGGGGTGAACCTTAAGAATACCAAACTTTTTGCATTATTCTCAAATCCCGAATTATGTCTTGTTTCTTAAAGTAAATTTCTTATATTACTAATTAGGATGAAATTTCTGATGATTTATGATCTTTATTGATATGTTTTAGATTAAGTCATTGATAATTGTGCATTGATAATTAAATTTTAAGATACTAAAGAATCAAGCATGATAAGTCTATTTTTTAACTAAAATTTGCTAGGTTGTTGAACTGAATTTGAATATTACTTTGAAGTTTGAAATTTACAAGGTTGATGTCAAAAATACCCATAATTTTTGTGAGATTTTGAGCTTTATAGAGCATATATTCTTTTTCATGCTCACTTTATTGATTATGAGTATGTCAACATTGAACTGTTATTCTAGAACTTGCCTCGTTTATACATATCGAGACCACACCTATGATTTGATATACTGAGATGATTAAGGCACTTAGGTTTTAACCAACTAACTCCATTAAAAGCCTACCTTCACAATTAACCCCTAGTGAACCCCTTTTAATCCTAACAACCCTTTTTATTGACTTAACCACTAACATTAACCCAAAACCCTTTGTATTTGTTATCACCATTCTTTTTCGACTTTCCTTATATCGAGATTTGATTTGATTAAGCTACCTGATTATTTCATCTTAGTATATGAATTGATGTATTATTTGATTTGTGCAAAAAAAATTGAAGTATATTCATTATTAGTCTTATGATTAAATGAGCTTATATGTTTAATTTCCAATTATTGAAGAAAAAGCTCGTATTATTAGTTTCAATTCATGCAATTATTTATTTTTCAGGTAATTTATCAATTCAATCTCGATTCTAACCTTCTAATTCAGCCTTTATCCACACCTTAACCCTAGCCCCGTTACAACCCTAATTAAAGACCTTTTGATTTGTGCATCATCTCATATTATAGTGGTGAATATTTGATTTTCAGGCAAGCCTATAGGATTAACTTCTCATGTTCGACTTTTGAGCGCTTTTTCCTGAACCTTGAACACTTCGAGTGATTTGAGTGAATCTTTAGTGAGGATGTCAATCCTTGTCGGTTTTGAATTAAAGGTAATGATTTAGATAAGGGGAAACACCTATGTTTTCGAGCTACAAATCTATCACTTAGATTGTTTGAATTTTTAGGACTCTTTGAATTGAATTATCCATGTATAAATTTTCTATGAATTATGATAAGACATTGTTGATAGGAATTATGAATTATGGAAAATTAGTTTTAATTGTAAGTTGAGAATTTTGCTTGAGGACAAGCAAAAGCTTAAGTGTGGGGGTATTTGATAAACCGAAAAAGTAACATATTTTAATCCCACATTTAATATGCTTTTGGATGATTTATCCCTTGATTTATGTAAAAAGGTGCTCTTAATCCTTTCTTTTCATGTCTTATACTCAGGAAAGCACCCAAGGATAAAAAGAATGAGAAACGGGCACAAAACAGACCAAAATGGGCCAAAGTGGAAATCGACACAGCCTGGACTAAAGCCCACACGGCCGTGCCTCCTCAAATATACTAGAACACGGCCTGATGTCGATCTACACGGCTGTGCCTCACTAACGGAGTCCAACACGGCCTGGCCACGATTCACACGGGCGTGTGCCATGGCCGTGCCCCTGCCGTGGAGGAGAGTAATTTCACTCGGAAAAGGATACTTAGGGACAAAGAAACCTATTTCAAAAGCCTATATAAAGACCCTAAGTATAACCTAGAAGATGGCGGTTAGATAGGCCAAGGAGCCGAGCCGAAAAGATCAGATTTGTGGGAAACTCTCAAGGGATAGCCGGGTGATCCATCTCAAGAAGCCGGAATTCTACTCAGACGGAGGATCTCTCCTTCAATTCCTTCAGGGAGTTTTAGGGATTTCTTATGTTTTGTTTTATCTTTTCTTCTGAGATGTTTTCTTTTCTAGTTATGAACTAAACCCTTCAGATACCTGAAGGGGATGAAACTTAGATGAGTCTTGTTATTGTTTTCTGAACTATATGATAAATACTTGATTTGTTCTTGATTATGTGTGCTTAATTCTTGTGTTCATATTTCGCGGATATTAATTCAAGTTGAATGTGCTTAGGTGGTGGAGCAAAAGTCCCTGCTTAAGAGTAGATCTAGCATAATTAAGCGGAGTTGATCGAGCACCTAGAGATAGGGTGACGAGATTTTGTCGGATTAGGGTGAAACCTAATATGGGAGTCCATAGATCGATTTACTGCTATTCTAGGGGTTTTAATTAGAAAGAGATTTCAATTAATCAACCTAGGGTTAGACGTTATTCGCCTCGAGAGAGGGTTTAATATAGGTTAGGGAGTCCTACGGATCAAGTCAAGTGAATACATCGTCTGGTTCAGTGTTAGATAACAAGTGAAGTCTAGGTGGATTCTTCCTGAGGGTATCGTCTTTATCAACTGAGTTTTTCCCAAGTTATTTCCCCAATTCATTCTTTTTGTCTTTGCGTTTTTAGCTTAGTAATTAGTTAAATTTATATTAATTAAACAACTTCACTTATTTTAGGCTAAATAATAGAAAGAGAGTTAGTATTAGTACTCTTAGTTCCTTTGGGTTCGACAATCCGGTCTTGCCTAAGCTATACTACTGTTCGATAGGTGCACTTGCCTCAATCGTTATTATAGTTAGTTCCAAGATCGATCATTATAAATTTAAAACTCTGAAATACAACAATCACCAAGCAAGGGTTCGACCATGGTTTTGGATTAATTAAGGTATGTTTTGAGTCGGTTTTCGATAATTTCTACGTTTTTGAAATTGTTGCTTTGAGAGCTACAAAACCCATGTATTAATTTTGTAAATTGATGATGTTTGTGTGATATTCCATTAATGATATGTCAAGCTTTTTGATGATTTTTGGTGTTAAATGAAAGATATGAGCTAGATGAACATACTTTGTTCTTGAATTTTTGATGAATTTAGCTAAATAGGGCTAAATTGAGAAAAATGGTTACTTGAGGGACTAAATAGAAAATTTGATTAAAAATAGGGACTTGTATGATATATGTGTATATTCGGCTAAGCATGAGCATGGGTAGATTTTGTGAATTTGATGTTTTGAGAAAAATGGATTAAATTGATAAACTGTGTAAATGTGAGGGTTAATTTGCAAATAGCCCTAAATGTGTGTGTATGGATTGAATTGAGTGAATTAGTGAATAAAAGGGTTAATTCTGAATATGTTTAGATCAAGAACCGAGGAAAACAGATTTAGATCGCGAGAAAGCAAAAGTAAACGAGTAGCCGTTTTCATTCCGATATATCGAATCCGAGGTAAGTCATTATGCAAATAAACGTACTTGTATGATATTATATTTGTTCATATGTCTAATGTTGATAATGATACTTATGAGAGGTTATGCATATGAATTCTGTGATAAGTCCGATATATTGACTAAGTCCGAGAAGCCCCGTACGAACCTAGGAATAGATAGGATTAGTTATGTCATGACATAGGTATCTGTTCTGTTTTTATCATGTAAGACCACGTCTGGGACATTGGCGTTGATATGAGATTTTGTGTAGGACCTCGTCTGGGACGTAGGCATCGATATGATCTTTACGTGTAAGACCACGTCTGGGACATTGGCATCGATATGATCTTTACGTGTAAGACCATGTCTGGGATATCGGCATCGTATTGATTCGTGTAAGACCCTGTCTGAGACAGTGGCATCGTTATTTGAGTGCATATAAGACCTCATCTGGGACGTTGGCATTGTACGACTATTCCGAGCTTTTTGAGTATCCTACTGGATTTCCTTATGGTTCAACGGGCAAGTCTGTGATACGAATGGTTATGTAAATAATGAATCTGTTTCAGGTACGTTGATTTGTATACTAAGTGTGTATATAAGATAAGTCCCTATATGATCTTACTATGATGATTATGTATATTGGGATATCAATATGATATGTGAAAGTGAGCATGAAAAGCTAAGTATTTATATATGATTCTTGAATTGATCATGGTGGCAAATGTGGCCAAAAGTATGAACCAAAGCATATATGTGAGAAATTTGTTAAGTATAAGAAATGTGTCTATGTTTTTATATGCTTATATGCTTACATATATAGTATATTTGTATTATGACTTACTAAGCTTTTGGGAAGCTTACTCTGTGTATGTTTTCTCTGTTTTATAGGTCGTCAAAGCTACTGAAGGCTCAGGATCGTCATGGATCGTCATCACACTACTAAAATCATTTTGGTACACTTTGAAAATGTATATGGCTAGATATGGCATGTATAGGCTAGCCTTTGGTATGAGTTGTTATGTGAACTTAGCCATGTGATTTGGCTAGTTATGTTTTGGCAATTTGCTTAAATGAATGGGGTATATGAAGTATGTTTTGGTATGATTTTTTAATCTATGAATTGGTCAAGTTTTTGGGTAAGCATTTGGTTGAATTTATACTTGGCATACACATGTTTTGGTCTTGGAAGTGGCATGATTGAAATGGATATTGAATGTTTAGAATGAATGCCTATTTTGGTTGTCTAGTATGCATGAAATATGTTGGTAAATGTTACTTATAGGTATGACCCAAGGGGGTGGCATTTTTGGCCTTGCAATGGCCTATTTTTGCCACACGATCATGGCACACGGGCGTGTCAACTAACCGTGGGGCACAAGTCAGTATATGGCCTAAGAGCACACGGCCATGGCACACGGGCGTGCCTGGTAGCCGTGTGGTATTTGGTAGAATCGACCACGGCCTGATAACATGGGCGTGTGGATAGGGTACACGGGCGTGTGGCCAGAGTACACGGCTGTGCTTAGTGGCCGTGGAGAATAAGTCAGTTTCGACCACGTGGAGGACACACGGGTGTGTCTAGTAGCCGTGGGAGGCACATGGTCTACCCCCACGGGCGTGTGAGCCCTAAAACCTAGAAAAGTTTTAATTTTTCATGAAATTTTGTATGTGTTTCGATTTAGTCCCGACTCAGTTTATAAGCATGTTATAGGTCTCGTTGACCGTATTAAGGGACAATATGCTTGTGATTGATGGATGAATGTATGAATTTCTGTAAATGCTTTTCGATCTATTCGGTAACGCCTTTAACCCTAATCTGGTGACGGATACGGGTAAAGGGTGTTACACTTACCCTCTTGCATGAGTACACAACCCAATCCATTCAGGGATGCATCGCTGTAAACCGCAAATTCTTTTCCTGGTTCGGGTTGTACTAGAACTGGAGCCTCAGTTAACAACACCTTTAGTTCCTCAAAAGTCTATGGGCACTTTTCGGTCCATTCAAACTTTACATCTTTTTTAAGCAACCTCGTTATAAGAGTAGCTATCACGGAAAATCCCTTGAAAAAATGTCTGTAGTAGCCAGCTAGGCCCAGAAAACTCCTAACTTCAGTTACGTTCCTTGGCGGTTTCCATTCAACAATTTCTGAAATCTTATTCTGGTCGACTCTAATTCCATCTCGCGAGATGATATACCCCAAAAATCCAACTTCTTTCAGCCAAAATTCACTTTTACTAAACTTTGCATATAATTGTTTATCTCTCAAAATTTGCAAAACTATTCTCAAATGCTCGGCATGTTCGTTCTCATCCTGAGAGTAGATCAATATATCATTGATAAAAACTACTACAAATTTATTGAAATACGGCCGAAAGATACGATTCATTAAATCCATGAAAACTACAAGCGCATTTGTTAAACCAAAAGGCATGACCAAAAATTCATAGTGGCCATACCTCGTCCGAAATGCAGTTTTCGGCACATCCGAGTCCTTGAATCTCAACTGATAATATCCGGACCTCAAGTCTATCTTGGAAAATACCATGGCTCCCTTCATTTGGTCAAATAAATCATCGATTCTTGGCAACGGGTACTTGTTCTTTATAGTTACTTTATTGAGTTACCGATAATCTATACATAACCTCATGGAACCATCTTTCTTCTTCACAAATAATACGGGAGCACCCCACGGAGAATAACTTGGTCTTGCGAAGCCTTTACCCGTTAACTCTTGCAACTGTACCTTCAGTTCTTTTAGCTCGGTAGGAGCCATTCTGTATGGAGCAATAGAAATGGGGGCAGTACCAGGAGCTAGCTCAATCCCAAATTCAATCTCTCCAACTGGAGGTAGCCCTGGAAATTCCTCCGGAAAAACATCTGGATACTCACATACTATAGGCACTAATTCAATTCTTAACTCAGTCTCCCTAGCATTCATCACAAAGGCAAGGTAAGCTTCGTACCCCTTTCTTAGATATCTCTGAGTCAGC
Source organism: Gossypium sturtianum (assembly GCA_025698515.1). Lineage (NCBI taxonomy): Eukaryota > Viridiplantae > Streptophyta > Magnoliopsida > Malvales > Malvaceae > Gossypium > Gossypium sturtianum. The sequence continues at coordinate 66,759,961 of CM046953.1, forward strand.
AAGGAAGATATCACTACTGGCAATCTGTCTTGCTCATCTGATTCAACACGAATAAGATCTCCACTTTCACATTTTAACTCAATAAACTTCCTTCCACAGTTCACTATCACATCATGAATAGTTAACGAATCCATCCCAAGGATGACATCAAATTCATCAAACGGCAATAGCATGAGATTAGCAGGAAAACAATGACCCTTAATCATCAAAGGGCAACCTTTGCATACTCTATCGACCAACACACATTTGCCTAGGGGATTTGACACTCTTATCACGAATTCAGTAGACTCTATAGGAATACTCATGCTAGAGACTAATTTCATGCAAATATATGAGTGGGTAGATCCCGGATCAATCAATGCTATAACATGAGTATCATAAAGAGAAAATGTACCCGTAATTACGTCAGGGGAGGACGCCTCTTCGCGAGCATGAATGGCATATGTTCTTGCCGGTGCTCTACCCTTAACTCTTGCAGTCTGCTCTCTAGATGAATTCTTGCTACTCATCTCATTTCCCGGGTTTCTCTATGGTCTTCCCCTAGCAGTACTTCCCGATCTTGCATTCTGAGGCTTCTCTTTCTCACCCGTCTCGCGGCAATCTCTAATACAATGGTCTAGAGATCCACACTTAAGACAAGCCTTTTTATTTGCTCGACACTCACTGGGATGACGTCTGCCACACTGCGGGCATTCCGGTCTACTCGGTCGAGCGTTGCCAACACTAGAAATCGAAGTGGTCTGAGCTTTAGACCCCGAGTACTGTCTACCCTTACTTCTACTTGAAAATCCAGCTGGCGTAGCTGATCGAACAGTAAACTCTCTTGACTTCTTAGACGAGGATTTGAATGAATTGCCTAACTGTCTCTTCTTCGAGTCGCGAGACTCAATTTCAGCTTTCTTTTTCTCTTTGACTAGCTCCTCAGCCTTACAAGCTCGATCTTCTAGCACCACAAACTCTTTTAGTTCGAAGACACCAACAAGCAAACAGACATCCTCATTTAACCCATCCTCAAATATTTTGCACATGATGGCTTCTGTCGATACGCACTCTAGAGCGTATTTGGTGAGCTTTACGAACTCACGCTCATATTCAGCCACCGTCATTCGACCTTGCTTTAGCTCCAAGAAATTCTTTCTTTTCTGGTCGATGAACCTTTGACTAATGTACTTCTTCTGGAATTCCTCTTGGAAGAATTCCCAATTAACTCTTTCCCTTGGTACCACCGATACAAGGGTGTTCCACCACTGATAGGCCGAATCCTTCAAGAGAGATACCACACACTTTATGCACTCTTCAGGCGTGCATGACAACTCATCGAATACCCTGATGGTATTCTCAAGCCGCACTCGCCTCTCGGATCATCATCCTTACTAGCCCGAAATTCCTCAGCTCCTTGTTTCCGGATCTTATCGACCGGAGGCCTTTCTCTTCTTACTACCTCAACCACTTGAGGAGCTACAGGAGCGGGCTGAGGAATAGGTGGGGATGGAGGGAGTTAAGCATTAGGCTTTGCTCGAATATACTCGATGTACCAATGGCTCATCATATAAAGAAAGGCTTCTCGAGCCTCTTCTCCCTGACCCAAAGTCTCGGGTCTACTCTCTACTGGAGCAGTCCCTTGCGCGGGAGCCGGTGCATTACTCGTAGCATCATCGGCTGCAGTTCGATCTGGATCCATTACAATATAAAAATACAATTTAAGACGTCAGGAGTCGTCACACTATTATTAGGTAAATACTCATGTGTATGGCATGTATGGCTAGACTCATACTTACGCTACATTAGTCCGAAAACTGACTAAACCGTAGCTCTGATACCACTAAATGTAACACCCCTTACCCGTATTCGACACCTGAACCGGGTAATGAGGCATTACCGAACTTAACCTGCTCAATTGTACCACATCGGTTCATAAAATTTCATTTCAAATTTAAAACTTTTCTTTCAAGACCTTAATGTCCTTATTATAGGTCTACGATACCCTAAACTTGTACCCGGAATGATTCGGGACCAAACCTGAAACTTTTGAACACTTAGACAAATATGACATAAAACAAGGCCACACGCCCGTATGAAGAAGGGAACACGCCCGTGTGGAAAATTCACATGCCCGTGTTCCACACCTGTGTGGAATTATTTCAAAATTTTAACCTACAGGGGTTTTCACACGGCCGGACACACGCCCGTGTCCCTTGCCTGTGTCCCTCACACGGCCACGACACGCCCGTGTCTTAGCCCGTGTGCAAAAACCATGGCATTCTGTTTATGACGTCAGCACCTCAAATATGTCACACGGCCAACGCACACACCCGTGTCTTAGGCCGTGCCTCCCACATGATCAAGACACACGGTCGTGCCTCTGCCCGTGTGTTTACTACTGAGCATACTGACTTGCCAACTGTAACGTCCTCAAAAGGGCCTATGCATTTTCAGTTCAATTGTACGAAATGACAAGTCTTAAGCACTATTAATAAATTTTTGGTATTTTTGGAATTCTAGAAATGCATAGAAATGGAAATGAATATTTTTGGAAACCTGAATATTTTTGAAAACTTGAACATTTTGCAAACCTAAACATTTTTGGAAATGTTTCAAAATGGAAAGTGAACATTTCGGGAAACACGAAATGTAAGAAAAATGGCAAGTTACAGAGCCGATCGAAAATTTTAGGAAACTTAGAAATAATCGAGAAATGCCAAGTTTTAAAGTTTAAAATAGGAAATTAAGGTAAGGGGCCTTAAAAGAAAAAGTTGGTAAAATTTGACACACAAATGGGCTAGGAAAAGTGGTTCAAGATGGCACTTATGGCTTATGGAAATGGCGCCATGTGCAAGAGGCATGAGCACTGGTTCGAGTCACAAGGGAAGCAAATAAATGAAGTTTTATTTTTGCTTCCTGTGCTAAGGGGTGGACGGCAATTGTTTCTAGAAAAGGGAGGTGTTTTATTTCCATTAATATTGCTTAATAAGGTGATAAATAAAAGCTTTTTAATTTAGATTATTTAGAAGAGATAATAATGGATTTAACACTTTTATTTTTAAATAAAGGAGATAATATTATCATAAGAGGAGTAGTGGCCAAGCAAGGGACTCTCCTATTGATAATTTCAAGCAAAGAAGGAGAGTTAAAGGCTATTCTCTCATCTTTTCTAAGCTTTGCCGAAAGTTCCATAGCAAAACCCCTCCGCCGAATTTTCTATTCATCTTTTACTCCTCTCTCTTTCTTCATCTGTCAAGCCAAAGCCCTTTTCTTTTGATCCCCGACTAAAACCTCATAGCCGAATCTCTACGTGGCTCTAGGCAAGGAAGCAATCGGTCAAAGCATTAAAGGTAAGGTTAAGCATTATTCAAGTTCTTTTTCTTTTCTATTTGCCGAAAGAGAAGGGTCTAATCCCTATTCTGCTTTTATGGCCGAATCTACAAGGGGTTTATCAAGTTTCTACAACTTCGAATACAAGGAGGAATCTTAGGGATTCAAGGATCTAAGGTAAGATATACACATATTTGGTCAAAAGTTATGGATTATATGTGAGATTAAAATTAACATATAATTATAGGGATTTCACTGGACATACAAGGCAAGGATTGTTTTCGGGAATTGGAAATTGCAGTGTAAGTGTATAAATCTAATCGGCCAAGGGTTACTTGGTATCTAAAAGTATTTCCTTTTCTTTCCAAAAGTCGAACCTGATGAAAATACATGTTTTTGGTGGCTAGCCGAATTTAAGGGAGGAATACCACAATTTCGGGATTTAATCAATTCGGCAACAAGGTAAGTAATACAAATCCTACTAGGATTTTGTTTTTAAGCCAAATAGGTTTGTTAATATGTTTTAATAATTGGCCGTATATAGGAGTTAAAGATCTAGATCGGTAGATCGTTCTTCGGGATTTCAAGGAATCTATTAAGCGAATCAGGTGTGTACTCACACTAATTTTCAATATATTATGGCAATAATTATTTTTTTTTTTAATATATGAATATGCATAAGAATGAGATTACGAATGTGGTAAAGAATACCCAGGTACGTTTCCTATTTTTGATAGGATTACGAATGTGATATATTTTGAACATGTGAATAGTAACATGAATGAGAAAATAAGTATGTTGTGCATGATAAAATATGTGGGGCATTTCGGGCTATATGTGAAAGGGGAAGAAGGTGTAGACTTTGGTCTCACTAATCGGAATATGGTGACTACGGTCACAAAAATTTGAATATGGTAACTTCCGGTTACATTATCGAATTTGGTAACTTCGGTTACATTATTTGAATATGGTGTCTAATGACACAAATTATATGGGCGATGAGCACGTGATCGCAAATGATCGCTTCGATGGTGTGTAGCGGATGGAGGGTTGACTTAGTAGTCCCCACGGTGTGATTGGCGGTGTACTGGTGGTGTGTAGCGGATGGACAAATAGGCTTGGGTTTGGGTTGCATCATTTTTTTATGAATATGTCTTTGATATGAACATGTATGCCTGAATTGTTGAATGTTAGTTTGTGTACACATTGAGTCTGTTGACTCACCCGTTGGGGAATATTTTTCGAGGAGATGATCAAGAATGGACCGGGTCGGCAGGAGCTAAAGGTGGCCATGCATAGCAAGGAAAGACTTTTATTATTTGGGATGTTATTTATATTAAGTACTTAAATTTTATTATTTTGGGGTTTTGATTGATGTAATAAGGCCATAAGGCCCAAGTGAATTTCTTTATTTTTTTTTTTTACTATTAGATATTATGTCACGAACTAATTTGGATGTAAGTAAGTACAAAATTATTTTTCTTAAAAATGAACTCAAAAATTCTTTTGTCACCTTAATTAAATTGGATTTATAAAATTAAATAAATGGGTTTTTAATCTAAGCCCAACCCAAAACGAAACTTTTCTGAAAATACACAAATTTTCTCTAAGAAACAAAGAATTTTGAAACCGGTTTTGTAATATCCCGGGATAGGGGCTATTTTGTTGTTGCATGAAATTGCATGTGTATAGTGTGCTGTGTTGCTATTTCGGTGTTTTAGGGGATTAATTGTGGGCTAGGAATGTGCCTGAGTGAATGGGAAAATTTTGGTTTTTGGGTGTTAAGTGAAGGGAGCTGAGGAAGCTGGGGTTTAAGAATTTTACTTGTTATTTTGTTGCACAAAAAGTGAGCTGGCAAGGTGGCAAGCATGCGTTGCATGGGGGAGCTTGGTGTGGCGTCATCTACATGGAGTGGAGGTCTAGGGTTCGAGCTGCGAATTCCTCATTTTGGCTTTAATTTTGGGACGGCATGGGGGAAGAGGTAGAAGGCAAGTTGAATTCTACCTTGGACCAAGTCATACCATTCAAACGGTTGGTGGAGAATAATTGTAGGAGGAAGACTTGGTCTTGTTGTTTGAATGTGGGGAGTGGAGTGAATGGAGGGATTTTGGCCGAATTTGTGGGGTGTTGGAGTGGGGGTGTGGACGGTTTGGTAAGGGGAAGTGAGGTGTGCCGAAATGCACTTCTCATTTTGTGCATTTTCGGCCAAAAGCATTTGTGAAGCCAACATTTTCTTCTTTTGTCAAAAGCAACCCGAAACTTCAGAGAGTTTTTCTCATTTCTTCAAACTGAATGACCAAACCCCTATAGCCTTACCGAAATTTGCATTTCTTTTCCTTAATTTTTGTGTGTGGCCGAATGTTCAACCCCATTTCTTCTTCTTTTGTTTAATTGTGTTAAAACCGAAACTCTCTCTTCTCCAACATTCTTTTTCCTCTTCTTAAAAACATTGATAGCCGAAACTAATACCTTTTCTTATCATATTTTCGTCTCTTTTCTCTTAATACACTAGTGCCGAATTCACATTGCTCTCTTAGCCGAATTTCCATTTATTTTCTCCCATTTCTTGAAGCACTTGAGCCGAATATCTCTTCAACCATTGACTGATTTCTTTCTTCTCTTAAACCACATCTATTTCTTTTATTATTTTCTTTTCTAGTTGTAGCCGAATCCTCCCTTGGTGATTGCCGAAATTTCCTTCTAGCTTGTGTTTTCATTTTGGCCGAATCTCTCCTCTCCCTCGTAGCTCTCTTGGCCGAATATCAGTGAAGGGTGGATCTTGGTTGGTTGTTCAATCCTTGAACAAGGTAAGTGGGGTGGCCGAATGGCCATTTGTCCCTCTCTTGTCTTTTCTTTGGTTATGGTTTGGTTGAGGGCCGAATATGGTCATGTTGGAAGGGTACTAATCTCTCATTATAGGATCCTTGGATTTTGGAAGCAAGCAAGAGGAGCCGTTTTCTTCTGTCAATTGATTAGTAAGGGGTAAGTGATTGGTTGTTGTTAGTTTAATCGTCTGGTTTCGATTAAGTCGTGAATGATAAAGGATTAACTGTTATTCTTTTCAAGGTGGTGGCCGATCGTCTTAGAAGGACCATTGTGGTTCGGGGTTGGTTGGAAACCAAGTTAAGAAGTGAAGGTAAGGGTTTGAGATGACTTCTCTTGGTATAAAGCCTTTGGCCGAATGGTTTATGTGTACTAACCCCTATGTTGGCCGATTATAGGAGCTTGAGATAATCAAGGGACTTAGATCGATTCGTTGGGATTTTTAGGCAGCGTGTATACTGTGTGTAAACTAACACACCGATACCTAGTAATGTTATTAATAAACCTGTTTGCTGTTAAATACTATACGAAGATGACGGATAATTGGATACCCAACGGGGTATGTATGCGTATCAGGGTAAGTCTAATTTATTACAAGTTCTATTATGGATACCTTGGGTATTATGATCTATGTTATGTATGCTATGAGATGTAATGCTAGACATGTTGGCATGATATGCATGACTTGTATGATATGCATGATCACATGAGTTGATATGATGATGGGTGATATGAGTGGAGGGGGTGATATTTTGTCTTTGACGAGCACCGATGTTTTGGTAACACACTTTGTGACTTTGGGTCACCAGAGGTTTGGCACCTCGGAGGTTTGGCACCTCATTGCGACTCGTCCCGTGGTTTAACACCACCGTGGGTTGGCCCCACATGAGATATGGGATCGTCTGCTAGTGATTGGGTATCACACGATGGGTTGGCCCCATCATTCGATCATTGTGACTATATGTCACCAGTGGTTTGGTACCACATTTGTGTCTTTGGGACACCAGAGGTTGGGCACCTCATTGCGACTCGTCCCCCGTGGTTAACACCACCGTGGGTTGGCCCCACATGAGATATGGGATCGTCTCGCTAGTGATTGGGTATCACACGATGGGTTGGCCCCATCATTGGATTTGTGACTTTGGTCACCGGTGCTTTGGTAGCACAAGCGTGTCTTTGGGACACCAAAGTGGTTTGGCACCACATTGATGGATATTGTGTCTTTGGGACACCGGTGTTTTGGTAACACATTGTGACTATATGTCACCGGTGGTTTGGCACCACCCGGTGGTTTGGTACCACGGGGTAGAAAAAGGAGATACGGATGGTTAGGATCGGGTTGCATTAATTATGTTGCTATGTATGATGTGTGTTAGCATGTTGTTTCATCGGGAGCGGGATTTATGCCTTCGAGTCATTCGACTCACCCTCTCCTTTGACATTTTGGTGACCCGTAAGACGCGGACATGGAGCGGGGTGGACTCGGGGTGCACATGCCATGCTTTAATAAAAGTTTTGCTCAAACTATTCACTTTGGGTACTTTAGCTTATTTATTTTTATTTGAGATTTAATTTGGATTTGTAAAAGGCCTTTAAATTATGTTTTTATGATGGTTATGTTTTAATTAGATTCCCAACTTGCTTAACAAATAACTTGGTATGAAATTTTACTAAAAATTTGGTAAGATAATGTTTTCAAAAACTATAACGCAATGTGTTTTAAACTATACCATCGGGTATCTCACCATGTTTTGTTATAAAGTAAACTCAATTGATTTTCAAATCAAACTCGATATTCTACTAAGTCAAAAATGTTTCAAAATAGTACTAAGAAACTATTGGAAATGCTAAATGAAATCAACTCGTTTTCAACTATATACTCTGGATAAGTTTTCAAAATCTAATCAAACAGCCTACTCCAATTTTCTTCCGATTCACTATGTTTTACGCCCGCTTTTAAGCGAAAAATCTTATCTCTCAAAAACGTTTTCCCGTAACATACTAGATTCGGACGTGGTGTCTGTCCGGGTTTGGGGTGTTACAAGCTGTAATATCGAGCCAAGTTCAAAGCTCATTTGTGGGCCCGAGGCCCAAAATGTTTTCAAAAGATTGTTTTGTCAGTCTTTATTCTTAAAGTATGGTTTGAAAGGCATGGCACCGAGTCTCCCGACACCGGTTCGCCTGTAAGTACCCCTGTACTATTGCTTGTGATTTGGTTGGATGTGATATGATTTGATGAATAGCAATAGTATATTACTCTAGGGATTGAAAGCGATAGGATTACGTGAACTCATGAGAACAAATCTCCTTAAATATTCATAAGATTTGCCTTAAAATAGTGGAATATATCTTTGATGCATAAAACTCTTAAATCGAATCACGTAGAAAGATTAGTCATGAGCACTCGAGGCGGACGTGGTCGTAATACTCGTGGTAGAGGTAGGGTAGGATGACGCGGTTTTCGAACCCGTAGGATCCTGGTCGTGGTTCGAAAATGAGATACCGCGTTCCGCCACCGGTGGAGGTGGTGAGTTCCAAGATCGATCGAGATGACGCAGTGTCGAGCGTCTTGCCGCGAGTGTTGGAAAGGGTAGCTGGTGTAGGTGGTGGTGCGGGAGCTAGGAAATCTGGCTCGAGCGACTTCCGGGCAAACGGGCCGAATTCTTTCGAGGTGTATCGGTGTTGCTCCCAAAGATTGCTTGAATATTGGTGGAGGCAAACCGAGCGGATCATGGACGATCTGGACTTGATCAAGAGAAGTGAAGGGCATCGTATCGCTTCTCGGGATGAGTCATATCGGTGGTGGCTCACGATTCGGGACGATAATGGCGTGAGAGGATCGACATGGGATTATTCAGTCGCATATCAAAAGAAGTACATCGGGGCTAGTTATATTGACTCCCAGTGAAAGGCATTTACGAGGCTTGTTCGAGGGGGTAAATCTGTTTCGAGCACGGTGAGTTCTTGAAGTCGAGTAGGTATGCCGGGGCATTGTGGCCACCGAGCATGAAAGGTGTGTTCGTTTCGAGGATGGCTCGAGATGAGTTAAGATCTGCTGATTGCTCTCTCGCCAGGAGCGCGAGTTCTTTGTCTTAGTTGAGAAGGCTAAGGTAGCCGAGGGTGTTAAGGAGTCCGTGAGGCGGGGCATGGACGAGAAATAGACATAAGAGGAGCTTTGGGTCTTACGGATCGTCGGGTAATCCATGAAGAGAGGTTAGACCGAGTGGGGCGAATCAGACTGCTAGGTTTGTTCTTTGCTAAGCGAGGACCGCCGCATGATGTATGTCGGTGTGGGAAATTTCATTGGGGTGGTTCTTTGGGTGGAGGAAAGGGTTGCTTTGAGTGTGGTTCTCTGGAGCACCGTGTGAGGGAATTTGTCGCGTAGGTTGGCCAGGATTCGATCGAGAGTCAAGGCCGTAATCAATTCGGAGGTAATAGACCGCCACCGCAGAGGGGCCGTGGTAATGGCGAGAGGTGGTAATGGTTACAGTCGGGGCCGTGGAGCACCGCGAGAGGTGCGTAGTAGTTCGATGCGCATACCGGATTAGTGTATCCGCGAGGCGCCGAGAGAGAGGCGGCGCTTGCACCGGACGTCATAACGATGACGTTTTTGATTTTGGTTCTCCTTATAACGCTTTGATTGATGTGGGTTCAACGCACTCTTATGTTGCCGAGTAGTATAGTAGAGACCATGGATTTAGACTCGAGATATCTTCTAGGCGGATGACCGTAATTAGCCCTCTAGGTCACTCTGTAGTAGTAGATAAACTGTTTAGAGAGGTACCCTTAGAACTCCAAGGGGTAGTGTTTGTCTGCCGATCCGATGGAAGCCGCCGTTTGGGGAGTTCGATCCGATTCTTGGGATGGATTGGTTGGTCAAGTACCCAGCGAGGTTGGATTGCGCGGCTAAGCGCATGGTTCTTAAGACGGTTGAGGGTGATGAGGTGGCTATGATAGGTAATAGGAGAGATTACTTATCAAATGTGGTATCCGCTCCAAAGCGGAGAAGATGGTCGGAAGGGTGTAAAGCGTATGTGGTTCATGTGTATGCCTTGGAAGCTAAAGAGTCCATTGTAGAGAAGGTTCGCATCGTTAAGGAATTTCTTGATGTGTTTCTGACGAGCTTAGGGTTTGTCGCCGGATCGAGAGGTGGAGTTCGGGATTGATTCATTGCCCGGTGTGCGGTGTCTATTGCTCGTGCTGAGGATGGCGCCAAAGGAATTGGTGGAGCTTAAGGCTCGAGATCCAGGAGTTATTGGATCGAGGTTTTATTAGGCCTAGTGTTTCGCGCGTAAGTGCGCGGTACTCTTTGTCAAGAAGAAAGATGGCACGATGCGGATGTGTATAGACTCCGCTTGATTGAATAAGTCGACGATTAAAAACAAGTATCCGTTGCCACGGATAGATGACTTGTTTGATCAATTTGAAGGGGCTGCGGTATTTTCAAGATCGACTTGAGGTCCAGGTATCACCGATTAAGAGTTAAGGAGGTCGATATCCATAAAACAGCGTTTGGACTCGGTATGGGCACTATGAATTTCTGGTAATGCCGTTCGGGTTGACTAACGCACCGGTAGCGTTTATGGATATGATGAATAGGGTGTTTCAACGAGATCTGGATCGGTTCGTCGTGGTTTTCATAGACGACATCACTGGTGTACTCAGGGCGAGGAAGAGCATGATAAGCATTTGCGAGTGGTGTTGCGATTTTGAGGAAAAGCGACTTTATGCTAAGTTTAGTAAGTGCGAGTTACGGCTTAGAGAAGTGACTTTCTTGGGTCATGTAGTGTCGGTGAGGGGATTCGAGTAGATCCTCGTAAGATTGAGCGATTTTGGATTGGAAGCCGCCTAGGTCGGTGGGTGAGATTCGGAGTTTTTAGGTTTGGCCGGATACTACACGAAGAAGGTTTGTTGAGGGTTTTCGTTGATAGCAGCGTGTGATGACCAAGTTTGCCGAGGAAAGAAGTTCCGTTTGTATGAACCAGGAAACAGCAGAAAGCTTCGATAAGTTAAAGAAGATTTTGGACCGAGGCTCGGTTTAATTCAACCCGAGGTGGTAAGGAATTCACAGTTTATTGCGATGCATCACATACGGGCTTGGGTTGTGTCTTGATGCAAGAAGGTAAGGTTGTGGCTTACGCTTCTCGGTAGCTGAGGCCACATGATATCAACTATCCGACGCACGATTTGGAGCTAGCGGCTGTGGTCTTCGCTTTAAAGATTTGGAGGCACTACTTGTACGGAGAGAGATCGATAGTCTACACAGATCATAAGAGTCTGAAGTATCTCCTGACTCAGAAGGATTTGAATTTGAGGCAGCGCAGATGGGTTGAGTTGCTTAAAGATTACGATCGTTCGATTGAGTATCATCCGGGCAAGGCTAACGTGGTGTGACGCGTTGAGCCGTAAGGTTGTTTGGACTTAAGAGCATTGTTTGCCCATTTGAGTTTGTGCGACGATGGGAGTATTCTCGCAGAGTTGCAAGTTAAGCCTACAGGTTGAGCGATCGTAGAGAAAGCGATTATTGGATGAGGTTACGAGTGCGCCGGGATGGTGGTTTGGAGGGTTCTGACTTATGCAGTGATGGGGTTCTGTGTTTTCAAGGTAAAGCTTGTATGCCTAAAGATGTTGAGCTAAGGCAAAAGATTCTTCAGACGCACATAGCGATCCTCATGCTATGCATCCCGGAGGTAGCAAGATGTATAGAGATCTTAGAGAAGCGATTTTGGTGGCTTTGGCTTGAAGAAAGAGGTGACAGAGTTTGTTGGGAAGTGTCGACTTGTCGTGAGGTTAAGGTGAACATCGATTGCCGTCGAGTTTGCTTGACTGTGAAGATTCCTCGATGGAAGTGGGAAAGGATAACCATGGATTTCGTCGGTGGGTTACCGCTTACGCCAAGCAAGAAGGATTCGATTTGGGTAGTGGTGGATCGATCGACTAAATCAGCTCACTTTATTCGGTGAGGGTTGACTACTCACCGAGAAGTTGAAAATTTGTATGTGTCGAGAGATAGTAAGGTTGCACGGTGTGCGGTTTTTCGATTATTTCGGATAGGGATCCCGATTTACGTCAAGGTTCGGAAAGCGTTGCATCAAGCTCTGGGTACTCGTTTGGGTTTCAAAGACGGCTTTTCACCCGCATGATCGGACGGTCAATCGTAAAGGGTTATTCAGATCTTAGAGGATATCTTTGAGAGGTTGTGTCCTGGATTCTGGGCGATTGGGAGGAGTTTTGCCATTAGTGAGTTTGCCTACAACAATAGTTACCAAGCGAGCATCAAGATGGCACCGTATGAGGCGTTGTATGGTAGGAAATGTCGCTCACCTACGTGTTGGGCGGAGTTAGGTGAACGTCGTTGTTGGGACCCGAGTTGGTTCTTGAGACCGAAGACAAGGTTAAGTTGATTCAGTCTAGATTGAAGGAAGCTTGGACCGGCAGAAGTCTTATGCCGATCTTTAGCGAAGAGATATAGAGTTATTTGTGGGGATCGAGTTTTCTGAAGGTCTCGCCTTGGAAGAAGGTGTTGAGGTTCGGGAAGAAAGGCAAGCTAAGTCCGAGGTTCATTGGGCCGTATAAGGTTACGAGGCGAGTTGGACGATGGCGTATCGGCTTGAGTTGCCAAGTGAGCTTAGTCGATTCACGGCGTTTTTCATGTTTCGATGCTGGAGGTATCGTTCAGATCCGTCACATGTGGTAGCGGTGGAAGAGATCGAGGTAAATCCGGACTTGACTATGGAAGAGGAACTGCATGCGATTCTTGATCGAGATGTGAAGGTTCCGCGTAAGAAGTCCGTGCCTTTGGTTAAGGTTCTTTGGCGGAATCATGGCGTAGAAGAAGCTACGTGGGAACCGAGGATATGATGAGCCAGCAATACCCGCAACTCTTTTGATCAGGTAATTTCGAGGTCGAAATTATTTTTAAGGGGGGTAGAACTGTAATATCCCGGGATAGGGGCTATTTTGTTGTTGCATGAAATTGCATGTGTATAGTGTGCTGTGTTGCTATTTCGGTGTTTTAGGGGATTAATTGTGGGCTAGGAGTGTGCACTGAGTGAATGGGAAAATTTTGGTTTTGGGTGTTAAGTGAAGGGATTTGAGGAAGTGGGGTTTAAGAATTTTACTTGTTGTTTTGTTGCACAAAAAGTGAGCTGGCAAGGTGGCAAGCATGCGTTGCATGGGGGAGCTTGGTGTGGCGTCATCTACATGGAGTGGAGGTCTAGGGTTCGAGCTGCGAATTCCTCATTTTGGCTTTAATTTTGGGACGGCATGGGGGAAGAGGTAGAAGGCAAGTTGAATTCTACCTTGGACCAAGTCATACCATTCAAACGGTTGGTGGAGAATAATTGTAGAAGGAAGACTTGGTCTTGTTGTTTGAATGTGGGGAGTGGAGTGAATGGAGGGATTTTGGCCGAATTTGTGGGGTGTTGGAGTGGGGGTGTGGACGGTTTGGTAAGGGGAAGTGAGGTGTGCCGAAATGCACTTCTCATTTTGTGCATTTTCGGCCAAAAGCATTTGTGAAGCCAACATTTTCTTCTTTTGTCAAAAGCAACCCGAAACTTCAGAGAGTTTTTCTCATTTCTTCAAACTGAATGACCAAACCCCTATAGCCTTACCGAAATTTGCATTTCTTTTCCTTAATTTTTGTGTGTGGCCGAATGTTCAACCCCATTTCTTCTTCTTTTGTTTAATTGTGTTAAAACCGAAACTCTCTCTTCTCCAACATTCTTTTTCCTCTTCTTAAAAACATTGATAGCCGAAACTAATACCTTTTCTTATCATATTTTCGTCTCTTTTCTCTTAATACACTAGTGCCGAATTCACATTGCTCTCTTAGCCGAATTTCCATTTATTTTCTCCCATTTCTTGAAGCACTTGAGCCGAATATCTCTTCAACCATTGACCGATTTCTTTCTTCTCTTAAACCACATCTATTTCTTTTATTATTTTCTTTTCTAGTTGTAGCCGAATCCTCCCTTGGTGATTGCCGAAATTTCCTTCTAGCTTGTGTTTTCATTTTGGCGAATCTCTCCTCTCCTCGTAGCTCTCTTGGCCGAATATCGGTGAAGGGTGGATCTTGGTTGGTTGTTCAATCCTTGAACAAGGTAAGTGGGTGGGCGAATGGCCATTTGTCCCTCTCTTGTCTTTTCTTTGGTTATGGTTTGGTTGAGGGCCGAATATGGTCATGTTGGAAGGGTACTAATCTCTCGTTATAGGATCCTTGGATTTTGGAAGCAAGCAAGAGGAGCCATTTTCTTCTGTCAATTGATTAGTAAGGGGTAAGTGATTGGTTGTTGTTAGTTTAATCGTCTGGTTTCGATTAAGTCGTGAATGATAAAGGATTAACTGTTATTCTTTTCAAGGTGGTGGTCGATCGTCTTAGAAGGACCATTGTGGTTGGGGTTGGTTGGAAACCAAGTTAAGAAGTGAAGGTAAGGGTTTGAGATGACTTCTCTTGGTATAAAGCCTTGGCCGAATGGTTTATGTGTACTAACCCCTATGTTGGCGATTATAGGAGCGGATAATCAAGGGACTTAGATCGATTCGTTGGGATTTTTAGGACGCGTGTATACGGTGTGTAAACTAACACACCGATACCTAGTAATGTTATTAATAAACTGTTTGCACATTAAATACTATACCGTATGACGGATAATTGGATACCCAACGGGGTATGTATACGTATCGGGTAAGTCTAATTTATTACAAGTTCTATTATGGATACCTTGGGTATTATGATCTATGTTATGTATGCTATGAGATGTAATGCTAGACATGTTGGCATGATATGCATGACTTGTATGATATGCATGATCACATGAGTTGATATGATGATGGGTGATATGAGTGAGAGGGCGGTGATATTTTGTCTTTGACGAGCACCGGTGTTTTGGTAACACACTTTGTGACTTTGGGTCACCGGAGGTTTGGCACCTCGGAGGTTTGGCACCTCATTGCGACTCGTCCCCGTGGTTTAACACCACCGTGGGTTGGCCCCACATGAGATATGGGATCGTGCGCTAGTGATTGGGTATCACACGATGGGTTGGCCCCATCATTCGATCATTGTGACTATATGTCACCGGTGGTTTGGTACCACATTTGTGTCTTTGGGACACCGGAGGTTGGGCACCTCATTGCGACTCGTCCACGTGGTTAACACCACCAGTGGGTTGGCCCCACATGAGATATGGGATCGTCGCTAGTGATTGGGTATCACACGATGGGTTGGCCCCATCATTGGATTTGTGACTTGGTCACGGTGCTTTGGTAGCACAAGCGTGTCTTTGGGACACCCGGTGGTTTGGCACCACATTGATGGATATTGTGTCTTTGGGACACCAGTGTTTTGGTAACACATTGTGACTATATGTCACGGTGGTTTGGCACCACCGGTGGTTTGGTACCACACGGGGTAGAAAAAGGAGATACGGATGGTTAGGATCGGGTTGCATTAATTATGTTGCTATGTATGATGTGTGTTAGCATGTTGTTTCATCGGGAGGCGGGATTTATGCCTTTGAGTCATTCGACTCACCCTCTCTTTTGACATTTCGGGTGACCCGTGAAGACGCGGACATGGAGCGGGGGTGGACTCGGGGTGCACATGCCATGCTTTAATAAAAGTTTTGCTCGGACTATTCACTTTGGGTACTTTAGCTTATTTATTTTTATTTGAGATTTAATTTGGATTTGTAAAAGGCCTTTAAATTATGTTTTATGATGGTTATGTTTTAATTAGATTCTCAACTTGCTTAACAAATAACTTGGTATGAAATTTTACTAAAAATTTGGTAAGATAATGTTTTCAAAAACTATAACGCAATGTGTTTTAAACTATACCATCGGGTATCTCACTATGTTTTGTTATAAAGTAAACTCAATTGATTTTCAAATCAAACTCGATATTCTACTAAGTCAAAAATGTTTCAAAATAGTACTAAGAAACTATTGGAAATGCTAAATGAAATCAACTCGTTTTCAACTATATACTCTGGATAAGTTTTCAAAATCTAATCAAACAGGCCTACTCCAATTTTCTTCCAGTTCACTATGTTTTCGCCCCGCTTTTAAACGAAAAATCTTATCTCTCAAAAACGTTTTCCTCGTAACATACCAGATTCGGACGTGGTGTCCTGTCCGGGTTTGGGGTGTTACAGGTTTACTTAAGGAACATACCAGATCCGGTTCAGGCTCGTGGGCTGGGTGTGGGGTGTTTCACCAACCTAGCATGCATGGGGACACACGGCCAATCAACACACCCATGGGGCTGACTGTGTATCACACACAGCCTAGACACACACCCGTGTGTCTACCCGTGTGGACAATTATATGGATATATACCAAGCCATTTGCCACCCTACAAGGCAACCACACTAATACCAAATCAATTCAACATAAATATGACCATAAGGCACTTCTAAGAACTCAAAATCAAAACAACCATACAAGCATACACTTCATGAATTTCATCATCATTGAATATATAAACTTGTCAAGTTTTGGCCAAATTCCAATGGCCATTTACAAAGTGATTTTGGGTAGCATTAATAGCCTCACATTGGTTAACAAATATGACATAACACAAAATAACCAAGTCCTATACATGCCATACTCAAAATGAATCTAACTTTGCTAAACCAAAGAGAAGTTGATAGTGTGATTTCTGAACTCCGATGTTCCACGAATTCCCGAGCTAGCTTGGCAATACTACAAGGAAAAGGGAAATGAGAGGGGTAAGCATAAAGCTTAGTAAGTTTGCATGAATAAATAGGAACATAAAGGCTTATAATGCCATCCAACTATTATATTGAATAAACACAAAATCTCAAGCACATTTTCCATAACTTACTCATGCTTACTCTTACCATTTACATGTCATGTCACATATCGTAAAATTTCCCGTGAATTACTCACATGCACATGTATCACTTCACCACATAACTTTAGTACTAATTTCATATCTATTTCAAGCTTAACTATTTATCTTGTTTAATCACTTGGGATACTCAAAGATACATGATCATCCTTATTAACATAATTATGACGACAATGCCACATCCCAGATGTTGTCTTACGTGGGGTCACTTCTAAATGCCGATGCCATATCCTAAATATGGTCTTATACGGGATCTTATATCGATCGTCGATGCCATATCCCAAATATGGTCTTATACGTTTTTCATATTCCATGCCGATGCCATATCCTAGATATGGTCTTATACGGGATTTCAATTTGGTGTCGAGGCCATGTCCCAGACATAGTTTTACACGGGACCTTATCCATGTCAAGTCTTGATGATAATATTCTCTCGTTTATTTAAGTCCAACCGGGACTTCAACATCATAGATTCTCATTATTTCATCATTCAACATCATTACTCAAATTCATATAAACAATATACAACATCATTAACATCGAACACTTTAAGGCTTAATAACACGATGTTAAATTTAATACACACAAACTTACCTCTATTTCAAAATAGGCTAGATTGTCGATCTAATCCGATACTTTACCCTTTCCCCGGTCGAGGTTAATTCTTCATTCCTCTTGATCTATAATAACAATTTAGCTCATTTAATAATCACATTAATCAACACGTCTCAAAATTCATACTTTGGCAAAATTACCATTTTCCCCTCACACTTTCACAAAATGACTATTTTACCCCTAGGCTCGTAAATCGAGTCTAATCAAATTTCCTCCTCTTACAAGCCTAGATGAATAATTATTTCTCTTATGAAAACCATCAAAACTCAATATTTCACACATTTACCTCTCATTTTATAACCTTTACAAAAAGGTCCTTCTAGGTGTTTTCATGGTAACACCTTTCATAAAAGTTCTTTATTAAACATCTATAACTCATTTTATTCCATAAAAATGCAGCAAACAACATACATGCTCTCATGGTAAAACTCTAAACGTTCTACCATTTTGCAAAATAGTCCCCTCTATAGTTAGCTTAAGCTTTAAGGTTTCCAAAAGTACAAATATCATCAAGAAAAACCATTAAAATCACTTACTTGTAAGGTGAAGAGCTTGCTAAAATTTTTGGGTTTTTAAACCCCTATTTGCTGATAATTTTTTTGTGGAAGAAGATGAGTGAATAGAAGGATATCATCTTTTCTTTATTTTATTCTATTTCATCAATTTAATCCACCTACTACACCAACTTTGACTAATTTTGACTTATTTTTCCCCCTATATATAAGGGTAAATTTGCACATTAAAGGCCTCTAATTAATATTCTATGGCTATTAGGCACCTTTAGATTGTAAAATGGAACTATCGCACTTTATGCGATTTAGTCCTTTTTCACGATTAAGCATGAAATCGTTAACATTAAAGCACCAAAATTTTCATGCAATTATATAATCATGCTCTAACTCATAAAATAAAAATAAAAACAATTTTCTCTAACCTTGGATTAGTGGTTCCAAACCACTATTCTGACTAGCCCCTAAATCGGGCTGTTACAACACGGGAATGTGGGCCCACACAGGCGTGTGGAATTCTGGGCCAGGCCGTGTGATCCACACGACCAAGGCCAATTTAGGCCATGTGGGCCACATGAGCGTGTGGACCCACACGGGTAGGTCGCATGGACGTGTGAGCCCATTTTTATGAAATGTTCTGAAAGGTTACACGGGTCGCCCAAGTCAACTGTGAACCTAATGAAGGGTCGGTAAGCGATACTTAGACCCGTAGTTATGTGATTTGATTATGTGAAATATGTACGGAACATGTTACACTTAGCATGTATACTAATTTGAATGTATGGACTGTTATCTGCATTATAGCATGACACTTTATGTATGTTGCATTGCATTGGGGTGGGTTGTTGATTTACTGGAGGAAGTGTCTGAAAGGCTCTTAAGCCTAATATCTGGTAGCTCAGCTACAAATTTCTGATGATGTGCCGCATTCGGTACAGCATGGTGTGTAGGGATGGGTGGGTTGATTTTATCCCCACATGGTGTGTAGGGTTGGACGGAGTTGGTGTGTAGAGGCTGGTGGGTAGGACTCTGTTTTTTTGCTCTGATTTGCATTTTATGTCTGAAATGGGCTAAGGCCCTAGAATATATCTGATTCTGTACCTGAGTCGGCTAAGGTGCACACCGTTTCTGTAATGGGCTCACACCCGAACTGTAAATGCATGACTGTTTTCTAATATGATACTGTGTGCATGTTTTCTGTGGGGATTACACACTGAGTTTACGGAAACTCACCCTGTTCTATTTAATCTATTCAGGTAATCCCCAGCAGTAGACGGGTCGGTGCGGCGAAGGACTCGGCGGTGACCACGGTTCTGGACCTTTTTGGCTTTTACTATTATTTATGGTTTTGGTTATATATGGGAAATTTTATGTAATATGGCCGTTACGTATTTTGTTTTAAATTTGGGATTTGTGACGTTTATGGTATTACAGTTAGAAGTAGAAAAACTCGAGTTTTCAAAATAAACAAATGTTTTATCAAAATACTTACGAATTCGCAAATTATTTTAAAAAGCTTCTGCAACGTATAATGTTTTGAAATTGGAAAATGTATGAACAAACGACACGTTTTTTACGGTAGCCTAAGATATCAAAAAATGGTTTTATTGTAACTACGTTTTCTAAAGCACGATCATGTGACATTGCCAGATTCGGCCATAACGTCTAGGCCGGGTTTGGGGTGTTACATTTCGGATTCCCATGTTCTAGCTTTGAAAATAATTATATTATACAAGAATGTGAATAAATTAAAATATATATGTATGAAATATTAATGATTCTATTTTCAAGGGAAACAAATGGTGACTTAATATGTTACTTTTACTAAAAGATAATAGATTTTTATTGAAGAAGGGTCAGAGTTGCCTAGTAGCAGAATAGGGGAAGATTTGAAGAATAAACTGTATTAATTGGACTAAGTAAAAAAATCATTTTTTTGGTAAAAATTTCATTGATTCTATTTTCAAGAAAAAAAGGCATATCTAAATTTCCAATCCTGTAGGCCGAGATATAAATATTTTAGTAACTGCCACTCAAATGGACAACCTTGATAAGAGTATGTGTGTGACTAGAGAATCCTTAATTAATGTCACACATAGACATGATATGTTAAGAGAAAAATATTTATGTATATAAAAAAAACATTAAGGGTGTTGAATGGAGAGGAGGAGGAGGAAAATAATTGAAGAGTTATAATACTAAGAAATTGTTACAAAGGATGATTTTGCTAATACATAAAGGAAGTGCAAATGTTTATTGAAATACTAAGTAAGTAGCTGATATAAAATGAATTAAGGCGGCCCTAATTGACAAAATGACTGGTAAAGGTTAATAATAATGTCATGTAGAGAGGATAAACTATTTTTAGAGTAAGTCCTCCAAAGGACTTATTTGTAAAATATTGATAATTGTGTTAAATTTATAAATTTGGAATTAATGGCATATTCATAAGGTTCATTACAAAACATCATATGTTTAAGAAATAACTAGTTGGGTAATGATTTTTGATAATAAAGTTTATATGTTTTAAGGCTGAAATGAAAAAGGGACTTAACTGTAAAACTTGATATTTGCTTAAAATTATATGAGATAATTATATGCTTATGAATTGGTACCTTTAATTAGGATTAAATGATGCTTAGAGATAATTTGGTATATAGATTGATATGTTTAAAATTGGCAAGTAAACAAGGGCTAAAAAGTGGTAAAACATGAAGGACTAAGGTGGTAAATTAAACCTGACATAAAACAAAGCATCGAATGACATTTTGGTATCGATATCAAGCTCATAGTAACGAATTCCATTTTGGTATTGATATCAAGCTCATAGAGGTGTTACAGTGCACGTTTGCTTTACACTTCTACATACTATGGCCCTACCACCTAGGACGAATACATTTCTCGATGTTGATTTCCTCGAATCTTTACATGTTTGGAAGTTTGAGAATGTGTATCCAATAGGAGTAAGGTTCTCCCTAGAATACACACGCATATAATCCATGGTTCTTTTAAGATACTTTAATATATGCTTTAATGCTTGTCAATGCCTGAGACCGGGATTCATTTGATATCGACTAACCGTTCCCATTGCGAAACAAATATCTGGACACGTGCAAAGCATTGCATCCATAAGTCTTCCAACTACCGAAGCATATAGAACCTTACTCATATGCTATCTTTCTTCTATTGTCTTAAGACAATCATCCAAGGAAAGATAAATACGAGATGTAGTCAGTTGAGCACCTAGATTCGCATCAGTCATTGCAAATTGTTTCAGTACCTTATCGATGTATGAAACTTCTGATAGAACTATTGTTTTATTATTTTGATCCCTAAGAATTTGAATTCCAATAATATAACTTGCTTCACCCATGTCATTCATGCTAAACTGTTGAGATAACCCCAGTTTAACCTATGAAAATTCTCCTACATTGTTTCCAATAAGAGAATATCATAGACATATAGAATGAGGAAGACCACCTTTTTGTCCTTTATACGCTTATAAAAACAAAGTTCATTAGCATTTAGCTCAAACCCAGAAGTCTTGATTGTTTGATAAAATCTTTTATTCCATTAGCAGGACACCTACTTAAGTCCATAAATGGATCTTAGCAGTTTGCAAACCTTCTACTCCTTTCCTTTGACAACATAGCCAGTGGGTTGAGCCATGTAAGTGGTCTCATCAAGATAGCCATTCAAGAATGTTGTCTTGACATCCATTTTCTAGATTTCAAAATTGAGAGCAGCGGCAATGGATAAGAGTATGCGGATGGACTTGAGCATGGCTACCAAAGATAAAGTCTCATTGTAATCGATGCCTTCTTCCTATGTGGTGTCTTTCCCTACAAGTCTAGATTTATGTGTTTCCACTTTCCCTTTCACATTTTTCTTCTTCTTGTAGATCTATTTATACCCTATGGGTTTAATCCTAACCAGTAAGTCTACAAGTTCTCACACCGTATTGGATTTCCAGAGCTTGGAATCAATGTCCTACATAGCCTCTTCGTAAGTGAGTAGATCATCATCCTCATGATTGGCTTCCTAATTAGAAATATTATCATCATAAATGAAAAAGTCTAGTTTCTTAGAAACTCTCCCACTACGATGGACTCCCCTATGTTGTTGATTGTTTGTAGGTTTTTATACAACTTTCTTGAGAATTGAACTTGGTGATTGTTCTACAACTCCCGAAAGTTTCTCAAGTACCACTTTACTTAAAGGCTTAAAGTTATCCATGTAGCTTTCCGCAAGAAAAGTAGCATGAGTAGAAACTTTAATTGTATTATCTTTCAGATTGTAGAATAAATCACCATTTGTTCCTTTCAGATAACCTACAAACATGCACAATTTTGTCCGTGCATCCTTATCCTAAACGTGTGTTAGACAACCACATATTCTAAGTGATTGAGAGTAAGTTTCTTTCCATGCCACAGTTCATAAGGTGTCGTACAAGCAGACTTGGTTGGCACTTCATTCAGAATATAACAAGCCGTTTGTATCGCATATCCCTAGAAGGAAGTAGGGAGTTGTGAATAGCTTAACATTGAATAAACCATGACAAGTAAGGTTCTGTTCCTTCTCTCAACTATGTCATTTTGTTGTGGAGTGCCTGGAGCAATCAACTAGATAAAATCCCATTCTCTATGAGGTATCCTAAGAACTTGTCGGACAAGTATTCCCCACCTTTGCTAGATCTAAGATTATTTATGGATAAACCTAATTGCTTTTCCACTTTAGCACAAAACTCTCAAAACTTATCAAATATTTCAATTTTTCGGTGCATCAGATACACATATCTATATCGAGAATAGTCGTCAATGAAAGTCACGTAATAATCGTAACCTCCAAAGGCACTAATGCTCATGGGACCACATACATTCGTGTACAAGTTCTAAAGGTTGGTTGGCCCTTATACCTTTTGCATTAAAAGACCTCTTAGTCATTTTACCTTCTAAGAAAAATTCACATTATGGAAGAATAACTTCCTTAAGCATACTTAAGGGATCATCTTTCACGAGTCTAGTGATTCTTTATTGGTTAATATGACCAAATATTAAGTGCCACAGGTACACTTCATTAGATTGGGAAGTTTTAAGCTTTTTATTCACCATTTCAATTTGAAGCATCGAGTAGTTATTTGGTTTGATAAAGTAGAGATTGTTTTCCATCCATCCATTACAGATTAAAGAACGATTTTTGTGAATAGAAATCCCTTTATTGAATGTCACGGAAAAACCATCATAAAATAAACATGCTACAGAAATTAAATTCCTTTTAAAATGAGGTATATAAACTACGCCATTTAAAATAATCTTCCTAAAATTATAAAAATGTAAAATCACTTCTCCCACTACTTCGGCTAAAACATAACTCTCATCTCCGGCCTGCAATGATAGGCTTTTGTCACGCAGACTTCTCATTAGCTGAACCTCTATAAAGAAACACACACATAGTTAGTAGCTCCAGAATCAATAACCCAATTCTCAATTGATTATTCCACTAACCAAGCTTCAACCACAAAGAGTTCCATACATTTACAATTTTCAACTAGATAATCCAAATACTCTTTGCAATTTGATTTTAAGTTCGGATTTTTGTGGCAGAAGAAATATTTGATCTTTTTAGGATATTTTGACTTCTTAATCTTCTTTCTATCCATAGGAGGTGGAATCGAATACTTACTCGGTTTCTTTTCCCCTTTAGGTTTTTGCTTCTCATTAGAGGATGAGGGCCTGTAGCTAAGTTTGTGTGACACCCCAAACCCGACCGGGACAGACCAGTCTGAATTTGAAGCGACACAATAGCCACCAAAGTGATTCTCCAACTCAAGACAACCCAAAACACACCTCAACCTTATAACACCTCAATTATAACTAATTAACTATCTAATTTTAATCCAGATGCAATTTTGTGAACCCTTTTTTTAACTATTTCTATTTATTTAACCCTAAGGGTATTTTGGCCAATTTACCATCTAAAGTTAAAAAGTCTCGTTTTTAGTTCTAAATGATTACCAACCTTCTTTTAGTCAATTTATGCAAGCCCTAAAAATTTCAGTTTCAATCGAGTTCATTTACTAAGTCTAATTATTATTTTATTAATAATAACTAAAACATAAATTTTATAAACTTTTAATACATTACCCAAAATATTATCTAAGAATATTTCTACCAGATTTTAACACTCACAAGTCTAGTTCTAAAATATTATCGAGTTTCCCTATCATTAAAGGTTTCAATTAATCTAATCAAATTTTAGGACAAAATTATAATCATACTTAGCAACCATCAATTATATCACACAAGGTACATACCTTAGCCATAAGCATTCCACTCCTTGGCAAGCTACAATTAAACTATGTTAGTATAAAATACATGCTTCAAACACCATGTTTTCAATCACCATATGAACTCTCATCAACATACCATAAACCACACAACAATTAAGCATCAAAGTAATCATAACATCACCAAAATAAATGTCCAATGTCCATTACAATTGAATTAAAACTAGTCCCAATAAGTGCCACAATGCCCCTATTGTTTCTAAAGAAGAATCCTTAAGCGACTACCGAGCCTTAATATTAGATCAGCCTTGCACTCACTCCTCAACACCTCAAGCCAAAAAATTCTCTACACAAAGGTGTGAGCTTAGAAAGCTCAGTGAATGATTGTAAATAACATAAGTAAATCGCACCAAATTCATGCATAGTCCAGGCAAATTAAGCTTTAAAATTTTTGCCACAATATCACGTATTATAATCATAATAACATATTTTATTCCATGAATAAAATTCCAATTTAATATGGCATATGAAATCATAATTTTGCTAATAAGGAAGAAATTTTGTAGGAATTTCACTGCGAGTTCATCCCATGTCGTGATTGATCCTAGAGCCTGCGAATCTAGCCAAGAAAAGGCATTATCGATTGATAAAAAGGAGAACAATCACAGACAAATAGCATCATCAGTGACCCCATTGTAACATTGCCACAACATAATTTTATTGCAACAACATAATTTTCCAAACACCCTAACATGTAACATTGTCAGATTCAGCCATAACGTCTAGGCCGGGTTTAGGGTGTTACATTACTTACTAAACCATTCTCATTCTGACTACATCATTAATCATTTAGCCTTTGAACTCTTTAGTTCCACATTCATGAGCTTAATCCATATAAATCTTGTGAATTTCATTGTATAACACTATACTGGTAAGGGGGTGGAGATCGTAAGCCTCAAAATTTAACTTTCATACATACACACATATCACTTAGCGTGTACCATTAACACGTTCACTATAAAACATTTATTTCATACCTTTACTCAGATACTTGAGTATCTCTTTCGGAGTCATCAGAATTAGCTCGTTGGAAAGCATCTTTGTCTATTTACAAAACAAATTTCATCATAGACGGGAGATATCACACTATCACAGGTTATATAATGGCATGTATTTCTAGACTCCACATATACTACATTTAGTCTGAGAATCAACTAAACCGTAGCTCTGATACCACTAAATGTAACACCCCTAACCCGTATCCATCGTCGGAATAGGGTTACGGAGCATTACCAGAGATTTTCAGAATATTTACAAACATTTCATGTTAACCACTATTCATTTACCGAGATTATACATAACATCCCTTAAATGGGCCCCCAATACAAGCATTAGGAACAAATCAGGACTAAATCAGGATCTCAGGGAATTTTTCGTGAAATTCCAAAAACTTTCCCAAGCACAGGGCTCACACGCCTGTGTGGTCGGGCCGTGTGGTCTCACACACCCGTGACCCTAACCCGTGTAACTCTCTGACTTTTAAGGCATGAAGGAATTTAAGTCACCTGCCCGTGTGCTAGGCTGTGTGGCAAATTTTTTTATTCGAAATTAGGTGCAATTTTCACACGGCCATGTAACACGCCCGTGTTCAAGGCCATGTCAACCACAAGGCTGAGACACACATCCGTGTCTCTGCCCATGTGCTCAATTCTGAGCATTCTATTTTCTCGAATTTAAGGTGCAAGGGACACACGACCTGACTACACGCGCATGGGGACACACGGCCTAGACATACGCCCGTGTGTCTACCCATGTGGACAAAATGAAGGCATTTCTTAGCTTCATTTTCTCACCCAATTTTTCCAACAACCTACACCAATACTTGCATGTATATACCATCCAAATCAACCATTAAAACCAAGCCTAAACTAACATCTATCATTCAATATAGCATACCATTACATGTATACATGTTCATAATCTTGCCTTGGTTTAATCCATATGATAGGCATAATTTGATCAACTACTTAACACATATGTAGCTACCATAGCATGACATTACAATTATATCAAAACAAACCATTACTCGCCATTCCAATGGCTAGATTACAAGAATCATTTACATTTACATGCCAATATGGCCAATATAACCTATACATGCCATTACAACCATAATTGATTTACCATACTGTACCGACATAGGCTGATGGATAGTGTGAGCGATCTCCGCCGAGCCTCCAATCCAATGAGCTTTCGATTTACTCTAAAACAGGGAAAATAAAATGGGGTAAGCATTTTATGCTTAGTAAGTTCATATAACATGGTACTTAACTTACCAGTCATTCTATTCTGAGGTAACTATGTAAGGCATATTCAATCAATTTAACCTCAAGCCCTACACATATCCTCATTGCCTTTGTTAGTCATGTATTCCATAATAACATCAAAACATATATGGGCTCACAACAATAAAGTTTCATTGCACTTATGCTTTCTACCACATATATTCATTAAACATGTATAATTTCATAATAGTTCACTTCGAGTACAGATCATTTCACATCAAAACTTTACTTATTTCACTCAGAATATCAAGGTCACGATTAGTACACTCAAGGTGTACAAATCTATAATCAAGAATGTACATATATTCATCAAATAAAGTCCATGTACAAATAACATTATCTCATGTTTTCATATACCATTTGTCATGTAACATCATTTTCTTGTATTTCAGACGGATACATATAATAACACATTTCTTTTACATATCTTCTCATATCAAGATTTCTACCCGTTGAATTTATTTGAAATATCGATGGTTACTCAGGTAGTACACTCGAGGTGTACAAATCAGGATCCTTCAATTCATATTCAAATGTACCCATAAGGAACTATCTCATAGAGTACACTCTCGAGCCACACATGTATACAACAGGATTACCAGTCCAGGCTAAATCCTAGGGTTTCCATGGAAATATTTGGGGAAGATGATATGAAAATGTTTTCTTTTTTATTTAATTAAATTGTCATTTAATAACTTTTCATCTTTCCAGTTTAGTCCTTAGCCTATTTAAATTTTTCCATAGATGAGTCATACCAAAATATCTACATACTTTCTTTAATGGTCTAATTACCATATAAGGACCTTTAGTTTTGAATTCCATAGCTATTTAATCCTTGTAGCTACTAGGATTCAACTTTCGTATTTTATACGATTTAGTCCTTCTCTTAGTTAATCACTAAATCGATAAAATTTTCTTTTCAAAATTTTCACATGACATTTCTATTATATTATGGACCATATAATAAAATAAAAATAAATTTTATTTTCGGCTCAGATTTGTGGTCCCAAAACCACTGCGCCGATTTCACCAAAAAATAGGTTGTTACAACTCTCCCCCCTTAAGGAATTTTCGTCCTCGAAAATTTTACCAGTAAAGAGATTCAGACATTACTCTCTCATAGTTTCCTCTAGTTCCTAGGTAGCTCCCTCTATATCATGTCATTGTCAGAAACTTTTACAAAAGCTACCTTTTATTTCTCAGCTTTTCTCTCTAAGTATCAGAATTTCAATCAATCTCTTACTATAAGTCGTGTCAGGCTAAATTTAACATTTATCAAAGTAATAATAGCTGATGGGTCTGATCGATACTGTCATAACACATATACTCATAAAAACATTTTAAATTCTATAGAACTCTGATAATCATACCAATCAATACGAAACAGGTGTACTTCTTTTCAATGATCTTATATGACCCGGTAAGCCGCAGACTTAATTTTGCCTGTACAGCCAATTCTGAAGAACTTCCTTTCATGGTGAATTTTCAGAAATACTTTGTCACTACCAGAAACTCTATTTCTTTTTGTCTTAGATTCACATTGAATTTTAGACGATCAAATACTGCTTTTAAACTGTCTCAGATCCCTTTCATCCTTCTTCGGTTTCAACAATTCAAACCAACTAGATGTATCTTTTCTCACTGAACTCAGTTCAAAACACCGGAGTTTTACACTTGTAACCATATAAAACCTCATTCGGTAAAATTTTATACTTGACTGTTAACTATTATAATAAGCAAATTCAACCCAAGGTAAATACTTTTCTTAGTTACCTTCAAATTCAAGTACACAACATCGAAGAATATCTTCCAAAATCTGAATCCTATGTTCAGATTGATCATACGTTTGAAAATGAAATACGGTACTAAAATGTAACCGTATACCCAGAGTTTCTTGTAACTTGTTTCAGAATCAGAATATGAACTATAGATCTTTATCAGAAATAACAGAAGCTAGCACATCATGTAATCTGACAATCTTAAAAACAGGCAATTCAATCAATCTATCAAGTGAGAAATCCATTCATGCCAGAATAAAAGATATAGGCTTCGTCAACAATCAACAATTACTCAAATAGTAACTTTCCTTCTTTTTTTTCATAGACATGGAGAATCTTGATATAAAATTCATAGTAACTTTGTCCCATTTCCATTTCGGTATTTTCACTGACTATAACCATCTTGAAAGTGTAATCTCTATCTTGCTGATACATCCAGCATTTAAATATAGATTCAGAAATACCACCTTTCATCCCGAGCTACTAATACATCTTTTTCAAATCATTATGTATTTTATCATTTCCCCAGATAAACAGACATAGTACCACTGTAATCATTCATGTAATTTTTTTTTATTTGTACATGCTCCAAATTCTTTAGTACACAGACTCTGTCTCTGAATAACAGACATTTATCGAATCTATTCTGAAATTTTGAATCAGAAATTATTTCACACTGTATTCATTTAACTTACAACTCATTATCACTTTTTTGAGTTTCACTGTTCTGTTATAGAAACATCGGTTAAGCTCTATACTCAGCTAAAATTGAGCTATTATCAAACAATCATAATCGGTATCCCTAGCTTGCAAAGTTTATAGAGATTTTCTACTCAGAATATCTGTAACCACATTCGTTCTTTCCAAGTGATATATAATTGTCAAATCATAATATTTCAACAATTCAAGTCATAAACGCTATCTCAAAGTCAAATCCTTTTGCAACATCAGATACTTCGACATTTTATGATCAGTACTTATATGATATTTTCACCATACAGATACTGTTACCAAATTCTCAGTGCAAACACAATAATTGTCAACTCAAGATCATATTTCGGGTAATTCTTTTCCCGTAGTTTTATCTGGCTGGAAGTATAGACCATTTCTTTACCTTTCTTCATCAACACACAGTTTAATCCATTCAATGATGTATCACTGTAATAATAAATTCCTTACTCGATTTAGACTGAACCATAATTGAGGTTTCGGTCATCAGGACTTCCAATTGATCAAAGCTTTACTAACATTTATCAGTCCATTCAAATCTTACATCTTTCTGTAATAACTATGTCATCAATGCAGATATTTCAATTATTAACATTGAAGCTTTGAATTTAACCAAAGCCACAACCATCAGACAGATTCAAAACCATAGTGCTATATTATGACCAACATTTTAACCATATAGATAAAGCAACACTTCAATATCAATAGTGTACCTAAAATTAGATGAGGGAGGACCGAAAGTGGCCCCAATAATAACCAATGCAATAATATAGTTTCTATAATCTATGTCCCATATTACCAAGTTCTTATGATCAAGTCAGAATTCATAACGGTAATAAGTATAATTACCACTGACCAATGAATATCTTTCACAAATAAACCATGCTTGAATAATAAAGAGATTGATAACATCTCGGAGAAAAATTAGAACAGCAATATTACACATACTCAGTAGAAACAACTGTGAGAAATGTAACATCCCAAAATAGGGGTTATTTGTGATTGAATTATTTTTTCTTGTATTTGAATTTCTGTGATATTATGCGTGATGATATAAGGCTTAATTAGGGGTCTTGAGTAAGCTCGGTTTAGTAGAATAATTCTTAGTAAGGCTTATTTAAAGAAGAGGATTAAATGAGCTTAGCACTTAAGTTAATTTAAGTAGCAATAAGTGACACAAGATGAGTGCATGGCAAGTTGGTAATGGCGCATGGAGTTTAGCTTGAGGGGAGAGGTTCAAATCCTTAAATAGCATTGGGACAACTTTTATTTTTGCTTTGGTATGGTAAGTGTCGGCCAAGGATAATTAAGATAAGGGTTGACCATGTTAATTTTTGGTTAGTAGACTATAGGTTTAAGGCAAGTGTTAACATATGGAAGGGAATCAAGTAATTAAGGAAAATATGGAGACATGGGGCTAGTATCAAGGATTATGTTTTGGAAACAAAATCATGGCCTTTATGCCATGAACTTGACTGGCAATGTGGCTAAGGGGATTTGGCCGAATATGCTAGTGTTGGTAAGGCTTGGGAAGAATTTTTGGTCATTTCTTTCATTTGGTGCAAAAGTACAAAACAATTCTCTCTCAAACTCTTTTCTTGTTAGTTGAATTTCACCTTTTGATAAGCCTAATACTTTTTGACCATTTGGTCATTTTTGGCTCATTTTCTATTTCTCCTTTTCATTCTCTCAAAACCAGAAACTTGAGTATTTTCTTCAACCATTCTTGAAACACTTATCTCTTTTGTTCATTTTCTTCTTTCTTTCTTAGCCGAATCTCCTATACCATAATATTCTATCTATTTCTTTCTTTTCTCTTCTCAAAAGCACTTAGTTGAAACTATTAGTTCACTTTCTTACTTCATCTTTTTCCATACAAGTTGAACCTTGGTTGATTGTGTTGAACAAATCATAGCCGAATCCACTCTCTTGGGTATACCGAATTTTCTTCTCCTATCTTGATCAACTTTGGCGAATATTGAAGGTAAGATAGTTTTCATCGGGACTTCTCTAGAAATCGGTTTTGGTAAAGTGGTAAGGGCTTATTTCAATGGATTACTCTTTTAAGTTTTCGTTTAAGCCGAAGGCTAATAAACCTTATTGATGATGGTTGATTGTAGGGAAGTGAGGCCGATTCTTTTAGGAGTGTGTTGGATAAGTGTTGAAGGCTTTGGGTAAGATTTTAGGTTCACAAGGAACCTTTCTCAATTATTTTGGTTTGGCCGATTAGGCCATGGTTCTAATATTCATTTTTGGCCGAATATAGGGGCAAGAATACTTGTGTGGCCGATTTGTCTATTTGGGATTTAGAACTCTTTTTGGTGCAGTGTGTATACATACACATCTTATAACTTTTAATATGCTAAGTGTTATTTTATGCCTAAACGTTTTGTGTAGACATGGATGAAATACCTTCATGGTATTGACAAGGATTTGGGTAAGTTCTTATTACTATGTGATTATTATTTGATGCTTTTGGGAAGCATGACACATTTAGTATGTGTATTATTTGATATATGGCTTATGATAAATCGATTGGATGTTGTTAAATAAATCTATTAACATGATTTGTGGTACATGCATATAAATGATTGTTATGGGTTGATGAGAGGAGGGCGGTGATATTCGTGTAAGCGGACACCGTGTTTTGGTAACACATCGTGACTACGGTCACCAGAGGTTTGGTACCTCCGGAGGTTTGGCACCTCATAGCGACTTGTCCACGTGGTTAATACCACCGTGGGTTGGCCCCACTTTGAGATATGGGATTGTCGCGGTGATTTGGTATCACACGATGGGTTGGCCCCATCATCTATTTGTGACTTCGGTCACGGTGTATTAGTAACACAATTGTGTCTTGGACACGAGAGATTTGGTATCTCCGGTGATTTGGTATCACATTTGTGACTATATCGTCACGGTGGTTTGGCACCACCGGTGGTTTGGTACCACAAGGGGTAGAAAAAGGCGTATGGATGGTTAGGTTGGGTGCATTTAAACTTATGCATGTTAATTGGTTATAATTTGTGTATGTTATTGCATTAAATCGGGAAGGGTTACACATTGAGTCTTGGTGACTCACCTTCTCCTTTAATTTTTCAGTGATTCGTAGACCGCGGGTGAGGAGCCGGATGGACTCGAGGTGGCCATGCAGTGGAGTTTTTAATAAATGAATTTTAGATTTTATCTATCTTTCTTTTGGATTTAAGTTGTTTAATTGTAATAAGGCCTCCTAGGATTATTTTATTATTGCTGCATGTTTGAATGTTTGGTTTAAATTACTTGATGATGTTAAAACGGTTGCACATGTTTTTCTCAAATTAAACGCAAAATGTTTTAAAGTACCATCGGGTACATTCGAAATTTGTAAACAACTCGACTCAGCAAATATTTTAAGTTTGGTTTTTAACAAAGAAAATTTAAATTGAAAGACAATTCAACTAAGTTTTAAAATGATTTTTCAAAAACTTTTCTCTGTAGCAAACCAAATTCGGTCATAATGTTTGGGCCGGGTTTGGGGTGTTACAACAAAGATAATATAATTTTGCATATTCGAAATTCAAGGCTTCAATCAGTAGAAGTAGAAGATGATATCATATGAACCTTATCATCAAATCTTACATCAATCATGATGAATTAGAAACCTAAGTAAAATAGAGTAATACCGCTCATGAATCAGCCAGACTTTCAGTAATTCCATCCATCATAATTTACTAGTCTTTCAATACGAAAAATATTGCATCTGTACATGAACAATTTCATATGCCTCTGAAAATAACAGAACATATAGAATACCCATAAGAGATTGTTGTAATATACTTAATTATAACAGTTGTATTCAAATATCTTCACAATTTCATCACTATTCCAGTGACCAATAAAGTCATCAATAATCTTACATCATTCAGTTCACTGAAAGAGTCAATTCAGAAGAATTTTCAGCTAATCTGTTTTGTAATTATCATATTAGGATAAGTCAATTACTCATGAATAACTTCTTCCTTAACAATGACATCACATATTCATAATAATCTTCAGAAAAATCTGATATCTCATTTAATATCGTCTTTACTTACTAACCCATTCTCATTCTGACTACATCATTAATCGTTCAGCCTTTGAACTCTTTAGTTCCACATTCATGAGCTTAATCCATATAAATATTGTGAATTTCATTGTATAACACTATACTGGTAAGGGGGTGGAGATCGTAAGCATCAAAATTTAACTTTCATAAATACACACATATCACTTAACGTGTACCATTAACATGTTCACTATAAAACATTTATTTCATACCTTTACAAGTCTCATTTCATCATAAATAACATTTTACTCAGATACTTGAGTATCTCTTTCGAAGTCATCGGAATTAGCTCAGTTGGAAAGCATCTCTATCTATTTGTAAAACAAATTTCATTAGCGTCGGGAGATATCACACTATCACAGGTTATATAATGGATTGTATTTCTAGACTCCATATATGCTATGTTTAGTCCGAGAATTGACTAAATCGTAGCTCTGATACCACTAAATGTAACACCCCTAACTCGTATCCATCGCCGAAACAGGGTTACGGAGCATTACCAGAGATTTTCAGAACATTTACAGACATTTCATGTTAATCACTATTCATTTACTGAGATTATACATAACGTCCCTTAAATGGGCCCTCGAGGCCCAATACGAGCATTAGGAATGAATCGAGACTAAATTGGGATCTCAGGGAATTTTTCGTGAAATTCCAATTTTTTTCCCAAGTACAGGGCTCACACGCCCGTGTGGTCGGGCCATTTGGTCTCACACCTCCGTGTCCCTAACCCGTGTAACTCTCTGACTTCTAAGGCATGAAGAAATTTAAGTCACACAGCCAAATCACACGACCGTGTGCTAGGCCGTGTGGTGAATTTTTATATTCGAAATTAGGTGCAATTTTTACACCGCTGTGTAACACGCCCGTGTTCAAGGCCATTTCAACCACACGGCTGAGACACACACTCGTGTTTCTGCCCGTGTGCTCAATTTTGAGCATTATGTTTTCTCGAATTTAAGTTGCAGGGAACACACGACCTGACTACACGCGCATGGGGTAGGCCGTGTGGACAAAACAAAGCCATTTCTTAGCTTCATTTTCTCACCCAATTTTGCCAACAACCTACACCAATACTTGCATGTATATACCATCCAAATCAACCATTAAAACCAAGCCTAAACTAACATCTATCATTCAACATAGCATACCATTACATGCATACATGTTCATAATCTTGCCTTGGTTTAATCCATATGTTAGGCATAATTTGATCAACTACCTAACACATATGTAGCTATCATAGCATGACATTACAATTATATCAAAACAAACCATTACCAGACATTCTAATGGCTAGATTACAAGCATCATTTACATTTACATGCCAATATGGCCAATATAACCTATACATGCCATTACAACCATAATTGATTTACCATACTGTACTGACATAGGCTGATGGATAATGTGAGTGATCTCCGCTGAGCTTCCAATCCAACGAGCTTCTGATTTACTCTAAAATAGGGGAAAATAAAACAGGGTAAGCATTTTATGCTTAGTAAGTTCGTATAACATGGTACTTAACTTACTATTCATTCTATTTTGAGGTAACTATGTAAGGCATATTCAATCAATTTGCCCTCAAGCCCTACGCATATCCTCATTGCCCTTGTTAAACATGTATTCCATAATAGCATCAAAACATATATGGGCTCACAACAATCAAGTTTCCATGCACATATGCTTTCTACCACATATATTCGTTAAACATGTATAATTTCATAATAGTTCACTTCGTGTTCAAATCATTTCACATCAGAACTTTACTTATTTCACTCGGAATATCAAGGTCACGATTAGTACACTCAAGGTGTACAAGTCTATAATCAATAATGTTCATATATTCATCAAATAAAGTCCATGTATAAATAACATTGTAACACCCCAAACCTGGCCTAGAAGTTAGGCCCGAATCCGATGTGTCACATTGAAGTGTTTTTGTGAAAACCTTGTTTTCATTGAAAACCTTATTTTCATTGAAAACCTTGGTTTCATTGAAAACCCTTCTAGAGAAAAGTTAAGTAAAATGCAGTTTGCTTTCAAAACAAGGTGTAGCCAAAAAAACATTTCCTTGTTACTATGTAAAAATTTCTTTTGACAGTGGAAGCTCGATCTTAAAACACAATTATTTTCAAAAAACTTGAAATTCGCTTAAAAGAAATAAATCTAGGTTCCGTTTCAAAATTGCAATGCATAGTGGAAGTAATGGAATAATAACTAGAGGGAAAA
This sequence comes from Gossypium sturtianum, assembly GCA_025698515.1. Lineage (NCBI taxonomy): Eukaryota > Viridiplantae > Streptophyta > Magnoliopsida > Malvales > Malvaceae > Gossypium > Gossypium sturtianum. Next base: position 66,795,556 of record CM046953.1, read on the forward strand.
CCTTATTACAATCTGAAATAACTTAAAATAAACAACTTAAAATCCAGAATTTAGATATTAAGGAAAACAAGTCTAATCGTCTTGCTAGTTGGCCACTTCTGAGTCCCTCCATCCGTCGAACCGCCTACTGAGGATCACCTGAGAAAAATAAAAGAGGGAGTGAGTTTTCGAAAACTCAGTGTGTACGACCCCTGTCAGACAAATAGCATACATATCATAATAATAACATAATAGTATCATACATGTAATGCAATGCAAACCCTCCCCAAATAATCCATCCGATACACATCGTCTCCGTCCAACCGAAACACATCTGTGGGGATTTCTAAATCGACCCACCCATCTGATACACATCAAGGGTAGCCCGGTTGCGGTACTACCAAACGTTGCAGCAAAGCTTCTTATCATATAATAGGCTTAAAAAGCCATTGGTGGATCCACAGTTGTCAAGCAACCATGCGATCCTCATATACTTCCTCCCTTCCATAATTCCCACCCCATATGCAACCTAAACAGAATATCATATGAATGCAGCAAATGTACATGTAACATCCATAAATCTTACATTCAACACATAGGGGTATTTTAGTCATTTCACAAATCAAGGGCATTTCGGTAATTCTACCCTACAGGGGTATTTCAGTAATTTTTAACAGTATGGGTCTTAATTACGAACCTTGGCCCGTCAACAAGTCCTCGCGGCTAAAGTGAACAGACACTACGCACCAGGTAGGATTCCAGAGAAGAGGAGGTAGGTCACTAGGACCGCTTAAGTACCAAGCTCCCCCTAGATCCAATCCTAGACATGCATATGTCCATTGCCACACTCTACCCTAGCGACTTGTCCACAAACATGTTTGATTTTTAAGTTGAGTTTTATGCTATTTAAGAATTCATCAGAACTAAACCTAGAGTCCATTAAAACCCTAGCATGCATTTCTAAAATCCCATAAGGCCCACTAAGCCCAATCATGTCCATATAGCCCATTAAGTCCAATCATGTATATGTAGCCCATTAGGCCCGATCATAATAAAATCATACAACCATCCATATCAATCCATCATTCAATTCCACATATCAACTCTTGTCGAATTGGGCCCACAATCTCGACAAGCCCATTTAGCCCTTTCTGGCTCGGTTGGCCAAACAGTGGCCCGAGACCATGAGATCGCTCTCTTGGTCCCGGTAATCGTATCGCTGTTCCCACACAAATGTTTGCACGCTCGTGTGGTTGCCGGCTCCAACTTTTTGGCTTTTCAGCTTTTTGGTATTCTGGTCTTTCGGTATTTCAGCTTTTTTCGATTTGTCGTGTGTGAAGTGTACACACCTGGTTAATGCAACGTGCTACACTATCCTAAGCCTTGAACCTACAACACATACCAACCTCCAATCAATCACACAGTTAACCACAATAATTACCAAAAACCGAAGCCTTACCATAACCTTACCGTGTGCCACCAATCCTAATAGCCCTTTCTTAGCTGCTACTCACGAATATCCCCTAGATCTGCATCAATCTTAATCGTTAAAGACAAAATAATAGGTGACTTGTATCCACTTATGTCACCCATTCCCTTACTATAGACTATTCGGCCAACTTATCCCAAAATCAAGAACACTTACCCAAAATCCTAAACGTATGGATAGCTTTTCGGCAGAGACTTGTAGATCCAAGCTTGATTCTGATTTTTCCAAGATCCGATCCACCAAAAATCAAAGGAATGATGACAGCACGACAGAGATTTGGTCACTAGAGTATTTGACACAAGGTTTGGGGCGATGAAGAAAATGGCTACAAGAGCAAAGGTTTTCGGCTTTTGAAGTCACGAATATTTGGTCCCCAACAATTGAGATGAAGGTGGGACGGCACAAGCAATGGAGAAAGAAGAGAATGCTATTCGATTTAAGGCTTTAGGAGAGAAGAAAAGAAAACACATAAGGAAGAGGCGAGGTTTAGAACAGAAATAGTGAAGGAGAATTCGGCAGTGCACTATAGTTGCCGAAATAGCACAAAGGGAATTCGGCACCCCCTATTTATACACAAAATCAAAACTCTGCCTACCCCCCCAAAGTCCCGATCGGCTCCAACTCTTTCCCATCTCATCTCCTCGTTTTTCTCCCTAATAACTCCCCAAACCTTTTCCTAAATTTTCTCTTCTGATCACTCTCCTTAAAGTCCATTACCACAACACTTCCAACCTTCTAGAAGGCCAAAATTAAACTCCTAAAAAAATTACTAAGCTAGGATTCGAACCTAGGATCTCCTTGCTAGCCCATAACGCCACCTTATTATACCCTAAGTGGCGTCACTTAGCCACTCCACCGCAACACTCTTTGATGCCATTTTTCCCTATTTTTATTTAAAAGCCCAACTACTCACCGCACTGGTTCCTTTAATAATTAATTAAAATTTCCTTCTCCTCAAAGTTCAAACCCAGAACTTCTCAAACACCCCTAGACACTCCAAGTTTATTAAACCCTTAAAGCCAACATGTCATTTGTCATTTTCTCGCTCACTTAAAAATTTATGAGACCCAAAGCCCAAAGCCCAATTCATCTAGGCCCAAAATTCGGGGCGTTACAAACATCATCTCATGTTTTCATATATCATTTATCATGTAACATCATTTTCTTGTATTTCAGACAGATACATATAATAACACATTTCTTTTACATATCTTCTCATATCAAGATTTCTACCCATTGAATTTATCTGAAATATCGATGGTTACTCAGGTAGTACACTCGAGGTGTAAAAATCAGGATCCGTCAATTCATATTCAAAGGTACCCATAAGGTACTATCTCATAGAGTACACTCTCGAGCCACACATGTATACAACAAGATTACCTGTAACAGCCCGACTTAGGGCCTAGTTGGAATAGTGGTGCGAGACTACAGATCCGAAGTAGAAATATGAGTTTTATGATTTCCATGAGGCTTATGAGGTGATTTCATGATTGTGTGAAAATCTCATGAAGTAATTTTATTAATTAGAAATTAAATTGTCCATTAGGACTAAATTGCAAAGGTTAGAAAATATGAGATTCTAGAATATTTAAGTATGAAATAGAATTATAAAAATTTACTAGAGGTCCTTATTTAGCAATTAGACCATTATATGTTAAGATGAACAAAAATAGACATGGGAAGGAAATATCTCAAGAAAGGATCATTAAGGGCATTTTTGTCATTTGGTTAATAAAAGAATTAAAAGGGAAAAAGAAGCAAAAATTGTAACACCCCAAACCCGGCCTAGACGTTATGGCCGAATCTGGTGTGTCACATTTAAGTGTTTTTCGAAATCAGGCTTGTTGAGAGAAATTCATTTTTAAGTAAAAACCCAATTAGTTTTTATTGCCTGAGGAAAAATTTGGCAAACTAAGTTGTTAAGTTTGAAAATCGCTTATTAAAACGATAGCCATATTTGTTACTGTTGGTTTCTTAGTTGGTTAAAAACCTGCGGAAGCTACTCCAGTTAATGTCATTCTGAATTTTGAAAATATTTATTTGTCGTTTAAAAACAGTTATTATTTTTGAAAACTAATTTGTATCAGTTGGCAATTTCAAAATAAGAAATTAAACCCAATAAAAAGAAAATAAAATCACTAGAGGCCTTATTACATAAATATCAACCCCAATATAGAAATTTAAATAACTAGGTATAAATAAAATAATATCGAACATGTGGCCACCTCCGAGTCCCTCACAGCTCCAAATCATCTAAGGCTGGGGATTACCTGTACAGTTAAAAGAAAGGGTGAGTTTATGAAAACTCAATGTGTAATCCCCTATTAGTCAGTCAGTAACAATATATATGCAGTAACAGTCTGGGCCTGACCCTATTCAGTAATAGTGCAGTGTGGGCTTTAACCCGAAATAGTAACAGTGTAGTGTGGGCTTAGCCCATTATAGTATCAGAATCAAAAACAGAATACATGTGGGCCTAAGCCCAATACAGTGATAGTATCAGTAACAGAAATACAACAATGCAATCATGCAACCCATCCCAATCCAACCAACACACCACCCATACCAACCAACACACTATGTGGGGATAAAATCGACCCACCCAGCCATCACACCAATATTAGCACCGATTGCGGAACTAATCGATGATCGCGACAAAGGCGCAATGTAAAAATGATATGGCTACAAGCCATAAACAGAATGGCACAACGCCATGAGTACAATAATAGGATTGGCACAAAGCCATCGTAGTAAAATGATCGACACATAGCCATCAGTAACAGTGATATGATCGGCACACAGCCATCAGTAACGGTAATATGATCGGCATACGACCATCGAATAATGATGATATGACCGCACACGACCATCGATAATTGTAATATGATCGGCACAAAGCCATCGATAGCACGCGCTGATAAAGTCGCCAAACAACGGTATCGCAACAAAGGCGCGAGAATGATGATCGTAGCAAAGCTACCGATAGCGATATATGTGGCAAAGCCACGATGCGATGATTGTGGCGAGCCACGTAAGCGATACTTCCTCCATAACAGTATCCCAACCCCATGTAGTATGTCGTGTATGCAAAATGCCATGCTCAGAATCAGTCATACAAATCACGGACAAATCAATCATTTACATCGTAGACAAATCAATCATTTATCCCCGAGGGGCAAAATAGTCATTTTACCTTTTGGGGGTATATCGGTCAATTCACCTAACAGAGGTATTATAGTCATTTTACCTACAGGGCATCACGGTCATTTTACCCTACAGGGGTATTACAGTCATTTTATCCTACAGGGGCATTACGATCATTTTACCTTACGGGGGTATTACGGTCATTTACCCTACAGGGGCATTACAGACATTTTACCCTACAGGGGTATTACGGTCATTTCACCCTATGGGGGTATTACGATCATTTTACCCTACAGGGGTATTACAGTCATTTTACCCTATAGGGGCATTACGATCATTTTACCCTACAGGCGTATTACTGTCATTTTACCCTATAGGGGCATTACAGTCATTCTACCTTATGGGGGTATTTCGGTCATTTCACTTATTTTAGGGTCTCGGTGCAGATAACGACCTCTCTGAAGGTCTACAGTCGCCTCTAGCGACACAGATAACCTAAATGGTCATAACGGTGAAATAGGCGCAAGGCCCATTATTCAGCCCACGTGGGCCCACATTCTCGTGTGGCCCATTTAGCTCAAATTCAGTCATGGCTATGCGAACTACATAGCCCAGTCCAGTATTTGCCACTTATCGTGGATTTCATCCGTATGGGGCCCACGAGCCCATTGGTCCTACGAGCCCATTGGGCCCACACGGCCTATTTCAGCCAAACGAGGCCCAAGATCATGAGAACGCTCGTAGTGGCCTCTACAATCTATCGCCCATGATTTGTGGGCTCGGTTTACCACACGAGCGATCGCACGCTCGTGAGGCCTCGAACGCCGAAGTTTCAGCTTTTCGGCTTTTGCCGATTCACAGCAGAGATAGTGTGATTACACACCTTTTTCACGAAAGCTAGCGAAACACCTCTTGGCACCAACCTACATTCATTCCAAGCATTCAATTAGTTTCTCAATTCATTAGCGTTCAACCGCACTTAATCCTCAAATCAGTAATCACCACCTACCTTGACAGAAGATATGCGATTTATTTCGTTTAAATTGCTGACTAAAATCGATCGCATGCTGCTTGCTGGTTTACTGCATAACAACAGATCTTGTCAGCTAGGATCAACTATAGATGTGGCTCAGATCCACACTCCTCACCTTACAGAGTCCTAGGGAAAATTCGGTCTATACCCAAGAAGTAAGGTAACGCACTTACCTTGGTTGGAAGATGGGAGGAAAGGTTTTGATCGCTTCCAAAACACCTGCACGCCTTTATTCCTCTAAAATACCTAGCCCCCAACGAGCATCACCTCACGATGAAAGGCAAGAAATGCAAATAGAGAACGTAAGAAAGGAAGCAGTCGGCTTTTCAGTAAAAGGTAAGAGAGACAGATTTGAGCGAGAAAAGGAGATATGAACGCCTATCTCTTGTCAGAAATCCCTGTAGAACCGAAATAATATACCACAGAAGAGTATGCGGCCACTCCAAGGATTATCAGAAGAAGAACTTCGGTTTAAACTTAATAAAACGTCAAAAACAAATAGAGAGGGGAAGGTATGGTGAATTCGGCCAAAAGAAATTAATCAATGGAGTAGAGATGATCAGGATATTCGGCCCAGGCTGACAAAATAGAAAGAGTAGAGAAGAGAAATTTCAGTTAAGGTGATGCCAAAGAAAGAATAGAGATAGACTTTGGCAAGAGTAGGACAAAAGGTCGGCGGTCAAGAATACGCAAAAAGTATAAAGAAGAAAGAAGAGAAAAACACGAAATCATCTACCCTACATTCGGTCTTCAAGAACAAAAACCAAAACCGAACAAATGAGCAAACAACAATACCCCAAAAAGGAAAAAAATGCCCACAATTTCTCCCTAGCCAAATTTCTCACTCCCCATAGTTCAAATTCGGCACAAAGACTGTCACCCATGAAACTCTCCCCTTTTTTCAAAACTACCTTGATTTTCTCCCTAACAACCAGATTACCTCCACAAATCCCTCCTCAATCTTCTCCTTGACTAATTCAAGTTCCAACTTGCAGAGTTCTAGTCAAAGTCCACTTCTCATGCAACAAGGAAGTAAAATAAATACTCCCTTGCGTAACAGGAGACTCGAACTCACGCTCTCTTGCCACCTTAATCACGCCACTGCCACTAGACTACAAGCTCATCTTGTGTCATAATTTAACCACAACAATTTAAAAGCCCTCTATCTAGATACCAAAGATTTTATACTCTAAAAATAAAAATTTTGCTAAAGCCCAGGTTTGAACCCAAGACTCCTCAGACACTCCCAAACACTGCTAAATCACTTAACCACTGAAGCAGACAGTCAATTATGTTATTTCCTTGCACACATAAACTTTTATGTGCAGTCTCTTAGCTGATCCCACACTCAAGGCCCATTCCTTCTAGGCCCAAATTCGGGGCGTTACAAAAATCATGTCCATCTTCTTCCTCTAGTGCCAAAATTTGTAAGGAGCCATAGCTAGGGTTTCTTCAACTTTCAAGCTTTATAGTAAGTGCATCCTATCCCCATTTTTAATGTTCTTCGTATTTTTAAGACCCTCGTAGCTCGGTTTAGCTATTTCTAGCTATATTTTGAGCTAGGGTTTATGTTCAAAAATTTACCCATGTAAGACATGCATGTATTTTGATGTTTTATTGAAGAATATGAAAGTTTGATGCATGATAAACATCTTTTTTTAAGTGATTTTCAAGAAAAATGCATAAAAGGACCAAATTGTAAAATTTGTAGAAATGGTCATACATGAGTGAAATAATGGAAATTGAATGTTGTTATAGTTGAGAATATGATTCGGCTAGGCTTGAAATGCAAGAAAGTTGAATGAAAATCAATTTACGAGCCTAGGAGCAAAACAATAATTATGATAAAGTTTAGGGGCAAAATTGTAATTTTGCCAAAATATGAATTATGAGTCGATTTAGTCAATGTGTGTATTTAACAAGTGAAATTATTATTATAGATCAAGAAACACGAAGCCCGGATTGAAATCGAGGTAAGAACAAAATCGAGGACTAAATCGAGCATCGATACACATTTTGAGAATCGAGGTAAGTTTGTATGAAGTTAGAGTTTCATAATGTTTCGATATTTGAAACTATTTGATATTATGACAATGTTAGTTATTGCTATGAAAATCGAGTGATGAAGCCTTGATGAGGAAATGGTGAAAATAAGCTATGTGAAACCCCGGATAAAGATTCAGAATAATGAAAATACCCATGTATTAACATTGAATAAAGAAGGTCCCGTGTAAGACCATATCTAGGATATGGCTTCGGCACCAAAAGGAGAATCTTGTATAAGACCATGTCTGGGATGTAACGCCCCAAATTATAGGGTATTTAATGTTGCATACTCTGACCAAATTGCTTGTTTGCTTCAATGGCTAAGTGCTTTGAGTGTGTTTTGGGGATTTTAGGAAGTCTGGGTTCAAGTATGGCCTTTGGCAAAAATTTGATTTTTTTCCTCTTTAGGGAAATCTGGAAGTTAGCTTAAAGGGTTTATATAATAAGTGGTGTTGTGTTAGAACACAAAGAGAGCCTGTGGCTTGATGGTTGTGGAGTCACTAAGGTGGCAAGGGAATTGGGGTTCGAATCCCATGGCATGCAAATAGGAGGCTTTTATTTTATGAGTTGGTGTGCGAGAGGTAGAGTTTGAATCAAACTCTGCAGAGGAGGTTGGAGACTTGGTCAACAAATTCGAATGGGAGGCTGGGAGCAACTCAAGGAGGATTTGGTGGAGTGTTTGAAAGAGTTGGGAATTGAGGGGAGTCTTGGCCGAATGGGAGAACTTGAGTAAGGGGGTTTCGGCTAGAGGGGTGCCATTTGAGCATTTCGGCAGTCTTGTGTGAGGAGAGAAACTGAAAACCCTCTCTGCAAATTTTGGGATTTATTTCTTTTGTGGCATCTCGTGCAACCTTTTACCATTCGGGTCTTTTTTTTCTTTTCATCGTTATTTCTCTATTGCTGTCCACTTTTACCGAATCATCTTTTTCTTCTTTCGGTTTCTCCTTTGGCTGAACTCAGCTTCCTCTTTTCCCTCTCGTTATTCTTTTCTTTTCTTTTCAAGATAGCCAAACATTTTCTCTATTAAAACCTTGGTTCGTCTTGTGTTGACCAAATCTGTTAAGGCCTAAGCACCTTCTTCTCTTTGTTCCTAACTGTTTCTGAATCTCGTCGACTTATTGGAAAGTGGTGACTTTAGCCGAATCTTGGTTGGCTTCCATCTCCATACTCGGTTTTGTTTCTCTTAGGCCGAAAGGCTGTTTCCCCTAGTTGTCGTGGAGATAATTTTAGCTAACACCTTCTTTTTCGTTCAAACATTACTAGGGACTCATTTTCCTTAACCAAGGGGTAGGCCTATTACTTTTCCCCTGCAAGAGATCTCTTGATTCGTGGTAAGTAGCGTTAGTTTGATTAAACCGTTGTCAATATTATGGTGATGGACTAACAAGGGTTTGAGACTAATTATTGGGGTTGTTGTATCATAGTTGTTTAATCTTGGAAGCGCTTCGAAGTACAACCCATAACAGGTGTGTAATCGTACACCCAATGCTGTTTCTATGAAAATGATGGATGAAGGTGTGTATTCACACCCCTGTGTAAGTGTGAATCGGCTAAAGCCGAAAAGCCAAAACTTCGGCATCTGAGGGATCACGAGTGTGCAAACGCTCGTAGGGACAAATCGAGCCACAATCATTGGCGATAGACCGTAGAGGCCGCCACGAACGTTCTCATGGGCTTAGGTCGAAGTGGGCCTCGTTGTGCCGCAATGAGCCATATGGGCCCAATGGGCTCATTGGGCCCACATGGGCAAAATTCACGATAGGGACAAATAATGGACTGGGCTGCAAAGTTCACATAACCGTGACTGAAATTGGGTTGAATGGGCCACACGAGTGTGTGGGCCCCACTTGGGCCAAACAGTGGGCTTTAGGCCCATTTACACTGTTGTTGCCAGATAAGTTATCCGAGTCGTTTGAGATGACGCTAGGCCTTTGGAAAGGTCGTAAAATTACCAACATACCCTCGAAGGGTAAAATTACCAAAATACCCTCTAAGGGTAAAATTACCGAAATACCTTCGAAGGGTAAAATTACCGAAATACCCTCGAAGGGTAAAATTACTGAAATACCCCTGAGGGGTGAAATTACCGTTTTACCCCTAACTGACGAAATGTATACCCCTAGTGGTAATTTAAGTTATGTATGTTTGATACTTATATGACTGATTATGATTATGACATACTGCATACACGTATTATTTATGACACGACATACTGCATTGGGGTTGGGATTCTGATTTGGAGAAAGTACTATACTAGTGGCTTTGCCACGTTATTACTGTTCTAGTGGCTTTGCCACGTATTCTAAAATTAGTGGCTTGGCCACGTTTACTGTTGCTAGCAGCCTTGCTGCGTTACTATTAGCAGCTATGCTGCGATATTGCTGTGTTGGCTGGGAGGGTCGACTTAGTCCCCACATGGTGTGTTGGTTGGTACGGGTGGTGTGTTGGCTAGATTGGGTTGGGTTGCATCTCTGTTTTGTACTGATATTATTTTGGGCTTAGGCCCACACCACTACTGTATAGGGCTAAAGCCCAGACTGATCTGATACTGAATAGGGCTCAGGCCCAGACTATTACTGCATGATTAGGGATTACACACTGAGTTCTCGTAACTCACCCTTTCCTTTAACTGTGCAGGTAACCCCCAGCCTTAGTTGATTTGGAGCTGCGAGGGACTCGGAGGTGGCCACACGCTCGTTATTATTTAAACTTAGACTTAGTTATTTTATTTTTATATTGGGTTAATAATTATGTAATAAGCCCATTTGAGGTTTTTATCTTTTATTGGGTTTTAAATTTTCACGTTAATCTGCTAGATTAGAGAACACGGGTTTTCAAAATAATAATTGTTTTCAAAGAAAATCACGTATTTCAAATCTTAAAGCTTACAACTAGAAAAAAACTACGGCGGTTTTATTCCGGATTGATAAACTTATAACAATTGATATGACCTATAATTGGACAACATGATTTGATTTTACAACACTGACGTTTTCAACAGTAAATAATTTTAAATGGGATTTAAAATTTAGTAACGAACTTTTATCGACAAGCTCGATTTTCAAATGACACTTTGACGTGACACATCAGATTCGGTCGTAACGTCTAGGCTGGGTTTGGGGTGTTACATGGGACATGGCATCGATAATCATGTATGATCTCATATAAGACCATATCTGGGATATGGCATCGATATCAAGGGGTGAACCCATGTAAGACCATATCTGGGATATGGCGTTGGCATCAAAATTTATACACGATGAGTTCTAATATCCTAAGATAATCTGATTAGTTCATGAGTAAAAGAGCTAAGTATGTAAAATGATATAGAACCAAATTCATTTATGGATGACCTTGAGTTTCATTCATGATAAGAATGATGAAGATTTGAGTTTATATTCATGTTAGCATATGTGCTAAGTCATGTGACTAAGTGATACAGGTACCATGAGTAAGTACGCGTTACGAAATTATAACGCGACATGAGATGAGTAAGAATAAGTATGAGTAAGTATGAATAAGTATGCTTAAGCATTCGAGACTTATGTTGTTATTGTTTCATGAGATGGATGAATTAGGTTTGAGCAATTATGTTGCTTTAGAATTTCATGCAAACTTACTAAGCTATATGCTTACCCCTCTCTTTTCCCTTTTCCTTGTAGTTTCTCCAAGTTAGCTCGGGGATCGCAGAACGTCGGAGCTCGGATCACACTATCAACCATTCTTTTGGTATAGTTAAGTTAATTCATTTTGAGTATGGCATGTATAGGAATTTGATTGTTTTGTGTCATGACAAATTGAAGGCCAAAGGGTTGGCTATTAATATTTCACACTTATTTTGTATATGGCCATTGGGAAATGGACAATATTTATCAAGTTTCATGATTAAATGGTGATGAGTTTTATAAAGTGAATGTTCAAACAGTTGATGAGGTAAATGTGAGGTTTATGAATGTTAATTTAGGGGATCTTTCGTACAGAATTATGGTTATATTGTGTATTTTTTGTGGTGGCACATGTATGTTTATGTTTCAGGGTGGCAAATGGCTTGGAAAATAGCCTTTAGTTGTCCACACGGGTAGACACACGGGCGTGTGTCTAGACCATGTGAGACACATGGCCAGCCCCATGGGTGTGTTAGTAGGCCGTGTGTCCCCTGCACTAATTTACGAGAATATGATTCGTCACACAGGCCAGCACATGGGCGTGTGCCCTGGCCGTGTGCTAATTAGGGTTTGATGACGTCATAAACAGAGAGCTCCACGAGTAGGAGACACGGGCGTGTCTAGGCCGTGTGAAGGACACGGGTTATAGAATCGGGCGTGTGCTCAGCTGTGTGAATTAAGTCAGTGTCGACCACGGGTGATGAACACGGGCATGTCTTAGGGGCACACAGGCATGTCCCTCGGACAACACGAGCGTGTGGCCCCTGTTTAGGCAAAAATTTTCAAAGAGTGTAAAAGTTTCCGGTTGAACTCTGAAACCTTCCGAATGTATGTTTCAGGCCTCGTAGGCCCATGATATGTATGTTCTGATTAAGGAAGAAAAGTTTTAAGTTAGAATGAAATTTTATAGCCCATAATTACATGTTCAAGCAAGGTCAAGCATGGTAATGCCTCGTATCCGGTTCCGGTATCAGGCACGAGTAAGAGGTGTTACATTTAGTGGTATCAGAGCTACGGTTTAATCGATTCTTGGATAACGTATCGTAAGTATGAGTCTAGTTATACATGCCATACGTAAGAGTACTCGTGTAATGATAGTGTGATGACTCCTGACGATTTAAATTTTATTTTTATATAGTCAATGGATCCTGATCCTGACCGAGCTGCAGCGGATGATGCTGCAAGTAATGCGTCGGCTCCCGCGCAAGGGACCGCGCCGGTAGAATGTAGACCCGATACTTTGGGTTAGGGAGAAGAGGCTCGAAAAGCCTTTGTCCGTATGATGAGCAATTGGTACACCGAGTACATTCAAGCAAATCCTAATGCTCAACCACCTCCACCCCCGCCTATTCCTCAACCTACCCCGTAGCTCCCCAAGTGGTAGAAGTGGTAAGAAGATAAAAGCCTTCGGTTGACAGAATCCGGAAACAAGGAGCCGAGGAATTCCGGACTAGTAAAGATGATGATCTGGAAAGAGCCAAATTTTTTGGCTTGAAAATACCATTAGGGTATTTGATGATTTATCTTGCACACCTAAAGAGTGCATGAAGTGTGTGGTTTCTCTTCTAAGAGATTCCGCTTATCAGTGGTGGAATACCCTTGTGTCGGTCGTACCAAGGGAAAGGATTACATTGGAGTTTTTCCAATAAGAATTTCGGAAGAAATACATAAGCCAAAGATTCATCGATCAGAAGAGAAAGGAATTCCTTGAACTGAAATAAGGAAAGATGATGGTAACTGAGTATGAGTATGAGTTTGTGAGGCTCAGCAAGTACGCTCGGGAATGTGTGTCCTCCGAGGCCATCATGTGTAAGAGGTTTGAGGATGGACTAAATGAAGATATCAAATTGTTTGTTGGTGTCCTCGAGTTAAAGGAATTTGTTGTGCTAGTGGATCGGGCTTGTAAGGCCGAGGAATTAGTGAAAGAGAAAAGAAAAATTGAAATGGAGTCTCATGACTCAAGAAAGAGACAATGTAGTAAGTCATTTTAGTCCTCGTCTAAAAAGTCGAGAGATTTTGCTACCCGATCAACTACCTCAGCCGGGTTTTCAAACAAAAGTAAGAGAAAACAGTACTCAGGGTCTAAAGCCCAGACCACATCAGTTGCTAGCGTTGGTAACGCCCGATCGAGTAGGCCGGAGTGCCCACAGTGTGGCAAGCGTCATTCTGGCGAATGTCGAGCAAATGAAAAGGCTTGTTTCAGGTGTGGGTCTCTAGATCATTTTATTAGAAATTGCCCCGAGGTGGATGAAAAAGAGAAGCCTCAATATGCAAGACTGGAAGGCACTGCTAGAGGAAGACCACAGAGAAACCCAGAAAGTGGAACAAGTAGTAAGAATATGCTCAGAGAGCAGGCTGCGAGATCTGAGGCCTGCGAGGACCTATGCCATTCGTGCTCGCGAAGAAGCATCATCTCCTGATGTCATTACGGGTATATTTTCTCTCCATGATATTAAAGTTATTGCTTTAATAGATCCGGGATCTACCCATTCATACATTTGCATAAAATTAGTATCTAGAATGAGTATGCCCGTAGAGTCTACAGAATTTGTGATAAAGGTGTCTAATCCTTTAGGTAAAAGTGTGCTAGTTGATAAGGTATGTAAAGACTACCTATTGATGATTAGAGGTCATTGTTTTAAGGCAAATCTTATGCTATTTCCATTTGACGAATTCGATATAATTCTTGGTATGGACTGGTTAATCACTCATGATGTGACAGTAAATTGTGGAAAGAAATATATTGAATTGAGATATGGGAATGGGGACACTCTTCGTGTTGAATCAGATGATCAAGAAGGTCACCGGTAGTGATCTCTCATATGTCGGCTCAGAGGCATGTAAGAAAAGGGTATGAGGCGTATCTTGCCTTTGTGATGAATGCCAAAAGAATCGAGTTAAAGATTGAATCAGTACCGATAATATGTGAGTACCTATATGTTTTTTTTCCAGAGAAATTGCCAAGATTGGCTCCGATTAGAGAGATTGAATTTGGTATTGAGTTAGCTCCCGGTACTGTACTGGTATCGATTACTCCTCACAGAATGGCTCCAACGGAGTTGAAGGAATTGAACGTACAGTTGCAAGAGCTAAGGGACAAAGGTTTTGCAAGGCCGAGTTGCTCTCCATGGGGTGCTCCAGTATTATTTGTGAAAAAGAAGGATGGCTCTATGAGATTGTGCATAGATTACTGACAGCTTAATAAAGTAACAGTGAAGAACAAGTACCCATTGCCAAGGATCGACGATTTGTTTGATCAATTGAAGGGAGCCACTGTGTTCTCCAAGATAGATTTGAGGTCGGGATACTATCAGTTGAGAGTAAAAGACTCAGACGTGCCTAAGGCGGCTTTTCGAATGAGGTATGGGCACTATGAATTTTCAGTCATGCCTTTCGGTTTGACAAATGCCCCTGCGATGTTCATGGATTTGATGAACCGTATTTTTCAGCCATATTTAGATAAGTTTGTGGTTGTTTTTATTGATGATATATTGATATATTCCCGGGATGAGCATGAGCATGCCGAGCACTTGAGGACCATTTTACAGATTCTACGAGATAATCAGTTGTACGCCAAGTTCAGCAAAAGTGAATTTTGGCTCAAGGAAGTTGGATTTCTGGGACACATTGTCTCGGGAGATGGGGTTCGAGTTGACCCAAGTAAGATTTCAGCTATTGTTGATTGGAAACTGCCAAAAAATGTATCTGAGGTTAGGAGTTTTATGGGTCTAGCTGGCTTTTACAGACAGTTTGTCAAGGGGTTTTTCTATGATAGTTACCCCGATGATGAGACTGTTACAGAAGAACATAAAGTTTGAATGGATAGAAAAGTGCCAACAGAGTTTTGAGAAACTAAAAGTATTGCTGACAGAGGCTTCGATTCTTGTACAACCTGGGCCGGGAAAAGAATTTGTGGTTTACAGTGATGCATCCTTGAATGGATTGGGCTGTGTACTTATGCAAGAAGGCAAGGTGATATCATATTCCTCCAGATAGCTAAAGCCACATGAGAAGAATTACCCGACGCATGATTTGGAGTTGGCTGCCATTGTTTTTGCTTTGAAGATTTGGAGACACCATTTTTATGGTGAAAGATGTCAGATATTCATGGATCACAAAATTTTAAAGTATTTGATGACTCAGTAAGAATTGAACTTGAGGCAACGAAGATGGTTAGAGTTGTTAAAAGATTATGAGTTGATCATTGACTATCACCCGGGAAAAGTGAATGTAGTCGCTGATGCTCTGAGTAGAAAGTCTTTGTTTGCATTGAGAGCTATGAATACACAGATGAATTTTTTTTATGATGGTTCTATTCTAGCTGAGTTGAGAGCTAGACCGATGTTTCTTCAAGAGATTTATGAGGCACAGAAAGACGGTAGCAATTTACAAGCCAAAAGAATTCAATGTGAGTCAGGAGTTAAGTCCGACTATCAGATCAGTTCAGACGGGTGTTTGATGTTTAGAGACTGGGTCTATGTACCAAGAAATGATGAGCTTATTCGTAAAGTTTTGCATAAGGCACATAATGGATGCCTATCTGTACATCCGGGTAGCACCAAGATGTATAATGATTTGAAGAAATGGTATTGGTGGCCGGGTATGAAGAAAGATATTTCTGAGTTTGTTTCAAGATGTTTGATTTGTCAGCAAGTAAAGGCTGAACACCAAGTACCCTCGGGTTTGCTTCAACCTATTATGGTGCCCGAGTGGAAGTGGGATCGAATTACCATGGACTTTGTAACAGGGTTGCCGTTGACACCGAGCAAGAAAGATGCTGTATGGGTCGTAGTCGATAGACTTACGAAGTCAGCCCATTTTATACCGGTACGTGTCGAGTATTCACTGGATAAGCTGGCAAACTTATATATCTCAGAGATTGTGAGACTTCATGGAGTACCATTATCTATTATATCGGATAGAGATCCTAGATTCACGTCCAGATTTTGGAAAAAGTTACAAGAGGCCTTGGGCACAAAGTTGAATTTTAGTACGGCCTTTCACCCCCAAACCGACGGTCAGTCGAAGAGGTTAATACAAATACTTGAAGATATGCTCCAATGTTGTATTCTAGAGTTTCAGGGCAGCTGGGAAAAATACTTACCATTGGTGGAATTTGCCTACAATAATAGTTTTCATTCAAGTTTGAAAATGGCGCCTTATGAGGCTTTGTATGGGCGTAAGTGCCAAACGCCTCTATATTGGACTGAACTTAAAGAAAACCATATCCACAGGGTTGATTTGGTTAGAGAAACCAAAGAGAAAGTAAAGGTGATTCGCGATTGTTTAAAAGCTGCTTCTGATAGACAAAAATCCTACTCGGATTTGAAAAGGAAAGAGATTGAGTATCAAGTCGGTGATAGAGTATTTCTAAAAGTGTCACCATGGAAGAAAGTTCTTAGATTTGGCCGGAAAGGCAAGTTGAGTCCGCGTTTTATCAGACCATATGAGATCACCGAGAGGATTTTGCTGATAGCCTATCGGTTGGCTTTGCCATCTGAGTTAAAGAAGATTCATGATGTGTTTCACGTGTCGATGTTGCGACGCTACTAATTAGACCCTTCATATGTAATTACACCGATAGAGGTTGAGATTCAACCTGATATGTCATATGGTGAAGAACCGGTTAAGATTCTAGCCCGGGAAGATAAGCAATTAAGGAATAAAAGTATAGCTCTTGTGAAAGTCTTATGGCAGAGACATGGGGTAGAAGAGGCTACATGGGAGACCGAGGAGGCTATGAGGAACCAGTACCCAAACCTTTTTGCTGGTAAGATTTTCGGGGACGAAAATCCCTAAGGGGGAGAATTGTAACAGCCCGACTTAGGGCCTAGTCGGAATAGTGGTGCGAGACCATAGATCTGAAGTAGAAATATGAGTTTTATGATTTCCATGAGGCTTATGAGGTGATTTCATGATTGTGTGAAAATCTCATGAAGTAATTTTATTAATTAGTGATTAAATTGTCCATTAGGACTAAATTACAAAGGTTAGAAAATATGAGGTTCTAGAATATTTAAGTATGAAATAGAATTATAAAAATTTACTAGAGGTCCTTATTTAGCAATTAGACCATTATATGTTAAGATGGACAAAAATAGACATGGGAAGGAAATATCTAAAGAAAGGATTATTAAGGGCATTTTTGTCATTTGGTTAATAAAAGAATTAAAAGGGAAAAAGAAGCAAAAATCATGTCCATCTTCTTCCTCTTGTGCTAAAATTCGCAAGGAGCCATAGCTAGGGTTTCTTCAACTTTCAAGCTTGATAGTAAGTGCATCCTAGCCCCGTTTTTAATGTTCTTCGTATTTTTGAGACCCTCGTAGCTCGATTTAGCTATTTCTAGCTATATTTTGAGCCAGGGTTTATGTTCAAAAATTTACCCATTTATGACATGCATGTATTTTGATGTTTTATGGAAGAATATGAAAGTTTGATGTATGATAAACATCTTTTTCTAAGTTATTTTCATGAAAAATGCATAAAAGGACTAAATTGTAAAAGTTGTAGAAATGGTCATACATGAGTGAAATAGTGGAAATTGAATGTTGTTATAGTTGAGAATATGATTCGGCTAGGCTTGAAGTGCAAGAAAGTTGAATGAAAATCAATTTACGAGCCTAGGGGCAAAATAGTAATTATGAAAAAGTTTAGGGGCAAAATTGTAATTTTGCCAAAATATGAATTACGAGTCAATTTAGTCAATGTGTGTATTTAACAAGTGAAATTATTATTATATATCAAGAAACACGAAGCCCGGATCGAAATCGAGGTAAGAACAAAATCGAGGACTAAATCGAGCATCGATACACATTTTAAAAATCGAGGTAAGTTTGTATGAAGTTAGAGTTTCATAATGTTTCGATATTTGAAACTATTTGATATTATGACAATGTTAGTTATTGCTATGAAAATCGAGTGATGAAGCCTCGATGGGGAAATGGTGAAAATAAGCTATGTGAAACCCCGGATAAAGATTCGGAATAATGAAAATACCCATGTATTAACATTGAATAAAGAAGGTCTCATGTAAGACCATATCTAGGATATGGCTTCGGTACCAAAAGGAGAATCTCGTATAAGACCATGTCTGGGACATGGCATCGACATTCATGTACAATCTCGTATAAGACCATATCTGGGATATGGCATCGACATTGAGCTATAAGATCCCGTGTAAGACCATATCTGGGATATGGCATCGGCATCAAGGGGTGAACACATGTAAGACCATATCTGGGATATGGCGTTGGCATCAAAATTTATACACGATGAGTTCTAATATCCTAAGATAATCTGATTAGTTCATGAGTAAAAGAGCTAAGTATGTAAAATGATATAGAACCAAATTCATTTATGGATGACCTTGAGTTTCATTCATGATAAGAATGATGAAGATTTGAGTTTATATTCATGTTAGCATATGTGCTAAGTCATGTGACTAAGTGATACGGTACCATGAGTAAGAAATGCAGCGTTACTTAAATTATAACGCGACATGAGATGAGTAAGAATAAGTATGAGTAAGTATGAATAAGTATGCTTAAGTATTCGAGACTTATGTTGCTATTGTTTCATGAGATGGATGAATTGGGTTTGAGCAATTATGTTGCTTTAGAATTTCATGCAAACTTACTAAGCTATATGCTTACCCATCTCTTTTCCCTTTTCCTTGTAGTTTCTCCAAGTTAGCTCGGGGATCACAGAACGTCGGAGCTCGGATCACACTATCAATCGTTCTTTTGGTATAGTTAAGTTAATTCATTTTGAGTTTGTCATGTATAGGAATTTGATTGTTTTGTGTCATGACAAATTGAAGGCCAAAGGGTTGGCTATTAATATTTCACACTTATTTTGTATATGGCCATTGGGAAATGGACAATATTTGTCAAGTTTCATGATTAAATGGTGATGAGTTTTATAAAGTGAATGTTCAAACAGTTGATGAGGTAAATGTGAGGTGTATGAATGTTAATTTAGGGGATCCTTCGTAGAGAATTATGGTTATATTGTGTATTGTTTGTGGTGGCACATGTATGTTTATGTTTCAGGGTGGCAAATGGCTTCGAAAATAGCCTTTAGTTGTCCACACGGGTAGACACACGGGCGTGTGTCTAGACCGTGTGAGACACATGGCCAGCCCCATGGGTGTGTTAGTAGGCCGTGTGTCCCCTGCACTAATTTACGAGAATATGATTCGTCACACGGGCCAGGGCACATGCTAATTAGGGTTGATGATGTCATAAACAGAGAACTCCACGGGTAGGAGACACGGGCGTGTCTAGGCTGTGTGAAGGACACGGGTTATAGACACAGGCGTGTGCTCAACCGTGTGAATTAAGTCAGTGTCGACCACGGGTGATGAACACGAGCATGTCTTAGGGGCACACGGGCGTGTCCCTTGGACAACACGGGGCGTGTGGCCCCTGTTTGGGCAAAAAAATTCAAAGAGTGTAAAAGTTTCCGGTTGAACTCTGAAACCTTCCGGATGTATGTTTAAGGCCTCGTAGGCCCATGATATGTATGTTATGATTAAGGAAGAAAAGTTTTAAGTTGGAATGAAATTTTTTAGCCCGTAATTACATGTTCAAGCAAGGTCAAGCATGGTAATGCCTCGTATCCGGTTCCGGCGTCGGACACGGGTAAGGGGTGTTACGTTACCAGTCCAGGCTAAATGCTTTTTATGACATATGCTCTAAAGAGCTTGACCTGGATTACCCGATCGAGCTAAATCCAATTCATAATATATACTCGAGAGGACTCACATCAGGATTACCCGTCCGGGCTAAATCCTTTATGTAATGAAGTCATTAAGATTACTCGTTCGAGCCTAATCCATTCTGCAACAAATGCAGAACCTCATTCATTTTGGCAATTACATTTATCCATCGATTTTCATTTATTCAAACGGTATTTAAACATTTTTCTAACATTATCGGGCATGTGATTATTTCATTCATCCACAACATTCATATAAATCAAATATTTAAATTAGACGTTTTTAATTATCGGGCTTGATCGAATCTGTAATCATTTCACATATTTATGACGTTAATACAATTCACATAAACACAATCAATGCAAGCATGTAATTAAACACAATCTAGTTACACGAACTTACCTCAACAATGTTTGTGTACGTAAGATCTACAATTCTGACATTTTCCTCTTTCCTCGTTCTAGCTCCGAATTTGATCTATCCTGATCTATACGAGTAAATTTAACATTAATTTACCATATTTCATATTCAAGTGGACTCAGTTTTCATCCTAGGCAAAATTACCATTTTACCCCTAACTTTTCCATAAATTCCATTTTCGTCCCTAGGCTCGGAAAATGAATTTTGTGCAATTCACTCCCTATTCCAAGCCTAAACAAAATTCCATCATAAAATTTACAGCACATGTATTCATAAAAATTCAAAATTTTTCATCAAATTTCACAACTTTACATTTTAGTCCCTAAATCATGTTTTCATCAAAAATCACTTTGTAAAAGTTGTTTATCTATCAATAATCTTTCATTTTCTACCATAAATTTATAATTTCCAGCATATACATCCATGAACCATTTTTCATACTTTGATAATGTCGAAACCATTTTTTAAAAGGTTTATAAAAAACAGGGATCGACTTTAAAAACGAAAATGGAGTCGCCACCAATATTTTTTTTAAAGTGTGATTGGGTCACTAAAATATTTGGTCTACGAATTTTAGGAAAACAGGACCGGGATTCGGTTACGTACGAGGAAGGATTAGCACCCTCATAACGCCCAAAATTGGTACCAGATTAACTAGTCATTGCCCTAATGTCGAAAATTCGAAAAGATTTCAAAACATGATTTCTTTAAAAATTTGTACATTTTGTGTAGGAATTGGAGATTCCTTTGTTCCAAAAGCATACAAACATCACATCCAGCACGTTAGGACGTGATGTTTTAAACTCTCGTAACCAAAATTATCTCATGATTTACGAATTTCACTAAAAGGATATTTAGTTATTTGGACGAACGAAAAAACCGAAAACCAGCACGTTAGGGCACAATTTCTCGAACTTCCAAACACGAAACATTGCCTTATTTTTTGAAATCCTTATCCCGAGATAACAAAACGTCATATCCAGTGAGTTAGGACACAACAATTTTGAATTCTCGGAAATAAGTCTTTTTTTTAAAAAAAATACCAAGTTCTTTGGACTCGAAGAGAAAAATCGAAACCCAGTAAGTTAGGGTACGATTTCTTTCAAACCTTTGAACGCAGAGAATTTGCTTATTTTGAAAATTGAATAAAATGTTATGTGATTTTATAATAAAATGAGGAATGAATTATAATACACATGCATAATAGAGTGAAATGAGAGAAACAAATATAAATTACAATAATATATAAAAATTAAAACGAATAAAAATAATAATTTAAAAAATGACAAAATAAAAACGAAAACAAGGGTTAATAATAAATAAATAAACAAATAGATACTATGTACAATAATAAAAAAATAAAATAATAGTAATAATAATAAATAATAAATTATAATGGAAATATATTAATAAAAAAATAAAAAAAATATATTAGCAATAATAAAATAAAAATAATAAAGAAAATAATAATAAGAGTAATAGCAAAAATAAAATTAGTATTAATAATAATAAAATAATGTAAGGATATTAAAATTAATAGTAATAATAATATAAAAATAATAGTAGTAGTAAGATAAAAATATGTTAATAATAATAATAAATAATAATATATGTTAATATACAAATAATAATAATAACGAAAATAGAGATAATGAAAATAGTAATAATAATGGTGATACTAAAATAATAATAATAATACTAATAATAATAGATATAATAATAATAGTAAATATAGCTATAGTAATAATATATATATAAAAAATGGTCATAATAAAAAATAATAATAATAATAATACAAATGAATATAATGATAATTGTAAGGTTAAAAATAAAATGATAATAACAATAACATTAAAGTAATAATTATAATAGTCAAATAATAATTATGTTAATGATAAAAAAAAGAAATTAATAATGAAATAATAAAAAAAGAAAATAAAAAAGGGATAAAATTGAACTTAAAATAAAAATTTGGGGGCGAATTTTGAAGAAAATAAAAGAAGAGGGGGCCTTATTGAACGCGCACACAACAAGGGAGGACCAAATGAGGAAATATTCCCTCCTTCCAAAACGCACAGCAGAAGGGAGGACCCAATTGAAAATCATTGCAAATTATCGGGCAAAATTAAAAATAAAATAAACTTAATTTTAAAAACAAAAAATGCGGAAGGGCTAAAAACGCAAATAGCTCTTCCGCAAGAAAACACGCGGATCCTGGGCTTACTGGGTCGGGTCGCGGGTCGGAGCCATGAAACGGCGCCGTTTTGGCGCAAAAGGGGCTGGTGCAAAACGGCACTGTTTTGATGCCCTATAAAAGCCACCTTTTTTTAAAAAAAAAAATCATTTCTCTCCTCAGCAGAAAAAAAATTGAAAGCTTTCAAAAAAAAACTCTCCCCTGGGCGATTTCCGGTGGGCCCTTCGGCGCGACTCGCCGCTGTCCGCCGTTGTATGTAAAACAGGTATTTTTTTAATATTTAAAGCCCTTTTTTATGTAAAAAACTTAAAAAAATAAAAGAAATAAAAATAAAAAAAATAGACAGATTCGGGAATGAAAGAAAAAAAAAACCCTTTCTTGATTCTGTTTTTTTTTTTTTTTTGTATATCTCTGTATTTTTGCTTGTGTTTTTTGTACAAGATTATTCTGGGGTTTTTATACCGGAAAAAACAAAGATAAAAAAAAGGAAATATACAGATTTCGTTCGACTTGCTGCTGCGTTTTCCTTTTTTGTAGGTGACCGACGATAAGTCCCGCAGTGACTGGGCGCGACTTGCGGCGCGATTGGTGGCTTCGGCGCGAAGGAGCGACTGCTTGCGACGCGATATTTCCCTAGGGTTTCAAAACCCCTTAATTTTCTGATTAGGTTTTGGGCCTGTGTGCTTTTGGGTTTGTTTTGGTAATTGGGCCTGGGGTCTAGTTGGGAAATCTGTTTTAATGTTTAACATTGGGCTAAGTGTGTAACGGGCTTCGGACTGTAACATAAAATGGACATTTGGGTTTTATTTTTATTTTCATTATTTCTTTAGTTTTTTCTGAATGTAACAGGCCCGGGCACAAATGGGCTTTTACAGATAACTTTTCAAATTAATCCCCCAAATAGATAGTTTAGACTATCCCGATTCTAAAAATATAAAAATCATTAAAAACGGGACTTGATTTCATACCTTATTGAGCTTGAAAAGTTTTCATCTTCTCTCCTAGGGTTTCCATGGAAATATTTGGCGAAGATGATATGAAAATATTTTCTAATTTAGTCCTTAGCCTTTTTTAATTTTTCCATGGATGAGTCATACCAAAATATCTACATAATTTCTTTAATGGTCTAATTACCATATAAGGACCTTTAGTGTTGAATTCCATAGCTATTTAATCCTTATAGCTACTAGAATTCAACTTTCACATTTTATACGATTTAGTCCTTCTCGTAGTTAAGCACTAAATCGATAAAAATTTCTTTTCAAAATTTTCACATGACACTTCTATTATATTATGGACCATATAATAAAATAAAAATAAATTTTATTTTCGGCTCGGATTTGTGGTCCTGAAACCACTGTTTCGATTTCACCGAAATATGAGCTGTTACATTAATTGGGTGATCATACATTGGATAAATGGATCTCTGAACTCCCACAAATATCAAATACAGTCCACCGAGTTGAGTGGGCCAACGCACACGCTCCCTTATAATGCCTTAAATAACCCAATGAGTGGAGATTCATGCTCAACACTCCCTTATCTACTCCAAGCAAATTAGTCCACCTAAAGCCATATGCTCACAATGTCACAAATAAATGTGAGTTCTGACAAATCCTACGGCATGCCAACTATAACTAGTGGATCCACCATGCATGTTGCCAATATATTCAGTCAAACATAGCATATAAATCAGTCATTATTGTGCTGAATTTAATGTGACAAAATGCTTATGTGTAACATGTAACATAACCATTTAACATCCAATTAAGTCAAGCATTTCATTTGCCATTTTCCAATGTTCAATTGTTGATTGTAACACCAATATATCATGACCAAAAACTCCAGTAAACATGCTTTAATCATCAATATAATTAACCTAATTAAATTGCACAAAACCACCTAAATGCTTACTTACCATTATTTAATAAAAATTCAACTCTTGTACATATAATATCATTCTTGCAAAAATCAGTCATTCAACCATAATTAATCAATTGAAATCATCAATTAAGCTACTAATTAAACATAAATGAGGGTCAATTTACCGAACCGTCCTTAGAAACACTCACCACACAATTTATTCTACCACAAACAAGTGATCAACCAAGCAAATCCAAGCTTCAATTTTGGTTAGCTCGGTCATCTTCAAGATTCGGAGCTTCAACAGAGATAAAGTAGACATTACCACATTTTCAATGCTATAATAAACACAAATTTTAATTAACTATACTAATCGAAATCCTCTCACAAAGGTACCTTACCGGATTTGTAACAACAAGTCGAAAACTCGACTCCTCACAAAATCGATCTCTCCAGCCCTTTTAAACACTCTCAATCATCAATACTAGACCAAATACACTTATACTAAGTATCAATTTCATTTTTAAATCAATTTCAAAAAATTCCGAAAAATCGATTCATGAAGATGATGAAATTCAGATTTCTTTAAATTATCTCACAAATCATGTTTAATCTTGATGAACAAGATCAACAACCTTTTAATAGATCCATTTTGAGTTTTAACATACATTGATTTGTGGATTTCCTCTCAAAATTCAAGATCCACCATTAAAGAATCATGTATTCTTGGAAGAAGATGACATTGATAAAAATCCTTTAATTGACTCCCAAATCATGTAAAAATGTTTCTAATCATCATAAAAACAAGTTTAGGATTGAATATTACCTTTGATTCGCTCTAAATTCGTTGATTGAAAATCTTGATTCAAGAAACTAGAGAAATTTCAGGATATTTTTGGCTGCTTTTGAGAATAATTTCGGGTGAATTGAGAGAGTATTTTGAGAAGGAAATTGGTTGGATCTATTCTCTTATGATAGATCTTTAAAATCATGCAAAGAAAATGAATTTTAAAACTCTCTAATCTGATGTAAAATGTGTGAAAAGTGGGCTAGATACATTAGTTTTAAAACTGAAACCACCCACCAGAAATTTAAAAATTGGAAAATTTGTCTAATGGTCATTCCCACATTTCCCTTACTTTACCATTTACTCCTTTCCCTCCAAAAATCCAAATTTTAAGGTTTATTAGCCATATAAATACTCTAAAATTTCCTTTGTTTTACAATTAAATTCTATTTAATTAATATTTCAATTTTACTCAAATTACCCCCAATAAAAAGTATTTTAAAAATTTTTTCAACCCAATTTAATTATTTTCACTAATAATTTTTAAATTCTTTAAAATTGATTTTTTGAATATATTTTTTAAATTTTCTGGATTATTATTTAATCGATTTTAGATTAAATTAACCTCCTAAATTAAATTAAAAATTACTAGAAACCCTATAAATTCCTAGTTTCACACTCAGAACCCGAAAAATATACCCAAAACTACTAAACCCAGTTTAGGGATATTACATCAGATCTGTATCCCCATGGGAACTTTACCCTAAAGAATCACATGTGTACTTTAGGTAGAGAATAAAGCAGTTAGCGGTGAGCTGCAAGAAAAAAGGAGACACATATCTCATTGGTAAAATCTGTTAATGGTCAAGAATGACTATGGAGTTGAATATTTTTTTTAAAATTTCGTTCCTTAAAGTATTGAATTATGTTATATGGCCTCTATGTAGAATCTCACTAAGTTCTATTTAACTTACAAATGGTCTCCTTAATTGCAGGATAAAGTTTTCACCTGAGAATCGAGTGGAGGGCCGAGCCAAACTTCACCACTTTGGGAAAAAGAGAGCGGTAGTCGTAACATGTATATAGAGGGCCACTCCTAGAGGCTATGCCTCAGGGGTTTAGTCAAGTCATTAAATTTTCGAGTTTTAAAACACCCAAAAACATATCAACCATTTTAGAATCTAACCAAGACCATTCATCAACATAAAAACTCTAATTCTTTTAAATGTAGAGACCTTTTTAAATGATTATTTGTCTCCTTACCCAAGACAGAACAAATTCAATAGTTAATTAAAATCCTTAACTTCTTTCTTTTTCTTAAATCCACTAATGTAGAGAGATTAGAAAACTTACCAGCATACAAGATTTTCAATCTCTAAGACTTAATTCTCAATCTCTCCTCTTCATGCACGAACATTCCATAATCATTCTATCTTCCATGGCAGACCCAAAGAAAAGAAGAAAAAGAATAGAAAAATAAAAGAATCATCCCTGGAGAATAATGTCTCTCCTATATATATATAATGTCTCTCCAAAATTAGTCCGGTATTTTACCTTAATTGTAAAAAAACCTACCAAATTAGAAAACTTCTAAATTTAGTAGGCAAGCCTCCTTTGCTTCTTAAGACTTAACAAGTCTGAGTGTGACACATTGGGCTGGAATAACAACCCAAAACGAACACAACCACCATAATTTGAGGTCTGGCGTTCTAATTGCTCTGTTTGATTTACTATTTGGATAGTTTACCAAATTTTTTAGCATGCGTGAATTCGTTTAAATGGCACCCCGAAAGCAAAGATGCACTGTGTGGGCACCGATCAATTTCGATGTTGGACGCTTCCATAATCCAGAACTGGAATGATACTATATGAAAATAAATGAATGAACGTTCATCCAAGAACATGTTGGAAAATCGGGTTTGGAAAACGCATCAGAACTTGGTTGTGATATATAAAATAATAAACATTTAATCAAAATTATACATTTTCCATTCGTCAAGGATGGATGCTTCACCGAGTAGTTTTCTCCGCTTTCCTCAAGCTCACGTCTATTGAGTGTGGGCTCGCTTGGAATAAAAAAAATTTCCACAAAATTACTAGTGGGTAATTTTGAAATTTCTGTAAACATTGGGGTGTAGTTGTAAATATAAAAAATATCTCTAGAAATTTTCTGAAATAATTTATTGAGAGAATTTTCTCTCTACAACTTTCACTTGAATTCAAGTATGTAAAAAATAATGACACATTTCTCTCTTTATATAGGGAGAGTTTAAAGAATTCAACTATGATAAAGTTAATCATTTTAATATTAAATTAATATAATACTTATCATGATAAATATTAGATTAAATTTAATATTAAATCTTATTAAATTAATAGAACATTTATCTACAAAATAAACATTACATTTAATTTAATTAATATTAAGATAATCACTTTAATATTAAATTAAAAAAATTATATCAAGATAAGTATCAAATTAAATTTAATATTAAATCTATTAAAATAATATTATTTTTGGAATACTTAATCTAAAATCAAATTACCTAGTAGAGTCCTAGTAGGAGTGTGATTCCTTCACTACTCAACCACCGAAGGACCACCCACTGACCACCAGAATGCCGCTGTCGCTGCCACTGCCATTGTCATGTCTGGTGGTGCCATCGCAGGTGCGACACCATCTCTTCACCCCGAGCTAGTTCGGTCCAGGCCAATGATAGCCCGACTGATCTGGTCTTGCCACTGGTTGGATCGTCAACTCGGTTTTACACACCAAACCCGGTTCGACCAATTTTTTGGGTCCTAGTCTCGATTTTTAGTTCTCGAGTCCAATTTTCAATCTCAGGTCCAATTTTTAAGTTTAATTACCCATTAGGTCAATTTTCTGACTTGAAAATTAATTTCTAATAATATCATATTTATTTTAATTAATTTGATTATTTTAATTATACTTTATCAAAATTATTTTTTTTCAAATATCACTTAGATTTTCGAAATTAATTTTTAAAAAAAATTATTTAACCAAATTCTCTAGTTGAAAAATTCTCATGACCGTCTAAATTAATTCCACATCGAATAAATCAAATCAATTAAATATTTCGAAGTCATAGAATTTCCTTTTGATCCAACTGCAGTCCGATTGAGATTTTGTTGAGCTAGTAGAGGGACCAATCATAGACATATGCAATTATACTCTAGTAATTGCAATTATGTCCAAAAGCACTGTTCTGATAATTCACAATTACTTAATCATGGAATAACTCCACAAGAAGTGTCATGATTGAAAACTCCTTATTGTATACTCTTCACGAAAGCAATTCATCCAACTATTTTGTGCAATGACCTCATCATGTGTGTGTTACCCTCATATGATATCATTGGTTCCTTTGAGTTAAATTCGTTCACTCAATACAATCCTATTTTGTCTCATTGTCACCATCTTGTCTTATTAATTATTAATATAATCATTGTCAACAAATGATTGTGATAAATTGCTTGTTCAAGAACTAGCAACCTGTTGCCACGTTCCATATTTATCAATCCACACAAAGACAATGAGAGGATATCGTTAAATCTTTAATCGAGCTCTAAATTCCATTGTTGCTAATAGCCATGCCATACACAGGTCATGTACCCAACATGCTGGGTATGGGCTCGATCATCTTTAGAGTATAAGCCTCCACTTATATCAAAGCACATGATTACGTACGCATGGTCAATGACTAACTCAGGATTTAGATATATCACAAAATGAACTTCCGTCACAAGTGAATTAATTCACAAAAAAATTCAAAATTAATTCATCTTGGGTCCAACCAATGTATCATTCTTTCAATGAATACACCTATGTCTACTTGTGGAGTAAACTTATCCTATAGCCAAGACTAGTCATCTCTCCAATTGGAATTGTAGACGACATAATTGTAACACCCCTTCCCCGGTTCTACGTCGGGAACTGGGCCCGAGGCGTTACCGAACTCAAACCGCTTAATCGCCACTTAGGCTCAACATAAATACTCTCTATAACCTCATTCTCGACTTCCGAGGCCTCACTCATACACACGAGGGCTCTCGAGACTAATCCAAAACTTTTACGATCCTTAAAATTATTCTCTTTCAAAACAGGTCTCACACGCCCGTGTAAGATTAGACACACCCGTGCATAGACATATACGCCCATGCCCCCAGACCGTGCCTAGAAACCCAGTATTCTGCCAAATGCCCCACGGCTAAGGCACGCCCGTGCTTCCCAACTGTGGTAAACCCTGACTTCACACACACGGCCTCAAAGCCTAGTCACACGCCCGTGTGACTAGCCCGTGGACTATACTGACTTAAAATGTTAACATGCAGGGGACGCATGGCCAAGTTACACGCCCATGGACTGACCGTGTGTCACTCATGGTCTAGACACACGCCCGTGTGTCTATCCACATGGACAAGAACAAAGCTATTTGCCAAGTTCTTTTCACCCCTCTAGCATACATAACATGCACTCATCCAACACAATCATGATCAACTCAAATTGAATTGCAATCTCACATAGACAACTATAACTTTTCATATAATAAGGTAGCCAACAACTATGACATTATACAAAATAAGCTATCCATCTAAAGGCCAACACATCTTAGCCATTTACAACAAAATTCACTAACTTGTCTAGCCCCTATACATGCCATATACAAAACATTAAGTCTCATGTACCAAAGTGTGCTGATATGTGGGCTATCTTCCGATGATCCTCGTATCTCGATTCAACGCTTTTAATCTATAAGACAATGGAAAAGAAAGGGAGTAAGCTTAGAGCTTAGTAAGTTTACACATAAACAATTAAGCATCATAGTATAAGCTAACCCACAAATAGCATTATACTAACATATAATATACCATTGTGCTTACTCTTTCTATCCCTTACCACATTTCCAACTCATCATGAGTCACATACTCATAACCATTGAAATGCACCCCTGCACTAAATATCACATTTACAACGTTCAATACATTATTATTTCTCGTAATACATCCACACAGTTTATCCACATAACTAATCCACACAGCTATTACACATAGCTAATACACACAGTTAACCCACACAGCCAATATCTCGGTGGTTTCGCACTTAGCACACCACAATTAATTAATAAGGTGGTATCGCACTTAGCCTACCACAAAGGTATTCATAGTGGTTCAGCACATAGCCCACTAAACGATATACCTCACGATAGCATCGCACATAGCTAGCTCATCGTCAATATGCCTTAGGACGGTATCGCACTTAGCCCACCATCTAGGATTATCACAACATATGCACAAGTCTATTTACTTAATCATCCTACCTAAACCACATAGGTTCTCAATCATTCTCGATCATACATTCATTCACAATTTCTACTACATTCATCCCACATAGGTTCTCAAACATGCTACACACTAGTTAGAATTAACAATTTGTAAGTATGAATGCATTATTTATGCATAGACTTACCTCGGTACTCAAAAGTATTAAGACTTGCAATTTAGTCTACCACCTTGCTTTTGCCTCGGTTTCAATCCGGGCTTCGTCTTTCTTGATTTATAATGAATAAATCAGCTTATTCAATACATACATTGACTAAATTGACCCATATCTCATACTTTAGCAAAATTACTATTTTGCCCCTAAACTTTTTCATATTTACACTTTAGCCCCAAAGGCTCATAAAGTGATTTTTATTCAACTTTTTAGCCTTTCATGCTTAGTCGAACCACTTATTCAACTAAAGCTTTCATCAATTCTCACTAAAACACATATGTATGACCAAACTTAAGATTTTCACAATCAAGTCCCTACATGCATTTTCATGGAAAATCACTTAACAAAAGATGTTTCTACTACATCAAGCCTTCATAATTTTCCATAAAATAACAAAATACATGTATGTCATACATGACCACATTTTTGAGCATCCTTTATAGCTCATCAAATAGCTATAAATAGCTTACTCATGCTACCGGGACTTCAAAAATACAAAGAATATCAAAAACGGGACTCAAATGCACTTACTAGCAAGCTTGAAAAATTGAAGAACCCTAGCTATGGCTTCCTTCAAATTTTCGTCAATAAGGGGAAGAAGATGAATGAATTTTGTCATCTTTTCTCCTATTTTAATCACTTAATAACTAAATGACCAAAATACCCCTTTTTGATAAACTTCAAATTATAACTCATCCAAGCCCATTTTTGTCCAAAAATTAGAATTTGGGTAAATTGCTATTTAAGGACCTCTAATTAATATTCTAAAGCTATTTCACACATATAGCTTCTAGAAACACACATTTTGCAACTTTTGCAATTTAGTCCTTTTGGACAATTCAACCGCAATTTCACAAAATTGCTTCATGAAACTTTTACACTAGCATGCATACATAGCATAAACCTCAAAACTCATTCATAACCCTCGGATCTGTGGTCTCGCACCACTATTCCGACTAGGCCCTAAACCGGGATGTTACAACTCTCTCCCCTTTAGAGATTTTCACCCCCGAAAATCTTACCAGTAAAGAGGTTTGGGTGTTGCTCTCTCATAGCTTCTTCCGTTTCCCACGTAGCCTCTTCCACACCATGTTTCTACCATATCACTTCACTAGTGCTATGCTCTTATTTCTCAACTATTTCACTTCTCGAGCCAAGATCTTAATCGACTCCTCTTCATAAGACATATCCGGTCTTATCTCAATTTTCGTCGAAAGAATCACATGTGAAGGATCGGAGTGATACCGTCGCAACATCGACACATGGAACACGTTACGAATCTTTTCCAACTCTACCGGCAAAGCCAATCGGTAAGCTACAGGCCCAATTCTATCTGTAATCTCATATGGCCCTATGAACCTTGGACTCAATTTCCCTTTTCGTCCAAATCTCATAATCTTCTTTCACGGGGACACTTTCAAAAACACTTTGTCGCCCACCTCAAACTCAATTTCTTTTCGTTTCAAATCCGCATACGACTTCTGTCGGTCCGAGGCAGCTCTCAGACTATTACGGATTACTTTCACCTTCTCTTCGGTCTCTTTTACTAGATCGACCCCATAGATCCGCTTCTCACTAATCTCGGTCCAATACAAAGGAGTTTGACACT
The DNA here is from genome assembly GCA_025698515.1 of Gossypium sturtianum. NCBI lineage: Eukaryota > Viridiplantae > Streptophyta > Magnoliopsida > Malvales > Malvaceae > Gossypium > Gossypium sturtianum. The sequence goes on from CM046953.1 coordinate 66,828,022, forward strand.
TACGACCGTACAAAGCCTCATACAGTGCCATCTGTATACTCGACTGATAGCTGTTGTTGTAAGCGAATTCAACTAAAGGTAGATATCTCTCCCAACTACCTTCAAATTCTAACACACAGCATCGAAGCATATCTTCAAGAACTTGAATCACTCTTTCAGACTGACCATCGGTTTGCGGATGGAATGCAGTACTGAAATTCAATCTCGTACCCATGGCCTCTTGCAACTTCTTCCAAAATCTCGAAGTAAATCTCAGATCTCTATCCGATATAATAGATACAGGTACACCATGCAATCTCACTATCTCTGCAACATACAACTCAGCTAACTTATCCAGCGAATAATCAACACGTACTGGAATAAAGTGAGCCGACTTCGTCAATCTATCCACAACAACCCACACAACATCTCTCTTCTTCAGAGTCATTGGCAACCCCGTTACAAAATCTATGGTAACCCGATCCCATTTTCATTCAGGAACCATCACTGGCTAAAGTAATCCCGAAGGCACTTGATGCTCAGCTTTCACTTGTTGACAAATCAGACACTTTGTTACAAACTCTGAAATGTCTCTTTTCATACCCGGCCACCAATAAGACCTTTTCAAGTCATTGTACATTTTCGTACTGCCCGGATGTACTGACAAACATCCACTGTGGGCCTCATGCAAAACCTTTCGAATCATCTCCTCATCTCTAGGTACACAAATTCTATCACGATACGTCAGACAACCATTCAAATCCACTCTAAAATCAGAATCACTTTCTGATCCGCACTTAACAATCTTAGCTTGCATCTCACTGTCATTTCTCTGAGCCTCACATATTTTTTGAACAAATAGTGGCTTAGCTCTCAACTCTACCAAAATAGTACCATCATCAGACAATGCTAAACTCGTTCTCATAACTCTTAGAGCATACAAGGATTTCCTACTCAGGGCATCCGCAACCACATTCACTTTTCCCGGGTGGTAATCAATGACTAACTCATAGTCTTTCAACAAATCAAGCCACCGTCTCTGTCTCAGATTCAGATCCTTCTGATCTATCAAATACTTTAAACTCTTGTGACCTGTAAAGATTCGGCACTTCTCATCGTACAAGTAATGTCGCCAAATCTTTAACGCAAAAATAATCGTAGCCAACTCTAAATCGTGAGTCGGATAATTCTGCTCGTGCGGTTTTAGCTGCCTCGAGGCGTAAGCGACTACCTTACCCTCTTGCATCAACACATAACCGAGACCGTTAAACGACGCATCACTGTAAACCACGAACTCTTTCCCCGATTCTGGTTGAACCAAAATCGGTGACTCAGTCAACATTGTTTTTAATCTCTCGAAGCTCTGTTGACATGTTTCAATCCATTCAAACTTGACACCTTTATGCAACAATTTCGTCATCGGGGTGGCAATCACGAAAAACCCCATTACAAAATGTCTGTAATATCTCGCTAATCCCAAGAAACTTCTGATTTCTGACACGTTCCTTGGCGATTTCCAATTTACAACAGCCGATATCTTACTCGGGTCAACTCTAAAACCATCACCTGACACAATGTGTCCTAGGAATCCAACCTCTCGGAGCCAAAACTCACTCTTGCTAAACTTAGCATACAACTGCTTATCTCTCAAAGTTTGCAAGACAATTCTCAAATGTTCTTCATGATCGTTCTCATCCCGAGAATAGATCAATATGTCGTCAATGAAGACAACCACAAACTTGTCCACATACGGTCTGAAAAACGGTTCATCAGATCCATAAAAATCACCGGTGCATTCGTCAAACCAAATGGCATAACCAAAAACTCATAATGGTCATACCTTGTCCGAAATGTAGTTTTCAACACATCTTGCTCCTTCACTCTGAGCTGATAATAACCCGACCTCAAGTCTATCTTGGAGAACACTGTAGCTCCCTTCAGTTGATCAAAAAGATCATCAATCCTTGGTAAAGGATACTTATTCTTAACCGTCATTTTGTTAAGCTGTCTATAGTCTATACACAACCTCATAGACCCATCTTTCTTCTTTACAAACAATACTGGAGCACCCCACGGTGAGTAGCTCGGTCTTGCAAAACCTTTATCTGTCAACTTTTGCAACTGAACCTTCAGTTCTTTCAACTCTACAGGTGCCATTCTATACGGAGCAATCGAAATAGGTGCCGTTCCCGGAACCAACTCAATTCCAAACTCGACCTCTCTCACTGGAGGTAATCCGGGTAACTCTTCCGAAAATACATCTGGATACTCGCATACCACTGGCACTGTCTCAAACTCTATTCCAACCTCACGAGTATTCAACATGTAACAGTCCAGTTTATACCCTAGTCGGAACAGTGGTTTCGAGACCACAAATCTGAGTCTGTATAATATTTTAATATTATATTCTGTGTCGTTGATAAGTGATTAAGTATGTGGTAAATTTCCATAAGTTAAATTGTCTATTTGTGTGTTTAATTTGATGAAAAGGATTGAATTGCATTAAATGTGAAAGTTGTATGCTATTTGTTAAAGTATCAATGTGTTGTGGCTTTGTAAAGGTGGAGGCCTTATATGGCAATTAAACCATTTTTAAAAGTTAGTGGATGGCATTAGGTAATGAAATGATTATATATATATATGTGTGTGTGTGTGTGTGTGTGTGTGTGTGTGTGAGTGTGAGTGTTTTTATATTTATAAATTTAATAAGTTAAAGTTATATTATATTTATTTTATAAGTTATAATTATGTTATAATAAAAGAAACAAAAGTGGTAGTGGATATTCATTCATCCATTCACCACCGAAAAACACTAAAGAAAAAGAAAGAAACTTTGGCTAAGGCATTCGGCACTTACAAGCCAAAATTAAGGTATGATTTAGTTTTGGTTTTCGATAATTTCTACGTTTTTGCAATCGTTGCTTTGAGTGCTGCAAAACCCATGTATTTATTTTGTGAATTGATGATGTTTGTGTGATATGTCATTGATGATATGTCAAGCTTTTTGATGATTTATGGTGTTAAATGAAAGATTAGAATTAGATGAACATACTTTGTTCTTGAATTTTTGATGAATTTAGCTAAATAGGGTTAAATTGTGAAAATATTATTTTGGAGGACTAATTTGTGAATTTGATGAAATATATGGACTTATATAGTCCCTAGGAAGATTCGGCTATGCATGGGTGTGAACAAATCATGTGAATTTGATGTTTTGTGAAAAAAATGGACTAAATTGATAAATTGTGCAATTATGAGGGCTAATTTGCAAATTACCCTAAATGTGTGTCCTTGGACTGAATTGAATGAATTAGTGAATAAAAGAGTTAATTCTGAATATGTATAGATCAAGAACTAAGAAAAACGGATTTAGATCACGGGAAAGCGAAAGTAACCGAGTAGCCGTTCCCATTCCCGATAAATTGAATCCGAAGTAAGTCATTATGCAAATAAACGTACTTGTATGACATTATAATTTTTCATATGACTAATTTTGATAATGGATGTTTATGAGAGGTTATGCATATGAATTCCGAGATAAGTTCTATATAGTGACTAAGTCCGAGAAGTCCCGTATGAACCTAGGAATAGATAGGATTAGCTATGTCATGACATAGGTTTCTGTTCTGTTATACCATGTAAGACCACATCTGGGACGTTGGCATTGATTTGAGATTTCGTGTAAGACCTCGTCTGGGACATAGGCATCGACATGAGTATTACATGTAAGACCACGTCTGGGACGTTGACATCGATATGATCTATACGTGTAAGACCATGTCTGGGACATTGGCATCAAATTTATTTGTGTAAGACCCTGTCTGGGACAGTGGCATCGTTATCTGATTACATGTAAGACCTCGTCTGGGACGTTGGCATTGTACGACTATTCCGAGTTTTCCAAGTATCCTACTAGATTCCTATAGGTTCAACGGGCAAGTCTGTGATACGAATGGCAAATCCGAGCTATGAACAAATATGTGAATTGTAAATCCATTTCAGGTATGTTGATTATACACTAATTGTGTATACAAGGTAAGCATCTATATGATCTTACTATAATGCTATGAATATGGAATTGATGACATGATATGCAAAGTTTTGGTTAGATGAGTTATGTGTTTATATGATTCTTGAATTGTGAATATGGCTAATGTGATCAAAAGTGTATGAACCAAAGCAAATATGTGATAGTATGCTAAGTTTGTTTGTTTATTGACTTACTAAGCTTTTGGAAAGCTTACTCTGTGTGTGTGTTTTCTCTGTTTTATAGGTCGCCAAAGCTGTTGAAGGCTCGGGACCGTCACGGATCGTCATCACACTACTAAACTCTTTTTGGTACATTTTGGAAATGTTTATAAGCTAGATATGGCATGTATAGGCTAGTTTTTTATATAGTTGATGTATAGACTTGGTCAAGTTTTTGGGTAGGTAAATGAATGAAATATGCTTTAGTTACATATGTTTTGTCTTGAAAGTTGTCATGAATTAAATGGGTATTTAATGTGTAAATTGAATGGTCGATTTAGTATGTTTTTGGTTGCCATATGTGTATGATATGTATTGGTAATTGATATTTATAGGTGAGACCCAAATGGGTGGCAAATTGACCTTGAAAATGGTCTATAATGTCACACGGCCTGGGCACACGGGCGTGCCTGGTGACCGTGGGGTAAAAGTCAGTAGCTAGCTTAATGTCACACGGTCGTGGCATACGGACGTGCCTGCTGCCTAGTAACCGTGTGGTTTTTGACAGGATCGACCACGGCCATGGCACACGGGCGTGCTTGGTGACCGTGGAGCATAAGTCAGATTCGACCTCGGGGAGGACACACGGGGGTGTCTAGCAGCCGTGGAGGGCACACGGTTTCCTCCCACGGGCGTGTATCCCCTGTACTGTAGAAAATTTTTAATTTTCCATGAAATTTTGTAAGTGTTTTGATTTAGTCCCGACCTGGTTTATAAGCATGTTTAAGGTCTCGATGACCGTATTAAGGGACACTATGCTTGAGAATGATAAATGAATGTATGAATTTCTGTAGATTATTTCCGATCTATCCGGTAACGCCTTTAACCCTAATCCGGCGTCGGATACGGGTTAGGGGTGTTACACAACACCAACACAAGATAGGACTCACACCCTTTTCTCAAACATTTCTCAGCCACTAGGGAAGAAATCATCACTGGTAGACTATCCGATCCACCTGATTCAACCCGAACCACATCTCCACTCTCACATTTTAATTCAATAACTTACTACCACAGTTCACTAAGACACTATGGGTAGCCAACCAATCCATGCCTAGGATTAAATCAAACTCATCAAACGGCAACAACATAAGGTTTGCCGGAAAACAATGATTCTCAATCAACAAAGGACAATTCTCACACACTTTGTCCACTAACACATGCTTTCCTAACGGGTTTGACACCTTAACTACTATGTCCGTAGACTCAATGGTCATACTCAAACTATATGCTAATCTCATGCAAATATAAGAGTGAGTGAACCCTGGATCTATTAAAGCAATAACAAAGGTGTCAAAGAGAGAAAAAGTACCCGTTATCACATCAGGGGAGGATGCCTCTTCGCGAGCGTGAATAGCATACGTCCTCGCAGGTGCCCGACCCTCCGGTCTCACAGCAGAATCTCTGGGCGCACCTCTACCACTAACCCCACCTCTTGGGTTCCTTGGTGGTCTACCCCTCGTAGACACATCACTAGGTCTCACTTCTTGTCTCTCTTCCTTATCATCCCTCTCGGGACAGTTACGGATAAAGTGGTCAGGGGAACTACATTTATAACATTTCCGACTGTTTCCCCAACACTCTCCGGTGTGATACCTACCACAACTTGGATACTCCAGTTTTCTCTTCGTATTGCCCACACTTTCCATCGAGGGGGCTTGGACTCTCGAACCTGAACGAGTATTGCCCAAGTCTTGATGCGAATAACCTACTGGCACTGTCGTCCGAAGATTTACTTCATTGGATATTTTCGACTGAGCTTGGTACGACTTGCCCATCAGCCTCTTTCTGGCATCTCGGGCTTCACTCACAGCCCTCCTCTTTTCTGAACTCAGCTCTTCGGCCTTACTTGCCCTTTCAACTAACACCACAAACTCTTTCAACTCCAAAATACCCACTAGGAGTTTGATGTCCTCATTCAGCCCATCTTCGAACCTCTTGCACAAGATGGTCTCTGTCGATACACATTCTTGAGCGTATTTGCTAAGTCTAACAAACTCACGCTCATATTCCGCTACTGACATTCTTCCTTGCTTCAACTCAAGGAATTCCTTCCTTTTTCGATCAGTAAACCTCTGGCTTATATACTTCTTTCAGAACTTTTCCAGAAAGAAGTCCCACGTCACTCGTTCTCTCGGGACCACTAACGTCCTTGTTTTCCACGAATGGTATGTTGAATCTTTCAGCAAAGATACGGCACACTTCAAACTCTCTTCAAGTGTACATGAGAGCTCATCGAACACCCTCATCGAGTTCTCTAACCAGAACTCTGCCCTCTCAGGGTCGTCATCTACCTTAGCTCTAAACTCCTCAGCCCCATGTTTCCTAATCTTATCCACCGGGGGTTTCGATATCCTCACTACATCCATACCTTGAGGAGCCACAGGATTTGGATGAGGTATAGGAGGAGGTGGAGGAGTTGAGCATTAGGGTTCGCTCGGACATAATCCGAGTACCAATTACTCATCATCTGTAGAAAGGCTTCCCGTGCCTCTTCCCCTTGACCCCTAACCTCAGGTCCACTCTCAATAGGCGCGGTTCCTTGCGCAGAGCCAGCGCATTACTAGCTGCTTCATCAGCAGTCAATGGATCGAAATCCATATTCTATTTAAAACAAGATTTAAAATCATCAGAAGCCACACACTATCATTGTACACTTATAGCATGTATATTTAGATTCTTACACCCGCTACGGTAGTCCTAGAACCGACTAAACCATAGCTCTGATACCACTAAATGTAACACCCCTTCCTCGGTTCTACGCCGGGAATCGGGCCCGAGGCGTTACCGAACTCAAACCGCTTAATCGCCACTTAGGCTTAACATAAATGCTCTCTATAACCTCATTCTCGACTTCCGAGGCCTCACTCATACACACGAGGGCTCTCGAGACTAATCTGAAACTTTTACAATCCTTAAAATTTTTCTCTTTCAAAACAGGTCTCACACGCCCGTGTAAGATTAGACACGCCCGTGCATAGACATATACGCCCATGCCCCCAGACCGCGCCTAAAAACCCAGTATTCTGCCAAATGCCCCACGACTAAGGCACGCTCGTGCTTCCCAACCGTGGTGAATCCTGACTTCACACACACAGCCTCAAAGCCTAGTCACACGCCCGTGTGACTAGCCCGTGGACTATACTGACTTAAAATGTTAACATGCAGGGGACGCACGGCCAAGTTACACGCCCGTGGACTGACCGTGTGTCACACATGGTCTAGACACACGCCCGTGTGTCTATCCACATGGACAAGAACAAAGCTATTTGCTAAGTTCTTTTCACCCCTCTAGCATACATAACATGCACTCATCCAACACAATCATGATCAACTCAAATTGAATTGCAATCTCACATAGACAACTATAACTTTTCATATAATAAGGTAGCCAACAACTATGGCATTATACAAAATAAGCTATCCATCTAAAGGCCAACACATCTTAGCCATTTACAACAAAATTCACTAACTTGTCTAGCCCCTATACATGCCATATACAAAACATTAAGTCTCATGTACCAAAGTGTGCTGATATGTGGGCTATCTTCTGATGATCCTCGTATCTCGATTCAACGCTTTTAATCTATAAGTTTACACATAAACAATTAAGCATCATAGTATAAGCTAACCCACAAATAACATTATACTAACATATAATATACCATTGTGCTTACTCTTTCTATCCCTTACCACATTTCCAACTCATCATGAGTCACATACTCATAACCATTGAAATGCACCCCTGCACTAAATATCACATTTACAACGTTTAATACATTATTATTTCTCGTAATACATCCACACAGTTTATCCACATAACTAATCCACACAGCTATTACACACAACTAATACACACAGTTAACCCACACAGCCAATATCTCGGTGGTTTCGCACTTAGCACGCCACAATTAATTAATAAGGTGGTATCGCACTTAGCCTACCACAAAGGTATTCATAGTGGTTCAGCACATAGCCCACTAAACGATATACCTCACGATAGCATCGCACATAGCTAGCTCATCGTCAATATGCCTTAGGACTGTATTGCACTTAGCCCACCATCTAGCATTATCACAACACATGCACAAGTCTATTTACTTAATCATCCTACCTAAACCACATAGGTTCTCAATCATTCTCGATCATACATTCATTCACAATTTCTACTACATTCATCCAACATAGGTTCTCAAACATGCTACACACTAGTTAGCATTAACAATTTGTAAGTATGAATGCATTATTTATGCATAGACTTACCTCGGTACTCAAAAGTTTTGAGACTTGCAATTTAGTCCACCACCTTGCTTTTGCCTCGGTTTCGATCCGGGCTTCGTCTTTCTTGATCTATAATGAATAAATCAGCTTATTCAATACATACATTGACTAAATTGACCCATATCTCATACTTTAGCAAAATTACTATTTTGCTCCTAAACTTTCTCATATTTACACTTTAGCCCCAAAGGCTCATAAAGTGATTTTTATTCAACTTTCTAGCCTTTCATGCTCAGTCAAACCACTTATTCAACTAAAGCTATCATCAATTCTCACTAAAACACACATGTATGACCAAACTTAAGATTTTCACAATCAAGTCCCTACATGCATTTTCATGGAAAATCACTTAACAAAAGATGTTTCTACTACATCAAGCCTTCATAATCTTCCATAAAATAACAAAATACATGTATGTCATACATGACCACATTTTTTAACATCCTTTATAGCTCATCAAATAGCTATAAATAGCTTACTCATGCTACCGGGACTTCAAAAATACAAAGAATATCAAAAACGGGACTCAAATGCACTTACTAGCAAGCTTAAAAATTTGAAGAACCCTAGTTGTAGCTTCCTTCAAATTTTCGGCAATAAGGGGAAGAAGATGAATGAATTTTGTCATCTTTTCTCCTATTTTAATCACTTAATAACTAAATGACCAAAATGCTCCTTTTTGATAAACTTCAAATTATAACTCATCCAAGCCCATTTTTGTCCAAAAATTAGAATTTGGGTAAATTACTATTTAAGGACCTCTAATTAATATTCTAAAGCTATTTCACACATATAGCTTCTAGAAACACACATTTTGCAACTTTTGTAATTTAGCCCTTTTGGACAATTCAACCGCAATTTCACAAAATTGCTTCATGAAACTTTCACACTAGCATGCATACATGGCATAAACCTCAAAAACTCATTCATAACCCTCAGATTTGTGGTCTTGCACCACTATTTTGACTAGGCCCTAAACCGAGATGTTACAATAATAATCCTTCAAATTATTTAAATAAAATTCTCACTTTGATTCTTTTACGGGATTACAGACTCGTTTAGATTATCTTCTGAAGTAAGTTTTCTTTCTCGCACTGTAAACATTATTACAGTTCAACCTATTATAAGTTTGAACTTAGACAATCAATAAGCTAATATTTGCTTGTCACAATTCGCTATGTATGCAAAACATGAAAGGCAAAAACACAAAAGACATAATAGTGGAATGTGAAATTAACTTTATTTGTTCGTCGCTCAAATACATAGAAAACAATTATATGTTTACAACAATAGGGCCACATTTCCCAACAATCTCCCACTTACCCTAGAGAAGTAAATGTGTCATGTTTCGCATTCTCATATCATTGACGTGTTTGTTAAAACTCTTAGTTACAAGAGTCTTAGTAAACGAATCTACAAGGTTATCTTCAGAAGCCACTTTTGACACAACTACAATTCATTCGGCCATTGCCTCTCGTATCAAGTGATACTTTCGATCAATCTATTTCGTCCTCTTGTGACTTCTCATTTCCTTAGTATTAGCTATTGCACCATTGTTATCACAATACATTATTATAGCTTTTTCCATACCAGGAATGACTTCATGGCCGGTTATGAACTTTTGAAGTCATATCTCTTCTTCCATCGCCTTAGAAGCATCCACATACTCAGCCTCCATTGTAGAGTCAGTATTGCATGTAACATTCCTCAAACCCCCTTGATTGAAAATAATATGAGATAGATTTTTAATGAAATAAGATATAAAGAAAGTAAAGGATAAGGGATGTTGGAGAAAAATGAAATAAGAAGTATGTTATGAAATATTAATTTCAGCCAAGGACTAAATTATAAAAATATGAAAATTTCTATGGTCCAAGTGTAAATAGTTAAAATTTAAGGGTTTAAAGTATAAATATGGAAAATTTGAAGTGTCAATAGTGAAAATATCTTAAGGGTGGAAAGGTCTAGAAGGACCAAATTAAACAAATAAAGAAATAAGAATGACTAAATTGTAAATTTTACCAAGAAGTTGTCATAAAAAGGATTGATTTGTAAAGAAAGTATAAGGGTAAAATGGTCATTTATTAAATAAGATAATTATGGGAAAATATCTTTGGTTATGGAAAAATTTGGGCCATTAGATTAAATTGAGAAGTAAGAAAAAAGTGTGACCATTGGATTGAAATCATGATTAATAGTTTTTTATAATATTTTAATATTAATTAAGTAATAGATTTTTTGTGGAAACATGAAGAAAATTCTTCATTCTTCATCAGCCCACCGTCCATCACTAGTATAAATAGGGGGAATGTTTGCTTTTTATGCAACTTAGTCCTTTGTCATGAAATTCTACCATTGCTTTCAACTTTCTTCGAAACTTCCCTAGGCACCAAAGAAGAAAAATGAAGAAGAAATCCTAGAGAGTATGTACATAAATTTAGAACAAGGAATTAGTAGATGGAAGTGGAGAAAATTTTTAAAGAAAGAGAAGGATGGTCATGAATTGAAGAAGAAAAGGAAAAGAAGCAAAAATGGAAGAAATCCTTGCTAAAAGAGGTAAGTGTAACACCCCGAACCTAGCCTAGACATTATGGCCGTATCTGGTAATGTCAGACGATAGTGTTTTTGCAACCTCGTTATTACGATGAAAACATTCTATGTTATTATCTTTAGTAAACCTTTGTTAGAACTTAGGAAGTCGTCTTTATTCATTTAAAATATTTGTTTTGAAACATCCCTCGTTGCAGAAGCTTTAATAAAACAGTCTAGGTGATCATGCATTTAGAAATTACTTTAACTTTTGAAAATCGAATTTCCTAGGACCATCAGGTATAAATCCTTAAAGTAAAATAAATAAATAAGAACCCAAATTTAAAACCAAAGTCCCAAAGGGTCCTTAAATTACAATCTAAATAATCAATAATAATCAAATCACAAATCGTAAATTGAAAACCATGAAGTCCAAAAATTATTGTGGTCACCGCTGAGTCCTCCGTCGCACCGATCCGTCTAAGTCTGGGGATTACTGTGCACATTAAACAAAAAGGGTGAGTTTACGTAAACTCAGTGTGTAATCCATAAAAACAATCAAGCAATCGGTATTCACGATTGCTTGCAGTTGAGCAGTCTTGGGCCTAAGCCCTTTTCAATATCGATGTGATTTGGGCCTTAGCCCATCTCTCAAGATCTGATGTCAAAATGCGGTAGGGCCTTAGCCCATCACGATATCGAGAGCGATAATGAGCTTATGCAAAGAGCAAAATCCTACCCAACCAGCCTCTACACACCATCTCCGTCCAACCCTACACTCCATGTGGGGATATAATCAACCCACCCATCCCTACACTCCAAGTAATACCAAATGCGGCTGTCTGAAGTTTGCGGTGAGAGCCGCTAGTAAATTAGGCTTAAAGCCTTTCAGTGCACTTCCTCCGAATAACACCGTGCAGTTAATCCCCAGCCTTAGGCGATTTGGAGCCGCGAGAGACTCGAAGGTGGCCACACGATCGCTGATGTTCTACTTTAGACTTATTTATTTAAATTTCTTGTTGGGCTATTGATTCTGTAATAAGGCCTCTTAAACCTAAGTTATGTTATTTTGGCTTTATTTATTTGATACTTAACTGATAGTGATAGAACGTTGGTTTTCAAAAAGATTAACTGTTTTCGAAACACCGCATTTTCGCAACATTTTTGGATATTGCTTCCGCAACAAACAATGTTTTTAAAGTAAAGGCATTTTAAATGGTTAGTAAATGGTTAAGATGTTTTGAGTTTTAACAAAGAGATTTCAACTCAGAAACGAATTTCTACCAACAAGTCCAATTTTTGAAAGACACATCAACGTGACACGCCAGATTCGGCCATAACTTCTAGGCCGGGTTTGGGGTGTTATATAATCCTTTACAACTTGGGGGTTGGATATTGTAGGACCTTTCCCACCAATTGTGACCTACAAAAAGTACAAAGTGGTGACCATAGAGTACTTTACCAAATGGATGGAAGTTGAGGCACTAGCCACCATCACAGATAAGTAGATGGAGAACTTTGTTTGGAAGACAGCCATATCTAGGTATGTGGTCTCGCGGCTAATCATTACAAACAACGATAATCAGTTCCAAGGAAAGTTCGAAGAGTTTTGCAGCAATCTTCACATTTCCTTAACCTATAGTTTTGTGAAGACCTTCTAGAAGAACTCCAAGCAAAAGCCACCAACAAGAAAAATCTTCCAAGCCTTGAAAAACAAAGTTGATGAAGCCAATGGTGGATGGTTAGATGAGCTACTAGGCATCTTGTGGGCCATCTAGACCACCTGATGTTTGGTTCAGAAGCTATCATTCGTGCTAAAATTGGCATCAATACCCATTGGTTCTCCATTATGAGGACCAAGCTAATGATGTCATGCTTAGGGAGAACTTGGGACTTTTTGGGGGAAACCAAGGATCAAGTCGCACTTCGCCTGACAGCCCGTGCCTAGCAAGTGGAAAATGATTACAACACCAAAGTTCATAGTAGGAAATATCAAGTGGGAGATTTAGTAATGAGAAATAAGGAAGCCAGCCTGCGCCCAGCTGGTGGGTTAGAAAGGAAAGATGTCAACCAATTAAGAAGGTCCTTACCGGGTAGTCAAGGTAGTTGGATACGGAGCCTATCAATTAGCGCACTTGAACGGGAAGCTTTTGCCGCGGAAATGGAATGCTCGACACCTCCGCAAGTTCTACATGTAAACTAGACATCACGTGTATGTTTATTTCTGTCTCCACTTTCTTATACTTGGGCAATATGTTGTACTTTGTAAATAAAATGATAGTGGAACCATACAACTGTCATACATGCATACACTGCCATAATTTATATATTGTCGCACTTTCACAAGCACTTCTACATTTTATAAATGCTTGTTAAATTATGTTACATATATTTTTGTTCCCGGTTGGTTTATCTTTATATATACCTACACATGATTGCTACTACATTCTTCCAGATGCACGACTCTACATTGCGTAATTTCGAGCCAAAAATGAGCCAATGGTTGCACCTACGACATGTATTTACATTATTTTGCAATGCGAAATTCCAAGCCAAAATGAACCAACGGTTGCAATTTCGGCATGATTACAAAACTCCCCCTTTTGTACGGATAATCTACAATGAATCACCTATGACACCACCTGCTATGAGCATGACCCATCGTAATAAGCAAATGTATTATACGAACACATGATGTTAATTACGAAAAATCCACTCGCTATATTTAACTTATACGAACACGATATATAGTCATGACATTCTTATGTTATTATTTTGTAATTATTTTTTAATGTTTGTTTTTATTATTTCCGATACATATCATATTGTGCGCATATAATTTATTATTGTCATAGTCAAGCTGTGTTCGCTTGTATATTAATTCAAATATAATTTATCATATAAATTTAATTTAAAAAACATTTATATGTATGTGCCCATGTTTGTGATGTGTTTGTAATTTTTAATATAAATTTTAATGTATCAATAATTATTTTATATAACTTTTTTGCAAGTTCATGAATTCATGTCATTTTTTTCTTGCTTTTGTGCCATGTTTTAGTTTTATCATATCATCTTTTTATTTGTATCCATTTATCTCATGTTTTATATAATTTCTCACAATTAATTAAGTTAATTTATAAATTCAGTTACCTAATATATTTAAATAAAAGTAAATTTTTGTTTTTATAATTAATTATTTTAATCCCTGCGTAATGAGATACAAAATATCGTATTTTGGAAAAACTTTAAAATTCAGTTTAGTAGCTTCGACTTTGGGGCATCTAAAAATCAAGTAATGCCTGGCTTTTTGAGAAACAAAAGGAAGATCCGATTAAAATCTAAAATATTTAACAGGAAAATTTTATTTAAATATCATTTCTCATGAAAATAGAATTAGGATCATACTTAGATTATAAAATAAAATGAAAACATTTGTGGTTATGAAAAGAAAAAGAAATGAGTACCTTAGAACTATTTATGAGATGGGCTATCCGTTTAAATCCCAAAATTCGTTTTTAATTTGAGAGGGTTTGAATAAAATTATTAAGTAGAAAAAATAGATTTGAACAAAAAAATTAGGCTCATTTAAAATATAGGCTGGGCTTGAGCCTGAACATTTAAGGTTTGAGCTTGGATCAATCTATTTTTTAAGCTTATAATGTTTTATATTATTTATAATACATAAAAATTAAATCTATATTAATATTGTTGTAATGTAAACATTAAAAATATTAAAATGATTATATGTAAAATTATATTAAATATTAAATATTGTTATGAATATCTTATTAAGTGGATGTCTATCAAGATCAATATAAGTTTTTATATAATTTAAATTCTAGTAGTCATTAGAAGTAAACCTCTACTTCATTTATATTTCTTATGTCTATAAATAGAGACTTTGGAGAACCTTTATAAATATTCCGATTGATCAATAAAATATGTTTTCTCTTTGTTTTCTCATTCTCTTTGTTCTTTACTTTCTGTCTTTTTATTTTATAACACGCTATCAGTACGATTTTCTTTTAATTATTTTCCCCTATAAGTCACAAAAATATCCCAAAATTTACTGTTGTCAATTACCTCCTAAAGCTACTGTTATTTCAATTGAGGCCTGCGCACTATGGGTAATCATTAGAGCCTTTTATCACTCAGGTACACATAAATCTCTAATTTTTTTATGCCCATTTATGCAAAGAAATTTATATAATCCTTACGTGATATGTTTTTCTCCTTTGTTGATTGATTTTTGGTAAAATTATTTTCTGAGAAAAAAATATTATTACTTTAAGGTTTCTCTTAAACTAAGATTCTTTTATTAAATTATAATATGAATAATATTTAGATGTTTAAAGATTTGATTATTAAGTTCTTGTTATTAAATATTCTTGTAATTTGATTAAAATTATGGTGGAAAGTGTTATTAACCTACCATAGTTGATTAAAGGGAAATTTGATAGGATCTATTGAGTCTTATTAACTTGCTAATGTTGAATGATTGTATTATATCTTTTAAATTGAATTTATAAATATTTGATTAGAGCTTCATAAGATTTTATAACATATATGTGGTATTGAAATTTGATACAATGTGTATCGGATACTTTCAAGTATAGTACACGAAAATTTTGATTGTTTATTAAATGATTTTTACTATTAGATTATAAAAGTTATTACGAAAACAAAGTTTTTTTACCAGTTAAAATATTGCTCGTAATAATAGCCAGGGTGATAATGATGATGTTAAAGAATCTTAGGTATATTTTACTATGATTTATTTATTATATCATGTTTATTATAATGGAGACTAATCATGACAACATGAATGGATTGATTTTGATTTGAAATCTACACATGTTTGCTATGGTGATTATGAAATAAAGAATTTTTGGGACGTTTATAAGTTCATCCTAGTAAATTTGTTGCATTCCCCGAAGTGAATGCAAACATAAAGAAAATAAAAGATATAATTATGGACCACTAAAAGTGGGAACATAGTAGAACATAGTAATAAATAAGATAACAATGAGAGTTCTCAAGATAACTCTTCAAATGGTAAACATAATTTATGTTATCAATGTGATATGAAAGATTATTGGCCACATATGTAGCGTATGCCTAAATATTTTGTTTCTGTTAATATTCTTTGAGGAAAGATATGAGAATGTAGTAATGAATTTTATCATTACATATAGAAAATATTTATCTTATTTGGTACTGAAACAAACAAATATTATTTCAATATTTGATAGTACAAAATTAATTAAAATCTCCAGAAGAGCTGATATATCAATATCTAAAAAGCACAAAATTTGTGATGGTTAATGCATTAGTTTTAAAAGATAGTCATTATAATGGATATCATATTGACATTGTGAACGAAGAAAAGATTATATTTCATATGAATCACTATTACTATAAATATCTATTTTGAAAGGATGAAAAAAAATGGAGGATTGAGTTATTTATTACTCCTGTTATTAAATTGAATTCATTATGAATATCTTTGTGATCTTTTGTCATCATCCCCATTAAGGGGTTGAAAGCAAAATATATGACTGTGAAAGATCTACTTATGAGCAATAAAATATGATAATTATATCTAAAACCCGTTATGGTTGGATGCACCTGAAGTTGAAAGTTTTTTTTTAGAACTGAGTATAACTCTATAATATTCAAAATAAGTTCTCAATTAAAATTACATGGAAAAATATTACTGATGAGAACCTTACAAGAGATAACTTATTCAACTTTTCATTATTCAAATGTGCTCCTACAGCAGCAATATCATGAAAAAAAAATTACTTATGATTGAACAAAAGTTTTTAATCACGAAACTTAATCATTCCCTGAAAAGAATGTAACAATATGTAATAAATTCGAAAGACATAATCTTTGACATGGATGTAGTAAGTTGGACTATAATAATAGTCATGGGGGATGGTCGTAATAAATTTTTTCACCACCAAAAGTGGAAAAATGAATAAAGCAAGAAAATGCCAAGAATTCCCAAGAACTCTTTAAGAAGAGAGACAACTTATGTATGAAAATTCATTAGTTATGTACTTGTTGTGCACTTAGAAAACAAGATCCACTCTTAAATTTTACTATTAATAAATTTTGATTGGATTCAAAGGCTACTACTGGAGTTTAATTTGCTTACTTCTTATCGTCAAGATTCAAGGTAGACCAAAAAAAAGGTACGTCTTTAAATATTAAATTGACTTGATATATGGTTTAAATATTTGAGATGTGTTTTTTTTTTTTATTTTGATTCCATGGATTACATTTTTTTAAGCATCTTATTGTTCATGAAAATGAATAGTAACTGATTTATTTATGTCGCTATAGTAGGTTTTATAATCAAATAATATATTTGATTAAAACATATCTAGTATGCAAATTGATGTTAACAAACCAATGAATTTTATGGTTATTTGGATTTGATTTAGTTCAAAGAATTGTTAAAAGTAGTAGTTCATACGTTTTATATTATTCTATTTGTTAATTATTTAGAGAAATGGCATGAGCAATTGTAAATAAAAAGTTCTATGAGCTTGAATGGTTGGATTTTGAATTAAATTTCATGCATTTTTATGATGATGATTATGAAAAAAATGCTAGTTTTTCCTTATGTCATATTTTTATATTTGAGATGTAACGTGTATTGATATATTTAATATAGGTTTGTTTCTATACATGACCTAGGCAATCATTCTTGCTAGTTAATTGATTATGCAAAACTCTTGTTGAAGGGTTTTTAAAGTATTTTGAATCGAACTCCGGACTTCTCGCATCCGAAGCGAGAATCATACCACTAGACCAAATGTCCTGCATTTGAATATTTTGGCATATTCCTTGAAGCGAATATTGTAACAGCCCGTTTTCAGTTAAATCGGAACAGTGGTTTCGGGACTACAAATTCGAGTCAGAAAGAAAATTTATTTTAATATTATTGCATAGTCTACATTATGATAGGAATGTTATATGAAAATTTTGATAAGAAAATTTTACTGATTACATGTTTAATTATGGAAAGGATCAAATTGTATAAAATGAAAAAGTTGAGTTCTAGTAGCTATAAGTATCAAATAGCTATGGAATTCAAAATTTGAGGTCTTTATATGGTAATTAGACCATTAAGAAAAGTTAGGAGATATTTATGATGATTCATCCGTGAAAAATTAGAAAAAGAAAAGGACTAAATTGAAATTTGAAATAAATAAAGATGATAATAGCTTAATATCATCTTATTTCATCATCTTCCCCAAATTACTTTTATGGAAACCCTAGCTAATAGAAAGAACTTCAAGCAAGCTTAATTGGGTAAGTAATCATGTCCCGTTTTTAGTAATTTTTACATTTCCGAGATCGTAACAACCTAATCTATCTATTTTAGGGATCAATTTGCAAAGTTATCAATGTATTAAAATTTTGCCATGGATGTATATGCTGAAATTTTGAAATTTATGGTAGAAATTGAAAGGTTGTTGATAGATAAACAACTTTTGTAAAGTGGATTTTCATGAAATTGTGATTTATGGACTAAATTGTAAAGATGTAAAATTCATGGAAAATTTTTTATTTTTATAAAATATATGGACTGTAAATTTTATATGTAAAATTCGACTAGACTTGGAATAAGGATTAAATTGTATGAATTTCATTTTCCGAGCCTAGGGACGAAATTAGAATTAATTAAAAGTATAGGGGCAAAATGGTACTTTTGCCTAAGATGTAAGTTGGATTGAATTGAATATGAAATGTGTTAAATTGATATTAAATTCATTTATGTAGATCCGAAAAGATCAAATAAAGAGTTAAATCGAGGAAAAGAAAAAGTATCAGATTAGAGGTATACGAGCAAATGACGAGGTAAGTTTGGGCAACTAAATTGTGTATATTTATATGCTTGAATTGAAAGTCTGTATATGTGAATTGTATAAATTCCTTATGTATGAAATTTATCACATGTCCGATTATGCCCGATAAATAATGAGTCCCATTTGAATAAATGAAATTCGATGGATACAAGATTTCCCGTATTGGTTGTGGTCCTGCATTTGTTGTGGGCACACCATAGCTCGGAAGAGCGTCCTGTTATAAGCCCTCTCAAGCTTCCTATTACATGGTTCCTGCGAGCATCCCGGTCGGTATTGATCCTGCATGTGTTGTAGACATACCGCAGCTCTTTGTGAGCGTCCTGTTATATGATCGGTATTGATCTTGCATATATTGCGGACATACCGTAGCTCTTTACAAACTGTAACACCCCAAACCCGGCCCATTCACTACGACCGAATTTGAAATGCCACTGCGGAACACGTTCGAAAATATTCTTACTTAAGAGTAAAAATCGTTAAAAATTTGTTCCCTTTAATAAAACCTTTTCGTGACTTAAAATATTCTAGGTAAAAAATTAAATTATTATGAAAAAACACGGATTCAAAACTTTATTATACACACTTGAGAAAATAAAATCATTTGCAATCAATATTTAAATTGTCAATCCATAATAAATATAATAATTAAACTTAATGAAAAATACTTAAACAACCTTAAATACTTTAATGGGCCTTATTACAATAAAGACTTAATCAAAATACGGAAACTATAAATACTTAATTAATTAAATTATCTTACTGCATGGGCCACCTCGTATCCACTCCAACCCGGTCCGATCATCATATCACCTGCGATGTTTGATAAAATATTTGGGTGAGTCACACGGACTCAGTGTGTAATTAATCCACTGAATTCCACCCACATGTTAACCACGTATTAACCCATTTATCGGATAACAAAATAGTATACTCACATATTAACACATTCGGGCTTGGCCCATATTCATATCACATTCATCCAATAGGGTAGTTACCCACAAAATTTCCACATCTTGGGCTTAGCCCATTTCCACACCGATCCACATATCAACTGGGCTTGGCCCACTTCCACATTAAATACTCATATCACATTAATCCACACATCATATACAATTATGCAAAATGCACCCAACCCAAACCTAGGGTCCATCCTCTACACACCCCGTATCCGACCTACACACACGTGGGATTATCAAATCACCCTCTCCTTTTTACTCCAAAGGCAATCATCTGCCGCCCACGTGCAATTAAGCACAATAATCCACAACGCGACCTCGATCCAGCGCCATTCCACGATGTAGCCGTAGCTAACACCAAAACCACGATGGGACACATAGTCACTCATCAACCACGATATGGCACATAGCCGATATCAACCACGATGAGGCACATAGCCACTCATCAAACCACACGAACTTAATCGCAAATAATCCACAACGTGACTCTCACCAACGTCAATCCACGATGTAGCTCAAGGCTAACATCAAACCACGTACTCGAAGTACACCCTGTCCTTCTTTCATATCATATCCCACCCATGCACATGTAACATAAATAATGATATAATATAATGATGCATGAGCATGTTCATCAAGCATAGTCATAACACATATTCATACTAATAATCACATATCATCAGTTTGGTACTTATCAGTATTATCGACATACCCTTGAGGGTATCCATATCACAATTTCCATCGCACTAGTTAGCACAATTTTAACACATACAGATATAACACAAAAACCCGGAAAACGGTGGGTTAATCACACACCTGACTTTCTAGCGAAATTCCGAACTACTCGAATCTAACACGATCTAGAATCCCGATACTCTGCTTACTTGTTGATTAGCCCCTAAAAATCATAATACACAATCGGTCATACCTAAACTTATAAAATGGCCTATGGTAGAATACCACATTAACTCACCTTGAGTAGTCGAATCCAAGAGGCTCTTCTAATACTCATTAACGCTGGCACTATTGTTGCTTGTGAAGACTAAATGAGAATAGGTCGGCTCTTTTATGGTGAAGAAGAAAACACAAAAGTAGAGGGAGTTTATCGCCTAGAGGATTCGGCTATGGTTCACCAAAGTATTTCGACTTTTAAAAGAATTCTTAAAGAAAGGAAGAGAAGAAGGAGTTGAGCAATCACGACAACGTGGCAAAGGGAAGATTCGGCTAACAAAAATAAAAGAAAGGAATTGGGAAAGGGATATAGATTCGGCCAAGAACAAATAGAAAAGAGGAATGAAACATAAGCGGCTTTGCACAAGGAAAAATGGCACTAATGGGGAAAAGAAACTAAATTCAAGCACCCTATTTATACTACTCAATTTCGGCACTCCTACCTCCTCTCTCAATTCTACTTCCTTCTCCTATAATAACTCTTGAACACATATTCAAAATATATAAAATAAATCTATACTAATCTTCTATTTATCAACTTAAAATAAATCCACCTTAATTAATAGAATAAAAATTATCCATCATTAATCCCTTATCAAACTCCTAAATCATCTCTTATCACCTCTTCAAAAACAAATAAGATAAAATAAAAGCTTTATCTCCTCTTTATCTCTTATCCACATTTAAACTAAATAAAATAACACCTCTATTATCTAAAATAAATAATACAACCATTATCTCTACCTATTCAAAATAAACAAATAAAATAAATCCAACACTTATCCTTACTCAACCGAATTTCAAAAGGATAAAAAGCTTAATCCACTTTCAATTAAAAGTCTAATTGCCGTCCAATGCTTCTCTCTCTCTTGACGCCTTAAAAGCCAAAATTAAAACACCCAATCGCTGCTCCCGTGCCTTGAACCCGGGACTGTTGGAACCCTCAATCGCAGTAACGCCTCGCAACTTTGCCAAGGCGCTGACTGTGATATAGTTCACCCTGAACTCCTTTTAACACCTCTTTCCCTAGCTCCCCCTTTCCTAACGCCAAAGCAAAATAAAAACACGCCCATGCCGCCAACGGGATTTGAACCAAGGCCCTTGTTGCCGCAAGCCGCATATAGCGCTCCAAGCCACTCTGCGTGGCGTTTTTATGACATAAACTCGCCACAACTAATTTTAAAGCCTCTTTATCTTGCTCCTCTTAACGCTAAAAGCAAAATTAAAACACCCATTTGCTTTCCACGCTACTCGAACTCCAGACCCTTGTTGGCGTCATTCCCAGGCCTTAAGTGGCGTCCTTAAGCCACTTTACCAAGCCCCCTTTCGTGACCCAAAACGCCCACAAATTATTCTTAAGGCCTCCTCAGCCTAATTTCCTCTTTTTACACTTAAATCCAAAATTTTTCCAAAGCTTTCACCCTCATTCTAAAGTTCTAAAAACTCTTAAAACATCTCCAAATACCCTTAAAACCCACTAGCACTTGGGTTATGCTCCAAACGCATAACCTCTAATCTAGGATGTTACACAAACGTCCTGATATAGGCTCTTTTTAAGCTTCCTAATATGGCTCGCTTGAACTTCCTATTATATGGCTATCCGGAGCTCCCTGATAATAACTCTTCGGAGTTACCTATTAAGCTCAATGAGTTTCCTGTTTTAAACCCTTACGAGTTTCTTGTTATAGCCCGGATAAGGTTCCTGTTACATGGCTCTCATGAGCATACTGTTATATGGCTCGAGAGAGTGCTCACTGATTATGTGCCCTAATGGGTACCCCTTAATATGAGTTGACGGATTACAGTTGCATACACTTCAAGTGTACTACATGTGTATCCATCGATATTTTAAATAAATTCAACTGGTAAAGTGCTAGCATGGTTAAAATGAGCTTAAGATGATTTGTCATGGAAATGCACATGTTAAATGGAAATATGATATGAAAAGCATATGTTTATGAAATTTATTACATGATGAGCTCATCCTTGATTCTTGATGTTTATATGTAATATATGACTAACAAGTTTCTTGAGATTATATGTGTTTAGGAAAATTGTCAAATTTCTTTGGATAAATTTTGTATGCTTACCTTAAATGTAAATGAGTGGTAAGTTAAATTTTCTGTTATACAAACTTACTAAGCATAATATACTTACTCTATTTTATTTCCTTTGTTTATAGTACTCAGAAGCTTGTGAAGGTTAGAACTTGGTCGGAGACACATCACACTATCCCTCGGGCTTCTCGATATATAAAGCCAGCCAACTTTTGGTATAATGGCATGTATGAGCTAAGTAGGCATAATGATGAAATGTTTTGGTTGTAACTAGCCATTAGAATGGCTAGTGTTAATCATATTTTGATGTAGTTATATAAGGCATTATCATACTTGATGTGTGCATTGAAATGGTTGAATTATGGAAGTTACATAAATATACTTATATGTTTATATGGCCAGTTAGGTAAGATTAAATACTTAGATAAATGGGATGTTATGACATGTATTGAACTTGAAATTGGCTTGAATTAAAGGTATTATTGTGACTTGTAATGGTACAAATATTGGTTGGATAGATTGATGCCAGGTTGGGTGAGAAATAAGGCTTGAAAATGGCCTTATTTTGTCCACACGGACAGAGACACGGGCGTGTGTCTCAGCCATGTGTGACACATGGCCATGCGCACAGGCGTGTGGTTCGGCTGTGTGTCCCCTGCATCTTAAAATTTGAAAAACAGAATGATTCAAATTGCTCACACGAGCGTGTGTCTCAGCCGTGTGTGTCATACGGCCTAGCACATGGGCGTGTGACCCCTGCACTTAATTTTCGAAAATTAAATTATCCACACGGCCTAGCACACGGGCGTAGGGTTAGCCGTGTGACCCAAGTCAGAGAGTTACACGGGCTGGGATACGGCCATGTGCCTCACATCGAATGCCCACACGGTCTGGGCCATACGGGCATGAGTCGTCTATACCTTGAAAAAAAATTGAAATTTTGTGAAAAATTTCCTGAGTTCCCGATTTAGTCCCGACTTGTTTCAAATGCACAAATTGGACCCTGAGGGTTCATTTAAGGGACAATATGATTGAATTATGATTTGTTTCAGATATGAATATTAAATGATACGATTTAATTATAATTAATCTGTAAACTCTGGTAATACAATAATACTCTGTAACCATGTTTTGACGATGGATATAGGTTAGGGGTGTTACAAATATTGCATATAATTATTTGGAAATTATATTTATTGACTTAGTGGCATTATAAACTTCACATTGATTTAGACATTTCCAGTAGTAAATGTCACAATAGTATTTATATGTTGATACAAAGTAAAAGGAATGACAGTAAAACTATCAACTTGTTACAATTTAGTAAAATTGAAACGCATGTTAAAGTAAACCAGAAGTTTACTGATACAAATTCATTTACTACTTGGCATGACCAGTTAAACCATCCTGAATCATATATGATGCGAAAATTAATTGAAAATTCATATAGACATTCATTAAAGAACTAGAATTTTCTTTCATTTAAAGAATTCTCATTTGTTGCTTGTTCTCAATGAAAATTTCTTATTAGAAACTTACTAGCTAAAGTTAAGATTAATGTCTTACATTTTTTAAAGGAATGCCCGTTCATCCACCATGTGGATGGTTTTGATACTATATGATTTTGGTAGATGCATATTCAAAATAATCGCACATGTGTTATCAACTTGCAACATGTCATTTGCAAGATTGCTTGTTTAAATAATTAATTTCAGATTATACAATTAAGACAATTCATCTTGCTAATATTGATGAGTTTATATCTGTCTTTTATTGATTGAGCTTGAAAAACTTTTGTAAAAGTTTTTTTATTAATGTGCATAATGGTTTAGAAAAATTATTGATTGAACTCCTCTGATTAATGTCTAAACCATTACTTATGAGAACTAAACTTCCTCTTTCAACATGAGATTATGTTGATTTACGTGTTGTACGCATCAAGCCAATAAGTTATAAATACTCTCCATTACAATTGGTTTTTGACCAATAGCTAAATATTTATCATCTTTAAATTTTTGTATGTGCGTATGTGTTCCAATCGCTCCACCAAAATGCACAAAGATAAGTAAATCCTCAAAGAAAGTTGGAAATATATATTAATTACGAGTCTCCTTGTATTATTATATGTTTTAAATGTATTGGAGATTCAATTATGATATGATTTGTGATTATTATTTTGATTTGATAGTTTTTCCGACATTAGGGGGAGAGAAATAATAACTTATAATGAGTTAGGGGGAGAGCAATTTGAATCAGAAGTTCAACAAGGATAACTCATTACAAGTTCCAAATATGATTATTCTAATAAAATAATAATAAATCTAGATAGTCATATACTGAAGGCGGGTGCTCCAGAAGAGACCCAAGACATAACTAATAAGTAGAACTCCAGAAGAGTTTCAGGTACCTGAAACCGAAGATTAAAATAGTGAAAATTAAGTGTAACACCCCGAATTTTGGGGTTAAAAGCTTTGATTTTTGTGATTAGGGTCTCAAAGAGGGGTGTGCTATTGTTTATAGTTTCTACGTTGTAGTGTCAGAATGGGCTTGCTGGTCTGGTGGTTGGTGGTGTGGTGGTTTTTGAATAGCTTTGATTTCCTGGTCATCAAGTCGGCTTCTGGGCGTCTCTGGTCGCGAATCAGGCGTAGGTTCGAACCTTTGAAATTTTCGTTATCAAATTGTGGTTGTGTTTAAGAAATTAGAAATTGTTGTATGCTTGTGGAATCGATCTTTAGAAAGGGGCGATTATCGTGGAATAGCTTAGAATTGGGTGTGATTTTGGTATAGTGCTAAGCAAGTAAGGATTGGGGAATGTTTCGGCAACAAAGGCACGTCTGATAGCCTATTTTTGGTGTGGTTTCATGACCAAACAGGTGGCTATACGGGTGTGTGCCCCCACACGGGCGGTCCACACGGTCGTATGTAGTTAGAAATTAGCAAGGTTTGGTGCCACACGACCGTGTGGCCGATTTGGGGATTTTTGTTGATTTTCACACGGCCGTGTCCTTTGGGCACACGAGCGTGTGTGCTTGGGAATTAGGGATTTAGTGATTTGGTGTCACACGGCCTGGCCACATAGTCGTATGGCTAATTTAGATATTTAAGGATCCCACATAGACGTGTATTTTGGACATACGGCCGTGTCTGGTGGGCACACCCTGTACTCTATTTTATCACATTTGGATAGTGAGTTACACGGCCGTGTCCCTGGCTCACACGAACATGTGCCTTAGTCACACGGTCGTGTCCCTGGCTCACACGAACATGTGCCTTAGTCACACGGCCGTATGCCTCCCTCCACACGGGCGTTTTGACCCCCTACGTGGCCTAGGTATTTTCACACGGCCGGAGCACACGGCCGTGTGGTCCTAAGTCACCAATTTTAGTTTGTGTATGTTTTTTTTTATCTGAAAATGCGTCTGTGTATTCCAACCCTTGGCTAGGCTTTAGTGAGGGTAATTAAGTCTCTATATCTATGGCTAGGTGTTCTGTTTATGTGTAATGTGTGACTGTTGTGTGTGAGATGTCTGATTTTTGAACCCAGTTAGCTGGGTGTGTGTGTGCGTATCTGTCTCTATTTAACTGTTTGTCGATATGTTCGTTGTTTCTGTGAGGTTGTATGCATACATGCACTTGCATAAAGTAAATTTTGGGGTCGGATGCGAAGAGATGGGAGGCGATTACGATTCGATCTCGCGTTTATCGCAATTTATTCGCACAATTTGTTTATTTGATCATATCGCATGTACATCGCCTTTTTGCTTACTATTATTTGATCTGGCAGTTTAAACTGCAACATGACTATACAACAGACTACCGCATTGCACTGTACTGCATTTACGCTAGCCCTGCTGCGTATTATTATCTGAGTGGCTTAGTCCACATTCATGGTGTGTAGGGTTGGATGGACCTTTCGATGTCCTAATTGGTGTGATTGGTTAGATGAGCTTTAACAGCTCTTTTGGGGTGTGATCGGGGGACGGAGAGGTGTGTTGGTTGGATGGGTGGGTTTTAGTATTTGACTGCATTCATGTGCATCTGTTTGGGTGTAAGATTATCTGACCACATTTTGTTTGTCTGAACAACACTTGTGTTAAGTAATCTGTGTGTACTTGGTGTGCTCTGACTGTTACATGTGTTGAGGCGTTGGTTTCGTGTTGGTATTTGTTTCTGCAAATATCTATAAATATGTTGCTAATCGTTTTGAACTCACACTGAGCTCGTGTAGCTCACCCCCTTAGTGTTTCCCCTTTCAGGTACCTTTCTGAATTCTGACGTTGGATTTGGTATGCGGAGGTCTCGGACAGTCAAGGTTAAAAATAAAATAATAGTTCTTCTTTTCAGTTTTCGTTTCGATATACTATTTGAAATTGTGAGGTTTTATAAAAACTGTGGTACAAGTTCCATTTTTTTATTTTTCCTATAAATCTAATTTTATTTGTAAATTAAACTTAACTGCAATATTTCTGTTTGAAATCTAAAAGGTTAAAAATTCTTGGTTTGTAAAGAGACAAATTTGTTGGTAATGGAATTTGAGATAACTTGTTTTGTAAAAGATTCATGCGATCACTTTGGTGATCGATGTAACCTCCGGGATTCGGTCTAAACTTTTAGGCCGGGTTTTGGGCGTTACATTTAGATATCTCGATAAATTATGTCAATTTGAAAAAATGTCGAACCAATAATAAAAGTGGTTGACAATGGTTTTGATGCAATATTATTATTGAAATAATGAAATAAAAGGAGGATCTTAAATAAATCTATTGAAAAATATAGATATAAAATAAATTGGTCAAAATAGAAATATGTAACTCAAGTACAATTAAACTTGTGGTGTTTTTGGACCAATAGTCCAAATATCTAAAGGTATAAAGCCAGTGAGAGTGCAAATGAAGTAGTTTTGCAAAACGTAATAAAATATGAAGTTTTTGCTAAGTCTTCATAGTTTTGCAAAACGTAATAAAATATGAAGTTTTTGCTAGGTCTTGGCGTTGATTATGGAAAGATATATAATATTCTTTTGTGGTGGATGCAATAACATAGATATATTATTAAACTATTAGTTCATAAAAGACTTAATTTGCGTCTAATGGTTGTTGTTACACCCTTTTATGAATCACTATATAGTAAAGTTTATATTAAAATCCTTGAAGGATTTAGAATTCCATAAGCATATTGAAATTATCGGGAAATTATTCATTTATATGAATTGAAATAATTGAACATATCAGATAAATTTGACTTAGTCAATAGTAGTTAAAAGAGGATTACAAATTTATCCAAAATACCTATTTGTATTTTTATAAAGGGATCATGATTAGAGTTTGTTATGATTATTGTTGAAACTCCTGAAGAGATCAAAATATATTTCCCTCAAAATTTTCTCTCACTCATGATTTTCAAAAGAATGTTGATATAAATGATTAGCAAATACGTTCAAATGATCATTTGAAAAGCTAATATTCAAGATTGAATACATAGAATATGAGATATTACATGATGTTTTCATGAGGGAGAGTAAATACGCGCTATACTCTTTTTCCCTTAACCGAGGTTATGTCCTATTGGGTTTTCCTGGTAAGGTTTTTAATGAGGTAACGTATTATGCATATTATAGATATGTGTAGGGTTGTTCATTCGGTTAACCGACCGGTTAACTGACCCGAAATAACATTAACCGAATTAACCGACCTTTCAAAATTTTTAACCGTTAACCGAACCGAAATTTTTTCAAAAAAGTTAACCGAACCGAAATTTTTTCGGTTAATTCGGTCGGTTAACCGAATTAACCTAAAATTATATGTTTTTTATTTTTGGTTAAAAATTAACCGAATTAACTGAATTACCCAAATTAACCGAATTACCCGAAATTAATCACTACATAATTAAAAAGATTACATAATTTTAGTTTTAGTTTTAGAATTTTATTTTTATTTATTAAATTATTTGTAATTTTTATGATTGGGTTGGATTGGGTAATTGAGTTGGGTTAGATATTTGGGTTTGGATTGGGTTTAGGGATTGGGTTTAGGTGAATAGTGGGCCTATTTATATATTATAATTTTATTTATTAATTTTTTCGGTTAAATCGAAAAAATTCGGTTAACCAACTGGTTTTGAACCGAATTAACCGTTAACCGAAAAATCATAAAATAATTAACCAACCCCCGACCGAAAAAATTCAGTTAACCGACCGATTAACCGAATTCGGTCAGTTAACCGAATTTTTTCGGTTTTACCCAAATTTTGCATACCCCTAGATATGTGTACTCTTTTTCCTTCATTAAGATTTTTTTTTTCCCACAGGATTTTTATCTTAGTAAGGTTTTAACGTGACACATTATCTACCAATAGACATCCAATGAGGAGTGTTATAAATATCTTATTAAATAGATGTCCATCAAGATCAAGATAAGTTTTGATGTACTTTAAATTTTAATAGTCATTAGAAGTAAATCGCTACTTTATTTATACTTCTTATACCTATAAATAGAGACTTTGAAAAAGTTTTGTAAATATTTCGATTGATCAATAAAATACATTTTCTCTTTTGCTTTTTCATTTTCTTTGTTCTTTACTTTCTATCTTTTTATTTTATGACAAATATAAATATAAACATAGATTTTTAAAATAAAAAAATAAATGGACCAATCTAAAATAAGCTTAAGTTAATTATTTACAAATATAAATAATTAGATGGTATTTAACAAAAATATAAAATGTATTAATATTGTAGTTAAATCCGATTGGGACACAGCCCTCAACACCTCTATCCCAGACATCCTCATTGCCGGTGGCAGCAACAGATTAATTATAGCTGGAATCAACCCTGGAGTGTTGGGATGGAGCAAAAAGATTTTGGGGTGATTTTATCCACGTGTAACCTTTTTCTCATCTCACTAATTTAATCTATGCCCTCTCAAAATTCAAACTTGCGCAGCTTACAATTTCATCGCATCAATATAATATGCTTATTCATTAACGTTTCAAACTTGCAAAACTTATAAATTCACCTAATCAATATAATACGTTTAACGTTTCAACCTTTGCAGAGATTTAAATATTTCTATTAATTTAAAAACAATTAAAATTTGCTTCTCGATAGGGATTCCTGCATACTTTTAACCAAAAATCACTAATTCTGCATTTGTCTGCTACTAGCAGTGTATATAATATTTTCCAAAAATTATTCTTTAGTTGGAAAGTCTTGCATCTTCACGTTTACGTAAACATAAATACACCACCGTCACCATAATAAAAAGAATGGTTAATAATTAAGGATGGGCAGTAGCTTCACTCAATCTCTTCTCATTCATTAACTTAGTCCAGTATTCAGCATGTCATCTCAAAACCATCACCCTGAAGCAGCTGAGAATGACAACTTGGAGATTCAAAGCATGGTTTCTGGACAAATCGGTTCCTACAATGAAGCGGCGTCTTTCAGGATTGAGATGGAAGCAGGTGATGGCGTTTTCTTGACATGGACTGATCTTTGGGTGACTGTTTCCGGGGGCAGAAAGGGAAGCAGGGCGATCTTACAAGGGCTCACAGGATATGCTGAGCCAGGGAAGGTGTTAGCCATCATGGGACCTTCAGGGTGTGGCAAGTCAACCCTTCTTGATACACTGGCAGGTCATATTTTTATCTTTACATCTTTGCTTCCCTTTTCTATTTTCATTTTCCGAAAATCGGAATGTCCCTCACTTTGACTAGTTTTTCACAACTTCTGGTTGAAGATAATAGTAAACCTAAAAATAGTTTGTGTCAGAAGCCAATGGGAATTGTTGATGGGATCGGTCACTTCTCAAAAAATAAAACAGATAGAGATATGATATAGCGGGTAAAACTAGTTATATTTTAATTTTTTATATTTGAAATATTATATTTTAATTATTTATATTATTGTATTATAACATTTTAGTAATTGAATATTAATTTTTGTTATTGGTGTAGCTGTAAACTGATATAATATATTAAATCATCATTTCAAGCGAAAATTTTAGATTAAATTATACAATTAGTCCCTATATTTTTTTTATTTTGAGTAATCTAATTTTTTTTTTTATTCTTTGAACTTTCCCTTTTTTTTTCATTATTTTCTATTCTCTTCTCCTTCTCCATCTATTCTCCTCCCTTCCTCATTTCTTTTAACCTAATTTTTTTTATATTTTTCATTTGTTAAAACTAATCCTTATACTTTTATTTTTTTGAACAATTTATTTTTTTTCTTTTTTTCCTTTTATTTTTCTCTCTTCTCATATTCTTCGCTATAGAAATATAATTTTGCCCACCAAATAAATCAAATCTTTGTTTCTTTCACATGATTCCTAAATTAAATTTGACTCAAAACTAAATATCAAACATTCTTAATCAATTCCCGATTTAAATATAACTTAATTTTGAAAGTAAAATTAGATCTAACTAATCAATATAAAAAATCATATCATTAATCAAATCTAAACATAAATTGAATTATCTATATTCAAGACAAATTTTCCTGTTTCCAAACTTTTACAAAATCGTGTAGATTATTCATTTCCTTTTCTTTTATTTTATGACAAACAAAATAAAGTAAACGATAAATTTGATCTAAACTTTCTTGGATATTCCCAAGCAAGCTTAATTGAAAGTCGAGCATATGGATAAACCGAAGAGAGAAATTGAGCATGGAACCAAACTGGTTTAGGTAAAGTTGATGGTAAGTTTCGTATGGTGGTTGTTTTAGTCATTGAGAGTGTAGAGCTCGTTTGAAGAATCCATGAAATAATGTAGTTTCAAAAGGGTGAGAATATTGTAAGTAAGATAAATAAGGTGGTCATGGGGGTTGGTTAGGAGGTTAAGGGAATGAGCTTGGGAAACTTTGTTGAGGGTGGACTGCCATAAGTTACAACTAGTGAGGTCTTCGAGTGAGGCGAGCTTGTGGACTAGGTCATTGAGAGATCCAATTTAGTTCGTTAAAGCGATGATGGACAATGAGGGTTTGTAATTTTAGGGTGAGAATATGTGAAGCAAGTTCTATTTTGGTTTCAAATTTCGCCTTTTCTTTTTTCATAAACATAAAAAAAGTTCTAACAAATGGAAAATATAGAAAAACTACGTTAAAAAATATGAAAAACAGAGGAAAACAGAGGGAGAAACATAAAATAATGGAAACTAAAGAAAAAGAAAAAGAAGAAAAGTTAAAAGAACATAAAAGAAAAAGAATTAAATTTCTCAAAATGAAAAAAAATATAGAGACCAAGTGTATAATTTAACCTAAAATTTTTGTTTGAAATGATGATTTAATGTGTCACGTCAGCTTACCGTTACATTGTTAACGAAAATTAATGGCTCAGTGACTAAAATATTAGAACACGTTAACGTAAGTAATTAAAACGTAATATTTCAAACATAAGTGACTAAAATATAACCTGAGGTAAACAAAAGTGACTATTTTAGTAGTTTACCTGTAAAAATAATATGGATTTGTTTGTAGGAGAGTTAGATTAAAATCTCCTTTATTAAAAAAAAGTAAATTAGTCTATATACCTTAGATTAAAAAAAATAATTTTTCTATTAAAAATTTCGTTTATTTTTACTATTAAAAATTGATTCTTATACGTCGATATGAAGTACATGTGGCACATTATACGTAATTATCTGATTATTTTATCTTTTACATTAGTTTTTAATAATAGAGATTGATTAAATATTCAACGAAAAATATTATTTTATTTTTTAATTTAACATACAATAACTGATTTTATCATTTTTAAATAAATAAAAAAAAATGTAATCTAGCATGATAATTTTAGGGCTCTAGTCTTTGTTTGTGTGTATAAATTTAAATCGAAGAAATTTATAGGGGGCGGACGAAAAACAAATAAATTATAAAATTGGAAAAGTCAAATATTTGATTATTATTTAAATATGAAACATTTCAAAAGTTGAGGAAGAATAGGAAATGGATGGAGCATGGCTGATGCCCCCCCGGCCCCTCCCACGTCGCTGTTTATATCAAACAATACAGTAAGTAGAATATTTTTATTTAAAAATATATGGATGTGCAGCGAAAGTAAAATGTTAGATCCTGTTTTAGTTTACGTCCTGGTTCACACTTATCTCCTAAAGTTATAAAATAATTAATGTTAATATCATGGTACAGGGACTTTTACACAAACATAATTCCATTAAACTTTGTATGCAAACTGCTTCTTTAGTAAGGTTGGATGATAAAATGATAAAAAAAGTCTTTGATTGGCAGGAAGGCTACTAAGTTCGCGTATGCATCAAACAGGGGAGATCCTAATTAATGGTCGCAAGGAAACACTTGCTTTTGGAACTTCGGTATGGAAACTATTTACCAAAGGGGAAGCTTAAGTTAATCCAAATCCCTCAAACTTAAATATGACTGTTATTTGTTCAATATTAAAATCTTGATGTCTCCTATTTAAGTTGGATTTCTGGTAACACTTAATTCATCATGGTTTTAACACAATTTCAAAACCTGATTTGATTTGATTTTACTAATGTTTATTATTATTATTATTAAAAAATCTAATCTTAAATAAGAAAATAATGTAGACACCAATCGACAAAAAATGATATATTTATTTCTTGTTTAAATAATTAAAATTAATAGAAGAAAAGAAAGGAAATAAATTATAAAATATTTTGTTTGGAAAGTAAATAATTTTATTATTTTTTAATTTTAACCTTTTACATAATAACATATAATAATAAATTTAAATAAAATTAAAAATTATAAAAAATAAATATTCTTCATAAATCATATAATATATCAAGATATTTTTGTTTAAAATAAGAATGAAATGATGGTTAATGTCTGGAAAAAAAATACAAAAAAAAGAAAAAAGAAAAAAAGAGTGAACGGTGAGATTGTTAATTTTTTAAAATTTAAAAAATAGAAACTTTATAATCCAAAAATATCTCTTTATTCCATGTTTTCATCGTTATTGTAGGATGGTTTATTATTTTTTTATTCCATATCTTTTGCTATTTTGACAGTAGATTTCAAAAATAGCGCTAATAATAAAATGTTTAAAAAGTAAAATTGATATTCTAAATATTATTTTTTAACATTTATTTTCCTATCACTTTTCCACAAATTGGGTATTAAAATATAAAGTAAAATAATGGAAAGTGATGGACTTTTAAATTATTCTAATTTTTTTAGTAAAAAAATCTCTCTCAATTTTGAAATTGAGCAAATTGGTCTTTCTCAGAAAATTTAAAGTAATTTAATTCTTATCAATTCTAAAAGTGAACAATTAAGGACAATTAATCACAACATTAATGTTTTCCATCAATTGTACATGATTTTGATTGGTATAATAACAAATTTAGCCCAAAAAATTAACATATTCTATCAAATTAGTCATAATTTAACAAATTTATACAGCAAAATTTGTCTGAATGTGTAAATATTTAGGTTAAATTTATTGATTTTTTAGAATTAAGACAAAAATGACAAAATATATAAACATCGAAGGCTAAATTTGTTATTTTATCAATCAAAATTATGTACAATTGATAGAATACATTAACATCGTGATGAATTGTCATTAGTTATTCACTTTCGAAATTGACAGGAATTAAATTGCTCCAATATTTTTTAAGAGGACCAATTTGCTCAATTTTAAAATTGAGAACAACTGGAAAGATCTTTTTAACTTCCTTTTTTAGAGTAAAAATATGTTGTCCAAGCAAGGGGGCTTAGTTTTCCTTCCTTTTTAACCAATCCAAACATGCTAGTAAGGTATTGAACTTGAATGCTCAAGAACCTAAATCCTCAACCTTGTCAATAAAAATAAAATTGCATTTTTTTGTTTAGTATCTTACCTATAATTTTTATTTTTTCAAAAAGTACTGCAAAATTTTTATATTATTTTTACTTCTTTCATAATAATGTACTAGTTATTATTGAATTTGTTGACTGATAAACCTTATGTTATATGTGTTTACATGCCATATATTTGTTATAGTAGAGTTATTTGTATTTTCATATAACAACTTGGGAATTATGACTTTCATCAAAGCATGCCTAAGAAAATCACTAACCAACATTTTTTTAATGTTCAATATTAGGCTTATGTTACTCAAGATGATACTTTAATGACAACGCTTACAGTAAGGGAAGCTGTTTTCTACTCAGCACAGCTTCAGCTGCCTGATTCCATGTCAATATCTGAAAAGAAAGAAAGAGCTGAAATGACAATCAGAGAAATGGGGTTGCAAGATTCCATGGACACCAGAATCGGAGGGTGGAGCACCAAAGGACTTAGTGGTGGACAAAAGCGGAGAGTCAGCATTTGTATTGAGATCTTAACATGGCCCAACCTTCTCTTTCTTGACGAGCCCACTAGTGGACTAGATAGTGCAGCATCCTACCATGTTATGAATCGGATTGTGAAACTAGCTCACCAACATGGAAGGACTATAATCGCATCCATTCATCAACCTAGTAGTGAAGTTTTTGAGCTCTTCCATAATCTTTGCCTTCTTTCCTATGGCAAAACAGTCTATTTTGGTCCTGTTTCAATGGCAGAGATGGTATACATAGATCTATCTTTCAAATATTCGTCCAAATTGGCAACTAATTATGACTGGTTGATGATTTTTTTTCTTTTGAAAACTGAACTTGTTTCTAGCTTTTTGCTACAAATGGCTTCCCATGTCCACCTTTAAGGAACCCATCAGATCACTATCTTAGAACAATCAACAAAGACTTTGATGAAGTAAGTATCTGATACTTTTCACTCAAAGTATAAACTATGCAATTGATAAGTTAATTAGCAATTTTTGAATTATTGGTGTTGATTAGGACATAGAGCAAGGAATAGGTAGCAATAGCACAGAGGAAATCATTGACACACTTGTTAAGTCTTACAAGTCATCAGAGATATGCAAGCAAGTTCAGCATAACGTATTAAAGATATCCCAACAAGTATGCTTGTTTTAAACTTAAGTCTTCAAGAGACTTTAACCCAAAAAAGCCTATTACTCTAACTTGTATGGGTTCTTTACTTGCAGAAAAGAGGGCCTCTAGAGAAGAACGGAAGTCAAGCCAGCTTTATTACCCAAAGCATTGTTCTTACAAAAAGATCTTTTATTAATATGTATCGTGATTTAGGCTACTACTGGCTTCGCTTTGCAATCTACATTGCATTATGTTTATGTGTTGGGACTATATTCCATGATATTGGCTTAAACTACGGCTCAATTCAGGTAACTTGATGACATATTATAAACTATTCCATTATTTAGTAAAGATAATGTAAACGAATTACCAAAACTTGGGATTTTCAGGCTAGAGGATCCATGCTCATGTTTGTTGCGGCATTCTTGACTTTCATGGCAATAGGAGGATTCCCTTCTTTTGTTGAAGACATGAAGGTACTGATTTTTTTTCAATGTCTTCACCATTTAGACATTTACGTACATGGTTTATTAGTTTTTGACATTTTTCCCCTCTTCACCAAAATCAGATCTTTGGCCGAGAAAGACTAAATGGACATTATGGGGTTGGAGCATTTGTCATTGGAAACACAATTTCATCCATTCCTTACTTATGTGTTATCTCTTTAATCCCAGGAGCACTAGCCTATTACCTGGTTGGACTTCAAAAGAGTTTTGATCACTTTATCTACTTTGTCATATTGCTCTTCACTAGCACGATGCTGGTCGAGAGCATAATGATGACTGTTGCAAGCGTCGTGCCGAATTATCTCATGGGAATCATTACAGGAGCTGGTATTCAAGGGATAATGATTTTAAATGGCGGTTTCTTTCGGTTGCCTGACGACCTCCCTAAACCATTCTGGAGGTACCCCATGTACTACATCGCATTTCACAAGTATGCGAATCAAGGATTCTACAAGAATGAATTTGAAGGATTAAGTTTCCCTAGCAATCAAGTTGGGGGACCTCCCACCATTACTGGTGATGAAGTCTTGAGAAGCTTTTGGCAAGTTGAAATGGGATACTCTAAATGGATTGATCTTGCAATCTTGTTTGGCATGGTGGTTGTATACCGTCTCATGTTCTGGGGAATTATTATCACAGTTGAAAAGATTAAGCCTCTTATCAAAGATTATATGGCGGTCTCTCCTAAGAAATCAAGTATGATATTAGAAAACCCTTCCTCTATTTCTTCACAATTAGAAATGCTTTGAAATGTTGCATATTAAGTATTTATATTGTTATGACTTTGTCTAGGTTTGCAATTCAATAGAACTTAACTACTCTCTTTGTTTGAAATGAACACCAATTTTATGGTTTTTTGTTTACGATGTCCATTGGCGTGGACTAATATGAAATAACTTGGACCTTTCTAGTTACAAAAGCAATGTATGAGACGATCAATATCTACTGTTTAATCAGAAGAATTTGTATACCAAAGTGGTATAAATGGTATATGCGAACAAAGTAATCAATTGTATTGTAAAAATCTGTATTTTTTATTTTTATAATGTTGGGAAAGGAAAAAGATGACAATGTTTAAATTTATGTTATGTAAGCCAACTTTTCGCCACTCCACCTGTGATGACTGAGGCAATTTTGTCATATTTCCTGGTGTATTTTCCTTCAGTACTATAGGATGACCAAGTAAGGCATTAATAACATTTGTATTAAAATTGAACTCATGCCCCTCAAGTATAAGTATACTTGCATATAATGCTTAGACTTGTTATCTACAATACTCTTTAGCAAATTGCAGTAGAATTCTTGGACAATATCAGCAACAAAGGCTTTGCAAACGTGACAATTTTCAAAAGATGTGTGGAACCAAGCAAGTGAAGCAAACCATATCTTTCAAACTATTCACTATCTATCACATGTTAAACATCAAGGTTTCTCTTTGACACAAATTTCCACCTTTTCTTAGCTTCATTGTTCAGAAAATCACAAGGCTTTACCTTGACATAATCGTGGTCATGCTTTGATCGTGTCTCTATTTTTCACTTGCTTCGAGTGATAGGCCCGTGTAATCTTCCATTGGTTGTTTTCCTTTATCTTTTACTCTCGGTTCAGCCAATGTCTCGCTAGCAGCATAAGTATGAAAGCTTGCTGGTAAGTCAAATTCAGTTTGTTTTTCATCTCCTTCTCTTATTCCCTGCTTTGTCCCAGTTTCTGTTTGAAAACATGTGGGATCAGTTAACTTAACTAGACCTTTTATCATACAGCTTCTCTTCATCAAATTCTTCCCCCGTGTTTCCCACTGAGTCTTCCTTATCTTTCTCTATTTCTTCATCTTTTTCTTCCTCAGGATCCTTGGAGGAAGATTCTTCTTCAGCTTTATCTTTTTCCTCTATTTGATCATTTGTTCGAATAGGTGTCTCATCAAGTTCATCTCTAGGTTGTTTTTCACTTGATGCTTCAATATCTTGTTCTGTTAGGGAGTCGATCAAACGATCAATCTGCTCATCCTGGGCATCTTGATTGATCGATGGAAGACTTTCTTTCACAGTTTTGTTGGTCTCCAAGGTAGTTGTTTCATTCTTAGATATCTCCATGGGAGTGGAGGAACTCCCTTCTTCTTTTTTTTTGCAGCCCGTTTTACTATGGCCATCGATAACAAGAGTGTGTGAACTTCTTGAAGAAACAAGGAAAAACGACAGAGAGTCAATCGAGTAACTAATAAAAAAGTTTAGGGCTAAAGAGTTTTTTTAAAATCAAATAGGAGGTATTTAATGTCACCAAGAGTCCCTTTAATACCGCCTCCTAATTTTTGGTTGGAGATTATTTAATTATTTGTTGCTTGCTCACTATAATCTCTTTAACCGTGGTGGAATTCAGCTTGAAGGATGTGGGATATGATCTCCATATTTTTTTGGCACCGTTATTGCGTACGAGATTTATTTCTTCATGGTGACCACCAGGGGCGAAGCCAAGGACTGGCATGGCCCCCAGCCCCCTTCAAATGTAAAATTATTATTTAGATTTTTAAATTTTTTAAAAATTTTAAATTAGTAAAGATAAAATTACACTTTGGTCCTTTCTAAAATTATAAAAATTAGGTTTAATCCTTTACAAATTATAAAGATATAAATTATAAAAAATTAAAATTTTATCCGCCTCCCTTAAAAATTTGTTCTGGCTTCGCCCCTAGTGACCATGATTTTTTTTCTCACTTGCAGCCTGCCTCTTGTCCAGTATTGTGTTCTATGGTACTGCTACCTTGTTCCCTGCATATATTTAATTTTGTGTCGGCGGGTATGGTACATTCGAAATCAATATCACCATTCTAATGTTGTCCCATATTTATGATTTGTTACAGATTGGAGTAAGATTTTTCTTGCAGCTTCTAAGCTGCCATTGCTAAATTTTAATTCGTATATAATGGTTCCTAGATGGATTAAACCATCAGTTGGGTGGTGCAAATTGAATGTTGATATTGGAAGGGACTTGCGCATTAAGTGATGAGAATGTATTGACATGGTGCCACGATCCGCCAACTTGTATTGGTCTTTGGCTTTGTAATGACAATTTATTTAATAATCATTTGGATGCATTCACTTTGATGAGTAATTTTACTAATAAGGGCATCTGTTTTTTAATTAAAAAAAAAAAGAAAAAGGAAAATGCCAAAACATTGTAGCACCCTTGCCTAGGATTTGAATGTATATTAATGCTTCATAACGTGTACCTATATCAACCTG
The DNA here is from genome assembly GCA_025698515.1 of Gossypium sturtianum. NCBI lineage: Eukaryota > Viridiplantae > Streptophyta > Magnoliopsida > Malvales > Malvaceae > Gossypium > Gossypium sturtianum. The sequence goes on from CM046953.1 coordinate 66,867,570, forward strand.
CATATGTCACAAGCCATTATTAAAAAAACAAAAAAGAACATGTTTAAGAGGAAGTCTCAAAACACATTTTTATTGGAGATTAGTTTAGCAATTTTAATCAGTTTAGAGGACACGTAAAGAGAAAGCGTTGGAATGGGAAATGGGGAAGTCAACATCGTTGAGTGGATCGAATCATCAGATTTATGGGAACCACTTTGTACCATGTGATTCTCATACGTAACCTCCCTATGACAACTCCTCTGCAGCAACCAGATTGCACATTAATATCCAGCTTTTCCTTTCCATATTATTATTTACAACAAAAACCTCCTATTTATTATTGTTATTAATATTATAGTCCATTTAGTCTCTTTATTTTTATTTATTTAAAATTAATTTCTTTACTTTGTTCATTTTCATTAATTTTTTCATTATTTTCATAAAAAAATTAAGTATGATCATAAAATTAGCTCTCATTTTTTATAACTTTTATGCATTTAGAAAAAACCTATATTTCATAAATTTTCATGGGATAAGAAACAATGCTAAATGAGATATATAAATAAAAAATTAAATTATAAAATTTATATAAAATCTAAATATATATATAAATTTAAAAATAAATAAAAATATTAGAAACATAAAAATATAAAATTAATAAAAAAAATTATATATACCGAATAAAGTATATCCACTTAGTTTAAAAATCTTGTTAACAAAAAAATTCCTATTTTTCTTAGATCTACAAGTTTAAATCCACCATCCTCTTCTTCAAGATGAAACCCAATCATCTTCTAAAAAAAACATAAAAATAGTTCTCCAACAAATAACCACTTTGGTTTCCAAAATAAATAAATAAAGCTTTAAAATTTTTGAAGTGTCTTGGAGTTTTGGTGGTTGGAAGTTTGTTTTTATTGTTTGCGGTGGGTGTCCTCTTACTTACACTGATTTCACCCTGAAAACATGTTTTGGCTTTTCAGAATTCATCAAACTCTTTATTGCTTCTGGGTGTGTGGGGAGGGGGCAAATTCTGAGTTTATTTTTTCTCTTCAATTCTAAGGGCAAATTCATTAGTTGATCGCATGCTTTTTCTCTTTTTCTTTTCTCTTCCATTTTATTATGGCGAAAAATATTTTTTTTTTCTTTGGGGGGGCGGGGGCTAAGAGAATTTAATAAATAAATTTTGAAAATGATGCTTTAAACAATTAGAAAATAGTTAGATTGAGAAAGAACAAGAAAAGAAAGGCTAACAACCATGAGATTGTTTTCCGACCAAATCTAAGTAGAATTAAATAAGAAATGTGACTTATCCGATAAAAAAAATTAAAAATTTTAAAAGTAGGGGCTAAATTAACAAAAATGACAAAGATTAAGAGCTATTTGATTATACTTGATTTTTTAAAGAGAGGTAATAGAAAAAGATTAACTAAAAAACTGAATATCAACAATTCGAAAAAGTAAAGAGATTTAATTCACACATAAAGATCATTATTAGAATTTAACCTTCTTATTATAGGTAATTGAAGTTTTATTTCAATGTCAAAAGGAAAATTTTTAGAAATACAATGGATATCGGCGCTCAAAATATTGTAAGGATGCATTCGTTCAAGGAATGCAAAATTATATTTGAGAATAAGATTATAGGAATGTAGAATTAGTTGTGGAATGTAGGATATATTACATTATCATATCATACTTGGTTTATTTGGCGATAATGTAGAATTTTGATGTTTGGTTAGAAGCACATATTACTAAATTGTACTTATTAGCTTTAATTTCCATAAAATTATAATAAATTCTTATTTTTATTAGAATTTATATATTACTAAGTAAATATATGATATTAAAATAAATTTATAAATTCTAATTCTAATCATTATAATTGCATCATAAATCATAATTCATAACTCATAATTATAATTATAATTATAATATTTAAAATAAATATATTAATTATAATTATAAATTATAAAATCAACTGTTTCACTGTTAAGCAAAAGAGAATTTTTATTTTTAATTGGAATTAAATTTTATTTGGAAAAAAAGACGAAACGGATTAGAATTATAGAAAATAATGGGTAAATTTTGTGTAAACATTTCGATTTCATTTGAAATTTGGGGTAATTTAAAGAATACTATATTTCGGCATTTTAACACTAATTGTGAATGTGAGATCATAGAGGTGAGCGTTTGATCGAATCGAATCGAATTGAATAAAAAAATTTCGAGTCAATTGAGTTGACGAATCATATTTTATCATCCTAATTTGATTTGAAATTTTCTCGAATCGAGTCAAGTGAGATGGAATTCGAATCGAATCGAATCGAATATATTTGTTCGAGTTAAATTTTTAAAAAATAATTTTGGGTCCTTGTAACCATTGTCACCCATCGTAATAAAATTTGTCCACCTTAACCAAATTTTTTATTAACTTTCATCACCAAATAATTTATTTATTAATCTTTTATATACGGGTTAGCTTCTTTGCTTGCTTAGTTGTTTCAATTATCTTCAGATTCTTGTCACTATGTATTTTGGAATTAAAATATATATTAAATGTAAAAATGTGATTTTTTAATAAAAGTTATTTTAAAGATAAAATGTGAAATTGATACCAATATAAAATTTTAACACAAATATTTTATGGCATAATTAATAATTCAATTTTAATATAAATATTCAATATGACTAAACAATTCAATAATATAAATAATATAAAATGTGAAATTTAATTTAATAATATAAATAGTAGATATAAATAAAATTATTACTATTTATGTTTAGTGATTTTTTTTTGGATAATTTTAATTTTTTATTTGAGAGTAAATGGTGAGAAGTAAAAGTTTAGGAGAAAAATAAAAAGTTTTGGAGAATAAAAGTTTGAGGGAAAGTAAATAGGGGGAGTATAATTTTGAAGGGAAAATATTAATAAAAAAATTGGAGGAGAGATGGGTTTGGGATAGATGGGAGGTGAGATGGGAAGAGAGTAAAAGTTTTAGGGGAAAAGTGGGAGGGAGTAAAAATTTTGGGGGAAAATAAAAAGTTTTGAGGGTTTTGGAGAGTAAAATTTTGAGAAAAAGTAAATAAGAGAGTAAAATTTTGGTGGGAAATGGATTTTGGGTAGATTGGGGGTTGGGATGGGAGGGGAGTAAAAGTTTTGGGGGGAAAGTGGAAAGGAGTAAAAGTTTTGAGGGAAAAGTAAAAATGTTTGGGAGTTTGGGGTAAAAATGTAAAATATTATAGTTTGATATTCGAATTATTCGAATTATTCGAGTTATCCGAATTCGAAAACTTAACTCGATTCGAACTCGAAATTCGAAAAAAAAATCAAGTTGACTCGAATAACTCGATTAACTCGAATAATTCGATTTGTTTAACTCGAAATTCAGTTTTTTTTCAATTTTTTCGAGTCAAATCGAGTTTTGCTCACCTCTATGTGATCATGGACGGTGAGAATGTTTTGAATCCAAATAGGGGAGGTAGGGCATTGGCCCCCTTTACTAAATGAGAGAATTATCTTCTAAGCCCTCTCATAAATTAAAACATTAAATTTAAGGTTTTTTTTTAATCCATTTGGAACAATTGCATTTTTGGTCCCTATGGGAAATGAGTAAATTAATTTAATATTTTTTTAACACATTTTTTAGTTTTGGTCCTCAAAAATTTTATAATTTTATCTTCATCTCTTTTAAATTGACTTCAACCTTTAATCCAAATTAAATAATAATTAGGATAAACTAAACGCTGCTTAAAAGCAATCATTAACAAATTTTAAAGCTAAAATTTCAAGATCCCTGAACTGATATTAATTTTTAATTTTATTGTTGATGATAAACTGCAAGAATACGTCTCTGCCAACATCTTTATTTTTCTTCGCTTTAGAGTTATAAGAGTGGGTTTGGATAGACGGTGCGTTTACCTGCGGTTAGTGTAAAAACAGCGGTGGTGGTGAGATTAGATACTGTAACGATACTGTAGCGTGAGACAAAAAGTAAGCTAAATGTACCGCACCGCACTCAACCGTCCATCCAAACCCACCCTAAGTTTTTAACTCTGCGTATAAAACACAGAAAAAAGAGAGCTTAGTTTTGTTGTGTTTTTCGGGGTATGTTATGTTACTGTTTGCTCAAGAATGACTAATGGGGGAGGCATCTGATTAAAAAGCAAAGAATCGCAGCGACAAATCAGGAAAAATAGAGATAAGAAAGTGCTGGAAAAAAATAAATCTCACAGCACCCTCTGTCGGTGCACATTACTTGGAAACTCGGCCACAGCCAGCCACTGCTAAGTGCCAATTTTTCTGAGTTTCACGCGTTGCTTTGGCACGTATCCAGTCACGAAACTACCTGATTCGTTCTGTAATCTGTAAACGAATATCTCTTCTTTTTTTGTTGTTTTAAAATATAAAATATATTTCTTGGGTTTTTTGGTTAAAAAGAATAGCATTCTCTGGTTATGGCAACTTTTTCTAGTATCTGGATTGGAAGTTCACAGTTCCAGGTTAAAGAAATGGCAGGGTTGGATATGGTGCTAAGCAGATCAGTTCTAGTCTGTCAATGCCAAGTGGAGTCCATGGTGAAGTGGGATATGGATTGTGCTGTATTTTTATAAACTATAAAATATATAAGAAACAAAATTAGTCCTCAAAATTTGACATACAAAATCCTGCTCTTGAATGCACCTGAGGCACCAAATCTTCAAAGGACATGAGAGGCCAAGCCTATGATATCTTTTTCTTTTATGATATGAAAACTTAGTACCGTATTTATCAATAACAAAAACATATGAACTATGAAATCATTTTTAAAAGATGAAATATTCGAACGTGAATTCAGATTTAAATCCCAGCACCAACTATGCTTTTTCTTGTTCTTTTTTTTTTTTTACTTTCAAACTGCCCCCTTTTTTTTAAGTATATGCATATTGGCAGTGTCACATTTAATTTTCTTTTTGTTTCGTTCCAAGTGATTTTCAGAGCGTTTATGCTAAAGACGACAAAAATTACGACTTAGGGGAAGCCTATAATATGCATATTATGTCCAATTTGTACAATGAATTCGTTATGGATGGTGGGAAGAAGCGCTTGATTTTCTTCAATTCTTGCTTGTTTGATTTACATTCCACATAATGAAAATGAAAGGTTGAACAAGTCAGCGTCAAACCCTTGATAATATACAAATAAGAAACACACTTGGGATTCAAAAGTGAGTGATGGAGTGGAGTCTGCAGTTATTAAATGCTGAAATAACTATCCACTGCTTCCCCAGCTTTCAATTTTCAACCAAAAACTCAGACACGATCCTTTCGCTTTCTCAACACCTACCAGCAATTGCGCCTCCAATCAATCCAAAGATTTAAGGAAAAAAAAAAAAGTAGGCCAATTGGGGTCCCCTTCCATTGTGATGTGGATTCTCCCAATTGTGTGTTGTTCCTTTCACTATCTCTCTCTTTCACACATTGAGGTCAGACCAGCAAGTACCACCCACATTACCCCCCAATTTATTAACCCTTCTCTTCCTTTACCATTCTCATCATAGCTACCCAACAGTTCCAAACCCAGTTCAGTTTTCTCTTTCCCTTTCCCTTTGCCTTTGCAGGGGCAGGGGTCAGATTAATTTCCTGTTCAGATTTCAATTCATATTTTTTGTTTCTTGGTTTCTGTTCAAAGCTAGTTTTGGGAGCCAATACTGTGATATTACCGCGACTGACTTCATGGTTACATGAAATGAAATAATCCCTTCATGATGATTACCACTTCACTTTTTACTTCCCCCCTCCTTCACACCTCTACCTTACTTATTATTTCCCTTTGCTTTCTTCTTCTTTCTCCGGTCTCTTCCCTTCGCCACCTGCAGTCTTCAACCTCCCCTGATCGGGTTAGCATTCAACCCCCCCTCCCATCTCTCTCTCTCTCTTTCTTTTCCATATATTAGTATTTCAAATAATGGTGATATTGGGTTTTTCTTAATTAGGGACTCTCTTTTGTGGAGAAAATCAGGCTGGGATCAACTCCTCCGAGCTGCCATAACAAATGCAACGGATGCCACCCTTGCATGGCAGTCCAAGTGCCTACAATACCCAGCCACAACCGGTTTCAACCAGGTTTGAGCAAAGCCATCAGTAATTCCATGCGGTTTTTTCACCCATCAACTAACCAATACTCCAATTACAAGCCTCTTGGATGGAAATGCCGCTGCGATGATCACTTTTACAACCCTTAAACATATCATAACCATTTTATATTAAAGGTTTGGAATTACTGTTCATTGGTTCCAAGCTTCTGTAAACCCTATTTCACCTCTTTTTCCCTGTTAGGATCTAAATTTAAATTGTTTAACATGGGGGGTTTAGTGGGTCGCTGGGATTCTTTGCAGATTTTCACCATTAAATGTATAATATCAAAATAGCCAGGTACAGATAAGTTGCAACAAACCCGTGAGTTTTTATCGTTAACAATATTAGATATCATGTTTATATTTACATTAGTAAATTTAAATTAAGAAATATTTATATTTTTTCTTAAAAAAAGAAAAGAAAAGACATCACCTGGTGAAAGTTTACAAGTGTGTGTATCAAATACTAAAAGTCATTTTAGTACCTTTAATATTAAAAAGAATATTTTAATCTCTATATGTTTAGAAAGTTGGTAATTTAATTTATTTTTATTGCAAATGAAATTATATAATTTAAGATTTGATATCAAATCAAATATTAAATAAAATTAAAAAGTTAAATAATAATTTTGAAGAATAAGAATTAAGAAATTAATTTTTCTTTTACCCTAAATTATTTCTGATTCTATTTATTTTTTGCACTTATCTCTTAGTAATTTGGTTAAGGTTACACCATTCTATTTATTTTCAAGACTAATCAATTTTTCAAAATGATTTAATAAATTACATTCCATTTACGATTAGGTTAATATATGGAAATTAAAATATCATATTTTCAAATATAGAAGAATTAAAAAGAAATCTAAATTCAAAAGCATTATATTTAAGAAATATTTATAAAAGCAGGGCAGCTCGTGTAAAATGGATGAGTCTGTAATCGTACAGATAGTTACGCCGCTAAACTTAAGCAGAGATTCTACAACTTCGTTATCACAGTTTTGTTGTTCCTTTGGCTTAGCTTATTGTGTAGGACCTTCTTTACATATTTATATGTATATATATTTTGAGATAGTAAAATATCAGAATTTATTTAATATTTTATTTTAAAATAATTGTATGAATTAATTGAATTAAATTTTTTTTTTGTTGAAAACGATACCAATTGAATTTTATGAGAGAAACTGAAAAGTAAAAAAAAAAATGCCCTTAAAATTGCTAGAATAACAAAATAGAAAAAAAAAAAACTAAGATTTCGTTTGGTAGAATAAAAATAAAATTGTAAAGATAAAAAATTGAAGGGATAGAAAAAGTAGAAATACAAAAATATATAATATTTCTTTTTATAAGTGTATTTGGTAGGAAGATGAAAAAATGGTGAGAATGTATTTTCTTTTCATCCATTGCTTGGTAAAGTTGGAAAATAAATGTAAAGAAAATAAAACATTTGAAAAAAACATAATTTCAAACTAATATATATATCTCTTTCATTTTTTCTTAAGTACTAGGATAGAAAATAATCATTCCTTCTATTTTATTTCATCTCACTTCTTTTTTTTTCTACCAAACGGATTCAAAATTTATTTTCTTTCCACTTTTCTATTCTCTCCTCCCATCATTCCACTTTTTCAATTAACCAAACACAATTTAAAAAAACTTTCTAGTTCTCTCCTCTAATAACGCAAAGAAATCCTGCTAGTCTTCATCAAAATTCACCAAAACTCCAAAGTAGTTGTTGATTGAAAATTTAATGGTGAAAAAAATAACATGCAATTCGTTCCCGCCATGGAATCATTGTATGTCAGAGAAGTCCAGAGTCATTTCCTAATTGTCAAGTGCTCAATTCGGTGGGTTAACTCCATAGCGGTCAACCACCAAGTATGATAGTAGGTCTGGGAGCAGTTCCTCCATTTAAAAGGTGTTCTCATTTACTGTGAGTCCTTTCTTTACTAGTGAATGAGCTGCAATGTTTTCATATCTTGGAATACGTGAGAACTTGCAAGTGTGAATTTGTCTTGAAATTACTTTCCCATCGATGATATCAACATTGATTAAGGATTTATCATGTTCCACAACTTTCAACTTTAATATAATCACCGAGTTATCTCCCTTGACTTCAACATGATTGAATCCCAAATTGGAGGCAAATTAGAGCATTTGAACTGTGCAAAACCTTCTGTTTCAAAAGAGTCCCCGGTATGCTACTATTTTTCAATGCACAAGCTATGATAACTAATCTTTCAAGATTTCTAATTAATTACAATCTTGGTTCCTGATAAATTTCTTGTTGTTGGATCTGGTGTCCTAAGTATAGTATATTTGTTTATAAACTTGAAATTTTTTTCAAATAGATTGGTTAATAAAATAATTCATGGATTACATTAATATATTTTGTATAATATCCTCATGTGATTTTTGCATGCAAAGCAAAATAGAAGTAAATATTGGCTCACTGGTTGTCTAATGTTTAAACTAATACTAAGCGGTATTAAGTGGTCAGATCATAATATGGAAAGACAACTTATATTAGTAGACGAACCCAAATATGTCTTTTGTCTAATCGAAAATGAAAATGACTAAAAGACTAATATGTCATCTATCAAAATCCAATTAGGGAGATGCTTTGTATTGGGTATCGAAGCGAATGACTCCCAAAAGATAGAGACATAAATGTGACTGACTAGACTGATAGTATATCGGACTGAAACCAAGAAGAATAGATTTTGAATTCGTTTATAGATTTATTCACTTGTGACATTCATAGTGTGACATACCTTAAATCCCGAGTGGATGATGGGCTATGTATGCGTGACTTGTATAATTTGATGTAAGTAAAAGCCTAAATTCAAATAGATAAGGTACTGAAATCTGATGCATTCAGTATACGACTTCTGCAGTATGTAACGTCATTCATATAGTGGAATTCATAGCCCGAGATATGTGTAAATGATATCTTCTCATTGACATTACATCATAGATGAAAAGTAAATGTGGTCACGGATCGTTCATCTTTGTGATAAATGACTTGAATACTATTTTATAATAATTGACGTTTCATGAAGGAAGATGTAATGCTTATCATGATATAAAATAGGATCATATTGGGAGAATGGATTTATCCCAAAAGATTAAGAATATCCTATGAGGGTAGGGGTGTTCAAATTTCGGTTAAAATAGAATTAACCGACCGAACCGATCTAATTCGGTCGAAAGCCAATTAATGATTTTTTGGAAGTTTGGTTATCGATAAATTCAGTTCGAAATTGAGTAATTAACCTAATTAATCAAACTTAATAATTAATAATACAAATTATAGGTAGTTTTAATTTAGTTAATTCGGTTAAACCAATCAAATGAGTATTATCAATTTATTTATTTTGATATGTTTTATACTTGTTTTAACCAAGCAAAAACATATAGATTTCGGTTAATTCGGTTAACCAACCAAATTAACCGAAATATTTCGATTCAGTTAATATTTTCTGAAAAAAAATTGGTTTGGTTAACTGAACGGTCAAACATTTGAACACCCCTATATGAGGGTAACACACTTATGATCGGGTCATTGGATGAGTACTGAACGAGTTACTTTCGTAATGGTATGTCATTAGGGAGAGCTCAGTCACGATACTTAGTGGAATGACTTAATGACTAAATGACTTTATGATTAATAGACGAAAAACTAGAATTTAATTATAAATCATTTTAGCCCTAGTTGCATATGTCTAATTGATCCCTCCGCTAACTCGTTGAAATCAGAAATGGATTGCATGTTTAATTAAATGAACATAAATGAATAAAAATGGTAAATTTGGAGAAATGAGAAACATTCAGAAATGGATGTGATTTTCTCACTAAATGGAAATGACTTGAAAATTTAATATATGGGTTTTCAAATTATTAATTAATTAACTAATTGAAATTCAAAAAAGGAATTAAATTAATTAGTTATAATGAATCCGCTGAATGTAGACATATTAAATATATTTCCTTATAAATTCTTTTACGGTAAAGTTGCAATGATTTTAACAGAATTAAAATCGCGTTGAGAAAATTATTTAATTAATTAAAATTAATTTATGATGTTTATTTTGAAAAATGGAAAAACATGTTCTAACAGCTCGATTTCAGTTGTGCCAGAAATAGTGGTTTAGGGACCACAATTCTGACGTATGAGTCCATAAATATTACTTATTTAATATTTACGATGTTAGTAGAAATGTCGTATTAAAATAATATAAAAATATTATATTATTAAATATTTTGATGTTTAAATAGTTAATTAAAGAAAATGTATTAAATCGTAAAAATTGCAAAAGTTAATCGTTATTGAATTATATGTGCAAAAGTTAATTATATGTGCTATTGAAATTAGACCATAATGGAAGGTTAGTGATGTTTTTCATGTGATTATTTTATGTTAAGTTATATTAAATAATATAAAAATTAAAGTAAAAAAAATAAAACAAAAGAAAGAAGCATTATCATCTTCTTTATTTCTTTGTTACCACCGAAAAACCTCCATTAGAGCAGTAAAGGAAAGCTTCAAACGTTCATTGATATTCGACCATTGCATGTGAGTTGATTTTAAGCCCGTTTCTTGTAAATTTTATATTTTTGAGATCGTTATAGCTTGATCTAGTTAGCCTAGGGACTAATTTGTAAAATTGTCAAAGGTTTGAAAATTATCATTGTTGTTCTTAAAGCTTTTTGAATGTTCATGGTTGAGTTTGAAGCTTGGTGTTGAAATAGGACTAATTTGTAAAGTGAATTTAGGTAATTTAATGTTTAGGGACTAAAATGATAAAATATTAAAATTAGCATGAAATTCTTGTAAAATTTCATTAAATGTGGGCTTTAAAGGGTTAATGGTGAATTCAGTTTAAGGGTTTTAGGCTTAATTATGATAAATACGTAAGTTTCGTTTTTAGGGACTAAATTGAATAAAAGATAAAAGTTTAGGGAAATATTGTAAAATATTGTTGAGGGTTCATATGCATATGTTTGAGCATTTTAAGGTATTTGAAATGGTTAATTGAGTTAAATTATTATATAGATCAAGAAACGGATCAACCAATCGATAAACGAGGAAAATGAAAAATTGTTGAGTAGTCATCGATGTGGTGTTTGTTGTTGTTTCGTTTAGGTAAGTTCGTATTAGGTTTATTTTTTTTAATAATTGTTTATTTTTGTATTATGAATGTATATATATGTGTGTTGGTATGGTTGGTTGAGATAAGTATTGAAAGTGGAATTGAGAGACTAAATTGTAAAGTATGACAATTATACGTGTTTGAAATGAACTGTAACATGATATGAAATGAATATGATCATGCTGAATATGGTATTAAGTTATAATGATGGAAAGAATGTGAGAATTAAGTTAAGGCCCATGTGAGCTTAGTGAATGATTAGGATACAAATGACATGTCATTAGGGATTAGTAGGCACTATGTACCAGTGTTCATATTATCAGGCACTATGTGCTAGTGTTCATATTATCAGGTACTATGTACCAGTGACTACTTTATCATGTACTTTGTACCGATGATCATGATGTATCAAGCACTAGGTGCCGGTGTTATATTTATCAAGTACTATGTACCGGTGGTGGATACCATACCGATGGCTAAGATCTAACATTTGTTGTGGATTGTTAACAGCTTGTGTGAGTAACATCGAGTAATGGTTAATATCCCGATTTACAACTCGAGTGAGCAATGTTATCCTGAGTATCCGGAGTTAATTTACTAAAGTTCTCCAGGAAAAACAATATATGGAAATGAATGAAAATTGAAACCTATGTATAAGATATTATTCATGAAATGCATATGAATGTTATGTGTATATGCTATCTTTATATGTGTTAATGTTCTTGAAATGATCATGACTAACCATTTTGGTATTGTAGGAAATATGTAAGGTGACAAGAAATTCTAAGTCCTTATGTTAATTTCAATTAGTATGATTCTAAATGGCAGGTATATTGTGTTTAATTATACGAACTTACTAAGCTTTAAGTAAGCTTACCTTGTTTTGTTTTCTTCCTTGTAGATTTTCAAATTCGTGTTGTCGATTGGATCGTCCTTGGAGCTCACACTATCCATCAACTCTTTCGGTAGATTTTTACCCATTTTGACTGGTTATAAGTGGCATGTAAATAGGTGTTAATGATGTTGTAATGGGAAGTTGAAACTTGTGCTTTGGTTCATGCTAAGTTGATACTTATACAATGTTGTAAGCTTTAAATTGTTATGACTTATTGTGGCATGAGTTGGTCTTTAAGTTTTGGTCATTTTGGTGAACCTTGTTTGATGAAATCTTGGTATATGGAATAATGTTCATAGGTGGATGATTATGTATGAAAATGATGGTATGAATGGTGATGAATGTTTAGTTGTGAATGGTTAAATTGAGGTGCCAATTGTGGCATACTAGTTAGGCACTTAGGATGAATGATATAAGTGTTCTGTTGGCATGTTTGTAATGGATTGAATGAGTTTTATGCATGTTATTTGTTTACCTATAAGTATCTATGAGTTAACTTATAGGTTTGGGCATGAAATGAACTTTCAAATTTGTGATTTTTCATCATCTGGGGAGAAGTATTGGTACCTAGGACCAAAAATATCAATACTTTACCAAACGAACAGTTTCAAAATTGGCAGAATACAGATTTGGTACCGATTATTTTTACTTAGTATCGATAATTTATAACTTTTATCGATACCTTAGAAAATGATATCGATTCCTTAATTTGGAAAAATGCCAAAATGGTATCGATAATGTTTTCGTATCGATACTTCTTTATTCAATATTGATACTTAATCCAAAGTTTTAAAATTTTATAAATTGGTCCATATTCATGCTTGAATATAATTTAAAGGTGGTTTAAAGCTCGATATAGTCCTATTTTCATTTTTACACCACCACGAGTATGCTTCGTCTTTCAGTAATGAAATCGCACATTTCAGGCTATCTTCGGGTGAACACATTAATTCTGGAAAAACTCTTTATGTATTCTTAAGCTAGTATTCGGCTCTAGCAGGATCCTCATCAATTTTACCCCTAAATTCTTCAGCCCCACATTTACAGATTTTATCAATAGGAGGTCAATGAACCATTACAAGTATAGGGTTTTGAGGACATGAGGGTGCCAGCGGAGGCACGGTCAAGGGTGGAGGTTGCAGAACATAGGATTGGCTCATATAAAATCGTTGAACCACTGATTCATCATGCCATAAAAGGCATTTTTCAATTCACTATCAAACATTTGCAGAACTGACATACTTTGACTCACTTCCTGATTGGAAGCTCGAACATGACTCTTAACTTCATCAACTACGACACAATTTGTTTTGGTCGAAATCTTGTATCTATAAGAAAAATAGAATCAGATCGGGTCAAAAGCATCACACTATCACAGGTATATATGGCATATATATTCTAGACTTAATATGCACTACGTTAGTCCTAGAGTTGACTAAATCGTAGCTCTGATACCATTAAATATAACACCCATCACCCATCTCCCTCACTGGATGTGAGTTATGGGATACTACAACATTCAATAGATAAAAAATGGACAATCCCATTCAAAAATTTAATTTAATTCAATTATCAATAATCATTCATTCAACAATCATGTTATTCGTACTAAATCGATATTTAAATTGTGTCTAAGATACTCTAAAAATAATTAGGAAACAAGAAGGGACTAATTTGAAACATCACATAAAAGTAGGGTAAAAACTGAAAATAGGGGTCACACGGCCGTGTGGCCAAGTCGAAATCGTATGGTGCGATAAACATGGTCGTGTCACTCAACCGTGTTCAAAGGCAAAAATCGTGTAGAAGGAGACCCACAGCCGTGTCTCTAGACCGTGTAACTAACTATGATCGTGTGTATCTAAAATCAACAAAATTGAATAGAGCACACAACTATGTCCCATGCTTGTGTGAGACACACAACCGTGTGTCAAATCGTGTGGTAGATCGTGTGTGTTGTATGGTACCTTGAAATGCAAGATTTTCAACAATGGTTTACTTAAGTCCCAAACATACCAAAATCATTTATTCAAATCACTTAAAACACATAAAAAACATGCCAATTTCCTAGTTCTAACCAATATGCCATAAGCACCATCACAACCAATCTAACTAAACAATTCAAATCATTCATCTAATACTCATATAATCATCAATGTGCAATGTACCAAAAGTGTCACCTAACCATGCATATCAATCAAACTAAAACTTGTCTAACCTTTATCAAATTAAATTCACATCATACTTAACAAAATTTACCATAAAAATTTTAAATTTAGCATATTACATATAAAATTTAAACACAATATAGATCCAACTAGAACTTCAAATTCACCAACTACAAATGCCCTATATACATGCCACAAAACCGAAATAACGAGTTAAAATCTACCGTGATAGAAGCTTGATAGTGCGAGCCTTGAAGTTGATCCGTCCGACTAGTTCCACAAAACTTTAACTACAAAAAACAAAAAATAAGAAAAGTAAGCTTAAATAGCTTAGTAAGTTCATAACTTAATCTAAACCAACTTACCTCATCTAATCAATTGAAATTAAAACAATTTAGGCTATAAAGACCCGAAATTCAATTTACAAGAACAAGTGAGATTTACGCAGAAACAAATCATCAAATAATTCATGTTCTTCAATAGATTAATCGATTAATTTGCATAAGCAATCCTTTGCATAAACTATAGAAATGTTCTTGCATTTACCATCAATAACATAAATCTTTTGCTATCAATAAAATACCTTAACAAATTTCATAAAGATTATTCTTAAGTCTATTAGCCCGATAAACTATAGTAACAAAACTCATATATTCGGGTAACTACACCACACCAGAGAGCATCGAAATGCTATATAGAGGCACCGTAGTGCAACTAGAGGCACAAATTCTGAAGTGCAAATAGAGACACTGAAGTGTATACAAAGGCACCGAAGTGCAAATAGAGGCACGAATGTGCAATCCCATACAAGCATGCATACTAACCCTATTGGCATGCTAATCATATCCTAATCGTTTACTACGTTCAAACTGTAATAGTCCGATTTAGACCCTATTCAGAACAGTGATTTCGAGACCACAAATCTGAGTCAGAAAAAAATATTTAAATATTATTTTCTGTGTTTATAATGTGTGAATTGATATCTGTGAAATTTTCATGTTTTAATTTTATCGTTTGAGTGTCCGATTTATTAAAAGGACTTAATCACATAAAATGCAAAAGTTGGCTATTAATGTGTAAGTGCCGAATTGCTATGTTCTTTTAATGTGGGGTTCTTATGTTGTTATTATATCATTGAAATATTGGATGGACATAAAAACCAATGGTTGGTGGATTTTAAATGAAAATAAAAAAGCTAAAATGGTAATTAATGTATTAATGTTAATTATAATAAAACATATAATAAAAAGCCATGCATTTTTGTTTCATCTTAGCCGAATGTTAAAAGAAAAAGAAAACAAAAGTGAGTTATTAGGCTCGGCCTTGTCCAAGTCCAATTAGGATTAAGAAAAGAGGAAATCAGAATTGGATCGGGGGAAATCTAAAGTTGTTGAATAGTTGTCCCGATTCGTTCGTTTTTACCGAGGTAAGTTCATAAGTAAATAAATGTCGTTAAATTCGATTGTATATATTTTAATAATGCCGAATTGAATTAAGCATGGGAGCATTGTTTACGAGCTTTAATTGATCGAGTTACGACGTCCGAAAGCCCCGTACGAACCTTAGGAATAGTTAGGATACATATGTCATGACATAGGATTCCGATTTGTGTTTTTCGTGTAAGACCACGTCTGAGACATTGGCATCGACTTGTGATTTATGTGTAAGACCCTGTTTGGGACAGTGGCATCGATATGTGATTACATGTAAGACCACGTCTGGGACGTTGGCATTGTACGAGCTTTCCGAATATCCGAGCATCCTTATTAATTCCGAATGGTTCAATGGGCAATATCGAGTTAAGATCGAATGTGAAATCGAGCTAAAAAGTCAGGTATGTGCTAAGTTAAATGATTGGAAAAGTAAGGTAAGTATATAATTGAGATGAATATATGAAATATGCATTATGAAAGTGAGAATTATATATGCTTATGAATATATGTGTATTCGGCCAAGTTAATATATTTTGATATTGTTCATTGATGGTATATGAGTTTCAAGCATGAAAAAAAATGTGTATGTGATTAAAGATTGCTTGATTCGGCCTAGTTAATTTAATTCTAATGTTCATTTGATTATTAATTGCTTATGATTTACTAAGCTATTCAAGCTTACTGTGTGAGTTTTTGTTCATTTTTTTTATAGCTTTTGGAAGCCAGTTATGAGCTCGGGGATCGTCAGAGAAATCTGTCACACTATCGATTGCTATTTCAGTACTTTTAAAGCTTGAATTTCGTGTATAGTCTAGTATTTATTTTGGTTGGATTTGAGTTTGTAATTATTAAAGCCGTGCGAAAATGGCTAGTAATGATGTTTAAGCTTAGGTAATTTCGGTTATGATATATATATATATGTGTGTGTGTGTGTGATGTGCTTGGTATGAATTGCAATTGTGGTTTGATATATTAGTTGAGTAATTTGTATGCTATATGTGTGTGATGAGTTTGGAATATGCTTAAGGTTTAAAGTAATGTTATGTAAAGCTCATGATTATTTATTTGATAAATTTGATATATGAGGTTGATGAATATATTTAGGTTATGAATAATTAATGAATTATTATTGAGATGTATAATTAGTAACACGAATTGGTTTGAACATTGTTTATAAGGTATTTATGTATTCGGTTATGAAATGATGTAATAGTCCGATTTTACACCTTAGTCGGAACAGTGGTTTCAGGACCACAAATCCGAGTTTGAATATTATTTTAATACTATGATTTGTGTCTATGATATGTGATTAAGCATGTGATAAATTTTTGTGAGTTAACTTGCTCGTATGTGTGGTTAATTGAGAAAAAGGACTTAATTGCATAAAAGGTAAAAGTAGCCTTTTCAATGATTGAATGATCAAATTGATGTGACTTTATAAGGAGGAGGTCTTATGTTGCAAATTATCCTTTAGACAAGGTAGTGGACGGCAACATGCATGCATTATGCTTTTATATGTTTATTATATTAGTTAAGTAATAATAATAAAATATCATATTATAATGTTATAATAAAATAAAACAAAAACAAAAACATGCATTTTTGGGTGTTCATCTTTCATGACCGAAACAAGAAGAAAAGAAAAAGAAATAGAGAGGCTTAGGGTTCTACATTTTTAAAGCTTGATCCAAGGTGAGTTCTAGCTCGGTTTTTAATAATTTTTACGTTTTTGAGATCGTTGCTTTGAGTTTTAGCTAGCCCATGTTTAAATTTTTGAATTGGTTGTGTTTTTCGTGAGATGCCATTGAAGGAAGCTTGTTATTCTTGTTGTTTGATGATGAAATATTAATTATATGTGATAGATTAGCAAGTGTTGTTCTTGAATTTTTGAAGAAATTGAGTGATTTGGATTAAATTACAAAAACAATTTTTTGAGGGACTAAAATGCAAAATAAATGGAATGTATGGACTTTTATGTGTATGAGCAACATTCGGCCTAAGCATGGTGTGTGAAAATTTTGCATATTTTGTGTTTTATGCTATAGGGACTAAATTGCAAAAAGTGTAAAATGTCAGGGGTAAAATTGTAAATTGCCCGATTATATATTTTTGGATTAAATTGAATGAAAATATGTTGAATGAAATTAATTTGTAATTTATTTAGACCAAGAACAAAAAGGATCGAGAGTGGATCGGGGAAAGGCGAAGCTAAACGAATAGTCAGGAAACAAAGTCCGCCGAAATCCAAAGTAAGTTTTTAAGCAATTGGGTTGAATTGAATTTTCATCCATAATGATGTATATGTATTTGATAGAGGTAAATATGGACAATATAGTAATGCCGAATGTAATAATGGTTGGGAGATGAATTTAGTTGAATGAGAAGTATACGTATATGTTAATGATAGCTATGTGAGACATTGATTTAAGAGGTGAATTTGACCAAATGTGATGTATATTTGTATATTATTAGTATAACCGAATGTGATGATGAAATATAGATGTAATAAGCTAAATGGAATGTATATATATGTGTTTATTGAAGTGAATAACAGGTTCAAGTAAAGCACTAAGTGTGCGAATCTAAATACCGAGCACTGTGTGTGCGAAATCGGTCATTTGGCACTAAGTGTGCGGAATATAATGTAATGGCACTAAGTGTGCGATACATTACAAGTATTTGGCACTATGTGTGCGATATGTTAAAGTTACGACACTAAGTATGCGATACGTTACATGGTTTTGCAATGAGTGTGCGGGTTTGCGGATCCTCCAAGGATATCGATTAGTGAAATGTGATAAACAAAATAAAATAATCAGGTATGTGATTCATGATGGTTTGGAAATTTAGTACAAATTCGGTAAGTGATATTTGCATATGAAATTAAAGAAATGTGATGTAATTATTTGCTTATGAATTTGTTTTGAGATGAGATAATGGTTCATAGTTTAAAGTGAAACCTAAAAAGGAATTTTTGAGTATTCGATCTTAAGGCTACTAAATATGATAGTTAATAAATGGTGTTATGATTTATACCTATGGTTATAAATTTTATTGATGATGATAATAAATTGACTTAATTTATATAATGTTAAATTGGATACTTTTACAATTGCTTATAACTTACTAAGCTATGTTAGCTTACTGTGTGTGTTTATTTGATTGTTTTATAGATTTTGAAGTCTAGATTCGAGCTCGGGGATCATCGTCAAAGTCTATCACACTATCAACCAACTTTGGTATTTTGTTTTTAGTAGTACTTCTTTTGGAACTATGGCATGTATAGGTTAAGTCACTTTTGAATTGATTTTGAATGGTGAATATATGTAAATATGAGCCATGTGAAAATGGCTTAAAGTAATGTATATGTTTGTGCATTTTCGGTCTTGGTATAAGTTTGTTTTGGGTATGTATGTTTCATGAATTCATGAATGGTATTTTATTTATATGATTCGATTGAATGTGTTATAAATGACTTATAAGTTAAATTATAGGTTAGGTATATTTTGGTTGAGCAATATGGTATATAAGTTGACATATTTAGTAATGAGGATTGTATGTGATGATATGATGATTAATTGACATGAAATTGGTTGCTAAATTAGGTGTGGGATTATGCTTAAATGTGCTTGTAGAATTGATCCTTGTGTGGGTGGAAAATTGGCCTTGTAAATGGCCTATTTTGTCACACGATTTGGCACACGGGCGTGCCTAGTGACCGTGGGGCTAAGTCAGTAGCTGGCTAAGAGTACACGGCCTTGGCACACGGACGTGCCTGGTAGCCGTGTGGTTTCAACAGGATCGACCACGGCTAAAGTACAAGGGCGTGCTTAGTGGCCATGGAGCCAAGTCAGAATTGACCCCGGCCAAGGTACACGGGCGTGCTTGTTGGCCATGGAGTAAAGTCAGGTTCGAACACGAGGAAGACACACGGGGGTGTCTATCAGCCGTGGGAGGCACATGGTCTTCCCCCACGGGCGTGTAACCCCTGAAACTTTGAAAAGTTTTAAATTTCTGAGAATTTCTGTATATGTTCCGGTTTAGTCCCGACCCCTTTCTAACACGTGTTTAAGGTCTTGAAGACCTCCATAAGGGACTTTATACTTATGAATGAATATGTTTGATTGATGTTTGACTTTGTGTCGTGAAATAGTAATGAAACGTTCTGATTGTCTGGTAATGCCTCTTAACTCTATTCCGGCGACGGTCTCGGGTTAGGGGTGTTACAAATGAAATATATAGGTAATGGTTTAAAGCTATTTATAATTCGGCTATGATGTTTAAATTTTGTCATCAAGTGTTTAGTTATATGTTAATGTTGGGTCTGTGGTATTGGACATATGTGAACTGAGTTAGGCTATGAAAATTAGATTAAGAAATGTGGTTTTTGTATCGATTTGTAATGGCATGCTTAAATAGGTAATTTGGTTTAGAAATGATAATGTAAGTGTATATGTAGATATGGCTATGGCATTGGAACTATAATGATAAGCATGAGAATTGGTTTATAGCATATTTATATAAATATATTATGTATTGAATGTTATATGGAATGTCCGAATATGAAATAATTTAGCTTGGATGTGTGAATGAAATTTTGGCACGAATTAAAGCATATAAAATCAGCATATGAAATATGTGTACTTTTAGTTGTTATTTGTGCTTATAATGGCTTAAGATAACAAGGTCATATGCGCATGGTTTTGTGATTTTTTTTTTAAATGTGTTTAGTTTTAAATTATGTTAGTTTAAATGCAACCAATGCCGCATAAGTGAGTGATACTTAAGTTGTGTTATAGTTCATATTGTTTGGGTATAAATGCGCACTATGTTTGCTAATATTTAACAATATATTCGGCAGTAATGTATAATAACCAAGGTTGCATTTTTGAGTGGATGTTAATTGGTTTTAATATGTGAACATGCTTCGATTATGAAATGTTATGTTTGATAATCAGCTTATGAAAAATAGTTGTTATATGTCTGGTATATGTTGTGAAATGATATACATACTTGAATAATATTAAATATGTCAATGATAGTAATATAGTAGTTTAAGTTCAAAATTGAATAAGATAAGTGTTCTGATGAGTTTAAAATTTCGAAGCAAGAAATGTAGTAAATGTCTGTTCTGAACTGTGCTATGTCCGGTAATGTCTCGTAACCCTAATCCGGTGACGGATACGGGTTAGGGGTGTTACACAAATGGGCATTTAAACAGAATTATCACATTTATAATTCAAAGGAACTTCTAAATATACACTCGTACACATGCTATAGTTCAATTACGCTTTTTTCGAAGAACATATAACTCATGTATGTTTATCACATTACAAATAAGTCATACTCACCTAACATTTAATCGAAAACAGTTGATAATCTTAATCCAACATTTTAGGTCTTGAAACTTACCCAATTAGGCCTTGAAAGTTTCTCCTCTCTCTCCTAGGGTTTCCATAGAATTTTAGGTTGAAGATGACAATAAAATAAGATGATTTCTTTTATCATCTTTTTAATTAATTAGATTTTATTATTTCCAATTTAGTCCTTGACTTTTTTCTATAATTCCATGGATGAGTCACCATGAAAAATCTACATACTTTTCTTAATGGTCTAATTACCATATAAGGACCTCTAGTTTTGAATTCCATAGCTATTTGATCTTTATAGCTACTAGAATTCAACTTTCACATTTTATGCGATTTACTCATTCTTATAATTAGGCACTAAATCGATAAAATTTCCATGTCAAAATTTTCACATGTCACGACTATCATATAACTGACCATATAATAAAATAAAAATAAATTATATTTCGGGTCGGATCTGTGGTCCCGAAACCACTGTTCTGATTTCACTGAAAAATAGGATGTTACAACTCTCCCCCTTTATGGATTTTCGTCCTCGAAAATCTTACCAGTAAAAAGTTTCGGGTATTGCTTCCTTATAGTTTTCTCTGGCTCCCAGGTATCCTCTTCTATACCGTGTCGTTGCCAAAGAACTTTTACCAAAGCTACCTTTTTACTTCTTAACTCTTTTATTTCCCGAGCTAAGATTTTGATTGGTTCTTCACCATATGTCATATCAGACTGAATCTCTACCTATGTCGGAGAGATAACATGTGAAGGGTCGGATCAGCATAGACACATGAAAAACATTATGAATCCGATCAAGCTCTGGTGGTAAAGCTAACCGATATGCAACCGGTCCAATTTTTTCTTTAATCTCATATGGTCCAATGAACCGTGGACTCAATTTACCTTTACGACCAAACCATAATACTTTCTTCCAAGGCGACACTTTCAAGAATACTTTGTCACCAACATTAAATTCTATCTCTTTTCTTTTTAAATCAACATAAGACTTTTGCCGATACGAGGCTGCTTTCAAGCTATCTCGAATTACCTTCACCTTTTCCTCAGTTTCTCGGACCAAGTCAACTCCGTGTAACTTTTTCTCACTGAGTTCTGTCAAGTATAATGGAGTTCTACATTTGCGACCATACAAGGCTTCATACGATGCCATCTTAATACTAGACTGATAACTGTTATTTTAAGTAAATTCAACCAAAGGTAAATACCTTTCCGAGTTGCCTTCAAACTCAAGTACACAACACCGAAGCATATCTTCCAAGATCTGTATTACTCGTTCAGATTGACCATCTGTTTGGGGATGAAATGCAGTGCTAAATTGTAATTGAGTACCCAAAGCTTCTTGCAACTTGCTCTAGAATCGAGATGTAAACCGAGGATCTCTATCTGAAATGATGGAGACAGACACTCTATGCAATCTAACAATCTCAGAAACATATAACTCAGCCAATCTATCAAAGGAATAATCCATATGTACTGGAATAAAGTGTGCAGACTTTGTCAACCGATCAACAATTACCCAAATGGCATCTTTCTTCTTTAGAGACAGGGGTAATCCCGATACAAAATCCATAGTAATTCTTTTCCATTTCCATTCCGGTATCGTAACTGGCTGTAATTGTCCAGAAGGCAACTGATGTTCAGCTTTTACTTGCTGACATATCAAACATTTAGATACAAACTCAAAAATATATCGTTTCATTCCCATCCACCAGTACATCTTTTTCAGATCATTATACATTTTATTACTACCAGAATGCATAGACATGTTACCATTATGAGCTTCATTAAAAATCTTCTGTATCAGTTTTGAACTTTTCGGTAGACATACTCTGCCTCTGAATAACAAACAACCATCAGTCGCGATCTAAAATTCTGAGTCAAGAGTCGATTCACTTTGTACGCGTCTTGATTGCAACTTGCTATCATTTTTCTGGGCTTCAAAAATTTGCTGTAAAAACAGTGGTCTAGCTTTTAACTCAGCTAGGATTGAACCATCATCAGACAATGACAATCGAGTATTCATTGCTCGTAAAGCATATAGGGATTTTCTGCTCAAAGCATCTGCCACTACATTGGCCTTTCCCGGATGGTAGTCAATAATAAGATCATAATCTTTCAATAACTTAAGCCATCTGCGCTGTCTCAAATTCAAATCTTTCTATGACATCAAATATTTCAGGCTTTTATGATCAGTGAATATGTGACATTTTTCACCAAATAAGTAATGTCGCCAGATTTTCAATGCAAACACTATGGCCGCCAATTCAAGATCATGTGTCAGGTAGTTCTTTTCATATGGCTTTAGTTGTCATGAAGCATAGGCTACTACTTTACCATCTTGTATCAATACACAGCCTAAGCCATTCAATGACACATCACTGTAAACTGTAAATTCCTTACCCAATTCAGGCTAGACTAACAGAGGTGCTTCTGTCAATAAAGCCTTTAATCTGTCAAAACTCTGCTGGAATTTATCAGTCCACTCAAACTTTACATCTTTCTGTAGTAAACGAGTCATCAGAGAAGCTATCATTGAAAAGCTTTTTACAAATCTCCGATAGTACCCAACTAGTCCCAGAAAAATTCGGACTTCAGACACATTCTTCGATGGCTTCCAATTAACAATGGCTGAAATCTTATTTAGGTCTACTCTGACACCTTCAGCAGATACTATATGCCCAAGAAAACTAACTTCCCGTAGCCAAAATTCACATTTACAGAATTTGGCGTACAGTCATTTCTCTCGCAGGGTTTGCAACACTATTCTCAAATGCTCATGTAACACCCCTAACCCGAGACCGTCACTGGAATAGGGTTAAGAGGCGTTACCGATCAATCGGAACATTTCACAATCAATTCTCAACACAAAGTCAATTATCATTAAAGCATATCATAACATAATCGTAAAGTCCCTTATTAAGTTCCTCGAGACCTCAAACACATGCTAGAAAGGGGTCGAGACTAAACCGAACACTTACAGAAATTCTCGGAAATTTAAAAATTTTTGAACACTGCAGAGGTCACACGCTCGTGCAGTCAGACCGTGTGCCTCCCACAGCTACTAGACACACCCATGTGTCTTGGCCATGCCAAAACAGAGCATGTATTCTGACTTCCCCACACGGTCACCAAGCACGCCCGTGTACTAAGGCCGTGTACTCTTAAGCAATACACTGACTTATCCCCACGGCCACCAGGCACGCCCGTGTACCATGGCCATGTACTCTTAGGCTATATACTGACTATATCCCACGGTCACTAGGCACGCCCGTGTGCCATAACCGTGTAGACAAAACAGGCCCTTTGCAAGGCCAATTTGCCATCCACACAAGGGTCATACCTAAAAACATCAATACCATACCAATTCATGCTTTCAAATGTACTCAATCATACCATGTCATGCATTATTCAATCACCAACTAAACCATTTACTTCCATGCTCATTATCATCACAACTAAAGCCCTTCCAAGTGACAATTATACATCTCAAAACATATGTAATTCAAACATCATGTAATCCATATCAAAGTTCATTTTCAAACCACATCTTTCCCAATAAACTAAGTCATGAAATATACCATATTCATAGCTCATTCATCAATTCAACATCTTTCAACTTCCAAGCCAAATCACATGGCAAGTATTAAATCTTTTAAAACATATCATAACATCTAGCCTATACATACCATAATGCATCTATATACATCTTTCCAAAAGTACCAAAATAGATTTCCGATAGTGTGATTATTATGTTGACGATCCCCGGATCCGAGCTAGCTTTACTAACACTGCAAAGCAGAGAAACAAATCACACAGTAAGCTTTGCAAAGCTTAGTAAGTTCGTAACATAACACATTTAAATCAAACAAACCACCATATAGATTATTTCGCATATACATATATATACATCATATCATCCAAAACTAATATGTTCATTTAACATTTCATAATCTCATTAATAGATTCATCAACCACATAGGTTCCGAGCGTACCTTAGCCAACACCTAGTAATCAATTACATTTGCTACTCAATACTCACTTTTCCCTTTCGATCAACTTCCATCTCTTCTTCGATACAATCGCACACTTAGTGCCCAAATATTTACCCGAAGCTTAATTATCATCGCACACATAGTGCATTTATATCAAACCGCTCTTCAATCGATATCGCACACACAGTGCCAACCACAAAGTCGAGGTTTATATTATTTTGCACACACAGTGCTAAACATCTCAATCACGTTTCTGAATACGCACACTTAGTGCTACATAACTCAAACTCAAACTCTCACATAGCATTCACATTTCATTATCAATATAACATTCATTTCATAGCATTTAACATAACCAAATATTCGTATTATGTCTGAACTTACCTCGAACGTTGAACTATCGAAACGGTCGGTCAATCGAGCACTTTATCTTTGCCTCGATCTCGATCCGAACCTCTCCTCTCTTCGTCTATACACATTCAAATTCAATCCATTCAATCACCAAATCATTCATTTTAGTCCAAACACAATATTTAGGGCATTTTAAAAAATAGCCCTCACATTTTCACATTTCGACACTTTAGTCCCTAATTCACAAAATCATCAAATTCACATAATTTCTTTCCACAGAAGCCTAGCCAAATTTTCCTTGTGTTCATACAAGCCCACATATTTCATTTATTTCACAATTTAGCCCCCTCAATTTACACTTTTATCAATTTAGCTCAATATACTCAATTTCACCAAAAATCCAAATACAAACTATGTTAACTCAACACCAAGTTTTCATATTTCACTATCAACTAGCACATAGCTCAAGCATTCATCAATGGCTCATCACAAAAACATCATCAATTCACAAAATTACAACATGGGTTAGCTAGAGCACGAAGCAACGATTATGAAAACGTAAAAATTATCAAAAATCGACTCAAAATCATACCTTAATTTGCTTGTGCAAGTGTCGAATATTTAGCAAGCTTTCTCTTTTCTTTTCTTTCTAATTTCGGTGGAACCAAGATGAACATTCCACTATCTATTTTCTTTTGTTTTTATTATAACCTTATAATATATAATATATAATATATAATATATAATATATAATATAAATTTTAACTTATAATTTTAACATATAAAAACATATATGTTATCAATATGCCGTCCACTATACTCAATTATGGCCAAATTTCATCATAAGTCCTCCTCATTATAAAGACAACAACAATTAAGCACTTAACAATCAACACACAACATTTTACACTTTAAGCGATTAAGTCCTTTTTACTAACTGAGCACACAATCAATAAAATCTTCACACAGAAATTTCACACAGGCCATAACACATACCGTAAACACATAGAATAATATTAAAATATTATTCTGACCTCAGATTTGTGGTCTTGAAACCACTATTCTGACTAGGGTCTAAACTGGGCTTTTACAACTCTCCCCCCTTAAGGATTTTCGTCCCCGAAAATCTTACCAGTGAATAGATGCGAATATTGCTCTCTCATAATGTTTTCAGACTCCCACGTAGCCTCTTCAATTCCGTGTTTATGCTATAACACTTTCACTAAGGAAATTCTTTTGTTTCTCAACTCTTTAGTCTCTCGTGCCAAAATTCAAATCGGTTCCTCACTATACGACAAGTTTGACTGAATCTCAACCTCAGTAGGAGCAATCACATGAGACGGGTCAGATCTGTACCATCGAAGCATCGAAACATGAAACACGTTATTCTTTTCTAACTCTGGTGGTAACATCAATCTATAAGCAACTGACCCAACTCGATCAATGATCTTGTATGGTCTGATGAATCTCAGACTCAGCTTGCCTTTCCGGCCAAATCGAAATATTTTCTTCCACGGAGATACTTTCAAAAACACTTTATCGCCAACTTCGAATTCAATATCTTTTCGTTTCAAATCTGCATAAGACTTTTGACGATCCGAAGCCGCTTTCAAGCATCACGTATCACTTTCACTTACGCTTTCAGTCTCTTTTATAAGATCAACCCGTGAATCTTATTCTCACTTAGCTCAGTCCAATACAATGGAGTTCGACATTTTCTACCATAAAGAGCCTCATACGGTGCCATTTTGATACTAGATTGAAAACTGTTGTTATACGCGAATTCAATCAACGGTAAATGTTTTTCCCACGTAGTCTCGAACTCAAGTATACAACATCTCAACATATCTTCAAGAATCTGAATGATCCGCTCGGATTGTCCATCCATTTGCGGATGAAAAGCAGTACTGAAATGCAATTTTGTGCCTAAAGCCTCTTGCAACTTCTTCCAAAATTGCGAGGTAAATCTCGGATCTTTGTCAGACACAATAGATAGTGGCACCCCGTGCAACCTCACAATCTCAGCAATATACAATTCAGCCAATCTATCAAGTGAATAATATGTTCTCACCGGAACAAAATGAGCTGATTTCATCAATCTGTCAACTATCACCCAGATTGCATCTTTCTTTCCTGGAGATAAAGGCAATCCCGACACAAAGTCCATCGTAATTCTCTCCCATTTCCACTCAGGAATCATGATCGGTTGTAACGAACCGGACAGAACCTGATGTTCAGCTTTAACTTGCTGACAAACTAAACATTTCGACACAAAGTCCGAGATGTCCCGTTTCATACCATGCCACCAATAAAATTGTTTCAAATCATTGTACATTTTCGTACTTCCCGGGTGGACAGTCAAACGACTATTATGAGCTTCGTTCAAAATTAGCTGAATCAATTCTGAATTCTTCGGAACACAAATCCAATTTCTAAATCTCAAACAATCATCACAATCAACTCAAAATTCTAAATCACCATTCAATTCACACTGAGTTCGTTTAGCCATCATTTCAACATCACTTTTCTGGGCATCACAAATCTGGCGTATAAACATCGGCTTTACTTTTAACTCGGCTAAAACCACACTATCATCACACAGATCTATCTGAGCATTCATTGCTCACAAAGCACATATAGACTTTCGGCTCAAAGCGTCAGCTACCACATTAGCTTTACCCGGATGATATTAAAGAATAAGTTCGTAATCTTTCAACAGTTCTAGCCATCTTCTCTGTCACAAATTCAATTCTTTTTGAGTCATCAGTTATTCAAACTCTTATGATCTGTATAAATATGACATTTCTCACCAAATAGATAATGACGCCAAATCTTCAACGCAAACACAATCGCGGCCAATTCAAGGTCATGCGCCGGATAGTTCTTTTCATGCGGCTTTAACTACCTCGAAGCATAAGCAATAACTTTGCCTTCTTGCATCAGCACACAGCCTAAACCATTCAACGATGCATCACTGTATACTATGAATTCTTTGCCTGATTTAGGTTGAACTAACACTGGTGCTTCCGTCAACAACACTTTCAAGTGCTCAAAACTCTGATGACACTTTTCTGACCACTCGAATTTAACATCTTTCTGTAGCAACTTCGTCAACGGAGTCGCAATCATTGAGAAGCCTTTCACAAACCATCTATAATATCTTGCTAGTCCCAAAAAACTACGGACTTCAGACACATTTTTTGGAGGCTTCCATTCTAAAATAGCTGAAATCTTACTCGGATCAACTCGTATTCTCGCAGCTGATACAATATGCCCCAGAAAACCAACTTCACGCAACCAAAATTCACATTTGCTAAACTTAGCATACAACTGTTTCTCACGTAGAGTCTGTAGCACAATTCTCAAATGTTCGACATGTTGCGCCTCATCACAGGAATAAATAAAATATCATCAATGAACACTACAACAAAGCGGTCTAAATACGGTCTAAATATCCGATTCATCAAATCCATAACCACTGTAGGAGCATTCGTTAATCCAAAAGGCATCACTAAGAATTCATAATGTTCGTACCTTGTTACAAAGCGCTAAGCACATCGATTCTTTGACTCTCAACTGATAGTAACCCAATCTCAAGTCTATCTTAGAAAACACTGTAGCTCCTTTCAACTGATCAAACAAATCATCGATACGAGGCAATGGATATTTGTTCTTTATTGTCACTTTGTTTAATTGTCGGTAATCAATACACATTCTTATAGTACTGTCTTTCTTTTTCACAAATAACACAGGAGCACCCCAGTGCGAGAAACTTGGTCGTGCAAATCCTCTATCTGTCAACTCTTGCAACTTAGATTTCAACTCTTTAAATTCAGTCGGCGCCATTTTGTACGGAGCTATAGAGATAGGAGTCATTCTCGGAACTAGTTCAATACTGAATTCAACTTTTCTGATTGGAGGTAATCCTGACAATTCTTCAGGAAACACATCTGGAAACTCACTAACCACAGGTACAGATTCAACTTTCTTTTCTGACACTTTTGTATCAATCACATATGCTAGATAAGCTTCATAACCCTTTCTCACATAGTTCAGAGCTTTCATTGCAGATACAACAGCTGGTAACCCTTTCAAATCACTGGATTCAAATTGAACTATCTCACCGTTCTGACTTCTCAATTCGATACTTTTTCTTTTACAATTCACAATAGCATTATGCAAAGTGAGCCAATCCATACCCAGAATTATATCAAATTTGTCAAATGGTAGCCGGAAAACATATATCACGAAACATCAATGGGCAATTCTTGCACACCTTATCCACCAAGACACACTTGCCTAAGGGGTTCGATACTCTAACCATAAATTCAATAGACTCAACAAGTAGAGTCTTATTCAATATTAGATTCACACACACATAGGAATAAGTAGATCCTGGATCTATCAATGCATTCACATCAGTATCAAATAGAGTAAAAGTACCAGTGATGACGTCTGGAGATGATGCTTCCTCTCGTGCACGTATAGCATAGGCTCGGACAGGTGCTCTCGCTTCTGATCTAACAGCTGTATCGGTAGTCCCTCTTTGACTTCCACTTACATTCCTGACATTTCTTATTGGTCTACCCCTAACCATCACATTACTCGATCTCACATTCTGAACATTTTCTTCCTCAGCCATCTTTGGACAGTCTCGAATGAAGTGATCTCGTGATCCACATTTATAGCAAACTCTATTGTTGTACTTGCCCCAGCATTCTCCCACATGGCGTCTTCCACACTGTCTACACTCAGGTTTGTTACTTTTAGCACTATCAACACTTGATTCTATTGGAGCTTGAGTTATCGGACCAACACTTAGTCTTGCGCGATCTCTATTTGGATGTCCAAATGAAGTATTTGATCGGTTGCTTGTATCTCCAAATCTCTTCGTCGAAGGTTGAGAAAACCTACTCATTGATCTTTTTCTTTCATCACGAGTTTCAGAATCAGCTTTCCTCTTTTCTTTACAGAGCTTCTCAGCTTTGCATGCTCTTTCGACTAACACAAAAAATTCATTTATGTCAAGTATCCTGACCAACAACTTAATATCTTCATTCAGCCCTTCTATGAAGCGTTTACAAATAGTACCTTCGGTCGAAACACATTCCCGTGCATACTGGCTCAATCTCACAAATTCTCGCTCGTACTCGAGAATCGACAAACGGCCCTGTTTGATTCTAAAAACTCTTTACGTTTTCGATCAATAAATCGTTGGTGATATACTTCTTTTCGAACTCAACTTGAAAGAAATCCCAGGTGATTCTCTCTCTCGGAGCCACGGATATCAATGTTTTCCACCAATTATACGCAGTATCCTTCAATAACTAAACAACACATTTTATACATTCATCAGGAGTCAACGACATCTCATCAAATACTCGAAGGGTATTCTCGAGCCAAAACTCAGCTCTCTCGGCATCATCATCGGCTGTGGCCCTGAACTCTTCAGCCCCGTACTTTCGAATCTTATATATAAACCATAATTTACACATATTTTAACCCCATGCTTAGCTTAATTTTGGATAAATATTCATTAGATTTAATGAATTCGATGCTCCTAATCTCTTAATTTCATGTTTTATACTCAAGAGAGCTTAGGAAATCGAAAAGAACGAGAAACGGGCCAAAAAGGGACAAAATGGGCCTACCATAGAGACTCACACGGCTTGGGCTATAACCCACGGCCGTGTGTTTTGAGCAACAACCAAAACACAGCTTGGATTAACGTACACGGCCAGATTATACGGCCGTGTGTGGTGAGCAGGATCGACCACGGCCAAGAGAGTCGACCACGGGCGTGTCACATGGGCGTGTCCCTGTCGTGGCCAAGATGAGTTTCATTCGGATTAGGATACTTTTGGGCCAAGTAAGGCATCTCAAAGCCTATATAAACACCCTAGGGGGCAACCTAAAAGGGGAGCTCGACAGGATGTCAAATAGACGCCGAGTAGAAGGAGAAAATACTCCAAGACAGCCGTCGGGAACAGCTTAGGAGAAGGATCTCCATCAAGACTGAGGATCTCCCATCAAGTTCTTTAGAAGTTTTTTGGGTTTTCTTATGTTTTGTTGTTTTTCCTCTTTTATGATGTTTCCCTCTTTTAGTATGAACTAAATCCCTTAAATACCGAGAGAGGATGAAACCTAGATGAATCTTATTATTATTTGATTTATGAGATAAATACTTGTGCTTATTCTTAATTGTGAGTTTTTATTCTTGTTTTGATAATTCAGGTTATTGATTCAAGTCGAATGTGCTTATTCAGTGGGGCAAAAGTCTCTGTCTAAGAGTAGATCAACAAAATTAAGCGGAGTTGATCGCAACCCTAGAGATAGGGCGACGAAAATCTGCCGGATTAGGGTCTAACCTAATAAGGGAATCCATAGATCGAGTTAATGTGACAATAGGGGTTTTAATTAGAAAGAGATTTCAATTAATTAACCTAGAGTCAGTTGTTAGTAGCCTCGAGAGAGGTATTAATATAATTTAGGGATTTTTACGGATTAAGCCAAGTGAATAAATCGCATGAATCAAAAGTAATAAGTGAAGTCTAGGTGGATTCTTCCTTAGGTATTGTCTATCTCATATAAGTTGTCCAAAAGTATTTTCCCCAATTTACTCTCTGTCGCGTTCATAGTTAGTTAAATTAGTTAATAGATTTTAGATTAAAAATAAATCCCCTTAATTATTAGGCTAGATAATAAAGAGATAGTTAATACTAGTACTCTTGGTCCTTGAGGATACGATATTTCGGACTCACCACAGCTATACTACTGTTCGATAGGTGCGCTTGCCTTTGTTGAAATAATAGTTAGTTTTGAGCTCCATCAAGTTTTTGGCGCCGTTCCCGGGGACTAAGATATTAGGAACACTAAATTTTTATTACTTTAGCCATTTTATTTATTTGCAATTTATTTTTATTTTATTTTAACTTTGCTAATTTTTCTTTTATTTGCTTCTGGCAGGTAGTTCTAGTTTATGACTAGGAGGAACCCGTCAGGACCCTTGATTTTTTATAGTGATATAGAAAGTACTGTTCGCAGAAATCGTAGGGAAATAAGGCGAAGCCTACAGTACATAGAAGAAGAGTAAGATGAAGATACCAACACTACTGAAGAGATGGCTGATAATAATCCACTACCTCCTGTGGTTGTCGTAAACCCGGTGAATCAAAATCCTGCTCCTCGTACTATGTATGATTATACTAAACCTAATTTAACAGGAATCGAGTTGAGTATTGTTAGACCCGCTATTGCTGCAAATAATTTTGAACTGAAGCCTAACACTATACAGATGATTCAACAATTTGTTCAGTTTGATGGTTTGCAGGATGATGACCCAAACAATCACTTAGCAAATTTTCTTGAGTTTTGCGGCACTTTCAAAATTAATGGCGTTTCTGATGATGCCATTCGTCTTCGGTTGTTTCCCTTTTCGGTAAGGAACAAAGATAAACAGTGGTTAAACTCGTTACCATGAGGATCAATCACTACATGGGAGCAAATAACCAAAAAAATTTTGTTAAAATATTTTCTGCCGGCTAAAACAGCTAAGTTGAGGAATGATATTTCTTCTTTTGTGCAGATGGATCTAGAAACACTCTACGATGCATGGGAGAGATAAAGGATCTACTAAGAAGGTTCCCTCACCATGGGTTACCCTTGTGGCTACAAGTTCAAACCTTTTACAACGGTGTGAACCTCTTAACTAGGCAGTTAATTGATTTAGCCGCCGGTGGAACTCTGAATAACAAAACACCTGAGGCTACTTATGAACTCATTGAAGAGATGTCACTGAATAATTATCAGTGGCAAGTTATGAGAACAAAGCCAACAAAAGCCGCTAGTGTTTTCAACCTCGACGCATTAACCATGCTATCAAACCAGGTAGAACTGTTAAATAAAAAGATTGATGGTTTGTGTGGTTCTTTGCAGGTACATTCAGTGATGCATTACGATACGAATAGAGGAGGAATGGACAATACATAATATCCATCCTACAACCCTAGCATAGAAAATGAACAGATAAACTATATGGGTAATAATCCTAGACCTCAGACTAATCCCTATGATAACACTTATAATCCAGGTTGGAGGAACCATCTCAATTCTTCATGGGGTGGTCAAGGAAATCAGAGACAACAACCCCTTCCAGGCTTCCAACAACAAACCTACCAGCAGGAGAAAAAACCGAGCCTTGAAGATGTGCTAGCAAAGTTTATTTCAATGTCATAGACTCGTTTTCAGAATACCGAAATGGAGTTGAAAAATCAACAAGCATCAATTCAAGGGCTTGAGAGTCAAATTGGACAACTGGTTAAGTTAGTTTCCGAAAGGCAACCAGGTAGTTTACCTAGTAACACCAAACCTAAGCCAAAAGAGCATGTGAAAGCAGTTACGCTAAGGAGTGGGAAGGAGTTGGTTGAAGCTAAAAAGAAAATGCCATAAGAAACTAATAAGGAAAAGGGAGAGGAGGTAAACAAAAATGTCACACCAGTACTTAAAGAGTATAAACCACCGATCCCATATCTGGCAAAGTTGAAGAAAGACCGCATGGACGCACAATTCGGTAAATTTCTTAAACTTTTTAAACAATTACATATTAACTTACCTTTTGTTGAAGCTATTTCACATATGCCGACATACGCAAAATTCTTAAAAGAGCTTCTAACAAATAAAAGGAAGTTTGAAGAGCTATCAACCGTGCAACTTAACGAGGAATGGTCAGCTATTCTCCAAAATAAACTTCCAACCAAATTGAAAGATCCATGAAGTTTTACCATTCCCTGTTTAATTGGTAGTTTAAATATTGAGAAAGCATTAGCTGATTTAGGTGCCAGTATTAATTTAATGCCTTATAAATTGTTTAAGTAGCTTGGTCTTGGGGAACCAAATCCCACTAGGATGAGTATCCAATTAGCTGACAGATCTATTAAGTATCCTAGGGGAATTATTGAAGATGTTTTGGTAAAAGTTGATAAATCCATATTCCCTGTTGATTTTGTTGTGCTTGACATGGATGAGGACATTGAGGTATCTTCAATTTTAGGATGCCCATTTTTAGCCACTGCTAGGGCTGTTATTGATGTAGGTGATGGTAAACTTGTGCTCAGGATAGGTGACAAGGAAATTATTTGTAAAATTTATGATGCTATGCGATACTCTAGAGAGCAAGATGATTCCTGTTATTTTATCGATGCTATTGATCATTCTATTCAAGATTCTTTTCAGGAAATCATAAATTAAGACACGTTGGAACTGTGTCTTGCCCAAGGAGGGGAGGCCGATAACGATACCAATGAAATGGGGGAAGTAAAAATTTCTTCCCCAAGATAAAAGAAGTATGAGGGCATGGAAATAAATGACGAACTAAAACAAAAACCCTCTATTGAAGAACCCCCCAAATTGGAATTGAAAGCTTGATTGCGAATCACTTAGATTATGCATTCCTCGAAGATAATTCTACACTACCAGTAATTATTTCTTTGATTTGGAACCCAATGAGAAAGACGAGTTAATACAGGTACTAAAGGAGCATAAAAGAGCCATAGCTTGGAAGATTTCTGACATTAAAGGGATAAGCCCATCGTTTTGCACCCACAAAATTCTAATGGAAGATGAATATAAACCATGTGTGCAACCTCAAAGACGATTAAATCCCAACATGAAGGAAGTTGTTAAAGTTGAGGTAATTAAACTTCTAGATGCTGGAATTATTTATCCTATTTCTGACAGTACTTGGGTAAGTCCTGTGCAGGTTGTTCCAAAGAAGGGAGGCATGACTGTTGTAGCCAACGAGAAGAATGAATTGATTCCAACAAGGACAGTCACAGGTTGGAGAGTTTGCATTGACTATAGGAAGTTAAACGATGCCACGAGAAAAGATCACTTCCCCTTACCCTTCATTGATCAGATGTTAGAAAGATTATCTGGGCATATGTACTATTGCTTCTTAGACGGACTCTCTGGCTACTTCCGAATTCCAATAGCTCCTGCGGATCAAGAAAAGACAACATTTACATGTCCATATGGTACGTTTGCTTATCGTAGAATGCCTTTTGGATTATGTAATGGTCCTGCTACTTTTCAGCTATGCATGCTAGCCATCTTTGATGAACTCGTGGAAAATATTATGGAGGTATTTATGGATGACTTTTTGGTATTTGGTAATTCTTTCAATCTTTGCCTTAAAAATTTAAAACGAGTTCTAATGAGATGTGAGGAAACGAACCTTGTGCTTAATTGGGAAAAGTGTCACTTTATGGTTTGAAAAGGGATTGTGTTAGGTCACAAAATTTCTAGTAAAGGGATTGAGGTTGATAAAGCAAAGATTGAAACCATAGAAAAATTACCTCCCCCTAGTTCAGTTAAGGCTATTAGAAGTTTTTTATTACACGCTGGATTTTATAGAAGATTTATTAAGGATTTTTCTAAAATAGCTAAGCCTTTAACTAAATTACTAGAAAAAGATGTGCCTTTCAATTTTGATCAGGAATGTCTAGATGCATTTAATACCCTCAAAAATAAATTAATAAATGCTCCGATTATAATTGCACTGATTGGAATTTACCCTTTGAACTAATGTGTGATGCGAGTGATTTTTTGCAGTAGAGGTGCGGTTTGGGACAATGAAGAGACAAGCATTTTCAGCCAATTTATTATGCTAGCAAAACATTTGGCCGCAAGCAAGAAAATTACACCACTACAGAGAAAGAGTTGCTAGCTGTGGTTTTTGCATTTGATAAATTTAGACAGTATTTGATATTATCTAAAGTTGTTGTTTACACCGACCATTCAGCTCTTCGTTATCTTTTAACTAAATTTGATGCAAAACCTTGACTCATAAGATGGATTTTACTCTTACAGGAATTTGATTTGGAAATTCAGGATAAGAAAGGAGTTGAAAACCTCACGGCAGACCATCTTTCTAGACTTGAAAATCCACATATCAAAGAAGTCGATGAAAGTGAGATAAACAACTCGTTTCCTAAAGAACAAATCTTTGCTATCTCCGACTCCAAGGTACCTTGGTTTGCAGATATTGCGAATTATTTAGCTGCTAACATCCTACCAAAAGGGTTAACACATCATCAAAAGAAGCGATTCTTTGCTAATGCGAAAAACTATTTTTGGGAGGACCCTTTTTCTGTTTCGTATATGCGCAGATCAAGTAATTCGGAGATGTGTTACAAAGGCAGAAGCAAGCAAAATACTAGAACATTTCCATTCAAGACCATCAGGAGGACATTATAGTGGGATTAGGATAGCACACAAAATGCTCGAATCAGGTTTTTATTGGCCCACTCTGTTCAAAGACACTAACAGGTATGTTGCTTCGTGTGATAGATGTCAGAGAACAGGTAATATCTCTAAACGCAATGAAATGCCTCAAACATATATGTTATGCCTCAAACATATATGTTATCATGTGAAATATTTGATGTATGGGGTATTGATTTTATGGGTCCATTCCCTAGCTCATTTGGGAATAAATACATCTTAGTAGCAGTTGATTATATGTCAAAATGGGTGGAAGCTCAAGCCTTACCTACTAATGATGCTAGAGTGGTAGTAAGATTTCTTAAAAAACTCTTCTCTCGATTTGGAACACCTAGAGCAATTATTAGTGATAGGGGTACTCTTTTTTGTAGTACTCAATTTGATAGAGTCTTAAAGAAATATGGAGTACACCACAGAACAGCTACCCCTTATCACCCTCAAACCAGTGGACAAGTGGAAGTAACAAATCGATAGCTTAAGCGTATTCTAGAGAAAACAGTAGAATCGAACAGGAAAGATTGGGCATTAAAAGTAGCCGATGCTTTATGGGCCTATAGAACCGCTTTTAAAACCCCCATAGGAACATCCCCATACAGACTTGTCTACGGAAAGAGTTGTCATCTACCGTTTGAATTAGAGCACAAAGCATTTTGGGCTACAAAATTTTTAAATTATGATCTTAAACTTGAAGGTGAGAAAAGATTGATGCAGTTGAACGAGCTAGATGAGTGGCGAGCGAATGCATACGAGAACTCACGTTTATACAAAGAAGCAACAAAGCGACGCCATGATGCCCGTTTGAAGCAACCTAAGCAGTTTGAAGTTGGAGATCTTGTTCTACTATACAATTCGAAGCTCAAGTTGTTCCTTGGAAAGCTGAAATCAAGATGGTCAGGTCCATTCATAATCAAAACCATTTTTCCTTATGGCGCGATCGAGGTAACTCATCCGACTCGTGGCACATTCAGGGTAAACAGTCAACGCCTTAAACTATATAACAGAGAGGATTTTAGAGATATTAGAGAGGAGCTTCAGCTCCGTGAACCTCCATAAAGAGCGGATACAAGGTAAGTCTAGCTTAGGACTCTAAACAAGCGCTTCTCGGGAGGCAACCCGAACACTAACCCCATTAATATTCATACTTTCGATTTTTAACACCTAACTAAACTAACCAGATTAATAAGCGCAGGTTTCCATACCACACGACCTTACCCACGGTCGTGGCCGTGGTCGTGTGGACACCACGGGTAGTCACATCGGCGTGGCGGAGACCATGCAAGCCAAGGACGTAAATTTTTCCCAAAACACGGGCTACGATAAAACACCATGGTCGGTCGACACAGCCGTGGTCGAAATTGACTCAAAAACACGGGCTATGATAAAAGGCCATGGCCATGCAATAAGGCCATAGTCGACACTGAGTAAGTGACACGGGCAAGTAGCACGCCCGTGCCAAAAAGTCATGGTCGACACTGAGTAAGTGACACGGGCAAGTGACACCCCCGTGCCTAAAAGCCGTGGTCGACACTGACTAAATCAAGACGGGCGTGCTAAATCGACACGGGCGTGGGAGAAATGAATGAAGCATCACACGACCGTGCGATAAGGTCGTGTGACCCAACACGCCCAGGTAACACGGGTGTGGGACACAACTCAGACGCGCTTAAATTCAAAATTCTCGAAACATATGGGCTAAATAAATGAAACACGGGTGTGGCCCCTGACTGTGATCCCTATTTTCTATTTAAACCAACCCACTATTCATCTTCTTCCCAAATCCTTCTCCTCAAAACCCTAGCCGTTTTCCCCCTCCCCTACTCAGTCCGGCCATCACTGTCGACACCCACCCCAAGCTTTCTCCTCTTTCTTTTCCCTCATTCCCTTCCTCCTTTCCCCTTCATTCTACACGCAGACCACGCCCGTGCGAGATCCACACCCCCGTGCGTTATCCCTCCACGACCGTGCATCGTCCCTACGCCTCCGTCGGTCCATTCTCTCCCCTCCACTCTCTACTTTGTTGCTTAATCCTATTTATTCCATGCTTGCTTTTAGATCTTAGATTTATTCCTTTAAATTTTTAGTATTCACCCTTGATGATCATTTTCAATACTGATGTTTACTTAAGTGTTATGGATAATTTAACTCTGATTTTTGAATTCCTTGAACCTCTAATATTAGGAGAATATTTAGGAAAAATTTTCATCGTTAATATCGTGAAATTGTAATCCGGGACTCATAGGTACTATCATCATTATGACAAAATATGGAATGATGTTCTTTACTCTATTTTGCAGGAACATGATGTCTTCTTCCCGTGGTAAGAAAACCGCAGTCCCTATTTCGAAAAAATGAAAGGGATCCGATGCAACATCCTCGAGCGCCTTCGTCGAAATCTGACACCCCTTTCTACAGTTTCCTCCGGGAACCCAGGAGGAGCTTTTTTAGATTCTACGGGTGTGACCCCTCGGCGTGGGGAGATGTATCAATTGGACCGCCCTGGAGCAGGTCCAACTAGCCGACGACATCCGAGCCCTCCTGACCACCGGCCCATGGGGGCAATTCTTTGAGATCGTCGAGCCCACATACCTAGAGCTCACTTTGGAGCTCTGTTCCATATTCTACCTCCAGACGGTGATGACGTACCACGATGACCCCGGCACAATCCAATTCTGCCTCGGAGGCATTGTACGTGAGCTGAGTATCCCACAGTTCGGGGCCGCTTTGGGACTCTACACCGATGAATTCATGGAAGATAATAATCTCGAGGACCTCCACCGCCACATCCATAACTCCCCTCCGCCTGTTGGAGAGCCTTAGTCCCTGTGTCGGCCACCTATGACCCCAGTCGCTCCAAGGCGACAGCTTTCGCCCCATCCCTGAGGTACTTACTCGCCATCTTAGCTCATACATTAACACATAGGCGAGAGGGCACCGGCGTCGTCGACACTCACGATGCCTACTTCCTATGGTGCATGGCGAACGGGCACGTCTTCGACTTAGCCTACTTCATAGCTCGCACCATCCAACATTTGACGAAGCAGCATAGGAGAGGGGTCATCTCCATGGGTCCCTACATCACACGTCTGGCTCGGTATTATGAGCTCCTCAACACTGCCACTCAGTCCTCCTTACTCACACTGATGGGACAGATTTCCCTACAGGGCATACAGACGATGCTCCACATGAGGATGATTGAGCACCGCCGTGGGTTCGACCCTCCTCGGTATAGGCTATCACAAGCCGACGACGACCAGAGGACATTCGATGATGTCCTCCACAAAGACGAGGAGCCACCTTCGGCACCACACCCCCTCGCTGGCCAGTTCATGCGGCTGCTTCACTTTCAGACATCTCTAAC
Organism: Gossypium sturtianum; assembly: GCA_025698515.1. Lineage (NCBI taxonomy): Eukaryota > Viridiplantae > Streptophyta > Magnoliopsida > Malvales > Malvaceae > Gossypium > Gossypium sturtianum. The sequence goes on from CM046953.1 coordinate 66,907,664, forward strand.
TGCCTCACTCAGTTCGAGCATTATTGTACTCGACGATTTGATGGCATCGAGGCGACACTTCAGTAGATTTGTCATCACTTTTACATATCGCCGCCTCCACCACCTCGCGATCCAGCCGATGATGAGGACCTTTGAGTCCCTTTATTTTTAATTTTAATTTTAATTTTATTTTAATTTTATTTTTATTTTCACTTTTCTTTGTTTGTTCAAATCTTTACCTTTCTTGTTTAAAACTTTTATTAGTATAGTTAGATTTTTTTTATCTCCGGCTGTCTAATTCTCGAGTAAATTTAACAACGTCCACTAATAGAACTCCCTAAAAATTTACTGATGATTTCGCAGTTTACAAAGGTCCAAGGTGCCACTAAAAGGAACGAACACACCACCGGAGTATTCTTCCCCACCTTCACCTCTACCTAGTGATCATGTTAATCATTGGTTATTTTCTAAGGATTTCATCCACAATTTAGGAAGTTTCACTTCTCTCCCTCTCCTATGATTTCTAAATTTATTATTATTATCCATTTTTTGTACATTGAGGACAATGTACATCTTAAGTGTGGGGAGGTTATTGATTTCATTATCAGAAAATCCCTGAATGATATCTTGTCTTAAGTAATTTTCGGATATCACTGTTAGAATGAAATTTCTATTGATTTATGATTTCCATTGATATGTTTTGGATTAAGTCATAGTTAAATGTGCATTGATGATTTAAACTTTAAGATATTAGAGAATCAAGCATGATAAGTCTATTTTCCGTAATTAAAATTTCTAGGTTGTTTTCCTAAATTTAAATATTACTTTGAAGTCTGAAATTTGCAAGGTTGACATCAAAAACCATAATTTTTGTGAGATTTTGAGCCTTTTAGAGCATATTCTTTTCCTGCTCACTTTATTGATTATGAGTGTGTCAACATTGATTTGTTATTCTAGAACTTGCTTCGATTATACATGTCAAGACCACACCTTTGATTTGATATACTGAGATGATAAAGGCACCTAGGTTTTAACCCACTTATTCCACTAAAAATCCTACCCGTTTAATTAACCCCTAGTGAACCCTTTGAAACCTAATCAACCATTTCTTGACTCACCCATTAATATTAACCCAAAACCCACTTTATATTTGTTATCACCATTTCTCTTGACTACCCTTATATCGAGATTTGATTTGATCGATTGCTTAACTATTTTCTTTATTTCTGTTGTTAAATTCTATCTTATTATTATTGTATGTTCTTATTCCTAAAAAAAAATTGAAGTATATTCATTATTAGTTCTATGTTAGTTGAGCTTATGCATTAGTTTCAGATTTTGAGAAGAAGCTCGTGTTATTAGTGATGAATTCTTAATTGTTTAAGTTTTAGTTATTTTTCTAGTTAGGTAATTTATCAATTCAATCTCGATACTAACCCTCTAATTCAGCCTTTATCCACACCTTTAACCCAAGCCCCATTACAACCCTTTTAAAGACCTTTTGATTTGTGTATCATCTCATTTTACAGTGATGGAGATTTGATTTTTAGGCAAGCCTATGGGATTAACTTTTCATGTTTGACTTTTTGAGTGCTTAATTTGAACCTTAAACACTTTGAGTGATTTGAGTGAATCTTTAGTGAGGATGTCAATTCTTGTCAATTTTGGATCAAAGGTAATTTATTTAGATGAGGGGAGACACCTATATTTTCGTGCTATAAAAATTTATGACTTAGATTGTTTGAATCTTTAGGACTCTTTTAGTTAAATTATCAATGTATGAATTATCTATGAATTATGATAAGACATTGTTGATGAGAATTATGAATTGAGGGAAGTTAATTCTAATTGTCAGTTGAGAATTTTGCTTGAGGACAAGCAAAAGCTTAAGTGTGGGGGTATTTGATAAACCATAATTTACACATATTTTAACCCCATGCTTGGCTTAATTTTGGATGAATATTCATTAGATTTGATGAATTCGATGCTCCTAATCTCTTAATTTCATGTTTTATACTCAAGAGAGCTTAGGAAATCGAAAAGAACAAGAAACGGGTCAAAAAGGGACAAAATGGGCCTACCTTAGAGACTCATACGGCCTGGGCTATCACCCACGGCCGTGTGTTTTGAGCAACAACCAAAACACAACCTGGATTAATGTACACGGCCAGATCACACGGCCGTGTGTGGCGAGCAGGATCGACCACGGCCAAGAGAGTCGACCACGGGCGTGTCACACGGGCGTGTCCCTGCAGTGGCCAAGATGAGTTTCATTCGGATTAGGATACTTTTGGGCTAAGTAAGACATCTCAAAGCCTATATAAACACCCTAGGGGGCAACCTAAAAGGGGAGCTCGACAGGACGTCGAATAGACGCTGAATAGAAGGAGAAAATACTCCAAGACAGCCGTCGGGAACAGCTTAGGAGAAGGATCTCCATCAAGACTGAGGATCTCCCATCAAGTTCTTTATAATTTTTTTGGGTTTTATTATGTTTTGTTTTTTTTCCTCTTTTATGATGTTTCCCTCTTTAATTATGAACTAAATCCCCTAAATACCGAGGGAGGATGAAACCTAGATGAATCTTATTATTATTTGATTTATGAGATAAATACTTGTGCTTATTCTTAATTGTGAGTTTTTATTCTTGTTTTGATAATTCAGGTTATTGATTCAAGTCGAATGTGCTTATTCAGTGGAGAAAAAGTCCCTGTCTAAGAGTAGATCAACACAATTAAGCGGAGTTGATCGCAACCCTAGAGATAGGGCGACGAAAATCTACCGGATTAGTGTCAAACCTAATAAGGGAATCCATAGATCGAGTTAATGCGACAATGGGGGTTTTAATTAGAAAGAGATTTCAATTAATCAACCTAGAGTCAGTTGTCAGTAGCCTCGAGAGAGGTATTAATATAATTTAGGGATTTCTACGGATTAAGCCAAGTGAATAAATCGCATGAATCAAAAGTAATAAGTGAAGTCTAGGTGAATTCTTCCTTAGGTATTGTCTATATCATATAAGTTGTCCAAAAGTATTTTTCCCAATTTACTCTCTGTCGCGTTCATAGTTAGTTAAATTAGTTAATAGATTTTAGATTAAAAATAAATCCCCTTAATTATTAGGCTAGATAATAAAGAGATAGTTAATACTAGTACTCTTGGTCCTTGAGGATACGATATTCCGGACTCACCACAGCTATACTACTGTTTGATAGGTGCGCTTGCCTCTGTCAAAATAATAGTTAGTTTCGAGCTTCATCACTTATCCACAGGAGGTTTATTCAATCTGATCGGATTTACAACTTGTGGCACAACAGGTACTTGTGGGGGTGGAGGTTGTGGAGCAGCCGGATTCGTTCGAACGAATTCCGAAAACCACTCACTCATCATACGGAAAAAGGCTTGCTTAGCCTCTCCTCCCTCACTACTTTCATTCGGTCTAGATGTGGCCGGCGCTGTCCCTTGAGCGGGAGCAGGCGCATTACTCTCTACATCGTCAGCAATTGCTCGATCGGGATCCATTACTATAATAAAACACATTTTCAACTGTCAGTATTCATCACACTATTGCAATTTCATTTATGGCATGTATAGCTAGACTCACACACGCTACGTTAGTCCGAGAATCGACTAAACCGTAGCTCTAATACCAATAAAATTGTAACACTCCTATCCCTAGACCGTCGCTGGAATAGGGTTAAGAGGCGTTACCGATCAATCGGAACATTTCACAATCAATTCTCAACACAAAGTCAATTATCATTAAAGCATATCATAACATAATTGTAAAGTCCCTTATTGAGTTCCTCGAGACCTCAAACACATGCTAGAAAGGGGTCAGGACTAAACCGAACACTTACAGAAATTCTCGGAAATTTAAAAATTTTTGAACACTGCAGAGGTCACACGCCTGTGCAGTCAGGCCGTGTGCCTCCCACGGCTACTAGACACACCCATGTGTCTTGGCCGTGCCAAAACAGAGCATGTATTTTGACTTCCCCACACGGCCACCAAGCACGCTCGCGTACTAAGGCCGTGTACTCTTAAGCAATACACTGACTTATCCCCACGGCCACCGGGCACGCCCGTGTACCATGGCCGTGTACTCTTAGGCTATATACTGACTATATCCCACGGTCACTAGGCATGCCCATGTGCCATAACTGTGTAGACAAAACAAGCCCTTTGCAAGGCCAATTTGCCACCCACACAAGGGTCATACCTAAAAACATCAATACAATACCAATTCATGCTTTCAATTGTACTCAATCATACCATTTCATGCATTATTCAATCACCAACTAAACCATTTACTTCCATGCTCATTATCATCACAACTAAAGCCATTCCAAGTGAAAATTATACATCTCAAAACATATGTAATTCAAACATCATGTAATCCATATCAAAGTTCATTTTCAAACCACATCTTTCCCAATCAACTAAGTCATGAAATATACCATATTCATAGCTCATTCATCATTTCAACATCTTTCAACTTCCAAGCCAAATCACATGACAAGTATTAAATCTTTCAAAACATATCATAACATCTAGCCTATACATGCCATAATTCATCTATATACATCTTTCCAAAAGTACCAAAATAGATTTCCGATAGTGTGATTGTTATGCTGACGATCCCCGGATCCGAGCTAGCTTTACTGACACTACAAAGCAGAGAAACAAATTACACAGTAAGCTTTCCAAAGCTTAGTAAGTTCGTAACATAACACATTTAAATCAAACAAACCACCATATAAATTATTTCGCATATACATATATACATCATATCATCCAAAACTAATATGTTCATTTAACATTTCATAATCTCATTAATAGATTCATCAACCACATAGGTTCCGAGCATACCTTAGCAACACCTAGTAATCAATTACATTTGCTACTCAATACTCACTTTTCCCTTTTGATCAACTTCCATCTCTTCTTCGATACAATCGCACACTTAGTGCCCAAATATTTAGCCGAAGCTTAATTATCATCGCACACATAGTGCATTTATATCAAACCACTCTTCAATCGATATCGCACACACAGTGTGTAACAGTTCAGTTTATACCCTAGTCGAAACAGTGGTTTCGGGACCACAAATACGAGTCTGTATAATATTTTAATATTATTTTCTGTGCCTCTGATAAGTGATTAAGCATGTGTTAAATTTTCATAAGATAATTTATCTGTCTGTGTGTTTAATTTGATAAAAGGATTGAATTGCATTAAATGTGAAAGTTGCATGATATTTGTTAAGTACCAATGTGTTATGGCTTTTAAAAGAAAAGGGCCTTATGAGGAAAATAGACCACTATTTAGATAGTGGATGGACAAAAGACAAATGTGCCCTTAATGAATGTTTGTTTTATTTGTTTTATAAAAGGTTAATTTGGTAAATGAATTATTATCATATTATTAATGAAATAAAAGATGAAAGTGTTCATCTTTCATTTCTTTTCATTTGACCGAAACTAGCAAGAAAAAGAAAGGTTTTAAAGCTTTGCATATTCGGTCATTCCAAACTTGAATTAAGGTATGATTTTGAGTTGGATTTTGATGATTTTGATGTTTTTGAGATTGTTTCTTAGTCTACTATCAAGCCCATGTCTCAATTTTGTGTATTGATGATGTTTTTGAGATATGCCATTGATGATATGTTGAGCTTTGTGATAATTTATGGTGTTAAATGAAAGATTTGAGCTAGATGAACATACTTTGTTCTTGAAATTTTGATGAATTTAGCTAAATAGGGCTAAATTGAGAAAATAGCAAATTGAAGGACTAAATTGCAAATTTGATGTAAAATATGGGCTTGTATGATATACATAAGCATTCGGCTAAGCATGGATGTATGATGAATTTGTGTATTTAATGTTTTGAGAAAAATGGACTAAATTGATAAATTATGCAAATGTGAGGGTTAATTTGCAAATAGCCCTAAATGTGTGTCCTTGGATTGAATTGAATTAGTTTGTGAATAAAAGGGTTAATTCTGAATATGTATAGATCAAGAACCGAGGAAAATGGACTTAGACCGCGGGAAGGCGAAAGTAACTGAGTAGCCGTTTCCATTTCTGATAAATCGAATCCGAGGTAAGTCATTATGCAAATAAACGTATTCGTATTAAATTATGTATGTTCATATGACTATTGATAACAATGAATGCTTACGAGATGTTATGTACATGAATTCCGGGATAAGATCAATATAGTGACATTGTCCGAGAAGTCCCAAATGAACCTAGGAATAGATAGGATTAGCTATGTCATGACATAGGTATCTGTTCTATTTTATCATGTAAGACCACGTCCGGGACATTGGCATTGATTTGATATTCGAGTAAGACCACGTTTGGGACGTTGGCATCGATATGAGCTTTATGTGTAAGACCACGTCTGGGACGTTGGCATCTATATGAGCTTTATGTGTAAGACCATGTCTGGGACAGTGGCATCGATATTTGAATGCATGTAAGACCTCGTCTGGAACGTTGGCATTGTATGATCATTCTGAGTTTTCGAGTATCCCATTAGATTCTGAACGGTTCAACGGGCAAATCTGAGCTATAAACCATTACGTGAATGTATATTCATTTCAGGTACGTTTGGTATGTACACTAAGTGTGTATAAAAGGTAAGTACCTATATGACTTTGATTTGAAGAAAAGTATGTTTGAATTTGAGAATGTGAATGAGATGTGAGAATGGTTATGAATGTGGCAAATATGGCCAAGAATATGGATCAAAGCATATATGTGAGAAATTTGCTATGAATATGAATTGTACCAATGTTTCTACATGCTTATATGCTCTACATGTTGAGTTTATTTGTATTATGACTTACTAAGCTTTTAAAAAGCTTACTTTGTGTGTGTTTTCTCTGTTTTATAGGTCGTCAAAGCTTTTGAAGGCTCGGGACCATTGAGGATCGTCATCACACTACTCAACTTGTGTTTGGTACATTTTGGAAATGTATATAGCTAGATATGGCATGTATAGGCTAGTATTTTATATAAGTTTGTTATATGAACTTAGCCATGTGATTTGGCTAGATATGAATTGAGAATTTGCTTAAATGAATGTGATGTGTGAATCATGTTTTTGGCATGGTTAGATGACACATGAAATGGTCAAGTTTTGAGTAAGTAATGGATGAATTATGCTTGTGATGAGATGAGTTTTAGTCTTGTAAGTTGGCATAGTTGAGATTGGTTTTGAATGTATAGATTGAATGGTTATTTTAGTATGTTATGGTTGTTATTTGTGCATGAAATGTGTTGGTAAATTTCTTGTAGAATTGACCCTAAGTGGGTGGCATTTTGGCCTTGCAAATGGCCTATAATGTCACACATTTGCCAGGCACACAGGCGTGCCTAGTGACCGTGGGGCTAAGTCAGTAGCTAGCCTAGGAGTACACGGCCAAGACACATGGACGTGTCTAGTAGCCGTGTGAAAAAGTCAGTATATGGCTTATGAGTGCACGACCTTAGCACACGGGGATGCTTGGTGGCCGTGGATGTAAAGTCAGATTCGACCACGGCCAAGGTACACGGGCGTGCTTGGTGGCCATGGAGTAAAGTCAGATTCGACCACGGCCAAGGTACACGGGCGTACTTGGTGGCCGTGGAGTAAAGTCAGATTCGACCACGGGGAGGACACACGGGTGTGTCCAGCAGCCGTGGGAGGCACACGGCCTGCCTATACGGGCGTGTAACCCCTGAAACTTAGAAAAGTTTTAAATTTCCGTGAAATTTTGTATGTGTTTCGGTTTAGTCCCGACCCAGTTTATAAGCATGTTTTAGGTCTCGATGACCTACTAAGGGGACACTATGTTTGAGGTTGATATACAGTTGTATGACATTTCTGTAAATGTTTCTGATCTATCTGGTAACGCCGTTAACCCTAGTCCGGCGACGGATACGGGTTAGGGGTGTTACACAGTGCCAACCACAAAGTCGAGGTTTATATTATTTTGCACACACAGTGCTAAACATCTCAGTCACGTTTCCGAATACGCACACTTAGTGCTACATAACTTAAACTCAAACTCTCACATAGCATCCACATTTCATTATCAATATAACATTCATTTCATAGCATTTAACATAACCAAATATTCGTATTATGTCCAAACTTACCTCGAACGTTGAACTATCGAAACGGTCTGTCAATCGAGCACTTTATCTTTGCCTCGATCTTGATCCGAACCTCTCCTCTCTTGGTCTATACACATTCAAATTCAATCCATTCAATCACCAAATCATTCATTTTAGTCCAAACACACATATTTAGGGCATTTTACAAAATAGCCCTCACATTTTCACATTTCGACACTTTAGTCCCTAATTCACAAAATCATCAAATTCACATAATTTCTTTCCATACAAGCCTAGCCAAATTTTCCTTGTGTTCATACAAGCCCACATATTTCATTTATTTCACAATTTAGCCCCCTCAATTTACACTTTTCTCAATTTAGCCCAGTATACTCAATTTCACCAAAAATCCAAATACAAACTATGTTAACTCAACACCAAGTTTTCATATTTCACTATCAACTAGCACATAGCTCAAGCATTCATCAATGGCTCATCACAAAAACATCATCAATTCACAAAATTACAACATGGGTTAGCTAGAGCACGAAGCAACGATTACGAAAACGTAAAAATTATCAAAAACTAACTCAAAATCATACCTTAATTTGCTTGTGCAAGTGCCGAATATTTAGCAAGCTTTCTCTTTTATTTTTTTTCTAATTTCTATGGAACCAAGATGAACATTCCACTATCTATTTTCTTTTGTTTTTATTATAACCTTATAATATGTAATATATAATATATAATATAAATTTTAACTTATAATTTTAACATATAAAAACATATATGTTATCAATATGCCGTCCACTATACTCAATTATGGCCAAATTGCATCATAAGTCCTCCTCATTATAAATACAACAACAATTAAGCACTTAACAATCAACACACAACATTTTACACTTTAAGCGATTAAGTCCTTTTTACTAACTGAGCACACAATCAATAAAATCTTCACACAGAAATTTCACACAGGCCATAACACATACCGTAAACACATAGAATAATATTAAAATATTATTCTGACCTCAGATTTGTGGTCTCGAAACCACTGTTCGACTAGGGTCTAAATCGGGCTATTACAGCTCAGCATGTTCATTTTCATCTCGAGAATAGACCAAAATATCATCTATAAAGACCACCACAAACCTATCTAAATACGCGCTAAAAATTCTGTTCATCAAATCCATAAACACTGCAGGTGCATTTGTCAAGCCGAATGGCATCACAAGAAACTCATAATGTCCATGCCTGGTTCTAAAAGCTGTCTTAGGCACATCAGCTTCTTTTACCCGTAATTGATAATAGCCAGAATGGAGATCAATCTTCGAGAATACAGTGACACATTTCAACTGGTCAAATAAGTCATCAATTCTGAGGTAATGGATACACAGCCTCAACGATCCATCCTTCTTCTTTACAAATAGGACCGACACACCTCAAAGTGAAAAACTAGGTCGAGCAAAACCTCTGTCAATCAACTCCTATAATTGTACCTTCAGCTCTTTCAATTCTATAGGAGCCATTTTGTAAGGTGCTATAGATATCAGTGTCATTCCCGGAACGAGATCTATGGAGAATTCCACTTCTCTATCTGGTGGTAAACCAGGTAATTCTTCTGGGAATACATCAGGAAATTCACATACAACTGGTACTAATTGAATCTTTGACTCAGACACTTTAATATCCAACAAATATGCAAGGTAAGCATCATAACCCTTTCAGACATATTTCTGTGCCGTTATTGCTGAAATCGCATTTGGTAATCCATCCAGTTTATCAGATTCGACACGAAGCATTTCATCATTCTCACATTTCAATACAATATATTTCTGCTTACAATTTACCACTACATCATATCGGGTTAACCAATCCATTCCCAAAATCACATCAAATTCATCAAATGGCAATAACATCAAGTCAACCGAAAAGCAATAACCTTTTATCATCAATGGACAGTTCTTACAAACTTTATTCACCATAACACACTGGCCTAGGGGGTTTGAAACTTTAACCACAAATTCAGTGATTTCAACAGGTAAATTTTTAACAGTCACTAAGTTCGTGCATATATATGAATGTGTGGAACTAGGATCAATCAATTAGTAATATTAGTATCAAGTAGAGAAAATGTACCAGTAATGACATCTGGTGCAGGGGCATCTTCTCTAGCACAAATGGCATATGTTTTTTCAGATGCTCGTGCCTCAGACCTAACTGTTGTATCCTTGGTAGTACCTCGACTACTACCAACATTGCCGGGATGACGGGGTGGTCTGCCTCTCGAGGCAGGATTACTTGGCTTTGGAGCTGGTTCTATCTCTTTTTTAACTCTTTCGGGACAATCTCTGAGAAAATGCTCAAGTGAACCACATCCGAAACAAGCTCCACTTCTGGACCGACATTCCCCATGATGGAATTTGTTACAATGTTTAAATTTTGGTTTGGGATTACCTACACTACCCACATTGGTTAGAAATGGAGATGAAGACCTTGGGTTAGAATGTTGAGATCCCCGCTCTCTTCCAGAATACCCCGTAGAGGTAGTAACACAATCATAATACCTCTTTAATTTCTTAGAAGCAAATGATTGTGACTTACTCATAGTTATTTTTCCTGAAACCCGAGCCTCTCTTTCGGCTTGTCTCTTTTCCTTACTCAGTTCCTCAGCTTTTTGGGCTCGATCGGCTAACACTGCAAATTTCCTTATCTCGAGAATTCCAATCAACAACTTGATATCTTTATTTAGGCCCTCTTCAAAGTGTTTAGACATCTTAGCCTCGGTTAAAACCCATTCACTTCAATTCGAATATTCGAATACAGTCATGTTTCCTTGTTTCCAATTCATTCGCTTTGTCTTAGCGTCTTTAGCTTAGTAGTTAGTTAATTTTAGATTAAACAATAATTCACTTCAATTCTTAGGCTAAATAATAGAAAGAAAGTTAGTATTAGTACTTTTGGTTCCTTTGGGTTCGACAATCCGGTCTTGCCACTAAACTATACTACTGTTCGATAGGTGCGCTTGCCTCAATCGTTGTCACAGTTAGTTTCTAAGCTAGATCATTCATTATAATAAATATTAGGACTTTGACACACTGATCAAGTTTTTGGCACCATTGCCGGGGAACCAAAATATTAAGAACGCTTAATTTTTATTACTTTAGCCATTTTTTATTTTTGCAATTTACTTTTATTTTGTTTTTAATTTTGCTAACTTTTCTTCTTTAATTTTGTTCCTAGCAGGTACCTCTAGTTTATGACTAGAAGGAACCCGACAGGACCCTTAATTTACGACAGCGATATTGAAGGAACCGTTCGCAGAAACCGAAGAGATGTCACTGAATAATTATCAGTGGCAAGTCATGAGGACAAAGCCTAATGAAGTAGCCGGTGTTTTCAACCTTGACACAGTCACCATGTTATCTAACCAGGTAGAGCTTTTAAATAAAAAAATTGATGGTTGGTATGATTCTACACAGTACATCCGTAATACAAAGACGATACAAATGGAGGAAGGGTGAACAACACAAAATATCTATCCTACAACCCTAGCACAGAGAACGAACAAGTCAACTATATGGGCAACTATTCTAGACCTCAAAATAATCTTTATAGTAACACATATAATGCAGGTTGGAGGTACCATCCCAATTTCTCGTGGGGTGGTCAAGGACCGCAACTTCCTCTAGGTTTTCAACAACCACCTTACCAGCAGGAAAAGAAGCTGAACCTTGAGGAGATGCTAACAAAATTTATCTCGGTGTCAGAAATACACTTTCAAAACACTGAAACAACACTTAAAAATCAGCAAGCGTCGATTCAAGAGATCGAGAATCAAATAGGTCACCTTGCTAAGCTGATCTCAGAAAGACCACAAGGTATCTTGTCTAGCAACACCGAAACTAACCCAAGAGAGCAACCTCAAACAATAACTGCTCACGACAGAGAAGGGTTAGATGAACCAAAATTGAAACAAGAGAATATGGTAGAGGAAGGTAAGGTTGAGGTAAGCCATGATAAACCAAACTCGGTAATTACAGAGTACCAACCTCGTGTGCCATCCCCCAATGTGATGAAGAAAGACCACACAGAGGAACAATTCGGTAAATTTCTTAAACTTCCAAAGAAATTACATATTAACTTGCCGTTTCTTGAAGCTCTTTCGCAGATGCCAGATTCAAGGAAATTTTTAAAAGAGTTTTTGACAAACAAACGGAAGTTAGACGATACGTTGCATTTGGAGCTAAACGCAGTGTGCCCAGCAATTCTACGAAATAAACTACCACGTGAACTCACATTTCGTGTAAGTGACAAAACGATCACTCTTCAGGTTCTTGACACAGCTAGGACATCGGGTATTGATGGTGGAACCAATCACTTCAAAGTTGGGGACCAGGTACTGTCAGATATAACCGACCCTCAAATAGCCGCTTCAGAGCTTAATACAAATGGTGTGACTTCTTTTACGGTACTTAAGGTCTTTCCATACAAAACGGTCGAGGTAACACATTCTAATTTTGACACTTTCGAGGTAAATATTACCTGACTCAAACCATATGTTGATAGAATTGATAGTAAGAAAAAGGAGTTTCGAATCCGTAAACCACCATGGCCATACAAATAACAGGTAAGTCTAGCTCAAGACTTTAAACGAGCGCTTCTCGGGAGGCAACCCGAGCACTAACCCCACTAACGTCCATATTTTTGAATTTTAGCATCTAACTAAAAACTAACCAAATTTTTAGGCGTAGGTTTCCATACCACATGGCCTTGCACACGGGCGTGGCCGTGGCCATATGGACACCACGAGTATGCATATCAGCGTGGCGGATATCGTGCAGAAATAGGACAAAAATTTTCCCCAAGTCACACGGGCTCTGTCTAAACACCACGGCCGTGCGATACGGCCGTGGTCGACACTGTTTTATCAAACATGGGCGTTGTGACCATGAAAAGGGCGTGGGAAAAATGAACAAAGCACAACAAGGCCGTGCGATACGGCCATGTGACCCAACACGCCCATGGTACACGGGCGTGGGGATGTACCAGATTTGAAACTTCTATTTAAAACACCCATTGTTCCCTTTCTCACCCATTCCCTTTCATCCATACCCTTTACACTCTCCCCCCCCCTTTTTCCATTCCCTCTCATTCTCCTGTCCCAAACTCTTTATTTTCACCTTACCTATGTCGAAGAAGCGGAAGAACCCTAGCACAGTATCCCTATGGGAGACCGATCTACATAAGTTCATACCGGCCGCTTCATTTACTCGACAAGCCAAGGACATTTGAGTCCAATTATTTTACCTATGTTTTTTCTCTTCTCTTTTATTTTCCTTCTCTTTGACTCTCTTATGCTTAATTTTATTTATTTTATTCTAGTTATTTGGTTTTAGGTTCTTCAGTCTGCTTGGGAATCACACCACCACGACCCTAGTATCCACCTCTACAGAAATGTCTTCCTCCAATGCGGCCCGAACTTCCCAGATTTTTTTTCTCTGACTCCATCCAAAATTCATGAAGTTTCACCTCTTTCCCTATCTTGTGCTTTTCTTATTATAATTATTATATTTGTACATTGAGGGCAATGTACATTTTAAGTGTGGGGGTGAAATTTATTCAGGAAAGTGCCTAACTTTTTTCATTATTCTCGAATCCTGAATTATATCTTGTTCTTAAAAAAATTTCTCATATTACTGTTAGAATGAAATTTCCTTTGATTTATGATTTTCATTGATATGTTTTGGATTAAGTCATAGTTAATTGTGCAGTGATGATTTAAACATTAGGAGACTAGAGAATGAAGCACGATAAGTCCATTTTTCATGAAATTAAAATTTTGTTAGGTTGTCTACCTGAATTTAAGTATTACCTTGAAGTTTGAAATTTACAAATTTGACATCAAAAGCCCATAATTTTTGTGAGATTTTGAGCCTTTTAGAGCATATTCTTTTTCTTGCTCGCTTTATTGATTATGAGTGTGTCAACATTGATTTCTTATTCTAGAACTTGCATCGATTATACATGTCAAGACCACACCTTTGATTTGATATACAAAGATGATGAAGGCACTTAGGTTTTAACCCACTTAATCCACTAAAAGCTTACCCTCACAATTAACCCCTAGTGAACCCATTTGATCCTAACAACCCTTTTTTTTTAACTCACCCTCAACATTAACCCAAAATTAACTTTGTATTTGTTATCACCATTTTTCTTGACTACCCCTATATCGAGATTTGATTTGATCGGTTACTTAACTATTTTCTTTATATCAGTTGTTAAATTCTATATTATTATTGTACTTGATTTGTTCTTAAAAAAAACAAAGTATATTCATTATTAGTTCTATGTTATTTGAGCTCAAACTGTTAATTTCATTATCTTTAAAAGAAGCTCATGTTATTAGTATTAAGTTTCCGTGATGTAATTATTTAGTATTAGTACAACTTTTTAGTTAGGTAATTTGTCAATTCAATCTCGATTTCTAACCCTCTAATTCAAGCCTTTATCCACACCTTTAACCCAAGCCCCGTTACAACCCATAAAAGACCTTTTGATTTGTGTATCATATCATTTTACAGTGGTGGAGATTTGATTTTCATGCAAGCCTATGAGACTAACTTTTCATGTTCGACTTCTGAGTGCTTATTTTTGAACCTTAAACACTTCGAGTGATTTGAGTGAATCTTTAGTGAGGATGTCAATTTTTGTCGATTTTGAATCAGAGGTAATTATTTAGGTAAGGGGAAACACCTATTTTTCGTACTATATAAACTATGACTTTGATTGTTTGAATCTTTAGGAACTTTCTGGTTAAGTTATCAATGTATGAATTACCTATGAATTATGATGAAACACTGTTGATGAAGGTTATAAATTGAGGAAGTTCGTTTTAAATGCAAGTTGAGAATTTTGCTTAAGGACAAGCAAAAGCTTAAGTGTGGGGGTATTTGATAAACCGTAATAGTAAGATATTTTATCTCCACATTTAGCATGCTTTTGGATGATTTATCCCTTGAATTATGGAATTTGGTGCTCTTAATCCTTTAATTTCATGTTTTATACTCAGGAGAGCATAGGAGAATGAAAAGAACGAAAAATGGGCTTAAAACGGGCCAAATGGGCCAAAGTAGGTAATCAACACGGCCTGGGCCCAAAGCACACGGCCGTGCCCCTTTAGCAGGCTCGAACACGGCCTGAAGTTGATTCACACGGGCGTGTCACATGGGCGTGTCCCTGCCGTGACAAAGAGGAATTTTATTCAGGTTAGGGTACTTAGAGTCAAAGAAAGCCATTCTAAAAGCCAATATAAACACACTAAAGGCCAACCTTTAGGGGGCGTCCAACTAGGCCAAGGAGCCGAGCCAGAGAGGTCAGAATCGTGGGATTTACTCGAAGAAAGCCAGTTGATTCATCTCAAGAAGCCGGAGTCATACTCAAGACGGTGGATCTCTCCTTCAATTCCTTCATGGGGTTTTAGGGTTTTCTTATGTTTTGTTTTATCTTTTCTTCTGAGATGTATTCTTTTATTATTATGAACTAAAGCCTCAGATACCTAAGGGGGATGAAGCCTAAGATGGATCTTGTTATTGTTTTCTGAACTATATGATAAATATTTGATTTGTTCTTAATTATGTGTTCTTAATTCTTGTTTTGATATTTTAGGGTATTGATTCAAGTATTGATGTGCTTAGGCAGTGGAGAAAAAGTCCCTATCTAAGAGTAGATCTAGCATAATTAAGCGGAGTTGATCGCAACCCTAGACATAGGATGACGAAAATCTGTCGAATTAGGGTCAAACCTAATATGGGAGCCCATAGATCGAGTTAATGCAATTTTAGGAGGTTTTAATTAGAAAGAGATTTCAATTAATCAACCTAGGGTTAGACGTTAGTAGCCTCGACGGAGGTATTAATATACATTAGGGAATCCTACGGATTAAGTCAAGTGAATAAATCGTCTGGTTCAGAGTTAGATAACAAGTGAAGTCTAGGTGGGTTCTTCCTAGGGTATCGTCTTAATCAATTGGTTTTTCCCACAAGTATTTCCCCAATTCATTCTCTTTGTCTTAGCGTCTTTAGCTTAGTAGTTAGTTAATTTTAGATTAAACAATAATTCACTTTAATTCTTAGGCTAAATAATAGAAAGAAAGTTAGTATTAGTACTTTTGGTTCCTTTGGGTTCGACAATCCGGTCTTGCCACTAAACTATACTACTGTTCGATAGGTGCACTTGCCTCAATCGTTGTCACAGTTAGTTTCTAGGCTAGATCATTTGTAACAGCCCAATTACGGCCCTAATCGGAACGGTGGTTTCGGGACCACGAATCCGAATTTCAGAAATGTTTTAATTTTTATTTTGATATCAATGTTGTGTGATTAAGCATATGTTATCATATCGTAGGTTAATTCGGGTGTTTTAATGAATTTTTTTAAGTGAAGGATTAAAATGGAATAAATATGAAAGATAACTATATTGAGATTGGGAGGGCTTAATTGAATTGTCCTTTTTGCATGTAGGTTTTGCATGGTAAATTGTCCCAAATTGAAATAAGTGGACGGCATCATGATGGATGCATATATATTAAATTTTTTTTTTAGTTAGTGGTATTAAATTTACATTTTATAATTGATTAAAATAAGTAAATTAAATCATAAAACAAGTAGTGGAGGGTCATCTCCTACCCTTAGTCTTTGAATGCCGAAATTTGGAAGGAAGAAAAAAGAAGTTTAAGCTTTATCATTCGATTCTTGCATGTTCCTATAAGATCAAGTTCCTGAGGAAAAATGGTTGGATAAAGGAAAAAGCGGGGATCAACGAGTAATCGAGAAGTTTATTCATTCCATCCGAGGTAAGATCTAAGAAACTGAGTTGAATGAAATTTTATGGTTACAATGCAACTCCTTATATTAAAAGATAGGTACGTTACTTATATATATATATGAAATATTTGAATGAGCTATGGCGTTGATCAACTTTTGGCCGAATGAAATTATTAATAGCTAAATCGAGTATGTGGATGTAAGTCCGAAATGCGATGATGTCAATTGAAGAGATTGAATGCTCAATGAATAAGATGGCCGAATGTAATGTAGCTTGGGATAGAGAACATTATAGTTATACTTTTCCGTAAGTAATTATACTTGATATGATGTGATGATATTTAAATTATTGGTGAATGATATGTTAAGAGAAATGATAGTAACGGCTCTTAGTGAGCGATACATTACGAGGGACGTAAGTAACGGCTCTTAGTGAGCGACACGTTACGAAAAATATTAGTAACGGCTCTTAGTGAGTGATACGTTACGAGAGATGAAAAGTAACGGCTCTATGTGAACGGTACATTACTAAAATAGAAAAGTACGAGTGTAACATCAATAGTTGTGCGTAAATGGTGAAATAAAAAGGGGTAAGTAATTTGAGGTATGTATTATGCTTATCACCTTGGAAAATTATAACTTGGAATGTGAGTATAAGCTTCGATGAGTAAATGATTTTATGTGCATTATACTGTATAAAATAGAGGTATATAGAAATGACTATAAGTGTATATATATATTGCATTGAAGTTTACTGTGGAAATTGGGTAATTCAGTGAGATAATGATGAATGCAAATAGTTGATTTACTGCGATATATGTATGAGTTATTTAAATCTTACTAAGCTGTAAAAGCTTACTTTTTTCTCGGTTGTTTTGCATTGTAGACCTCTTTTTGGATGCTTGGCTCGTGTTTGGGATCATTTTGGAAGCTCATTACACTATCATCGATCTTAGTATCTCCTTAAATATGAAGCTTTTGAGAATTATGGCATGTATAGGCTGCATCACTTTTGAATTGTTTTTCCAAGGGTGTGTATATGTATAAGCCATGCAAAAATGGCTATGCCTTATGTTTGAGTTGGATTGATCATGTTTTAAATATGGACTTTTTATTTGAGTACATTATTATAATTATTAAAAATCCTAGTTGAAAGTTATTCCATAAGATGTTATATGTGAATGGTCGAGTTCATAGGTTTGGTTGAACATGGTATAAGACTTTGAGTTGATAAAACGTTGTGGTATAATTATTGGAATGTGCAAATTTGCTAGATATGAATCGAATAGGTCACATTTCTATGTATGTGATTATCACAGTAATATATGTTAATGAGCAATTTAATGTATACGTGTTTATAGATATTTAACCATGATTTGTTTAGTTGAAAGCTTAAATTCTTCTTTTGAATTATATATATATGTACTTTATTCGGCCATGTGTTATATATGGTTCATTCATAGATGTAATATCTTGATAAGATGTGCTTAACAAAGAATAATTACTCATATTTATGCGTACGTAATGAGCATAGCCGAATGTATTAGGATATTTTTGAGACAAATGAGTTGGCTTGATGTTTTTATTTTATGGTATTATTGATTGTGAGATAAATAGATGAAACAATGATTTATGTGAATATGATTTTGAAAAGATTAATAGTAATGTATATGTTCAGCAATTATATATATGTATATGTGTTTGAATGTATGGATGTTAATAGCAAGGGAATAAATGAGTATAAGTACATTACCAATTCGGCTTTTACTTGAGAATGGCCTAGTGGTTAGTGAATTATAAGTTGTTTATAGTTAGTCCTTAGTAAATGTTTAGTATTGATGGGATATGCATGACTTTTCGTGACAGTATAATTGATACATAATTATCGCGGTAATAGCATTTATCTAGTAAAATGACTTGTGTTTAACTTAGTAATACCCGTAACCGTAATCCGGTGATGGATACGGGTTAGGGGTGTTACATTTGATTGGTATCAGAGCTACGGTTTAGTCGGTTCTCGGACTAACGTAGCGTGTGTGAGTCTAGCTATACATGCCATATTTTATAAGGTGATAGTGTGATGACTTCTGACAGTGAAATGTGTTTATTTCTTATATAGTAATGGATCCTGATCCCAAGCGAGCTATAGCCGATGACGTCGAGAGTGTGGCGCCCATTTCCGCGCAGGGGACTGTGCCTGAGGAATCTCGACCGGCTACGAGTAATCCTGATGAGGGGGCTAGAAATGCCTTCTATAGTATGATGAACGATTGGTTCAGTCATTACATACAAACCAATCCAGCTGTTCAACCACCCCAAAATCTGAATGTACCCCCTGTAGTACCGGTGGCATCCCCTATTGCCAATCCTGAAAGAATAAATAAGCCTCCTGTTGATTGCATTAGAAAACACGGAGCTCAAGAATTCAGAGCCGAGGATGATGACGATGCTGAGAGAGCCGAATTTTGGCTCGATAATACTGTTCGTGTTTTCGACGAGCTGTCCTGCACACCTGATGAGTGTTTGAAGTGTGCCATATCATTGTTACGAGATTCAGCCTACTATTGGTGGAATACACTCGTGTCAGTTGTTCCGAAAGAAATGGTTACTTGGGACTTCTTTCAAACAGAATTTCGTAAGAAGTATATAAGCCAGCACTTCATTGACTCTAAGCGTAAAAAATTTCTCGAGCTTAAACAGGGTCGTATGACTGTATCTGAATACGAGCGCAAGTTTGTGCGACTTAGTCGCTACGCTCGTGAGTGTGTATCGTCAGAGGCTGCTATGTGCCGAAGATTTGAAGATGGTTTAAACGAAGACATAAAGCTTCTAGTTGGTATTCTTGAAATCAATGAGTTCGTTGTGTTAGTTGAACGAGCTTGTAAAGCTGAAGAATTGGGAAAAGAAAAACGGAAAGCTGAGCTTGAATCTAAAGATTTTTGAAAGAGATCTGCGAGTAAATTTTCGTAGATGGCAACAAAGAAGTTCAGAAATGACAGTAGTCGATCCAAACCTAACACCGGGATTTCTATACGAGAACGACCACCAGTGAGTTCTCGGGCTACGTCAGTTTCTAGTGTTGGCAATGCAAAATCGAGCAAATCGGAGTGTCAGCAGTGTGGCAGACAACATTTTGGAGAGTGCTGGGGTAAATTTATTTCTCGTACTTGTTATAAGTGTGGCTCGCAGGACCATTTTATTCGGGATTGCCCGGAGACCGCTGAAAAGGGTACTGCTCAGAGTGCGAGACCGAGCGGCACTACAACTAGAGGCAGATCATCTCGTTTTGGGGGAGATAGGAGTAGTGCACAGAGGGGGGCTTCAAATGTGGTTGTTCGATCGGACACTTGTGTACCGGCTAGAGCTTATGCTATTCGTACCAGAGAGAAGGCCTCATCTCCAGATGTCATTACCGATATTTTCACTCTCTTTGATACTGGTGTAATTGCTTTGATTGATCCTGGCTCAACTCATTCATATGTGTGTGAAACATTAGCAACCAGTAAGACTCTACCTGTTGAGTCTACTAAATTTGTGAATCGGGTTTCAAATCCCCTGGGTCGATGTGTATTAATTGATAAAGTATGCAAGAACTGCCCATTAATGATTCGAGACATGTGTTTTACTGGTGATCCGATGCTACTACCTTTCGATGAGTTTGATATTATTCTCGGTATGGATTGGTTGTGATTCACGATGCGAAGAGTTAATTGCGCATTTAAAGATCATTGATTTAAGATGCGAATAATGAGAGAATCCGAATTCGATCATGGATTTGAGTGGACCACCTTCGATGATATCTTCGATGATGGCCCAACAAAGATTCGAGGAAGGGTTGTGAAGCCTACCTTGCATATATGATTGATAGTAATGTGGCGAAAAGAAGATTGAATCAGTACAGGTTGTTAATGAATATCCTGATGTGTTCCAAGAGGAATTACTGGGTTTACCACCCGTTCACGAGGTAGAGTTTGGTATTGAGCTAGTGCCAGGGACCACTCCGATTTCGATAGCTCCGTACAGAATGTCACCGACCGAATTAAAAAAATTGAAGGCTCAGTTGCAAGAATTGACAGATAGAGGTTTCGCTCGACCGAGTTTCTCTCCTTGGGGTGCGCCCGTTTTATTTGTGAAAAAGAAAGACGTAACATTGAGAATGTGTATTGACTATCGACAACTCAATAAGGTGACCGTAAAGAATAAATACCCGTTACCACGTATCGACGATTTATTTGATCAACTTAAGGGAGCTTCAGTGTTCTCGAAAATTGATTTGAGGTCGGGATATTATCAGCTACGAGTTAGAGAATCGAGTGTACCAAAGACTGCTTTTCGGACAAGATATGGTCACTATGAATTCTTAGTGATGCCGTTTGGGCTTAGTAACGCCCCAGCAGTTTTTATGGACTTGATGAATCAGGTATTCAGGCAGTATCTAGATCGGTTTGTGGTTGTTTTTATAGATGATATACTGATCTATTCGTGAGATGAAATCGAACATGCTGAGCATTTGAGGTTGGTGTTGCAGATTTTGCGTGATAAACAATTGTACGCGAAATTTAGCAAGTGTGAGTTCTGGTTGAGTGAAGTTAGTTTTCTCGGACGTGTTGTTTCAGCGTCGGGTATTAGGGTTGACCCGGGTAAAGTTTCAGCAATACTTGATTGGAAACCTCTGCGGAATGTTTCAGAGGTTCGTAGCTTTTTGGGGCTAGCCGGATATTACAGACGCTTCGTGAAAGGGTTTTCTATGATAGCATCTCCTATGACAAAGCTACTTCAGAAAGAGGTAAAATTTGAGTGGTCGGAAAAGTGTCAGAAGAGTTTTAATCAACTGAAGACCTTGTTAACGGAGGCTCCGGTACTCGTTCAGCCAGAATCGGGTAAGGAGTTTGTTGTTTTTAGCGATGCATCTTTAAATGGGCTGGGTTGTGTATTGATACAAGAAGGTAAAGTCGTAGCCTATGCTTCGAGACAGTTGAAACCGCACGAGAGAAATTACCCTACTCATGATCTTGAATTGGCCGCTATAGTCTTTGCTTTGAAGATATGGCGTCACTATTTATTCGGTGAGAAATGTCACATCTATTCGGATCATAAGAGTCTAAAGTATTTAATGACTCAGAGGGACTTGAATTTGAGACAGCGACGGTGGTTAGAGTTGTTGAAAGATTATGAGCTCGTGATTGATTATCACCTGGGAAAGGCTAACGTTGTTGCAGATGCTTTAAGTCGGAAGTCATTATTTGCTCTTCGTGCGTTGAACGCATATATGGCTATGTCTGGTGATGGTTCGATAGTAGCCGAATTAAAAGCAAGACCGATGTTTATTCAATAAGTTAGCGATGCCCAGAAAGTTGACAAAGATTTGTTGGCAAAACGAGTTCAGTGTGAAAGTAACGTTGAATCAGAGTTTCGAATTGATGAGAATGACTGTCTGAAATTCAAAGGCCGATTATGTGTTCCGAGGAATGTGGAATTGATTCAGATGATATTGAATGAGGCTCATAATAGTCGATTATCTGTACATCCGGGTAGCACGAAAATGTATAATGATTTGAAACAGTTCTATTGGTGGCTTGGTATGAAACGGGACATATCTGAATTTGTATCGAAGTGCTTAGTTTGTCAGCAAGTGAAAGCCGAGCATCAAGTTCCATCAGGACTACTTTAGCCGATTATGATACCAGAATGGAAGTGGGATCGTGTTACGATGGATTTTGTATCGGGTTTGCCTTTGACATCAAATAAGAAAGATTCAATATGGGTTATAGTAGATAGATTGACAAAATCGGCCCATTTCATCCCAGTACGTACGGATTTCTCACTCGATAAATTAGCCGAGTTGTACTTATCGCAGTTATGCGGTTGCTGCAGATACTGTTTCTATTGTATCGATCGATAGAGATCCGAGATTCACATTGCGGTTTTGGAAGAAACTGCAAGATTATTTAGGTACTAAGTTACATTTCAGTACGGCTTTTCACCCTCAGTCAGATGGTCCGTCCGAGCGTATTATCCAAATACTCAAGGATATGTTGAGATGTTGCGTTCTTGAGTTTGAGGGTACGTGGGAACGATACTTGCCTTTGATTGAATTTGCGTATAATAATAGCTTTCAATCCAGTATCTGGCCCCCTACGAAGCTTTGTACGGTCGTAAATGTCGTACACCTTTGTACTGGACCGAACTCAGTGAGAACAAGATACTCGGGGTTGATTTGATTAAAGAAACTGAACAGAAGGTGGCGGTAATTCGTAATAGTTTGAAAGCGGCATCAGATCATCAAAAGTCTTACGCAGATTTGAAACGTAAGGATATTGAGTTCCAGATTGGAGATCGAGTGTTTTTAAAAGTTTCCCCGTGGAAGAAAATATTTAGATTTGGTCGTAAAGGAAAGTTGAGTCCGAGATTTATTGGGTCGTATGAGGTTATTGAGCGTATCGGGCCGGTGGCGTACAGATTGAGGTTACCATCTGAGTTAGACAAGATCCATAATGTTTTCCTCGTGTCGATGCTTAGAAGATACAGATCCGACCCTTCTCACGTGATTAGTCCATCAGAAATCGAGATTCAGCCCAATTTGACTTATGAAGAAGAACCAATTCGCATCTTAGCTCATGAAGTGAAAGAGTTGCGAAATAAGAAAATATCGTTGGTTAAAGTATTATGGCATAAGCACGAAATAGAAGAAGCAACTTGGGAAACCGAGGATTCAATGAAAGAACGTTATCCACACTTATTTACAGGTAAGATTTTCGAGGACGAAAATTCCTTTAGGGGGAAGGAGTTGTAACAGCCCAATTACGACCCTAATCGAAACGGTGGTTTCGGGACCACAAATCTGAATTTCAGAAATGTTTTAATTATTATTTTGATATCAATGTTGTGTGATTAAGCATATGTTATAATATCGTAGGTTAATTCGGGTGTTTTAATGAATTTTTTTTAAGTGAAGGATTAAAATGGAACAAATATGAAAGATAACTATATTGAGATTGGGAGGGCTTAATTGAATTGTCCTTTTTGCATGTAGGTTTTGCATGGTAAATTGTCCCAAATTGAAATAAGTGGACGGCATCATGATGGATGCATATATATTAAATTTTTTTTTTAGTTAGTGGTATTAAATTTACATTTTATAATTGATTAAAATAAGTAAATTAAATCATAAAACAAGTAGTGGAGGGTCATCTCCTACCTTTAGTCTTTGAATGCCGAAATTTGGAAGGAAGAAAAGAGAAGTTTAAGCTTTGTCATTCGGTTCTTGCATGTTCCCATAAGATCAAGTTCCTAAGGAAAAAGGGTTGGATAATGGAAAAGCTGGGTTGAACGAGTAATCGAGAAGTTTATTCATTCCATCCGAGGTAAGATCTAAGAAACCGAGTTGAATGAAATTTTATGGTTACAATGCAACTCCTTATATTAAAAGATAGGTACGTTACTTATATATATATATGAAATATTTGAATGAGCTATGGCATTGATCAACTTTTGGCCGAATGAAATTATTAATAGCTAAATCGAGTATGTGGATGTAAGTCCAAAATGCGATGATGTCAATTGAAGAGATTGAATGCTCGATGAATAAGATGGCCGAATGTAATGTAGCTTGGGATAGAGAACATTATAGTTATACTTTTCCGTAAGTAATTATACTTGATATGATGTGATGATATTTAAATTATTGGTGAATGATATGTTAAGAGAAATGATAGTAACGGCTCTTAGTGAGCGATACGTTACGAGGGACATAAGTAACGGCTCTTAGTGAGCGACACGTTATGAAAAATATTAGTAACGGCTCTTAGTGAGAGATACGTTACGAGAGATGAAAAGTAACGGCTCTATGTGAGCTGTACGTTACTAAAACAAAAAAGTACGAGTGTAACATCAATAGTTGTGCGTAAATGGTGAAATAAAAAGGGGTAAGTAATTTGAGGTATGTATTATGCTGATCACCTTGGAAAATTATAACTTGGAATGTGAGTATAATCTTCGATGAGTAAATGATTTTATGTGCATTATACTGTATAAAATAGAGGTATATAGAAATGAGTATAAGTGTATATATATATTGCATTGAAGTTTACTGTGGAAATTGGGTAATTCGGTGGGATAATGATGAATGCAAATAGTTGATTTGCTTCGATATATGTATGAGTTATTTAAATCTTACTAAGCTGTAAAAGCTTACTTTTCTCTCGGTTGTTTTGCATTGTAGACCTCTTTCTGGATGCTTGGCTCGTGTTTGGGATCATTTTGGAAGCTCATTACACTATCATCGATCTTGGTATCTCCTTAAATACGAAGCTTTCGAGAATTATGGCATGTATAGCCTGCATCACTTTTAAATTATTTTTCCAAGGGTGTGTATATGTATAAGCCATGCAAAAATGGCTATGCCTTATGTTTGAGTTGGATTGATCATGTTTTAAATATGGACTTTTTATTTGAGTACATTATTATAATTATTAAAAATCCTAGTTGAAAGTTATTCCATAAGATGTTATATGTGAATGGTCGAGTTCATAGGTTTGGTTGAACATGGTATAAGACTTTGAGTTGATAAAACGTTGTGGTATAATTATTGGAATGTGCAAATTTGCTAGATATGAATCGAATAGGTCACATTTCTATGTATGTGATTATCACAGTAATATATGTTAATGAGCAATTTAATGTATACGTGTTTATAGATATTTAACCATGATTTGTTTAGTTGAAAGCTTAAATTCTTCTTTTGAATTATATATATATGTACTTTATTCGGCCATGTGTTATATATGGTTCATTCATAGATGTAATATCTTGATAAGATGTGCTTAACAAAGAATAATTACTCATATTTATGCGTACGTAATGAGCATAGCCGAATGTATTAGGATATTTTTGAGACAAATGAGTTGGCTTGATGTTTTTATTTTATGGTATTATTGATTGTGAGATAAATAGATGAAACAATGATTTATGTGAATATGATTTTGAAAAGATTAATAGTAATGTATATGTTCAGCAATTATATATATGTATATGTGTTTGAATGTATGGATGTTAATAGCAAGGGAATAAATGAGTATAAGTACATTACCAATTCGGCTTTTACTTGAGAATGGCCTAGTGGTTAGTGAATTATAAGTTGTTTATAGTTAGTCCTTAGTAAATGTTTAGTATTGATGGGATATGCATGACTTTTCGTGACAGTATAATTGATACATAATTATCGCGGTAATAGCATTTATCTAGTAAAATGACTTGTGTTTAACTTAGTAATGCCCGTAACCCTAATTCGGCGATGGATACGGGTTAGGGGTGTTACATCATTCATTATAATAAATATTAAGACTTTGATACAATGATCAATCCTCTGAAGCCATTATGTGTAAAAGGTTTGAGGACGGATTAAATGAAGACATCCAATTATTTGTCGGTGTCCTAGAATTGAAGGAATTTGTTGTGCTAGTGGGCAGGGTTTGCAAAGCCGAGAAGTTGGTTAAACAGAAAAGAAAAGCTAAAATGGAGTCTCGTGACTCAAGAAAGAGACAACTGAACAAGTCATTTCAGTCCTCATCCAAGAAGTCAAGAGACTTCACTACTCGATCAGCTACTTCAGCTGGGTTTTCGAATAGAAGTAAGGGTAAACAGTACTCAAGGTCTAAAGCTCAGACCACTTCAGTTTCTAGTGTTGGGAATGCTCGACCAAATAGACTGGAATGTCCACAGTGTGGCAGACATCACCCCGGTGAGTGCCGAGCACATGAGAGAGCCTATTTTTAGTGTGGTTCCTAAGATCATTTTATTAGAGAGTGCCCCGAGATGGTCTAAAAAGAGAAAATTCAGACTACAAGATTGGGAAATACTACTAGAGGGAGACAGGAGAGAAACTCGGGAAGTGGAACGAGTAGTAAGAGTACACCCAGAGAGCAGACTGCAAGATCTGAGGGTAAAACGCCTGTGAGGACTTATGCCATTCGTGCTCACGAAGAGACGTCATCCCCTGATTTAATTACGGGTACATTTTATCTCTATGATACTAATGTTGTTGCTTTAATTGATCCGGGATCTACCTACTCATATATTTGCATGAAATTAGTATCTAGTATGAGTATGCCTGTAGAGTCTACAGAATTCGTGATAAAAGTGTCCAATCCCTTAGGCAAATGTGTATTAGTTGATAAGGTATGCAAAGATTGCCCATTGATGATTAGAGGTCATTATTTTAAGGCGAACCTCATGCTATTTCCATTTGATGAATTCGATATAATTCTTGGTATGGACTGGTTAACCGCTCATGATGTGACAATAAATTTTGGAAAGAAATACATTGAATTGAGATGTAAAAATGGGGACACTGTTCATGTTGAATCAGATGAACATGACAGATCGCCTGTAGTGATTGTAACACCCCAAACCCGGCCCAAACATTACGACCGAATTTGGTATGCTACGGAGGAAAAACTTTTGAAAATCCCTTTTTAAGTCGTTTTAAATTTTGATAAAAGATATTGTTTTGATTTAAAATAGTTGAGGTGTTATGAAGAAAGCATTACTTAATGTCATTTAAAAATATACTAAGTTAGGTTGTTACAGTTTCAAGTGTACCCGATGGCACAATAAAACATTTTTACGAATTAATTTGAGAAAAAACATGTGTACCCATTTTAATATCATAAAATAGTTAAGCAATTTATCAAAACATAAAATAATCCAAGTGCAAATTTTAGGAGGCCTTATTACATCTTAAACAAAATAAATCAAACCCATATTAAAATAAAAATAGTTCCAAATCCACCTAGTCCATATTTTCATTGCATGGCCGCCTCGAGTTCATCAGGCTCCTTATCCGCAACTACGAGTCACTGAAAATGTTAAAGGAAAAAGGTGAGTCATCAAGACCCAATGTGTAACCCTTTTTCCCGGTTTAATGTAACATCATACACAAATCATAATTAATTTAATATGCACAAGTTTAATATGCACCCAACCTAGCCATCCGTGACGCCTTTCTCTACCCGTGTGGTACCAAACCACCGGTGGTGCCAAACCACCGTGACGTATAGTCACAAAATCCGTCAATATTGTGGTACCAAAACCTTTGGTGACCCAAGTCACAATCAAATGATGGGGCCAACCCATCGTGTGATACCAAATCACTAGCGTCAATCCCATATCTCAAATGTGGGGCCAACCCACTGGTGGTACTAAGCCACAGGGACGAGACGCTATGAGGTGCCAAACCTCTGGAGGTACCAAACCTCCGTGACCGTAGTCACAATGTGTTACCAAAACACGGTGTCCGTCGACACAAATATCTTTGCCCCCTCCACTCATCAACCCATATCAACAATTATATACTTTTATCAAATCATGATAATAGGTTTATTTAACAACGCTCATAGATTTATCATTACCATAAACCAAATATTGCACATACTAAATGTGACATGCTTCCCAAAAGCATCAAATAATAATCTCAAAGTAATAAAGACTTACGTGTCCTTGTTAATACCATGATGGTATAACATCCTTGTCTACACAAACCGATTAGGCATAATATAATACTTAGCATATTTAAAAGATTATAAGATGTGTATGCACACACCTGATACTAACGAGAGTCCTAAATCCCGAATAGACAAATCGGCCACACAAGTTTTCCTTGCCCCTATATTCGGCCAAAAACTAGATTAGTGCCATGGCCTATTCGGCCAAACAAAAATAATTGAGAAGGGTTCCTTGTGTACCCGAAACCTTACCCAAAAGCCTTCGAACACTAGCCAACACACTCCTAAATGTGAACCGGTCTCACTTCCCTACAACCAACCATCATCATTAAGGTTATTAGCCTTCGGCTTAAACGAAAACTTAAAAGAATAATCCTTTGAAATAAACCCTTACCACCTTACCAAAATCAATTGATAGAAAAGTCCCGAGGAAAACTATGCTACCTTTAATATTCGGCCAAAGTGATTCAAGATAGGAGAAGAAAATTTCGGCACAACAAAGAGGTATATTCGGCTAAAGAACAAAAAGAAAATAATAGGAAAAGGGAATAGAGTTTCGCAAAGAAGAGAGTATAGAAGATTTTTGGTGTTTAAGCAAAACAAATAGGAGAACAAGATGTTGATGAATGTTTTGGTTTTGAGAGAATGAAATGGAGAAAATAGAAGATGAGCAAAAGAAATGACCAAATGGTCAAAAGAGTTTAGGCTTATCACAAGGTAAAATTCGGCCAAAAGAAAAGAAAAGAGATTGAGAGAGAATTGCAACCTTTTTCACCAAATGCTAGGAATGACCAAAACACTCCTAAACCTTACCAATTACTAGCATATTCGGCCAAATCCTCCCCTTAGCCACATTGCCGTCCAAGTTCATGGTCAATTGGCAATGAGTTAGTTTCAAAACATTTTCCACAAACCAAGCCTTTGTGTCCTCAATTTACCATAACTTCAAGATATCCTTCCATAACCTTAGGAATCTTATCCCTTATTCCATGCTTTCCTTTAAAATAAATTCAACTTACCAAAATGAAAGTCCAACCTATCATAATCATAGGTTGACCGGCCATTAATGCTAACATACAAAATAAACTTTTAAAAATGCTAAACATACTACTCGAACCTCTAACCTCAAGCTATAAGTTCAAACACCATAACCACTTTGCCATTAATTCCTTATGTGCTTTAATTAACACTTAAATTAACTTAAGTGCTAACCTCACATAATCCACTTCATTAAATAAACCATACTAAGAATTATCCTACTAAACCGAGCTTACTCAAGACCCCTAATTAAGTCTTATAACACCACAAATAATATCACAGAGATTTAAACACAAGAAAAATAATTCAATCACAAATAGCCCCAATTTCAGGATGTTACAGTTCTACCCCCCTTAAAATAATTTCGTCCTCGAAATTACCTGATCAGAAAAGATGGGGATATTGCTGCCTCATCACATCCTCGGGTTCCCACGTCGCTTCCTCCGTACCATGGTTTCGCCATAGCACTTTCACTAAGGGTACTGCTTTCTTACGCAAAACCTTGACATCACGTTCTAAGATCCGAACGGCTCCTCCTCGGAAGGATAGATCCGAGTTAACCTCAATCTACGCCCACAGCACAACGTGCGATGGATCGGACCGATATCGCCTAAGCATTGACACATGGAAGACGTCGTGAATTTGCCTTAACTCTACCGCAACTCGAGCTGGTAAGCTACCGGGTCCTACTCGCTTCAACACACGATACGGCCGATGAACCTTGGGCTTAACTTCCTTTTCGCCCAAAAACGCAACACCTTTTCCAAGGCGACACCTTCGGAAAGACTTTATCTCCTACCTCGTATTCCATTTCCTTGCGCTTAAGATCGGCATATGACTTTTGCCTATCGATGCTTCCTTGAGACGAGCCCGAATTACCTTAACTTTGTCCTCCGTTTGACCACCAATTCGGACCCAAAACTCGACGCTCACCTAACTCCGCCCAACACGTAGGAGTACGGCATTTTCGTCCATAGAGTGCTTCATATGGTGCCATTTGGATACTCGCTTGATAACTATTGTTATAAGCGAATTCCGCCAATGGTAGATACTCTTCCCAACTACCACCAAATCCAAAACGCAACCTCTCAAAGATATCTTCTAAAATCAGATCACTCTTTCCGATTGTCCGCGTCGGTTATGGGTGAAAAGTCGTCTTTCAAGTCCAATCTCGCTCCCAAGGCCTCGATGCAAAGCTCTCCAAAACCTTGATGTAAACCTCGGATCCCTATCCGAGATAATCGATACATCGCACACCATGCAATCTTACTATCTCGGCTACATATAGCTTTGCTAGCTTCAAGCGAATAATCTACCCTCATCGGTATGAAATGCGCTGACTTAGTTAGTCGATCCACAATTACCCAAACCGAGTTCTTCTTACTAGGCGTGAGGGTAATCCACCGACAAAATCCATAGTGATCCTCTCCCATTTCCATCGAGGAATCTTCACCGGTTGAGTAACCCCGATGGCAATCGATGTTCGGCTTTAACTTGGCGACACGTCGACACTTACCCACGAATTCGCCATTACCTCACGCTTCAACCTGTGCCACCAAAACTGCTCCCGCAAATCTCCATACATCTTGCTACCTCCCGGATGCATAGCGTATGGGTCGCTATGTGCATCTTGGAGAATTCTTTGCCTCAACTCCACATCTTTCGGCATACAAGCTCGCCCTTGAAAACATAACACTCCTCGCTGGACAAACTGCAGACCTTCCAAACCACCGTCTTGAACTTGCAACCTCCTTGCATTCAAACCGTCATCCACCAACCGCTTTTCCTTAATCTCCTCGATCCAAGTCGGTTTAACTTGCGATTCGCTTAAAAGACTTCCGTCGTCAGATAGACCGAGATGAGCAAACATTGCTCTTAAGTCATCACGACTTTTCGGCTCAAGGCATCACCACCACGTTCGCTTTACCGGATGGTACTCAATCGAACGATCGTAGTCTTTTAACAGTTCAATCCACCGACGCTGTCTCAAATTCAAATCCTTCCGAGTCAAAAGATACCTCAAACTTCTATGATCCGTGTAGACTATTGACTTTTCCCCATACAAGTAATGCCGCCATATTTTCAAAGCGAAAACTATCGCCGCTAACGACAAGTCGTGGCGTTGGATAGTTAACCTCATGCGGTCTTAGCCGACGGGACGCATAGGCCACTACCTTCCCTTCTTGCATCAATACGCATCCCAAACCAAGATGGGACGCGGCCACGAAGAAACCGTAAACAACTTTCCGCCTCAGTCGTACTCAAAACCGAGCTTCCAGTCAAAATCTTCCTTAGCTTGTCAAAACTTTCTTGTTGCTTCTCCGACCATACAAATGGAACTCCCTTTCTTAACAACTTAGTCAACGGCGCTGCGATTAAAGAGAATCCTTCCACAAACCTCCGATAATACCCCGCTGCACCCAAAAGCTTCGAATTTACGCCATCGACCTAGGGGTTTCCAATCCAACACCGCTTCCACCTTGCGAGGATCTACTCTAATCCCTTCCACGACACCACATGACCTAAGAAAGCCACTCTCTAAGCCAAAATTCACACTTACCGAATTTGGCATATAAATCGCTTCTCTCTCGAAGACTTGTAGAACTATACACAAATGCATGTCATGCTCCTTCTCCGTCTTTGAGTAAACCAATATGTCGCCTATAAACACCACGACAAATTGATCCAAGTCTTCTTTGAAACACTCTATTCATTAAGTCCATGAATCTTTCTTTGGTGCATTAGTCAACCCAAAAGGCATCACCAAAAACTCGTAATGCCCATACCTTGTTCGAATGCCGTCTTGTGCACATCAACCTCTTTCACCTTGAGTTGATGATATCCCGACCTAAGATCTATCTTGAAAATACCGATGCACCCTTGATTGGTCAAACAAGTCATCAATCCGAGGTAACGGATACCATTCTTGATTGTTAACTTGTTCAATTGGCGGTAGTCGATACACATCCGCATTGAACCATCCTTCTTCCTAACAAACAACACGTGTGCTCCCCACGGAGATATACTTGGTCGGATAAATCCTTGGTCCAAAAGCTCACGAATTTGAGCCTTCACTCCACCAATTCCTTTGGTGCCATTCGGTAAGGTGCTATTGACACAGTGCCGTTCTGTAGCAAGTCTATACCAAATTCAACTTCCGATCCGGAGGCGGCACGGAAGTTCTTCGGGAACACATCGAGAGAATTCCCATCTGTTCGGACCTTCTCAACCACGACTCCTTAGCTTCCAAAGCACAAATTCGAACCAAAAACGCCTCGCAACCTTTCCCGACCATCTTTTCAATTTCTTCAACGCAGACACTACATTAGATAGGTAATCTCTTCTATTACCTATCATGACCACTTCATCACCCTCACCATCTTAAGAACCATGCGCTTAGCAAATGTGATCCAACCTTGCTCGATACTTAACCAACCTACCCATACCAAGGATCAAATCGAACTCCCCAAACGGCGGTTCCATCGGATCGACCACAAACACGACCCCTTGGAGTTCTAGAGGTACATCTCTATATAGCTTATTAACAACTACTGATTGACCTAAAGGACTAATTACGGTCATCTCCCTAGAAGCGCCTCAAGTCTAAGTTCATAGTCTCTACCACACTACTAGCAACGTATGAATGCGTCGAACCCACATCAATCAAAGCAAAGATATGGAACACCAAAGATTAAGAACGCATCGGTTATAACGTCCGGTGCGTCACCTTCTCTCGACGCCTCAAGATAGACTAGACCAGCCGCTTTACTTACTGTCTTTGCTGCTCACCTCTCGCCCGAAATTCCGCGACCTCGATTAGATCCATTTCCTCCTCTACCATTACCACGACCCTCCGTGGTGGTCCTACATTCCTAGCCTGAGCACGGTTCTGACCCTCTGACTGATTCTTGGCTAACTTCCGAGGACAATCCCTTACACGGTGGTCCAAAGACCCACATTCAAAGCAACCCTTCTCACCGGTCCAACAACCTCCCCAATGCGATTTGCCACAGCGATTATAGTGAGCCGGTCTCTGGTTAGCAGCCATGGGCCTTTCCCCGCCGATTCGACCCACTCTGCCTCACCCTTTTCTGAACATTACCACCCGATCCAGATGACCCAAATCCTCTTTTCTCGCTTGTTCCTATCATAGTTCGTCTCACGGACTCCTTGACCCCTTCGGCTACCTTAGCTTTTTCCACCAAGACAAAGAAACTCACACTCTGCTGCATGAGCAATCAGCAACCTTAACTCATCCCTAAGTCCATCTTCAAAGCGGACACAATGATCATGCTCCGTTGACACTATACCCTGAGCATAGCGGCTCAACCTCAAGAATTCTCGCTTCATACTCCGACACGCACTTATTTCCTTGTACCAACCCCGGAAAAGCTTTCCTCCGTGCATCAATGTAGCTTGTGCCCACATACTTCTTACGATAAGCGGCTTTGAAGTATTCCCAAGTCGATCATCATCGCCGTAGCACCATCTCGAACCGTGAGCCACCATCGATATGACTCATCCTTGAGAAGCGACACCGCTCCTTTCGGTTTCTCCTCATTCGCCGATCTATCTCATCCATGATTCTTTCGATCGATTCTAGCCAATACTCAACCGTATTGGGCGTTATAACCGGACACACCTCGGAAAAATTCAGCTCCGTTAGCTCGAAGTCTCTCGGTACCGACTTCCGAGCTCCTCCACCTCCACCCATTCCAGCTACTCTATCTAGAACCCGCAAAGATCGCAGTGACATCGCTGCGTCATCACCCGTCCGATCCTCGCTCCTCGGCTCCAAAGGTTGGGGGTGGTGGTGGCGGTGGTACCTCATTCTTAGATCCCCGACCCGTCGGACAGCGTGT
This sequence comes from Gossypium sturtianum, assembly GCA_025698515.1. Taxonomy (NCBI): domain Eukaryota; kingdom Viridiplantae; phylum Streptophyta; class Magnoliopsida; order Malvales; family Malvaceae; genus Gossypium; species Gossypium sturtianum. The sequence continues at coordinate 66,941,980 of CM046953.1, forward strand.
TCTCGACACGGTCATCCTACCCTTCCGCGCCCACGACGGCCACGTCCTCTAAAGCTCATTCTAACTATCGCGCTTTAATCGATTAGGAAATTTTTATGAATTAGTACATGTTTCACTTGGTTATCCATGAAGAAATTTTATGAAAAGAATTCAATAGAGATTCTTTCGATCAATCAAAGTTTTAAGTCTTCTGTCCTAATTTACATAGAAAAGTACATCCATTCCCTATACCTTTCATACCTATGCACTTCCGGGCATTATTGTCCGCTTTCTATCCTGTGGGTATTTTTCGTAATTTTGCCACTAGGGAAATTTCAGTAATTTTGGTAAGTTGAAGAATATTTTGAAAATTTTCTCAAAGTAAATTTTTGTTGCTATTGAAATGAGTATCATAACGATTTTTAAAACTTAGAGCTTTCACAAAACAGGTTAATCCCTTTTGGGTTTTATTTAACGTGTTTAGCCTATGACCGAGTCCTCTTGGTTAGGGTGAACCAGAAGCAAAGCACCAGGTAGGAATCCCGCGAAGAGGAGGTGAGTCACGAGGATCGCTTAAATACCAAGCTCTTAGGATCCAATCCTAGACATGCGCACTAAGGTTACCACACCCTAACCCTCGGCGACTTAGTCACGGGTTGGTTTTAATTAGGCCATTAAAGTCTTATGAGTTTTGTTGGGGTGGACTAGTCCTAAGGTTCAACACCTATCACACTAACTACGCTCCCTACTTACCCTTCTATAATAATAATCCATACAAAAGTTAGAGGTACTTACCGGGCGGATCGGGTGTGGGAGACTCGGTGCCATGCTTATTCAAAACCAAAATATTTCAAATACACCTACCAAAACATTTTTGGGCCTTGGGCCCCACAAATGAGCTTTGAACTTGGCTCGATACCAATTTGTAACACCCCAAACCCGGCCCAAACATTACGACCGAATTTGGTATGCTACGGAGGAAAAACTTTTGAAAATCCTTTTTAAGTCGTTTTAAATTTTGATAAAAGATATTGTTTTGATTTAAAACAGATTGAGGTGTTATGAAGAAAGCATTACTTAATGTCATTTAAAAATATACTAAGTTAGGTTGTTACAGTTTCAAGTGTACGGATGGCACAATAAAACATTTTTACGAATTAATTTGAGAAAAACATGTGTACCCATTTTAATATCATAAAATAGTTAAGCAATTTATCAAAACATAAAATAATCCAAGTGCAAATTTTAGGAGGCCTTATTTCATCTTAAACAAAATAAATCAAACCCATATTAAAATAAAAATAGTTCCAAATCCACCTAGTCCATATTTTCATTGCATGGCCGCCTCGAGTTCATCCGGCTCCTTATCCGCAACTACGAGTCACCTGAAAATGTTAAAGGAAAAAGGTGAGTCATCAAGACCCAATGTGTAACCCTTTTTCCGGTTTAATGTAACATCATACACAAATCATAATTAATTTAATATGCACAAGTTTAATATGCACCCAACCTAGCCATCCGTACGCCTTTCTCTACCCCGTGTGGTACCAAACCACTAGTGGTGCCAAACCACTGGTGACGTATAGTCACGAAATTCGTCAATATTGTGGTACCAAAACCTTTGGTGACCCGAAGTCACAATCAAATGATGGGGCCAACCCATCGTGGTGATACCAAATCACTAGCGTCAATCCCATATCTCAAATGTGGGGCCAACCCACGGTGGTACTAAGCCACGGGGGACGAGACGCTATGAGGTGCCAAACCTCCTGGAGGTACCAAACCTCTGGTGACCGTAGTCACAATGTGTTACCAAAACACCGGTGTCCGTCGACACAAATATCACGCCCCTCCACTCATCAACCCATATCAACAATTATATACTTTTATGAAATCATGATAATAGGTTTATTTAACAACGTTCATAGATTTATCATTACCATAAACCAAATATTGCACATACCAAATGTGACATGCTTCCCAAAAGCATCAAATAATAATCTCAAAGTAATAAAGACTTACCGTGTCCTTGTTAATACCATGATGGTATAACATCCATGTCTACACAAACCGATTAGGCATAATATAATACTTAGCATATTTAAAAGATTATAAGATGTGTATGCACACACCGATACTAACGAGAGTCCTAAATCCCGAATAGACAAATCGGCCACACAAGTTTTCCTTGCCCCTATATTCGCCAAAAACTAGATTAATGCCATGGCCTATTCGGCCAAACAAAAATAATTGAGAAGGGTTCCTTGTGAACCCGAAACCTTACCCAAAAGCCTTCGAACACTAGCCAACACACTCCTAAATGTGAACCGGTCTCACTTCCCTACAACCAACCATCATCATTAGGTTATTAGCCTTTCGCTTAAACGAAAACTTAAAAGAATAATCCTTTGAAATAAACCCTTACCACCTTACCAAAATCAATTGATAGAAAAGTCCCGAGGAAAACTATGCTACCTTTAATATTCGGCCAAAGTGATTCAAGATAGGAGAAGAAAATTTTCGGCACAACAAAGAGGTATATTGGCTAAAGAACAAAAAGAAAATAATAGGAAAAGGGAATAGAGTTTTCACAAAGAAGAGAGTATAGAAGATTTTTGGTGTTTAAGCAAAACAAATAGGAGAACAAGATGTTGATGAATGTTTCGGTTTTGAGAGAATGAAATGGAGAAAATAGAAGATGAGCAAAAGAAATGACCAAATGGTCAAAAGAGTTTAGGCTTATCACAAGGTAAAATTTGGCCAAAAGAAAAGAAAAGAGATTGAGAGAGAATTGCAACCTTTTTCACCAAATGCTAGGAATGACCAAAACACTCCTAAACCTTACCAATTACTAGCATATTCGGCCAAATCCTCCCCTTAGCCACATTGCTAGTCAAGTTCATGGTCAATTGGCCATGAGTTAGTTTCCAAAACATTTTCCACAAACCAAGCCTTTTGTCCCCTCAATTTACCATAACTTCAAGATATCCTTCCATAACCTTAGGAATCTTATCCCTTATTCCATGCTTTCCTTTAAAATAAATTCAACTTACCAAAATGAAAGTCCAACCTATCATAATCATAGGTTGACCAGGCCATTAATGCTAACATACAAAATAAACTTTTAAAAATGCTAAACATACTACTCGAACCTCTAACCTCAAGCTATAAGTTCAAACACCATAACCACTTTGCCATTAATTCCTTATGTGCTTTACTTAACACTTAAATTAACTTAAGTGCTAACCTCACATAATCCACTTCATTAAATAAACCATACTAAGAATTATCCTACTAAACCGAGCTTACTCAAGACCCCTAATTAAGTCTTATAACACCACAAATAATATCACAGAGATTTAAACACAAGAAAAATAATTCAATCACAAATAGCCCCAATTTCAGGATGTTACAGTGATCTCCCATATGTCTGCCTAGAAATATGTAAGAAAGGGATACGGAGCTTATCTTGCCTTTGTGATGAATGCCAAAGAAACTGAGTTAAGAATTGAATCCGTACCGATAGTATGTGAGTATCCGGATGTATTCCCAGAAGAATTGCCAGGGTTGCCTCCGGTTAGAGAAATTGAATTTGGCATTGAGTTAGCCGCTAGTACTACACCTATATCGATTACTCCATACAGAATGGCTCCAACTGAGTTGAAAGAATTGAAGGCATAGTTACAAGAGTTGACGGACAAAGGTTTTGCAAGAACGAGTTATTCTCCGTGGGGTGCTGCAGTATTATTTGTGAAAAAGAAAGATGGTTCCATGAGATTATGTATAGATTATCGGCAGCTTAATAAGGTAAACGTGAAGAACAAGTACCCATTGCCAAGGATCGGTGATTTATTTGATCAATTGAAGGGAGCCATTATGTTTTCCAAGATAAACTTGAGGTCTAGTTATTATCAGTTGAGGGTCAAAGACTCAGATGTGCCGAAAACCACATTTCGGACAAGGTATGGGCACTATGAATTTTTAGTCATGCCTTTCAGTTTAACAAATGCCCTTGCTGTGTTTATGGACTTAATGAACCGCATCTTTCGGCCATATTTAGATAAATTTGTTGTGGTTTTTATTGATGATATACTGATTTATTCTTGTGATGAGAAAGAGCACGCCGAGCACTTGAGGACGGTTTTGGAAATTTTGCGAGATAATCAGTTGTATACCAAGTTTAGCAAAAGTGAATTTTGGCTCAAAGAAGTTGGGTTTTTAGGGCACATTGTCTCGGGAGATGGAATTCGAGTTGACCCGAGCAAGATTTCAGCTATTGTTGATTGGAAACCGCCGAGAAATGTATCAGTGGTTAGAAGTTTTCTGGGCCTAGCTGGCTATTACAGATGGTTTGTCAAAGGATTTTCTATGATAGCGACTCCAATGACGAGGTTGTTACAAAAAGATGTGAAGTTTGAATGGACAGAAAAGTGCCAACAGAGTTTCGAGAAACTAAAGGCATTGTTGACTGAGGCTCCAATTCTAGTGCAACCTCAACTGGGAAAAGAATTCGTGGTTTATAGTGATGCATCCTTGAATGGATTGGGTTGTGTGCTTATGCAAGAGGGCAAGGTGATAGCATATGCCTCTAGACAGTTAAAGCCGCACGAGAAGAATTACCCGACACATGATTTAGAGTTGGCTGCCATTGTGTTTGCGTTGAAGATATGGAGACACCATTTGTATGGTGAAAAATGTCAGATATTCACCGATCATAAAAGCCTAAAGTACTTGATGACTCAAAAGGAATTGAACTTCAGGCAACGAAGATGGTTAGAGTTGATAAAGGATTACGAGCTAGTGATTGACTACCACCCGGGAAAGACGAATGTAGTCGCCGACGCTTTGAGTAGGAAATCCTTGTTTGCATTGAGGGCTATGAATACACGGGTGACTTTGTTAGATGATGGTTCTATTCTAGCTGAGTTGAGGGCTAGACCTATGTTTCTCCAAGAGATTTGTGAAGCTTAGAAAGGTGATAGCAAATTGAGAGCCAAAAGAGTTTAGTGTGAGTCGGGTGTTGAGTCTGACTTTCAGATTAATTCTGATGGATGTTTGATGTTCCGAGAGAGTTTGTGTACCGAGAGATGATGAGCTCATTTGGAAAATTTTACACGAGGTGCATAGCGGATGTCTATCTGTACATCCAGGCAGCTCAAAAATTTATAATGATTTGAAGAAATAGTATTGGTGGCTGAGTATGAAGGAAGATATTTTTGAATTTGTATCGAAATGTTTGATTTTTCAGCAAGTGAAGGCTGAACACCAAGTACCTTCGAGTTTACTTCAGCCTGTTATGGTTCCCGAGTGGAAGTAGGACCGCGTTACTATGGACTTTGTAACGGGTTTGCCATTGACACCGAGCAAGAAAGATGTCGTATGGGTTGTGGTAGATAGACTTACGAAGTCGGCCCATTTCATACCTGTACGCGTTGATTATTCACTCGATAAGTTGGCAGACTTGTATGTTTCAGAGATTGTAAGACTACATGGAGTGCCTTTGTCGATTATATCGGATAGAGATCCGAGATTTACATCCTGATTTTGGAAAAAGTTGCAAGAAGCTTTGGGCACAAAGTTGAGTTTTAGTACAGCTTTCCACCCACAAACTGACGGACAGTCGGAGAGATTAATACAGATACTTGAGGATATGCTCCGGTGTTGTGTTCTTGAATTTCAGGGCAGCTAGGAAAAGTATTTACCGTTGGTGGAGTTTGCATACAATAACAGTTTTCAGTCGAGTTTGAAAATGGTGCCTTACGAGGCTTTGTATGGGCGTAAGTGCCGAACGCCTTTGTATTGGACTGAACTCAAGGAAAATCAGATTCACGGGGTCGATCTGGTTAAAGAAACCGAAGAGAAGGTAAAAATAATCGTGGTTGTTTAAAAGCTGCTTCTGATAGACAAAAGTCCTACTCGGACTTGAAATGAAAAGAGATCGAGTTTAAAGTTGGTGATCAGGTATTTTTAAAAGTGTCACCATGGAAGAAAGTTCTTAGATTTGGCCGGAAAGGCAAATTGAGTCCTCGTTTTATCGGACCATACGAGATCACCGAAAGGATAGGACCAGTAGCTTATCGTTTGGCTTTGCCATCCGAGTTGGAAAAGTTTCTTGATGTGTTCCACGTGTCGATGTTACGTTGTTACCGATCAGATCCTTCTCATGTGATTACACCGACAGAGGTTGAAATTCAACCCGACAAGACTTATGGCGAAGAACCGGTTAAGATTTTGGCACGAGAAGTTAAAAAATTAAGAAACAAAAGTATAGCCCTTGTGAAAGTACTATGGCAAAGACATGGGGTAGAAAAGGCCACATGGGAACCCGATGAGGCTATGAGAAACCAGTATCCAAACCTTTTTACCGGTAAAATTTTCGGGGACGAAAATCCCTAAGGGGGGAGAATTGTAACGGCTCGATTTAGGGCCTAGTCGGGATAGTGGTTGCGAACCACAAATCTGAAGTAGAAATATGTGTTTTATGATTTTTACGAGGCTTATGATATGTTTGCATGATTATGTGAAAATTTCGTGAGGAAAATTTTATTAACTAGTGATCAATTTGTCTATTAGGTCTAAATCGCAAAGATTGGAAAATATGAGATTCTAGAAGGTTTAAGTATGAAATAGCATCATAAAAATTATTAGAAGTCCTTATTTATCAATTAGACCAATATATGTCAAGATGGACAAAAATAGACATGGGAAGGAAAAATATCAAGAAAGGGCTTTAAGGGCATTCTTGTCAATTGGTTAATAAAAGAATTAAAAGGGAAAAAGAAGTCAAAATTCATGTCCATCTTCTTCATGCTAGCCGAAATTTTCAAGCTCTCCATAGCTAGGGTTTCTTCAACTTTCAAGCTCGATTGTAAGTACCTCTTAGCCCCGTTTTTAATGTTTTTCGTATTTTTGAGATCCTCGTAGCTTGATTTAGCTATTTCTAGCTATATTTTGAGCTAAGGTTTATGTTCAAAAATTTACCCATGTATGACATGCATGTATTTTGATGATTTATGGAAGAATATGAAAGTTTGATATATGATAAACATCTTTTTCTAGGTGATTTTCATGAAAATGCATAAAAAGGACCAAATTGTAAAAGTTATGAAAATGGTCATACATGAGTGAATTAGTGGAAATTGGGGGCTGATGTAGTTATGAAAGTGATTTTGCTAGGCTTAAAATGCAAAAAAAATTGAATAAAAATCATTTTACGAGCCTAGAGGCGAAAATGTAATTATGTAAAAGTTTAGGGGCAAAATCATAATTTTGCCAAAGTATGATTCATGGGTTAAATTAGTCAATGTGAGTATTAAACAAGTGAAATTTTTGTTATAGATCAAGAAACACGAAGCCCGGACCGAAATCGAGGCAAGAATAAGGTTGTGGACTAAATCGAATATCTATACACCTTTTGAGTACCGAGGTAAGTTTGTGTGAAATTAAAGCTACATAATGTTTTGATATTTTAAATTTCTTGATATTATGACAAATGAATATCATTTCTATGAAAATCGATTAATGATGCCTCGATGAGAATATGATGAAATTATGTTAAGTTGAAGTCCCGGTTGAACATTTCGAAATAACAAGGATACCTATGTCACAACATGAGATAAGGAAGGTCCCGTATAAGACCATGTCTGGGACATGGCATCGGCACTGAATAAGGAAGGTCCCGTATAAGACCATATGCGGGACATGGAATCGCACCGAATAAGGAAAGTCTCGTATAAGACCATGTCTGGGACATGGCATCGGCACCGAATAAGGAAAGTCTCGTATAAGACCATGTCTGGGACATGGCATCGACATCTATATACGATCTCGTATAAGACCATGTCTGGGACATGGCATCGACATCGAGATATGAGATCCCGTGTAAGATCATATTTGGGATATGGCGTCGGCATCGAGATGTGATCCCATGTAAGACCATATCTGGGATATGGCATTGGCATCATGATACATGTATGATGAGACTGAGTACCCTTCGATATTTCGAGTAGTTCAACGGGCAAAGAGCTAAGTTTATGTAAAGATGACAAAGAGGTAAGTCTATGTTTAAAGAGTATAAAAGTGCTAAAGTTATGTGATCAAGTGATACAGGTACCCATGAGTAATTTACGAGAAATGCATGCAATATGTGATATGTAGTTTGGTAAGAGTATATATGAGTAAGTTATGTTGAAGTATTTGAGAATTTGTGTATTATTCTATGAGATAAATAGATGCTATTATAAGTCTAAATGTTGCTATTTATTTCATGCAAACTTACTAAGCTTTATGCTTACCCCTCTCTTTTCCCTATTCCTTGTAGTATCGCCAAGCTAGCTCGAGGATCGTAGGACGTCGGAGTTTGGATCACACTATCAACTATTCTTTTGGTATAGTAAAGTTGATTTATTTTGGGTATGGCATGTATAGGAACTTGGTCATTTTGTTATGTCATATTTGTTAGCCAAAGTGTTGGCTATTATTGTTACTCATCCCTTTTGTAAATGGCTATTTGTAAATCTGCCAATATTTTTTAAGTTATATATATATATATATATATCCAATGATGATGATATTCATGAAGTGAAAGTTTGTGTAATTGATCGAGTAAAATGTGAAGTATATGCATGATGAATTAGTGATTCTTCATAGTGTAATATTGCTATGTTATGTGTTGCTTGTGGTGGTATAAGTGTGTTCGTTTTTCAGGGTGGCAATTGGCTTGGTAAATAGCCTTCTAATTGTCCACACGGGTAGGCACACGGACGTGTGTCTATTCCGTGTGTGACACACGGTCAGCCCTAAGGGTCTGTTGATAGTCCTGTGTCCCCTGCATCAAATTTGCGAGAATTCAATTCCTCACACGGGCCAGCACACGAGCGTGTGACTAGGCCGTGTACCCCTAAGTGTTTGTTGATGTCATAAACAGAATACCAAGGTTTTCACACACGAGTGAGGACACGGGCGTGTCTTGGCCGTGTGAAGGACACGGGCCATAGACACGGGTGTGTGCCAGGCCGTGTGAAAACCCATGTAGGTTTGAAATGAAAAATAAAAACCACACGGGCTAGAAACATGGGCGTGTGATACCACACGGCCTGCCCACACGGGCGTGTGGCCCTGTTTTAAGTAAAAAAATTTCTAAGTGTGCAAAAGTTTCCGGTTTAGTCCCGAACCATTCCACATGTATGTTTAGGGTCTCGTAAACCCATAATAGGGACGTTATGTATATGAATGAGAAAGTTTTAAGTTGGAACAAAATTTTATGGCCCGATGTTGTATGTTTGAGCAAGTTAAGTTTAGTAATGCCTCGTATCCGGTTCCGGCTTTGAATACGGGTAAGGAGTGTTACATAAAATGTGCGGTATCTCTACTGAAAGATACAGCTTATCATTGGTAGAATACCTTAAATTCAGTAGTACCGAGGGAGAATGTCACATGGGAATTCTTCCAAGCTGAATTCAGGAAGAAGTATGTGAGTCAAAGATTTATGGATCAGAAAAAGAAAGAGTTTCTTGAGCTCAATTGATTAAGACGATACCCTAGGAAGAATCCACCTAGACTTCACTTGTTATCTAACTCTGAACCAGACGATTTATTCACTTGACTTGATCCGTAGGATTCCCTAATGTATATTAATACCTCCGTCGAGGCTACTAACGTCTAACCCTAGGTTGATTAATTGAAATCTCTTTCTAATTAAAACCCCTAGAATTGCATTAACTCGATCTATGGACTCCCATATTAGGTTTGACACTAATCCGACAGATTTTCGTCATCCTATGTCTAGGGTTACGATCAACTCCACTTAATTATGCTAGATCTACTCTTAGACAGGACTTTTGCTCCATCGCTAAGCACATCAATACTTGAATCAATACCTCAAATATCAAAACAAGAATTAAGGACACATAATTAAGAACAAATCAAGTATTTATCATATAGTTCAGAAAACAATAACAAGATCCGTCTTAGGCTTCATCCCCCTAAGGTATCTGAGGGTTTAGTTCATAATAATAAAAGAATACATCTCAGAAGAAAAGATAAAACAAAACATAAGAAAACCCTAAAACCTCCTGAAGGAATTGAAGGAGAGATCCGCCGTCTTGAGTATGACTCCGGCTTCTTGAGATGAATCAACTGGCTTTCTTCGAGTAAATCCCACGATTCTGACCTCTCTAGCTAGGCTCCTTGGCCTAGCTAGACGCCCCCCCTAAAGGTTGGCCTTTAGGGTGTTTATATAGGCTTTTCGAATGGCTTTCTTTGCCTCTAAGTACCCTAATCCGAATAAAATTCCTCTTTGTCACGGCAGGGACACGCCCATGTGACACGCCCGTGTGAATCGACTTCAGGCCGTGTTCGAGTCAAGCTAAAGGAACACGGTAGTGTGCTTTAGCCTGTGCCGTGTTGATTTCCTTTTTGGCCCATTTGGCCCGTTTTAAGCCCGTTTTTCGTTCTTTTCATTCTCCTATGCTCTCCTGAGTATAAAACATGAAATTAAAGGATTAAGAGCACCAAATTCCATAATTCAAGGGATAAATCATCCAAAAGCATGCTAAATGTGGAGATAAAATATGTTACTATTACGTTTTATCAAGGATACACACTCCCGAGCGTATTTGCTGAGCCTTATGAACTCACGCTCATAATCAGTTACTGTCATTCTACCTTGTTTCAGTTCAAGGAATTCCTTTCTTTTCTGGTCGATAAACCTTTGGCTAATGTATTTCTTCCGGAACTCTTCTTGGAAAAACTCCCATGTAATTTTTTCCCTTGGTACAACCGACACAAGGGTGTTCCACCACTGGCAACCGGAATCTCTTAAGAGAGACACCACACATTTCATGCACTCTTCAGGTGTGCAAGATAATTCATCAAATACCCTGATGGTATTTTCAAGCCAAAATTCTGCTCTTTCCAGATCATCATCTTTACTAGCTTGAAATTCCTTGGCTCCTTGTTTCCGGATTCTATCAACCGGAGGTTTTTCTCTTCTTACCACTTCTACCACTTGGGGAGCTACAGGGGTAGGCTGAGGAATAGGTAGGGGTGGAGGGGGTTGTGCATTCGGGTTCGTATGAATGAACTCCGTATACCATGTATTCATCATGTGGAGAAAGGCTTCCCTAGCCTCTTCTCCTCCTCTCTGACTTACATTCGCTGGTCTATTCTCATTTTCAGTAGGCACAGTCCTTTGAGCGAGGGTCGGTGCGTTACTTTCTACATAATCCGCCATAGCTCTATCGGGATCCATTTACTATATAAAAACACAATTTAAATCGTCAGGAGTCATCACACTATCATTAGGTAAATACTCATACGTATGGCATGTATAGCTAGACTCATGCATACGCTACGTTAGTCCAAGAATCGGCTAAATCGTAGCTCTGATACCACTAAATGTAACACCCCTTACCCGTATTCAATGCCGAAACCGGATACGAGGCATTACTAAACTTAACTTTCTCAAACATACAACATCGTGTAACACCCCATACCCGAGTCCGAGGCTAAGACCGGATACGAGACATTACTATGCTTGAACTTTCTTAAACATGTACTTACGGGCAGTAAAATTTTGTTCCGAATTAAAAACTTCTCTTTCTTAGCCAAAACATACTTATCATGGGCCTACGAGGCCTTAAACACATAACTGGAACTTTCGGAATTCAATCGGAAACCTTTCATCAAAATAGGGGTCACACGCCCATGTGACTTGGGACACGCTCGTGTCTTACACCCGTGGTCGACACTGACTAATATCACACGGCCTTGACACGCCCGTGACTTTGGCCCGTGTGCTAAACCTTGACATTCTGACTTATCCACACGGTCCATACGCACGCCCGTGTACTTTAGCCATGTGGTAATTCAATTTACAAGTGCAAGGTGCAGACTTCCCACGTCCAGGGCACACGCTAATGTTCTAACCGTGTGGCACACACGGCCTAATCACACGGCCGTGTTATTAGCCCGTGGTCTATTTTGACTTAAAACACTAACATGCAGGGGACGCACGGCCTAGACACACGCCCGTGTGTCCATCCGTGTGGGCACTTAGAGGCTATTTTCTAAGCCAATTGCCACCCTGAAATCTAATTCAAAAATCATGCACAATTCAACAACTCAATTTAATACATCTTTCATTGATTTCTATTAACAAACACACTTAGTCAAATTTGGCAAATCACTTAGCCGTATACAAAAGAATACTAAGCTTGATAGCCAACACTTTGGCTAATTCTAAACCATAACTCAAAATGAAATGCTTCCTATACATGCCATACTTAATATAAACAACTTGGCTATACCAAAATAGCGATTGATAGTGTGCTCCGAGCTCCGATGACTATGATCCACGAGATTAGCTTGGCGGGACTACATGGAAAGAAAGAGTAAAGGACATAAGCGTTTAGCTTAGTAAGTTTGCATATAATGCACATAACATCATACTTGCTTAATATAAACCATTTGACATAAACAATGGTATCATAATTTCAGCTATAAAGCTTACTTGCTCGTACTTGATTCTTACATATCTCATGATACTTACTAGTCTCATACTTGTGAGGTAAATAAGGTACCTGTAACACTTGATCACATTGATCAGCATACTTTATCATAATACTAATAATCTCTAATTTATCATTCATAACATGAATAATACTCATTCTCAACTTGATGATAACTTTGCTTACTTACTTTCTTGTTATCTCATTTAAACTTTACTTGTTTGCCCGATGAATTTCTATGAATAACCGAGGATACTAAATCTCATCTCACAGGTTCGATGCCAAAGCCATATTCTAAATACGGTCTTACATGGAATCTCTCATATTGGTTTCGAGGCCATGTCTTAACATGGACTTATACGAAGTCTTTCTTGTGTGTTCCCTTGGGAACTTACCATTGCCATGTCTTGACATGGTCTTACTGGGTATCTTTACTCATGAACTGGTCAACGCCGAGCCTTGGCTTGGACTTACATGAAATCTTCCTTGTTACTCACCAATGCCATGCCTTGGCTTGGACTTACATGGGATCTCTATCTCTTGATAGCTTTTCAATGCCAAGACTTGTCTTAGACTTACATGATAACTTTTCAATGCCAAGACTTGTCTTGGACTTACATGACATCTTTGCTTGGAGACTCACCAATGCCATGCCTTGGCTTGGGCTTATATAGGTCTTCATCTCATAATAACTCTTCAATGCCAAGACTTGCCTTGGTCTTACATGATAACTTGTCTGATTGCCGATGCCATGCCTCGGCTTGGACTTATACGGACTTTCTCATTTCATGTGATAGATCGAGTATCCTAAGCTATTCAACTTCAATCGGGGCTTTCTCATGTTTGATCTTATTGATTAATTTGTTTAACATAACATTAAACATTTTCATTATAATATTGTACATTATACTAAGCAATTCAATGATATTAATCACAAAGCTTAGAAATCATACAAACTTACCTCAATACAAAATGTATGTAGATATGCAATTTAGTCCTCGACTTTGTTCTTGCCCCAGTTTCGATCCGGGCTTCGTTTTTCTTGATCTATAATAATAATTAGATAATTTAATACTCACGTTGACTAAATTGACTCTTAACTCATACTTTGGAAAAATTACTATTTTGCCCCTAAACTTTCTCATTTTTACACTTTTGCCCCAAGGCTCGTAAAATGATTTTCTTCAACTTTCTTAAACTTCATGCTTAGCTGATTCATTCTCTCAACTATAGCAATCATCAATTCTCATTATTTCTAATAGGTATGAACAATTTCATAACTTTTACAAACTAGTCCCTATATTCATTTTTCATGAATTTCACTTAGAAAAAGATGTTTATCTAACATCAAACTCTCATAATCTTCCATAAAACATCATTTAACAAGCATGTCATACATGGGTAGATTTTTTAACATGCATCTTAGCTCATTTTATAGCTAAAAATAGCTAATTCATAATACGGGAACTTCAAAAATACGAAGAATATTAAAAACGGGACTAAGATGCCTTACTTGCAAGCTTGAAAAAAAATGAAGAACCCTAGATATGGTGACTCCAAATTTTCGGTGCAATGGGGGAAGAAGATGAATGAAATTTTTATCATCTTTTTCCCATTTTAATCATTTAATAGATAAATGACCAAAATACCCTTCACTTAAAATTTTCACCATTCACAACTCATGTCCATTTTTTCCAAAACTTATAATTTGGGAAAATTGCTATTTAAGGACTTCTAATTAATATTCTAAAGCTATTTCATACAAAAAGTTTCTAGAAACTCATATTTTGCAACTTTTGCAATTTAGTCCTATTTGACCATTCCATGTCAATTTCTCAAAATTTCTACATGGAACTTTAATACTATCATGCAAACATTTCAAATACCTTAAAAAATCATATTACTACTTTAGATTTGTGGTCTCGCACCACCTTTTCAACTAGGCCCTAAATCGGGTTGTTACACATCGGGCCATAAAATTTCGTTCCAACTTAAAACTTTCTCGTTCATATACATACCGTCCCTATTATGGGTTTACGAGACCCTAAACATACATGCGGAACAGTTCGGGGCTAAACCGGAAACTTTTGCACACAAAATTTTTTTTTACTTAAAATAGGGCCACACGCCCGTGTAGAATGGAACACGCCCGTGTGGGCAGGCCGTGTGGTCTCACACGCCCATGTTCCTAGCCCGTGTGTATTTTATTTTTCATTTCAAACCTACAGGGGTTTTCACATAGCCTGGCACACGTCGGTGTCTATGGCTCGTGTCCTTCATACGGCCAAGACACGCCCGTGTCCTCACCTGTAATAGCCCGATTTTGGGGCTAGTCAAAATAGTGGTTTCGAAACCACTAATTCGAGGTCAAATAAATTAGTTTTAATATTACCATATGTGTTATAGCATGATTATAAGGATGCGTGCAAATTTTGGTGCTTAAATTTTAGCGATTGCATGCTTAATTGCGAAAAAGGACTAAACCGCATAAGGTGCGAAAGTTCTATTTTACAAGCTAGAGGTGTCTAATAGCTATGGGATATTAAATTGGAGGTCCTTAAAGTGAAATTAGGCCTTTCTAAGAGTGATGGCCGGCCAAGGGGACAAGAGCATTAAATTTGGTCAAAAATTTAGTGATATTAGGTAACTAAAATGAATAAAATAAGATAAATAAAAGAGTGGTCATCTTTTACTATTCCCATTTCTTCTTCCACTGAAAATTGAAGAGAAAATAGAGGTTTTTGGAGCTCAAAATTTCAGCCAACCTATCCCCTTGCAAGTAAGTGACTTTAGAGGTCTTTCTTGATAATTTTTGTACTTTTGGAACCCCTAAAGCTTAAGCTAGCTAATAAGGGGACTATTTTGCAAAATGGTTGAGAGTTTAGAGATTTACCATGAGATTTTTTATGTTGTTTTCTGAGTTTTTATGGAAGAAAATGATTGTTAGTGGGTTAGGGAATAACTTTTGTGAAAGGTTTTTTCCATGAAAACACCTAAATGAGACTTATTTGTAAAGGTTGTAATTGAGTAGTAAATGCATGAAATGATTGGTATTGTGAATTTTTGTAAGAGTAATAAATGTTCATCTAGGCTTTTTTTAATGAGAAAATGTGATGAAAAATGATTTACGAGCCTAGGGGCAAAATCATTATTTTGCCAAGGTATAAGGGCAAAATGGTCATTTTTGCCAAAATAGAAATTTTGGAGTGTTATGATTTATGTAGTGATTAAATGAGTGAATTTTATAATTATAGATCAAGAAGAACGTGGAAACAACCTTGACCGGGGAAAAGGCAAGGTTTCAAACTAAACCGTCAATTAACATATTTTGCACCGAGGTAAGTTTACGTGTAAACGATAAATCCTTAATACATATGTTTTTACCTATTGATGCATTGTATGAATGTAAATACTTATTGGTGAGATTGATTGAAAATGGTAGAAAATGGGTAATTCTCGAATGAACCTCGGAATAGAAATGTGGGTACGAGTAAATATCCGTAAATATGTAATTATTGGTGGGCTGTGTGCGATACCATCGTTTATATATTATCATTTGGTGGGCTATGTGCGATACCACCGTAATTATCATTGTTGGTGGGCTGTGTGTGATACCACCCTATTTGTGATTAATGGTAGGCTGTGTGCGAAACCACCGGGTATCTTGTATCATTCCAAAAGGATTCATCGAGAAACTTGTTTAAGTAAATAATTCATGTGGATTTGTGATGATAAGTGTAGGGCATATGTACAAGTAAATGTGAGCAATGTTTATGATATGTGGTTGGGATGCGGTAAGAGTTGAGATGAGTAAGCATGATCATGAGAACATAAATTGTTTTTACATAGTATGAGATGTTTTTGATTTATTAGCATGTGGTATGATGCTTATTGTTTACATATAAACTTACTAAGCTTAAAGCTTACTCCTTTCTCTTTTCCCTTGTTTTATAGTGTCGAAGAGCCAGCTCAGGATACATAGATAAGCAAAGGATCACCCACACTATCAGCTCATCTTGGTATAGTTAGACTTAGCATTTTGTGTATGGCATGTATAGGAACTAGACTTAGTTAAATGTCATATTGTTTTCGCCAAAAGTGTTGGCTCATTCAAAGATGAACTCTTTTGTATAAAGCCATAGTCGGTGGTTCTTTCTTATTAATCTATAAAGAGATGAAGTTATTCATGATGGTTTAAGTATGCATGAATGGGTTAATGGTCGAATGTGATTTATGTTTGTATGAGCTAAGGTGATAGAAAGAGCTTGGCTGTAACACCCCTAATCCGTATCCGTCGCCAGATTAGGTTTAAAGGCGTTACCGGATAGATCAGAAACTTTTACAGACATTTCATAATACAAGCCATCAATCATAATCAAAGTGTCCCTTTTTTTATAGGTCAACGAGACCTTAATCACATTTTAGACTAGGGTCGGGACTAACCGAACACATATGGAATTTCTCGAAAATTTAAAACTTTTCTAAGTCACTGAGGTCACACACCCGTGTGGGCAGGCCGTGTGCCTTCCACGGCTACTAGACACACCCATGTGTCCTGGCCTTGTCAAAACAGAGCTTGTATACTGACTTATCCACACGGCCACCAGACATGCCCGTGTGCCATGGTCGTGTACTCTTAGGCTAGATACTGACTTACTCACATGGCTACCAGGCACATCCGTGTACCATGGCCGTGCACAATTGGGCTAGCTACTGACTTAATCCCACAGTCACTAGGCACGTCCGTGTGCCACAATCGTGTATGCATAACAGGCCATTTGTAAGGCCAATATGCCACCCACACTAGGGTCATACCTACAAGCATAAACAAGCCTATTTCCATAATCAAATGGCAACCAAAAACACACCAAATGGTCATCATATTATTCCATTCAATCTCATTTCTAAACATGCTAGTTTGTACAATCAACTCCCATGTCAATCCAAGTATAATCCAACCATAACCTCATTAAATCACTAAGGCATCAATTTATCCATAAGCTTACCAATAATAAGGCTATTTCATTGCCATCAAGCCATACCAAAACAAGCACCAAATACAATATTCACTCATGCACATTACCAACATTTAGCTAGCCAAATCACATGGCTACTTACATCCCAAACATATACCAAATCACTAGCCTATACATGCCATACTTAGTATATACATTTCAAAAAGGTACCAAAATGAGTATAAGAGTGTGATGACAATCCTCGACGGTCCCTGAGCCTTCAGTAGCTTTGACGATCTATAAAACAGAGCAAACACACACAGAGTAAGCTTTCAAAAGCTTAGTAATCCATATACAAATAAACTTAGCATAAAATGCATATAACCAATTCGATACAATAAAATCATTGATTCTCATAACAAATTCATCACATATATTCTTTGGCTCATTTGCTTAGCCATATCTTACCTATTCTTCAACTCAAATATCACATATACACATAGCTTATTCAAGCATATCTTCACATATAATCTCATCATTTCCATATACATAATCATCTTAGTAAGTTCATATAGATACTTGCCTTTCATACACACTTAGTGTACATATCAAACGTACCTAAAATGGATATACAAATCACATAGTCGTTCGTATATCGGATTTGCCCGTTGAATCATTCGGAATCTAATAGGATACTCAGAGTGCTCAGAATAGTCATACAATGCCAATGTCCCAGACGTGGTCTTACATGTAACCAGATATCGATGCCACTGTCCCAGACAGGGTCTTACACGAATCAATATGATGCCAATGTCCCAGCCATGGTCTTACACGTAAATCTCATATCGATGCCAACGTCCCAGACATGGTCTTACACGAAATCTCATATCGATGCCAACGTCCCAGACATGGTCTTACACAAAATCTCAAATCAACGCCAATGCCCCAGACGTGGTCTTACATGATATCACAGAACGGACACTTATGTCATGACATATACTATCCTATCTATTCCTAGGTTCAAACGAGACTTCTCGGACGTTGACACTATGTCGATTCTATCTCGGAATTCATGTATACATCATCTCATGTGCATTCATCCTTATCAATAATCATATGAACATATATAATTCAATACATATACATTTATTTGTATATCGACTTACCTCGAGTTCAGTTTAACGAAAACAGATACAGCTACTCGATTACTTTCGATTTCCCGCGATCTAAGTCTGATTTCTTCGGTTCTTGATCTATACATATTCAAATTTTACCCATTTATTCAATAACTCATTCAATTCAATCAAAGAACACATATTTAGGGCAATTTGCAAATTAGCCCTCACATTTTCACATTTGGACATTTTAGTCCTATTTAACAAAATCACAAAATACATCAATTTCCATATCACCCATGCCTAGTCGAATTTCACTCATACTCATATGAGTCCATACATTTCATTTCTTTCACAAATTAGTCCCTCAAAAAATTATTCTTTCAATTGAGTCCAAAATACTCAAATTCAACAAAACTTCAAATACAAACTATGATAATCAAACACATATCTTTCATCTTTCACCATCAAACATCATAAAACACATGAGTTCATCAAAGGCTCATTTCAAAAACATCATCAATTCTCAAAATTAAGACATGGGTTTCAAAGTTTACGAAGCAACGATTGCAAAAACGTAGAAATTATCAAAAACCAAAATCAAACATACCTTGAATTGAGCTAAAAGAGTGCCGAATGCCCTAGCTTCTTCTTTCTTTTTCTTTTGTTTGATTTTCGGTGGAAGAACATATGAAAATATCCACCATATTTTAATTTGTTTTTATTATAACAATATTATCAATTCTTTTACCATATTAACCTTTAATAAAACATTTGAAACAAATATACATTAAGGGCATAACCGTCCTTTGTCCATCCACTATCTTAAAAGTGGTTTAATTACCTCATAAGGCCACAACATTCAAAAGCCACAACACATAGGTGATTTAACAAATAGCATACAAATTTGCATTTAATGCAATTTAACCATTTTCTCAAATTAAACACACAGACAGACAAATTAGCTCACGGAACTTTAGCACATGCTTAATCACAAATCAAAGGCACAGAAAATAATATTAAAATATTTTACTGACTTAGATTTATGGTCTCGAAACCACTGTTTCGACTAGGGTCTAAACTGGACTGTTACATTGGCAATTAGCCTTGTTCTTGCTCACACATGTAGACACACGGGCGTGTGTCTAGGCCGTGTGTGACACACGGTCAGCCTCATGGGTGTGTGGTTAGGCCATGTGTCCTCTTGCATGCTAGGTTTACAAGTCAGTATACTCAGTAGGAAACACACGAGCAGAGACACGGCTGTGTGTCTCAGCCGTGTAGAAGGCACGACCATGGACACGGGCGTGTGCCTAGGCCGTGTGACATTTATCGGATGATGACATCAGAAATAGAATGCCAAGGTTTTGGCACACAGGCTAAGACACAAGCGTGTCGAGGCCGTGAGGACACTGGCGTGTGCGTGTCCGTGTGAGAAAACCCCTCAGAGGTTTGAATTGAAAAATAATTCCACACGGGTGTGGAACACAGGCATGTGTTGTGCCATACGGGCGTGTCCTTTCCTCCACACGGGCGTGTGGAATGTTTAGAGAGAATTTTCTAAGATTTTCTAGAGAGCTTCAAAGAAGTTCGATTTGATCCCTAACCATTCTTAAAGTGTGATTTAAGCATCGTAGACTTGTTTAAGAGGTGTTATAAAAAGTTTTAGTTTGGAGTAGAAAGTCACATCTCGAAGTTGTATAATTGTTGGTGTTTAAGTCTGGTAACGCCTCATACCCTGTTACGGCATCGAATACGAGTAAGGGGTGTTACATTTAGTGGTATCAGAGTTATGGTTTAGTCGGTTCTCAGACTACCGTAGCGTGTGTAAGAGTCTAGCTATACATGCCATAAACGTATATTAATAGTGTGGTGACTCCTGACAATTTAAAATTGTGCTTTCGTATAGTAAATGGATCCCGACCGAGCTACTGCTGACGACGCTGCTAGTAATGCGCTGGCTCCCACGCAAGGGATCGCGCCTGTAGAGAGTAGACCCGAGACTTTTGGTCAAGGAAAAGAGGCTCGGGAAGCCTTTCTCCACATGATGAGTAATTGGTACACTGAGTATGTACGAGTAAACCCTAATGCTCAATCTCCTCCACCCCCTCCTATACCTCAACCAGTTCCTGTGGCTCCTCAAGGTATAGACTTGGTAAGAGTGACTAAACCCCCGGTCGATAAGATTCGAAAATAAGGGTCCGAGGAATTTAGAGCCAACATAGATGATGACCCTGAGAGAGCGGAGTTCTAGCTTGAGAACTCTATGCGGGTATTCGATGAACTCTCTTGCACACCTGAGGAGAGCTTAAAATGTGATGTGTCATTGCTAAGGGACTCGGCATATCGTTGGTGGAAAACACTGACATCCATAGTACCAAGGGAGAGAGTAACATGGGACTTCTTCCTAGAAGAGTTCCGAAAGAAGTACATAAGTCAGCAATTTGTTGATCAGAAACAAAAGGAGTTCCTTGAATTGAAGCAAGGCAAGATGACTGTGGCAGAGTATGAGAACGAATTTGTTAGGCTCAGTAAGTATGCGCAAGAGTGTATGTCTACGGAAGCTATTTTGTGCAAGAGGTTTGAAGATGGGCTGGATGAGGATATCAGATTACTAGTTGAGATCTTGGAATTGAAAGAATTTTTGGTGTTGGTCGATAGAGCTTGCAAGGCTGGAGAAGTTGAATAAGGAAAGGAGAAAAGTCATGATGAAGGCTCGATATGCAAGGAAGAGGCCGATGAGTAAGTTGAATAAGGCTCAATCAAAGAGGTCCAAAGAAATGAACCCTCGGACAACTGCTTCAATTGGGTATTCACACCGCGATCGAAGTAATACGAATACGGGCCCAAAAGTTCAAGCCACCTCAATGGCAAGTGTGGGCAATAAAAAGTCAAATAAACCGGAGTGTCCAAATTGTGGTAGCCAACACACTGGGGAGTGTTGGGGAAACAACTGTAAAAGCTACAAGTATGGCTCACCTGACCATTTCATTCGGAACTGTCCAGAGAGAGATAAGAGAGACAGAAAACAAGAAGTAAGGGCGAGCAATACACCTTCGAGGGGTAGACCACAAAGGAACCCGGGGAGTGGGACTAGTAATAGAGGTGCGCCTAGAGATCCTGCGGTGAGGTCAGAGGGCAGAGCACCTGCAAGGACTTATGCCATTTACGCTCGCGAAGAGGCATCATCTCCCAATGTGAGAACGGGTACTTTTTCTCTTCATGATACCTCTGTTGTTGCTTTGATTGATCTGGGGTCTACCCATTCTTCTATTTGCATGAAATTGGCATCTAGCATGAGTATGATTGTTGAGTCTACAGAATTTGTGGTAAAAGTGTCAAACACATTAGGCAAACATGTACTAGTTGACAAAGTGTGTAGGAATTGTCCCTTGACAATTAAAGGTCAATATTTTCTGAAAAATCTCATGTTGTTGCCGTTTAATGAATTTGATCTGATTCTTGGCATGGATTGGTTGACTACTCATAATGTTTTAGTAAACTGTGGTAGTAAGTTTATTGAATTGAGATGTGTAAATGGAGATGTCATTCGGGTTGAATCAGGTAAATCGGATAATATGCATGTAGTGATTTCATCTATGGTAGCTGAGAAATACTTGAGAAAAGGGTATAAGTCCTATCTCGCCATTATGTTGAATACTCAAGAGTCAAAGGTAAAGATTGAGTCAGTGCCTGTGGTGTGCGAGTATCCGGATGTGTTTCCGGAAGAGCTACCTGGATTACCTCCAGTTAGAGAGGTCAAATTTGGTATTGAGTTAGTTCCTGGTACAGCACCTATCTTGGTTGCCCCATATAGAATGGCACCGTTAGAGCTAAAAGAGTTGAAAGTTCAGTTGCAAGAGTTAACTGATAAGGGTTTTACAAGACCGAGATTTTCACTGTGGGGTGCTCCGGTACTTTTGTAAAGAAGAAAGACGGGTCAATGAGATTGTGTATAGACTACAGGCAGCTCAACAAGGTGACAGTGAAGAATAAGTATCCTTTGCCAAGGATAGAGGATTTGTTCGATCAAATGAAGGGAGCTACGGTATTTTCTAAGATAGACCTGAGGTCTGGCTATTACCAGTTGAGGGTTAAGGAGCAAGATGTGCCAAAAACTGCATTTCGAATGAGGTATGGCCATTACGAGTTCCCTGTCATGCCATTTGGCTTAACAAATGCTCCTGCAATTTTTATGAATTTAATGAATCGTATCTTTCGACCGTATTTGGATAAATTTGTAGTTGTTTTTATCGACGACATACTAATTTATTCCTGGGACGAGGATGAGCATGCAGAGCACCTGAGAACTATTTTGCAGACTCTAAGAGACAAACAGTTGTATGCTAAGTTTAGCAAGAGTGAGTTTTGGCTCCGAGAGGTCGAATTCCTAAGACACATTGTGTCGGGTGATGGCATTAGAGTTGATCCGAGTAAGATTTCGGCTATTGTTGAGTGGAAACTGCCAAGGAATGTATTAGAGATTAAGAGCTTTTTGGGTTTAGTAGGATATTACAGACGGTTCGTTAAAGGGTTCTCCATGATTGCTACACCGATGATGAGACTGTTACATAGAAATGTTAAGTTTGAATGGACCGAGAAGTGCCAACAGATTTTTGAGAAACTGAAAGCTTTGTTGACTGAAGCACTGGTTTTAGTACAACCTGACTCAGGAAGGGAGTTTGTGGTCTACAGTGATGCATCATTAAATGGTCTTGGTTGTGTGTTGATGCAAGAGGGTAAAGTAGTAGCTTATGCCTCGAGACAGCTAAAACCGCATGAGAAGAACTATCCGACTCACGATTTGGGGTTGGCTGCGATCGTTTTCGCTTTGAAGATTTGGCGTCATTATTTGAATGGTGAAAAGTGTCAAATCTTTACTGATCATAAAAGTTTGAAGTACCTGATGAACCAAAAGGATTTGAATTTGCGACAACGGTGATGGCTCGAATTATTGAAGGATTATGAGCTAATAATCGATTACCATCCGAGGAAAGCGAATGTAGTTACGGATGCCTTGAGTAGAATGTCCCTATATGCTTTGAAAGCCATGAGTACGAGTTTAGCATTGTCTGATGATGGTGCTATATTGGCCGAGTTGAAGGCTAGACCATTATTTCTTCAGCAGATACGTGAAGCTCAAAAGAATGATAGTGAGATACAAGTTAAGAGAGCTCAGTGCGAATCGAGAAATGCCTCTGATTTTCGGGTTAGTTCAGATGATTGTTTGATGTTTCATGATAGAGTTTGTGTACCTAAGGATGATGAGTTGATCCGAAAAATTCTGTATGAGGCACATAATGGTTGCTTGTCAGTACATCCAGGTAGCACAAAAATGTATAATGATTTGAAGAAGTTGTATTGGTGGTCGGGTATGAAAAGAGATATCTTCGAGTTTGTTACAAAGTGTTTGATCTGTCAACAAGTGAAAGCTGAGCATCAAGTACCTTTGAGATTACTTCAACCAGTGATGGTTCCCGAGTGGAAGTGGGATCGGATCACAATGGTTTTAGTAATGGGGTTACCTATGACTCCGAAAAAGAAAGATAATGTGTGGGTTATTGTTGATAAATTAACGAAATCGGCTCACTTTATACCGATGCGTGTGGATTACTCATTTGACAAGTTAGCTGAACTGTATATTGCTGAGGTTGTGAGATTACATAGAGTGCCTATATCTATTATCTCGGATAGAGATCCAAGGTTTACTTCGAGGTTTTGGAAAAAGTTGCAAGAAGCCTTGGGTACGAAATTGAATTTTAGTACCGCGTTCCATCCACAAACCGATGGCCAATCCGAAAGAGTAATTCAAGTTCTTGAAGATATGCTCCGATGCTGTGTTTTAGAGTTTGAAGGTAGTTGGGAAAAATATCTACCTTTGGTTGAATTTGCCTACAACAACAGTTATCAGTCGAGTATACGGATGGCACCGTACGAAGCATTATATGGTTGCCAGTGCCAGACTCCTTTGTATTGGACCGAGCTTAGTGAGAAACAAATTCACGGGATTGACCTAGTTAGAGAAATCGAGGAAAAAGTGAAGGTGATCCGTGATAGTCTGAAAGCTGCTTCAGATCGAAAAAAGTTATACGCGAATTTAAAAAGGAAAGAAATCGAGTTTCAGGAGGGTGATGAAGTATTCCTGAAAGTATCCCCATGGAAGAAAATATTGAGATTTGGTCGAAAAGGCAAATTGAGTCCACGATTCATAGGGCCGTATGAGGTTATTGAAAGGATTGGGCCAGTAGCTTACCGGTTGGCTTTGCCGGTAGAGTTAGAGAGAATACACAATGTGTTTCATGTATCGATGTTGCGACGATATCATTCCAATCCTTCGCATGTGATCCCTCCGACCGAGATTGAGATATGATCGGACATGACCTATGAAGAGGAACCAATTAAGATTTTGGCTCGAGAGGTTAAACAGTTGAGGAATAAAAGTATAGCCTTAGTGAAAGTGTTATGACAAAAACACGGTGTAGAAGAGGCTACGTGGGAACTGGAAGAAGCCATGAGGGAACAGTACCCAAACCTTTTTACAGGTAAGATTTTTGTGGACGAAAATCTCTAAAGGGGGGAGAGTTGTAACAGCTCGATTTTGGGGCTAGTCAGAATAGTGGTTTTGGAACCACTAATTAGAGGTCGGATAAATTAGTTTTAATATTACCTTATGTGTTATAGCATGATTATAAGGATGCATGAAAATTTTGGTGCTTAAATTTTAGCGATTGCATGCTCAATTTCGAAAAAGGACTAAATCGCATAAGGTGCGAAAGTTCTATTTGGTCAAGCTAGAGGTGTCTAATAGCTATGGAATATTAAATTGGAGGTCTTTAAAGTGCAATTAGGCCTTTCTAAGAGTGATGGCCAGCCAAGGGGACAAGAGCATTAAATTTGGTCAAAAATGTGGTGATATTAGGTAACAAAAATGAAGAAAATAAGATAAATAAAAGAGTGGTCATCTTTTACTATTCCCATTTCTTCTTCCACCTAAAATTGAAGATAAAATAGAGGTTTTTGGAGCTCAAACTTTCAGCCAAGCTATCCCCTTGCAAGTAAGTGACTTTAGAGGTCTTTCTTGATAATTTTTGTACTTTTGGAACCCCTAAAGCTTAAGCTAGTTAATGAGGGGACTATTTTGCAAAATGGTTGAGAGTTTAGGGATTTACCATGATAGTGTTTATGTTGTTTGCTGAGTTTTTATGGAAGAAAATGATTGTTAGTGGGTTAGGGAATAACTTTTGTGAAAGGTTTTTCCATGAAAACACCTAAATGAGACTTATTTGTAAAGGTTGTAATTGAGTAGTAAATGCATGAAACGATTGGTATTGTGAATTGTTGTAAGAGTAATAAATGTTCAGCTAGCCTTGTTTAATGAGAAAATATGATGAAAAATGATTTACGAGCCTAGGGGCAAAATCGTAATTTTGCAAGGTATAAGGGCAAAATGGTCATTTTTTTCCAAAATAGAAATTTTGAAGTGTTATGATTTATTTAGTGATTAAATGAGTGAATTTTATAATTATAGATCAAGAAAAACGTGGAAACAACCTTGACCGGGGAAAAGGCAAGGTTTTAGACTAAACCGTCAATTAACATATTTTGCACCGAGGTAAGTTTACGTGTAAACGATACATCCTTAATACATATGTTTTTACCTATTGATGCATTGTATGGATGTAAATTCTTATTGGTGAGATTTATTGAAAATGGTAGAAAATGGGTAGTTCTCGAATGAACCTCGGAATAGAAATGTGGGTACGGGTAAATATCCGTAAATATGTAATTGTTGGTGGGCTGTGTGCGATACTACCTTGTTATTATTTCACGATGGGTTGTGTACGATACCATCGTTTATATATTATCATTTGGTGGGCTATGTGCGATACCACCGTAATTATCATTATTGGTGGGCTGTGTGCGATACCACCCTATTTGTGATTAATGGTAGGCTGTGTGCGAAACCACTGGGTATCTTGTATCATTCCGAAAGGGTTCATCGAGAAACTTGTTTAAGTAAATAATTCATGTGGCTTGTGATGATAAGTGCAGGGCATATGTACAAGTAAATGTGAGCAATGTTTATGATATGTGGTTGGGATGTGGTAAGAGTTGAGATGAGTAAGCATGATCATGAGAAAATAAATTGTTTTTACATAGTATGAGATGTTTTTGATTGATTAGCATATGGTATGATGCTTATTGTTTACATATAAACTTACTAAGCTTAAAGCTTACTTCCTTCTCTTTTCCCTTGTTTTATAGTGTCGAAGAGCCAGCTCGGGATACAGATATAAGCAAAGGATCACCCACACTATCAGCTCATCTTAGTATAGTTAGTCTTAGCATTTTGTGTATGGCATGTATAGGAACTAGACTTAGTTAAATGTCATATTGTTTTCGCCAAAAGTGTTGGCTCATTCAAAGATGAACTCTTTTGTATAAAGCCATAGTTGGTGGTTCTTTCTTATTAATCTATAAAGAGATGAAGTTATTCATGATTGTGCAAGTAGCATGTTGATTACTTTGTTTAAGTATGCATGGATGGGTTAATGGTCGAATGTGATTTATGTTTGTATGAGCTAGGGTGATAGAAAGAGCTTGGCAATTAGCCTTGTTCTTGTCCGCACGGGTAGACACACGGGCGTGTGTCTAGGCCGTGTGTGACACACGGTCAGCCTCATGGGCGTGTGGTTAGGCTGTGTGTCTTCTTGCATGCTAGTTTACAAGTCAGTATGCTCAGTAGTAAACACACGGGCAGAGACACGACCGTGTGTCTCAGCCGTGTGGAAGGCATGGCCATGGAAACGGGCGTGTACCTAGGCCGTGTGACATTTATGGGATGATGACATCAGAAACAGAATGCCAAGGTTTTGGCACACGGGCTAAGACACGAGCGTGTCGAGGCCATGTGAGGGACACGGGCTAGGGACACGGGTGTGTGTCCGGCCGTGTAAAAACCCCTGTAGGTTCGAATTGAAAAATAATTCCACACGGGTGTGGAACACGGGCATGTGTTGTGCCACACGGGCGTGTCATTTCCTCCACACGGGCGTGTGGAATGTTTAGAGAGAATTTTCTAAGGTTTTCTAGAGAGCTTCAAAGAAGTTCGGTTTGATCCCTAACTATTCTTAAAGTGTGATTTAAGCCTCGTAGACTTGTTTAAGAGGTGTTATAAAAAGTTTTAGTTTGGAGTAGAAAGTCACATCTCGGAGTTGTATAATTGTTGGTGTTTAAGTCTGGTAACGCCTCGTACCCTGTTCCGGCGTCGAATACGGGCAAGGGGTGTTACATCACCCGTGTGTGAAAACCTTGGTATTTTGTTTATGACGTCAACAAACACTTAGGGGCACACGGCCTAGTCACACGTCCATGTGCTGGCCCGTGTGACGAATTGAATTCTTGCAAATTTGATGCTGCGGACACACGGCCTATCAACAGACCCTTAGGGTTGACCGTGTGTCACACACGGCATATACGCACGTCCGTGTGCCTACCCGTATGGACAATTAGAAGGCTATTTACCAAGCCAATTGCCACCCTGGAAAACGAACACACTTATACCACCACAAGCAACACATAACATAGCAATATTACACTATGAAGAATCACTAATTCATCATGCATATACTTCACATTTTACTCGATCAATTACACGAACTTTCACTTCATGAATATCATCATCATTGGATATATATATATAAAACTTAACAAATATTGGCCGACTTCCCAATGGCCATTTACAAAAGGGATGAGTAACAATAATAGCCAACACTTTGGCTAACAAATATGACATAACAAAATGACCAAGTTCCTATACATGCCATACCCAAAATAAATCAACTTTACTATACCAAAAGAATAGCTGATAGTGTGATCCGAACTCCGACGTCCTACGATCCCCGAGCTAGCTTGGCGATACTACAAGGAATAGGGAAAAGAGAGGGGTAAGCATAAAGCTTAGTAAGTTTGCATGAAATAAATAGCAACATTTAGACTTATAATAGCATCTATTTATCTCATAGAATAATACACAAATTCTCAAATACTTCAACATAACTTACTCATATATACTCTTACCAAACTACATATCACATATTGCATGCATTTCTCATAAATTACTCATGGGTACCTATATAACTTGATCACATAACTTTAGCACTTTTATACTCTTTAAACATAGACTTAGCTCTTTGTCATCTTTACATAAACTTAGCTCTTTGCCCGTTGAAATACTCAGAATATCGAAGGGTACTCAGTCTCATCATACATGTATCACGATGCCAATGCCATATCCCAGATATAGTCTTACATGGGATCACATCTCGATGCCGACGCCATATCCCAAATATGGTCTTACACAGGATCTCATATCTCGATGTCGATGACATGTCCCAGACATGGTCTTATACGAGATCGTATATAGATGTCGATGCCATGTCCCAGACATGGTCTTACACGAGATCTTCCTTTGGGGCCGAGGCCAAGTCCCAGACATGGTCTTATACGAGACTTTCCTTATTCGGTGTCGATGCCATGTCCCAGACATGGTCTTATACGGGACCTTCCTTATTCGGTGCTGATGTCATGTCCTAGACATGGTTTTATACGGGACCTTCCTTATCTCATGTTGTGACATAGGTATCCTTGTTATTCCGAAATGTTCAACCGGGACTTCAACTTAACATATTTTCATCATATTCTCATCGAGGCATCATTAATCGATTTTTATAGAAATGATATTCATTTTTCATTATATCAAGCAATTTAAAATATAAAAAAATTATGTAGCTTTAATTTTACACAAACTTACATCGGTACTCAAAAGGTGTATAGATATTCGATTTAGTCCACAACCTTATTCTTGCCTCAGTTTCGGTCTGGGCTTCGTGTTTCTTGATCTATAACAACAATTTCACTTGTTTAATACTCACACTGACTAATTTAACCCATGAATCATACTTTGGCAAAATTATGATTTTGCCCCTAAACTTTTACATAATTACACTTTCACCTCTAGGCTCATAAAATGATTTTTAATCAATTTCTTTGCATTTTAAGCCTAGCCGAATCACTTTCATAACTAAATCAGCCCCCAATTTCCATTAATTCACTCATGTATGACCATTTTCACAACATTTACAATTTGGTCCTTTTTTATGCATTTTTCATGAAAATCACTTAGAAAAAGATGTTTATCATACATAAACTTTCATATTCTTCCATAATTCATCAAAATACATGCATTTCATACATGGGTAAATTTTTGAACATAAACCCTAGCTCAAAATATAGCTAGAAATAGCTATAAATCGAGCTACGAGGATCTCAAAAATACGAAGAACATTAAAAACGGGGCTAGGAGGTACTTACAATCAAGCTTGAAAGTTGAAGAAACCCTAGCTATAGAGAGCTTGAAAATTTTGGCTAGCATGAAGAAGATGGACATGAATTTTGACTTCTTTTTTCCCTTTTAATTCTTTTATTAACCAATTGACAAAAATGCCCTTAAAGCCCTTTCTTGATATTTTTCCTTCCCATGTCTATTTTTGTCCATCTTGACATATATTGGTCTAATTGCTAAATAAGGACTTCTAATAATTTTTATGATGCTATTTCATACTTAAACCTTCTAGAATCTCATATTTTCCAATCTTTGCGATTTAGTCCTAATAGACAAATTGATCACTAATTAATAAAATTTTCCTCACAAAATTTTCACATAATCATGCAAACATATCATAAGCCTCACAAAAATTATAAAACATATATTTCTACTTCGGATTTGTGGTCTCGCAAGCACTATCCCGACTAGGCCCTAAATCGGGCCGTTACAGTTTAGACATTCAGCAGGCGTGCAGGATAGTTCATCAAAAACCCAGATGGTATTTTCTAGCCAAAACTCAGCCCTTTCCGGATCATCATCTGCGGTAGCTCTAAATTCTTCTGCCCCATGCTTGCAGATTTTATCTATCGGAGGCTTATCAATTCTAACAAGTTCGGCACCCTGTGGTACCTCAGGAATCGGTTGGGGAGTAGGTGGGGGAGGTTGTTGTACAATAGGGTTTGTTCTCAGGAATTGTGTAAACCATTCATTTATCATTTGAAAGAAGGCTTGTTTTGCCTCCTCACTTCGGCCCTCAGACGCGGGCCTTTCACTACCAGAAGCAGATGCAACTCTTTGTACAGAAGCTGAAGCATTGCTCTTAGCTTCTTTAAATTCAGCTCTAGCTCGGTTGGATGACATTACTATATGAAAAACACATTTAAAATGATCAGAAGTCATCACACTATCATAATTTATATAATGGCATGTATAGCTAACTCATGTTTGCTACGTCAAATCTGAGAATCGGCTAAACCGTAGCTCTGATACCACTAAATATAACACCCCTAACTCGTACCCTCACCGGAACAGGGTTTCGGAGCATTACCAAAACATTCAGAATATTTTTCTATTAAGCTACAAAAATTTACTATTCATTTACCGAGATCATCCATAATGTCCCCTAATCGGGCCCTCGAGTCCCAATACGAGCATTAGAATCGAATCGGGACTTAATCGAAACCTCTAAGAATTTTTTGCAAAATTACAAAATTTCTCTAAGGTGCAGGACTCACACGCCCGTGTGGTCCAAAGGACACGCTCGTGTGACCCTGGAACACGCTCCTGCTACAGGCCGTGTTCGATTTAGGGTGCTCTCTGACTTGCGCCACACGGCCATGTCACACGCCCGTGTTCTAGGCCGTGTGGCACACACGGCTGAGACACACACCCGTGTGCCTAATTCTGAGCATTCTGTTTCTCAAAATTAAGGTGCAGGGGACACACGACCTAACTACATGCCCGTATTACCAGGCCGTGTGTCACACATGGTCTAGACACACGCCCGTGTGTCTGCCCTTGTAGACAAAATGAAGCCATTTCTAGCTTCATTTCTCACCCAAAATTTCACCCAAGACCTGCACTTGAAACACACATTCAATACCAACCAATTCAAGCACTCAAATTGGGCAATTTCTGTCATTCAACATAGCATATCACTACATGCATAAGTGTTTATAGACTTACCTTGGAACATCTTAGGCATTCACAACATTGATCACACATTCTTAACATAACACATGTATATGAATATATCATAATATTCTACTTAGTCATACCATAATGAACCATTACTAGCCATTCCAATGGCTAGGTTACAAAATAACATTTCAAGCCACTATTGGCCAAGTTGTCCTATACATGCCATTATACCCAAAATGACTTCATTAAATATACCCAAAATGCTAGTTGATAGTGTGATGATGCTCCAATGATCTCCAACCCTCGCAAGCTTCCGAGCACTATAAAATAAGGGAAAAATAAACGGAGTAAGCATTACACGCTTAGTAAGTTCGTATAACGGAAACTAAACTTACCGATCCTGTTATTAAATTTAAGCACACAATGTAACACCCCTTACCCGTCTTCAAGCCGGGACAGGGTTCGAGGCATTACCTAACTAATCTTGCTTAAACATCTCGAATGGGGTTACAAAGTCTCGCTTAAACCAATCACTTACTTATACTTGGCCTAAGAGGCCCTAAACATACTTCCGAGAGGTATCGGGACTATTCTAGGGACATTTACGCGTTCGAGAAACTTTTCAACAAAACAGGGGTCACACGCCCGTGTGAGTCTAGGGACACGCCCGTGTGTCCCTAAGACATGCCCGTGTCTACCACCCGTGGTTGAAACTGACTAATTTTACACGGCCTCGACACGCCCGTGGCTTTGGCCCGTGTGCCAAACCTTGGCATTCTGACTAATCCACACGGCCCACACACACGCCCGTGTGTTTCAACCGTGTGGCGATTTAAATTCCAAGTGCAAGGTGCAGACTTCATACGGCCTGGGCACACGCCCATGTGCTAGCCATGCCGCTCACACGGTCTAGACACACGCCCGTGTGTCTACCCAGGTGAAAAATTAGAAGGCTATCTACCAAGCCCTTAGACACCCTACCTTGCAAACATACATACTCCAATTCCATTCAACGTAACTCATGACCCAAAGACACATCTAAATACTCAATTCAACATTCATACACAAGGGCATACACTTCAAGAAAATAACTTTCATTAAGCAAAAGAATTTGCCAAGTATTTGCCTAACTTAAGGCCATTTACAAAATGACTTTAGTAACATATATAGCCAAGATTTTGGCTAACAATTACAACTTAACAAAATACTCGATTCCTATACATGCCATACTCAAAATAAGTCTAAATTGTTATACCAAACTGATGTTGATAGTGTGACTTTCGAACTCCTACGTCCACGATCCTTGAGTTATCTTGGCAATACTACAAGGAAGAAGGGCAATGAAAGGGGTAAGCATAAAGCTTAGTAAGTTTGCATGGATATAAATAGCAATAATAAGCTCATAAAATAATCCATCCGTGACATTAACTAACCATACACAAGTCATAGGCATCTTGCCATACTTACTCACAATTGTCTTTATTTAGCACATACCGTGCCACATGTCGTAAACGTTTCTTCGTGACTCATTCACGAGTACCTGTATTCACTCATTCATATGACCTTAGTGCAAATCTCATTTCTACTTCTAAACTCATCTACTTATCCCTTTAATCGCTAGGGATAGTCAAATACGCATATTCGATGTCTTTCATGTAGAGACGGAGCCAGTGCCACATCCCCGAGGTGGTCTTATATGGAGTTACTTCTAAATGCCAATGCCATATCTTGGATATGGTCTTATATGGACTTTCACATCAAGTATCGATGCAACATCCTGGATGTGATCTTAGACGAGTTTCTTATTCTTTTACGAAGACATATCCCGGATATGGTCTTATACGAGATCTTAACTCAGTGCCGAGGCCATGTCCCGGACATGGTCTTATACGGGACTTTATCTAATTCACATCTCGATAATAGCAATCCCATATTCATTATAGTCCACTAGGACTTCAACATCATATTTAACATCAATTTCTTATTTCAATGAAGTATCATACATCAATGTGATACCAAGCATTTTCAATTATGCTAACATAAATATTTCATTAATCACATACAAACTTACCTCGTTTTCAAAATGAGCTAGCTCGGCGATTTAGTCTGAGACTTTGTTCTTTCCCCGATCGAGGTGGATTCTCGGTTCTTCTTGCTCTATAATAGCAATTTATCTCATTTTAATCATCTCATTAATAAAAGCATTTCAATAATCATGCTTAGGCAAAATTACTATTTTGCCCCTAGACTTTGGCAATTTGACCATTTTGCCCCTAGGCTCGGAAATAAATTCTAATCACATTTCTACCTTCAAAAAGCCTGGGTGAACATTTAATATTCTTATAGCTATCATCAAAACTCAACATTTCACATGTTTACTACAATTTTGTAACCTTTTCATCAAGGTCCAAATTAGGTGTTTTCAAGACAACACCTTTCACAAAAGTTGTTCATCCAACAACTAAGACTCATTTTCTTCCATAAAAATGCAGCAAATAGCAATGAAAGCTCTCATGGTAAAACTCTAAACTTTGCATCATATTGCACAATAGTCCTCTCATTTGAAAGCTTAAGTTCTAGGGGTCTTAAAAGTACAACTATCATAAAGAAAAATCATCAAAATCACTTACTAGAATGGAGGAGAGCTTGCTGAAAATTGTGAGCTTTCAAACCCCTATTTTGCTTGCAAATTTTGGTGGAGAAAGATGGAGAGAAAGATGATATTTTCTCTTTCTTTATTCTAATATTAAACTAGTCAAACAAGTCACCAACTATCAACTACTTTGACCAATTTTTTTGTCCATCTTTGTCTCCTATGCTAGTCCATGGCCGGCCAAGCTTATATTGGGGGTCTAATTGCCTTTTAAAGACCTCCAATTTACATTCTAAAGCTATTTGGTACCTTTATCTTATAGAATGGAACTTTCGCACTTTATGCGATTTAGTCCTTTTTTTCGCAATTAAGCATGAAATCGCTAAAATTAAAGCACCAAAGTTCTCATGCACATATGCTATCATGCTCCGACTCATAAGATAACATGAAAATAAATTTCTCAAGTCTCAGATTAGTGACCCCGAGATCACTATTCTGACTAGCCCCTAAATCGGGCTGTTACACACAACATCATGTTTTCCATCCAATAGCAAAATTTCCTATGCACATGCATTCAATCAAACATGTTAGTCATAACACTTACAAACATGTCAAGTAAAAAAAATAGATGAGCTCATCATGCAATGTTCTTTCAAGTCATTATCATTACATCTCAAGATTTTCATGCCAAGTCAAGGGATACATGTCCATTGAATCATTGAATTTCGATGGTTGCTCAGGTAGTACACTCGAAGTGTACAGTTCCATAATCCATCAATTTCTTATTCAAGGGTATCCAATAGGGCACTTAACCAAGAAACACTCTCTCGAGCCACATATCGTATAACAGGATTACCAGTCCAGGCTAAATCAGGGATTTAAATTGCGATCGCAGCCGCGTCTTCAGTCACATTGTGTTTATCGCGGATGCAGACATAACGGATGCTATTGCGGTCACTGCGGGTATCGCGGTCGTGAATTTTTTTTTTTAAAATTCACACAACTTATTGTAAAACATAATAGCGGTTTCGGCAGTAGCGATTTCAGACGGTGCCGCTACCGCTATATAGCGACCGCTATACCGGTATCGGACAGCTATTTAAATACCTGGTCTAAATCCTTTATATAACGTAAGCTCAGAGGAGTTCGATTAGGATTACCAATCTAGGCTAAACCTTAATCATAACGTATGCTCGAGATGTATTATATCAGGATTACCCGTCCGGGCTAAATCCTTTCTATAACAAGGTCAATGGGATTACTCGTCTAAGCTAAATCCTATCCGCAACAAATGCAGGACCTTATTAATTTCGGATAAGCGCATATAATCATCGGAATCCAATATTCAATCGGGACTTAACTCTTTTTCACATTTTAAGCATATATCAATTTTCCATCATAGTATACAAGTAAGCACATCAACATAAACACATTACATACAACACATATAATTACATGCCTGATTAAGTTACACGAACTTACCTCGACACTTTTTCGCGTAAATATCCACTAATCTGAAATCTTTTCTTTTCCTCGATCTAACCTCGAATTAGTGTTGTCCGGATCTATATAAATGAATTTAACCATCAATTTCATACATTTCATATTTAAATGGACTCAATTTACGTCCTTGGTAAAATTACCATTTTGCCCTTAACTTTTCCATAAATTCCGATTTTGTCCCTATGTCTGGAAAATGAAACTTGTGCAAATTACTCCTTATTCCAAGCCTAACCAAAGCCCCATTACAAATTTTCCAGCACATGTATTCATAAAATTTCAGAATTTTTCATCAAATTTCACAACTTTTCATTTTAGTCCCTAAATCATGTTTTCATCAAAAATCTTTTGGTAAAAGTTGTTTATCTATCAATAATCTTTCATTTTCTACCATAAATTTCTAATTTCCAGCATAA
The DNA here is from genome assembly GCA_025698515.1 of Gossypium sturtianum. NCBI lineage: Eukaryota > Viridiplantae > Streptophyta > Magnoliopsida > Malvales > Malvaceae > Gossypium > Gossypium sturtianum. The sequence goes on from CM046953.1 coordinate 66,978,074, forward strand.
TACATCCATGACTCATTTTCATACATTGATAACTTTTCAAATTAATCCCTCAAATAGAGAGATTAAGCTATCCCGGTTTTAAAAATATCAAAATTACTAAAAACAGGACAAAAAAACTTACCCAATTAGGCCTTGAAAGTTTCTCCTCTCTCTCCTAGGGTTTCCATAGAATTTTAGGTTGAAGATGACAATAAAATAAGATGATTTCTTTTATCATCTTTTTAATTAATTAAATTTTGCTATTTCCAATTTAGTCATTGACCTTTTCTATAATTCCATGGATAAGTCACCATGAAAAATCTACATACTTTTTTTAATGGTCTAATTACCATATAAGGACCCTAGTTTTGAATTCCATAGCTATTTGATCCTTATAGCTACTAGAATTCAACTTTCACATTTTATGCGATTTATTCCTTCTCGTAATTAGGCACTAAATCGATAAAATTTTCATGTCAAAATTTTCACATGTCACGACTATCATATAACGGACCATATAATAAAATAAAAATAAATTATATTTCGGGTCGGATCTGTGGTCCCGAAACCATTGTTCCGATTTCACTGAAAAATGGGTTGTTACAAACTCAATAAAGAAGATGATGATATTTTTTATGTTTTTTAACTATTGTTTATTAACTTAATTAATTAAATTTTATGATATTATAACTAAAACAATATCATAAACCGTCCACCCACTTTAGTAATGACTTAATTGCCTTATAAATCCTTAAACAAACTTTGATTATGCAATTTAATTAATAATAATCAATATTGATGAAAGTTTACATCTTTTACGATTTAGTCATTTTTCCTTAATTAACTAGTCAAACATTGAAATTTTCGGACCAAACTTCAAATTACCTAAATAGTAACTCTGTAAATATTTAATAAAAATATTTACGAGCTTGGTTTATAGAAACGAGGTCTCGATACCTCATTTTCCATAACTATTTAACTCTAGGGACAAACCACTTATATTTAAATATTCATTCAACTAGTAGAAATTATCAAATAAAAATTCAACATAATACTATATTTGACTCATAAGTATTAAATAATAATAATTATAGACTCACTAGTCAGATTTTTGGTCCCGAAACCATTGTTTTTGACACCACTGAAAACGGGTTGTTACGAATGTACTAAAATATCATTAGCAAAACAAACAATTAATTATCCTCTAAACTAAAGAGCAAAAGATTAGAAGTAATAAATAGATTGAGAATTATATTTTATATCCAAACATCATGTTCATACATTAATGAAAAGTTACATGATGTCATTAGCTTATATGTCATAATCTATATGTTAAATTTTACAGCACCAAAAGGTTACAACAGTATGTGGCATTCTATTATGTCATTATACCAACACAACCATGATTTTTAGTGGGTAGAAAGAAATCTTCTCACCCATTTCAATCGCACAAAAGAATGTGGACTTAAGAAAACGAGCATTTGTGTTGGATAGTCTGGAATTTTACTCAACGCAAGAAAGCCCTCATCCTCAGTTAATCTTTCTACTTGACCTAAGGCCAGATATAATTTTTGGGCATTTTCTTGAATGAGCATTTTTTACTTCTCTTGAATTAGCACTTTAGAGGCAATGCTCCTACGTAATTCAAAACCAACAGTCTATATGTTTCCCCCAATAACGTGGCAGCATCAATAAGTGAAGTAGAAGAAATTTGTTCACTTACATTAGAAATTCTTTTTCTTCTTCTTTTAAAATGTGGAATATCTTGGTTTGGCTTCGACAATTGCGATTGTGTAGCTGAGACATCCAAAGTTACATAAACTAGATACATAAAATAACATAAACAAATTAACCTTCCACTATATTTTAATAAACCTAACTAATTTCTAGATGCTTGTCATTCATAGAACATTTAATTGGCTACTTGCATCCTCCAAGTAGCCCATGCATCCGATGGATGAATATTTACAATATTCAGTTCATCGTCCTCTATCACATTACTAGGTAATCATTCTCCCAACTCCGCTTCAATAGGATCAAGATTCATATAAGTTTGAATAAAATTATGAAGCAAGCAACATGTAATAATGATTCTATTGTGCAACCTCACAGGATAAAATGATGGACTCCTAAGTATTCCCCATCTAAGTTTTAATAACTCAAAGCATCTTTCATAACATTGCATGATGGAGCATATTTCATATTGAAAAATTCTTCTAGAGTACTTGGTTGGTGACCCTGGCACCATTCATTCAAATGATATCATTGTCCCCTAAAATGCGCAAGTAAGCTCTCACAAGTTGTGTAACCAACATCAATTAGATAATAACAACCAATAAAAAAAACTATTTATCATGAATAACTTTCCCAAAAAAGTATGATCTTAAAAATTAATTCAAATTCCTCCAATTCTGCACTTTACTATGAGGAAATTTTGGTCCATGTCTCCTACTAATGGCATTTCGAAGAACTCGTCCATCAGCAACGGAACCTTCCCAACCAAGAAGAACATAAACAAATAGAATACCAGGTGTACGAACACCTAACATATTTGTTGTTATGTCTCCTTTTCGCGTTCAATATCTAGGTTTATCAAGTTTTGGAACCCTAATCTTAATGTGGGTTCCATCTAAAGCACCTAAGCAATTCTACAGAAATAGTTTAAAAATCTCGAGTTAGGATGCTATATTTAAATCTAAATCAAGTGAACTATGTACAAGCTATATATGGATCCCACTCCAATACCGTGAACCATTTTCACCTTGGGTTCGTAGAATTAGTTGTAATTGGCTCTACCTTTTTAAATAACACATCTTGTTAGTGTATGACAACATTTAAAACATTGTGAAATGGTCTGCTAATGGTTCCCCGGGACTTATTAAAATGATGCTTGATAACTCGACTTTTAAGGTGATGAGAAATGATATGTAAGAACATTGTCACTTGCTAATCAACAAGCATGTTCCTTGACGACTTCAGTTCTCCTAAAGTTTGTAACATCTCACATAGTTTAAAAAAAAAATAACTCTTTTCATCCTATCCAGTTTCTCAATTTACATTCGAAAGACAAGTTTTTCTGAGAAACAACTAACAAAAACTGTAAACTTCAGATTGCTTACCTACAAAATAAAAAAAAAAATACAAATTAATATAATTCCAAAATAAGCAACAAGCCAGTTGCGAAATTTTTACAGATTAAGAAGTCATACAAGAAAAAAAAAAACAATGAAGCAACCGTTGGAGGGAAGCAAACAACAAACCAAAACCAAATTTAAATTGCCAAATTCGGAAACATATAAGGAAATTTTAGTGGGAAACAAAAAATAAATCCTGAAACAAATCAATTTTTTTTCTAGAAATCTTGAACTTTTTTAAATCTGGAAAAAAAAATAACATTACTGGATTAATGAAAAATCGGGGCAAACAAAAAGAAAAAAGACTTGATAAAAGCAATTTTTTTTTATTTCTATAATTTTTTTGTTCATCTAGGAAACAAAAAAAAAAAAATTTGGCAGAGTAACAATCAGGGGAAAAAGGAAGTCCAGAAAAAAGTAAATTTATTTTTTAAATCTTCACATTTCTTTGTTATTTGGGAAAAAAATCATACCCAAATTAAGCCAAATTCAAGGAAACAAAACGTAAATAAAAAATAAAAAAAGGCAAAATATTTCGAAGAGAGATGAAGATGGGAAATGAATAATATAGAAATTTTAACATAACTTATCTTTCAATTAGGATAAACAACTAAAAGCAAGCGAACAGAGCCTCTGCAAGTCGCCGATTTCAAACGTAGATTTCAATTTGGAGAAAGCAATTGGGAAAAGCGAGCAAGCAAACGATATGAAGAGGGAATATTTTGATCCAACCCTAATTTTGATTTCATTTTCATTCCATCCGAAATGGAATCCCTATTCTTAGCCCATGTCATGGAATGACTATCACGAGCCATCCTGTAATAGCATCCATTTCCATTACGGGCCGGTTCGCCAACTCCCCTAACCAAACAAAGTAATAATCTAAACCCACCAAATAGACAAGTAATAGTTATGGGATTACACTCAACCAAGCATGGTGTCAATACAAGCTAAGTCTTCAAATATGGTATTCATTATTAATAAAATTTTCTAATTTCACAAATGAAATTAACAAAGTGATATATATACCATAATTTAATATATATATATATATATTAAAAAAAAGTACAACTTGTGGAAAATTCTTAACTCATTTGTGAAATAAACTATGCTTAACCTGATGATGGCTCATCTCACGAAGATTAATTTCAAGAAGTTGTAGTATAGAAATTCTGTGTTTAAGGCTCAACTAACTTGTACACATCCCATCCAGAAACTCCACAAATTCCCCCATCGTTTTTACAATCTACTCGTGTCTTGAGATTAAAACTACAGTGACAGTATGTTTGATAGCCATATATGAGGAGAATGAATCAACTATGCAAAAGTACATAATTAACATTCTGCAATTTTACAAATCCAGTTACAAGGTTGTGCCCCCACCATCAGACATAAGAGATGCAGCAGCTGCAGCAGCCGTAGGCACAACACCGGTTGAAACACCTGGCTTTGACAAATGCAGCAGCCTGTAAAATTAAACACCACAAGCTTGTATCAGTTCAATATAATACAACCATCTATAAACTAGTGTGTCGGTTTCTAAGCACAAAGTAAAAATTGGATAAGATAGACAAGTTGGGCAATAATCATGCATGTTGAGAAGGCAGATTAAATTCTTACGGTGCAAGATATTCGCAGAAGGAAGACACAGCAGCAGCGACTTCATTATAATTTTCTGATGTTGCAGGGGCGGTCACTTCTACCAGCTGTATACCAGGTGTTACTGGCACAGCCTCATCGGTTGCGTGCAGTTTTAGCATCTTATTAACAGATGAAACAGTTACAGTTATCTGAGCACCCCTTTGGAAATGAAAGGTGATTCCCACTCTCAGCAGCTCATGATCCAACTTGTATCCGAGTGCATAAAATAATCGAAGCACATTCTTGCTTGCTTTGCTTTCTACCATACTCCTAACCAGAACAGAAATTTGCTCTGCCCCAGCACCCCTCATTGCACCCCCAACATGTTTAACAGTCCTACAAACAATATAGAAGGCTATAAATATCCAAAATAACAATCAAATACCCAAAATTAACAAAACTAAAAATTCTAGTTTACCAAGTAGGTTCAGACTGCTCAAGATCACACAATAACCTGACCTCTGAAGCAACAAATCCTGTGAAATTCATAGCATTAGCAGCGCATAACCAAACAATTTGATCAAGAGGTTTATTAATTACTAGTCTTATATTACAAATAAAGCAAGTGATGACTCATGAATAACTACATGATTAAGCAGGAAACTCATTTACAAGAAAAACCAAAAAGCAAAAATTGTTTCTATCATCTGATACTTCATAGGCTTGTAAGAAAAATTAGAACTTTGGCAAAGTGAGAATGTAAATACTTACCAAGATTTGGGCCACTTTTAAGGCAAATTTCATGGACTCTTAAGCGTTCTTTATTAACCCCACAAAGACCCTGAAGTAGAATTTCGAGTGCTTCAACATACTGCAAATCTCAAAAAAAAAAAAAGAACAGAAACCAAAATCTTCTTAACATGATTCCCAAAGTTGGTTAAAGAAAGTACTTTTGGCATTAATTTTTACCTGTGTCTCTATAATTCCTTGAACAACACATTCCATTTTTACGACTTCTGCATTCAAACCTTATTGTTTTGAACAATGAAATGCAGCTGGCAACTGATAGAGGAGCTCACTATGAAACCCTTTTTCTTCTTTTTGAATATTGAAATGGGAGTTGAAATGTGCTGTCACCGACTCAAAAACAAATTACAGGCTGAAACTTCAAAATGTTTTTTCTTGGATTGTTTGACCCAATGTAAGCCCAGTATCTGACTACCTTTTTTCTATTACATCTATATCTATATATACTATACATGATATTTTCACCCTCATTAAGTAATAGGGTTATGTTGGATTTTCACTAAATCTTTTTAATTGAATAAATATTTTTTCCAGGTTGTATGAAGCAAGCCTAACTGCCTAAGGCTAAGGATTCCAATGAATATATGATCTTAAAAATTATGCCATTTACTTCCCACAATTGATTTAAAATCCTCAATTAAGTGAAAATTTTAACCACGAGTAAAGAATGCCACAAACTTCTGAGATCCAAGTATGCAAATGGGAAGAAAAAACTAATGTTGTTTAGAGGACCTACAAAGCAATAGTTCTTAACTTGGATGAGCTTAAATCAAACAAGTGCAGATGCAGTAACACCCACTTTGAATAACTGGGGAAGTTTCTTAGTGTCATAACTCTAGAAGCTAATAGTAGTAAATTTTACCTTTGTTGGCGAAGTTTCTAAGCCACAGGATCAAGGGGCTCTTATTTAGCTACTTCAACAGTTTTCCCTTTCTTTTCAGTAGCTTTTGATGCAGGTTTCTTAGGGGCCTGCCTTCTCTTCAAGACCTTTTGCTACAGGCTGCTGATAACAAGTAAGGAAACAACACATCAACACAGGCAAATAGTTTTTCTCTATTATCAAATATATAACACAAATATCTTTTCTGCAATAACATTCTTTGCACAGAATGACCATAGAAAACATCTAACAACTTACATATGTACCAAGTAATCTATGCTAATGAAGACAAAACACAGATCTTCAACAGTATAATAGCAATTAAGGAGAAGGTGAACTACTGTAGGTAATTAAAAAGCTAAGAATGTGATGGTATAATCCAATACTAAGGTGAAAGAGAACTACTGTGAGCAGTCTGAGCATTCAACAATACTTTCACAAACCAAATCTAAAGATCTTTCAAACAGAAAATTAATCAATTAAATAGAAGGAAAAGAAGAAGAGAAAACCCTGTTTTCCAATTGATTTTGATATATATGTTTATGTCATTGAACTTGCAAATTGGAGAATGGCAGACAAAGGGCGAGACCAAGACAGAGAGAGTTCTGCATTTGGTTCTAAACCAAGATAGAAACTAGCAGATTTGGGTGAGTTAGGAGTTTGTTACTTCCATTATTTTAGGGTCAAGATGATTTGTGGTGGAGACAATGGTGAATACTGATGCAACAATGGAAGTTTAATTTTTGCTTCCTCTACCTTCCATGGCTAAATTACAATTCAGATGGGGGCCAATGAATTGTTATTCAGGCTGCACTCTGAAATAGAATTGGAATAAAGGGCTAAATGCCATGACCCGTAATAACTCATTCCTTTCAACCAAACACATGTTTAGTGGGGGGGCCCTTGAACTAGGCCTAAATGGATAGCACATTACATTGAACCAAAAATGGTGTTAGTGTCAGATTTAAATTGAACACGTTATGCAATATGATAAGTTCATAACTATTTAGTTACTATTACCACATTCTAATTACTAAATGAATAACATTCTAAATAAGAAAATATTTTATTAATTACCATAAAGTCTAATTAATATATTATTGATAATTAATATTGTTACAAATTCTTAAGGATTAAATTTAGGAGTTTTATTCTCTTTCCTTATTTACACTATATAAACTTGTATATAAATAGGCGAACTCAAGAGCTGAAATATAAGTAACTTTTCATTAATCTATTTTTTTCTTGTTTTCATTCTTCTCTTTGTATTCATCAACATGGTATCAGAGCCACTTGGCTCTATTCAATGAGTTCGTGTTTGTTGTTTGGAACGCGAATCGTTAGGGTATTTTGTTGTTTCCACCAGCACAGGAAGGTGCGCCACTAGCTCGACAACCAAACTGCGAATTTCGGTCCAAGGGGTCTGTATGTAAGCACCATGCACCGCCAAAAGATCCAAGTACTCTCTTCACGTGCGGACGCATGTGGGCACGTGAGGCAGTGTTAGGCCACCGGCTTCCGTCTCCAACATCGACTTCTTGGTCCGATTATAGCCCGGTGGTCTAATGCTTGATCAATTGAAGATCCGTGGGTCGGTTTTTTTATTTTTTAAGGTTTCACACTGTTTGGGTACTATTCAAGAGCATTGTTTGGGTACCATTCATGAGCATTGTTTGGATACTGTTCAACACTGTTTGAGTACTACTCGGGTATTTTTTTGGACCATTTGTAGTCTTTCCTTTTGCGGGTTTTGCTGCCTTTCATCATATTGTGGCTCCCTTTGCTTCATTTATGGATTCAGCTAAATCTAATGCATGTTTTATTTTCTTCATTCAAATTGGTCATCAATTAGAAGCTACAGATCATGACAGGTAATCCCAATCCTTCTCTACCTTTCAATCACAAGATTCACCTTCTCTTGTTGCTAATGCTAATGGAATCACTTATAAAGTTGTTGGTTCTAAAAGTACTAACCTAATTTCATCTATCACCTTATCATCAATATTAAATTTACCAAAACTCACCTTTAATTTAATCTCTGTCAGTAAACTTAGCCGTGACCTAAAATGCACCATCTCATTTTTTCCACCATTGTCTTTTGCAGGATCTTGTGACGAAGCTCACTATTGATAAAGGACATGCATTTGATGGTCTTTGTATTTTCGACTCGTGGGTTCCTCGATTCGTGACTTGTCCTAATTTTCTCTATCCGATCAAAGCACATTGTCAATTAGGACATCCTTCTCTTTCTTTGTTGAATAAGTTAAGTCCACAGTTTCAAGACCTACCTTTGTTGGAATGTGAAGCATGTCACTTTGCGAAGCATCGACGGAGCCCCTTGAGCCCGAGATCTAACAAATGATCTAATTCCACTTTTGAATTAGTACACTCAAATGTTTGGGGACCATATTCGGTAGAATTTAAACCTAGATTCTAGTATTTTGTTACGTTTGTGGATGATTATTCTCCAATAACATGGATATATTTTATGAAAAATCAGTCAGAGGAGGATATATTTTATGAAAAATCAGTCAGAGGTGGATATATTTTATGAAAAATCAATCAGAGGTGTTTTTTCATTTTCGAACATAATGGTGTAGCTGAACGGAAAAACAAACATCTTCTTGAGACAATTAGAGTTCTTTTATTTCAAACAAAAATTCCTAAATAATTTTGGATTGATGCTATTTCAACAGCCTATTTTTTGATCAATCGCATGCCTTTCTCCATACTTGATGGTGATAACCCATACAATGTTCTATTTCCATCCAAACCATTATTTCCGATGAAACTAAGAATTTTCGGGTGTACCTGTTTTGTTCGAGATGTTCGGCCTCGTGTCACTAAGTTGGATCCAAAATCCTTAAAAGTGTGTATTTTTGGGGATATTCTTGCCTTCAAAAGGGATATCGATGTTATAGTCCAGACCTCAAGAAATATTTGGTGTTTACAGATGTTGCATTCTCAAACCAAGTATCATTCTTTTCAAAAGAGACGCCTTAAAATCTTCCAAAACAAGGGGAGGAAGATGATTGATTAATGTAAACTATCACTACTCCAACTCCGCCATTGGTTACTCAAGTTTATTCCAGACAAAAAGAGACTCATGATACATGTCTGATACCAGTTTCTTCATTATCAAATCCAACCCTTTTACCAGTGTTTCCACCGTCTGATCCAACCCCAAGTGACCTTAACCTTCCCATTGCTCTACGTAAAGGTAAACACCAATGTACCTATCCTATTTCTAATTTTGTTTCATATAACCATTTGTCTCCTTGCTCTTTAATTGTATCCCTAGATTCTATTTCTATTCCTAAGACAATTCTAGAGGCTTTGAATCATCTTGGTTGGTGTGATGCGATGTTGGAGGAAATACATGCATTAGATTAAAATGGTATTTGGGACCTAGTGGATTTACTTGTTAGTAAACATGTTGAGTGCAAATGGGTATTCACCGTTAAGGTAAATCCAAATGGCTCAATTGCTAGACTTGAAGCTAGAGTAGTTGCAAAAGGTTATGCTCACACTTATGGTGTGGATTATTCAAATACTCTCTCGTGGCAAAAATCACCTCTGTTCATCTATTCATCTCACTAGCCGCTTTTCATAATTGGCCTTTTCACCAATTAGATATCAAGAACATCTTTCTTCATGGGGACCTCCAAGAAGAAGTATATATGGAGCAACCACTTGGATTTGTTGCTCAGGGAAAGTATGAAAAGGTCTGTCATCTGAAAAAATCTCTTTATGGATTGAAACAAAGCCCTTGTGCTTGGTTTAGAAAGTTCAATGAGCTAGTTCAATAGTTTGGGTTGAAGAAAAGCAATTGTGATCATTCTGTGTTTTATAAATGATCTGAGGCTAGAGTTATTCTTCTTGTAGCATATGATGATGATATTGTTATTACAAGAGATGATGCTGCAAGGATCTCATCTCTAAAGTATTTTTAGCATACCATGTTCCACACAAAAGATTTAGGTCAATTGAAGTATTTTTCGAGGATAGAAGTGTTGAGATGCAAGAAAGGAATTTTTTATGACTCAGTAAAAGCATGTTATCTACTGGCAAAAACTGGAAAGTTAGTAGCTAAACCTTGTACTATTCCAATGGTTACCAATGCGTATCTTACAAAGATGATGGTGATTTCTTTGATGACCCAAAGAGGTATAGAAGGATAGTTGGGAAATCATATTCTCACTGGTAACTCCTTCGGATATTGCATTTGTTGATAGCATTGTTAGCCAGTTTATGTCCCCACCCATTGTCAAACATTGGGCAGCCCTAGAGCAGATCTTATGTTACTTGAAAAGAGCTCCTGGACGGAACATATTATACAACAATCATGGAGGAAACTTAGTATCATGGAGGAGCAAGAAGCAAAATGTTGAATCTCGGTCTAGTGCAGAATTGAAATATAAGGCTATGGCACAGTCTACGTGTGAAATTATGTGGATATGACATCTGTTAACTGAAATTGGGTTGGAGTATTCCTCACCAGTAAAGCTCTTGTGCAATAATCAAGTAGCTCTTCATATCACCTCAAATCCATTTTATCATGAAAGAACCAAACACATCAGGGTTGATTGTCACTTTATTCGGGAGAAAATTTTGGACAATTCAATCTCCATAGGTTATGTGAAGACAAGAGAACAACTTACTGATTTGTTTACAAAGGCACGAACCGGGTTAACTATTTATGTAACAAGTTGGGCATGATCAATGTAGAAACTTTAGTAATCTGATTACTACTACTGTTAATTAGCTTACAAGTATAAAAAGAGATAAACTATCCTAAGGAAGGAAATAATCCCTAAAAAGCTGTAATTGTCCTAAGAATCAGTAACTATGATTAGTTCCTATTTACGTAAGATTTCTTAGTAATCTATCCTTAATTCTAGGAATTCCAACACTCCCCTCAAGGTGGTGTGTAGATGTTTATCAACCCTGACTTGCCAACATGTTCTTCAAACATGTCTTTTTTAAGCTTTTGTCAACATATCCGCAACCGTTGTCCGGTAGGAAGATAGGTAACACTCACTTCGCTTGAGTGTACTTTCTCTTTTATGAAGTGTCGGTCTATCTCAACATGTTTGGTACGATCATGATGCACAGATTGTGAGCTATCGACAAAGAGACTTGGTTGTCACAATGCAAGTTGCATAGGTCTATTATAAAGAACCTTTAGTTCTCTCATCGCCTTTGTATCCAAATTCCTTCACAAATACCATGCGCTAGTGCTCGATACTCAACTTCACCAGACTCTGCTGCGTGCTACCACAGATTGCTTTTACTCCTCCATGTCACTAGATTACCCCAAACATAGTTTGCAATAACCACTGGTTGACTGATCATCATTAACAGATCCCGCTTGATCAAGACGTGTATACACTTCCACATTTCTCTCTGTCATTTTCTTGAAATATAGGCCCTTGCCGTGAGTTCCCTTTAGGTATCTAAGTATCCGATATGCGCCTTCTAGGTGTTTCTCCTTGGGGCATGCATATATTGACTTATGACGCCGACACTAAAAGCAATGTCGGTCGAGTGTGAGCCAAGTAGATAAGTCTCCCTACTAGGCGTTGATATCTCCCCTGTCAACTTCTTCTCCATCTTCATCAAGCACTAACTTGAGATTAAACTCCATAGGAGTTTCAATTTGGTTTACACCCCATCAACCCAACTTCAGAAAGCAATTCAAGGACATATTTCCTTTGGGAAATAGAAATACCTTTTTGAGACCTTGCTATCTCCATACCCAGAAAATATTTAAGATTTCCCAAATCTTTAAGTTCAAATTCTGTTCCAAGAAACTCTTTCAATCTCCCAATTTCACTTGTATCATCTCCTGTCACTATTATATCGTCCACATAGACAATTAGGATGCAACATTTTCCTTGTTTCAGAATGCTTGTAGAACATGGTGTGGTCTGCCTGTCCTTGAGTATACTCCCGCTCATCATGGCTTTCATGAAATCGACTAAACCACGCCCTTGGAGATTGTTTCACTGTACAAAGACTTTTTCAACTTACACACTTGGCCCTTTCTTTCTTCAAATCCGGTGGGAAGTCCATGTAAACTTCTTCATTTAACTCTCCATTGAGAAAAGCATTTTTAACATCCAATTGAGTCAATTGCCAATTAAGATTGACAAAGAATGGACAAAAGGACTCTAATTGTGTTAAGTTTGGCAACCGGTGCAAATGTCTCTTCATAATCAAGCCCATAAATTTGAGTGAATCCCTTAGCCACAAGACGAGCCTTGTATCGGTCAATCGGCCATCAGTTTGAATTTAGTAGTAAAAATCCATTTGTGACTTCTCTGGTTTCTTTCCTTTAGGTAGATCCAGAAACTTCCACGTTCCATTATTTTTGAAGGCCTCCATTTCTTCCATCACGGCTTGTCTCCATTCAGCTGACTTAAATGCTTCTTCTATATTTTTTGGAGTTTTAATAGAATCAACATTATTCACAAAGGTTTGATAAGACTTAGACAAGTTTCCATAGGATACAAACCGAGAGATAGGGTGTTGAGTGCAGCTCCTCATGCCTTTCCTCATTGCAATTGGAAGATAGATGGATGGTGATACTTCCTTTTCGGAACAATCCTCGATTGAAGATGGGAGTGGCATCGCTTTGATCGCTTTTCAGGACGCCGAATACATCCGGAATAAAACTGCGCATTCGCACTGTTGTTCTTTGTTTTCCTTGATCAGGGGACTGTTCAGTGATGGTGTTGTTATCAGGAATTATAGTGCTAGGTTCTTGCGGTATAAGAGGAACAATAACAGTGTCTAGGTTGGGTTTAGGCTTAGTGATAGTGGTGGTAGGGTCCAGCGGTATGATGAGAAGGGTATTATTAAGGTTCTCATCTTCATTAAAAGTCTCCTCTCAAGATGAGAAGCTCTAAAGAAAGGTTCTGGTTTCAAAGAAGGTGACATCCCGAGAAACAAATAGTCGGTGCAAGGTTGGTGAGTAACATTTATATCCTTTTTGAGTGGGGAATACCCAACAAATATACAGTGTGGGCTCGAGGATCAAGTTTGGATTGATTTGGTTGATGATTATGGACAAAGGCTTTGCAACCGAATATTTTTGGTGGAAGGTTAGGAACATGAAATAGAGGAAAGGATTTGTGAAGAGTGTTTAGAGGTGTTTGAAAGTTTAGGACTTTTGATGGCATTCGATTTATTAGGTAGCAGAAGAAGAATAAACGACTTCGCCCCATAAATATTTTGGGACATTCATGGTGAACATTAAGGCCCGAGCAACATCAAGGAGATGTCGATTTTTCCTCTCTGAGATCCCATTCTGTTGGGGGTATTTGGACATGAACTCGTGAATGATTCCTTGGTCCGAAAGGTATGAACTTAGGACAATTAAAGTATCCTCTCTCTCGTTGTCCGTGTGGAGAGTTTGGATGGTAGAGTTGAATTGGGTTCGAACCATTGAGTGAAATTTTTGAAAGGCTTTGGGTGTTTGATTTTTCTTTTAAAAGGTAGACCCAACATACCCTAGTGTGATCATCAATAAAAGTAATGAACCACTTAGCACCAGTAATATTTTTCACTCGGCTTAGCTCCCCATAAGTCACTTTGTGTATTAATGAAAAAGGTTTGGATTGAGTGTATGGTTTTAAAGGGTATGGAACACGGGTATGTTTGGACAATTCACAAATATCACACTTTAAGGAATTTATTTTCTTATTTGAAATAACAATGGAAGATGCTTTTTAGGTACAAAAGATTTGGATGTCCTAACCTACGGTGCCATAGCATAATAGTATCCTCTTTTGCATTGAGATAGAGCTAATCCCCTTGTGTCTTTGTCTTTATTCCACACATACAGTCCATCATCAACCTTAGTAATTGCCAATCATCCTCCCCGATTTACATTCTCTGTAATTTACAACCAATTGCAAAAATTCAGCAAGCATTTTCCCATCTTTAGTAAGTTTACTTATTGAAAGTAAATTACAGGATAAGTTGGGAACATATAGAACATTATCAAGGAGAAATTCTCTGTTATTTTTTATTGTCCCTATTCCAATACATGGTGAGTATGAACCATCAAGGCAATCCCGATTCGGGACTTGTTATGACAGTGGTGTAAGTTTGGAATAGAGTGAGGTTACCTGTCATGTGGTCCAAGCACCCGAATCTAGTATCCAAGAGGATTGGTTATTAGATTCAAGAGCAATATTGAGAGCAGATACCTTGAGTGGCTAAATTCCCATGACCAGTAGAGAGGTACTAAGAATTTTATGGAGATTTTCGAGTTGAGTCTTGGTTAGGCACACATCCAAAGACCTCATCTCGCAATATTGGAAGAAACCAGGCGCTTTTCTTGTCTTTCTGCTTTCTTATCGGGATAACCATGGAGTTTAAAACATTTTTCCTTTGTGTGACCAACACGGTTGCTGTAAAGTGGCTACACCATGGCCTATTCAATCCGGACTCATTTCCAAAGACGAGGTTTTTGTGTTTGAGGACCTTTGGACACAAGAGCGGCAGATTGGTGAGGTCGGTGCGAAGAGATTATCGGTTTGGGTTCTCCCATCATGACAAGACGACGTTTCTCTTCTCTTCTTACTTACTCGCAAAAGCTTCAGCAATGGTTGGGAGAGGTGATCTGCCCAAAATTCTCCCCCGGACCTCGTCTAACTCATGCCTCAGTCCAGGTTAGAAACTCATAGAGACGTTCGTTGTTGAGGTGAGTCATAAACCTAGTGTGTTCTAGGCCTTCCCCAATCACCTCATAGTACATATCTAACTCCTGCCGCCACAAGATTTTCGGGATTGTTGTAGTAGTGAGTTACCTCAAGTGTCCCTTGTCGAGTGTCTCTCAACTTGAGTTTGATCTCAAAAACCCGGGGAAGCGTTTCCAAGATCAGAGTAGTTCTGTTTGACGGCATCCCACATGTCTTTTGCAGTCTTGAAGAGAAGGTAAGTTCGGCTTATATGGCCTTCCATCGAATTGATCACCATGCCATAACAATGGAGTTATTGAGTTCCCAAGTAGCATAAGTAGGGTCCGCACGTTCGGTCGTGGAAGTTCTCCATTGATGTATCCTAATTTGCCTCGCCACGGATCACCATAAGAACAGATTGAGACCATTGTAGAAAATTCTTCCCATCTAGTCGATGACTAGTGATCATAAGTGAAGAATTAAGATCACTTTGATTGACAGATCTGGTTAATATTCTCGAGACATTTGTGACATCTCGCCTTCAGATAAGGCTTCATTAAGGTCACCCATGGGAGAAAAAAAATTGAGGATTTTTAGGAAAATGGAAGAGAACTCGGAGGAATTTTTAGGAAGATGAATGAGAGGATCGAAAAATTCCTAAAGCTCCGATACCATGTAGAAACTTTAGTAATCTGATTACTACTATCATTAATTAGCTTACAAGTATAAAAAGAGATAAACTATCCTAAGGAAGGAAATAATCCCTAAAAAGCTGTAATTGTCCTAAGAATCAGTAACTATGATTAGTTCCTATTTACAGAAGATTTCCTTAGTAATCTATCCTTAATTCTAGGAATTCCAACAATCAATACCTATGCTCAAGCTTAAGGGGGAGTGTTACAGATTCTTAGGGATTAAATTTAGGAGTTTTATTCTCTGTACTTATTTACACTATATAAACTTGTATATAAATAGGTTAACTCTAGAGATGAAATATAGATAACTTTTCATCAGCCTTTTCTTCTCTAGTTTTCATTCTTCTCTTCGTATCCATTAACAATTACTATATTAAATAAATTAATTAATAATTGAAAATATTGATTTTTCTTTTAAGTTTAAATCAATTGAAAATGTTGAAGAGTGCAACGTCAAATTACAGTCCAAGCGGATGCACAATATTGCAGATTAATTTAAGGTCAACCCAAATACAAAACATTGATTTATGATGAAAACCTAAGACATTAATTTTTCAAATCAAAGTATCAAGACAGGTATAGTTTTATGGATTTGTTTCATCATAAATTAGTGTAACTTGGAAATAAAAATTAATTGATTATGAAGTTGAAAGTATCAAAATCTTACATCTTAGGTTTTAGTAACAAAAATAAAAGTAACTAATCAATTCAAGTTTCTTGCTCATTTAATCTAATCTAATCGAAGTGGACTGCATTGTTGGGCTACACTTAAGCATTCATCATAATTTTTTTATAAAAATGTTGAAATTTACATGAATATTGTTATGATGCAATAACAGAAAAAACCAAAATTGAGGCTAACTTCTGAACTTGCATGTAATTCAAAAACTGATAGGAAACGATCCAAGTAGATGATATTTAGGCAAAGACTCGAGGGTCCAAACTAGTAAAAAATGAAAAGTTAAGTCATAAATTGTTAATTTTTAGAATTATTTTTCAAATGTGATAAAAAAAAGTTGATGGGATTATGAAGCAAACCTTTTGTTACTCAAAGATCAAAACTTTTCTAGGAAAGAAGAGAATTTTCGGGAAAATGAAGAGAATAGTTTGAGAAACCTGCAAAAAAAAAAAAGTCAAAGTGAAATTGTTAGTAAATAAACAACATTGGTAGCTGAAATATATACATTGAAATTCATTGAACAAAAAATGCAGCATAATGCTTCTTGAAACAAATGAAAACTAGTTCTCAAATTCAGTTCAATTCCTCTGCTTTCTGAACTACCAAACAGAGTATTATTGATGAAAATAATTGATTTTGAATCCATAGTTCAACAACATACAACACTAAAATTTTCAACGTAAAACCAAAACTAAAATTAGAAACAAGAAAAACAACTTCCTGCCCACTCAAGGAACTACAAATTTTCCCAATTTCTCACCCAAAGAAAAACAGGAACTCATTGAGAAACCCAAGAACCCAATGTTTAAAAAATCTCCTAAAATTTCAAGCTTTCAACATTCGAGCAAACCAATCAACCAAGTTCGAAAAACCCAAATTATTATTGCTCTTAAAATAGTGATAACCAGCATGTAGATGAGATGCATCAGCCATCGGTGTAAAGAAATTTATTAAGAGATTTTAATGAAATTTAGATGCCAAATTACTTACTTCTGTTAACGTTGAAGGACCAATTCAGAATAGAAGGGGAGCAACGACCAAAAGAGATGACTGATTCAAAAAGCAAGATTGATACTTGCGGAGAGAAACGGTAGACAGAGAGAGGAGAAAGAATTAGGGCTTATTAATTTGGGATTTTGGGGACAGGGGAGAGAGAGACTGTATAAGAAAATGGCTTAATTCATAAATCACCCCTAAATTATTCCCATTTTCTTTTTTTTTAATGGATTATTCCCATTTTCTTCGTATAAAAATTACCTAAAATGATATGTAAAACTATTTTTTTATCAATGTTATAAGAATCGGACCAAATCGATTGGTTGGACGAGAAATGATCGGGGTATCGATCCGAAAAAGAGTTTTGAATTGATTGATCCGAAAATCGATACAGAGTGGTTGAATCGGATTTTTTTTATTTTTAATAAATTTTTAATTAGATTGATTAAACTGATCAGACTGAATAACTAATTAGTCTGACTGGTTCGACCATCGGTCCAATTTAAAAAATATTTAATTTTATTACTTAAATTAGGCATAATGACTAATTTGGTTCTCCTACTTTACCAAAAAAAATATTTTAGCTCTTTATTTAATTTTTTATCTATTTTAACTTTTAAACTTATATTGTTTGTTAAATCACCCAAAATAGATGAAAATATTAACCTCTATTAACTTTGCTAATATGACATTTATCTATATACTAAATTAACAATTAATTAATTTTCAAAAGTAAAAATATTAAAAATAAATTTAATGAATGAATATAAGATTGAAGTCATTAATGAATAAAATTGGAGTCAAAAGTATGCAGAGAGTAGAAAACCAAACCACAAAAACCACTCAATCTGTTCATTATCTTAGCAATTGTAGACAACACTTGAGGTGGACATTTTTGTACAAGATGATTGATATGATTAATGACAAGAGAGTTCACTTGAGGTTTCATAATAGGGATACCGGAGACATGCATGTTGTAAGTACTCAATTTTGTCCGGGCCTTTGAAAACCAAAATAACAAACCAAAACCAAAATAAAATAAAGTCCATTTTTTCAGTCCATTTACAAATTCACAAATCAGTTACACCTTAGCCCAATAACCCATCAGCCCAACAAACTTTACCCCAAAACAGACCTACCTAAACAGATCAAACCCCTTAACTCATTTACACCAAGACCCAATACCCCGTTGGCCCAATGGCCCAAACCTAAACTAAGGGTTCCTGGAACCCTAAGGAACCAGCGCGCCGCAAGCCTCGATCTCAGCAAGCGCCGCAACCCTTGCGCCCTCGATAGCGTCGAAATCCTCGCGAGCTGTGCACCACCAAATCGCGCCACAGTTAGCGCGCCTCACACCATCGTTGCCGGATTCTCCGTCGCTCCACCTGCAAAAGAAGAGAGAAGCAGCAGCAGAATAGAGCAACACATAGCAAATATTTTCTTTCCTATTTTTTTTTCGAGTTATAAAAACCCCAAATCTGTAAATCGAAAAGGGGGGAACAAAAGGAAAAGAAGAACATATACAGAGAAATAAAAAAAAAGGCCGTCGCAACAGAATACAGTTCTTTCTTTTAAATAGAAGGTATTTTTTTTCATTGCAGTAAGATTTTTTTTTTCGATTTATATATTTTACATATATTAAATATTATAAAAAAGAGAGAACTAGAGAGTACCTTTCGAAAAGAGCATTTCCCGTCGAAGAACTGCCGTGAGCGACAGCGCGTGACGTGCGTAGGGGTGTGTCCAGTGCAGTGTGACGGCAGCGAATCGTGGCGATCAGTGACCGGCGAACTCACTGGAAATCGCCTGAGAGAAAAGAGGGAAATGGGCTTCTGTTTTTTTTTTTAAGAGGGCATAAATGATTTTTTTGGAATATTTTTTTACTTAAATAGATTATATAAAACGGCGCCGTTTTGGGTTAATGCCCAGACGCCAAAACGGTAACGTTTTGGGCTTAACCCACTCGTGTGACCCGACCAAGTAACAGGATCCGCGTGTTTTCAAAAAATGGGAAATTTATCCCTTTAGTCCCTCCGCATTATTTCAGTTTTATAATTAAGTCTGTTTATTTTCTTTTATTTATAATTTAACCCCTTTTTATTTATTTTTATTGTTATTTGATCCTGATTTCTTCATTTTAAAAAAAAAACAATTTTAAATTTAAATTATTCTAATATTATATTGAAGTATTTTATTATTTTTATTTTTAATTATTTATATATTAACATATTAATAATATAAATTTATATATATTTATATATTTTACTATCTTTATATATATTATTTTACTTATTTAATAATTTATATATTATATCTTTATTATATTTTGTATATTATATCTTTATTATATCTTTATTTAATAATTTATATATTATATCTTTATTATGTTACATTATTTTATTTTATATGTAATTTATCTAATTTATTTTATTATTTATATTATGTATATAATTTTTATAATTAATGTATTGCATATATGCATATATTTTATTATTAATTATTTTATTTAATATTATTTTTATTACATATTATTTTTCATATATTAATTATTATAATATATATATTTAAAAATTTTATACATTGTTTGATTATTCATTTTTTTATATACATATTTTCTTTTATTATTTATTCACTATTTAATTTTGCATGAAAAATTTATATTTATTTAGTATTTTTAATTGTTTTAATATATATTGCTTTACATAGCTATTTGTTCATGCAATGCCCTGATATTTATTTATTATTTTAAGATTATCTTAATGTAGTTATTTTAATTGTATTTTATATTGTCTATATTAAATGTTACTATATTAATTGCTTTTAATATTTATGTATAAACGCAATGTTGTCACATGGATTATTGTTTAAAATAAAAAATATTTTTTTTAAAATTAATATTTTATTTAAAGGTTTTTTAAAATAAGACAATGTTTTGGTATTTAGAAAATCGGGAAATAATGCCCAATCGTGCTGGGTGTTGATTTTCCGTTTGGCTAAATAACTAAATATCCTTTTAACAAGTTTTATAAATTATGAGATGATCTTTGTTACGAGGGTTTAAAAATATCATGTCCAATCGTGCTGGATGTAATGTTTATATTCCTTCGGATCAAAGAACTCTCATATTTTAAATCAAATTGTTCGCAGTTTTTTTTAGAAATCATATTTTTAAATACTTTTAAGTTTCAAACATTTGGACATAATTTTATCGATTAGGTACCAATTTTTGGGCGTTATGAGGGTGCTAACCCTTCCTCATACGTAACCAACTCCCGAACCCGTTTTCTGGTTTTTCGTAGACCAAAATTAAATGTTTTAAATAAAACGTTTTATAAGGTGATCCAATCACACCTAAGTAAAAAGGGAATGGTGGCGACTCCCATTTCCGTTTTTAAAAAGTTGACCCCGTTTTCAAACTCGATTTTAAAATGGTTTCGACAGCTTGGCGACTCCACTGGGGACAATAAGATAGTCAAGCCGAAAAATCGATTAGTTATTGTCCAAATGTCAAAAATTTAAAAGTTTGATTTGAAAAGCCATGATTTTGTTTTGCATGTGATTCTATTTTATAAAATGTTTCTACATTGCACTACATGACCGTCGTGGTCGTACCTTTAAGTGGGAGCAAGAAGCTATGCCTCCGTGAGGTTTTCACCTCCGCATGGGCATGTGGATTGCTTTCGGGATACATCTGTACCTATGTCTTCGTGAAGTTTTCACTTCCGCATGGCCATAGGGAAATGTATTCCCCTAAACCGAACTTGGTCCGTATGAGCCTATAATGGGTGAGGATCGAGGAATTTGCTGGTTCAGGTACCTCAACTTTAGAACTAAACCGCATATAGTAAACCCTAAGAACCCAGCTTAGGTAGAACTATGCTAAACCCTAGTAGTCATCCAAATAGGTGTTCTGTGTTGTTTATATCTTCTGTACTAACGTGTTTTCTTGTGTTTTGATTGCATTGCATTCATATCATAGAAAAGAGGTGTTGATTCAAATTTGATTTCTAAATAGAAAAGTTTGTCATAAGGAAATAGATTTTTTGATAAAGTGGATTATAATACAGTTGTCCGAATATGTTTCAAGCAAACACAACGAGAGAAGACTGATAGTCCGAGAAGGAATACAAGAGTTTATTACCCAAGGATTCAAGTTGACAAAGATCATTCGAGAATCATCGGCAAGGCTTTTTTGAAGAAGCTAATAAGCATGGCAAGGATAAGTGAGCATTGAGTCGCGGCCCAGATCAAGCAAAAAGGAGCTAATAGGAGGCATCTATTAGAAGTTTGCAAGATTTTACCTATGCGAAGAAGGGGATTGATATTTTTGCTTGGAATATGAGGGCATGGTTGTCTATGTGATCCGTTTTATGTAAAGAAATTTAATTTTTAGAAAATTTTTTTCTAATGGAATTGAATTCAGAATCAACGCCTCTCTTTCTTTGCATTCATGCATTTGCATTACATCATATCATATGCATTTAAGTTTATAGAGAGAGCCTAATTAGTTAAAATTAACACAGAGAGAGAAAGTGTAAGAAAAATGGAAGAAAAATCTGGAAGCTGAACACCCTTATGGAACACGTGCCAAGTCAAAGAAAATGGATCAAAGACTTGAACAATTCCAAAGAGATATGCAAGATCAAATGCAAGAGCAAATGGCAAAGCTCCAACAAGAAATAAGGGACCAAATGTTGGAGGCTCAAAAGAATATGATGACCCAAATGGCCCAAATGATGAGTGGGGCAATGGACAAAGAAAATGGTCCCCTAGTTAATGCTGAAGACAACGAGGACTTTCCTAGAGGTTTCACCCCACCACATGTACAACCTGAGGAGTATCCCCAAAGGCCACCTGTCACAATTAGACCTCAACAGGGGCAAGTTGATAATAGACCGTCCATGAACTTCCAAGTTGGCACAGGATCCAACCCAGGAGATCACCTTGCCAATCCCGTTATCCCTGATTTGGACATAGCAGAAAGAGAGGGAATAAGAATTGAATCTTCAAGGAAATTGTAGGATCGCTGTAGATGGTTGGAAGAAAAGTTCCAGCCTTTGGAAAATGCTGATCATCGCCATAGAATTGACACAAAAAACTTGAGTTTGGTTCCAGATTTGGTGCTTCCTCATAAATTTAAGATGCCAGAGTTTGAGAAGTACAACGGGACTAGCTGCCCTGAAGCCCACATTACCATGTTTTGCAGACGCATGACCGGCTATGTTAACAATGATCAACTCTTGATTCATTGTTTCCAAGACAGTTTGACGGGAGCAGCGTCTAGGTGGTACAATCAACTTAGCCGCGCTAATATTAGCTCATGGAGAGACTTAGCTCAAGCCTTCATGAAGCAATACAATCATGTCACGGACATGACGCCTGACAGAATCACTTTGCAAAACATGGAGAAGAAATCAAATGAAAGCTTCAGACAGTATGCGCAAAAATAGAGAGAGGTCGCCATGCAAGTTCAGCCACCACTCCTAGAAAAGGAGACTACAATGCTCTTCATCAATACCTTGAAGACTCCATTCATCTCTCATATGATAGGAAGTACTACGAAGAGCTTTCCAGATATAGTGATGGCAGGGGAGATGATTGAAAATGCCATAAGGGGTGGCAGGATTGAAGCAGGGGAAACCACTAGAAGGTCTACTCCTAGAAAAAGGGATGACGATGTGAATAATACGAGTACATACAACAAAGGGTACTCAAAAGCAATTATTGTTAACCAGCCAAAAGTGAACACTGCTGGGCAACAAGGAACAGTGAAACAAGAATCAGGCACCAGGCAAAACTCTGAAAGACTCCAATTTACGCCAATCCCAATAACGTATAAGGAGCTATATCAAAGTTTGTTTGACGCACATGTGGTGTCTCTATTTTATTTGGAACCGTTGCAACCTCCGTTCCCAAAATGGTATAACGAGAATGCCCAATGTGATTACCATGCGGGAATATCGGGGCATTCTATAGAAAACTGCACTGCCTTCAAAAAGGTAGTTGAGAGGCTCATCAAAATGGGAATTGTGAAGGTTGGCGATTTATCAAAACCTGATCACTTTGGCGAGGCAGTAAATGCGATAATTGAAGGAGGAGACAAGAAAGTTGTGACTCATTGAAGATGAAGAGGGAATCAGAAGACGAAGTTTCCAAGCTCTTGTGTACTTTGGAGTGTTTTGAATAATGAGATTGTGGAAGAGATCTCTATATTTTTAAAGCTGATCTATAGTAATGTGCAAAACATGCTTGTTGCCTTAAGCCTAGAGGCAATAAGAACCCTTTTGTGAAATAGGCTTGTGTCCTAAATTCTTATTTCAATAAAATGCATTTTTTAAGTAAATATTCTTTTATTATTTCCATTTCATATTGTACATTCTTTTGTTTTACAATATTCTTTCATTATTTATTCATAACCATACCGTACAAATAATCATCCCTAGAATTATTTATTCTTTGGATTTTTTGCCTTAGTACCTAGGTACCCGGATATCAACGACATGAGCGACGTTGTTACTGACTCCCTTTTTGAATGAGATATGGGTCTAGGGGATCTCAGGACTTTGAAGATGACAGAGATTGTGACATATCTTCTGACTTGTTAAGAATGGTTTAACAAGATGAAAAACAGACCTTACTCAACAAAGGGTCAACGGATATTATGAGCCTAGAAAAAGGGGTGAAGATTGAAGCCCAGCTCACCATAGAAATAATGCGAAACGTCTAAAAAAGAGGATGGGGCACTGTTGGTCTACTATGAAAGGGGTTGCATCAGTCATACCGCAAATACTGAATTGAAGAAGACTAGATTTATGTGACTCTTCTATTTTCTTCACAGACTTTTCTATATGCGGGGCATGGATGTGATGGGGTCAATTTCGTCAAAAGCTTTTAGCCAATATTGACTCATCGGTATAGTCATCGTTTACTTCACTAAGAGAGTGGAAGTAGCTTCATATGCCAATGTTACAAGGTCGACAGTCATCAAATTCTAAAAAAAAAAAAGAAAGAAAGAATAAAGGAAAGGATCAGATGCCAGCAAAGAATGCCATAAAGGATCACGCATAACTGTACAAAGTCAAAGTCTCTGATTTGTCCAAAGATCGAGCAAAGATATCACAAAGGCAACAAAAGTTGCCAAAAAAAAGGGGTGGCTAAGACTTGTAAAAATTGGCATAAGAAGTTATCACTACTCTCTATGATTATCGAACGTTGACCAGAACCTTCACTAGGGCAACATCTTACCCATTATGGAATTGAAGCGTTTTTTCCAATTGAATCTAATTGAAGAAAAAGGTTAAAAGCTATCCATCACGGTCAGATGATGTGAGCTTACGACAAAGAGGTCATCCTAGAGAATTCCACAAGGGAAACCTGATGTTGAAACAAATTTTTCTTCTACAAAACGATTTTAGAGGAAAGCATATGCCAAACTGGAAGGACTCATGTAGGACCTGTTCTAGAGGAGCATTAATATTTGGGGAAGACTTGCCCAATCCGGTGACTTCAGGTTTAGCCAAGAGATATTTTACCTAAAGGAGGAAAGATCAAGGTGAAAACCCGTAAAGGGCGCCTCGCAAAAAAAAAACAAAAAAAAGAAGAAAAGAAAAAAAAAGGAAAAGAAAGAAAGAAAAAAGAAAGAAAAAAAGAAAAAGAAAAAGGAGAGGCCAAGGCAAAAACCCGCAAAGGGCGCTTTGAGACCAAAGGGGATTTGAGTTGAAAACCCGAAAAGGGTGGCTCAAATTTTGACCAAAAAGCGGGGCATACAGTAGTCTTGCTACGTTTGAATTAGCAATGAGGAAGTATGTTATGTCTTGGGGCATTAACAAAGTACTCCAGATCCCCTAAACACATATTAAGTTTAAAATGGTCCTCAAGAAGTTCGAACAGAGAAGCTCAAGCTGCGATATCTGGGGCACCTAGCTTCTATCTTACCCATTTTTGAATTCGTTATCTTTGATTACTTTATTCTTTTTGAGATACACCCAAATCAATTCTCTTTTATTGCATGGGATATCTTTGATTAAATTATTTCTCGTAGCTATGCTCCTGACTAATTTCTTTCTCGTCCATTTTTGTGACCTTTTTCAAGCATTTTATATTGAAATAATAATTTATGGACTAATAACACTTTCATAAAAGGAGTTTCGCATATTACTCTAGAAGCTTCTAAAAAATATGAGGAATCTGAAACATGACTAATGTTCAGAACTCACCAAGCCTAAGGGCTCGAAACACTGAAAATGATTATCTTTTCAAATTCTTATTGGATAAGACAATTCATTGGTAACACCATATCGACAAATGACGAACAAGGTTAATCCAAGTATAAAAGGGGATCATTGTCGGGATACCCTACATTCATTCAAACACATACATCTGGTCATTACACCCAGGGAATAGTGTAATAGATTGATTGAAAGTGATACAAGTTCTGTACCTCTGAGTGGTAACAGAAAGATACAAAAAACCAAATGTTATTCCCCTGAAGTTGCAGTAGGAAGTACCAACTTCATGTCCCAAGGTTCAAGTGGAGAGAACTCAGAATTATCATGGGGCAAATTATTTGAGCAGAACATGATTGAAGAAAAAGAATGAAAAACAAATGAGTGATAACACCTAGAATAGGAATCATACTCATAACATTTTTGTATCATAGCAAATTTCATTAGGAGCATTTGATTCATGTCGGTTATTGCGTCCTAATCCTTCAAAATGAGTCATCTTCATGACATGTTATATGTAGCTAGAAGCATTTGATCATAGCATTTTAGTCATGTAACATAAACATACTAAACCGAGTCTACAGGACATGTCCCTCAGCGGATGGTGTAGCAATATCAGTGAGTTTGCAGATCTCATCTTCCTGAAGTTGTAGGAAGCAGATCAAAGACCCTTTCTGTCTTATCTCCCTGAAGTTGTAGTGGAGTAGATTGAAGATAGAAGATCTCATCTTCCTGAAGTTGTGGGAAGCAGATCGAAGACCCTTTCAGTATTATCTCCCTGAAGTTGTAGCGGAGTAGATTGAAGATAGAAGATCTCATCTTTCTGAAGTTGTGGGAAGCAGATCGAAGACCCTTTCAGTCTTATATCCCTGAAGTTGTAGCGGAGTAGATTGAAGATAGAAGATCTTATCTTCCTGAAGTTGTAGGAAGCAGATCGAAGACCCTTTCAGTCTTATCTCCCTGAAGTTGTAGCGGAGTAGATTGAAGATAGAAGATCTCATCTTCCTGAAGTTGTAGGAAGCAGATCGAAAAGAATTTCAACCTTATCTCCTTGAAGTTGTAGGGAGTAGACTGAAGACAAAAGATCTCATCTTCCTGAAGTTGTAGGAAGCAGATCGAAAAGAATTTCAGTCTTATCTCCTTGAAGTTGTAGGGAGTAGACTGAAGACAGAAGATCTCATCTTCCTAAAGTTGTAGGAAGCAGATCGAAAAGAATTTCAGCCTTATCTCCTTGACTTGTAGGGAGTAGACTGAAGACAGAAGATCTCATCTTCCTGAAGTTGTAGGAAGCAGATCGAAAAGAATTTCAACCTTATCTCCTTGAAGTTGTAGGGAGTAGACTGAAGACAAAAGATCTCATCTTCTTGAAGTTGTAGGAAGTAGATCGAAAAGAATTTCAGCCTTATCTCCTTGAAGTTGTAGGGAGTTCAAGTGGAGAGAACTCAGAATTATCATGGGGCAAATTATTTGAGCAGAACATGATTGAAGAAAAAGAATGAAAAACAAATGAGTGATAACACCTAGAATAGGAATCATACTCATAACATTTTTGTATCATAGCAAATTTCATTAGGAGCATTTGATTCATGTCGGTTATTGCGTCCTAATCCTTCAAAATGAGTCATCTTCATGACATGTTATATGTAGCTAGAAGCATTTGATCATAGCATCTTAGTCATGTAACATAAACATACTAAACCGAGTCTATAGGACATGTCCCTCAGCGGATGGTGTAGCAATATCAGTGAGTTTGCAGATCTCATCTTCCTGAAGTTGTAGGAAGCAGATCAAAGACCCTTTCAGTCTTATCTCCCTGAAGTTGTAGTGGAGTAGATTGAAGATAGAAGATCTCATCTTCTTGAAGTTGTGGGAAGCAGATCGAAGACCCTTTCAGTATTATCTCCCTGAAGTTGTAGCGGAGTAGATTGAAGATAGAAGATCTCATCTTTCTGAAGTTGTGGGAAGCAGATCGAAGACCCTTTCAGTCTTATCTCCCTGAAGTTGTAGCGGAGTAGATTGAAGATAGAAGATCTTATCTACCTGAAGTTGTAGGAAGCAGATCGAAGACCCTTTCAGTCTTATCTCCCTGAAGTTGTAGCGGAGTAGATTGAAGATAGAAGATCTCATCTTCCTGAAGTTGTAGGAAGCAGATCGAAAAGAATTTCAACCTTATCTCCTTGAAGTTGTAGGGAGTAGACTGAAGACAAAAGATCTCATCTTCCTGAAGTTATAGGAAGCAGATCGAAAAGAATTTCAGTCTTATCTCCTTGAAGTTGTAGGGAGTAGACTGAAGACAGAAGATCTCATCTTCCTGAAGTTGTAGGAAGCAGATCGAAAAGAATTTCAGCCTTATCTCCTTGACTTGTAGGGAGTAGACTGAAGACAGAAGATCTCATCTTCCTGAAGTTGTAGGAAGCAGATCGAAAAGAGTTTCAACCTTATCTCCTTGAAGTTGTAGGGAGTAGACTGAAGACAAAAGATCTCATCTTCCTGAAGTTGTAGGAAGTAGATCGAAAAGAATTTCAGCCTTATCTCCTTGAAGTTGTAGGGAGTTCAAGTGGAGAGAACTCAGAATTATCATGGGGCAAATTATTTGAGCAGAACATGATTGAAGAAAAAGAATGAAAAACAAATGAGTGATAACACCTAGAATATGAATATAACATTTTTGTATCATAGCAAATTTCATTAGGAGCATTTGATTCATGTCGGTTATTGCGTCCTAATCCTTCAAAATGAGTCATCTTCATGACATGTTATATGTAGCTAGAAGCATTTGATCATAGCATCTTAGTCATGTAACATAAACATACTAAACCGAGTCTATAGGACATGTCCCTCAGCGGATGGTGTAGCAATATCAGTGAGTTTGCAGATCTCATCTTCCTGAAGTTGTAGGAAGCAGATCAAAGACCCTTTCAGTCTTATCTCCCTGAAGTTGTAGTGGAGTAGATTGAAGATAGAAGATCTCATTTTCCTGAAGTTGTGGGAAGCGGATCGAAGACCCTTTCAAAGTATTATCTCCACGAAGTTGTAGCGGAGTAGATTGAAGATAGAAGATCTCATCTTTATGAAGTTGTGGGAAGCAGATCGAAGACCCTTTCAGTCTTATCTCCCTGAAGTTGTAGCGGAGTAGATTGAAGATAGAAGATCTTATCTTCCTGAAGTTGTAGGAAGCAGATCGAAGACCCTTTCAGTCTTATCTCCCGAAGTTGTAGCGGAGTAGATTGAAGATAGAAGATCTCATCTTCTGAAGTTGTAGGAAGCGGATCGAAAGAATTTCAACCTTATCTCCTTGAAGTTGTAGGGAGTAGATCAAGACAAAAGATCTCATCTTCTGAAGTTGTAGGAAGCGGATCGAAAAGAATTTGAGTCTTATCTCCTTGAAGTTGTAGGGAGTAGATCGAAGACAGTAAGATCTCATCTTTCCGAAGTTGTAGGAAGCAGATCGAAAAGAATTTCACCTTATCTCCTTGACTTGTAGGGAGTAGACTGAAGACAGAAGATCTCATCTTCCTGAAGTTGTAGGAAGCAGATCGAAAAGAATTTCAACCTTATCTCCTTGAAGTTGTAGGGAGTAGACTGAAGACAGAAGATCTCATCTTCCTGAAGTTGTAGGAAGTAGATCGAAAAGAATTTCAGCCTTATCTCCTTGAAGTTGTAGGGAGTAGACTAAAGACAGAAGATCTCATCTTCCGGAAGTTGTAGGAAGAAGATCGAAAAGAATTTCAGCCTTATCTCCCTGAAGTTGTAGGGAGTAGACTGAAGACAGAAGATCTTATCTTTCTAAAGTTGTAGGAAGTAGATCAAAGACAGAAGATCTTTTCTTCCTGAAGTTGTAGGAAGTAGATCAAAGACAGAAGATCTGGCAATTCCTGAAGTTGTAGGAAACAGATCGAAGACATTAGTCTGGCAATCCCTAAAGTTGTAGGAAGCAGATTAAAATTGCAGATCTGGCAATCCCTGAAGTTGTAGGGAATAGATTAAAATTGCAGATCTGGCAATTCCTGAAGTTGTAGGAAGCAGATCGAAGACATTAGTCTGATCTCCCTGAAGTTGCAGTGGACCAGATTAAAAGATAGTGGATATCGCCTTCCTGAAGTTACAGTGAAGTAGATTGAAGCTGTCAAATTTACTGAAATCAAGATGAAATTCCAATACCGTTGAAGCTCCAGTAGAATTGGAAGCCACTTGAAGAAAGCGAGGATCAAGAAGTTGAGATTTGGCCAAGACCAGGCAAAATTGGTCCTTTTATAGTCTTTGCTCTATTCTCGTTACACGACAATGAGCAAATAGGGGCAACTGTAAGTACTCAATTTTGCCCGGGCCTTTGAAAACCAAAATAACAAACCAAAACCAAAATAAAATAAAGTCCATTTTTTCAGTCCATTTACAAACCCACAAATCAGTTACACCTTAGCCCAATAACCCATCAGCCCAACAAACTTTACCCCAAAACAGACCTACCTAAACAGATCAAACCCCTTAACTCATTTACACCAAGACCCAATACCCTGTTGGCCCAATGGCCCAAACCTAAACTAAGGGTTCCTGGAACCCTAAGGAACCAGCGCGCCACAAGCCTCGATCTCAGCAAGTGCCGCAACCCTTGTGCCCTCGATAGCGCCGAAATCCTCGCGAGCTGT
Organism: Gossypium sturtianum; assembly: GCA_025698515.1. Lineage (NCBI taxonomy): Eukaryota > Viridiplantae > Streptophyta > Magnoliopsida > Malvales > Malvaceae > Gossypium > Gossypium sturtianum. The sequence continues at coordinate 67,008,386 of CM046953.1, forward strand.
GCACCACCAAATCGCGCCACGATTAGCGCGCCGCCACACCATCGTTCTTCGGATTCTTCGTCGCTCCACCTGCAAAAGAAGGGAGAAGCAGCAGTAGAATAGAGCAACACATAGCAAATATTTTCTTTCCTATTTTGTTTTCGGGTTATAAAAACCCCAAATCTGTAAATCGAAAAGGGGGGAACAAAAAGAAAAGAAGAACATATACAGAGAAATAAAAAAAACAGGCCGTCGCAACAGAATACAGTTCTTTCTTTTAAATAGAAGGTATTTTTTTTCATTGCAGTAAGATTTTTTTTTCGATTTATATATTTTACATATATTAAATATTATAAAAAAGAGAGAACTAGAGAGTACCTTTCGAAAAGAGCATTTCCCGTCGAAGAACCGCCGTGAGCGACGGCGCGTGACGTGCGTAGGGGTGTGTCCGGTGACGGCAGCGAATCGTGGCGATTAGTGACCGGCGAACTCACTGGAAATCGCCTGAGAGAAAAGAGGGAAATGGGCTTCTGTTTTGTTTTTAGGAGGGCAGAAATGATTTTTTTGGAATATTTTTTTACTTAAATAGATTCTATAAAACGGCGCCGTTTTGGGTTAATGCCCAGACCCCAAAACGGTAACATTTCGGGCTTAACCCACTCGTGTGACCCGACCCAGTAACAAGATCCGTGTGTTTTCAAAAAATGGGAAATTTATCCCTTTAGTCCTTCCGCATTATTTCAGTTTTATAATTAAGTCTGTTTATTTTCTTTTATTTATAATTTAACCCCTTTTTATTTATTTTTATTGTTATTTGATCCTGATTTCTTCATTTTTTTAAAAAAAAACCATTTTTAAATTTAAATTATTCTAATATTATATTGAAGTATTTTATTATTTTTATTTTTAATTATTTATATATTAACATATTAATAATATAAATTTATATATATATATATATTACTATCTTTATATATATTATTTTACTTATTTAATAATTTATATATTATATCTTTATTATATTTTGTATATTATATCTTTATTATATCTTTATTTAATAATTTATATATTATATCTTTATTATGTTACATTATTTTATTTTATATGTAATTTATCTAATTTATTTTATTATTTATATTATGTATATAATTTTTATAATTAATGTATTGCATATATGCATATATTTTATTATTAATTATTTTATTTAATATTATTTTTATTACATATTATTTTTCATATATTAATTATTATAATATATATATTTAAAAATTTTATACATGGTTTGATTATTCATTTTTTATATACATATTTTCTTTTATTATTTATTTACTATTTAATCTTGCATGAAAAATTTATATTTATTTAGTATTTTTAATTGTTTTAATATATATTACTTTACATAGCTATTTGTTCATGCAATGCCCTGATATTTATTTAGTATTTTAAGATTATCTTAATGTAGTTATTTTAATTGTATTTTATATTGTCTATATTAAATGTTACTATATTAATTGCTTTTAATATTTATGTATAAACGCAATGTTGTCACATGGATTATTGTTTAAAATAAAAAATATATTTTTTTAAAATTAATATTTTATTTAAAGGTTTTTTAAAATAAGGCAATGTTTTGGTATTTAGAAAATCGGGAAATAATGCCCAATCGTGCTGTGTGTTGATTTTCCGTTTGGCTAAATAACTAAATATCATTTTAACAAGTTTTATAAATTATGAGATGATCTTTGTTACGAGGGTTTAAAAATATCATGTTCAATCGTGCTGGATGTAATGTTTATATTCCTTCGGATCAAAGAACTCTCATATTTTAAATCAAATTGTTCGCAGTTTTTTTTAGAAATCATATTTTTAAATACTTTTAAGTTTCAAACATTTGGACATGATTTTATCGATTAGGTACTAATTTTTGGGCATTATGAGGGTGCTAACCCTTCCTCATACGTAACCGACTCCCGAACCCGTTTTCTGGTTTTTCGTAGACCAAAATTAAATGTTTTAAATAAAACGTTTTATAAGGTGATCCAATCACACTTAAGTAAAAAGGGATTGGTGACGACTCCAATTTCTGTTTTTAAAAAGTCGACCCCATTTTCAAACTCGATTTTAAAATAGTTTCGACACATGTGTTCGAGACCTTAAGCGTCAAATATCAACGGAAAAGTTGACGTTATCGAGCATTATGATGTTGATAAAAAAAATTTTATTGGATCTTATTGGAAATGGTTTACCGATCAGATTGTAGATTGAATGAGGTCAAAAATTTGTACTATGGTGGGTTACTTTCATCATTAAATTACATATAAAATGCATTCAAAATTAAGTTAACAAAAGTATCCCTACAATAAAATTAAATTTATCTTGTAGCATTCAAAATTAAGTTAGAGAAGCCTATGAACCAAGCTTATGTTTGGTTCAGCTGAATGGGATTCCATTCGGCCTCTATTCAGCAGTGCCACAATGCTTTAGAATTTTGGTTCACCAAATAAGTGATTCAATAGAAATAGAATTCAACACCTATTACTTCCCTTCCTGTAATAGAGATTCAGCGGTGGTGGTGGGTCTGAATGGTCCTTCAAGACTAATGACAAAAAAACAACTATTTTAAATATTTTAAACTTCAAATAAATATACTAACAGAAATGACTGGAATGAAGCTTTGGGTGATTTTTACCCCCCCAAAAAAACACCCAACTAGAAATACAAACAGAAGAAACAGGGATGAAGCTTTTGGTGAAAAATTGGGATTTTCTGGGTTTTGTGATCTGCAACAGCAGCAGAAGATGCCAAACAGAAACTGGGTTTTGTGATTTTTTTTTTTTTTATGTTAATGTAAAGGGGTGGAGTCAAGGGGCCTGTCAGGGTCTTAAAATGGAAATTTTCACTTTTAAATTTTAAAATTTTAAAAAATTTAAATTAATATACGGTAAAATTACAGTTTAGTCCCTTAAGAATAAAAAAAAATTAATATTTTAAAAATTATAAAGATATAAACTATTAAAATGGTAAAATTTTACTTTTACTATCATAAAAATATACAATTTTATTCTATCCCCCTCAATTAATTTTTTTGACTCGCCTCTGAGTATAGTAAGAGAGTAAAAAGAGTAATAGAAAGAGAGAGAAAACAAAAGTAACATATATAAAAGGAAAAGTCTTATAATATTTATTTTAAAATATAAATTTAATACTTTAAACTATTTGTTAAATAAATATTTATAATATTTAGTATAAAATATTACTTTAATCATTATATTTAATTATAATATGTATCAAATAAAATATTTTAAATATATTCAAAATTGTTATAAAATAAAGAGAGATGGAGAAAAAAAGAACAAAGAAAATATTAAAGCAATAGAGAATGTATTTTATTAATCAAATGGATGATTACAATGTTTCATCAAAGTCTCTATTTATAGGCATAAGAAGTATAAAAGAAGTATAGATCTAATTCTAATAAATATTAGAATTTAAAGTACATTAAAACTTTATCTTGATCATGATGGACATCCACTTAAAAAGATATTCATAGCACTCTCCCTTAGATGTCCATTTGTAGATAATGTGCCTCGTTATAACCTTACTAGAAAAAACTCTGTGGGATAAAAACCTAATGAAGGAAAAAGAGTACACAATCTTCTATAACAAGCTGCCTCATTAAAAACATTTACTAGGAAAACCCAATGGGACAAAACATTGGTTAAAGGAAAAGAGTACAACTTATTTTAAATTCCCCCTAATGGCAACATTACATTACATTTTTTAGTTGACGCATTTCAATATTATGTAGTAGTCTTTCAAATGTCGAAGTTGGCAATGCCTTAGTAAAAAGATCTGCTAAATTATCACTAGAACGAATTTGTTGAACATTTATATCACCTCTTTTCTCAAGATCATGGGTAAAGAACAATTTTGGTGAAATATGTTTCATTCTATCACATTTGATGTAACCACCCTTCAATTGAGCTATACATGTTGCATTATCTTCATATAAGATAGTTGACATCTTTTCCTATAAAGGCAAATTACATATCCTTTGGATATGTTGGGTCACTAACCTTAGCCAAACACACTCTCGACTTGCCTCATGCATTGCAATTATTTCTGCATGATTAAAGAAGCGACAAGTAATGTTTGCATTGTTGAACGCCATGATATGGCAATACCCCCACATGTAAATAAATATCCTATTTGAGATCGACCTTTATGTGGATCTAATAAGTATCCAGCATCAACATAGCCAACTAATAGGGATTTTAAATCATTTGAATAAAATAACCTCATATCAATGGTCCATCTGAAATATCTAAATACATGTTTAATTCCATTCCAATGTCTACATGTTTGGAGAAGAACTAAATCTTACTAACAAGTTTACAGCGAAAGCTATATCAGGTCTTGTGTTGTTTGGAAGATACATCAATGCCCCTATGGCACTTAGATATGGTACTTTAGAACCAAGAAACTCTTCATCATTCTCGTAAGGACAAAATTGATCTTTTTTACACCTAACGATCGTACAACCATCGAAGTACTTAATGGGTGTGCTTTATCCATGTAAAATTTGTAAAAAAAATTTAATATCTTTTCAATATAAGTTGATTAATGAACATGAATTTCATCTTTTAGATGCTCGATTTGTAATCCAAGATAAAACTTTATTTTTCCAAGATCTTTCATCTCAAATTCTTTCTTTAAACAATTTATTGTATTTTGAAGCTTTTCAAGAGTTCCAATAATATTTAGATCATCGACATAAACAAAAATTATCACAAAATCTGATTCAAACCTTTTTATAAAGACACATTGACAAATTAGATCATTTTTGTAACATTCTTTTAACAAGTATTCACTAAGACGGTTGTACCATATACGTCCAGATTGTTTTAATCCATATAAACTTTTCTTTAATCTGATCGAGCAATTTTCTCAATAAACTCTATATCTTTTTGGGATTTTAAATTCTTCAGGGATTTTCATTTAAATTTCACTATCAAGTGTACCATATAAATAGGATGTAACAACATCCATTAGATGCATGTCAAGTTTTTCACGTACTGCCAGACTAATAGGATATCTAAACGTGATTGCATCAATATGTCTCTTCATAATCAATGTTGTGGAGATAATGGACTAGCTTATGGGTAATTAAAATGTTGACGTGCATCAATATGTCTCTTCATAATCAATGTATATTTATATGAGTCTCCTTATAATATTTTAGGTACCTAAATCTCTTCTTAAGTTTTATAATTAGTTATGTCATGGGTCTCTTCAGGAACCCCCGCCTCCACTATATGACAATCTTGAATGTTTGCTCCTTTACTTTTACAAGGATTTTTATTTTTGGAATCGATCGGTCTTCTATGCTTCATGCATGGATTACTTTATTTTGCATTAACAATTTTCCTTATTAGGACATCAATTCGTATTGGAGCATTTTCAGCTGGTATATGAGATTTAATGAATCTGGCAGTTGATTTGTAAAATGAATTATCTGTTGAACTTCCGGTTCACATTGCTTTGTACGAGGATCTTAGACATTGATAATTCATTTCAAGTACTTTATTAATCCAACTTTTTATTCTCTCCCACTAATGTTAGGAAAACTGACAACTCATGTCATAACTAAATATCGAATTAATAGCTCAAAAATATTATAAGGAGACTCATATAAAGATACATTTCCAATCTCTTATTATGACCCATCTTCGTGCGTTGTTGTGGAGAAGTTGGAACATATACCGCACATCCAAAAATTGTAAGGTGGGAAATATTTGGCTCTTGATCAAAAATCAATTGTAATGGGGAGTATTTATAATTTATTGGCTTGATGCGTACAACATGTAAATCAATATAATCTCATGCTGAAATAGAAAGTTTTGTTCTCATAAGTAATGATTTAGCTATTAGTTGGAGGCATTTAATAAACAATTCAGCTAAATCATTTTGTGTATGAACATGAGCTACAGGATGTTCAACTTTTATCCCAATTGACATGCAATAATCATTGAAAACTTGAGATGTAAACTCACCAACATTAGCAAGATGAATTGTTTTAATTGCATAATCTAAAATTAATTATTTAAATAAGCAATCTCGCAAATGACAGGTTGCGAGTTGATAACGCATGTGATTATTTTGTAGATGCATATACCAAAATCATATAATATCAAAACCATCCACATGGTGGATGAATGACCCCATATTCATTTCAGAAATGCAAGACATTAAATATCAACTTTAGCTAGTGAGTTTCTAAAAATCAATTTTCATTGAGAACAAGCAACAAATGAGAATTCTTTAAATTAAGAAATCTTCTGGTTCTTTAATGAATGTCCATATGAATTCTCAATTAATTTTCGCATCATATATAATCCAGGATGGTCTAACTGGTCATGCCAAGTAGTAAATGCATTTGTATTAGTAAACTTCTAGTTTACTTTAACATGTGTTTCAATTGTACTAAATTGTAACAAATTGATAATTTTATTATCATTCATTTTAATTTGTATCAACATATAAGTACTATTATGACATTTACTACTGGAAATGTCTAAATAAATGTGAAGTCTATACTGCCACTAAGTCAATAAATATAATTTCCAAATAATTATATGCAGTATTCGCTTCAGGGAATATGCCAAAATCTTCAAATGCCCAAAAATCTATGAATAGCAAACTTTGAGAGTGAATCTTATTTTCCAAGTGTACAACATGTACATAACCAATGACTTTTCATACATAAGTTTTCTCTCTTGCAAGTTCTCATCAGTAATATTTTACCACGTAACTTTAACTGAGAACTTATTCTGAATACCGTATAGTTATACTCATAGTTTTTAAAAAACTTACAACTTTAGGTGCATCCAACCATAATAAGCTTTAGATAGAATTATCATATTCTATTGCTCATAAGTAAATCTTTCACAGTCAAATATTTTGCTTTCAACCCTTTAATAGGGATGATGACAAAAGAATATCACAAAGATTATAAAATAAATATAAATTAATAACCCAATCTCCTTTTTTATTCATATGGAATATAATATTTTCTTCATTCACAATCTTAATATGAGATCCATTACAAATATCTTTTAAAAGTAATGCATTAACCATCACAAATTTTGTGATTTTTAAATATTGATATATTAGCTCTTCTGGAGCTTTCAACTAACTTTGTACTATCAAATATTGGAATAATATTTGTTTGTTTTAGTACCAAATAAGATAAATATTTTCTATCTGTAATGATAAAATTCAATACTACATTTTCATATCCTTCCTCAAAGAATATTAACAGAAACAAAATATTTGGGCATACGCCACATTTATGGCCAATAATCTTTCATATCACATTGATAACATAAGTTATCTTTACCCTTTGAAAAGTTATCTTGAGAACTCTCATTGTTCTCTTATTTATTACTATGTTCCCACTTTTAGGGGTCCATGAGTATATCTTTTATTTTCTTTATGTTTACATTCACTTTGGGGAATGCAACAAATCTGGTAGGATAGACTTCTAAATGCCTCTATTGATTTTTTATTTCATAATTACCATTGTAAACATGCGTGGATTTTAAATCAAAATCTATCCATCATGTTGTCATGATTATTCTCCAATTATAGTAAACATGATATAATAAATAAAACATAGAAAAATGTACCTGAAGATCTTTAACATCATCATCGCCTTAACTATTATCACGAGCACTATTACAAGCAGTAAAACAACTTTGTTTTCGTAATTACATTTATAATCTAATAGTAAAAATCATTTAATAAATAACCAAAATTTTCATGTACGATGCTTGAAAATTATCCGATACACATTGTACCAAATTTCAATACCACATATATATTATAAACTCTTATTTTGCTCTAATAAAATATTTATAAGTTCAATTTAAAAGATATAATACAATCATTCAACATTAGTAAGTTAATAAGACTCAATAGATCCTATCAAATTTCCATTTAATCAACAATGGTAGGTTAATAACACTTTCCACCATAATCTTAATAAAATTTCAAAAATATTTAATAACAAGAATTTAATAATCAAATTTTTAAACATCTAAATATTCTGCATAATATAACTTAATTAAAAAATTTTCAAAAAGAATAATTTACCAAAAAAAATAGAGGAAACATACTATATTAATAGCAAATATATCTAATCAACAATTATGTCTTTTACATAAAAAAAATTAACATAGAAAGACAAAAATCAAATATCATCAGAATGTGAAATTTATGTCTAATAAAAATTAATAGTAGTCATACCTTAATTGAAAAAGAAAATATGGTCGAAATATAAAAGTTTCTTACCAAATCTATTCTTTACCCATGCTTGTATAATTATAAATCAAAGATTGGGAATAAGAACCACAATTTATTCTAAGATTGAATATTTCAACATCCTGAAGATGAAGTTGTAAGGGAGAAAGTTTAAGGTGAAAATGAATTTGATTTGTGGGACAACTTCGAAAGATTTTGAAAAAATAGAGAATTATTGTGCTGATAACGTGTTATAAAATAAAGAGAGATGGGGAGAATAAAGAACAAAGAAAATATGAAAGTAATAGAGAATGTACTTTATTAATCAAAAGAAAGATTACAATGCTTCATCAGAGTCTCTATTTATAGACATAAGAAGTATAAAAGAAGTAGAGATCTAATTCTAATAACAATTAGAATTTAAAGTATATCAAAACTTTATCTTGATCATGATGGACATCAACTTAATAAGATATTCATAACAAAAATTATATTGTTATGCAATATTGGTAAATGGTTTAAATTAGTATATTAGAATTTATTTTAAAATGTTTTAAATTATAATATACTGAATAATATATAATATATATTTTATGGTATTTAATATTATCTTATAAAATAAATTTTTTTAAATAAAATTATAATTTTAGATAATATTTTCAATATTATTAAAAAATCTTCTAATATTTTATTATAAATATTTTATAATTCAAGGTGAAATTGATATGTAACACCCCAAATCCGGCCCAAACGCTACAACCGGATCTGGTATGTCACTTAAGAGATTTTACATAACATGTCGCATTTTGGAAAACAATTACTAGGTTTACACCTTTATTTCGAAACCTTAATAATTCATTAAAGTATAAAATATTAAGTAACCAATTATCTTAGTAGATTTTAAATAAAAATCGAAATTTCATGCAGGTCTTAACTTAATTGAAAACGTAAAACTTAAAACCCAGTAATAAAAGCCCAACAAAATCTCAAGACATAAATGGTAGTCTAGTGGCCCATGGCCTTATTACAAGGAAATTTGAACCCATTAATTAAATGAAAATAAAAAAAAAATTAGACTAAGTCTTTTTCTTTGAATTCTCAAAGCTCTGTCGCATGGCCACCTTGCTATCCTCTCGGCCGGTCCGATGCCCTAAGTGTCACTTGAGATGGTTAAAATTAAAGGGTGAGTCGCGAGACTCAATATGCAACCCTCATGCACCATTAGATTTGGGCTTTAGCCCCATAAAATAGAATAATCAAAATATAAGTAACAAAAATAATATGCAAAGCCCAACCCATATCCTAGGTGTCCATTCGCTACACGCCCCGTACCGACCATTCACACCATTGGGGATTTCTACAATCAACCTACTTTGCTACACGCCTTGATGGCGGTCGTGCGCTCATCATCGGATCATGGCGTAGCCACTACAAGAGATCACGGCGAAGCGCTACATGCAGAATCACGGTAAGGAACCACATACAAGCAGATCACGGTAAAAACCGCTACAACATATAACTTCTTCCTTTCATCAAACCCAACCCATGCAATCACATAAAATCGGTATACTTATAACATTTAATCGGATCATTTACTAACCACGGTGATTTGCTTTACCCTCTTTGGGTTCTCGTCAATATCTGGGGTTTGGCATTTAACAAAACATGTAATACTTATTTTCATATATTAATCAAAGCAGATCTAGGTGGTGTGGAGAATTACACACACGATATTTATGAAGTCCAATATTCTTAGTCGATGTCCTTGCTATCTGGATCTATTATCCTCAATCTATAGCCTTGCTTAAAAGCCGGAACAATTGCGAAAATAGGCCTCTCCTATATTCGGCCATGGCTAGTATTCTACCCAATTTTATATATTTGAATAACAAATCTTCTTACCTTAAAATCCTGAAACTAGAGACTTATGATTTTCGGCTTTTAGATCTAGTCGACTAAGCTTCCTTCAAATCCTGAATTGCCACCCATCATAAAACCATTAAACTATTAGCTTTTGGCTTTTGCCTTTCAAAAACCGGGAATAGATCATGAGAACTAATCAAAAATCAACACTTACCTTAGCATAGGAGATTCGGATAGCACTAGAGAGAGGATTCGGCAATGCCCATGGAAGATTTAAATGCCGGAAGTACAGAACTAATTCTCAAATAGGATGAGTAGAAGAAAAAAACTATGGATGCTTCGGCTTTCTAGAGAAATCGGCACAAGAAGGAAAAAGTGGAGAAGAGTTTCGACTTTTAAAGAAATTGGAGAAAAGAAATTGGAGAGGGAGAGGCTAGGGAATTTCGGCACAATGGGAGAGAAATTTAGGGTTTTCAGTGTTAGAATCAAGGAGCTAGCCCCCCTATTTATAGATATTTTGGCACCTAATGCTAAAAACCGAAAACGCCCTTAAAATTCAAGCTAAAAGAGAGGAGAAATTCGGCACCCTCCTTGCCATGCAGTAGCCAAATTTTACACTCCTCTAGGTGGTGGATTTTCGGCCAACACTTCCCTTGAAGATAAGCTCTTAACTTTTCTCCTTTTTATCTATGATATTATCACTTAAAAATCCACATAAAATCTCTTATTTTATAGCCTTGTAGCCGTCCACCTCTACTAATCCCTAATGCCAAATTTAACTCACTTAAATTAAAAGATTTGGGCCTCATTAAACTTAATACTTGGGCCCCTAATTCCTTGTGTGTGGCGTCACCCTCTCTTCATTTAAAGTGCCAAATTTGGCCTAAAACATGGGCTCCTCATGCGACCCAAAACTTGTTCCTTTTAAGCATTAATGATGCCACTTTAATCTGGGCCTTTTGCCTAATTTTAAGCCCAAATTTAGACCTATCAATTAAATTAACATAGTAAACCTATCCCTACACTAAATGTATAGGCCCATAAATTTAGGATGTTCTGAGTTCTACTTTCTTAAAGAAATTTCGTCCTCGAAATTTCCAACTAACTATTAATCGTACTACCCAAGTCTCACCACTATGCTTTCGCTACGCACTCCGATTCTAAAGCCAAAAGAAACACTTAGTATACTATGGTAGAGTACGCACCAGTGTTAGCATCTACAGCATCCTCGTCCCCTTGTACTCATAATTTCGATCGACGTTTATCTGATTAAGAATTTTATGAATCATTAATTCTTTCCACTGATTAACCACGAACAATCTTATGAATAGTAGTTTTAAGGGTAGTTCTTTCGAATTCGCATTCATAATTTAGTCTCATGTTCATACCCTCTAGTTCTAGGAAACACATACACTCAATTAACATACAAAGAATCATCCATAAACTTACATTCATCAAATAAAGGTGTTTTCATTGTTTCACTACCCAGGGGTATTTTCGTCATTTTATCCTACAGGGGTATTTTCGTAATTTTTCATAATAAAGTTCCTTGTTGATTTCGTGAAGTAAGGGTATTATGGTAATTTTACAATCTGGGGGTATTTCGGTAATTTTGAAATCTGGGGCAATTTAGTAATTTTGCAAATCAGGGGTAATTTGGTAATTGTACAAACCAGGGGTATTTTGGTCATTTGACAAAACAAGGGTAGGTTGGTAATTTTTTCTAACCAGGGATATTTCGATGTTGTTGTTGTTTTTTTTTCAAACAGGGTACTTTGGGGAAAAATCTAGTTTCATGGTCCGGGTTACTCTTATAAACATGAGATTTTCGGGTAAATTTTCAAAACATAGGTATTTTACAAATTCATGGCTGGTTGGTAGTTTTCACAAATCAAACGTATTTTGAAAATTTTGCAAAACTTGAGAAATTTTCTTTTTTTTTTTTTCAAACTAGGGTGGCTGGTCCCTTTCGGGTTTTAATTATAAGGTTTAGCCCATCAACAAGTCCTCGTAACTAGGGTGAATAGTCACCACGCACCAGGTAGGATTCTAGTGAAGAGGAGGTGAGTCGCTAGGACTGCTTAAGTACCAAGCTCTCCCTGAATCCACTCCTAGACATGCGTATGCCCATTGCCACACCCTAACTTGGCTAAGGTGAGCAACTACACGCAGGTAGGATTCAGTGAAGAGGAGGTGAGTCACTAGGACTGCTTAAATACCAGGCTCTTCCGGATCCAATCCTAGACATGGTTATGCATGTTACCACACCCTAGTCTTGCGGCTCGTTCACGGGTTTGTTTAGTGAAGTTAAGTCTTATGAGATTTTAAGAGTTGTTTCAGCTAGGCCTAAAGTCCATCAAGTTCTAATCTAACTAATCTACGTCCCATAAAGCCCATCAAGCCCACATATATTATACCACATAATGGTTCAGAATACTTACCTGGCGGACTTGGGTCGGAGACGCAGGTGCCATGCTGAGCTAACAGACCTGTATAAATATGCATGTTTCGAAACCCAACTTTAGAAAACGTTTTGAGCCCAAAAAAAAACCCCAGAGCCGAGTTTTGAACCTGACTCTGATACCAATTTGTAACACCCTAAACCCGGCCCAAACGCTACAACCGGATCTGGTATGTCACTTAAGAGATTTTACATAACATGTCGCATTTTAGAAAACAATTACTAGGTTTACACCTTTATTTTGAAACCTTAATAATTCATTAAAGTATAAAATATTAAGTAACCAATTATCTTGGTAGATTTTAAATAAAAATCGAAATTTCATGCAGGTCTTAACTTAATTGAAAACGTAAAACTTAAAACCCAGTAATAAATGCCCAACAAAATCCCAAGACATAAATGGTAGTCTAGTGGCCCATGGCCTTATTACAAGGAAATTTGAACCCATTAATTAAATGAAAATAAAAAAAAATTAGACTAAGTCTTTTCTTTGAATTCTCAAAGCTCTGTCGCATGGCCACCTTGTTATCCTCTCGGCCCGATCCGATGCCCTAAGTGTCACCCGAGATGGTTAAAATTAAAGGGTGAGTCGCAAGACTCGAGTGTGCAAACCCTCATGCACCATTAGATTTGAGCTTTAGCCCCATAAAGCAGAATAATCAAAATATAAGTAACAAAAATAATATGCAAAGCCCAACCCATATCCTAGGTGTCCATCCGCTACACGCCCCCGTACGACCATTCACACCATTGGCGATTTCTACAATCAACCCACACCGCTCTGCGCCTTGATGGCGATCGTGTTGCTCATCATCAGATCATGGCCGTAGCCACTACAAGAGATCACGCGGCCGCTACAGCAGATCACGGTAAGGAACCGCTACAAGCAGATCACGGTAAAAACCGCTACAACATATAACTTCCTCCTTTCATCAAACCCAACCCATGCAATCACATAAAATCAGTATACTTATAACATTTAATCGGATCATTTACTAACTGGTGATTTGCTTTACCCTCTTTAGGTTCCGTCATATATGCCGGGGTTTGGCATTTAACAAAACATGTAATACTTATTTTCATACATTAATCAAGCAGATCTAGATGGTGTGGAGAATTACACACCTGATATTGCGAAGTCCAATATTCTTAGTCGATGTCCTTGCTATCTGGATCTATTATCCTAAATCTATAGCCTTGCTTAAAAGTCGGAACAATTGCGAAAATAGGCCTCTCCTATATTCGGCATGGTTAGTATTCTACCCAATTTTATATATTTGAATAACAAATCTTCTTACCTTAAAATCCCGAAATTGGAGACTTATGATTTTCGGCTTTTAGATCTAGTCGACTAAGCTTCCTTCAAATCCCGAATTGCCGCCCATCATAAAACCATTAAACTATTAGCTTTTGGCTTTTGGCTTTCAAAACCGGGAATAGATCATGAGAACTAATAAAAATCAACACTTACCTTAGCATAGGAGATTGGCTAGCACTAGAGAGAGGATTCGGCAATGCCCATGGAAGATTTAAATCTAGAAGTACAGAACTAATTCTCAAATAGGATGAGTAGAAGAAAAAACTATGGATACTTCGACTTTCTAGAGAAATCGGCACAAGAAGGAAAAAGTGGAGAAGAGTTTAGACTTTTAAAGAAATTGGAGAAAAGAAATTGGAGAGGGAGAGGCTAGGAATTTTGGCACAATGGGAGAGAAATTTAGGGTTTTGATTGTCGAGAATCAAGGAGCTAGCCCCTATTTATAGATATTTTGGCACCTCATTGCTAAAAACCGAAAAACGCCCTTAAAATTCAAGCTAAAGAGAGGAGAAATTCGGCACCCTCCTTTCCATGCGATGAGGCGAATTTTACACTCCTCTAGGTGGTGGATTTTCGGCCAACACTTCCCTTGAAGATAAGCTTCTAACTTTTCTCCTTTTTATCTATGATATTATCACTTAAAAATCCACATAAAATCTCCTATTTTATAGCCTTGTAGCCGTCCACCTCTACTAATCCCTAATGCCAAATTTAACTCACTTAAATTAAAAGATTTGAGCCTCATTAAACTTAATACTTGGGCCCCTAATTCCTTGTGTGTGGCGTCACCCTCTCTTCATTTAAAGTGCTGAATTTGGCCTAAAACATGGGCTCCTTGTGACCCAAAACTTGTTCCTTTTTAACTGTCAATGATGCCACTTTAATCTGGGCCTTTTTGCCTAATTCTAAGCCCAAATTTAGACCCCTATCAATTAAATTAACATAGTAAACCTATCCCTACACTAAATGTATAGGCCCGTAAATTTAGGATGTTACATGATATATTATTTTTTATTTATTCTTACATATTCTTTAATATCATTTCAATTAATGAAAGGGTAAATTATACCAACAGTCACTCAACTTTGGGGTAGCTGACAAAACAGTCACTCAGGTTTCAATTCAGTCACTCAACTTTCGAAAATTAACAAAACAGTCACCACTAACCATTTTCCGTTACAGACGTAACGGAGCTACCATTTTCTGTTACAGACTTAACAAAGTTGCCATTTTCCATCCCCCTATCACTGCTCTCCCATCCCTCCCCCTACTCCGATTCTCTCCCCCTCTTCCTCTCCATTGCTTTAATCAAACAAGCCCCTTTACTTTTTTTTCAGACCTCCCCATCCTTGCCCTTTCCCCCTTTTCCCCTTATTCCTTCTTCACCATCATCCCCACCACCATTACCACCGTCGGTGCTATTACTACTCTGTTCCTTAAATCAAATTTTGAAGTCAGAGGGTTAGCATGGTCTTATAAGAACAACATCTGTATAGGAACTTGTTTCTCAGGTCGAAACGATCCTGCATTTCATATCCCTTCCCCCAAAGGCCAACACTAAACCGGAAAAACACTAATAGAGATCACTACTGACTTTCATTTCTTTTGAAACTACAAATTTAGGTTTTCTGTTGAATAAAGTGCCGGTTCATTTCAAGAGAAAATTTTGAAGTTTTATCATTTAACAAAGTGGTTTATATTGCTCTGCATGTAGAGAGGAACAATTTAAAATGGGTTTTGATGTTCATTCTGATAAATATACTGTATGATGAATTTATTATGTCTAGTCTTTTTTGAAAGGAAAAAATAATGCAAGAGTTGGTGTTGTTACGAACCAGAGTTATTGTTTGATTTAAATGATCATGCAAAGTTGATAAATCAGTCACCATGGCAATAGAGGATTTGCAATAGCATTTCCTTGAGGTTCAAACAAAAAGAAACTCTACATATTGATCTCACCACTAAATTTTATACTCTATATCATATGAACTCAATGCCTATGAATGATAACAAAGTTGAATGTAATAACAGGATACCTCCCTTCCCTATCTTTTTTCCCCTTATTTTAAGAGGGCCTTTCAAAAATCCAGGGAAAAAGAATGAATTATGTAATAGATGAGAAGGAAAATAAAAATGGAAATCTGGGTTAGGTTGAAATAAAAATGGACTCTAACCAATTTGATGTAAACTCATAAGCCAAAAATGTTACAACACCAATTTGGTGTAAGGAACAAAGCAGTAACAATGATGACGGTGGTAATGGTGGTGGGGATGATTGTGAAGAAGGAATAAAGGGAAGAGGGGGAAAGGGCAAGGGTGGGGAGATCTGCAAAAAAAGTAAAGGGGCTTGTTTGATTAAAGCAATGGTGGGGAAGAGGGGCAGAGAATCAGAGTAGGGGGAGGGATGGTAGGGAAGAGGGAGAGGGATGGGAGAGCAGTGATAGGGGGATGGAAAATGGCAGCTCCGTTAAGTTTGTAATGGAAAATGGTAGCTCTGTTACGTTTGTAACGGAAAATTGTTAGTGGTGACAGTTTTGTTAATTTTCGAAAGTTGAGTTACTGAATTGAAACCTGAGTGACTGTTTTGTCAGCTACCCCTAAGTTGAGTGATTGTTGGTGTAATTTACTCTTAACGAAACAATATAATATTATTCTTCAACTACTACATTCCAACCAATTAAACTACATAATACCTATTATGTTTCTATTATATCCCTTTTGAATACTTATTTTATTCCAGCTAACCAAATTCATATATCAATCTCTCCATTCTTATTCTTCTTCTTCTTTTTTATATTTTGTGTCTGTTAAGTAGATGATTAAGATACTCGTAGCTCGATTTGTGGAGTTGTGCAAAGCCCTTAGTAGTTTCATGAGATTAGGCTTATTAGGCCATGTGTGGCTATTTTGGGCCAGCCACTATCGCCCTATCCTTATTCTTATCGTTTTAGGTTCAAGGATACTCACCGACCTCCACTGAAGGTAGCTCATAAATATTAACCCTTGAGTTGTACTTGCTAAATTTTAGATGAAAGATATTTGAAGCCAATTACACGACACTCATCCTATTAATCATTCATCACTTTGACCATAATTTTACTTTATTCTCATAGACATGTAAGAGAAATCAAATGGTTTTTTTCCTACTAAACACACATAGTAGATGTCTATGTTGATAGATCAAATCGGGTCATAGTTTAATATGTTTTTCAAATGCCTTGTTAAAGCTTGAATCAAGCCGGACTCATTGATCCAATCCTTTAATACGTCTTTTTTGTGAATCTATGTCAACGAAGGAAATCTATACACTATGCAAACATTCCATCTCCTGACACCTGTCCAAAAATAAACAAAGGTTTTTTTTTTTCTAGATTATAAAACAATAGTATAATTTTAATTTTAGTTCCTACAATATGCTCAAATTTTATATATCTATATATAAGTTGACACAGTGCCACACCCATCGTGTTTCTTTTCATTTTATAAAAGTGGTTAATTTTAATTTTTGTCCTAATATCCTTGAATTTGAGAATTAATCATTATACTTTAATTTCTAACATAATTTGATCTCTATATTTTTATAATATTGTTAATTAGTTCAAATTATTAATATAATTAACTTTTCGATTAAAATGTTACGTGGTTATATATAATTTGGAAGCGGATTTTTAAATACAAAAATTACAGAAATTAAAATGGCTATTTTACCCAACTAACCTCAAAAAATAAATATTTACAAAAATGACCCTGTTTGGAAAACTATGATGAAAATAACCTGAAATCTAAATTGCCGAGCAGTGCCGGCCATCTCACTGTAGGCACCATCCTCCATCATTCCCTAATCATGCCTTAATGATTGCCCTGTCCAATAAAAAATGATATTTTTTGGTGCCGGCACTGTAATGGCCGGCACCAATATGTATTCTTTTTTGAAATACCTTAAAAAAATATGGGTATTCTACGATTTAAAAAGAAAAAGAAAAAGAATATTTTAATAGGTGTCGGCGTTGAAGTGGCTTGCACCGGTTCAAAACTTAAAAAAAATGATTTTTTTTTTGTGTTTTTGGTGCCGGTGTTGAAGTGGTCGGCATCGATTCAAAATAAAAAAAAATGGATTAAGGAGGAAGAGAGTTGCACTCTGATTGTGTCAGTTGGCCCAATGGACGTCTGTAACACCCCTAACCCGTAACCATCGCCGGAATAGGGTTAAGAGGTATTACTGGACATATCGGAACTTTTACGATCATTTCACAAACATACAATACACTATTATCATATCATAGCAAATCACATACATAGAGTCCATTTTTAAAGGTCTATGAGACCTTAACATGCGTTGGAAAGGGTCGGGACTAAACCGAGCACATACAATTTTTTTCCAAAAATTTAAACATTTTTCAAAGTTACAGAGGTCACACGCCCGCGTGGGCAGGCTGTGTGCTACACACGGCATTAAACACGCCTGTGTGTTTAAGCCGTGGCAAAATAGGGCATACATACTAACTTGTCCACACAGCCACAAGACACGCTCGTGTGTCCAGCCCGTGTGGCTTCCTAACTTGCTTCGAATTGCAACTTTGAGAGACACGGTCGAGACACACGCCCGTGTGCTCAACCGTGTGGGCAAGTATAGGCCATTTGCAAGGCCAATTTGCCACATCCAATCATGCTTATTTAACTCTTTCACAAATACAGAACATATTTTAATAATTTATCTAATCAATGTCATTTATCAATTCACATTCCAAACTAAACTAACATATCACAAAGCCATGTTTTCCATATCATAAATTCCATATTAGAACCAACTAATATATATACATATATATATCAAATCATATTACATATGCTTTATAATTCCAAGAGCCAAACCATATAACCTTATGACCTAAATAACATCTATACATGAGACATTATCAAACATTACCACATAATAAAATATGGTCTTGTACTTTACTAGTACATGCGCAAGTTAACATATTATCATTAACCATTTTATCAAAATAAAAGTTGACCCTTTTAAACACAAATGACAATTCTAACATACCTATTTCGCATGCAAATTATCATGTTTAAACCTCATATGTCCAACAATCCATATAAACACTTATTCGGTCATCAATTTAATCTTAATAAGTCATAACATTTCCATCACTTGCATTTTAAGCTAAACATGCTATCTCATAACCTAATATCAAGACTACTATGTCACTTTTAGCTATTCAAATGTCCATCAAACATACTCAAAATATAAACATCATTATCCATCATGAACCGTAACTAAAAACTCAACCATTCAAGCATAATAAATGTGTATACTTTACCATTTCAAACCAAATCAACATAACCAATACTCAATCAAATATATATATATATATATTCATCACCTTACCTTATTACCAAGACAAATTATACCACTTTTCATACTTCCAAATTGAGCTAACTATAAAGCCGATTATACATCATACTTACCATATCTCATTGCCAAATCATATAACCAACATTACAAACATATTTACCATGAAATATACTTCCAATTTAAACTTAAGACATGATCGAATACACAACCATGAACATCATAATCAAGCCATTTTCGCATGGCTATAAATATATACAAATTTCAAAACCAAATATATCAAAGCTAGCCTATACATGCCACATAACCCAATCTCAAAGCATTTATTTTCCGAAACGAATACTGGATAGTGTGATAAGATCTCCACCGACTTCCAACCCGAGCAAATCTCTGAAAAATCTATAAACATAGGAAAAACACACAAAGTAAGCTTTGAAAGCTTAGTAAGCCATAAGCAAATAAATCATTTCAATAATGTTTATAATTCAATATAACTAGGCCGAATTTAACAAATCTCAACCACATATACATTCATCATAATCGTAATATCTTAAGACCACATTAGATAACTTCACTAGGCTTAATTATGGATGAACATATAAACCATGTTTTCAAATTCATATATCAACCATTTGTTCATTCATAAAATTAAGCTTTCACAATTTCATTACATACCAACCGAATCATGGTCATTTATTACATATTATTCATAAAAAATATATCAATTTCTTTTTATACACTTCCAAACCCGAATAACCATAACAAATCACACATCAAAACCATGTTCCGTGTTTCATAATTCTCATATCCGAAACATAGGACCATAATTTCATTTAACAAGCACATATAACACATCATTCATTATTATATTTTTCACATATATCATCATTTGAATCATACTCGCATTTCATATCAAAATTTCATATACAAATCATATATACCTGAATCATATATGGCAAAAACACAATTACAATTCTACATTTCTTATATGATTCATTTGTTCATGGATCACTTGCTAATATCCACATCTCATTTTCACATAGATCATATAAAAACTAATCATAATCATACTCACTTTCATTGCTCAAATTCATATTCATCGCAACATACCTGATTCGGATGCACATTCATATACTCATTTATTTCTCGGAATGCCCGTTGAACCGTTCAGAATCAAATAGGATACTTGGATAGCTCAGAAAACTCGTACAATGCCAACGTCCCAGACGTGGTCTTACATGTAATCAATATCGATGCCACTATCTCAGACAGGGTCTTACACGAAATCAAATACGATGCCGATGTCCCAGACATGGTCTTACACGTAAATCTCAAATCGATACTAACGTCCCAGACGTGGTCTTACACGATAACACATATTGGAATCCTATGCCATGACATATGTATCCTAACTATTCCTATGGTTCGTACGGGGCTTTTCGGACGTCGTAATTATATCGATTCAAGCTCGTAACTAGCTCTCAAACTCTAAATTCAATTCGGCATATACACATATATTTATTAAAGATCAATTCAACACATATAACATATATACATTCAAATTTAACAGCATTTATTTACTTATGAACTTACCTCGTATGGACGCGAACGGACCGGAACGACTAATCGATAACTTCCGATTTTCCCGATCCAAATCCAATTTCCACTTTTTCCAATCTAATTAATATAAAAATTAACTTACTTATTCAACATTTCATTCAATTTTCATTCAAGAACATATAAATAGGCAATTTGCATTTTAGCCCCTAACATTTCTCATTTTTCTCAATTTAGTCCTTATTTCAAAATAACACAAAATACACAAAATTTCACTGAATCCATGTTAGGCCGAATTTTACCCATACTACTAGCAGCCCATATTTTTAGTTTATTCACTCATTTAACCATGAATTTTATACTTTTCTCAATTTAATCCTTAATTGACATTTTTGTCAAAAATCACTTTATAAAACTTGTTAATCTATCTTCAAACTTTAATAATCTATCATAAAACATCTAAACAACCAAGCATTCAACAATGGCATCATTCAAAATCTATAACAGTTTCAAAAACGGAAATACAGGCTAGCTAGATTTAGCTACAACGAGCATAAAAACGTAGAAATAATTAAAAACGGGACAAAAACCATACCTTAATTGAACTTTAAAGCTTGGCCGAATAAAACCCTCAAAAATGGCTATTCTTCTTGTAACATTCGGGTAAAGAAGATGAATGGAAGGAAAATTTGGCTTTTGTTTTATTATTATTAACTTTAATTACCTAATTACCATTTTAACCTTTAAAACATTTAATAATTTCAAAAATACCAAGCCATCAACCTCCACTATGTCAATAAAGGACTGATTAACATGCAAGTACTCCCATATTTCAATTTCATAGCTATAAAGTGCTTTTAACAAATAAGACCCTAATTTTACACTTTACGCGATTTAGTCCTTTTTCACAAATTAAGTACTCAAACGATAAAATTTTCACACGAAATTTTCACACATATTAATTCACATACTGTAAATACCAAAAATAATATTAAAATATTTTTCTGACTCAAATTTGTGGTCCCAAAACTACTATTCTGATTAGGGTCTAAACCGGGCTGTTACAACGTCAATGATGGCTAACTACATAATGGAGTGAAGGCGGCAACTAAGGCAAATGGAGAAGGAAGAAGAGATGGAGAAAGAAGAAAAGAAGTAAAGAATGAAAAATAAAAAATAAAAAATAAAAATGAAACTAAAACCATTATTGAGGAGAGAGAGGATATGAGTTAAATGCTCAATAAAAGAGAAAACTCAATTACCAAAGAAATAAAAAGTTTTAACATTAATGTTCCACCAAACAAATTTTGAAATAATAATAATTCAATGGCTCCCACTGAACGCCAAACGTTGGGGATTTTATGTTAAGAGTCTTGTCAAAGACATTATCATTTGCTTAAGTCAATCAATTGAATTATTAATTTTTACCTTTTTTTTTTTTGTTCACAAGAATTCACAAGAATACTTTTCATTTACCGCTTAAAAAGATATAAAATTTTTATTTTATTTTTACTTATTAAAACTCATGATATTTTATACTAAATAATTCATATTTAACATTCAATTAAAATTTCTAAAAAATAAAAAAATTTCATTCAATATATTTTTAAACTCCTTAGCATTTAAAGTATTTAAACAAGATGTTAGCTCCAGTCTAATTCCAAATTTCATTTTTTTTAGTTAATATCTCATATTTTAAAAGGTTACATTGAATTTGAATACAATCAAATTAAACAAGAGTTTTATTTTATTTTATTTTATTTTTATTGTTTTGGTTCTTTCTTATTACTATAAAAACAAAAATGATTCTTTTCAAAAGTTTTGATGCTTATGGGTATGATATTATTAATTTTTATTTTTAATTATTTTGTTTTTTCTTATTATTTTCATAATAATAAAGGAAATAGGCCCCAATGTTATTTCATTGGTAACGGTAAGAGATTTTCTCTTTTATTGAACTTTCATCTTATTTCCTCTCTCTTCTCAATAATGGATACAAATGGGTTTTGGTTTCATTTTTATTTTTTTATTTTTCATTCTTTGCTTCTCTCATTCCTTCTCCATCTCTTCTTCCTTCTTCATTTACCCTAGCCGCTTCCTTCACTCCATTATGCAGTCAGCCATCACTGACGTCCTTCGGGCCAACTGACACAATCGAAGTGCAGCTCTCTTCCTCCTCAATCCATTTTTTTATTTTGAACCGGTGCCAGCCACTTCAATGCCGACACCTATTAAAATATTATTTTTTTCTTTTTCTTTTTAAATTGTAGAATATCCATATTTTTTGAAGGTATTTAAAAAAATACATATGAGTGTCGGCCATTACAGTGCCGACAGAAAAAATATCATTTTTATTGGACGGGACAATCATTAAGGCATGATTAGGGAATGATGGAGGGTGGTGCCGGCGGTGAGATGGCCTACATCGCCCAGCATTGTAGATTTCAAGTTATTTCTGTCATAGTTTTTCAAACAGGGTCATTTTTATAAATATTTATTTTTTTAGGTTAGTTGGGTAAAATAGCCAATTAAAATTCTAAAAGTAAAAGTAGGACTGATTCTAAATGTATGAAGTATAGAGATTTAGAGTCATAGTTGTTTGAACCAAATTGACAAATCAGACTAGGAACTGATCGAGGTATTGATACGAAGAAAGGCATCAGAGTGATTGATCCGTGAACTGGTACAGAGTGGTTGAACCAGGTTAAAAAATTTATTGAACTGTTTTTTATTTTTTATTTTTAATAATTTTTTAAATCCAACCATACAAATCAATAGTCTGATCAGTTCGATTAGGGATGTCAATGAAGTGGGGCGGAGACGAATATTGCTAAATCCACTATCGTTCTACAGTCGACATACTTTGCTCCTTCACCTGCCTCGCTCCATTATGGATGCATAATTTTGAAAATCACTCTCACTTCTATTGGTATTGGATACATCCATCCCACCCTGTCTTGCCCCACCTCACCTCATTCCGCTTCAATTTAATTTTTTTCTATTTATCTTTAATATTTTCAATATTTTTGAAGTCAAGTAAATATTTAACATAATTCTTCAAAAAAATCAAAAAAATATTTAAACATAAAATATATGATTTTTTTCTATATTATATTATTACATTTTTACCCTTTTAATAGTTTATATATACAAAGATAAAAATAATAATTTGATATAGTGAAGCGGGTCAGCGTGGACAAGCAATTACCATAACTGCTCCATATTTACTATCCAAAATTAAAAAAATCCACCCTACCCTACCCCGCATCCACCTTTCAAAAGAAAAAAATCCGTTCTAAATGGAGCGGATCGATTCAGTATCCATCGGACAGTTCATGTTTTGTCCTCCCTAAGTTCGACCAACAATCCGGTTCTAAAACTTTGCTTAGAATATATTTTAATCTTCAATTTTTTACTTTATAATTTGACACAAACAAATAATTAACCCAAGACGTAGCATGAGTGTGCCATACTAGTGACATAATAATTGATGCATATAAGTTAACAATAAAATAGAATACCAAGTAAAAATAAAAAAAATAGTACCAAGTAAAAAATAAAAATAAATTGTAGTTAATAATAAAATTGTACCTATTTGCTTTGCAAGTGAATATATATATTTTTACTTTTTATAAATTAAAAATGTATCATATATCATATATATAACGTATTTAATATTTAATATAAATAATATTCAAAATAAATAATAATTTATAAATAAAAGAAGTTGGTATCGTAATTTAAATTAGTGATAAAATAAAATAAAATATCAAGTAAAAGATAAAATACTATACATTATGCAATGTAAAAAAGAATTAATATCAAGTAAAAATAACAATATATTGTAGTTAATAATAAAATTATATATATTTGATTATTCATGTCTCTTTCAAATCATTAAAAGAAACAAAATCATAAAAAAAAAAAATCACTTTTTTGAATTGTAAAAGTTATTTCTTTAACAATGGTATAAAATTCAATAATGGTATAAAAAGTCAATAACAATTTAAGTTTATTATAAAAATTATCAAAATATGTTTTTTCATCTAAAAATTATCTTTGAATTAATACATAAAATTAATGAAAATAATATATAAATTTAGAATTATATTAGAAAGTAAAATATAATATAATATTTAAAAATAAAAATGAGTACAACAACATGGATTAATTATAATAATGATTCATGATAAGTACTGAATATATTTACATTAAATTAATTAAATATAAAAAATATTTGCCTTAAAGCAATAATCACTAATAATAATAATGATTCAAAATAATTATTGAAATCTTATAATGTATTAATAATGAAGTATAAAATAGTCTTTACTTCGCATAGTATAAATAACTTACAAAAAAATAAAAATAAAAACAATAACATTATATTATATTACTTCATTATCAATTAAAATGATCTTATATATCTCTCCGGTGCCATTATCGTTCGAATATGATTTAATATTTCATTTTCGAAAAACTATTACATTAATGTTTCATTCTTTTTGAAATATTGTTATCTATAGTAAAATATAATATTAATTTAAAAAAAATAAAAGAATTATGTAGAGTAACATGCAACAATTATAATAATTCATGGTAAACACGAAAAATATTTACAATAAATGAATAAACACACTTAATAATAGTGATTAAAAAATAATTGATGAAATTTGACTTTCTTTTTAAAACAGACCCACAAAATTTCTTCACCTATACCAAACAAATAATAGATAGATAAAAACGATTTTAAGAGTGCTTCACACAATATAAACAACTTACAATTTTTTTTTTTAAAAACCATAATATTATATTACGTCATCATCAATTAAAATACTCTTCGCTCACTCGCCGGTGCCATTGTTGTTCAAAGATGATTCGATATTGCCTCTTCGAAGAACCATTGCTTTAATGTTCTATTACTTTTTATATAATTCTAACTTATTAATGCTAACAAACCCAAAAGATCAAATCACAGTTATTACAGTGCAAGACAATCCGAGCTCCCGTACGCCGTCTGATCCCAAATCTGATATTTTTCTGAACAGATGAAGGTAAGACAAAGGGTGAGTTAGCAATCACCGCGTATAACCACACTCAATACAAATAAGCAGAGCATACTACATAAATCGTAGTAACGTAAAGAACTTAAGAGCAGTTGTATAACCAGTACAGACAAATCTAAAGTATCATAGGGATTTAATCAAAGGTAGTACAACAGGACAAAGCAAAAATAAAATAGAATAGAACAAAATAAATTATACAGTACAAAATCGAATAGAGCAGAACAGAACTGAATGGTACAAAGCAGAGCAGAACTGAACAGAACGGAGCAGAGTAGAACGGAACAGAGCAGAGCCTGTATGTTTATACAGATGCAATGTTTTTTTTTCAAACAGGTCAGAATGCAGATTTATCAGAACAGTCTTCCCAAACTCCGTTACACACCAAATAGAGTTCCCCAGAACCGGTCCAACCAAAACACACCAATAAAGTCATCCCGGGTTGCCTAGCAACGATGACCCACCACCTCGGGTTGCCCGGCAATGATGGCTTATCAATATGCAGTTAAACCGCCAATCAATTATATGTAGTCAAACCACTAATTATGTAGATCATTAACCGATAGTAAGAAATCTTCCTCCTTTAACATCAACCCAAGTCCCCATGCATTGTGTCATGGCATGCATATGCAGAATCAGAGTAATGAGTGTAACACCCCAAACACGGCCTAGACGTTACGACCGGATCTGACGTGTCACATCGAAGTGTTGATTTGAAAACTGATCTTGTCGATGAAAGTTTGTGACTAAATTCTAAATCCCTTTTAATTAATTACTATGAAAAACGTTGGTGTGGTAAAATCAAAATATGTTGACCAATTATTGGTCATACCATTTATTACAAGTTTATTAATCTGAATTAAAAACCATGGGAGCTTTTCTAATTGTAAACCCTAGAATTTGAAATGCGTGATTTTCCTCGGAAAACAGTTATTATTTTGAGAAACCCGTTTTTCCTAATCGAGCAGGCAGAAATAAGGAGTTAAAACCAAATAAAAGTTAAACCTCAAATTGCCTTATTACATAAATATCAACCTAATAGAAATTATTTAAATAGCTAAGTCTTGTAACATCCTAGGAAGGGCCTATGCATTTTTCAGATCAATTGTATGAAATGACAAGTCTTAAGTTTTATGAATAAATTTTTGATACTTTTGGAAACCTAGAAATGAATGAAAATGAAAATGGAAATGAAAATGGAGATGGAAATGAAAATGGAAATGGAAATGGACATTTTTGGAAACTTAGACATTTTTGGAAACTTAGACATTTTTGGAAACCTAAACATTTTTGGAAATGATCCAAAAATGGAAACTTGAACATTTCGGGAAACTTGGATATATAAGAGATAAATAAAGGAGTTTTATTCACATAAATATGTGAATAATAAGAGATAAATAAAGGAGTTTTATTCACATAAATATGTGAATAATAAGAGATAAATAAAGGAGTTTTATTCACATAAATATGTGAATAATAAGAGATAAATAAAGGAGTTTTATTCACATAAATATGTGAATAATAAGAGATAAATAAAGGAGTTTTATTCACATAAATATGTGAATAATAAGAGATAAATAAAGGATTATTTTCTAATGAGATAATTGAGGAGATAATTAATGGATTAAAGGCTTTTATCTTCTAAATAAAAGAGATAATATTATCAAAAAGAGGAGTGGTGGCCAAGTAAAGGACTCCTAGGCTGATAACTTTGGCTATAAAAGGAGGACAGGAGGGCTACTCATCAACATTTGCTCCCTCTTCCTCTCTGCCAGAAATTTCTCCTAGGCAAAACCCCTCTCTGCCGAATTTTCATTAAGCAAAAATCCTCTCTTTTTCTTCTATTTTCTTCTCCGTTCTCATTAAATTTGAATCTTTGTGGATTCTAAGAAAGAGGGCAATCATCCACAACATCAAAAGGGGATCTTTCGGAAATCTAAGGATCTAAGGTAAGGATTATAAATATAAATATGTGGTTAAAGATTATGATTCACGTTTTCAAAGTTAGATCTAATCTAACACGAAGTTATAGGATTTCAACGGGCTTATAAAGGAATCCTCTTGATTTGGAATCCCATCATAAGGTAAGGGATATTCGGCCAAGGCATAATTTGTTTAAGTGTTTTCCATTATTTCAAAAACCGAAACCGACATGGTTACATACCTAGTATTAGCCGATTTCAAGGAAGAGGAATTCTAGCAAGCTGTTGGGACTTGATTAAATCAATTCGGCAACTAGGTAAGTAATTCTACTTCTAGTAGGATTTGGTTTTAATACCAAATAGGTTTATTTATATGTTTTAATTAATGGCCGAATATAGGAGTGAAAGATCTAGATCGGTAGATCGCTCTACGGGAATTCACGGAAACTATTAAGCGAAAAAGGTGTGTACTCTTACTAACTTTCAATAAATTGCATGGCAATCATTAAATATATAAATATGTAACAAGTATGTGAATGTGGCTAAGCGCCACAAATGTGGTAAGGAGTACCAGTGCACGTTTCCTACTTTTGATAGGATTGTGAATGTGATATATTTTGAACATGTGATTAGTAACATGAATGAAAATTAAGTATGTGAAATATGTTATGAAATAATTGGGGCATTCGGGATATTTGTGGAGGAAGAAAGTGAAGGTGATGACTACGGTCTCACCAACGTAAAGTGGTGACTACGGTCACATAAAGTGAAAAGTGGTAACTTCGGTTACATCCGGTGAATACACAGTGTCTAATGACACAACATAAGTGGGCGATGAGCATGTCGATTGCAGCTGACCGCCTTCGATGGTGTGTAGCGGATGGAGGGTCGACTTAGTAGTCCCCGCGGTGTACAAAGTTAGTACGGGTGGTGTGTAGCGGATGGACAAATAGGTTTGGATTTGGGTTGCATCATCCATTATTTTGTATGAACATGATATTGATATGACTTGTATGCCTGATTTCTTGGAAATTAGTACTATGTACACATTGAGTCTGTTGACTCACCCCGTTGGGGAATTATTTTTCAGGTGATGAGCGGTAATGGACCGGGTCGGCAGGAGCTAAAGGTGGCCATGCATCGCTTGAAGAAATTATTTGGAATTTGGACTTTATGAAATTTTAGTACTTTAAACTTTATTTTGGGTTTGAATGATGTAATAAGGCCATAAGGCCCAATTGGATTTTCTTTATTTCTGTTTATTTTTATTTGAATATGATACAATTTATGTTTGATTAAAGATAAGTAAATTTATTTCTTTTAAAATAATAAACCCAAAAATTATTTTGTCACCTTATTTAAGTTGGATTTCCAGAATTTATTAAATAGGTTTCAAATTAAGCCCAACCTAAAACAATTTTTTTAAAATTACACAAATTTTCTCTAAGTCATTTAGAACATTGAAAACCGATTTATTTAAGGAACATACGAGATCCGGTTCGGGCTCGTGGGCCGGGTGTGGGGTGTTTCATTGGTATCGAGCCCGATTTTAAACTCTCTCACACTGTGGTCTAAAGCCCAAAACATTTTCAAATCGAGCCCAAATGAGTTTTATGAAAATATTTTTGGAAATAAGCGAGGTTTTCGGCATGGCACCTAAGTCTCAGACCATGATCCACCGGTAAGTACTTGATCTCTTGTGTGATTTATATTATGATTTGTAGAAGGGTAGAAATGGAATGGAACGTAGATTAGTGAACTAGAATCTATTGAACCATAGGACTAGTCTATTCAAACACAAGTGCATAAGACTTAAGGACCATTAAACAAAACCTATGACTAAGTCGCCAGAAAGTTAGGGTGTGGCAACCATTGTGCGCATGTTCAGGATTGGATCGGAAGAGCCTGGTATTTAAGCGGTCCTAGTGACTCACCTCCTCTTCGCAGAATCCTACCAGTGCGTAGCTTCGGTTCGCCCTAACCAAGAGGACTTATTCATAGGCTAAACCCCTAACTAAAACCCAGAAAGGGAACTAGCCGTATTTTCAAAAAAAAAAAAAAACCCTAGTTTTAAAACTCTTAAAATTATCCTTTTGAATTGCAAACATGATTCTATAAAATTTTCCGAAGTATTCTTGATTTATAAAAATTACTAAAATACCCATATTTGCAAAATTACTAAATTGCCCTTGGTTTATAAAATGACCAAACCACCCATAGTTTTAACAAAATTTCATTACTTTATCAAATGTTCAAAAACCCTAATTTGTAAAATATCAAACTATCTTGATTTTGGAAAATTACAAAATTGCTCTAACTTACAAAATTACCAAAAGCGACCACGATTTCCAAAATTTTTACAATATCATTGCTTTGAAAAGTGTAACTCTCAAAGGAACCCTCAATGTTTTACAATCTTGGAAAATATCCTAACTTAATAAATTTTACAAATTTACCCGATTTTTGGAAAAATTATCAAAATACCCCCGAGATCAAAAATTAAGAAATACCTGGATTTCAAAATTCTTCCAAAATTTCCCGGAACTTTAGAAGTACCAAAATAATTTCGTCAAAATCACTAGGAACTTTTTATTTCTGAAAATTTACGAAAAATACCACTGTAGGATAAAATTACGAAAATGCCCCTAGGTAGTGGAAAAGCAAAATAACGAAAACAACAACAAGAATTACAACGTTTCTTTGAATGAACGAAAGTTCATATTTTTGATGGATGAATGAATGAATGCAAGATCTGTATGCATGTATGAATACGAAAGAACCACTCTTAAACTCTTCTTCATAAGATATCATCGGGTAATAAGTGAAACAAGAATACTAATACATAAAATTCCTTAATCGGATCTAAATCGATAATGAGCTCAAGAGGACGTGAGTGGTCGTCGTGGAAGAGGTAGAGGAAGGATGATCTGTTAGATCGGGACAAGGTTTCGACAATGAGATACCACCACCACCATCACCCCGTTTGTCAATGTTGAGCAAAGCAGCTCGCATGAGGAAGATGCCGTGTCGCAGTGGCCGCGAGTTTTGGAATTGGTGGTGGTGTAGGAAACAATTCAGAAATCGTAAGTGCGTGCTCGAGCGGCTCCGTGCTAATGGAGCCGAAATGTTTAGAGGAGTATCGGAGTGGCACCCAGTCTGGTGAGTCATTGGTTGGAAGCAACCGAGCGCATCATGGATGAGCTCGACTTGACCCCGAGGAGAAGTTGAAAGGGATGACGGAGGCTATTACGCGATGAAGCGTATCAATGGTGGTTAACCGATTCGGGACGGTGCCACGGCGGAAGATCGACACGGGAATATGCTAAGGAAGCATTTCGTAAGAAGTATGTGGGAACCGGTATATAGATGAGCAAAGGAAGGCTTTTTCGGGGTTGGTACAAGGAAGTAAGTGCATCACACCGAATATGAAGCGGAATTCTTGAGGTTGAGCCGATATGCCCGAGGAGTAGTGGCGATCGAGCATGAACGTTGTGTTCGTTTTGAGGACGGACTTAGGGACGATTTGAGACTTTTGATAGCACCGCATCGAGAGCGGGAATTCTCTCGCCTTGGTGGAAAAGGCTAAAGTGGTGAGGAATTAAGGACGCCACCAAGCGGGTGTGGACGTAAATAAGCCCCAAAGAGGTTTTGGAATATCTGGAAAAGGCCACAAGAGGCCTAGAGTTGACAGCCACAAAGTCAACAGTGGTACGGGTGGCAATTTCGCCCTTGTGAACATTGTGGAAGGAAGCACGGGGAGAGTGTTGGAAAAAGGCGGGACGATGTCTCAAGTGTGGGTCCAAGGACCATATGATTAAGGATTGCCCCCAGCTATTAGATGAGAGCCAACCAAAGACTCGGAATGCTAACCAGGTGGTAGAGGCGGACAAAGCAGCGACCTCAAAGAGGTCGTGGGTCGGCCAACAGAGGTAGTGGTGGAGGTCGTGGAGCTCGGGGTCGAGGTGCGACTAACGCCAGAAGCAAGGCAACCGGGTTTGGTTTACGCGGTCACGGAGGGAAGAGAGAGACGCGCGGATGTTATAAACCGATGACGTTCTTTATTCATGACAAACCCTATTTTGCTCTTATTGATGTGGGCTCAACTCATTCCTATGTTGCATGTAGTGTGGTTGAAACACTAGGCCTAGACTCTGAACTTTCTGATAGGCAGATAACTGTAGTAAGCCCTTTAGGCCAAACGGTGAGGATAGATAGGATCTTTCGGAATGTACCCCTAGAGATTCAGGGAGCGAACTTTCGGGCTGACTTAATGGAATTACCCTTCGGAGAGTTTGAGCTTATACTTGGAATGGATTGGCTAGTAGAGCATCGAGCCGTGTTGGATTGTACGGCTAAACGTATGGAACTAAGAACCCCGGAAGATGAGGTAGTAGTGATGATCGGAGAAAGGAGGAACTACTTGTCTAACGTAGTTTGTGATCAAGGCCGAGAAAATGGTTAAGAAAGGATGTAAGGCATTCTTAGCCTTCGTGAGTGCGTTAAGAGGAGAAGAGGAAGGTGTTAAGGGAGTTAGAACAAGTAAGGGATTTTGAGGATGTATTTAGGAGGAGTTGCCGGAATACCCCCAGATAGAGAAGTGGAATTTGGAATAGATTTGCTACCGTGAAGCAGACTCCCGTGTCAATCGCTCCCTACCGAATGGCACCAAAGGAGTTAGTGGAGCTCAAGGCTCAAATCCAAGAGTTGTTGGATCGTGGGTTCATTCGACCCGGTGTGTCTCCGTGGGGAGCACCGGTTCTCTTTGTGAAGAAGAAGGATGGAACTATGCGGATGTGCATAGATTATCGTCGATTGAACAAACCGACCATCAAGAACAAGTATCCTTTGCCAAGGATAGATGACTTGTTCGACCAACCGAAAGGGGCAAGCATTTGTGTTCTCAAAGATCGACTTAAGGTCGGGGTATCATCAAGCGAAAGTGAAGGAGGTCGATATTCATAAGACCGCTTTTAGGACAAAATACGGTCATTTTGAATTTGTGGTGATGCCGTTTGGGTTGACGAACGCACCGCCGCGCGTTCATGGATATGATGAATAGGGTTTTCCAACCCTACTTGGATAGATTCGTCGTGGTGTTCATCGCGACATTTTGGTGCATTCCAAGGCGGAGGAGGAGCACGATGAGCATCTCCGAGTTGTGTTAGAAGTGTTAAGGAAAAGAAGCTTTATGCCAAATTCAGCAAGTGCGAATTTTGGCTCAAGGAAGTGGCGTTCTAGGACATGTGGTATCCATGAAGGAATAAGAGTGGATCCTAGGAAGATCGAAGCAGTGTTGGATTGGAAACCACCTAGGTCGGTGGCTGAAATCAGAAGTTTCTTAGGCTTGGCAGGCTATTACAGAAGGTTCGTGGAAGGATTCTCGTCGATAGCCGCACCTTTGACAAAGTTACTAAGGAAGGAAGTACCGTTTGTGTGGACGGATAAGCAACAGGAGAGCTTTGAAAAGCTTAAAAAGGTGCTGACAGAAGCTCCGGTGTTAATTCAGCCGGAGGCAGGTAAGGACTTCGTAGTATATTGTGATGCTTCGCACACAGGGTTAGGCTGTGTGCTAATGCAAGAAGGAAAGGTAGTCGCTTATGCATCTCGACAGTTAAGGCCGCATGAGGTGAACTACCCAACTCATGACTTGGAACTCGCGGCAGTGGTTTTCGCCCTCAAAGTTTGGAGGCACTACCTTTATGGAGAAAGGTCGATGAATTTACACGGACCACAAAAGCCTTAAGTATTTGTTGACTCGAAGGAGTTGAACTTGAGGCAACGAAGGTGGGTGGAGTTATTGAAAGATTATGACATTCGATAGAATACCATCCGGCAAGGCGAATGTGGTAGCCGACGCCCTAAGTAGGAAGGTTGTGTCGGATTTAAGGGCTTTGTTCGCTCACTTAAGTTTGTATGATGTGGAAGCTTTGTTGGCGAGTTACAAGTCAAGCCAACCTGGCTGAAGGAGGTGAAAGAGGGACAGTTGGCGGATAAGGACTTAAGTACTAAGTTACAGCAAGTACGGCAAGGAGGATTAAAGGATTATGGCGTCAATGATGAAGGAGTACTGTGCTACAAGGAAAAGGTTTGTATGCCGAGGGATAAGGAGTTGAGACAAAGGATTCTTCGGGAAGCGCATGGTAGTCCTTATGCTATGCATCCCGGAGGCATCAAGCTGTATAGAGATCTAAGGGAACAATTTTGGTGGTCGGACACAAACGAGAGGTGACCGAATTTGTGGGGAAATGTTTGACATGTCAGCAAGTAAAGGCTGAACACCAAGTCCCATCAGGATTGCTTCAACCAATTGAGATTCCCCAATGGAAGTGGGAAAGAATTACCATGGACTTAGTTAGTGGGCTTCCCCTTACGCCCACTAAGAAGGACTCGGTATGGGTGATAGTGGACCGTTTGACCAAGTCCGCACATTTTATCCCTGTGAGGATCGACTATTCCCTTCAAAAGTTAGCCAAGTTATATGTGGCGGAGATCGTGAGGCTACACGGGTACCGATGTCGATCATCTCCGATAGAGACCCAAGGTTTACGTCTCGATTTTGGAAAGCACTTCATCAAGCATTAGGCACTAAGTTAGACTTCACTACGGCTTTTCATCCACAATCGACAGGCGATCGAACGGGTTATACAAGTGTTGGAAGATATGCTAAGAGGTCGTGTGATGGATTTCGAGGAAGTTGGGAAGATTACTTGCCTCTAGCCGAAGTTCGCCTACAACAACAATCTATCGTGCAAGCATTCGGATGGCACCATACGAAGCATTGTATGGAAGGAAATGTAGAACACCAACTTGTTGGACCGAGTTAGGAGAACGCCGCGTTTTGGGTCCGAGTTAGTGGCGGAAAGCGAGGAGAAGGTGGAATTAATTTCGCACGGTTGAAAGAAGCTTCTGATAGACAGAAGTCGTACGCAGACCTTAAGAGGAAAGAAATTGAGTTTGAAGTAGGAGACCAAGTGTTTCTAAAGGTCTCACCTTGGAAGAAGGTAATGAGGTTCGGTCGAAAAGGGAAGTTAAGCCCAAGGTTTATAGGGCCTTATCAAGTATTGAAGCGAATTGGGCGGTGGCATACCAATTAGAGTTGCCACGCACTGAAGCAGATGCACGACGTATTTCATGTATCCATGCTACGTCGCTATCGATCGGATCCGTTGCATGTGGTATCTGTTGAAGAAGTGGAGCTAAGGCCAGACTTATCCTACGAGGAAGAACCGATTCGGATCTTGGAACGTGATGTGAAAGTACTACGAAGGAAGTCTGTTCCTTTAGTCAAGGTGTTATGGCGCAATCATGGATCGGAAGAAGCTTCGTGGGAGCCGGAAGAGACAATGCGACAAAGAATACCCTCAATTGTTTAGTTAGGAAATTTCGAGGACGAAAATTTTTTAAGGGGTAGAATCTGTAACATCCTAGGAAGGGCCTATGCATTTTTCGGATCAATTGTATGAAATGACAAGTCTTAAGTTTTATGAATAAATTTTTGATACTTTTGGAAACCTAGAAATGAATGAAAATGAAAATGGAAATGAAAATGGAGATGGAAATGAAAATGGAAATGGAAATGGACATTTTTGGAAACTTAGACATTTTGGAAACCTAAACATTTTTGGAAATGATCCAAAAATGGAAACTTGAACATTTCGGGAAACTTGGATATATAAGAGATAAATAAAGGAGTTTTATTCACA
Source organism: Gossypium sturtianum (assembly GCA_025698515.1). Lineage (NCBI taxonomy): Eukaryota > Viridiplantae > Streptophyta > Magnoliopsida > Malvales > Malvaceae > Gossypium > Gossypium sturtianum. Next base: position 67,043,909 of record CM046953.1, read on the forward strand.
TAAATATGTGAATAATAAGAGATAAATAAATGAGTTTTATTCACATAAATATGTGAATAATAAGAGATAAATAAAGGAGTTTTATTCACATAAATATGTGAATAATAAGAGATAAATAAAGGAGTTTTATTCACATAAATATGTGAATAATAAGAGATAAATAAAGGATTATTTTCTAATGAGATAATTGAGGAGATAATTAATGGATTAAAGGCTTTTATCTTTTAAATAAAAGAGATAATATTATCAAAAGAGGAGTGGTGGCCAAGTAAAGGACTCTAGGGTGATAACTTTGGCTATAAAAGGAGGACAGGAGGGCTACTCATCAACATTTGCTCCTCTTCCTCTCTGTAGAAATTCTCCCTAGGCAAAACCCCTCTCTGCCGAATTTTCATTAAGCAAAAATCCCTCTCTTTTTCTTCTATTTTCTTCTCCGTTCTCTTTGTTAAAATTTGAATCTTTGTGGATTCTAAGAAAGAGGCAATCATCCACAACATCAAAAGGGGATCTTTCGGGAAATCTAAGGATCTAAGGTAAGGATTATAAATATAAATATGTGGTTAAAGATTATGATTCACGTTTTCAAAGTTAGATCTAATCTAACACGAAGTTATAGGATTTCAACAGCTTATAAAGGAATCCTCTTTGATTTGGAATCCCATCATAAGGTAAGGGATATTCGGCCAAGGCATAATTTGTTTAAGTGTTTTCCATTATTTCAAAACCGAAAACCGACATGGTTACATACCTAGTATTAGCCGATTTCAAGGAAGAGGAATTCTAGCAACTGTTGGGACTTGATTAAATCAATTCGCAACTAGGTAAGTAATTCTACTTCTAGTAGGATTTGGTTTTAATACCAAATAGGTTTATTTATATGTTTTAATTAATGGCCGAATAGGAGTGAAAGATCTAGATCGGTAGATCGCTCTCACGGAATTCACGGAAACTATTAAGCTTAAAAAGGTGTGTACTCTTACTAACTTTCAATAAATTGCATGGCAATCATTAAATATATAAATATGTAATAAGATGTGAATGTGGCTAAGCGCCACAAATGTGGTAAGGAGTACCCGTGTATGTTTCCTACTTTTGATAGGATTGTGAATGTGATATATTTTGAACATGTGATTAGTAACATGAATGAAAATTAAGTATGTGAAATATGTTATGAAATAATTGGGGCATTCGGGATATTTGTGGAGGAAGAAAGTGAAGGTGATGACTACGGTCTCACCAACGTAAAGTGGTGACTACGGTCACATAAAGTGAAAAGTGGTAACTCGGTTACATCCGGTGAATACAGATGTCTAATGACACAACATAAGTGGGCGATGAGCATGTCGATCGCGGCGATCGCTTCGATGGTGTGTAGCGGATGGAGGGTCGACTTAGTAGTCCCCGGTGTACAAAGTTGGTACGGGTGGTGTGTAGCGGATGGACAAATAGGTTTGGATTTGGGTTGCATCATCCTTTATTTTGTATGAACATGATATTGATATGACTTGTATGCCCGATTTGTTGGAAATTAGTACTATGTACACATTGAGTCTGTTGACTCACCCCGTTGGGGAATTATTTTTCGGTGATGAGCAAGTAATGGACCGGGTCGGCGGGAGCTAAAGGTGGCCATGCATCGCTTGAAGAAATTATTTGGAATTTGGACTTTATGAAATTTTAGTACTTTAAACTTTATTTTGGGTTTGAATGATGTAATAAGGCCATAAGGCCCAATTGGATTTTCTTTATTTCATTTATTTTTATTTGAATATGATACAATTTATGTTTGATTAAAGATAAGTAAATTTATTTCTTTTAAAATAATAAACCCAAAAATTATTTTGTCACCTTATTTAAGTTGGATTTCCAGAATTTATTAAATAGGTTTCAAATTAAGCCCAACCCAAAACAAATTTTTTTAAATTACACAAATTTTCTCTAAGTCATTTAGAACATTGAAAACCGATTTATTTAAGGAACATACCAGATCCGGTTCAGGCTCGTGGGCCGGGTGTGGGGTGTTTCAAGTCTAATTTGAAATACTCGCGAACATGTGGCCACCTCCAAGTCCCCCGCAGCTCCAAATCATCTAAGGCTGGGGATTACCTGCACAGTTAAAAGAAAAGGGTGAGTTACGAGAACTTAGTATGTAATCCCCTAGCAGTCAAATAACAATCGGTGCAAGTAGAACCAGACTGGCCTAAGCCCTATACAGTAACAGATCAGTCTGGGCTTTAGCCCTGTACAGTAACAGATCAGTCTGGGCTTTAGCCCTATATAGTAACAGCGTGGGTCTAAGCCCAAAATAATGACAGTACAGAACAGAGATGCAACCCAACCCAATCTAGTCAACACACCACCCGTACCAACCAACACACCATGTGGGGACTAAGTCGACCCACCCAACCAACACACCAATATCGCAGCATAGCTGCTAATAGTAACGCAGCAAAGCTGCTAACAATAGTAAACGTGGCCCAGCCACTAAAATCAGAATACGTAGCGAAGCCATTAGAATAGTAAAAATGTGGCAGAGCCACTAGTACAGTACTTCCTCCAAATTAGAATCCCAACCTCAATGCAGAATGTCGTGTCATAAATATTACGTGTATGCAGTACGTCATATTCATAATTAGTCACATAGATATCATACACACATCAACTAAACTACCACTAGGGGTATAATGGTCATTTCGTTGGTTAGGGGTAAAATGGTATTTTCACCCTTTAGGGGTATTTCGGTAATTCTACCCTACAAGGGTATTTCAGTCACTTCACTCCCTAGGGGTATTTCCGTCATTTTAATCATTAGGGGTATTTCAGTCATTTTACCCATTAGGGGGTCGGTACAGTTAACGACCTTTCCAAAGGCCTATAGTCGCCTCGAACGACCCGGATAACCTATATGGCCAAAACAGTGTAATTGGGCCCAAGGCCCATTACTCGGCTCAAGTGGGCCAACACGCTCGTGTGGCCTGTTAAGCCCAAATTCCGTCACGGCTATACGAACTTCGCAGCCTAATCCATTATGAGTCACTTACCGTGGATTTTACCCATGCGGCGCCCATGAGCCCATTGGGCCCACATGGCTCATTTCGGCCCAATGAGGCCCATTTTGACCCAAGCCTACGAGCACGCTCGTGGTGGCCTCTACAGTCTATCGCCGACGACTTGTGGGCTCGATTTAAAATACGAGCGTTCGCACGCTCGTAAGCCCTCAGATGCTGAGGTTTCGGCTTTTCGGCTTTTGCCGATTCACAGTAACACAAGGGTGTGAATACACACCATTGTCCATCGTTTTAACAATAATAATACTGGGTGTATGATTACACATCTTTAGCGACCACTTGTGAAATTCCAACAGTGCTAACCTAGATTCAATCCAAAAATTCAATCAGTCCTTAAATCGTTAATAAGATTCACAACCCTGAATCTCTACACTGCCTTTACCACTAACCTTGGTAAACAGGAGTATAACCTTTAACCTTAAAATTGCTTGGCTAGACTCCCACAATTGCTGATTGACCGCTCACTGTATAACAACAGATCTCGTTAGAGGGTTGATTAAGGATGTAGTTTACACCCATCAACAATAACCTGAGCATGACAGAGAACAACTTACCAAGTCCCTAAGAACCGAATGCTGACTTAGAGAGGCGGCACACGTGAGTGGATTATCGCGTATGATCTAAAAAGAATAAACCGAAAGGAGATCATTGAATAGCAACCACGATAATCCTAATAGGGAAAATCGTAAAGTAACAAGAAACAACCTATTTACTTACCCCAATACTCGTCAGAGCTTTAGAAGATGTGAGGAGGAGGCAAGGTATTCGGCTATTACTCAAGAAGAGAGGAACGGAAGAACTTAATTCGATTTAGCCCAAAGAGAAGAAGAAGAAAGCCAAATCGGTAGAGAGAAAATGTGCAGAAGAAAAGAAGGGTTTCAAGGGAGAATTCGGCACTTGGTATATGTGTTTCGGCAAAAGTGAACTGAAAAGGGAAAGACTCGAATGGTCAAAAATGCTGCACGAGATGCCACAAAGAGAGAAAAACCCGAAACGAGAAAAAAAAGAAAATCCCAAAACAGCAGAGAAAGAATTCAGCTTCTACACTCTCACCTTGCCGAAAATGCACCAAATGGCCTTCCCTAGCCGAATTTGCACATAGAAGTTGCACAATTCGGCTACAACACTCCTCTCCTCCAAATCCCTTGAAAATCTCCACCGGTTTCTCCTTGATTCACTCCAAACCCCCCATTCAAATCTATTCAAATTTGATGACCAAGTCTCCAACCACCTCTACAGAGTTTGAATCAAACTCTACCTCTCACGCCACAGAGATATAAAATAAAACCCCCTCTTTGCATGCCATGGGATTCGAACCCACTCCCTCTTAAATGCCCATCACGCCACTAGCCACCACAACACAAGATCTCTTGTGTCACAAAACAAACACAACTCATTATATGCCCTTTAGGCTAACATTCAGGTTTCCAAAAGAGCAAAAATCAAAATTTTGCCAAAGGCCATACTTGAACCCCGGCTTCCTAAAATCCCAAAAACACACCCAAATCACTTATCCATTAAAGCAAACAAGCTATTTGTCAGAACATGAAAAAATTAAAGACCCTATATTTTTGGGGCGTTACAATGAGCATGTAAGACATGCTATCTTTCAATAATAGAATCAATAACCATGGGAATCCATGTTTTGTAAAACAGACTTTTCGAACCATAATAGATCATATCAGGTTTGTCATGAAGTCACGTGCACGGTTATAAAATAGAATCAGTAAAAATTAGTCTAATATATTCAGATATCGCATATTCTTCATCAACAGAGCAACGCAGAGGCGTGCCAACAAACTTAATAGAATACAGATCATACCTGATAGTTTGCACACATAAACAATAGCACATTACATTCTGACGGATCCTACTCACTTAGGTTCAAACATAACAGATATACGTACTGATCACAAGTTGTTCATCATCAGTCTAACACGTTTAGATATCGCATATATCATCCATATATCGGTCTTAGAGCATCAAATAGTCCTCTTACGATCAAATTCAGATCATAAGTACATTGTGAAGGTCAGTGCTCGTGTTGGGAAACACTCACGGTCCCAAAAATAAGATTCGAAACCTATTTATATGCCACATGGCCTGGACACACGCCCATATCCTTGCTCGTGTGGCTCACAGGGCCTGAGCACACGCCCATGTCCTTGCCCGTGTAGCTCATACGGCCTGGGCACACACCTATGTCGTCTACCCGTGTGGTTCTAAATCATAAACAGTGAGTTACACGGCCTGAACACACGCCCATGTGTGACCTGGGCACATGCCCATGTCCTTACTTGTGTGGCTCACACGGCCTTGGCACACGCCTATGTCCCTGGTCGTGTGGTGTTGACAGTCTCATTTTCCGACGAGTAAAAACGTAAAAAAAAGAGGGATTTTGGCACCCACCTGATACGGACTCGATGCAAGAGCAACAAGGATGAATTCTCGTCCCTAAACGACAAGTAATTGCCCAACAAAACAATTAATTCGCAGTCAAATAGCTAAAAACTAACATTCTAAAATCACAGTTATGTTGAAGAACTTTCGACACCAAAACTTTAAATTGAACTTACCGGCCAACGAATTGAACTAGAAAGATAAGTCAGATCTCGTACAGAATCAGCGTAACTTAACATAACAAAAAGAACGGTCACTTTGAAAGGAAGAAGCCAAAATGAAGGACTAAGTATCGGGAATGAATGAAAGAAGAAATATGGCGAGAAAAGAAAAGAGCAAAAAGATATAGAAACTTCACCGGAGGTTTCTAGAAGGTTTTAAATAACCAACCGACTAACTACCACCCACCGAAATGCAAAAATTAAACATTCCCTAATGTACAGACCAGGATTCGTACACAGGACCAAATAGAATACAAAAGCTTAATCAGTGAACCAGCAGGCTCATTCTTGACATCAATTGATTGAGTTTAACTTATAAACCAACATTCAAAGGTAAGGGTTTAAGGAAAATGACAAAATTTCCAGAAACAGTATTAGAACCCGAAACCTCACACATACCCAGAACACTTGACCACTGAACCAAACCAATTTACTTGTCAAGAATTTCCAAAGTCTAAACTCAAATCAAAGGATGACCTCTTTTGGTTCCAAAACGCAATTTCTTCTAAGCCGGTTTTTAGGATGTTACAACTCTCTCCCCCTTAAAAAAATTTCATCACCGAAATTCCCACAATCCCATCAGTTCCTAAACCGTAGAATAGGTATAGCTCCTATTCATACGGACCACCATGTTGTCGCTGCGTAACTCAAACTTAATACCAAACAATCAATATTTCTAACGACTTTATATTCATTCATGCAACTATCACAGTAACACATCTCATAATTGCTAAGAATTCTTAGATCGTGAACTCCAGTCAATAGTACTCGTACTCCTCTTATAGTCCAGAGTCACTCAAACGAAGACTCTTGACCCACCGATTCAAGTTGGGTCTCATCAACCCTTTGCTAATCACTAAACACAACCCGAGCACCGTAGCGCCTGCATTTCCTAACTATCTCCCCCTAGATTTGAGTATTTTTATAGATTTTTATATTCTCAGATTGGCTCAGTGCCCCGAGCAGAGAACTCGACTCGAGTCGCTCTACGATTTAAACTACCTATACTTTGTATACCAATCTACAATTTCAGAGATTTTATGAGTTAATATAGGTTTATCAACAATCCTAAGTCTAAAGTTTTAGCGGAGGTTTTCACGGAGTTTTCACAGTTTTAACTAGAATAGTGTAATCAAACACTACAACATATGTTAGCTCATTTAACATAGCTAAGGTAGAGATACTTATAGATCGACGTCGGAATCTTGGATGCTCTATTTACAAACTCGAAAATAATCAAAATCTAAACACACACACTTTTTTTTAAACCTCATATCTCGAAGTCAGTTAGAAGCTTCATTTCCTTAAAACATTTTTCAAGAAGAGTTTTAAACCCGAAAAACACATCTCGAGTTTTGTAAATCTGGCTCTGATACCACTAAATGTAACACCTCAAACCCGGCCTGGAATTTTAAGCCGAACTTGGAAGAGTTACACCAACGCATTGAAAACCAATTTCTTTTCGAAATTTTAACTTTGAAAACCAGAAATTTGTTTTTTTTTGGTTTAGATGATTTTATAGTTTCGTGTTAGAAATTAATTGCTACGGACTAGATTATCAAAAGGAAAGCAAGACAAATCCAAAGACAATTTACAAACCCAAAAGATCAAATCACAGTTATTACAGTGCAAGACAATTCGAGTTCTCGTACGCCGTCTGATCCCAAATCCGATGTTTTCCTGAATAGATGAAGGTAAGACAAAGGGTGAGTTACCAATCACCGCGTATAACCAGACTCAATACAAATAAGCAGAGCATACTACATAAATCGTAGTAACGCAAAGAACTTAGGGGCATTTGTATAACCAGTACGGACAAATCTAGAGTATCACAGTGATTTAATCAAAGGTAGTACAACAGAACAAAGCAAAAATAGAATAGAATAGAACAAAATAAATCATACAGTATAGAATCAAATAGAGCAGAACAGAACCGAATGGTACAGAGCAAGACAGAACAGAATAGAACAGAGCAGAGTAGAACGGAATAGAGTAGATCATGTATGTTTATGCAGATGCAATGTTTTTTTTTTCAAACATGTCAGAATGCAGATTTATCAGAACAGTCTTCCCAAACTCCGTTACACACCAAATAGAGTTCCCCAGAACTCATCCAAGTTCGGCTTAAACTTTCAGGCGGGGTTTGGGGTGTTACAACTCTATTTTACATTGATGAAATTAGTGCAATTTTTTTTAAAAAATTAACACAACTTTTTTTATCTCAATTTTTAACTAATAATTGTAATTAATTATAATTATCACAAAATTTGCATATATTTTATGCTTAGAATTGTATTCAAGTAATAATTTAATTTTAAAAGTAGCACAACTTTTTAACTATAATTTTATATTATTTTTAAAGTTAATTTAATAATATGATTGAAAATATATGATATTCTCATCGGTTCAAATTTTTTTCCAATATTATGTAGATATTATAAATAGATTATGTTGATATAACTAATGTCTATAGATTTATCTTTATACTCGTTATACTAGGTGAATTACCCAAAAATACCGAAAATTTTGAAAAATTACCGGATTAGGCCGGTTTTTCCAAAATTTACCGGATTAGGCCGATTTTGGAGAGAGAGAAGGAAAAGTGTCCAGCTGGACGCGTTTTCCCTAACAACTACCCCCAACGGTCGAATTACAACAGCTCCTCCCAATAGCTATTTTTTCCCTATCTAAACCCCAAATTTCTCACTTTTTTAATTCACTCTCAATTCTCTCAATTCTCTCTTAATTCTCACTCAATTCTCTCAATTCAGTCTCATTTTTTATTAAAATTTTATTAAGGTTTTTTAATTAATTTTCATATTTATTGAAATTAGTAATGACAAATTATTTAATTCGTTTGGATGGCAAGCATATTCTGGTCGTTCAATTGCAAATGGTAAGACTTTTTTTAATCTAGTTTAATTTAATTATTTTGTTTTTATATTGAAATTTAATATTTTGTATGTTTTCTTATAATTAGCCAGAAGATCAGATTTTGGAGACGTATATTCGCAACCTATCCGCTCATTCATCTTTTTAAATCAAACCATACTTGAGAGATGCAAGATTTTTGCACGTGGCCCGTATTGGTAGGGGGTGTAAATTGAACCCCACACTTGTAAGCGCATTGGTAGAAAGATGGGGACCTAAGACACACACATTCCATCTTTCATGCGGCAAGTGTACTATCACATTCTAAGGCATGCAGTTACAACTCGGTTTACCAGTGGATGGGCTGGTAGTGACTGGGTCAGTTGTCACTACCGATTGGAGATGTAACGCCCTAAAATTTTAAGAATTTAATTGTGAGAATCTGGAGTAATTAATTTCTGTATTTCTGGTACTATGCTCTGCTTCTGGGTTTAAGGTTTGGAGTTTGAGTCTCTTCATTGAAAGTTTTGTTGTGTTTTTAAATTAATCCATGAGCCCGCGTTACCCAATTAAGTTTAATTCAGTGTGAAATGGTGACAAGAATGAGCCTACTGGTTCACAGGTTAAGCATCTGTTTGTATTCTGTCTGGTTCCGAGTTTGAATCCCATCGTACGCATTAGGAATATATTTTTACAAATGTCGGGAAGGGTGGTGGTTAATTTAAAATAGTCTAAGAAAAAGTTATCATTTTCTTTCTTTCAAAATTTTAGTTCTTTAATTTTTACTGTTCTTCCTTGTTTTCAATTTCTTTTTCTTCTTTCTTCTTTTCTGTAATTGATCTTGCGTGATTGTGAAGTCTTGTTGCCTGTGAGGTCAATTTTACGTAAGTTCCGTTGCAACTTCCTTTCGTTGTGCTTTCCGTTCTGTTAACATTTTTCTGTCAAAACGAGACTTTGGTTGTTTAGTTGATTTTCTGTTAAACACTCGACTGGCAACTTTGTTTGGGCAAGGATATTGTAAAAGACGGTAATCGCTGTGTTAGGTTGATTTTTCCTGTTTTGTACGAGGTGAGTTTGCGAATTGGAATAGAATTGTGTCGAACCTTTCGACATGTTTTTAGCGATAAGCGATTTTTCTAAATGTTGGAATTGATAGTGTAATTGATTGTTGAATGATTAATTAGGTTCCAGGTAGTCTCCATATTATTTCTCCGTCAAAACAAAATCAGGTGCGTACCAAAAACCTTAAATTGCAAGTTTTGGGTCGCCAAAAATGGTGGCTGTCGACGCCACACGGGCGTGTGGTAGGCCGTGTGAACAACCGTGTAACTCACTGTTTACTGAATTAAGGCCACACGGGCGTGGGTCTAGGCTGTATGTGGCCATGCTAGTGTAGGATTCACACGGCCAAGGACACAGGCGTGTACCCAGGCCATGCAACTCACTATTTGTAGTATAAAAACCACACGGCCAGGGACACGGGCGTGTGCCCAAGTCGTGTACCTCACTGTTTGAGGTATAAAAACCACACGACCAGGGACACGGGCATCTGCCCAGACCGTGTAACTCACTGTTTGAGGTATAAAAACCATATGGCTAGGGACATGGACGTGTGCCCAGGCCGTGTAACTCACTGTTTGTGCTTAAAAACCACACGGCCAAGGCACATGAGTGTGTGCCTAGGTCGTGTGGCAGGATGTTAGGTCCGAGAACTATTTTTGAGGCCGAGAATATTACTAAACTTTGATACTGGTTTCCTCAATGTGCAGGAGATGGTGTGAAGGGTTGGTTGGGCATTGAATGTCTTTAATGGTGTGTTGGGATGGCAGGAGATGGTGTGTAGCGGACGGGAATAGGAAAATTGCATCTGAATCTGATTAGGATTGTATATGAACTGAAATTACAAATACATATACATGTAACTGGTCTGCTCTGAATCTGAACTATCACTCTTCTGAAATGAACTGAATACTTGAATTTGGAATTTCTCTATAAATGAATTCTAATAAAGTAAACCTCTTTTACGCACTGAGTTCACAATTCACTCCTTTATTGATTGGATTTCAGGTGGTTCCCAGTCTTGATCGGGTCAGGGTCGCGGAAGCTCGGTCAAACTTCTATCTTTCTTTTAAGTATTACTATTAGGGATTATTGTTCTGTGATGTTATGGAACTGATGAAGATTATGTGCTTTAAATTTTGTGGTGATGAATGTTACGTAATGAATAGCTTAATTCGACCACATTATGATAGTATGAACTCTAATAAGGATGATGTAACTCTCCAAACTTGGTCTAGACGTCTAGAACAGGCTTAGGGTGTTACATTTAGTGGTATTAGAGCCAGGTTTGTCAACACTTGGACTGTGTTTGGGCTCTTAATGTGTGATATAAGTGGCTAGTAATAATTAGTATCTGAACTAATACGAAAACACTAAAACTTTAGTGAGTGACCGAGCCTCCGAACCTTACCCAATAAGTATTTCTATTCTGTTATAAAGATTATGATACATATTTGGTATTGGTAAACTGATTGATGTAAACTAGTGAAATCATCCTGCTGGATGTGTGAACTGATCTGTATACTCTGACGTTGTAGCTAGATTGCCAAAATGATTTCGCGCGGTAGTCGTGGATATGGTATGCGGGGGCGTCGAGGATGCCGAGGAGGAACTCTAGCCAAGTCATCCTCTATGGGTAGCATGCCCAATCTGGAGACCAACGAGACTCCGACTGTTGAGACGGAGTCCCAAACTCTGACGGCTAGGGACGACACACTGTCCTAGGCCATGATACGGGCACTGGAGAGGGTCGCTGAGACCTATTCAAGATCGGGAGGCCGAGGGTCGGTTACTGAACGACTCCGGTCGAATGGTGCTGAACTGTTCAGAGGCGTTATAAGAGTTATCCCTATTGTTTCTGAATATTGGCTCGAGGCTACCGAGCGTATCATGACAGACCTTGACTGTACTCCTACTCAGAAATTGAGGGGTGCTGTGTCCCTACTCCGGGACAAAGCTTATCAGTGGTGGTTAACCGTTGAGCAAGGTGCTCAGCCGGAGCAAGTGAACTGGGACTATTTCAAGAATGCCTTCCAGGGTAAATATGCAGGAACAAGTTATGTTGAGGCTCGCCGATGCGAGTTTATGAGCCTAGTTCAGGGCGATCGATCTGTGGTTGAGTTTCTATGCCTGAGTAGGTATGCACGGACTCTGATAGCATCTGATTACGACAAGTGTGTGAGATTCGAGGAAGGACTGAGATACGATCTGCGGGTTCTAATAGCTCCTTAGTGGGAGCGAGTTTTTGCAGTTCTGGTTGACAGCGCTAAGATTGTGGAAGAAGTGAAGCGTATTGAGCGTGAGCGGAAGGATTACGAGAAGGATCAGAATAAGGTTAAGAGGGATTCGGGTCCTTCTAGTTTTGTTCAGCGCCCTAAGAAGCGGGTGAGGTTTGATAGGCCCCCAAGGGCCTAGACACCAGCTGTAGGAATTGAGATTCAACAGTGTATTGATTATGGGAAGCGCCACTCGGACGAGTGCTGGAGGAAATTAGGAGCATGCCTCCATTGTGATTCGATAGAGCATCGAGTTAGGGATTTCCCTCGTCGACCTGATTCAATGTCAGCTACGGCATAGACTTCGGCCCCAAATTCAGTTCGACCTCCGAGAGAGGCTCAACAACCTTTTAGAGTTCATGGTACTCGTAGGGGTGGTGGTAATGGAGCTGGGAGAGGACAACGAACACCGGGTAGAGGTGTTGGTCAAGCTGAGGCTTGTTAGCCGGCACTGGTTTATGCGACGAGACGCCACGAGGAGAGCGATGAGGCTAATGTTATTGCAGGTACCTTCTTTATTCACTCTATTCCGTATTATGCTCTCATTGATATAGGCTCTACTCACTCATACATAGCTAGTGTTGTTTCTGTAACTCTGGGTTTAACTGCTGAGAATACTGCTAGAGAGTTTTATGTGATTAGTCCGTTGGGTCAGTCAATTCGATAAAGTATACAGGCGGGTACCCCTAGAGCTCCAGGGTATTGTGTTTCCAACTGATTTAATGGAATTACCCTTTAATGAGTTTGATTTAATTCTGGGAATGAATTGGCTCGTTGAATATCAGGTCAGTCTAAACTGTGCAACCAAGAGGGTTACTCTGAGACCGACTAAGAATGACGAAGTCGTAATGATTGGTGAGCGTCGAGATCACCTCTCTAACGTAATCTCTGATCTTGTAGCAAACAAATTAGTCCGAAAGGGGTGTGAGGCATACCTAGCTTACGTATCTGATTCTGCTCCCAAAAATTAGTCTGGACACCTTTCCTGAGGAATTGCCCGGAGTACCTCCGGATAGAGAGGTGGAGTTTGGAATTGATCTGTTACTAGGTACTACTCCAGTGTCCATTGCACCCTATCGCATGGCACCGAAAGAGCTGACCGAACTAAAAGAGCAACTTCAGGAACTCCTTGATAGAGGATTTATTCAACCGAGTGTGTCTTCGTGGGGGGCACCAGTATTTTTTGTTAAGAAGAAAGATGGGTCGACAAGAATGTGCATTGATTATAGGCAGCTGAACAAGTTGACAATCAAGAACAAGTATCTGTTACCGAGGATTGACGACTTGTTTGGCCAGTTTAGAGGAGCGTCCATCTTTTCTAAAATTGATCTACACTCTGGTTACCATTAGCTCAAGGTCAAAGAGACTGATGTGTACAAAATTTCTTTTAGAACTCGTTATGGACATTACAAGTTTCTGGTAATGCCTTTCGAATTGACGAATGCCCTGGCAGCGTTTATGGATTTAATGAATCGGGTATTTCAACAGTACTTGGACCAATTTGTAGTGGTTTTCATCGATGATATCTTGATCTACTCTAAAATCGAACTAGAGCATGATGAACACCTTTGCATCGTACTTCAGATACTCCGAGAAAAATAGTTGTACGCCAAGTTCTGTAAGTGTGAGTTTGGGTTGCAGGAAGTCACCTTTCTAGGTCATGTGGTGACGGCAGAGGGGATCTGTGTTGATCCTAAGAAAATCGAAGCTGCGGTCTAGTGGAAACAGCAGAAAAATGTATCCGAGCTTCGTAGCTTTCTGGGTTTAGCGGGTTACTACAGAAGGTTCGTCGAAGGGTTCTCGCTGATTGTGTCACCTATAATGAAGCTGTTGCATAAGAATGCCCCATTCTGTGGTCTGAGGCACAACAGTCTAGTTTCGATAAGCTCAAGTCTGTCATAACACAGACTCCTGTTCTAGTTCAACCGGAATCAGGTCGAGAGTTTGTGGTGTACAGTGATGCTTCACATGTGGAGTTAGGATGTATGCTGTAACACCCCTTACCCGTATTTAATGCTGGAACAGGGTATGAGGCGTTACCTAACTCAAACACATACTAACATACAATTCTGGGTTATGAGATTCCGTTCAAATTTAAAACTTTTCAATATTCATCTTAAAGTCCTTAAAAATGGGCCTGCGAGGCGTAAATCATATTTTAGAAATGGTACGATACTAAACCCGACACTTTAGAAAACTTTGGAAAATTTCACTAAAAACAGGGGCACACGCCCGTGTGGACAGACCGTGTAATCACACACGCCCATATCCTTAGCCGTGTGGATTTATTTTTCAAATTCGAACCTACAGAGGTTTTCACACGGCCTGGCACACGCCCGTGTCCATGGCCCGTGTCCCTCACACGGCCATGACACGCCCGTGTCTCCACCCATGTGTAAAAACCTTGACATTCTATTTTTGATGTTATCAACTTAATAAGGTCACACGGCCAAGGCACACGACCGTGTTCTTAGGCCATGTGGCAAATTAAATTCCTAAATTCAAGTGCAGACTTCACACGGCCTAGGCACATGCCCATGTCCTATGGCCGTGTCTTCTACACGGTTAAGACACACGCTGTGCCTTAGCCCGTGTGGTTACTACTGGGCATTCTGTTTTGTCAACTTAGGGTCCAGGGGGACACACGGCCAAACTACACACCCATGGAGTAGACCGTATGTCACACACGGCCTAGACACACGCCCGTGTGTCTACTCGTGTGGACAAAAACAAGGCTATTTACCAAGCCTTTTTGCCACCTCTACTTGTACCAACATAAGCCACCATCAGACTTACACACATCAATGCTACTACACTATTTTAACATGCTAAACTTATCACATACTTATCAATCTAATCATGCAATTTGCTCACCTATGAAAAACATCATCATTTTCATATATCAATAATAGGAAATAGCCATCATCTATGGACTTATACAAAATGAATCAAATCTCCAAATCAAGCCAACACATTTGGCCAAAACAATATGACACTTGACAAAGACCAAGTCACTATACATGCCATACTCAAAATGATAAGTCTAACTATACCAATTGTTCTGATTGATAGTGTGATCGTGCCTCCAGCGTCCTTTGATCCCTGAGCTAGCTTGGTGATACTATAAGGAAAATGGAAGGGAAAGGGAGTAAGCATAAAGCTTAGTAAGTCGCATGTAAATAATTAACAACAATTAATTTGCATTATCATACTCATAGCATATTATAAACTTGCACATGATTCTCGAATGATTAAAGGCATAACTTACTCATCTCCACCCTTACTAATCACACAACATAATTCGAGCTCATTTTTCATGAATCTCATGTAGGTACATGTATCACTTACAACATAGCTGTAACTTTTCTCACTTTTGACACAATCTTTAATTTACCCATTAAACCCATTGGAATACCAAGGGATATCTGATAAGCATCACACAAGAGGGTAAAATGCCGATGCCATGTCCCAGACATGGTCTTATACTGGCTCATATGTCGAGGCCAATGCCATATCCCAGACATGGTCTTACACTAGCTCTCGTCTCAATGTCGATGCCATGTTCCAAACATGGTCTTACACTGGCTCTCATAATGTGGCCGATGCCATGTCCTAGACATGGTCTTACATTAGCACACAAATCAATACCGATGCCATGTTCCAAACATAGTCTTACACTGGCTCTCGTAATGTGGCCGATTCCATGTCCCAGACATCGTCTTACACTAGCACACATATCAACCCAAATGTCATGGCATGGATATCCAATCTATTCCTAAGGTTCAACCGAGAGTTTTTACTACATCAATTATCATCATACATAATCAAAAAAATAATCAAACATTTTATGCAATATAAATTGTTTAATGCATAAATACAATAACGCTGTATTATTTACGTACAACTTACCTCGGTACACAAAAAGTGGGCGTTTAGATTGAGTTAGTCTACTAGCTTGGTTTTCCCCCGGTATAGGTCCGGACTCCGTTTTTCTTGATCTATATTGATAAAATTCACTCATTTAATCATCACATTAATCAAGATATTTCAAAATTTCCTACTTTGGCAAAATTACCGTTTTGCCCATAGACTTTCACATAATTACGATTTTGCCCCTAGGCTCGTAAATCGATTTTCATAAAATTTCCTCATTAACAAAGCCTAGCCAAATATATTTTAAGCTTATAGCAACTCAAAAACCCAATTATTTTACACATTTACTACCTATTTTACAACCTTTACAAAAAGGTCCATTTTAGGTGTTTTCATGGAAACTCCTTTCACAAAAGTAATTTATTTAACAACCAAGTTTCATTTTCTTCCATAAAAATTCAGCAAAGAACACTAATGTTCTCATGGCAAAACCCTAGACTCTCAACCATTTTGCAAAATAGTCCCCTCATTAGCTAGCTTAAGCTACAAGGATTCCAAAAACACAAAAATCATCAAATTTGACCATCAAAATCACTTACTTGCAAGGGTTTAAGTCACTGAAAATTTTAAGCACTCCAAGCTCCTCTTTTTGCTGAAATTTTCGGTGGTAGAGAGGATGAGGAAGAGATGATATCTTTTTCTCTTTATTTTTTTTATTTCATCAATTAGTCACCTAATTTCACCAACTTTGACCAATTTTAATTTATTTGTCACCTACGGCCGGCCATCACCCTATAAAGGGCCTAATTGCACATTAAAGACTTCTAATTTAAGGTTCTATAGCTATTTGACACATTTAGCTTGTAGAACAAAACTTTTGCACTTTATGCGATTTAGTCCTTTTTCAAAATTAAGCATGCAATCACTAAAATTAATTCACCAAAAATTTTCATGTACTCATATAATCATACTATAACACATAAACTAATATTAAAATAATTTTCTCCAACCTCGGATTAGTGGTCTCAAAACCAGTGTTCCGACTAGCCCCAATATCGGGCTGTTACATGTGCTTATGCAAGACGGTAATGTGGTCGCTTATTCGTCACGACAGCTGAAGACACACGAGGGTAATTACCCGACACACGATCTTGAACTAGCTACAGTTGTGTTTGCTCTGAAAATCTGGAGACACTATTTGTATGGTTAAAGGTGTATTAGTTACACCGATCACAAGAGTCTCAAGTATTTGTTAACCCAGAAAGAGTTGGACCTTCGGTAGTGCCGATGGGTTGATTTACTTAAAGATTATGATTGCACGATAGAATATCATCCAGGTAAGGCTAATGTAGTGGCTGATGCCCTTAGCCGTAGAACGATAGCGGATCTGAGAGAAATGTTAGCTCGTCTGAGTTTGGTCGAGGACGGAAGACTATTGGCTAAATTACAAGTACAACCGATTTGGGTGGAGCAAATTTGAGCTAAGCAATTGTACGAGGAGTCTTTAGTCCAGCGTATGCAGCATATTGACTCGAACGAGAATTCTGAGTTTAGTTTGAACAAGGATAATGTGTTATGCTTCAAGGGTTAGATTTGTGTTCCTAATGACAATGAATTAAGGCGTTCAATGCTGCAGGAGGCACATAGCAGTCCCTATGCTAAGCATCCTGGCGGAAACAAGATGTATCAAGATCTCTGAGAACTTTATTGGTGGCCCGGACTAAAACAGGAGGTAGTCACTTTTGTATCCCACTGTCTAACGTGTCAAAAGGTTAAGGTCGAACATCAGTTGCCCTTTGGACTGCTTCAGCTAGTTAAGATTCCATAGTGGAAATGGGAGCGGGTAACAATGGATTTTGTTACGGGGTTTCCTTTAACTCCGACTAAGAAAGGTTCAGTTTGGGTCATCGTTGATCGGTTGACCAAGTCAGCCCATTTCATTCCTATCCGAACGGACTACTCTTTGCAGAAATTAGCTAAACTGTACATCGCCGAAATTGTGAGGCTACACGAAATTCTGGTTTCGATCATTTCTGATAGAAATCCATGATTTACGTCTCGATTCTGGATGAAACTCCATGAGGCTTTAGGCACTCAACTTAATTTCAGTACTGCGTATCACCCTCAGACCGACGGACAGTCGGAGCGAGTCATTCAGATCCTAGAAGATATGCTTCGGGGTTGTGTTTTAGACTTCAGAGGTATTTGGGAAGAGTACTTACCATTAGCGGAATTTGCATACAACAATAACTTTCAGTCTAGTATTCAGATGGCACCATACAAAGCCTTATATGGTCGTAAGTGCCGTACTCCGCTATGTTGGACAGAATTAGGTGAACACCAGATACTGGGTCCTGAACTGGTTTCTAAAACTGAGAACACTGTAAGAGTAATTAAGGATCGACTGAAAACCGCGTCTGATCGGAAAAAGTCTTATGCCAATTTAAAAAGGAAAGATATTGAGTTTTCTGTTGGTGATTGGGTTTTCTGAAGAGTATCACTGTAGAAAAAGGTCTTTCGATTTGGATGCAAGGGGAAGTTAAGCCCGAGATTCATTGGACCTTATTGTATCTTGAAACGGGTTAGACCCGTTGCTTATCAGTTGGAGTTACCGCCAGAGTTGGATCGAATTCATGATGTGTTTCATGTCTCGATGCTGAGACGGTATCGGTTAGATCCATCACATATTGTTACTGTCGATCGACTTACGACCAGATTTCACATTCGAAGAGGAATCTAGTTCAGATTTTGGATCGTAATGATGTTGAAGAAGAAAACTATTCCCCTAGTGAAAGTTCTATGGCAGAACCACGGTACTGAGGAAGCCACGTGGAATCAGAAGAATCCATTCGACGACTGTATCCGTATTTGTTCGATTCAAGTAAAATTTCGAGGCTAAAATTTCTTTTTAAGGGTAGAGAGTTGTAACACCCCAAAATTTTAAGAATTTAATTGTGAGAATCTACAGTAATTAATTTGAATGGCCGTGTAACTCTCTGTTTACTGAATTAAAGCCATACGGGCGGCCACACAGGCGTGTGTCTAGGCTGTGTATGGCCATGCTAGTGCAGGATTCACACGGCCAGGGACACAAGTGTGTGCCCAGGCCGTGTAAAATTTACTGTTTGTGCTTAAAAACCACACAGCCAGGGACACAGGCATATGCCCAGGCCGTGTAACTCACTGTTTGTGCTTAAAAACCACACGACCAAGGCACATGGGCGTGTGCCCAGGCCGTGTGGCAGGATGTTGGGTCCGAGAACTATTTCTAAGGCCGATAATGTTGCTAAACTTTGATACTGGTTTCCTCAATGTACGAATGACTAAATTGGTTTATATGAGAACTGTCTGATACACTGAGACTGATCTGTGAATCACATAATTGAATGTGCACTGTAATACCACTCTGTTATTGAACTATTTTATTAATTATGTAATGTATTAGAATGACTAAACATGTGTTACGGTAGTTGTATTCTGCATTGGTATCGGGTGGGATGTTGTGAAGGAAGAAGAAATCTATTCTGAAATCGTGGCTATGCCACTAAGAGTATATCTGATTCTGACACTTGACGCATACTGAATTAGCAGCTAAGCTGCGTTCCTGTAAAAGTGTCAACAAACACTTAATGGTGTGAAGG
Organism: Gossypium sturtianum; assembly: GCA_025698515.1. Lineage (NCBI taxonomy): Eukaryota > Viridiplantae > Streptophyta > Magnoliopsida > Malvales > Malvaceae > Gossypium > Gossypium sturtianum. The sequence goes on from CM046953.1 coordinate 67,063,318, forward strand.
GTTGGTTGGGCATTGAATGTCCTTAATGGTGTGTTGGGATGACAGGAGATGTGATCGTGTCTGTCAAAGTTTTAAAAATTTATAAAGAGAGAATGATCAAACCTGGAAACTAACTATGACAACGATTGAGGAAAGTGCACCTATCGAACAGTTGTATAGCTTAGGCAAGACCGGATTATCGAACCCAAAGGAACTAAAAGTACTAATACTAACTTTCTTTTTATTATTTAGCCTAAATATCAAGCGAATGGTTGTTTAATCTAAAATTGACTAATTACTAAGCTAAAGACGCAAAGACAAAAAGAATAAATTGGGGAAATACTGTTGGAAAAACTCAGTTGATTTAGACGATACCCTTAGGAAGAATCCACCTAGATTTCACTTGTTATCTAATACTGAACCAGACGATGTATTCACTTGACTTGATCCGTAAGATTCCCTAAATTATATTAAACCCTCTCTCGAGGCGAATAACGTCTAACCCTAGGTTGATTAATTGAAATCTCTTTCTAATTAAAACCCCTAGAATTGCATTAACTCGATCTATGGACTCCCATATTAGGTTTCACCCTAATCCGGCAAAATCTCGTCACCCTATCTCTAGGCGCGCGATCAACTCCGCTTAATTATGCTAAATCTACTCTTAGACAGGGACTTTTGCTCCACCACCTAAGCACATTCAACTTGAGTTAATATCCCAGAAATATTAACACAAGAATTAAGCACACATAATTAAGAACAAATCAAGTATTTATCATATAGTTCAGAAAACAATAACAAGATTCATCCAAGTTTCATCCCCTTCAGGTATCTGAAGGGTTTAGTTCATAATTGAAAAAGACAACATCTCAGAAGAAAAGATAAAACAAAACAGAAGAAAACCCTAAAACCCCTTGAAGGAATTGAAGGAGAGATCCGCTGTCTTGAGTAGAATTCTGACTTCTTGAGATGGATCAACTGGCTATCTTCGAGTGTTTCCCACAAATCTGACCTTTCTGGCTCGACTCCTTGGCCTAGCTAATCGCCCTTTGAATGTTGGCCCTTAGGGTGTTTATATAGGCTCTTGGAATGTGTTTCTTCGTCCCTAAGTATCCTTTTCCGAGTGAAATTGCTCTTTTCCATGGCAGGGACACGGCCATGGCACACGCCCGTGTAAATCGTCTTTAGGCCGTGTTCGGGTCTGATTAGGGGGGCATGGCCGTGCTGCGTAGGCTCAGGCCGTGCTCGAAACTGTTGAATAAGGCACGGCCGTGTGATCTTGGGCCCAGGCCGTGTGGATTTCGTGATATGGCCCATTTACTCCGTTTTAGGCCCGTTTTCCGTTCTTTTCATCCTCCGATGCTTTCCTGAGTATAAAACATGAAAAGAAAAGATTAAGAGAACCTTTTTACATAAATCAAGGTATAATTCATCCAAAAGTATGCTAAATGTGGGATTAAAATATGTTACTTTTACGGTTTATCAAATACCCCCATACTTAAGCTTTTGCTTGTCCTCAAGCAAAATTCTCAACTTACAATTAAAACGAACTTTCTGTAATTCATAATTTCTATCAATAATGTCTTATCATAATTCATAGATAATTTATACATGGATAATTTAACTCAAAGAGTCTTAAAGATTCAAACAATCTAAGTCATGAATTTGTAGCTCGAAAATATAGGTGTCTCCCCTTATCTAAATAATTACCTTTGATCCAAAATCGACAATGATTGTCATCCTCAATAAAGATTCACTCAAATCACTCAAAGTGTTTAAGGTTCAGGGAAAAAGCACTCATATGTCAAACATGAGAAGTTAATCCCATAGGCTTGCCTGAAAATCAAATCTCTACCACTGTAATATGAGATGATACACAAATCAAAAGGTCTTTAATTAGGGTTGTAACGGGGCTTAGGTTAAAAGGTGTGGATAAAGGCTGAATTAGAAGGTTAAAATCGAGATTGAATTGACAAATTACCTAACTAGAAACAATTAACTTAGAAAAATAAATAATTACATCAATTGAAAATTTTGAAACTACTAATACGAGCTTCTTCTTCAATAAATAGACTTTAACTGTACAAGCTCACTTTTCATAATACTAATACTGAATATACTTTGATTTTTTTTAGAACAAATCAAAATTACATAATAAAGGATAAATTCACTATCGAAATAAATAGACAATCGATCAAATCAAATCTCGATATAAGGGTAGTCAAAAGGAATGGTGATAACAAATACGAAGGGTTTTTAGGTTAATATTATGTGAATTAAGAAGAAGGGTTGTTAGGATCAATGGGGTTCACTAGGGGTTAATTATGAGGGTAGGCTTTTTATGGAGTAAGTGGGTTAAAACCTAGGTGCCTTAATCATCTCTGTATATCAAATCAACGGTGTGGTCTCGACATGTATAAATGAGGCAAGTTCTAGAATAACAAATCAATGTTGACATACTCATAATCAATAAAGTGAGCATGAAAAAGAATATATGCTCTATAAGGCTCAAAATCTCACAAAAATTATGGGTATTTTGACATCAACCTCGTAAATTTCAAATTTCAAAGTAACATTCAGATTCAGTTCAACAACCTAGCAAATTTTTATTTCTGAAAAATAGACTTATCATGCTTGATTCTCTAGTATCTTAAAATATAATTATCAATGCACAATTATCAATGGCTTAATCCAAAACATAAAAATCATAAATCAGGGAAATTTCATCCTAATTAGTAATAGGAGGAAATTACTTAAAAACAAATTAAAATTCAGGGATTTGAGAATAATGCAAAAAGTTTGGAATTCTTAAGATTTCACCCCCCACACTTAAGATGTACATTGCCCTCAATGTACAAAGATAGATAATATTAACATAATAATAAAATCATAAGATAGGGAGAGGAGTGAAACTTCCTGAATTTTGGATGGATTCCTTGAGTCGGAGGTGACAGATGACTTATGTAGCAGTGTGTTACTCCTAGTGATTTATTCGTTATTTTGGAGTGTACAATTGAAACTACGAAGTCATCAGTTAGATGTCTCGGGGGCGGAATTAAATAAGTGTTTGTTAGTAATACTCTAAGGTTAGATAGCCAATGATAATATGAATAAAATAAAGGTATGAAATATAAAAGCAAAAGAGTTTAAATTAAGACAAATAAAAATTTAAAATGAATGAACTAAAAATAAAGAAAAGAAAACTAAAAATAAGGAAGGACTCAGAGGTCCTCATCAGCAGCTGGGTCCTGTGGTGGTGTTGGTGAAGAAATGTGGAAGTGATGACAAATCTGCTGGAGGGTGGCCTCGATGCTGTCAAAACGTCGAGCTGTGTACTGCTCAAACTGAGTGAGGCGTGCAAAAATGTCGGAGAGTGATGCGGCCGTCTGAGAGGGGCGATGGCTCGTTGGTGGCGCATCCTGTGGTAGGGGAACATCATCAGTAATGTCTTCCGGGTCCTCCTCGTCGGTGGTAGGTGCCAGCTGATATTAGGGGGCCAGTCCCACGTCGACGCTGAATCATCCTCATGTGTAGCATCGTCTGGATGCCCTGTGGGGACATCTGACCTATCAGTGTGAGGGAGGAGATTTGGGCGTCGATGTTGAGGAGCCCAAAATATCGAGCCAAACGTGTGATGTAGGGACCCATGGATATGACCCCTCTCCTGTGCTGCTCCGTCTGATGTTGAATGGCGCGAGCTATGAAATAGGCTAAGTTGAAAACGTGCCCGTTCACCATGCACCATAGGAAGTAGGCATCGTGAGTATTGACGACGCCGGTGCTTTCTCGCCGACCTGTAAGTGTATGAGCTAAAATAGCGTGTACGTACCGTAGGGATGGGGCAAGAGCTGTCTCCTTGGAGCGGCTGGGGTCATAATTGCCTTTGTTAGGGGCTAAATCGTACCAAAAACTTGTGGGGGTGTTGTGGATATGGCGATGAAGCTCTGAGAGGTCATTTTCCTCTATAAATTCGTCGGTATAAAGCCCCAATGCGACCCCAAATTGTGGTACATTTAGTTCTCGTACAATGCCTCTGAGACAGAATTGGATTGTACCGGGGTCATCGTAGCTCGACATCACTGTCTGAAGATGAAATGTTGAACATAGCTCTAAAGTGAGCTCTAGATAGGTAGGCTCGATGATGTTGAAGAATTGGGTCCAAGGGTCAGTAGTTAAGAGGGCCCATACCTCGTCAGCTAGCTGGACCTGCTCCAAGGCGGCCCAATCAATACATCTCCCTATGCCGAGTGGTCGTGCCCGAAGTATCTTATAAAGATCCTCATGGGCTCCTAGAGGGAATCGTAAAAATGGGTGGCGTACTTCGGCGGCTGCTGTGGCTGATGATAAACCGGGTCCCTTTCGTTTTTTGGAAGCAGGGACTGCGGTTTTCTTTCCTCGAGACGATGACATTTTACCTGAGAATATGAGTTATTCAAGTAATATTTCTATCACATATATTTTGGTCAATTATCACAATAGACTAAGACTTATAATAAGTTTTTGCAATCATAGTATGAGTAAACATAATGAACAATTCTTATTTAACTAGAGTAATTGGGATAGTACTTCAAAATGATAAAATCCTAAGAATTTAATCATTAATAATTCATAATAGTAATAAATATAAACTAAACTAAATGAAATTCTTAATGAAAAATTAGTTAAAAGAAAAAAAAAATGGAAAAGAAATAGTAAGTTTGTGACCAGTAGTGGAGTTTACGGCCTGGATGAGCGGAACACGGGCGTGTAACAGAGGAGCACGGGCGTGTGCTATAAAAATTTATGGGTACCACGGTGGTGGAGAGGACGTGGACTCTGCTAACACGGGCGTGTACTGGTTTTTTTTAGTGGGAATGTGGAAGAAATTTGAAGATTTGTGATGGGGGAAAGCAATGGTGGAGGATTCTTTGATTGTGGCCGGAATAGGGAGAAAGATATGTGAGGGGAACGGTTAGGGTTTTAAGTTTTGGAGAGAATTTTGAGGGAGACGGTGGTAATATTCTTTAAATAGGGAGGGGGACACGGGCAAGTGCCACGCCCGTGTGTCTGTTTATTCAGTCCGTGTTTTTTGCGTTTTTCAAATTTGGGCGTGTTTGTGGTGTTGGTCACGCTCGTGTTCCCTGGGCGTGTGCTATTGTGTTTGCTTTTCCCACGCCCGTGCTACGATTGCCACGCTCGTGTTCATATAGTCAGTGTTACACACGGTTGGTGAGCACAGGCGTGGCTCATGCCCGTGCTTAGTTACTCAGAATAGACCACGGTCGTATCGCACGGCCGTGGACCTATAATCGCAGCCCGTGTTTGTGTAGTCATGATAGACCACGATCGCATCGCACGGTCGTGGTCCTATTGTCGCAGCCTGTGTTGGGCAATTTTTCCTCTTCCTCTCACACAACTACCTGCACGCCCGTTCTCTGTCCCATGGCGTCCCCACGGCCACGGGCACGCCCGTGTGTAAGGCCGTGTGGTTGGTAAATCTACGCTTCATTGAATAGGTTAGTTTGGTGTTAGTTGCTAAAAGTCATAAATAAATTGTTAGAGAAGTTAGTGCTCGGGTTGCCTCCCGAGAAGCGCTCATTTAAAGTATTAAGCTAGACTCACCCTATTTTCATTTCTAAAAGAAGGTTCACGGAGCTGGAGCTCCTCTCTCATATTCCTAAAATCTTCACCATTATAGATTTTGAGTCGGTGACCATTTACCTTGAATGTGCCTTGAGTGGGATGAGTTACCTCAATTGTGCCATAGGGAAAAATTGTTTTGATCATGAATGGACCTGACCATCTTGATTTCAGTTTCCTAGGAAACAGTTTAAGCCTCGAGTTGTATAGCAGGACCAAGTCCCCTACTTCGAATTGTTTTGATTTCTTTAGACGAGCATCATGTCGTCACTTTGTTGCCTCCTTGTATAGTTTTGAGTTCTCGTAGGCATCAGCTCTCCATTCGTCTAGCTCCTTCATCTGCATCATTCTTTTTTCTCCTGCAGTTTTAAGATCATAATTTAAGAATTTTACAGCCCAAAAGGCTTTGTGTTCTAACTCGAATGGAAAATGACAATTTTTTCCCGTAGACAAGTTTGTAAGGGGATGCCTTTAAGGGGGTTTTAAACGCTGTTCTATAGGCCCATAGGGCATCATCTACTTTTAATGCCCAATCTTTTTTGTTTGATTCAATCGTTTTTTCGAGAATACGCTTGAGTTCTCGATTTGCTACTTCTACTTGCCCACTGGTTTGTGGGTGATATGGGTAGCTATCATGTGGTGTACTCCATATTTTTTTAAGACTTTATCAAATTGAGTATTACAAAAATGAGTACCCCTATCACTAATGATGGCTCTAGGTGTTCCAAATCGAGAGAACAGTTTTTTAAGAAACTTAACTACTACTCTGGCATCATTGGTAGGTAAGGCTTCGGCTTCCACCCATTTTGACATGTAATCAACTGCTACTAGGATGTACTTATTTCCTAATGAACTAGGGAATGGACCCATAAAATCAATACCCCATATGTCAAATATTTCATATGATAGCATGTATGTTTGAGGCATTTCATCGCGTTTAGAAACATTACCTGTTCTTTGGCATTTATCACACGAAGTGGCGTACCTGTTGGCATCTTTAAATAGAGTGGGCCAATAAAAACCTGATTCGAGTATTTTATGTGCTGTCTTAATACCACTGTAGTGTCCACACGAGAAGTGCAGGGAGTGGCAGTGTTCTAGGATTTTGCTTGCTTCTGCCTTTGTAACGCATCTTCGAATCACCTGATCTGCGCATATACGGAAAAGAAAGGGATCCTCTTAAAAATAGTTCTTCACATCAGAAAAGAATCGCTTCTTTTGATGATGTGTTAGATTTTTCGGTAGGATGTTAGCAGCTAAAAAATTCGCAATATCTGCAAACCAGGGTACCTCATAGTTGGTTATAGAGAATAGCTGTTCTGCAGGGAACGAGTCATTTATCTCTATCTCTTCACGTTCCTTTATGTGTGGATTCTCAAGCCTAGATAAGTGGTCTGGTGCAAGATTTTTGGCTCCCTTCTTATCCTGAATTTCTAAATCGAATTCCTGCAAAAGTAAAATCCATCTTATGAGTTGAGGTTTTGCATCGGGTTTAGTTAAAAGATAACAAAGAGTAGAGTGGTCAGTGTAAACGATAGCTTTTGATAATATTAAATATTGTCTGAATTTATCAAATGCAAAAACCACAGCTAGTAATTCTTTTTCCGTGGTGGTGTAATTTTCTTGTGCAGCCGTTAATGTTTTACTGGCGTAATAAATCGGTTGGAAGTTCGTGTCTCTTTGCTGTCCTAAAACTGCACCTACTTCAAAGTCACTCGCATCACACATTAGTTCAAAAGGGAGATTCCAATCAGGGGCAATTATAATTGGGGCGTTTATTAATTTCTCTTTAAGAATATTAAATGCATCTAAACATTCCTGATTAAAATTAAAAGGTACATCTTTTTCTAGCAATTTCGTTAGAGGCTTAGCTATTTTAGAAAAATCTTTAATAAATCTTCTATAAAATCCTGCATGTCCTAAAAAGCTTCTAATAGCCTTAACTGAACTAGGAGGAGGTAATTTTTCTATGGTTTCGACCTTTGCTTTATCTACCTCGATTCCTTTACTAGAAATTTTATGTCCCAATACAATTCCCTCTTGTACCATAAAGTGACATTTTTCCCAATTTAAAACAAGGTTTGTTTCTTCACATCTCATTAGAACTCGTTTTAAATTTTTAAGGCAAAGATGGAAAGAATTACCGAATACTGAAAAATCGTCCATAAATACCTCCATAATGTCTTTCAAAAGTTCGTCAAAGATTGCCAACATGCAACGCTGAAAAGTAGCAGGAGCATTACATAATCCAAAAGGCATTTTACGATAAGAAAACGTACCGTATGGGCATGCGAATGTTGTTTTCTCTTGATCTTCAGGTGCTATTGGGATTTGCAAGTAACTGGAGAGTCTATCTAGGAAGCAATAGTACATATGCCCAGATAACCTTTCTAACATTTGATCAATGAAGGGCAGAGGGAAGTGATCTTTTCTAGTGGCGTCATTCAGCTTCCTGTAATCAATGCAGACTCTCCAACCTGTGACTGTTCTGGTAGGGATTAGTTCATTCTTCTTGTTGGCTACCACAGTAATGCCTCCTTTCTTTGGAACAACCTGCACAGGACTTACCCATTTGCTGTCAGAAATAGGATAAATTATTCCAGCATCTAGAAGTTTAATTACCTCGGCTTTCACGACTTCTTTTACATTGGGATTTAGTCGTCTTTGAAGTTGCACACATGACTTATACTCATCTTCCATTAAAATTTTGTGGGTACAAAATGATGGGCTTATTCCCTTAATATCAGAGATTTTCCAAGCTATAGCTTTCTTATGTTCCCTTAGTACCTGTAACAACGCCTCTTTCTCCTTGGGTTCTAGTTCTGAAGAGATAATTACTGATAACATAAAATTGTCCCCAATGAATGCATACTCTAAATGTTTCGGTAACTGTTTCAATTCTAATTTGGGTTGTTCATCAATGGAGGGTTTTTGTTTTAGTTCATCATTGACTTCAATGCTCTCCTTTTCTATTTGTCTAGGTGAAGATGTTTTTGAATTTAGCTCGTCGACTTCATCTTCTTTCTCCTCCTCTTGAGTAAAACACAGTTCCATCGTGTCATCATGTATGATTTCCTGTAATGAGTTTTGAATAATATGATCAGTAGTATCAACAAAATAACAGGAATCATCTTGTTCTTTAGAATATCGCATGGCATCATAAATTTGAAAAATAATTTCCTCCTTGCCTATCCTTAATGCAAGTTTACCATCACCCACATCGATAACAGCCCTAGCAGTAGCTAAAAAATGGCGCCTTAAAATTAAAGGAACTTCAATGCCCTCATCCATGTCAAGCACAACAAAATCAACAGGGAAAATAAATTTATCAATTTTTACCAAGACATCTTCAATAACTCCTCTAGGATATTTAATAAATCTGTCGGCTAACTGAATACTCATCCTAGTGGGTTTGGGTTTCCCAAGATCTAGTTGTTTAAACATTTTGTAAGGCATTAAATTAATACTGGCTCCTAGATCAACTAATGCTTTCTTAATGTTTAAATTACCAATTAAACATGGAATAGTAAAACTTCCTGGGTCTTTTAATTTGGTTGGTAACTTGTTTTGGAGGATGGCTGAACATTCTTCATTAAGCTCCACTGTTGATACTTCTTCAAGCTTCCTTTTATTCGTCAGGAGTTCTTTCAAGAATTTTGCGTACTTCGGCATCTGCGAAATGGCTTCAACAAAGGGTAAGTTAATATGTATTTGTTTAAAAAGTTCAAGAAATTTACCGTATTGGGCATCTAATCGGTCTTTCTTCAACTTTGCTGGGTAGGGGATTGGTGATTTACTTTCCTAGCGCACTAGAATTACATCCTCAATTCCCTCATCCTTTGCTTTGTCATCTTCATGTGATATTTTTTTCTTTGGTTCGACTAACTCCTTTCCACTTCTCAGTGTAACCGCCTTTACCTGTTCTGTTCCTTTAGAAAAAATCTCCGATCGAATTTCAGAAACCATCTTAGTAAGTTGTCCAACTGACTTAGTAAGTTCCCCAACTTGGTTCTCGATCACTTTGATCGATACTTGTTGATTATCAAGCGTTGTCTCAGTTATTTGAAGACGGGTATCTGTGGCTGCTATGAATTTTGTCAGCATCTCTTCAAGGTTCGGCTTCTTTTCTTATGGATAGGGCTGATTATGGAAATTTGTAGGAGGTTGTTGTCTTTGATTTCCTTGATTTCCTTGTCCTCCCCACGAAAAATTTGGGTGGTTCCTCCAACCTGGATTGTAATTATTACTATAATGGTTATTATTAGATCTGAAATTGTTACCTATATAGTTCATCTATTCGCTCTCTGGTTGGTATGGTGGGTAATCAAGATTTGCCACAGTTCCACTTGCGTCGCACTGCATTACTGATGTACTTGCGAAGAACACAAACTATCGAGCTTTTTATTCATCATCTCTACCTGATTTGATAGCATGGTAATTGCATCGAGGTTAAAAAATATGGCTGTCTTTGTTGGCCTTGTCCTTGTAACTTGCCACTGATAGTTATTCATTGACATTTCTTCTATGAATTCATAGGCTGCTTCAGGAGTTTTGTTGTTCAGAGTTCCACCAGCGGCTGAATCAATTAGTTGCCTCGTTGAGGGATTTACACCGTTGTAAAAGGTTTGGACTTGAAGCTACAAAGGTAATCCGTGGTGTGGGCATCTCCTCAAGAGATCCTTGTATCTCTCCCATGCGTCGTATAAAGTTTCTAAATCCATCTGCACAAAAGAAGAGATATCATTCCTTAATTTGGCCGTTTTGGCCAGTGGGAAATATTTTAATAAAAAATTTTCAGTCATTTGATCCCATGTGGTGATTGACCCTCGTGGTAACAAGTTTAACCACTGTTTGGCTTTATTCCTTAATGAAAAGGGAAATAACCAAAGACATATGGCATCATCAGAAACGCCATTTATTTTGAAGGTATCACAGAACTCTAGAAAATTAGCTATATGAGTATTCGGGTCTTCATCCTGCAAACCATCAAATTGAACAAATTGTTGAATCATTTGAATAGTGTTAGGCTTTAATTCAAAATTATTAGCAGCTATAGCAGGCCTAACAATACTCGATTTGGCTCCTGTTAAATATGGTTTAGCATAATCATACATAGTACGTAGAGCATTATTTTCTCTCACATCTTGTGGTGGTGGATTAATTTCATCCATCCCTTCAGTAGGATTGGATCTGCCTTGTTGCTCTTCTTCTCTGTAATTTAGGCTTCGCCTAATTTCTCTGCGATTCCTACGAGCGGTAGCTTTAATATCACTGTCGTATAATAAAGGTCCTCTCGGGTTCCTTCTAGTCATAAACTAGAGGTACTTGCTAGGAAAAAGAAAGAAGAAATAAAATTAGAAGAGTTAAAACTAAGATAAAAATAAAAAAATAAAAATAAATTGCAAAAAATAAAAAAATGGCTAAAGTAATAAAAATAGAGTTTTCTTAATATTTTAGTTCCCGGCAACGGCGCCAAAAACTTGATCGTGTCTGTCAGAGTTTTAAAAATTTATAAAGAGAGAATGATCGAACCTGGAAACTAACTATGACAATGATTGAGGCAAGTGCACCTATCGAACAGTAGTATAGCTTAGGCAAGACTGGATTATCGAACCCAAAGGAACTAAAAGTACAAATACTAACTTTCTTTTTATTATTTAGCCTAAATATCAAGGGAATGGTTGTTTAATCTAAAATTGACTAATTACTAAGCTAAAGACGCAAAGACAAAAAGAATAAATTGGGGAAATACTGTTGGAAAAACTCAGTTGATTTAGACGATACCCTTAGGAAGAATCCACCTAGATTTCACTTGTTATCTAATACTGAACCAGACAATGTATTCACTTGACTTGATCCGTAAGTTTCCCTAAATTATATTAAACCCTCTCTCGAGGCGAATAACGTCTAACCCTAGGTTGATTAATTGAAATCTCTTTCTAATTAAAACCTTCAGAATCGCATTAACTTGATCTATGGACTCCCATATTAGGTTTCACCCTAATCCGGCAAAATCTCGTCACCCTATCTCTAGGCGCGCGATCAACTCCGCTTAATTATGCTATATCTACTCTTAGACAGGGACTTTTGCTCCACCACCTAAGTACATTCAACTTGAATTAATATACCGAAAATATTAACACAAGAATTAAGCACACATAATTAAGAACAAATCAAGTATTTATCATATAGTTCAGAAAACAATAACAAGATTCATCCAAGTTTCATCCCCTTCAGGTATCTGAAGGGTTTAGTTCATAATTGAAAAAGACAACATCTCAGAAGAAAAGATAAAACAAAAGATAAGAAAACCCTAAAACCCCCTGAAGGAATTGAAGGAGAGATCCGCCGTCTTGAGTAGAATTTCGGCTTCTTGAGATGGGTCAACTGGCTATCTTCGAGTGTTTCCCACAAATCTGACCTTTCTGGCTCGGCTCCTTGGCCTAGCTAACCACCCTCTGAATGTTGGCCCTTAGGGTGTTTATATAGGCTCTTGGAATGTGTTTCTTCGTCCCTAAGCATCCTTTTCCGAGTGAAATTGCTCTTTTCCACGGCAGGGACACGACAATGGCACACGCCCGTGTAAATCGTCTTTAGGCCGTGTTCGGGTCTGATTGGGGGGGCATGGCCGTGCTGCTTAGGCTCAGGTCGTGCTCGAAACTGTTGAATGAGGCACGGCCGTGTGATCTTGGGCCCAGGCTGTGTGGATTTCGTGATATGGCCCATTTACTCCATTTTAGGCCCGTTTTCCATTCTTTTCATCCTCCGGTGCTTTCCTGAGTATAAAACATGAAAAGAAAGGATTAAGAGCACCTTTTTACATAAATCAATGTATAATTCATCCAAAAGTATGCTAAATGTGGGATTAAAATATGTTACTTTTACGATTTATCAAGATGGTGTATAGCGGACGAGAATAGGAAAATTGCATCTGAATCTGATTAGGATCGTATATGAACTTAAATTGCATATACGTATACATGTAACTGGTTTGCTCTGAATCTGAACTATCACTCTTCTAAAATGAACTGAATACTTGAATTTGGAATTTCGCTATAAATGAATTCTAATAAAGTAAACCTCTTTTACGCACTGAGTTCACAACTCACTCATTTATTGATTGGATTTCAGGTGGTTCCCAGTCTTGATCAGGTTAGGGTCGCGGAAGCTCAGTCAAACCTTTATCCTTCTTTTAAGTATTACTATTAGGGATTATTGTTCTGTGATGTTATGGAACTTATGTAGATTATGTGCTTTAAATTTTGTGGTGATGAATGTTACGTAATGAATAGCTCAATTCGACCGTATTATGATAGTATGAACTCTAATACGGATGATGTAACTCTCCAAACTTGGTCTGGAAGTCTAGACCGGGCTTAGGGTGTTACAGGAGAGATGTATGTGAGTAACTTATAGGGAAGGTTCCAGAAACGATTTTTAGAGCCCAGATAGAGATGAATTGATTGAAAAGAAATTTTGTTGAGCTCAATGCAAAATTCAGTGAAGTTGAAAGAGAACAATACGCTCAGACGTACATCCTTAGGATCATCAGGGGTCTCTTAGTGCCCGATAAATTGTGAAATCTTGTCCATTTAAGGTGGCTACTAAAACTCGTGGACTTTAGAGAAGTGGGCCTACTCAATTGGGGGTCAGCCATGTTGGTGACGTTATACCGAGAGATGTGTCGGGCGATGTAACCATAGAAAATTATAATTGGTGGTTGCATGCTCCTACTGCAATCATGGGCGTGGTACCAACTATCATTTTTATATCCTTGAGTGGACTACCCTTATACATTCTCACTTGTAATAAGGTAAAATTTATTAAATAATATATTTACAATAAGAAAATTACTTAAAATTTAAATTATTGTATTAATATATTATTTTAATAGTTGGAACCATGAACTGAGTTATGTGGGACTACCAAAAGAGCTTCAAGATATACGGCTCCAGTTAGATCAATGATCAAAATCGAAGGTATATATTTTTAAATTTTCAATTATATAATATTAACATAGTTGATTTTAAAATTAATAGTAAATATATAACAGAAATTATTATTGTACTATAATTTGAATGGACGTCATACTCCAATCCGAGAATTCAAGCATGCATATCGTCCAAATTCTTAGTGAAACCCAACATCTTGCACGTGAAAGTGCCATTGGTAGTGCACACTACAGTGGAGATGCACAAATTTGATAGAGTTATGCGACAGTTCTAGCTTAGGGAACGATTCCACCGACACCCTAAAACATCGAATATTTGTACAATATCGACTTACGAGGGAGAACCGATGAAAATTGAGTTACATTCCATGTGCAATATATAGACATTTGGACACATAGGCACGGATTTATACCTAATTGTGAACCCATTATCACTCGAGAATTAGCTTGCGATCCGAAGTACATGCCATGGTTTAGACACCATGGCAAGCCCTATCTACTATCAGAGGAGACAAGGGGTAGGCAACGTCATATGATGAGGCTACGACGAGTGCCTAAGAATCCAAGGTTTGGTGTAGTTGCCGAGGCGAGTCCATCTACACCAACACAAGAAAAGGCATCGATGGCTGCACCACCCCTTGGTCAGCATGACTCGACTTATTCTAGTGCTTTCACTGACCTCGTCATTTTTACAGAAGCACCACATATTGCATCACATTTTTCTGTTTCTAAACTGTCTCTAAATATAATTTTTGGACCACCACATCCGTCCCTATTGTATTATATATCGATTCCATCAATGTATCAGATGATGACAATTCTGACGATGACATATACGCCGACTATGTTTGCGGCATTAACGAAAAGTTCATATTTTCTGCCATCAGTGTATGAGACAAAATATACTTATACACCTACGCTGATAGTGTCACAAACACCCCCAGGATCATTGTTCTACCAAGGTGGCATCTTCACAACCACTTGTTAGTAGAATAGAGAAGACATGATGGCAACCGAGGAGCACATCACAACCAACCACGGATGGAAGCGAAGAAAAGGAGGGGTGTAACATCCCAGTTTAGGGTCTAGTCAGAATAGTGGTTCGAGACCACAAATCTGAGGGCCATGTATGAGTTTTTGAGGTCTATTCTATGTATACATGCTAGTGTGAACGTTTCATGAAGCAATTTTGTGGAATTGTGGTTGAATTGTTCAAAAGGACTAAATTGCAAAAGTTGCAAAATGTGAGATTCTAGAAGCTATTTGTGTGAAATAGCTTTAAATATTAATTAGAGGTCCTTAAAGAGTAATTTTCCCAATTATTAGTTTTTGGACAAAATTGGGCATGGATGAGATAAAATAGAAAGTTTATCAAAAAGGGCATTTTGGTCATTTATCAAATATGTGATTAAAATAGGAGAAAAGATGACAAAAATCACTCATCTTCTTCTCCAAGGCTACCGAAATTTCAAAGAGCCATTGTTAAGGTTCTTCAAATTTTTTCAAGCTTGCTAGTAAGTGCATCTAGCCTCGTTTTTGATATTCTTTGTATTTTTGAAGTCCTTGTAGCATGAGTAAGCTATATTTAGCTATTTGATGAGCTATAATGGATGTTCAAAGATGTGGTCATGTATGACATGCATGTATTTTGATGTTTTATAGAAGATTATGAAAGCTTGGTGTAGTAGAAACATCTTTTGTTAAGTGATTTTCCATGAAAATGCATGTAGGGACTAGATTGTGAAAATCTTAAGTTTGGTCATACATGTGTGTTATGGTGAGAATTGATGAATGCTTTAGTTGAGTAAGTGATTCGGCTAAGCATGAAAGGCTAGAAAGTTGAATAAAAATCACTTTACGAGCCATGAGGCTATTGTGTAAATATGAGAAAGTTTAGGGGCAAAATGGTAATTTTGCTAAAGTATGAGATGTGGGTCAATTTAGTCAATGTATGTATTGAATAAGCTAAATTATTCATCATAGATCAAGAAAGACGAAGCCCGGATCGAAACTGAGGCAAAAGCAAGGTGGTGGACTAAATTGCACATTTCAATACTTTAGAGTATCGAGGTAAGTCTATGCATAAACAATGCATTCATACTTACAATTTGTTAATTCTAGCTAGTGTATAGCATGAATGAGAACGAATAAGAATGATTGAGAATGATTGAGGACCTATGTGGGATGAATGTGGTAGAATTTGTAAATGGATGTATGATTGAGTAAATAGACTTGTGCATGTGTTGTGATAATGCTGGATGGTGGGGCTAAGTGTGATACCATCCAAATTCATATTGATGATGAGCTGGCTACGTGCGATGCTATCGTTAGGTATATCATTTAGTGGCTATGTGCGAGATCACTATGATTACCTTCGTGGTAGGCTAAGTGCGATACCACCTTATAAATTGATTGTGGTGTGCTAAGTGCGAAACCATCGAGATATAAGCTATGTGAATTAGCATTGGCTGTGTGAATAAATTGTGTGTAATAGCTGTGTGGATAAGATATGTGGATTAGCTGTGTGGGTTAGCTATGTGAGTTAGCTATGTGGATGTATTATTGAGTGATAATGATGTGTTGTATATTGTGTAGATGTGATATTGAATGCAGGGGTGCATTTCGACAGTTATGAGCATGCGACTCATGATGTGTTGGTAATATGGTAAGGGATGGAAAGAGTAAGCATAGTTGTATATTAAATGTTGGTATAATGCTAAGTGTGGTTTGGCTTATACTATGATGTTTAATTGTTTATGAGTAACTTACTAAGCTCAAAGCTTACTCTCTTTCTTTTCCCTTGTCTTATAGAGTGAAGGCGTTGAATCGAGATACGAAGATCATCAGCAGATAGCCCACACATCAGCACACTTTGGTACATGAAACTTAATGTTTTGTATATGGCATGTATAGGGGCTAGACAAGTTAGTCAATTTTGTTGTAAATGGATAAGATGTGTTAGCCTTTTTTTTTTGGAAAGTGTATTTTGTATAATGGCATAGTGGTTGGCTATTACATTATGTGAAAGATATAGTTTTCTATGTGAGATTGCTTTTAACTTGAGTTGATTATGGTTGTGTTGGATGAGTAATTGTTGTGTATGCCAGAAGGGTGATAAGAACTTGGCTCTTAGCTTTATTCTTGACCATGTGGTTAGACACACGGGAGTGTGTCTAGACCATGTGTGACACACGGTCAGCCCACGGCGTGTCTTTGGGCCGTCATGCGTCCCCTGCTTGTTAATATTTTTAAACAGGTTAGACCACGGACTAGTCACACGGGCGTGTGCCTAGGGCGTGTGGGATTAATCAGTGTTGGCCACGGGCTAGCCACACGGGCGTGTGTCTAGACTCTAGGCCGTGCTAGGGAAGTCAGTATGTCAAGGTTTAGTACACGGTTGAAAAGCACGGGCGTGCCTTAGCCGTGGGGAAATTGGCAGAATGATGGGTTCTTTTAGCACGGTTTGGGTTCATGAGCGTGTGTGACTACACACGGGCGTGTCAAATAGTGCACGGGCGTATGAGCCCTGTATAAAAGAAGAAAAATTTTAAGGTTCATAAAAGTTTTGGATTAGTCTCGAGAGCCCTCGTGTGTAATAGTGAGGCCTCGTAGGTCGAGAATGTGGTCGTTGAGGTGACTTAAGAGAGTAGTCACGGTGAGCCTTAGTGGCGATCAAGTGATTTCAGTACGGTAACGTCTCGAGCTCGGTACCGGTGTAGAACCCGGGTAAGAGGTGTTACATTTGGTGGTATCAGAGCTATGGTTTAGTCGGTTCTAGGACTACCGTAGCAGGTGTAAGAGTCTAGCTATACATGCCATAAGTGTACGATGATAGTGTGGTGGTTTCTGATGATTTTAAATCTTGTTTTATATAGAATATGGATTCCGATCCATTGATCTGCTTGATGAAGCGACTAGTATCGCGCCGACTCCTGCGCAAGGAACCGCGCCGGTGCAAAATGGACCCGAGGCGAGGGGTCAAGGGGAAGAGGCACGAGAAGCCTTTCTCCATATGATGAGTGATTGGTACTCGGACTATGTTCGAGCGAACCCTAACGCTCAACCTCCTCCACTTCCTCCTATACCTCAGCCAAATCCAGTGGCTCCTCAAGGTATGGATGTAGTGAGGATATCGAAACCACTGGTGGATAAGATTAGAAAGCACGGGGCTGAGGAGTTTAGAGCTAAGGGTGATAATGACCCTGAGAGGGCAGAGTTCTGGCTGGAGAACTCGATGAGAGTGTTCGATGAGCTCTCACGTACACTTGAGGAAAGTTTGAAGTGTGCCGTATCTTTGCTGAGAGATTCGGCATACCATTGGTGGAAGACGCTGACGTTAGTGGTCCCGAGAGAGCGGGTAATGTGGGACTTCTTTCTGGAAGAGTTCCGAAAGAAGTATATAAGCCAAAGATTTATCGATCGAAAAAGGAAAGAATTCCTTGAGTTGAAGCAAGGAAGAATGTCAGTAGCAGAATATGAGCGTGAGTTTGTTAGGCTTAGCAAATACGCTCAGGAATGTGTGTCGACAGAGACCATCTTGTGTAAGAGGTTCGAAGATGGGCTGAATGAGGATATCAAACTCCTAGTTGGTATTTTGGAGTTGAAAGAATTTGTGGTATTAGTTGAAAGGGCAAGTAAGGCTGAAGAGTTGAGTTCAGATAAGAGGAGGGCTGTGAGTGAAGCCCGAGATGCGAGAAAGAGACCGATGGGCAAATCGTATCAACCCCAGTCGAAAAGATCCAAGAAAGTGAATCCTCAGACGTCAGCCTCAGTGGGATATTCGCATCGAGACTTGGACAATACTCGTCCGGGTTCGAGAGTCCGAGCCTCCTCGATGGAAAGTGTGGGCAATACAAAGAGTAAATCGGAGTGTCCAAGTTGTGGTAGGTATCACACCAGAGAGTGTTGGGGAAACAGTCGGAAATGTTACAAATGTGGTTCCCCTGACCACTTTATCCGTAACTGTCCCGAGAGGGATGATAAGGAAGAGAGGCAAGAAGTGAGACCTAGTGATGTGTCCATGAGGGGTAGACCACCAAGGAACCCAAGCGGTGGGGCCAGTGGTAGAGGTGCGCCCAGAGACTCTGCTGTGAGACTAGAGGGTCGGGCACCTGCGAGGACATATGCCATTCGCGCTCGCGAAGAGGCATCCTCCCCTGATGTGATAACGGGTACTTTTTCTCTCTTTGACACCCTTATTATTGCTTTAATAGACCTAGGGTCTACTCACTCTTATATTTGCATGAGTTTAGCATCTAGTTTGAGTATGACCGTTGAGTCTACGGATATTATGATTAAGGTGTCAAACCCATTAGGAAAGCATGTGTTAGTGGACAAAGTGTGTAAGAATTGTCCTTTGTTGGTTAAGAACCATTGTTTTCCGGCAAACCTTATGTTGTTGCCGTTTGATGAGTTTGATTTAATCCTAGGCATGGATTGGTTGACTATCCATAGTGTCTTAGTGAACTGTGGTAATAAGTATATTGAATTGAAATGTGAGAGTAGAGATGTGGTTCGGGTTGAATCAGGTGGATCGGATAGTCTACCAGTGATGACTTCTTCCCTAGTGGTTGAAAAATGTTTGAGGAAAAGGTGTGAGTCCTATCTCGCAATTGTGTTGAACACTCGAGAGGTTGGAGTGGAGTTTAAAACAGTGCCAGTGGTACGTGAGTATCCAGATGTATTTTCGGAAGAGTTACCCGGATTACCTCCAGTGAGAGAGGTCGAGTTTGGAATTGAGTTGATTCCGGGAAAGGCACCTATCTTGATTGCCCCGTACAGAATGACACTTGTAGAGTTGAAAGAACTGAAGGTTCAGTTGCAAGAGTTGACAGATAAGGGTTTTGCAAGACCGAGCTACTCGCCTTGGGGTGCTCCGGTATTGTTTGTGAAAAAAAGGATGGGTCTATGTGGTTGTGTATAGACTATAGACAGCTTAACAAAGTGACGGTTAAGAATAAGTATCCTTTACCGAGGATTGATGATCTTTTTGATCAACTGAAAGGAGCTACAGTGTTCTCCAAGATAGACTTGAGGTCTAAGTATTATCAGCTCAGAGTGAAAGAGCAAGATGTGATGAAAACTGCATTTCGAACGAGGTATGGCCATTATGAGTTTTTGGTTATGCCGTTTGGTTTGACGAATGCACCTGCGATTTTTATGGATTTGATGAACTGTGTTTTCAGACCATATGTGGATAAGTTTGTGGTTGTCTTCATTGACGACATATTGATCTATTCTCGGGATGAGAACGAACATCAAGAGCACTTGAGAATTGTCTTGCAAACTTTAAGAGATAAGCAGTTGTATGCTAAGTTTAGCAAGAGTGAGTTTTGGCTCCGAGAGGTCGAGTTCCTAGGACACATTGTGTCAGGTGATGGTGTCAGAGTCGACCCGAGTAAGATATCGGCTTTTGTGGATTGGAAACCGCTGAGGAACGTGTCAGAAATCAGAAGTTTCTTGGGATTAGCGAGATATTACAGACGTTTCGTAAAGGGGTTCTCCGTGATTGCCACCCCGATGATGAAATTGTTGCATAAAGATGTCAAGTTTGAATGGACTGAAGCATGTCAACAGAGTTTTGAGAGATTAAAAATGTTGTTGACCGAGGCACCGGTTTTGGTTCAACCAGAATCGGGAAAAGAGTTCGTGGTTTATAGTGATGCGTCGTTTAATGGTCTCGGTTGCGTGTTGATGCAAGAGGGTAAGGTAGTCGCTTACGCCTCGAGGCAGCTAAAATTGCACGAGAAGAATTATCCAACTCATGATTTGGAGTTGGCTGCGATTGTTTTCGCGTTAAAGATTTGGCGACATTACTTGTATGGTGAAAAGTGTCGAATCTTTACGGATCACAAGAGTTTGAAGTATTTGATGGATCAGAAGGATCTGAACCTGAGACAGAGACGGTAGCTTGAGTTGTTGAAAGACTATGAGTTAGTCATTGACTACCACCCGGGAAAAGTAAATGTGGTTGCGGATGCCTTGAGTAGGAAATCCTTGTATGCTCTAAGAGTTATGAGCACGAGTTTAGCATTATCTGATGATGGTGCTATTTTGGCAGAGTTGAGAGCTAAGCCACTGTTTATTCAACAGATATGTGAGGCTCAGAGAAACGACAGTGAGATGCAAGCTAAGAGAGCTAAGTGCGAGTCAGGAAGTGATTCCGATTTTCGAGTGGACTCGAATGGTTGTTTGCTGTATCATGACAGAATGTGTGTACTGAGAGATGAAGAGTTAATCCGAAAGGTTTTGCATGAGGCCCACAGTGGATGTTTTTCAGTACATCTGGGCAGTACGAAAATGTACACTGACATGAAGAAGTCTTACTGGTGGCCAGGTATGAAAAGAGACATTTCAGAGTTTGTAGCTAGGTGCCTGATTTGTCAACAAGTGAAAGCTGAAAATCAAGTGCCTTCGGGATTGCTTCAGCCAGTGATGGTTCCCGAATGGAAATGGGATCGGGTTACCATGGATTTTGTGACGGGGTTGCCGAACACTCAAAAAAATAGAGATGCTGTGTGGGTTGTTGTGGATAGATTGACGAAGTCGGCTCACTTTATTCCAGTACGTGTTGATTATTCACTGGATAAGTTAGCTGAGTTGTACGTGGCAGAGATAGTGAGATTGCATGGTGTACCTATGTCCATTATATCGAATAGAGATCCGAGGTTTACTTTGAGATTTTGGAAGAAGTTGCAAGAGGCCATGGGTACGAAATTGAAATTCAGTACTGCATTCCATCCACAAACTGATGGTCAGTCTGAAAGAGTAATTCAAGTTCTTGAAGATATGCTTCGATGCTGTGTGTTAGAATTCGTAGGTAGTTGGGAGAGATATCTACCTTTGGTTGAATTCGCCTACAACAACAGTTATCAGTCGAGTATACGGATGGCTCCGTATGAGGCTTTGTATGCTCGTAAGTGTTGGACTCCTTTGTATTGGACCAAGCTTAGTGAGAAGCGGATCCATGGGATCGATCTAGTAAAAGAGACCAAAGAGAAAGTGAAAGTAATCCGTAATAGTCTGAAAGCTGCTTCGAACCGACAGAAGTCGTATGCAGATTTGAAAAGAAAAGAAATTGAGTTTAAGGTGGGCGACAAAGTATTTTTGAAAGTATCGCCGTGGAAGAAGATTATGTGATTTGGACAAAAAGGGAAATTGAGTCCAAGATTCATAGGGCCGTATGAGATTACAGATAGAATCGGGCCCGTAGCATACCGGTTGGCTTTGCCGGTAGAGTTAGAAAAGATTCATAATGTGTTCCATGTGTCGATGTTGCGACGGTATCACTCTGATCCTTCATTCTTTCGTCGGAAATTGAGATAAGACCGGATATGTCTTATGAAGAGGAGCCGATTAAGATCTTGGCTCGAGAGGTAAAACAGTTGAGAAATAAGAGCATAGCACTAGTGAAAGTGTTATGGCAGAAACACGGTGTGGAAGAGGCTACGTGGGAAACGGAAGAGGCTATGAGAAAGTAACATCCAAACCTCTTTACTGGTAAGATTTTCGGGGGCAAAAATCTCTAAAGGGGGGAGAGTTGTAACATCCCGATTTAGGGTCTAGTCAGAATAGTGGTTCGAGACCACAAATTCGAGGGTCATGTATGAGTTTTTGAGGTCTATGTTATGTATACATGCTAGTGTGAAAGTTTCATGAAGCAAATTTATGGAATTGTGGTTGAATTGTTCAAAAGGACTAAATTGCAAAAGTTGCAAAATGTGAGATTCTAGAAGCTATTTGTGTGAAATAGCTTTAGAATATTAATTAGAGGTCCTTAAAGAGTAATTTTCCCAATTATTAGTTTTTGGACAAAATTGGGCATGGATGAGATAAAATAGAAAGTTTATCAAAAATGGCATTTTGGTCATTTATCAAATAAGTGATTAAAATAGGAGAAAAGATGACAAAAATCACTCATCTTCTTCTCCAAGGCTGCCGAAATTTCAAAGAGTCATTGTTAGGGTTCTTCAAATTTTTTCAAGCTTGCTAGTAAGTGCATCTAGCCTCGTTTTTGATATTCTTTGTATTTTTGAAGTCCTTATAGCATGAGTAAGCTATATTTAGCTATTTGATGAGCTATAATGGATGTTCAAAGATGTGGTCATGTATGACATGCATGTATTTTGATGTTTTATGGAAGATTATGAAAGCTTGGTGTAGTAGAAACATCTTTTGTTAAGTGATTTTCCATGACAATGCATGTAGGGACTAGATTGTGAAAATCTTAAGTTTGGTCATACATGTGTGTTATGGTGAGAATTGATGAATGCTTTAGTTGAGTAAGTGATTCGGCTAAGCATGAAAGGCTAGAAAGTTGAATAAAAATCACTTTACGAGCCTTGGGGCTATTGAGTAAATATGAGAAAGTTTAGGGGCAAAATGGTAATTTTGCTAAAGTATGAGATGTGGGTCAATTTAGTCAATGTGTGTATTGAATAAGCTGAATTATTCATTATAGATCAAGAAAGACGAAGCCCGGATCGAAATCGAGGCAAAAGCAATGTGGTGGACTAAATTGCACATTTCAATACTTTAGAGTATCGAGGTAAGTCTATGCATAAACAATGCATTCATACTTACAATTTGTTAATGCTAGCTTGTGTATAGCATGAATGAGAATGATTGAGAATGATTGAGGACCTATGTAGGATGAATGTGGTAGAATTTGTAAATGGATGTATGATTGAGTAAATAGACTTGTGCATGTGTTGTGATAATGCTAGATGGTGGGGCTAAGTGCGATACCATCCAAATGCATATTGACGATGAGCTGGCTACGTGCGATGCTATCGTTAGGTATATCATTTAGTGGCTATGTACGAGATCACTATGATTACCTTCGTGGTAGGTTAAGTGCGATACCACCTTATAAATTGATTGTGGTGTGCTAAGTGCGAAACCATCGAGATATAAGCTATGTGAATTAGCATTGGCTGTGTGAATAAATTGTGTGTAATAGCTGTGTGGATAAGATATGTGGATTAGCTGTGTGGGTTAGCTATGTGAGTTAGCTATGTGGATGTATTATTGAGCGATAATGATGTGTTGTATATTGTGTAGATGTGATATTGAATGCAGGGGTGCATTTCGACAGTTATGAGCATGTGACTCATGATGTGTTGGTAATATGGTAAGGGATGGAAATAGTAAGCATAGTTGTATATTAAATGTTGGTATAATGCTAAGTGTGGTTTGGCTTATACTATGATGCTTAATTGTTTTTGAGTAACTTACTAAGCTCAAAGCTTACTCTCTTTCTTTTCCCTTGTCTTATAGAGTGAAGGCATTGAATCGAGATACGAAGATCATCAGCAGATAGCCCACACATCAACACACTTTGGTACATGAAACTTAATGTTTTGTATATGGCATGTATAGGGGCTAGACAAGTTAGTCAATTTTGTTGTAAATGGATAAGATGTGTTAGCCTTTTTTGTTGGGAAGTGTATTTTGTATAATGCCATAGTGGTTGGCTATTACATTATGTGAAAGATGTAGTTTTCTATGTGAGATTGCTTTTAACTTGAGTTGATTATGGTTGTGTTGGATGAGTAATTGTTGTGTATGCTGGAAGGGTGACAAGAACTTGGCACTTAGCTTTGTTCTTGACCATGTGGTTAGACACACGGGCGTGTGTCTAGACCATGTGTGACACACGGTCAGCCCACGGGCGTGTGCTGTGGCCGTGCGTCCCCTGCTTGTTAATATTTTTAAACAGGTTAGACCACGGACTAGTCACACGGGCGTGTGCCTAGGGCATGTGGGATTAATCAGTGTTGGCCACGGGCTAGCCACACGGGCGTGTGTCTAGACTCTAGGCCGTGCTAGGGAAGTCAGTATGTCAAGGTTTAGTACACGGTTGAAAAGCACGGGCGTGCCTTAATCATGGGGAAATTGGCAGAATGATGGGTTCTTTTAGCACGGTTTGGGGACATGGGCGTGTATGACTACACACGAGCGTGTCAAATAGTGCACGGGCGTATGAGCCCTGTATAAAAGAAGAAAAATTTTAAGGTTTGTAAAAGTTCCGGATTAGTCTCGAGAGCCCTCGTGTGTATGAGTGAGGCCTCGTAGGTCAAGAATGTGGTCGTTGAGGTGACTTAAGAGAGTAGTCACGGTGAGCCTTAGTGGCAATCAAGTGATTTCAGTACGGTAACGTCTCGAGCTCGGTGCTGGTGTAGAACCCGGGTAAGGGGTGTTACATTTAGTGGTATCAGAGCTATGGTTTAGTCGGTTCTAGGACAACCGTAGCGGGTGTAAGAGTCTAGCTATACATGCCATAATTGTACGATGATAGTGTGGTGGTTTCTGATGATTTCAAATCTTGTTTTATATAGAATATGGATTCCGATCCATTGACTGCTGATGAAGCAGCTAGTAATGCGCCGACTCCTGCGCAAGGAACCGCGCCGGTGCAAAGTGGAACCGAGGCGAGGGGTCAAGGGGAAGAGGCACGAGAAGCCTTTCTCCATATGATGAGTGATTGGTACTCGGACTATGTTCGAGCAAACCCTAACGCTCAACCTCCTCCACTTCCTCCTATACCTCAGCCAAATCCAGTGGCTCCTCAAGGTATGGATGTAGTGAGGATATCGAAACCCTCGGTGGATAAGATTAGAAAGCACGGGGCTGAGGAGTTTAGAGCTAAGGGTGATGATGACCCTGAGAGGGCAGAGTTCTGGCTGGAGAACTCGATGAGAGTGTTCGATGAGCTCTCATGTACACCTGAGGAAAGTTTGAAGTGTGCCGTATCTTTGCTGAGAGATTCGACATACCATTGGTGGAAGACGCTGACATTAGTGGTCCCGAGAGAGCGGGTAACGTGGGACTTCTTTCTGGAAGAGTTCCGAAAGAAGTATATAAGCCAAATATTTATCGATCAAAAAAGGAAAGAATTCCTTAAGTTGAAGCAAGGAAGAATGTCAGTAGCAGAATATGAGCGTGGGTTTGTTAGGCTTAGAAAATACGCTCAAGAATGTGTGTCGACAGAGACCATCTTGTGCAAGAGGTTCGAAGATGGGCTGAATGAGGATATCAAACTCCTAGTTGGAATTTTAGAGTTGAAAGAATTTGTGGTATTAGTTGAAAGGAAAGTAAAGTAGAAGAGTTGAGTTCAGATAAGAGGAGGGTGTGAGTGAAGGCCGAGATACTAGAAAGAGACCGATGGGCAAATCGTACCAAGCCCGATCGAAAAGATCCAAGGAAGTGAATCCTCGGGACGTCACCCTCAAAGTGGGATATTCGCATCGAGACTTGGACAATACTCGTTCGGGTTTGAGAGTCCGAGCCTCCTCGATGGAAAGTGTGGGCAATACAAAGAGTAAATCGGAGTGTCCAAGTTGTGGTAGGTATCACACCAGAGAGTGTTAGAAAGCAATCGGAAATGTTACAAATGTGGTTCCCCTGACCACTTTATCCGTAACTGTCCCGAGAGGGATGATAAGGAAGAGAGGCAAGAAGTGAGACCTAGTGATGTGTCTACGAGGGGTAGACCACCAAGGAACCCAAGAGGTTGGGCTAGTGGTAGAGGTGCGCCCAGAGACTCTGCTGTGAGTCCAGAGGGTCGGGCACCTGCGAGGACGTATGCCATTAGCGCTCGCGAAGAGACATCCTCCCCTGATGTGATAACGGGTACTTTTTTCTCTCTTTGACACCCTTATTATTGACTTAATAGACCCAGGGTCTACTCACTCTTATATTTGCATGAGTTTAGCATCTAGTTTGAGTATGACCGTTCAGTCTACGGATATTATGATTAAGGTGTCAAACCCGTTAGGAAAGCATGTGTTAGTGGACAAAGTGTGTAAGAATTGTCCTTTGTTGGTTAAGAATCATTGTTTTCCGGCAAACCTTATGTTGTTGCCGTTTGATGAGTTTGATTTAATCCTAGGCATGGATTGGTTGACTATCCATAGTGTCTTAGTGAACTGTGGTAATAAGTATATTGAATTGAAATGTGAGAGTAGAGATGTGGTTCGGGTTGAATCAGGTGGATCGAATAGTCTACCAGTGATGATTTCTTCCCTAGTGGCTGAGAAATGTTTGAGGAAAAGGTGTGAGTCCTATCTCGCAATTGTGTTGAACACTCGAGAGGTTGGAGTGGAGTTTAAAATAGTGCCAGTGGTACGTGAGTATCCAGATGTATTTTCGGAAGAGTTACCCGGATTACCTCCAGTGAGAGAGGTCGAGTTTGGAATTGAGTTGATTTCGGGAACGACACCTATCTCGATTGCCCCGTACAGAATGACACCTGTAGAGTTGAAAGAACTGAAGGTTCAGTTGTAAGATTTGACAGATAAGGGTTTTGCAAGACCGAGCTACTCGCCGTGGGGTGCTCCGGTATTGTTTGTGAAAAAGAAAGATGGGTCTATGAGGTTGTGTATAGACTATAGACAGCTTAACAAAGTGACGGTTAAGAATAAGTATCCTTTACCGAGGATTGATGATCTTTTTGATCAACTGAAAGGAGCTACAGTGTTCTCCAAGATAGACTTGAGGTCTGAGTATTATCAGCTCAAAGTGAAAGAGCAAGATATGTTGAAAACTGTATTTCGAACGAGGTATGGCCATTATGAGTTATTGGTTATGCCGTTTGGTTTGACGAATGCACCTGCGATTTTTATGGATTTGATGAACCGTGTTTTCAGACCATATGTGGATAAGTTTGTGGTTGTCTTCATTGACGACATATTGATCTATTCTCGGGATGAGAACGATCATAAAGAGCACTTGAGAATTGTCTTGCAAACTTTAAGAGATAAGCAGTTGTATGCTAAGTTTAGCAAGAGTGAGTTTTGGCTCCGAGAGGTCGAGTTCCTAGGACACATTGTGTCGGGTGATGGTGTCAGAGTCGACCCGAGTAAGATATCGGCTTTTGTGGATTGGAAACCGCCGAGGAGCGTGTCGTAGAAATCGAAGTTTCTTGGGATTAGCGAGATATTACAGACGTTTCAGTAAAGGGTTCTCCGTGATTGCCACCCGATGATGAAATTGTTGCATAAAGATGTCAAGTTTGAATGGTGAAGCATGTCAACGAGTTTTGAGAGATTAAAAATGTTGTTGACCGAGGCACGCGGTTTTGGTTCAACGAGAATCGGAAAAGAGTTCGTGGTTTCTGAGTGATGCGTCGTTTAATGGTCTCGGTTGCGTGTTGATGCAAGAGGGTAAGGTAGTCGCTTACGCCTCGAGGCAGCTAAAATTGCACGAGAAGAATTATCCAACTCATGATTTGGAGTTGGCTGCGATTGTTTTCGCGTTAAAGATTTGGCGACATTACTTGTATGGTGAAAAGTGTCGAATCTTTACGGATCACAAGAGTTTGAAGTATTTGATGGATCAGAAGGATCTGAACCTGAGACAGAGCGGTAGCTTGAGTTGTTGAAAGACTATGAGTTAGTCATTGACTACCACCCGGGAAAAGTAAATGTGGTTGCGGATGCCTTGAGTAGGAAATCCTTGTATGCTCTAAGAGTTATGAGCACGAGTTTAGCATTATCTGATGATGGTGCTATTTTGGCAGAGTTGAGAGCTAAGCTTTGTTTATTCAACAGATATGTGAGGCTCAGAGAAACGACAGTGAGATGCAAGCTAAGAGAGCTAAGTGCGAGTCAGGAAGTGATTCCGATTTTCGAGTGGACTCGAATGGTTGTTTCTTTGTATCATGACAGAATGTGTGTACAGAGAGATGAAGAGTTAATCCGAAAGGTTTTGCATGAGGCCCATGAGTGGATGTTTGTCATTACATCCGGGCGAGACGAAAATGTACAACGACATGAAGAAGTCTTCTTGGTGGCGGTATGAAAAGAGACATTTCGAGTTTGTAGCTAGGTGCACGATTTGTCAACAAGTGAAAGTGAAAATCAAGTGCCTTCGGGATTGCTTCAGCCAGTGATGGTTCCCGAATGGAAATGGGATCGGGTTACCATGGATTTTGTGACGGGGTTGCGAACACTCCAAAAAATAGAGATCTTTGTGTGGGTTGTTGTGGATAGATTTGTGAAGTCGGCTCACTTTATTCCGATGCGTGTTGATTATTCTTTGGATAAGTTAATTTGAGTTATGCGTGGCAGAGATAGTGAGATTGCATGGTGTACCTATGTCCATTATATCGAATAGAGATCCGAGGTTTACTTTGAGATTTTGGAAGAAGTTGCAAGAGGCCATGGGTACGAAATTGAAATTCAGTACTGCATTCCATCCACAAACTGATGGTCAGTCTGAAAGAGTAATTCAAGTTCTTGAAGATATGCTTCGATGCTGTGTGTTAGAATTCGTAGGTAGTTGGGAGAGATATCTACCTTTGGTTGAATTCGCCTACAACAACAGTTATCAGTCGAGTATACGGATGGCTCCGTATGAGGCTTTGTATGCTCGTAAGTGTTGGACTCCTTTGTATTGGACCAAGCTTAGTGAGAAGCGGATCCATGGGATCGATCTAGTAAAAGAGACCAAAGAGAAAGTGAAAGTAATCCGTAATAGTCTGAAAGCTGCTTCGAACCGACAGAAGTCGTATGCAGATTTGAAAAGAAAAGAAATTGAGTTTAAGGTGGACGACAAAGTATTTTTGAAAGTATCGCCGTGGAAGAAGATTATGTGATTTGGACAAAAAGGAAATTGAGTCCAAGATTCATAGGGCCGTATGAGATTCTGAGATAGAATCGGGCCCGTAGCATACCACCGGTTGGCTTTGCGGTAGAGTTAGAAAAGATTCATAATGTGTTCCATGTGTCGATGTTGCGGCGGTATCACTCTGATCCTTCATTCTTTCGTCGGAAATTGAGATAAGACCGGATATGTCTTATGAAGAGGAGCCGATTAAGATCTTGGCTCGAGAGGTAAAGCAGTTGAGAAATAAGAGCATAGCACTAGTGAAAGTGTTATGGCGTAAACACTGGTGTAGAAGAGGCTACGTGGGAAACGGAAGAGGCTATGAGAAAGTAACATCCAAACCTCTTTATTGGTAAGATTTTCGGGGCAAAAATCTAAAAGGGGAGAGTTGTAACATCCCGATTTAGGGTCTAGTCGAGAATAGTGGTTCGAGACCACAAATTCGAGGGTCATGTATGAGTTTTGAGGTCTATGTTATGTATACATGCTAGTGTGAAAGTTTCATGAAGCAAATTTATGGAATTGTGGTTGAATTGTTCAAAAGGACTAAATTGCAAAAGTTGCAAAATGTGAGATTCTAGAAGCTATTTGTGTGAAATAGCTTTAGAATATTAATTAGAGGTCCTTAAAGAGTAATTTTCCCAATTATTAGTTTTTGGACAAAATTGGGCATGGATGAGATAAAATAGAAAGTTTATCAAAAATGGCATTTTGGTCATTTATCAAATAAGTGATTAAAATAGGAGAAAAGATGACAAAAATCACTCATCTTCTTCTCCAAGGCTGCCGAAATTTCAAAGAGTCATTGTTAGGGTTCTTCAAATTTTTTCAAGCTTGCTAGTAAGTGCATCTAGCCTCGTTTTGATATTCTTTGTATTTTTGAAGTCCTTATAGCATGAGTAAGCTATATTTAGCTATTTGATGAGCTATAATGGATGTTCAAAGATGTGGTCATGTATGACATGCATGTATTTTGATGTTTTATGGAAGATTATGAAAGCTTGGTGTAGTAGAAACATCTTTTGTTAAGTGATTTTCCATGACAATGCATGTAGGGACTAGATTGTGAAAATCTTAAGTTTGGTCATACATGTGTGTTATGGTGAGAATTGATGAATGCTTTAGTTGAGTAAGTGATTCGGCTAAGCATGAAAGGCTAGAAAGTTGAATAAAAATCACTTTACGAGCCTTGGGGCTATTGAGTAAATATGAGAAAGTTTAGGGGCAAAATGGTAATTTTGCTAAAGTATGAGATGTGGGTCAATTTAGTCAATGTGTGTATTGAATAAGCTGAATTATTCATTATAGATCAAGAAAGACGGTCCGGATCGAAATCGAGGCAAAAGCAATGTGGTAGACTAAATTGCACATTTCAATACTTTAGAGTATCGAGGTAAGTCTATGCATAAACAATGCATTCATACTTACAATTTGTTAATGCTAGCTTGTGTATAGCATGAATGAGAATGATTGAGAATGATTGAGGACCTATGTAGGATGAATGTGGTAGAATTTGTAAATGGATGTATGATTGAGTAAATAGACTTGTGCATGTGTTGTGATAATGCTAGATGGTGGGGCTAAGTGCGATACCATCCAAATGCATATTGACGATGAGTCAGCTACGTGCGATGCTATCGTTAGGTATATCATTTAGTGGCTATGTGCACGAGATCACTATGATTACCTTCGTGGTAGGTTAAGTGCGATACCACATTATAAATTGATTGTGGTGTGCTAAGTGCGAAACCATCGAGATATAAGCTATGTGAATTAGCATTGGTGTGTGAATAAATTGTGTGTAATAAATGTGGTGGATAAGATATGTGGATTAATTTGTGTGGGTTAGCTATGTGAGTTAGCTATGTGGATGTATTATTGAGCGATAATGATGTGTTGTATATTGTGTAGATGTGATATTGAATGCGGGGTGCATTTTCGATGATTATGAGCATGTGACTCATGATGTGTTGGTAATATGGTAAGGGATGGAAATAGTAAGCATAGTTGTATATTAAATGTTGGTATAATGCTAAGTGTGGTTTGGCTTATACTATGATGCTTAATTGTTTTTGAGTAACTTACTAAGCTCAAAGCTTACTCTCTTTCTTTTCCCTTGTCTTATAGAGTGAAGGCATTGAATCGAGATACGAAGATCATCGTGAGATAGCCCACACATCAACACACTTTGGTACATGAAACTTAATGTTTTGTATATGGCATGTATAGGGGCTAGACAAGTTAGTCAATTTTGTTGTAAATGGATAAGATGTGTTAGCCTTTTTTGTTGGGAAGTGTATTTTGTATAATGCCATAGTGGTTGGCTATTACATTATGTGAAAGATGTAGTTTTCTATGTGAGATTGCTTTTAACTTGAGTTGATTATGGTTGTGTTGGATGAGTAATTGTTGTGTATGCTGGAAGGGTGACAAGAACTTGGCACTTAGCTTTGTTCTTGACCATGTGGTTAGACACACAGGCGTGTGTCTAGACCATGTGACACACGGTCAGCCCACCCGGGCGTGTCTTTGTGGCCGTGCGTCCCCTGCTTGTTAATATTTTTAAACAGGTTAGACCACGGACTAGTCACACGGGCGTGTGCCTAGGGCATGTGGGATTAATCAGTGTTGGCCACGGGCTAGCCACACGGGCGTGTGTCTAGACTCTAGGCCGTGCTAGGGAAGTCAGTATGTCAAGGTTTAGTACACGGTTGAAAAGCACGGGCGTGCCTTAATCATGGGGAAATTGGCAGAATGATGGGTTCTTTTAGCACGGTTTGGGGACATGGGCGTGTGTGACTACACACGAGCGTGTCAAATAGTGCACGGGCGTATGAGCCCTGTATAAAAGAAGAAAAATTTTAAGGTTTGTAAAAGTTCCGGATTAGTCTCGAGAGCCCTCGTGTGTATGAGTGAGGCCTCGTAGGTCAAGAATGTGGTCGTTGAGGTGACTTAAGAGAGTAGTCACGGTGAGCCTTAGTGGCAATCAAGTGATTTCAGTACGGTAACGTCTCGAGCTCTGTCTTTGGTGTAGAACCCGGGTAAGGGGTGTTACATTTAGTGGTATCAGAGCTATGGTTTAGTCGGTTCTAGGACTACCGTAGCGGGTGTATGAGTCTAGCTATACATGCCATAATTGTACGATGATAGTGTGGTGGTTTCTGATGATTTCAAATCTTGTTTTATATAGAATATGGATTCCGATCCATTGGCTGGCGATGAAGCGACTAGTAATGCGCCGACTCTGCATGAAGGAACGCGCCGGTGCAAAGTGGAACCGAGGCGAGGGTCAAGGGAAGAGGCACGAGAAGCCTTTCTCCATATGATGAGTGATTGGTGCTCGGACTATGTTCGAGCGAACCCTAACGCTCAACCTCCTCCACTTCCTCCTATACCTCAGCCAAATCCAGTGGCTCCTCAAGGTATGGATGTAGTGAGGATATCGAAACCCTCGGTGGATAAGATTAGAAAGCACGGGGCTGAGGAGTTTAGAGCTAAGGGTGATGATGACCCTGAGAGGGCAGAGTTCTGGCTGGAGAACTCGATGAGAGTGTTCGATGAGCTCTCATGTACACCTGAGGAAAGTTTGAAGTGTGCCGTATCTTTGCTGAGAGATTCGACATACCATTGGTGGAAGACGCTGACGTTAGTGGTCCCGAGAGAGCGGGTAACGTGGAACTTCTTTCTGGAAGAGTTCCGAAAGAAGTATATAAGCCAAATATTTATCGATCAAAAAAGGAAAGAATTCCTTAAGTTGAAGCAAGGAAGAATGTCAGTAGCAGAATATGAGCGTGGGTTTGTTAGGCTTAGCAAATACGCTCAAGAATGTGTGTCGACAGAGACCATCTTGTGCAAGAGGTTCGAAGATGGGCTGAATGAGGATATCAAACTCCTAGTTGGAATTTTAGAGTTGAAAGAATTTGTGGTATTAGTTGAAAGGGAAAGTAAGGCCGAAGAGTTGAGTTCAGATAAGAGGAGGGCTGTGAGTGAAGCCCGAGATACTAGAAAGAGACCGATGGGCAAATCGTACCAAGCCCAATCGAAAAGATCCAAGGAAGTGAATCCTCGGACGTCACCCTCAGTGGGATATTCGCATCGAGACTTGGACAATACTCGTTCGGGTTTGAGAGTCCGAGCCTCCTCGATGGAAAGTGTGGGCAATACAAAGAGTAAATCGAAGTGTCCAAGTTGTGGTAGGTATCACACCAGAGAGTGTTGGGAAGCGATCGGAAATGTTACAAATGTGGTTCCCCGACCACTTTATCCGTGAATCGTCCCGAGAGGGATGATAAGGAAGAGAGGCAAGAAGTGAGACCTAGTGATGTGTCTACGAGGGTAGACCACCAAGGAACCCAAGAGGTTGGGCTAGTGGTAGAGGTGCGCCTGAGAGACTGCTTTGTGAGTCCGGAGGGTCGGGCACTGCGAGGGCGTATGCCATTCGCGCTCGCGAAGAGACATCCTCCCCGATGTGATAACGGGTACTTTTTTCTCTCTTTGACACCCTTATTATTGACTTAATAGACCCAGGGTCTACTCACTCTTATATTTGCATGAGTTTAGCATCTAGTTTGAGTATGACCGTTCGGTCTACGGATATTATGATTAAGGTGTCAAACCAAGTTAGGAAAGCATGTGTTAGTGGACAAAGTGTGTAAGAATTGTCCTTTGTTGGTTAAGAATCATTGTTTTCCGGCAAACCTTATGTTGTTGCCGTTTGATGAGTTTGATTTAATCCTAGGCATGGATTGGTTGACTATCCATAGTGTCTTAGTGAACTGTGGTAATAAGTATATTGAATTGAAATGTGAGAGTAGAGATGTGGTTCGGGTTGAATCAGGTGGATCGAATAGTCTACCAGTGATGATTTCTTCCCTAGTGGCTGAGAAATGTTTGAGGAAAAGGTGTGAGTCCTATCTCGCAATTGTGTTGAACACTCGAGAGGTTGGAGTGGAGTTTAAAATAGTGCCAGTGGTACGTGAGTATCCAGATGTATTTTCGGAAGAGTTACCCGGATTACCTCCAGTGAGAGAGGTCGAGTTTGGAATTGAGTTGATTTCGGGAACGACACCTATCTCGATTGCCCCGTACAGAATGACACCTGTAGAGTTGAAAGAACTGAAGGTTCAGTTGTAAGATTTGACAGATAAGGGTTTTGCAAGACCGAGCTACTCGTAGTGGGGTGCTCGGTATTGTTTGTGAAAAAGAAAGATGGGTCTATGAGGTTGTGTATAGACTATAGACGACTTTAACAAAGTGACGGTTAAGAATAAGTATCCTTTACCGAGGATTGATGATCTTTTGATCAATCGAAGGAGCTCAAGATGTTCTCCAAGATAGACTTGAGGTGCGAGTATTATCACTCAAAGTGAAAGAGCAAGATATGTTGAAAACTGTATTTCGAACGAGGTATGGCCATTATGAGTTATTGGTTATGCCGTTTGGTTTGACGAATGCACCTGCGATTTTTATGGATTTGATGAACCGTGTTTTCAGACCATATGTGGATAAGTTTGTGGTTGTCTTCATTGACGACATATTGATCTATTCTCGGGATGAGAACGATCATAAAGAGCACTTGAGAATTGTCTTGCAAACTTTAAGAGATAAGCAGTTGTATGCTAAGTTTAGCAAGAGTGAGTTTTGGCTCCGAGAGGTCGAGTTCCTAGGACACATTGTGTCGGGTGATGGTGTCAGAGTCGACCCGAGTAAGATATCGGCTGTTGTGGATTGGAAACCGCCGAGGAACGTGTCAGAAATCAGAAGTTTCTTGGGATTAGCAGGATATTACAGACGTTTCGTAAAGGGGTTCTACGTGATTGCCACCCCGATGACGAAATTGTTGCATAAAGATGTCAAGTTTGAATGGACTGAAGCATGTCAATAGAGTTTTGAGAGATTAAAAATGTTGTTGACTGAGGCACCAGTTTTGGTTCAACCAGAATCGGGAAAAGAGTTCATGGTTTACAGTGATGCGTCGTTTAATGGTCTCGGTTGCGTGTTGATGCAAGAGGGTAAGGTAGTCGCTTACGCATCGAGGCAGCTAAAACCGCACGAGAAGAATTATCTGACTCATGATTTGGAGTTGGCTACGATTGTTTTCGCGTTAAAGATTTGGCGACATTACTTGTATTGTGAAAAGTGCTGAATCTTTACGGATCACAAGAGTTTGAAGTATTTGATGGATCAGAAGGATCTGAACCTGAGACAGAGACGGTGGCTTGAGTTGTTGAAAGACTATGAGTTAGTCATTGACTACCACCCGGGAAAAGCAAATGTGGTTGCGGATGCCTTGAGTAGGAAATCCTTGTATGCTCTAAGAGTTATGAGCACGAGTTTAGCATTATCTGATGATGGTGCTATTTTGGCAGAGTTGAGAGCTAAGCCACTGTTTATTCAACAGATATGTGAGGCTCAGAGAAACGACAGTGAGATGCAAGCTAAGAGAGCTAAGTGCGAGTCAGGAAGTGATTTCGATTTTCGAGTGGACTCGAATGGTTGTTTGCTGTATCATGACAGAATGTGTGTACCGAGAGATGAAGAGTTAATCCGAAAGGTTTTGCATGAGGCCCACAGTGGATGTTTGTCAGTACATCCGGGCAGTACGAAAATGTACACTAACTTGAAGAAGTCTTACTGGTGGCCAGGTATGAAAAGAGACATTTCAGAGTTTGTAGCTAGGTGTCTGATTTGTCAACAAGTGAAAGCTGAACATCAAGTGCCTTCGGGATTGCTTCAGCCAGTGATGGTTCCCGAATGGAATGGGATCGGGTTACCATGGATTTTGTGACGGGGTTGCTGAACACTCCGAAAAAGAGAGATGCTGTGTGGGTTGTTGTGGATAGATTGACGAAGTCGGCTCACTTTATTCCAGTACGTGTTGATTATTCACTGGATAAGTTAGCTGAGTTGTACGTGGCAGAGATAGTGAGATTGCATGGTGTACCTATGTCCATTATATCAGATAGATATCCGAGGTTTACTTTGAGATTTTGGAAGAAGTTTCAAGAGGCCATGGGTACGAAATTGAAATTCAGTACTGCATTCCATCCAGAAACTGATGGTCAGTCTGAAAGAGTAATTCAAGTTCTTGAAGATATGCTTCGATGCTGTGTGTTAGAATTTGTAGGTAGTTGGGAGAGATATCTACCTTTGGTTGAATTCGCCTACAACAACAGTTATCAGTCGAGTATACGGATGGCTCCGTATAAGGCTTTGTATGGTCGTAAGTGTCGGACTCCTTTGTATTGGACC
Organism: Gossypium sturtianum; assembly: GCA_025698515.1. Taxonomy (NCBI): domain Eukaryota; kingdom Viridiplantae; phylum Streptophyta; class Magnoliopsida; order Malvales; family Malvaceae; genus Gossypium; species Gossypium sturtianum. Next base: position 67,099,727 of record CM046953.1, read on the forward strand.
AAGCTTAGTGAGAAGCGGATCCATGGGATCGATCTAGTAAAAGAGACCAAAGAGAAAGTGAAAGTAATCCGTAATAGTTCGAAAAGTCGCTTGCAGAACCGGACGTAAGTCGTGACGCAGATTTGAAAAGAAAAGAAATTGAGTTTGAGGTGGGCGACAAAGTATTTTTGAAAGTATCACCGTGGAAGAAGATTATGAGATTTGGACAAAAAGGGAAATTGAGTCCAAGATTCATAGGGCCGTATGAGATTACAGATAGAATCGAGCCCGTAGCATACCGGTTGGCTTTGCCGGTAGAGTTAGAAAAGATTCATAATGTGTTCCATGTGTCGATGTTGCGACAGTATCGCTCCGATCCTTCACATGTAATTCCTTCGTCGGAAATTGAGATAAGACCGGATATGTCTTATGAAGAGGAGCCGATTAAGATCTTGGCTCGAGAGGTAAAACAGTTGAGAAATAAGAGCATAGCACTAGTGAAAGTGTTATGGCAGAAACACGGGGTGGAAGAGGCTACGTGGGAAACGGAAGAGGCTATGAGAAAGCAACATCCAAACCTCTTTACTGGTAAGATTTTCGGGGGCAAAAATCTCTAAAGGGGGGAGAGGTGTAACATCTTGATTTAGGGTCTAGTCGGAATAGTGGTTCGAGACCACAAATCCGAGGGTCATGTATGAGTTTTTGAGGTCTATGCTATGTATACATGCTAGTGTGAAAGTTTCATGAAGCAAATTTGTGGAATTGTGGTTGAATTGTTCAAAAGGACTAAATTGCAAAAGTTGCAAAATGTGAGATTCTAGAAGCTATTTGTGTGAAATAGCTTTAGAATATTAATTAGAGGTCCTTAAAGAGTAATTTTCCCAATTATTAGTTTTTGGACAAAATTGGGCATGGATGAGATAAAATAGAAAGTTTATCAAAAAGGGCATTTTGGTCATTTATCAAATAAGTGATTAAAATAGGAGAAAAGATGACAAAAATCACTCATCTTCTTCTCCAAGGCTGCCGAAATTTCAAAGAGCCATTGTTAGGGTTCTTCAAATTTTTCAAGCTTGCTAGTAAGTGCATCTAGCCTCGTTTTTGATATTCTTTGTATTTTTGAAGTCCTTGTAGCATGAGTAAGCTATATTTAGCTATTTGATGAGCTATAATGGATGTTCAAAGATGTGGTCATGTATGACATGCATGTATTTTGATGTTTTATGGAAGATTATGAAAGCTTGGTGTAGTAGAAACATCTTTTGTTAAGTGATTTTCCATAAAAATGTATGTAGGGACTAGATTGTGAAAATCTTAAGTTTGGTCATACATGTGTGTTATGGTGAGAATTGATGAATGCTTTAGTTGAGTAAGTGATTCGGCTAAGCATGAAAGGCTAGAAAGTTGAATAAAAATCACTTTACGAGCCTTGGGGCTATTGTGTAAATATGAGAAAGTTTAAGGGCAAAATGGTAATTTTGCTAAAGTATGAGATGTGGGTCAATTTAGTCAATGTGTGTATTGAATAAGCTGAATTATTCATTATAGATCAAGAAAGACGAAGCCCGGATCGAAATCGAGGCAAAAGCAAGGTGGTGGACTAAATTGTACATTTCAATACTTTAGAGTATCGAGGTAAGTCTATGCATAAACAATGCATTCATACTTATAATTTGTTAATGCTAGCTAGTGTATAGCATGAATAAGAATGAATGAGAATGATTGAGGACCTATGTAGGATGAATGTGGTAGAATTTGTAAATGGATGTATGATTGAGTAAATAGACTTGTGCATGTGTTGTGATAATGCTAGATGGTGGGGCTAAGTGCGATACCATCCAAATGCATATTGACGATGAGCTGGCTACGTGCGATGCTATCGTTAGGTATATCATTTAGTGGCTATGTGCGAGATCACTATGATTACCTTCGTGGTAGGCTAAGTGCGATACCACCTTATAAATTGATTGTGGTGTGCTAAGTGCGAAACCATCGAGATATAAGCAATGTGAATTAGCATTGGCTGTGTGAATAAATTGTGTGTAATAGCTGTGTGGATAAGATATGTGGATTAGCTGTGTGGGTTAGCTATGTGAGTTAGCTATGTGGATGTATTATTGAGCGATAATGATGTGTTGTATATTGTGTAGATGTGATATTGAATGCAGGGGTGCATTTCGACAGTTATGAGCATGTGACTCATGATGTGTTGGTAATATGGTAAGGGATGGAAAGAGTAAGCATAGTTGTATATTAAATGTTGGTATAATGCTAAGTGTGGTTTGACTTATACTATGATGGTTAATTGTTTATGAGTAACTTACTAAGCTCAAAGCTTACTCTCTTTCTTTTCCCTTGTCTTATAGAGTGAAGGCGTTGAATCGAGATACGAATATCATCAGCAGATAGCCCACACATCAGCACACTTTGGTACATGAAACTTAATATTTTGTATATGGCATGTATAGGGGCTAGACAAGTTAGTCAATTTTGTTGTAAATGGATAAGATGTGTTAGCCTTTTTTGTTGGGAAGTGTATTTTGTATTATGCCATAGTGGTTGGCTATTACATTATGTGAAAGATGTAGTTTTCTATGTGAGATTGCTTTTAACTTGAGTTGATTATGGTTGTGTTGGATGAGTAATTGTTGTGTATGCTAGAAGAGTGACAAGAACTTGGCACTTAGCTTTGTTCTTGACCATGTGGTTAGACACACGGGCGTGTGTCTAGACCATGTGTGACACACGGTCAGCCCACGGGCGTGTGCTGTGGCCGTGCGTCCCCTGCTTGTTAATATTTTTAAATAGGTTAGACCACGGACTAGTCACACGGGCGTGTGCCTAGGGCGTGTGGGATTAATCAGTGTTGGCCACGGGCTAGCCACACAGGCGTGTGTCTAGACTCTAGGCCGTGCTAGGGAAGTCAGTATGTCAAGGTTTAGTACACGATTGAAAAGCACGGGTGTGCCTTAGCCGTGGGGAAATTGGTAGAATGATGGGTTCTTTTAGCACGGTTTGGGGACATGGGCGTGTGTGACTACACACGGGCGTGTCAAATAGTGCACGGGCGTATGAGCCCTGTATAAAAGAAGAAAAATTTTAAGGTTCGTAAAAGTTCCGGATTAGTCTCGAGAGCCCTCGTATGTATGAGTGAGGCCTCGTAGGTCGAGAATGTGGTCGTTGAGGTGACTTAAGAGAGTAGTCACGGTGAGCCTTAGTGGCGATCAAGTGATTTTAGTACGGTAACGTCTCGAGCTCGGTGCCGGTGTAGAACCCGGGTAAGGGGTGTTACAAGGGGCCAAAACCACAAAATGTACCCGAGGGTGGAGGCGATGATGAAGATGAAGAAGAGGAGCAGCTGGAACCACAACTTGAACGCAGAAGAAATTCATCTTGTAACTGACGACCACTCCGTTGTGGCACACATTCTGCTTGACGACACAAATGATTTTTTTTTTGTACTTGTCATATAAATCTTAATTGTTTAGCTAAGTTATAGTAAATAACATTGTATGAATATTGGATATGAAATGTTTTTAAATAAATATTGTTTTTGAATCGAAATTGGTTGTCATTGTCATTTTATATTGTTAAGCCAAGTTTTATTCGGTCATTTTATACATATATTACGAATTTGTACAAGGATCTAGTTTCCACAAGAGAAATGGAATAAAGTTGTATATTGTATTGTTCTCTATAGTATAATAAACTAATATTTACAAACTATAAAAAAATTGAGAATGAATGAAAAAATCAACAAATAGTGGTTAAAAAATTAATAAATCGGTTCCTCATAGTATCCTCCAAGTGTGGATATGACGACTTTGTATGCCTTGAGTGCCTACAATACCTGCATAACCTCGGTTGGTTTGTCCTCTCCCGAATATCCATGTTGTTGCATATCCAAGTAGAGTTCGGTCGACCTTTTGGTTTGCGACGCAATGAACTATTCGGTAACAACTTGAATGGAGCGCTCGATATAGGCGGCCACATACTTTCAACTGGGACCGGTGGGAATTCATATTTCCTTACGTTATACATGTGTTGTAGTTCGTCCATTTCGTCCACAAATCTCATGTGATCCAAATGTACCGAAGAACATGCTGCAATTGCATGATTGCATGGAAAACAAAGTGCGTCAAATCTTCTACAGTCGCAGGTCTATTGTCTTAGGTGTACACAGTACGCTCCCCTGACAATACCTTGGTCTGGTCTGTCGAACTTCGTAACCCGAAATGATAGGTTTTCATATGAGTGACACACTAAATGGATATTGTTCCCTCGTGTTGTGGCCTCTCTAATTTATTTCATAAAGCCATCGCACCAAACGTGGCCACCCTTCATCTGTCCAACATAACTTTTCACTGGCCAAGTGAAAATATGTTTCTTTCAAAACCAAGGTTATTGTAAACTCTAAATTATATGGGTTTTTCTAGTATTTTTTACCACCTTTTTACTTAAAATTGATACTAATCCCGAGTATTTTTTAATTAATTAAGTGAATTTTGCTTATATTCTGACAATGGACATAAATTTATAGAATATACAAATTTGTGCTTTATTATATTAATTTTGTGCATAAATTAAATTCTTTTATATTATTTATTAATGTGATATATTTAATTATGCAGTGGGACCATGATATTGATTTAATAAAGAGCTTATTATAATTTTTGCATGGACATGAGCAATTCTACCCTACTTGGACGACAAAACCATGCAAATTGGGTCATGAAGATGTTGCTTTGACTCAATGAAAAATGGTGCTATATGGTGCACAAGTCTGACTATTAAATGGGTCACAAAACCGTTCAAACAAGGAGAAGAGAAGCCCAATTCGACAAGGATATTTGGGCAGCCAAAAATAAGCTTTTGGGATAACTATTTGGAGGTCCCTACACTTGGAAAATCATTGAAAATCAGCACACTACATTTGTTGAAGAAACCGTCCACCCCTTGCATGATTCAAGAATGATTTTATGCTTGAATCAAACAACCGACTCACACTCCTTTCCACATATTATGGCCTGCCAAAGGTGGGAGAAATCTAAGGGATCTTTGATGCCATATCTAGTAAACTCCTCTACCAACCTCAAGTATAAATACCCACTCCCATCTCACATTTCAATCATCCCTCATTCATCTTTCATTTAACATTTCTCTTCCATTCTCTCATTCCCTCGCATAGCATCCCATATTTCCTTTCTTTCTTAGCCAGCAAAACCTTGATAAGATCATCTCTTGGCCGGCCACCTTGAGGAGCCATTAGCAAAGGAGCAACACAAGGACGGGAGGAAACTTCTTCAATTGGAGTTCGTAAGGCTACTAATTCGAACATAGTTTATTCTTCCTTTACTTGTTACTTTGATTTTAATCATGTTTGTAATGTGCTTTGTTATCTTGTCATCAACAATGGTAGCTTAAATCTATTTAGCTAGGATGATTGCATCAATTCAATGAAGTTTGTTTAAATCACGCTTATAGTGTTTGCGCCTCAATAATTCATGTTTTCAATTAAACTCAAGCATGTATTTCATTCGTACGTGATTGGATGCATTGGAATTAGCTAAGCAATCCTAACCAAACGACGACTAATGGACACAATAGTTGAAAAATGCATGCTTAATTTAGATCCTAACCCAACTAAATTAAAGGTTCATAATAACTTTAACGAGTTCTATTATCTTGCATAGTTTTTAGGTTTATGTAATTAAATTGTTTCAAACCTAACCCGTCCCTGTTACTTCACATCCCTTAGTTTAATATGATCAGTAAAATTCATGCTTTACTAAGTAAAAGATTCCAAAAGGACTTAATTTGGTTTCAAACTTATGAAAGATCGAGTTGCCATGAAATATTTTCTAAACACTATTAAACATGAGAAAAATGAATTAAGTTGAATGATGTAATTATTCTAGCCTATTCATGTTATTGATTGTTGAAGTTTGTGTTGTTGCTGCTAAATTCATCTCATACATTTTAGTTAATTATCATACTTAGATTAGAATTGCATTAGGGATCATCTTGCATCTAGATAATTTAATTTAGTTTAGTCATCCATCACTCGAAATATTGTGTTCTTATCACCAATTTGTAAAATTTTAATTATGCAATTAATTGTTTAACAAACAGATCCCTGTGGAGACGATAACTCTTTTACTTACTTATTACTTGATAACGACTGTGTACAGTTGCACAAACCTACGCGTTACAAGTTTTTGGCGCCATTGCCGGGGACTGTTGCCTTAATCATTTTTGTGAAATTATTCTTTGCAATTTGGTTTTTATTTTATTTTTTATTTAATTTCTAAATTTACTAATTAATTCTTTATTTATTTATTTATTTATTTCTAACTATTAATAAATTAATTATTCTTTTATTTTTTTGTGATTTATTTTTCAAGTGCTTATGAGCATAGATTGAATCATCGATTTATTAACAGTAGACCCTAAAATCGAGCGGACATTTAAACAAAGAAGACGTGGACGATTAGCCTAGAGACAAGCCGAAATGGACATTGGAAATCAAAATTATGGACAAGGAAATGGAGCCAATCATATATGCAATCTCATCCTTATTGCTAATGATAGGGATCGAGCTATAAGACAGTATGCTATGCTCCTCTTTAATGAGTTAAATACGAGAATTAGGAGGTCGTATATTGAGGTACCCTAATTTGAATTGAAACCAATGATGTTTCAAATGCTGCAAATGGTGGACCAGTTCAATGGAATGCCCATGGAAGATCCACACATTCACCTTCGATTATTCATGGAGGTGAATGATTCATTTAAAATAGCTGTTGTGACTGAAGATGTACTGAGGTTGAAGCTATTTCCATACTCGTTGTGAGATCGAGAACGAGCATGACTCAATTCATTGCCACTTAGCTCAATTTCTACTTGGCTAGAATTAGCAGAAAGATTTTGGGTTAAGTATTTCCCACCTAGCAAAAACGCTAAGTTGCGAAATGAGTTCACCACTTTCCAACAATTGGATAATGAGTCCTTGTACAAGGCGTGGGAGAAATTCAAAGAATTAATTCATAAGTGTCCTCATCTTGGGATTTCATACTGCATCCAGTTGGAGATGATTTATAACGGTCTCAACGCACACACAAGATTGATGGTAGATGCTTCTGCGAATGGTGCTCTCTTGTCGAAGTCTTATAATGAGGCTTACGAAATCATCGAGAAGATCGATAGTAACAACTATCAATGGCCAAAAAATTGAGCAGCGTCAGGAAGACTTGTAGCCAAAGTTCATGAAGTCGATGCCCTCACTTCACTCTCAGCTCAGGTATCGTCTATCTCTTCAATGTTGAAACAGTTTACCACTAACGATGTGAATAAACGAACAGTGGAGAGAGAAGGAAAACGCGTCCAGCTGAATGCGCTTTGCTAACCAAACAAGAAAGTGCGTCCAGCTGGACGCGTTTTCCTTCTCTCTCTAAAATCATCCTAATCTGGTAAATTTAAAAAAAAGGCCTAATCTGATAATTTTTCAAAATTATCGATATTTTTAGATAATTCACCCCGTTATACTAATTATGTACATATAAATTATTAAAGGTACAAATATAATATTTTTTAGTAAACAAATATAATACTTGAATCAATTAAATATTTCATGTTGTTATTTTTTTGGACGATATATTTGATGTTGTTATATTTATTATTTTTGAGATTATATTTTGTATTATATTTTAAATTGTAATATATATGGGAAATATTTATATATATTGGTGTAAACTTTAAAATTAGTTTTATATTTTTTTGTAACTTTTATATGGTTAATATTTTAATAATTTAAAAGTTGTATTTATTAAGATATTTTGTATTTGTCATGTATGTAATTTTTTAGATCGATTTGATATTTCTATTATATTGATCTAAAATATTGTCTATATTAATATACATTTAATGATTGAATTTTTTTATATATATAACGAATAGTTACAAAATTTTAATTTATATCAAATTTAAAATGTATGATCTAGATGAATAAAACATGAAATATCATCATATCAGAGTTACGAAAAGGTAAAATACATATAAAGGAAAGGGCTAAATTTGCTGAAAATGCCAAAAAATAAAAAGAGAGGGATTTAGGCCAATTATTGTGATATTTGGGGAAATAAGCCGATTTTAAAAAAAGAAAATAAAAACGTATCCTTTGGTTAGATGATTAAATATTTGTGGTTTTTTCCTTGAGTCTTAGGTTCGATTCTTCTCTTATTCACATTAATATTTTTTATTTCATATTGTTTCAAGTTTTATTTATTATTTTTAATTAGTTTTTTATTAAATTAGCTCATTTGGTTAGATGGTTAAATAATAGTGATTTTATCTTTAAGTCCTAAGTCCGATTTATCTTCTAAGCAATTTGTATTTTTTATTTCATGTTGTTTCAAGCTTTTTTTTAATTAATAAATATATTGTTTTCAAGTTTTTTAATTTTATTAAATATTTTTAATTAATAACTCTTTTATTTATAAAATTAAATAATTATTGCAAATGTAATTATTTTTAGTAAGTATAATTTTTATGTATAATATTTATTTTTCAATCCATATGATGACTGTAGTAAATTTTAGTATTATATATTTTTGTATGTGTATTTGAAATATTTCACATATAAACATAATGATATTTGAAATATTTAATTGAAATATTTCACATATAAAAATATTTGAAATATCATAACTATAATGTAGATGAAAAAAATAATGATATTTGAAATATTTTATGTAACACCCCACACCCGGCATAGACGTTATGGTCGAATCTTGAGGAATTACATAAACTCGTTGTCGAAACCATTTTAAAAGATTAAAGTTTTAGAAAATGGGGTCGACTTTTAAAAACAAAAATGGGAGTCGCCACCAATCCCTTTTTACTTAGGTGTGATTGGATCACCTTGTAAAACGTTTTATTTTAAAACATTTGATTTTGGTCTGCGAAAAACAAGAAAATGGTTCGGGAGTCGGTTACGTATGAGGAAGGATTAGCACCCTCATAACGCCCAAAAATTGGTACCAAATCGATAAAATCATGTCCCAATGTTTGAAATTTAAAAGTATTTAAAAATATGATTTCTTTAAAAAAACTTCGAGCAATTTAAGTTAAAACTTGAGATTTCTCTGTTTTGAAGGAATATAAACATCACATCTAGCACGTTAGGACACGATATTTTAAAACCTTCGTAATCAAAATCATCTCACGATTTACAAAACTTGTAAAAAGGATATTTAGTTATTTAGCCAAACGGAAAATCGCAACCCAGCACGTTAGGGCACTATTTCCCGAATTTCTAAATACCAAAACATTGTCTTATTTTAAAAACCTTTAGATAAAATATAGTAATTTTGCAAAAAAAATATATTTTTATTTTTTAACAATAACCATGTGACAATATTGCATTTATATACTATCGCATAAATATTAAAAGCAATTATAATATACTAACATCTAAGATAGGCAATAAAGAAATAATACAAAATATGACAAATAATACTTCCTACACTAAAACAATTATAAATACAGGATGAAGTATAAACAAATACAATAGATAATAAGACAAATATAAGCATATTTCATGCAAGTTGAAAGTGCTCATGCAATGACGTATAAAAATGTACATATATATTAAGAAAATGACTTTAAATAGAAATATATTTATAATAATCTAATACATATAATACTACATTTAAAAATAAATAATATATTATACAATATAAATGATTTTAAATAAAATAAAATTTCTTTAAAAAATAATATAGGATATAATACTATATAATATACAAAATATTAAAAATATAGAATATAATAACTAATATATTAATCTAAAAATAATACGTAATAAAAATAATTAAATAATAATAGTTTAAAATATATACATAATAAAATACATAAAAGTTTTATATTAATAAATTAATATACAAATAATAAGAGAAATAATATAAAATATGACAAAATAATTTAATATAATGTTAAAATAATTTGAATGAAATAAAATAAAAAGGTTTAAAAAAACAGGGACTAAATAGCAATTAAAAATAAATAACAAGGTCTAAATCAAAATACGCGTTAAAATACAAGGACTAATATGGCAATTGTGCCTCTTTTCCAAAACGACACCGTTCCGACTTTAACCTTTTAATAGCTCGAGGACTTAATTGAAATAAAAATAGTTTTTCAGGGCTAAATTAAAAATAATGAAAACATAATTATAAAATCATAAAAAAGCGGAAGGGCTAAAAGTGCAATTAGCCCTTCCGTAAAAACACTCGGATCCTGAAGGCTGGGTCGGGTCGAGGCGCGGGTCAGACCTTGAAACGGCGTCGTTTTGGGGCTATGGAAGCCAGCCCTAAACGGCGCCGTTTTGTATCTTTATAAATACCTAATTTTTTTTAAAAAAATTCATTCCCCCTTTTCTAAAAAAAAAAAGTGTAGCTCTCCCTCCTAAGGCGATTTCCGGCGATGCTCCGGCGTTTTTACCGGCGTAACATGGCCGTCACTTGTTAAGTCGTCGTCACTTAGCCCAGTACGACGACAATGAAATTTCAAAAACAGGTTATTTTTTCTTTTTTTTTTACACTGTATATCATATATTATATATGTAGTTTTAAAAAAACAAAATAAGAAATAAAAATACTCGGAAATGAAAAGAAAAAAGGAAAAATAAAAAACCTTGCTGATTTTTTATTCTCTGTGTATCTGAGTATATCTGTTTTTTTTGTATTTTTTCGTGTATCTCTCTGTATGCGTGCCCCCATTACATGTTTTTTTGTAAGGCTTATATAGCCTTCGAATAAACAAATAAAAAAGGAAAACGAAATACTGCCATGTTTGTTGCCGATTTCTTTCCATTTGCAGGTCAGGCGAGGATTCTGGTGGTGACCGCGGCGTGACTTGCTGCGTGATTCGCGGCTTGACGAGGGCGAGGCTTGCGGCGCAAAGGGACTGAGTGCGGCGCGATGTTTCCTTAGGGTTTCAGAAACCCTTGTTTCTGACTTAGTTTCTGGGCCTTTTGGGCCGTATAGATTTGGGTCTGTTAGGGTTAGTTGGGTCAGGGTGTATTTGGGTCAGGATTGGGTAGGTAATCTGTTTAGGTATTTGGGTTAAAGTGTAACGGGCCAATATTTGGGCTTGTTTGGTTTAGTTTTGTAAAAAAATGAATTGTAAAATAAAAGAAGCTGGACATTTTTATTTTTTGTTTTTATTGTATGGGCCCAGGTAAAAATTGGCCTCTACACTCGTTTTGAACCTAGATTTTGAATTCGGAAAATATGTGCCTTGTCAATATTAATTTTTGGCAAATATTTTACTAGTTTTTAGGAAAATGCTCGTTAAAATTATTTATTTTTATAGAAATATGCTAATTAATTACTTAATCTTTGCAGCGGAAATTACGAAGTTTGATTTTGAAACCAAGATTTTAATTTGGAATAAAAATCACGTGTTTTTGTAATTTAACGATAAAAATGCCCAAACTCCGTCGAAAATAAACCAAACCGTAAAGTAAAGTCCGAAAACAGATTTACAGTCCCAAAAGTCCATATATTACGTTAATACATTAATCGTCTAGTTTTATTAACCAAAAAATCAATCCGAGCTCCCGTGCGCCGCCGCCCGATCCTAAGTTTGTTGATTACTTGCGAAGTCAGAAAATTTGGGTGAGGTTATAAAGTTCAATGTGTAACTCAGCCCATACAAACAAAACAAATAGCATAATCACACGGAAGTTTGGAAACGAAAAAAAATACACAACATGATATATAATACAATGCAACATATCCTACCTCCATCTGTTACGCACCATCTCCGTCCATCCCTACACACCAAATAGGGTAATAAATACTCATCCAACCCCACACACCAATAAGTGGGCTTATGTCACTATACAAAATACTGCAGCCAAAGCTGCCAAAAAATAATGCGGTAATCCGCCAAAATCAGATCAGTGTGGTCAAGCCACCAGAACAAATATGTGGATTAAAACCATCAGAAAAGGCATATCATTAAACTACTAACACTTCCTCCATCACATTATTATCCCACCTCAAAGCACAAGCAACCACTATCCAGATATCCAGATGCACACAAATCATACATGCTTTACACATCAGAACATGCTAACATGCTTTCAGAATACAAAAGTAGAATATCAATTTTCGTATATACAAGCTATACATATCACATAATAGCCCCTATGAAGTAGCTAGCATCGAAACACACTTCAATCACGACCCTAACTAAAATTTATGGATAATGGGCCTACATGCCCGTGTGGCCAACACAGCCTACCTGACCCAGATCGTGTGGAGTCAATAGAATGTTTTTCGGTATTGCGCTACTCGATATTTTTCAGAATAGAAGGTACACACCTGATTGTTTCGCGATGCCCACACAACATCGAGAATTCTAGAACCAAAAATGACATTCAGAACGACTGAATAATCAGTGGTATATTAAATTTCCAAGTCACTAACTCGGTCGCAAGTGCTAAATGTTTGACCTTAACAAAACGAATCAGCCCTTAATCGAAAGCATTAATCACTTACCCAACAGAGCAGTAGCCCAACAAATCCTCTAATTCGCTGGAGGTAAGTTGTGCGCTTCTTGCACCTCACCTAAACAGAACCAACAATTAATCCATCAAACCCACATCCGTAAAATCCAAATTAAAACTATCCAACCATATTAAAAAAACTTTCTTACAAAAACAAACAAATAGCTTACGGAAACTTATGACAACCCCACGAAACCTCTGAAACACCACCAATACACTAAGAAAAGGCAACCAACGATAATACTAGCAAGTCACTATGTCTAAACAGAAGCAACATTGAATAGAAAATTGGCTAAAGAGGGGTGTAAAGGATGTTATTGGCGTTATGAAAACAAGCAAAAGGAAAAGAGAAAAGTAGAGGAAAGAAATGATAGAGAAAGAGTTGAAAGTAGCAACGTTGAGAAAAAACAGGAAAATGGAAAAACATAGGAAGAATGGGACGGCAGAATAGGGGAGTGAGAGAGAGAAAATTGTGAGTGTTTTGGGGAGAAAATTAAGAGAATATTTCTCAATCAATTTTTTTAAAAAAGAAAAGATTAACTACCTACTAAATCCTATCAGATTTACTTAAGTGTTTGAGTCTGACTGACATTCTGACAGCATGGGCCGCAACAAGTGACAGCAAAAATAATTTTCTTTTTGCTCACAACATGATTCAAACACGGGACCTAAGGGTACGTTTGGTTGAGGGAAATGAAATAGAACTGTAATATAATAGAGCTGTAATGGAACAGAACTGTAATAGAATAGAGTTGTAATCAATAATTCAGTTGTTTGGTTGAATAGAATGGAATAGAGTTGTAATAGTATTCTTGTGTTTGGTTGAATAGAATAGATGTTGTAATAGCATAAAAAAAAAGACTTAGATAACCAAAATACCCATAGTAGAATTTTTTTGATAGATGATTATTATTTCTAAATTTTAATAAGATTATTATTAAATATAATTTAATAAAATAATAATAAATAATTTAATCATATTTTAACATAATTATTATTAAATACAATTTAATAAAATTATATATAATTTAATAATATTCTTAATATTATTATTAAAATATGAATTAATAAAAATCATAATATATAATATATAACTACTTAATTATTTTTAAACACATATTTAATGTGCTAAATGTTCCATTATCCAATTAATTTTTCCTTGCACTCTTTTTCTTCCTTTTATAAATTTCTTTTATATTTTATATAATGAAAATCAAGTTTATATAATCTTCAATTGAGTTAATTGGAAGATCCATCTACAACCATGGCTGAATCAACATATTATCATCTTTATAAACATATCATTTATATTTTTATATAGTTAAATGAAAACACTTGTTCCTTATCAAACAACTGTAAGGAAAGTCACTCCAAGCTAAGGTGCTATACTGTAAACAAGAATCAAAAGAGCACATAAAATATATATTTCAAAGTTTCATCTCAAATTGGATTATCCTTCACATTCATGCAACCAAGCATTGCAAATGACACACATATCTACATTAGTCTACATTCTGATCAACTACAAGTTGCAAGAATACTCAGTAGCGGTACTTTGTCAAGTAATCTTTTGGAGCAATTACCAGACCACGACCTTTCCTTGCCCCACGGTATACAGTTTCAATGATGTCTATGAACTCCTGTTTGTCCTTGAGAGCCCAGTTAATCTTGTTATTATCGGTGCCAAGATCAATCATAATGTGCTTGTTTCTGAAAAAAAATATCACTGTCGATGGATCGACAAATTGAGCAACACAATCAAGATACTCAAGGTGTTTCCTCCTTAAAATTTCCTCCCTTCTATCTGAATTAGGTGGTGCATATCCCTGTTTTCAGTTCATAAAATTTCAGACAAGAAACGATTTTTTTTTTAATAAATACAATCTATCCATCCGATGAAAAATTGGTTAACCCTAGATATCAAATATGAGACATACAAATTCTTTCACTTTAAATTATTGCTTCATTGATTCCATTAATTGGAAAAGAAAGCCACCAAGATCATACAATAAAGAAACATAACACCCTTAAGAAAATGTATTTGGGACAAACTAAAACCTGATACTAAACGCCTCCTAAAAAGATACATTGATACTAAAAGCAAAGCCTAGTACCTTGGCATCATTAAACAGAAGCAACTCATTACACTAGGAATGCAACAATTAAAATGTTATTAAGCTTTAAAAGCACAATCCAGTGAATTGTAAGAGAATTTTTTATATGAAACATTCTACAAAGTCGATAATATTAAAGGTGGCAGCAATTAACAAAAGATCATCACTTTACATTAAAAAACCTCATTCTTTGAGGTTGAAGATGTTAACTTATTAACAATTGTATTACCATCAGAATTATTTGTATTTCTGACCCCTCCTTAAATGAAAGGAATGCTTTTAAGTTACTAAAATCATGGACTTTTAAAGAAGTCTAAAGTCACACTAGTACAAGACTAAATCATTTTTTCCGTATTTTCGTAATAGAATACATGAAAGATACTACAGTCACTTTAAACCTCACCTCCACAGATTTGTCCATGTCATCACTTGTACCAGTATCATTCTGTGAGAAGCTTCTTTGATAACTGGGAGATCATTCTTGTGAACTTGAATCATCAAGTATATCTGACCTTCTGGTCAATAATATTTTACCAGGAATACTGCAACCTTTAAGCAACCTTAAAAGAGGCAGAAAAGAAAATTATTATTTGTTGATGAAGCAATAAATATGGAGTAAACAAGTGCATGAAGCAAAGATTTTATTAACATGTAATCCTAGCATTTGCTTTTACACTTAAGATAATAAAAACCACCATAAATTTCCAAATCCACATAGGCAAGGTAATAAAGGTTATATAACACGACAAGGGAACTTTACTGCAGAGGAAATTTTTTCAATTTGACTTCTTAACAGTGTAAGAGAGATTTGCATAAAGAAAAACAACATCGCAACCCATGTTAGCATTGATCTTCAGCCAATTTACATTAAGAAAAACAACTCTGCAGCCCATGTTAGCATTTCAGCTAATTTACGTTATGAAATCCAAGCTCAGCAATATTGTCATTCATAAGCATGGGCAAACAAATTGTAACATTTTTGTTCCATAACCTTTATAAACTCCCTACATTTAGTAGCTGTCATTTTTATTATCAGAAAAACCAAGCTAAAAGACAATGAGTAACCCTTTTTGAACCCCTGTGATGCCTATGATTCCCCAACAACAATGACATGATCAAATTACAACATAAACCAAAATATCAGACTTTTTAGGGAAAAATAGATAAATACTATGATCTAAGCACAAAGATGAAAGGATCATCTTCCAAAAGAAAGAGAAACCAGGTTATGCCATTAAGTAGAACTTGTGAGATCTGGTTTTAATTCCCAAAAGGCGCTTTCAATCTAAGTGCAAACCGCAACAAATTAAACCCAATAAACCTAATTGAAAATTTTTGCGAAATCAAAATTTCCCCCTAAAGAGGAAAAATTCTTCCACAGGAATTTAGAATCAAAACTAAAATTCGAAAGATCAGAAGGTATTTCTCTAAATCCAATGAAAAAGAACAATCCAAAATCAACATTGAGAAACCAGAAAAAAAATAGAAGAAGAAAAGTAATGGGAAATTGGAACGATTAGAAAGCGGTACCCTTGGACATTTTTGAGGGTTTGATTAAACATGGAATCAAGGCTTTCTTTGTTACGCTGATCTTCTTCGCCATGGCTGCTGCTGTTGTTCTTTCAAACCCCTCTTCTTGCTTACTCCAAACGTTCCACACAGGTATATTGGAAGTGTAATAGGCCCAATTTGTCCGGGCCATATAAAAACAAAAAACAAAATAAAAATAACCAGTGTTTTTAAAATAAACAGTTCAATTACAATTAGACTCAATACCCCTTAGCCCAATGCTTATAGAGCCCAAACTTAAACCCCAAACAAACTACCCACTATTCACTACCCTTAGCCCAATTAAACCTTTTAACCCTAACCTAATTAACAAGCCCGACAGGCCCATTCCCTTTCAATATTTTCGGCTTTTGGGAAACCCTAGCAGGGGTCTTCGCGCCGCAAGCAGCATAGCCTCAATCACGCTGCAATCAGCGCACGAGCCCCATTACCGTCGCGTTCTCGTCGATCACCTGCACAAAAAGGGAAAGACCGTAGCAAAACGGAGCAAATATGGCAACAAGTTTTTATTTCTTTTTTTTACTTTTTATTTTTAAGGCTATATAAGCCTTACAAAAACCTGTAAATGACACACAAATATACATACAGATTCCGAGAGAAATACAAAAACAAAAACCCAATCAGTAGAGGTTTTGATTTACTCTTATTTTTATTTTTTATTTTTTTTCATTCTTATTCGAATGCTGTTTTTTTTTTTGAAACTATATATATATATTATATATAAAAAAAGTAAAAAAAAAAACTTACTTTTTTAAAATTCCAGCCACCGTGTACGGTGGCCGGCAACAACGGCGGATGGCGGTTGGAACCTCGCCGGAGATCGCCGAAAATCGTCCGGCTAGAGAGAATAGAGAGGGATTCTCTCTGATTTTTTTTGAAGAATGAAGAAAAAATGTTTTTAAATTTTTTTTTTACTTATATAGTAATATCAAAACGACGTCGTTTTGGCTTAAGGCAATAAGCATCAAAACGGCGCCGTTTGGCTTTTACCCGAAATCTGACCCGATTTGACCCGGAGGATCCGCGTGTTTCTGTAAAATGGGAAATTTATTGTTTTAGCCCTTTCGCATTTTTTATTTTTTAAAATTCAGTTTTTTTTAATTATAATTCGCCCCAGTAATTTTATGTGGATTTCAGTTTTGTCCCTGGGTAAAACGCAGCGCATAACACTCCAGGGATATTTCCCTTTTCACCCCCTCATATTTTTAGCGCTTTGTAATTAAGCCCGTATCTTCCTTTTTATTTATAATTGACCCCTAAATTTCTGTTTCAATTTCGATTTAGTCCTTTTTTTTATTTTGTTATTAAATTGATAGATTTTAACATGGTTACCATCATTTTTTTATTTTAATTATTGTTATTGTTATTGTACCTATTATATTTATTATATTTATTATTTTACTATCATTAATATTATTATTTTACTATTATAGTTATTTATTTTAATACTACTATTATTTTTATTTGTAATTAATTTTGTAATTATTATTATACTCACTAGTATTGTTATTTTTATCTTTATTATTATCACTATTATTTTTTTACATACATATTATTATTACTATTATTCTTTTTTTATCACTTTTATTATTATTTATTATATTCATTATTATTATTTTCCATATTATCATTTTTTATTACTATAATTATATTTATTATTATTACTATTATTAATTTTATACTATCTTTATTATATCATATTTTTTAAAAAGAGAAAAACTAAATTTATTTTATATTGTATACTATATTCTACTTACATTATTTACATTATGTATATGTAATTTTTTTTTTATTTTTATTTTTAATCTTGCATGAAAAGTCCATATTTATTTAGTATTGTTAATTATTTTATATATATTGCTTTATATATTTTATTTGTTCATGCAATGCCCTTTTATTTATTTATTATTTTATGATTACCTTAGTGTAGTTATTTTAGTTGTATCCTATATTGTTTATATTAAATGTTAATGTATTAATTGCTTTTAATATTTATGTATAAATGCAATGTTGTCACATGGATTATTGTTTAAAATAAAAAATACATTTTTGCAAAATTAATATTTTATTTAAAGGTTTTTAAAATAAGGCAATGTTTTGGTATTTAGAAATTCGGGAAATAATGCCCAATTATGCTGGGTGTCGATTTTCCGTTTGGCTAAATAACTAAATATCCTTTTAACAAGTTTTTTAAATTATGAGATGATCTTAGTTATGAGGGTTTTAAAATATCGTGTCCAATCGTGCTGGATGTGATGTTTATATTCTCTCGGATCTAAGAATTCTCAAATTTTAAATCAAAATGTTCGAAGTTTTTTTTAGAAATCATATTTTTAAATACTTTCAAGTTTCAAACATTTGGACATGATTTTATCGATTAGGTACCAATTTTTGGGCGTTATGAGGGTGCTAACTCTTCCTCATACGTAACCGACTCCCGAGCCTGTTTTCTGGTTTTTCGTAGACCAAAATTAAATGTTTTAAATAAAACGTTTTAAAAGGTGATCCAATCACACCTAAGTAAAAAGGATTGGTGGCGACTCCCATTTTCGTTTTTAAAAGTCGACCCCATTTTCAAAACTCGATTTTTTAAAATGGTTTCGACAGGAAGAATGGTGAGGGTAAAGAGTGTAACACCCCGAATTTGGGCCTAGAAGAATTGGGCCCAATAGGCCTTGGGAATGGGAGTGTTTAAATTATTTTTGGGATATATGTAGCACTTAGAATATTAATATTAAGGTATTATCGGGATTATTTGAAGCATGAGAGATAAAGGAGACCATAGGGAAAAAATTTATTTTTCTTTCTCAGCGGACCCTAATCTCAGGCATGAGGCCTCTTAAGTAGATTAAGAGAAAATAGGACACAAATGGGCTTGTGGTCCAGCGGAAAGTGGCGTCACTTGGGAGTTATGAGGTGGCGTGTGTGAAAGCTGAGGAGGTCCAAGGTTCGAGTAGGAGAAGTGCATTTTGGAGTGTTTTATTTTGCATAGGTGGACGACAAAAGTTGTGTGGATTTTGAACTCTTGCCGTGGAGAGTTTGAAGGAAGCAGGACTGATGGATGTGGAGGAGATTTCGGATAAGATGAAGGTATTATCAGAGAGAAAAGATAGGAGATGAGGAGGGTGAAGTGTTGGGGCCGAATAGATTTGTGGGGAAAGCGATTCGGCTTTGGCTATAAAAAGGGCAAAGTGCAGAAATCCTTAGAAGCGGTTCTTAGAGTTTCCATCTTTCTTTCTCTTCTTTTTTTTCCCCTCATCCTTATTTTCATCCATTGCCGAATACCACCATCCCTGTTTGCCGAAATCCCTGTTTGTCAAAATCTCTATTTGCCAAAATCTCTGTTTACTGAAATCCCTATTTGTCGAAACCCCTGTTTATGCCGATTCTTTGTTGTTTGTTCCTCCACCTCAATCGATTATTATCTACTCTTAGTCACGTTTGGAAGCTGAATCTTGTTCAAGTAGATATTTAAGCCGCAGGATCAAAGGAGAATTTCGGTAAGTGCTTAGTTGATCTTTTAACGAGTTTTGTTAAAAGCCGAAGGGCTATCTAACCCTCTTTGTCGTTAACTTTGTATTAACAAGGGAAAGAATCAAAGATCGCAAGCGTGGTAGGTAAGGGTTGCTAACAAGGTGGTAAGTGTTCTCGACCTAGTCATGGATTTGTAAGTGGCCGAATCTAATGAGGCTCATAGGGGTGACTTATGTACGATATGGGTCACTTGATTTTGTGGTATAGGTGTTTGAGTGCAGATCTAGAGGTTAATCGCCAATAGTAGCAAAGGAAGGGACTCTTTGCACGTGAGGCACACAGTAAGGGTGCAGTGAGGTTTCAGTTTTTGGTTAGTATGTGTTAACACTTTGGTTAATCGCTAGTAATGTCAATTGTAGGTTTGTGACTAAGGAGTTTGCAGCACGCAAGGTTACCAGGTGTGTACAAACACAACACACACACGATATCGACAATGCCGAAAAGCTAAAAAGCCGAAAGTGGCTAAATGGGCCCGGTGAGCCCTGAGGCTAAGTTTGATGGAATGGTTTGGTTTGTTATACGAATTGAATTAGTCTTGCATGATACATGATCTGGATATGTTTTTGGCCTAATAGGTCATATGGTAAGATTTGGGTCTAATGGGTCGTAAGGTTGTAATTTGGGTTTGATGGGCTTTATGGGGACGTAAGCAGATATGCTAGGGTTTATGGACTTAGGCCTAGTTTGAACAACTCTTCAATTTCATAAGACTTAAGTTAATTAAACATGCCTGTGGACAAGTCGATTAGTTAGAGTGTGGTAACCGACATATGCATGTCTAGGATTGGATCTAGTGTGAGCTTGGTATTTAAACGGTCCGAGTGACCCACCTCCTCTTTTCTGAGATCCTACCTGGTGCATAGTGTTTGTTCTCTTTAACCGCGAGGACTTGTTTATGGGTAAAAGTTTATAACTAAAGCCCGAGAGGGACCAAATACCCTTATATTTGTAAAATTACTAAAATACCCTTATATTTGTAAAATTACCAAAATACCCTTATATGTGTAAAATTACTAAAGTACCCTTAGATTTGTAAATTACCAAAATACCCATGTTTTGCAAAAGTACCAACATACCCCTGCTTTGCAAAAGTACCAAAATACCCCTATTTTGCAAAAGTACCAAAATACCCCTGTTTTGTAAAAGTGCCAAAATACCCATATCTTGTAAAATTACCGAGATACCCCTAATTTGCCAAATTACCAAAATACCCCTGTAGGGTAGAATTACGAAAATACCTCTAGGTAGTGAAATGACTAAAATACCCCTATGTGATGAATATGGGTTTGTGGATGTTACTTTTGTGTTTAATGCATTCATATGATATTCTGCTTAGGATGCATATGGGTGGGAATTATGGTACGGAGGAAGATTTGAGGATCGCATGGCCGTATGGTATGGATCCGGGATTGCATAGCCGTATGGTATGGATCCACCGTAGGCTTTTTAGCCACCGAGCAACCATGCTGCACCGATAATGTTACCA
Organism: Gossypium sturtianum; assembly: GCA_025698515.1. NCBI lineage: Eukaryota > Viridiplantae > Streptophyta > Magnoliopsida > Malvales > Malvaceae > Gossypium > Gossypium sturtianum. The sequence continues at coordinate 67,120,983 of CM046953.1, forward strand.
AGGACTGTGTGCCATTAATATGGGCTTCGTGCTGTAATTATGGGCTTTGTGCCAATACCGAAGGCTTTCTGCCGTAATTATGGGCTTTGTGCCAATCATATTTACCGTGGCTATGTGCCTAACATATATATATTGATGACTCTATGTCAATATTTGAGGATCGCATGACCGTATGGTATGGATACAGGATCGCATGACCGTATGGTATGGATCCACTGGAGGCTTTAAGCCCAGTATATGATTAGTACTTTTGCTGCAACGTTCGGTAGTACCGCAACCGGGCTACCTATGGTATGTAGCGGAGGGGTGGGTCGAGCTAGAATTCCCCACAGGAGCCATAAGGTTGGAAGGGAAATGGTGTGTGTAGTGGATGGATTTTTGGGATGGGTTTTGCATTATCTTGTTTGTATATGATGCGATATGATATGATATGAGGTCATTGTGGGCTAAGGCCCAAGACCACCGATTTTGTTAGGGCTTAGGCCCAATGTGAATATTTGTATGTGATTTGATTGCCAAGGGTTGTACACACTGAGTTTCGAAACTCACACCCTTTAACTTAATGTTTTAGGTAATCCTGAATAGACGACTCGAAGTGGGAGAGGACTCGGAGATGGCCACACTACAAGCTGTTCAAATGTTTTAATTTATTCAAGCGATTCTGTTTTAAGTACTTTGTTTTTTTTCTCATTGGATTGTAATAAGGCCATGTAACTCCTATTTGACTTTGAATTTTGGGTTTATTATTATTATTGTTTCAACTACCCACTTAAGAAATTTGATAAAATTATGAAAGTGTTAATATGGTTTTCGAAATAATCTTATGTTTGGGCTTTTGGGCCTTAAATGGTTAACTAGTAAATTATTTTGAAGTGCGCCTTTAATGTGACATTCCAGATTTGGGCCTAACTTCTAGGCCGAGTTTGGGGTGTTACATTTTGTGGTATCAGAGCCCAGTTACAAAGCTCGGGCTGTGAAATGGGCCTTAGATTTTGGGTTTTAAAAAGCTTTTGCAGGATTCTTGAAGTGTGGTTCATCGAGCCCTCGACGTCGAGCCAAGTAAGTTATCTGTACTACATTTGCTTAAATTATTGAACTGTGTATATAATGGACTACTTAAAAATAGGCTTTTAGAGACTAAAGCCCGTAGGAAACTAAGCCTGTAGTGGATTCTCGACAGCGGAATAACTTTAAGAAAATTGTTGTTACTTACATAAGACATGTGCCCTAAACAAGTGGAACTATGTACTAATTTCATAAAGTTCTTAATTCGGATAATACGAGAATCAACGATGAGCGTTAGAAGAGGAGGAAGAGGCCGCAGCCGAGGCCGTGGAAGTGTTAGGGCTTTGTAAACATTTGAATCAAAATTTGGTACTTATTCTGCGTATGTTTGAAAATGGCTGCGATAGGTGGATGTTTTGTGTATGTATTAAAATTATTAGGGACAGAGTGCGCAGCGGTAGCGTGGTGGGGTAGTTGATACACGACCACCCTGTTAGTTAGAAATTTCGGGGACGAAATTTCTTTAAGGAGGGTAGAATTGTAACACCCCGAATTTGGGCCTAGAAGAATTGGGCCCAATGGGCCTTGGGAATGGGAGCGTTTAAATTATTTTTGGGATATATGTAGCACTTAGAATATTAATATTAAGGTATTATCGGGATTATTTGAAGCCTGAGAGATAAGGGAGACCATAGGGAAAAAAATTATTTTTCTTTCTCAGCGGACCCTAGTCTCAGGCATGAGGCCTCTTAAGTAGATTAAGAGAAAATATGACACAAATGGGCTTGTGGTCCAGTGGAAAGTGGCGTCACTTGGGAGTTATGAGGTGGCGTGTGTGAAAGCTGAGGAGGTCTAAGGTTCGAGTAGGAGCAGTGCATTTTGGAGTGTTTTATTTTGCATAGGTGGACGGCAAGAGTTGTGTGGATTTTGAACTCTTGCCGTGGAGAGTTTGAAGGAAGCAGGACTGATGGATGTGGAGGAGATTTTGGATAAGATGAAGGTATTATCAGAGAGAAAAGATAGGAGATGAGGAGGGTGAAGTGTTGGGGCCGAATAGGACCTGTGGGGAAAGGCGGTTCGGCTTTGGCTATAAAAGAAGTCTTTGAAATCCTTAGAAGTGGTTCTTAGAGTTTCCATCTTTCTTTCTCTTCTTTTTTCCCCTCATCCTTATTTTCTTCCATTGCCGAATACCACCATCCCTGTTTGTCGAAATCCCTGTTTGCCAAAATCTCTATTTGTCGAAATCTCTGTTTACCGAAATCCCTATTTACCGAAACCCCTGTTTATGCCGATTCTTTGTTGTTTGTTCCTCCACCTCAATCGATTATTATCTACTCTTAGTCATGTTTGGAAGCCGAATCTTGTTCAAGTAGATATTTAAGCCGCAGGATCAAAGGAGAATTTTGGTAAGTGCTTAGTTGATCTTTTAACGAGTTTTGTTAAAAGCCGAAGGGCTATCTAACCCTCCTTGTCGTTAACTTTGTATTAACAAGGGAAAGAATCAAAGATCGCAAGCGTGGTAGGTAAGGGTTGCTAACAAGGTGGTAAGTGTTCTCGACCTAGTCATGGATTTGTAAGTGGCCGAATCTAATGAGGCTCATAGGGGTGACTTATGTACGATATGGGTCACTTGATTTTGTGGTATAGGTGTTTGAGTGCAGATCTAGAGGTTAATCGCCAATAGTAGCAAAGGAAGGGCTACTAGCACGTGAGGCACAGTAAGTGCGGTGAGGTTTGAGGTTTCAGCTTTTTGGTTAGTATGTGTTAACGCTATGGTTAATCGCTAGTAATGTCAATTGTAGGTTTGTGACTAAGGAGTTTACAGCACGCAAGGTTACCAGGTGTGTACAAACACAACACACACACGATATCGGCAATGCCGAAAAGCCGAAAAGCCGAAAGTGGCTAAATGGGCCCGGTGGGCCCTGAGGCTAAGTTTGATGGAATGGTTTGGTTTGTTATACGAATTGAATTAGTCTTGCATGATACATGATCTGGATATGTTATTGGCCTAGTAGGTCATATGGTAAGATTTGGGCCTAATGGGCCGTAAGGTTGTAATTTGGGTTTGATGGGCTTTATGGGGACGTAAGCAGATATGCTAGGGTTTATGGACTTAGGCCTAGTTTGAACAACTCTTCAATTTCATAAGACTTAAGTTAATTAAACATGCCTGTGGACAACTCGATTAGTTAGAGTGTGGTAACCGACATATGCATGTCTAGGATTGGATCTAGTGAGAGCTTGGTATTTAAGCGGTCCGAGTGACCCACCTCCTCTTTTCTGAGATCCTACCTGGTGCATAGTGTTTGTTCACTTTAACCGCGAGAACTTGTTTATGGGCCAAAGTTTATAACTAAAACTCGAGAGGGACCAAATACCCTTATATTTGTAAAATTACTAAAATACCCTTATATTTGTAAAATTACTAAAATACCCTTATATGTGTAAAATTACTAAAGTACCCTTAGATTTGTAAATTACCAAAATACCCCTATTTTGCAAAAGTACCAAAATACCCCTATTTTGTAAAAGTACCAAAATACCCCTATTTTGCAAAAGTACCAAAATACCCCTGTTTTGTAAAAGTGCCAAAATACCCATGTCTTGCAAAATTACCAAGATACCCCTAATTTGCCAAATTACCAAAATACCCCTGTAAGGTAGAATTACGAAAATACCCCTGGGTAGTGAAATGACTAAAATACCCCTATGTGATGAATATGGGTTTTTGGATGTTACTTTTGTGTTTGATGCATTCATATGATATTCTGCTTAGGATGAAAATGGGTGGGAATTATGGTACGGAGGAAGATTTGAGGATCGCATGGCCGTATGGTATGGATCCGAGATCGCATAGCCGTATGGTATGGATCCACCGTAGGTTTTTTAGCCACCGAGCAGCCATGCTGCACCGATAATGTTACCAAGGGCTGTGTGCCATTAATATGGGCTTCGTGCTATAATTATGGGCTTTGTGCCAATACTGAAGGCTTTGTGCCGTAATTATGGGCTTTGTGCCAATACCGAATGCTTTGTTCTGTTATTATGGCTTTGTGCCAATCATATTTACTGTGGCTATGTGCCTAACATATATATATTGATGACTCTATGTCAATATTTGAGGATCGCATGGCCGTATGGTATGGATCCAGGATCGCATGGCCGTATGGTATGGATCCACCGGAGGCTTTAAGCCCAGTATATGATTAGCAGTTTTGCTACAACGTTCGGTAGTACCACAACCGGGCTACCTATGGTGTGTAGCGGAGGGGTGGGTCGAGCTAGAATTCCCCACATGAGCCATAAGGTTGGAAGGGAAATGGTGTGTGTAGTGGACGGATTTTTGGGATGGGTTTTGCATTATCTTGTTTGTATATGATGCGATATGATATGATATGAGGTCATTGTGGGCTAAGGCCCAAGACCACCGATTTTGTTAGGGCTTAGGCCCAATGTGAATATTTGTATGTGATTTGATTGCCAAGGGTTGTACACACTGAGTTTCGAAACTCACACCCTTTAACTTAATGTTTCAGGTAATCCTGAATAGACGACTCGACGTGGGAGAGGACTCGGAGATGGCCACACTACAAGCTGTTCAAATTTTTTAATTTATTCAAGCGATTCTGTTTTAAATACTTTGTTTTTTTTTTCATTAGATTGTAATAAGGCCATGTAACTCCTATTTGACTTTGAATTTTGGGTTTTTTATTATTATTGTTTCAACTACCCACATAAGAAATTTCATAAAATTATTAAAGTGTTAATATGGTTTTCGAAATAATCTTATGTTTGGGCTTTTGGGCTTTAAATGGTTAACTAGTAAATTGTTTTGAAGTGCGCCTTTAATGTGACATTCCAGATTCGGGCCTAACTTCTAGGCCGGGTTTGGAGTGTTACATTTTGTGGTATCAGAGCCCAGTTGCAAAGCTCGGGCTATGAAATGGGCCTTAGATTTTGGGTTTTAAAAAGCTTTTGCAGGATTCTTGAAGTGTGGTTCATCGAGCCCTCGACGTCGAGCCAAGTAAGTTATCTGTACTACATTTGCTTAAATTACTGAACTATGTATATAATGGGCTACTTAAAAATAGGCTTTTAGAGACTAAAGCCCGTAGGAAGCTTAAGCCTGTAGTGGATTCTCGATAGCGGAATAACTTTAAGAAAATTATTGTTACTTACATAAGACATGTGCCCTAAACAAGTGGAACTATGTACTAATTTCATAAATTTCCTAATTCGAATAATACGAGAATCAACGATGAGCGCTAGAAGAGGAGGAAGAGGCCGCAGCCGAGGCCGTGGAAGTGTTAGGGCTTTGTAAACATTTGAATCGAAATTTGGTACTTATTCTGCGTATATTTGAAAATGGTTGCTATAGGTGGATGTTTTGGGTATGTATTAAAATTATTAGGGTCAGAGTGCGCAGCGGTAGCGTAGTGGGGTAGTTGATACACGACCACCCTATTAGTTGGAAATTTCGGGGATGAAATTTCTTTAAGGAGGGTAGAATTGTAACACCCCGAATTTGGGCCTAGAAGAATTGGGCCCAATAGGCCTTGGGAATGGGAGCGTTTAAATTATTTTTTGGATATATGTAGCACTTAGAATATTAATATTAAGGTATTATCGGGATTATTTGAAGCCTGAGAGATAAGGGAGACCATAGGGAAAAAAATTATTTTTCTTCTTCAGCGGACCCTAGTCTCAGGCATGAGGCCTCTTAAGTAGATTAAGAGAAAATAGGACACAAATGGGCTTGTGGTCCAGTGGAAAGTGGCGTCACTTGGGAGTTATGAGGTGGCATGTGTGAAAGCTGAGGAGGTCCAAGGTTCGAGTAGGAGGAGTGCATTTTGGAGTGTTTTATTTTGCATAGGTGGATGGCAAGAGTTGTGTGTATTTTGAACTCTTGCCATGGAGGGTTTGAAGGAAGCAGGACTGATGGATGTGGAGGAGATTTCGGATAAGATGAAGGTATTATCAGAGAGAAAAGATAGGAGATGAGGAGGGTGAAGTGTTGGGGCCGAATAGGACTGTGGGGGGAAGGCAGTTCGGCTTTGGCTATAAAAGGGGGGTGCTGAAATCCTTAGAAGCGGTTCTTAGAGTTTCCATCTTTCTTTCTCTTCTTTTTTTCCCCTCATCCTTATTTTCTTCCATTGCCGAATACCACCATCCCTGTTTGCCGAAATCCATATTTGCCAAAATCTCTATTTGTCGAAATCTTTGTTTACTGAAATCCCTATTTGCCGAAACCCCTATTTATGCCGATTCTTTGTTGTTTGTTCCTCCACCTCAATCGATTATTATCTACTCTTAGTCATGTTTGGAAGCCGAATCTTGTTCAAGTAGATATTTAAGCCGCAGGATCAAAGGAGAATTTCGGTAAGTGCTTAGTTGATCTTTTAACGAGTTTTGTTAAAAGCTGAAGGGCTATCTAACCCTCCTTGTCGTTAACTTTGTATTAACAAGGGAAAGAATCAAAGATCGCAAGCGTGGTAGGTAAGGGTTGCTAACAAGGTGGTAAGTGTTCTCGACCTAGTCATGGATTTGTAAGTGGCCGAATCTAATGAGGCTCATAGGGGTGACTTATGTACGATATGGGTCACTTGATTTTGACGGTATAGGTGTTTGAGTGCAGATCTAGAGGTTAATTGCCAATAGTAGCAAAGGAAGGGCTACTAGCACGTGAGGCACACGGTAAGGGTACGGTAAGGTTTCGGTTTTTGGTTAGTATGTGTTAACGCTTTGGTTAATCGTTAGTAATGTCAATTGTAGGTTTGTGACTAAGGAGTTTGCAGCACGCAGGGTTACCAGGTTTGTACAAACACAACAACACACACGATATCGACAATGCCGAAAAGCTGAAAAGCCAAAAGTGGCTAAATGGGCCCGGTGGGCCCTGAGGCTAAGTTTGATGGAATGGTTTGGTTTGTTATACGAATTGAATTAGTCTTGCATGGTACATGATCTGGATATGTTTTTGGCCTAATAGGTCATATGGTAAGATTTGGGCCTAATGGGCCGTAAGGTTGTAATTTGGGTTTGATGGGCTTTATGGGGACGTAAGCAGATATGTTAGGGTTTATGGACTTAGGCCTAGTTTGAACAACTCTTCAATTTCATAAGACTTAAGTTAATTAAACATGCCTGTGGACAAGTCGATTAGTTAGAGTGTGGTAACCGACATATGCATGTCTAGGATTGGATCTAGTGAGAGCTTGGTATTTAAGCGGTCCGAGTGACCCACCTCCTCTTTTTCTCGAGATCCTACGGTGCATAGTATTTGTTCACTTTAACCATGAGGACTTGTTTATGGGCCAAAGTTTATAACTAAAACCCGAGAGGGACCAAATACCCTTATATTTGTAAAATTACTAAAATACCCTTATATTTGTAAAATTACTAAAATACCCTTATATGTGTAAAATTACTAAAGTACCCTTAGATTTGTAAATTACCAAAATACCCCTGTTTTGCAAAAGTACCAAAATACCCCTGTTTTGCAAAAGTACCAAAATACCCCTATTTTGTAAAAGTGCCAAAATACCCATGTCTTGTAAAATTACCAAGATACCCCTAATTTTCCAAATTACCAAAATACCCCTGTAGGGTAGAATTACGAAAATACCCTTGGGTAGTGAAATGACTAAAATACCCCTATGTGATGAATATGGGTTTTTGGATGTTACTTTTGTGTTTGATGCATTCATATGATATTCTGCTTAGGATGCATATGAGTGGGAATTATGGTACGAAGGAAGATTTGAGGATCGCATGGCCGTATGGTATGGATCCGGGATCGCATAGCCGTATGGTATGGATCCACCGCAGGCTTTTTAGCCACCGAGCAGCCATGCTACACCGATAATGTTACCAAGGGCTGTGTGCCATTAATATGGGCTTCGTGCTATAATTATGGGCTTTGTGCCAATACCGAAGGCTTTGTGCCGTAATTATGGGCTTTGTGCCAATACCGAAGGCTTTGTGCTGTTATTATGGCTTTGTGCCAATCATATTTACCGTGGCTATGTGCCTAACATATATATATTGATGACTCTATGTCAATATTTGAGGATCGCATGGCCGTATGGTATGGATCCAGGATCGCATGGCCGTATGGTATGGATCCACCGGAGGCTTTAAGCCCAGTATATGATTAGCAGTTTTGCTGCAACATTCGGTAGTACCACAACCGGGCTACCTATGGTGTGTAACGGAGGGGTGGGTCGAGCTAGAATTCCCCACAGGAGCCATAAGGTTGGGAGGGAAATGGTGTGTGTAGTGGACAGATTTTTGGGATGGGTTTTGCATTATCTTGTTTGTGTGTGATGCGATATGATATGATATGAGGTCATTGTGGGCTAAGGCCCAAGACCACCGATTTTGTTAGGGCTTAGGCCCAATGTGAATATTTGTATGTGATTTGATTGCCAAGGGTTGTACACACTAAGTTTCGAAACTCACACCCTTTAACTTAATGTTTCAGGTAATCCTAAATAGACGACTCGACGTGGGAGAGGACTCGGAGATGGCCACACTACAAGCTGTTCAAATGTTTTAATTTATTCAAGTGATTCTGTTTTAAATACTTTGTTTTTTTTCATTGGATTGTAATAAGGCCATGTAACTCCTATTTGACTTTGAATTTTGGGTTTTTTATTATTATTGTTTCAACTACCCACTTAAGAAATTTCATAAAATTATTAAAGTGTTAATATGGTTTTCGAAATAATCTTATGTTTGGGCTTTTGGGCCTTAAATGGTTAACTAGTAAATTGTTTTGAAGTGCGCCTTTAATGTGACATTCCAGATTCGGGCCTAACTTCTAGGCCGGGTTTGGGGTGTTACAAAGAGAAAGTAAGAAGAGAAAGTTTAAATAATACAGAGAAATTTCATACTCGCATGATAATATTTGAGATTTGTTGAAAAAATCTCAGATGGGAGTTGGGAGTTTGAAGAGGATGTGAGATGGGTAGAAAAGGAAAGAAAAATAATTTTGTATATTACTGGAAGCGTTGAATAGCCATTCATCAGATATGGCATTGAATTGCTATTAAGTGGTTTTGAAGAATCAGGCTGTAATGGCTATTCAATAGAATAGGTTTTACAGGCAACCAAACCCCTAAATAGTTTTATTGTGTTGAATAAGGGATGAATGGCTAAGCTATTCACGTGAACCAAACAAGGCCTAAGGGTATGCTAAAACTTTATCACTAAACCAACAGACTCATTCTTATAAGCAATCTTACAAAAATTAAAGATAACCCTTACAAACCAAGTCAGACATAGTTTCAAAATTAATGGAAAAATTTCAAAGAGAAAGAAATCAAACACAAGACCTAAAAACCACTGATACAAACTAAATCACTTAATATAATTTAACAACTCAAAAATTTAGAAAACTGGGGCGTTACATTTTACATATAAAAATAATAATTATATTTGAAATAATTATTTCATTTTATAATATTAGAAATCATCATACCCACAATATAGGTGGAGAAAATAAATATTTAACATATAAATATTATATATAAAGAAAAATATATAAAAAAATAGTTGATGTTTTAAAAAATAAAATATATTTAATATAATGATAAATATATAAAAAATATTTTTTATTATATAATTATTAATTTATTTATATAAATAAAGGAGTTATTAATTTCAAATATTTTTAACATTATGATATATATAAAATATATGTTTATCATATAATTACATATTTATTATTTGATTTTATAAATAAAAGAGTTATTAATTAAAAATAAAAAACTTGAAAACAATATATTTATTCATTAAAAACATTTATTAAAAACAACATAAAAAAAGTACAAATGTGCTTAAAAGAGAAATCAAACATAGGGCTCAAGGATGAAATCATTATTATTTAATCATCTAACTAGAGAAACTAATGTATTAAAAGCACTAGTTAAAAAATAATTGAAACAACATGGAATAAAAAGTACAAACGTGAGTAACAGAGGAATCATATTTGGGACTCAAGAATAAAACTACTAACATTTAACCATTTGATCAAAACGTACCCTATAAAACATGTTTTCAGTTGAGGTGACTAAAAGCACTTACTGTAATGCGTTTTTCTCTTCAAAATCAACTTATTTTCCTAAATATTACCGAAATTAACTTAAATCTCTCAATTTTTTTTTTAATGTCTTGCATTTTCAGCAAATTTAAGGGGAAAGCTATTTTTTTTTAATGTCTTGCATTTTCAGCAAATTTAAGGGGAAAGCATACCAAATAAGCTGTTGCTGACAACCTGGCTGATGATTTGAGAACTTATCCACAAGAAAAGATTACAAGGGATAAATCATAAAAGGATAGAAACAGTAATAGAACCTGTAGGTAGGAGTATTAGGATAACAATTTGTTTGTAAATTATATAATTTCCACCTTCGCTAAAAGGTATCTTTGATGATTATTTTATATTAACTTAAGGTTGAACCTCCCTCAGTGGCAAGGCAACTAAATCACAACTAGTCATTAGAATTGGGTGCATCACCTTTCTTTTTCTTTCTTTAATTTAAACTATTAAATCAAGAGGTTATCGGCAATTTAAAATATATTTTAGTTACTCTTATACCTTAAATATTTTGTATAATTGTGTGGCAAGTGTCTGAACATTTCAAATTACTAGTTTCTAATAATATATATTTTTATGCGTTTAATTTTAATTAGTTTTTAGATAATACTTTTAAATTACTGTTATCTATAGTAAACTATAATTAATAAAATAAAAAAATTTAGAGAATCTAACATACAACAATTATAATAATATTTCATGATAAATACAAAAAATATTTACACTAAATGAATAAATACATTTAATAATAGTGATTAAAAAATAATTGATAAAATATTTGACTTTTTTTTCAAAACAAATCCACAAAACATTTTTCTCTTTTATGCTATTGTTGTTCGAATATGTTTCGAATTACCTCTTAGAAAATTTATTGCTTCAGTGCTTCATTATTTTTTATACAATTCTAACTTTAATAATCTTCAATTTTTTACGTGTAATTTTTTTTAAATGTTACTTGATTGAATATTCTTAACTACTAGATGTTATTTATAAACCTAAACTTAAAATTTAATTGGTATATATAACTCTAATATTAATTAAGTGATAATTAAGATGCTTAGACTTATATTAAAATAATAAATCTATTTTACATCAATAAAATTAGCACAATTTTAAAAAAAATAAAATTTTCCCAACTTTTTTACCTCAATTTTTTAACTAATAATTGTAAATTATAATTAAATTTTTTTTTATAGAGTTGTCTTCAAATAATAACTCTTGTAACATCTCAAACCCGGGTTAGATGTTATGGCCAAATCCGGAGATGTCACAATGATTGGGTTTTGAAAACAGAGTTGTATCATCAAAACAATCACAAGTTTCACTGAAAACACTGTTTAATTAATTCATTTGTTAAAACATGTTGCAGCGGAAGTCAGAAAACAATCGTTATGTTTTTGAAATGCAGTCGCGTTTTTAGGAAAACCTTTGATTGTGTAAAAGCCATTGTTTTCAAAAAAACGTTTGTCAAAGCATGCATACCGTTAACAAATAAAATCAAAACAAACGGTTTAACAATCCAAAACAGTCCAGAGAGTCCCAATATTTACAAACTGTCAATAAATCCGAAATTTGATATAAAACCATAAACTAATAACTAAAAACCGCTTATTGTCGTGTGGTCACTGCTGAGTCTCCTTCCGCACCAATCCGCCTAAGTCTGTGGATTACCTGACAGAACAGACAAACAGATGTGAGTTTACGTAAACTCAGTGTGTAACCCTGCAGAATTAAGCATGCAATCATATACTCAGTCAGAGACAGATACATAAATAGATTCGAGCTCAGGCCCATTTTAGATACAGATACAGATAATAAAAATCCTACCCCCGTCCTCTACACACCATCTCCGACCATCCCAACACACCATGTAGGGTTAAAAACATCCACCCATCCCTACACACCATGTTGTGCCGTTACGACACATATCAGATATAGTGCAGCCAAGCTGCCAGATATTAGGTGATGATCGCCGTACAGAACACTTCCTCCATCAATACAAAACCCACCCCAAAATCATATACAAAATAGATACAGAATAACATACTAGACATGCTCAACATGTTATGTACAGATATCAAAACAATCAGATATGCATGGCATTATCATTCTCAGAAAAGGTTTTCAGTCTATCAAATCTACAGTTTTGTGGTTTGGTTAGCCCTTACCGACCCTACGATAGGCCCACAGTTGATTGGGACGACCCGTGCGACCCTAGGATAAATTTTAGAAATTTGGGCCCACACGGGCAGGCCCAAATTGGCCTTGCCCGTGTGGCCCACACGGCCACACTCGAGCCACCACACTGCCGCGTGCTGAGCATGGCCATGCCTTCGTCGACCACACGACCGTGTTCTCGCACACGGCCTACCACACGGGTGACCACACGCTCGTGTGACGTCGACAGAACAGTTTTTTAGCTTTTGCCGAAACCTCATTTTCTGCACTTCGGGTACACACCTGGTACAATTTTGATGCCACTGCAAACACGAATACTCCAGAATCTAAAAATTGGCATGCTGACGCTCAGAATCAGTTTTAATACACAGTTAAACCGAAACCCAAAACCAACTATAACTCAAATCAAACACTACTGCTTACCCCAACACTCTGGTCGATTAACTACTATCCCGCAGGAGTAGAATCACGAACTTCTTAATTCGCTGCTCCCCAAAACAACAGTAACCCCAATCAATCCTTAGAAAAACACAAGTTACCAAAAAGCAAAGCTCCACTAACCGAAACGTGCGATGAAATCAGGAATAAAAAAATAGAGGTGTGGCAGCCGACAAACAGGAATCAAAACCAAAAGAGAGAAAAAGAAGAGAGAAACGGCAAAGAAACAGGGTACCAACGTCAGTTTTCTTAGAATGAGGGAGAAAATTTTAGCAAAAAGAAAAGATACCCTTTTCTGATAACCCCAAAATCCCATATTTTTCTCCCACTAACCCCCACTCTCAATTTTTCAATACAATCGAAACTCTTTCAGTCAAACGAGCAAAAATAAACTCCCTCACTCGCGCAATGATTCAAACACATGACCTCCAACACATCCACACCCTTACCACTCGAACTAGCAGGGTCATTCTGATATAAATTTACAGGCAATCTCATATAAGCCCAATGAACAGAGATAGGGCTTAATTTAAAAAAATAACCAAAATTTGTCAAAGCTAAGGCTTGAACTTGAGACCTCACACACACACCCAGAACACTTAGCCACTGAAGCAGATACACAGTTGTGTCAAGTACTTACAAAAACATAAATAAAAATATCAGGGCGTTACAACTCTACCCCCTAAAAGAAATTTTGACCTCGAAATTTACTTGATCAGAAGAAATGAGGATACTGCTGACCCATCGAATCCTCAAGTTCCAACGTGGCCTCCTCAGAGCCATGATTCTGCCACAGAACCTTCACTAAAGGAATGGACTTCCTTTTCAGAACCTTGATGTCACGATCCAAAATTTGAACCGGCTCCTCCTCAAAAGTCAAGTCTGGCCTAACCTCGATCTCCTCAACAGAAACAACATGAGAAGGGTCAGACCGATACCGCCCCAACATCGAAACATGGAAGACATCATGGATACTGTCTAACTCTAGAGGTAGCTCTAACTGATAAGCAACCGGTCTTCAGAATTTGATACGGCCCAATAAACCTAGGGCTCAACTTACCCTTACGACCGAATCTCATAACTTTCTTCCACGGAGAAACATTAAGAAAGACGAAGTCCCCCATAGAGTACTCAATATCTCTCTTCTTCAAATTCGCATAAGACTTCTGTCTATCAGAAGCCGCTTTTAGACGATCTCGAATCAGTCGAACCTTATCCTCAGTCTTAGAAACTAACTCTGAACCCAAAACCCGACGTTCACCCAACTCAGTCCAACATAGCGGAGTACAACACTTACAACCATACAGAGCCTCGTAAGGTGCCATCTGAATGCTAAACTGGAAACTGTTATTATAGGCGAACTCAGCTAGCGGCAGATAATCCTCTCAACTACCTCGGAAATCAATCACACAGCTCTGAAGCATATCCTCCAGTATCTGAATCATCCTCTCAGATTAACCATCGGTCTGAGGATGGAACACAGTACTGAAGTCCAATATCAAACCTAGAGCCTCGTGTAATTTCTTTCAAAACTGAGAAGTGAAGCGAGAATCTCTGTCGAAAATAATAGAGACAGGAACCCCATGCAGTCTTACAATCTCAGAAATATAGAGCTTCGCTAACTTCTGCAGAGAATAGTCCATCCGAACCGGGATAAAGTGAGCAGACTCGGTCAATCAATCCACGATGACCCAAACAGAATCTTTCTTAGTGGGTGTCAAGGGCAACCCACTAATGAAGTCCGTCGTCACACGCTCCCACATCCACAAGGGAATTTTAATGGGTTGTAGTAACCCCGAAGGAAACTGATGCTCAGCCTTAACTTGCTGACACGTCAGACATCGAGTAAAAAAATCAGTAACCTCACGCTTCAAACCCGACCACCAGTATAGTTCATAGAGATCCCGATACATCTTATTACCACTGGGATGCATAGCATAAGGGATACTATGTGCTTCCCTCAGAATTGACTGTCTCAGATCAGAATCACTTGGCACATAGATCCACCCTCGAAAACACAGAACCCCATCATTGTAACAGCCCGATTAGGGGGCTAGTCAAAACAGTGATCTCGGGATCACTAATCTGAGGTTAGAGAAAAATATTTTCATGTTAATTTATGTGTTATAACATGTTTATGAGGGTGCATGAAAATTTTGGTGCTTTAATTTTAGCGATTTCTTGCTTAATCGCGAAAAAGGACTAAATCGCATAAAGTGCGAATGTTCTATTTTATTTGCTAAATGTGCCAAATAGCTATGAATTATAAATTGGAGGTCCCAAATGTGCAATTTGGCCTTGTTAAGTGAGTTGGCCGGCCATAGGATGCATTGGGGACAAGTGCATTTATTATGATTAAAAGTTGGTGATATTAGTTGGAGAAAATGAATAAAATAAGATGATATAAGCAAAAGTTATCATCTTTTTATTTGGTCTTCTTCTCCAACCTAAAATATCAACCACGGGAGGGCTTTGAAGGCTTGAAATTTCAGCAGCTCATTTTCTCTACAAATAAGTCATTTTGATGGTTATTTTTGATAATTTTTGTATTTTTGGAGTCCTCAAAGCTTAAGCTAGCTAATGAGAGGACTAGTTTGCAATATGGTTGAAAGTATAGGGACTTACCATGATATATTTTATGTTGTTTGATGACTTTTTATGGAAGAAAATGAATGATATGATGATGATAAACAACTTTTGTGAAAGGTGATGTTGTGAAAACACCTATTTGGGATTAAAATGCAAAGGTTGTAATTTGTTCATTATGGCATGAAATAGTTTGAATGGTGGATAGTTGTAAGAGGATGAAATGTTCAGCTAGGCTTGTTTAATAAGATATTGTGATGAAAATTTATTTACGAGCCTAAGGGCAAAATCGTACTTTTGCCAAAGTATAAGGGCAAATTAGTCATTTTTTCCTAAGTGTAGATTACAGTGTATTATGATTTATAAGTGATTAAATGAGTGAATTCCATTGATCTAGATCAAAGAAAACGAGATTCGGACCTAGAACGAGTGAAAAGAGAAATATGGGCAAAAAGTCCCTTTCGACCCTTTCGACATCGAGGTAAGTTCATATGCAAATGTTGTAATTACGTATGAGTTAATTTGATATTCCAATGTTGTATGGAATGTAAATTTACTCTATGAATGTATGAAATATCTTTTGATGAGACTTCAAGAGAATTGAATCTAAGAGCAATGGGAAATGTATATAGCATGATATGATGATAGTTAAGGTCCTGTGTAAGACCATATTGGAATATGGCCTCGGTGTGAGAATTCATATAAGACCATGTCGGGGACATGGCATCGATATGTTAATGCATGTAAGACCCTATTGGGGTATGATGTCAGTGTGACATTAGATGTATGAAACTCAAAAAGTGTTGTTTAACAATTTGAGTGATTCAACGGGTATGTCAAAAATGAGAAAGTATGTGGTCGCACCACGAGAAACACACGTGTGTGTTAGAATTGAATTGAGATGAATTCAGTATATGATGAACTCTTAGTGGGTTATGTGTAATCAATGCACCTTAGTTGCATGAGATAGATTTATTGATGCATTGTGTGAATGCGAACGAGTATCGTAGAAAGTTAAGTAAGAATAGTAGTGTGTGAGGACGTTCTCTGATGAACATTTGAAATAGAGAAATACATGTGGATAACTATCCATGAATGTATAATAATGGTGAGCTATGTGCGATATCACCTTATTAATAGTTAGTGATGGGCTATGTGCGATACCATCAACCATATTATTATCGGTGGGCTGTGTGTGTTACCACCTGATTAATTAGTAATTGATGGGCTGTGTACGATACCATCGCTTATAAATGATTGGTGGGCTATGTGCAATACCATCCTACTAGAGATCATTGGTGGGCTATGTGCGATACCACCCTACTAGAGATCAATGGAGGGCTAAGTGCAAAACCACCGAGAGTTTAGTAGTATGAGTGGCTTATTGAAAATGCTGGATGTGTTGTTCTACATGATCATGGGGTGGCCAGTGCCGGAATGTATGCTAATTAACACGAGTAGTTGGCTTGAAGCATGGTAAGAATGTGGTAAGAGATAGAATAAGTGAGCTTCAAGAATAGTGGAGTAAGTAACCATGAGTTTATGAGAAAAACTCATTATAATACCTTGCGGATGTATATATTCAATGAATATCGGTATTTGTCAGTTTTATACAGATGAACTTACTAAGCATTATTGCTTACTCCTTTTCTTTTCCCATCTCTTATAGGTTATTTTTAACTAGCTCGGGTTGGATGCCACCGGAGATGTTTTCACACTATCGAGTAGAAGCTTGGTATGATGTTTCAAGTTCTTTTGAGTCATGGCATGTATAGGGACCTCTTTTAAAGTTGACTAAGTCATAGTTAATATAGCCAAATGTGTTGGCATAAGTGAGTTATGTTTTGGTTATGAATAGCCATAGATGATGGCTTAAGTAGATTGAAATTGCATTGGAAATAGTTCTCCCTTATGTTTGGGATGAAGAATTCATTGCATGAATTAAATGTCTTTAATTCAAGAGTTGTATTGATGCTATGTGGAGCTATGTGATGATGTATGAATGTATGCAATGTAGAGTGGCAAGGGCTTGGTAGATAGCCTGATAATTGTTCACATGGGTAGACACACGGGCGTGTGTCAAGACCATGTAAGAGGCACGGCTAGCACATGGGCGTGTGTCCAAGCCGTGTGAAGTCTAGCACATGGGGTTTAATTTGCCCACGGCTGAAGCACACGGGCGTGTGTATATGCCGTGTTGATAAGTTAGAATGATAAGTTTTAGCACACGGGCCATGGCCACGGGCGTGTCCAGGCCGTGCAAAATTAGTCAGTGTCGCCCATGGGCTAGTCACACGGGTGTGTGCCTAGGCCGTGTGACACAAATAGAATACTCATGATTTTATACACGGGGTAGGGACATGGGCATGTGTGACCACACGACCTGCCCAAACGGGCATGTCCCACTTCACATGGGTGTGTGGCCCCTGTTTTATTGAGAAGTTTCTCGAATTCGTAAAAGTTCCTGGGATAATTCCGGTACCTCTTGAAAGTATGTGTAGGGCCTCCTAGGTCGAATATGTACAAGTGATGTGTTTAAACAAAATTTTATAGCCCGTTTCGAAGTGTTAAGTTAGATTAAGCATGGTAATGCCTCGTATCCGGTCTCGGTGTCTGACTCAGATAAGGGGTGTTACATTTAGTGGTATCAGAGCTATGGTTTAGTCGGTTCTCGGACTAACCTAGCGTGAGTAAGAGTCTAGCTATACATGCCATATGTGGACCAAGATAGTGTGATATCTCCCGGCTCTAACGAAATTGTCTCGATAAGACAGAAATGATTTCCAATCGAGCTAATTTCAATAAGGTTGTAAGTGGCAATGAGGTAATTGAAATGTACTTATGCACTGTTGAAATTTAGAGAAATATGAATAGAAGTTTATGACATGTGTATGATAAGGTATGGAATGATATAACTCCAGGTTGTGGAATGAGAGTTATGAAGTGATAAGCTTACCTATATTGGTTTGATATGTGTACGGTGTTGTGTACCCAACCTATTGGGTTAAGGGCATATAACGAGTAATTTATCCAAAGAATGAGATATGTGTGTATGTACAACTGCTTGAATGACGTATGATAAATATGTCCACATGGTTAAATCTCACATGTGACTGTTAAAGTAGAGAATACATGATGTTTTGTTTTATGACTCTGTTATGAAGCCACACATATTATAGTGTGGGAGTTAAACTGAGAAGTTGACTAAGTAGGATGCAGGAGATGAGTACAGTCGTTTAATGGTGAATTGATGAATAAGACCATGGTTGGACCATGGCAATACATGTGATCCCATATAAGACCATGTCTGGGGCATGGTATTGGCAACGATACGTGATCCCGTGTAAAACCATATCTGGGATATGGCGTCGGCATTGAATAATGATTCCGTGTAAGACCACGTCCGGGACCTGGCTTCGGCATGAAATCGTGTAAGACCATATCTGGGATATGGCGTCGATATTGATATAAGATTCCGTGCAAGACCATATCTGGGATATGGCATCGGCATCAACATGAGTTCCATGTAAGACCGTATCGAGGATATGGCATTGGTATTGATATGAGATTTCGTGTAAGACCATAGCGAGGCTATGGCATCGTGATGGCATGTAAAGAAATAGTTGGGCTATGACGTTGTGGTACGAGTAAGACCACAGTTGGACTATGGAAATCAGGTAAACGACTTACTCAAAATCCGTAAGACATTCTCTAAATTGATAAGCAATGGTAAGAAAAATTAGAGTTTAATGTTGAGTACTCGAGTAGACATTAAGGTGGAACTTGAGTAAGTGAAGTCACTGTTCGAAAGTATGAGTGATAGAAACAATTGTAGCATGATAAACGTGAAAACTCACTTGGAGCGAGTTGTGTGACTATGATGATATTTCATTGATGATGAATATTAAATCATATGTATGTAGTCACAAGAGTTAGGTTAAGGGACTCTACCACCTCACCCCCTTACCACTGTTGAATTATGATGAGATGTTATGAGAGTCAAGTTGAGTAAGTTTGTATGTGATTAATGCAATATTTACGTTAGCATAATTGAGAATGCTTTGTATCACATTGATACATGATACTCTACTAAATAGAGTAATTGTTGTTAAACATGAGGTTGAAGTCCTAAAGGACTATAATGAAAAGGCTACCATTGAGATATGAAATAGATAAGGTCCTGTATAAGACCATGTTCGAGACATGGCCTCAGCACCAAGTTATGATTCCGTATAAGACCATATTTGGAATATGGCATCGATACTTGACGTAGAAGTTCATATAAGACCTTATCCGGGATATGGCATTGGCATTTAGAGGTGACTCCATATAAGACCACCTCGGGGATGTGGCATTAGTTTCGTACCTACATGAATGACGATGAATATGCGTCTTCGATTATCCCTAGTGATCAATGGGACAGATAGATGAGTCTAGAGGTAGAAATGAGAATTGTACTAAAGCCATGTGAATGGGCAAATACAGGCACCCGTGAATGAGTCAAGAAGAAACGAGTACGATGTGTAGCACGGTATGTGCTAAATAAAGGGCAAGTATGAGTAAGTTGGCTTGAAGCCTGTGATCTGTGCATGGTTAGTTAATGCCATGGATGGGTTATAATGATCTCCTTGGGTATTATGTATAAATATTTGTTGCCTTTCAGGACTGATGTAGTTGTTCTTCTCATAAATTATGATTATGTGAGAATGTTAGCTGTCTGAAAAAAGAAAATCAGACTAAACGGTTGTCTATTTAGTTAATTGAAATCGACATTCCTTTATCTCCTCGTAACCCTATTCGGGTGCGTTGAGGGGGAAGTTGGAGATGATTCTAGTATAAGGAGAATAAAATTCTATGTGTACGTGAGTAGGGAGCATGATACAAAGGTATGCTCATTGAAATGTTCAAACCGTGATGGTCGAGTTGAAAGCTATAGAAGGAACTATTAATTGAAAGGTCTAGTACTGAGTTCAGTCTGAATCGAGAAAAAGAGTTGCCAGATTGGTGATCCTGAGACGATCACTTTTATGTCTGTGTAGTAAGTTAGATGTTATGAAATGATCCATGAAAAAATTGATATGTATTTTCTGAATTTTGATGAGTTAGAGTATCTTATGATGTAGAATATTTTGAAAATGAAATAGTGGAAACGGCTTGAACCATTACAAAGGTGTGTATAGTTACTGTAATACTTCTCAGATAGTAGACAAAGTACAGATGTCTGGATGAAAGATCCATGTTAAGCAATGCGAGTTAGTTACTTGGTTGACCTTAGTTAGCAACATCCTAGTTTCAACGAGGTTAATGACTATAGTGAGTCTTCCTTTCAAAACAAAGGAGTTCAGAAGTGATTTAGTAAATGGTATTTTAAATAAGCTCTAAATGAGTTTATTTAAGATGATAAAATCCAGGTTGGATAAGATTTCCGTTGTTGATGTTTCCTCGAGATAGAATTTGAATGATGATGAATCCAGAACTTATACAGAAGTTTTGGTATGAGATTCAGTAGTAGCATATCTACTAATGCAAGAATAAGAAAGTACAATTATGTGTATAAATGTTTTGACAATAGAGTACATTTCACGATATGATTGAGTTTATGGTCAGAAGTAGTTGATCACTAAAAGCTAAGTTTTCAAAGAGTACAAGTCAAGACTATTACAGTCGGTGAATGCTTTAATGGGAAAGTGAGATAAAACCTTATAGATTTCAAATTTGGTTTGACAAAGTTCCCAAGAAGGGGAATGTCATTCAAATTGTAGTGGATCAACCGATAAAGATCCGAATGATCATTTGGATATGTACAGAGTTCCAAATTGGTGGATTACTGAGTATATGCCCTAGGGGAAGAATAACCTAGGTCTCAAGTTACGCTTCGACCTTGTGTATTACAGCTTAAAGGTTGTTGGCAAGAAAAACTTGAGGATAAGTGGATTTGTGATTTTGAAGAGTTGATGGAAACGTTTTAAGAATGTTGGTAGCAACTCCTCCTGATAAGATTTTTCGCGAACGAAAATCCCTAAGGGGGGAGAATTGTAACAGCCTGATTAGGGGGTTAGTCGGAACAGTGATCTCGGGATCACTAATCTGAGGTTAGAGAAAAATATTTTCATGTTAATTTATGTGTTATAACATGTTTATGAGGGTGCATGAAAATTTTGGTGCTTTAATTTTAGCGATTTCTTGCTTAATCGCGAAAAAGGACTAAATCCCATAAAGTGCGAAAGTTCTATTTTATTTGCTAAAGGTGCCAAATAGCTATGAATTATAAATTGGAGGTCCCAAATGTGCAATTTGGCCTTGTTAAGTGAGCTGGCGAGCCATAGGATGCATAGGGGACAAGTGCATTTATTATGATTAAAAGTTGGTGATATTAGTTGGAGAAAATGAATAAAATAAGATGATATAAGCAAAAGTTATCATCTTTTTATTTGGTCTTCTTCTCCAATCGAAAATATCAACCATGGGAGGGCTTTGAAGGCTTGAAATTTCAGCAGCTCATTTTCTCTACAAGTAAGTCATTTTGATGATTATTTTTGATAATTTTTGTATTTTTGGAGTCCTCAAAGCTTAAGCTAGCTAATGAGAGGACTAGTTTGCAATATGGTTGAAATTCTAGGGACTTACCATGATAGAGTTTATGTTGTTTGATGAGTTTTTATGGAAGAAAATGAATGATAGGAATATGATAAACAACTTTTTTGAAAGGTGATGTTGTGAAAACACCTATTTGGGATTAAAATGCAAAGGTTGTAATTTATTCATTATGGCATGAAATAGTTTGAATGGTGGATAGTTGTAAGAGGATGAAATGTTCAGCTAGGCTTGTTTAATAAGATATTGTGATGAAAATTTATTTACGAGCCTAGGGGCAAAATCGTATTTTTGCCAAAGTATAAGGGTAAATTAGTCATTTTTGCCTAAGTGTAGATTACGGTGTATTATGATTTATAAGTGGTTAAATGAGTGAATTCCATTGATCTAGATCAAAGAAAACGAGATTCGAACCTAGAACGGGTGAAAAGAGAAATATGGGTAAAAAGTCCCTTTCGACCCTTTCGACATCGAGGTAAGTTCATATGCAAATGTTGTAATTACGTGTGAGTTAATTTGATATTCCAATGTTGTATGGAATGTATATTTACTCTATGAATGTATGAAATATCTTTTGATGAGACGTCAAGAGAATTGAATCTAAGAGCAATGGGAAATGTATATAGCATGATATGATGATAGTTAAGGTCCCGTGTAAGACCATATTGGAATATGGCCTCGGTGTGAGAATTCGTATAAGACCATGTCGGGGACATGGCATCGATATGTTAATGCATGTATGACCCTATTGGGGTATGATGTCAGTGTGACATTAGGTGTATGAAACTCAAAAAGTGTTGTTTAACAATTTGAGTGATTCAACAGGTATGTCGAAAATGAGAAAGTATGTGGTTGCACCACGAGAAACACAAGTGTGTGTTAGAATTGAATTGAGATGTCTGAGTCTGGAACTTTAAACTACAGTGGATGAGTATCAAGTGAGTCTCTATCCTGAATCTTATATGTGGACTATTCAAGTAGAAGTATATATATATATATAAAGGATTATGATATCTATAATAATCCGTAAATGTTTGAGTAAAGTAAAGATGAGAGATGTGTTATATGTATAAAGTTATGTTGAAAAGAATGTTGATTGGTAAGCATGCAGGTAAAGTTTGATATACATAAAGTATGAATCAGTCAAGAATGCGAACAATTCTAAGTAAGTGAATGTTGAGCAATGTCCCTCTGTGAAGCCTCTAGCATGGCATTTATATTGCTAACCATATTGGCAGATCATGATAAGAAATCAAGTGTAAGACCATGAGGTTGAGACCCATGGTATCTTAGTATTATATGAAAACACTCATGGTGTAACCTTTAGTAAGATGAAGACTAGACTAGCAGATCACGATACATGAATCTGAGTAAGACTAGGTGGTTGAGACCCATGACAAGATATATTTGTATGTATGTTCATAGTGTAACCTTCGATATGGTATGGATCGAATTGGCAGATCACGATACATGAAATTTATGTATAAGTCCATGAGGGAGAAACCCATGACACCTCATGTGAAAGTCTGTCGAGATAGTAAACATGTAAATCCTTGAGATGCTTTGGTGACGTATTCTATTTGGCCCTTGTGGCATATTCTGTTAAGTCTGTCTGGTAGAAAATGATTGTATGCTTTTATGGTAAGTTCTTGATAAATTTTGATTACTCTGTACGACTGTGATAAGGTTATGATACGTCTAAAGTTAAGGTAGTTGAATAAGATCTGTGATGTATTTAAGTAAGTCTTGAGGGAATTTCTTGAGAAGAAGTGTGTAATTGTATGTTTAGAAAAGGGTATCCACCATGATAACCTGTTAGCTTTGAATTTAGGCATGTTTGTAGTTATGAATAAGAAAAGTATCCATTATTCTAAATTTATCTGTACCATGTAGGGTCAAATTTGAGTTATTTGATATATGTTATATCTGAACAGCTCCATGACTTTTTTTAAAATATTATGGAATCTGAGTCATTGTATTTCTGAGCATCTAGAGATCTGTAATACAGTTGCGTGGAAATCATCTGAAGGATTTGTTTAGTTTATTATCGGTGTAAGCTTGAAGGCTATTGAACAAGAATATGAGTTTATTAGTAACCTGAGGGTATTCAAATCTGCGTGAGTATCTGCCCAGTGTGTATGTATCCCCCAATGAATAGTATCTATGAATAACTATTCTAGGTTAATTATGAGGGTGAAGAGATGATCTGTTTAAAGTAGTCTTTGAAGAGATTTTAAAAAAGAGTATTTTTAAGGTTCTAAGAAGAAGAAAAGATTAAGGTAATGACTGGTGGTATCTTAAATTAATCAGGTATTTAAGAGAGAGATGGTATGATTAAGAGTATATTAGTTGGCGTGTAAGTGTAAACCCGAATCTGTGATAGTATTAGCCCAAACAGAAGTAAGTGGTTAAGAAGGGTAGCTGGCATACATATGTTCCTCAAGTATTATAAAAGAATTCGCCAAATTATTATGTATAAAATCTCACTAAGTTCTCCTAAACTTACAATGCTTATTATTTTTTCAGGTGATATGGTAAGAGAATGCGCCAAGAGGGACTATGTTAGGAGCTCGCCAAGGTAGTTGCAAAGTGAGTTATTATGCATACAGTGGAAAAGTAGCGTAATGTAGGGATTACGTTCTAAGAGTCTATCTATAGTAAATTTATGTGTTGTAATGTGTTGTATTAAGTGTGATGTGATAATTTAAATTCTTAATATTTTCTTTTGTTTCTTTGAAATTAAGTCCTTAAAAAAAGAAATAATAAGAAAAATGTTTTAAGTAAATAGTGTTTATCAACTATTTTGAATTTTGTTAAGTTTTTGTGAAGTAACACCTGAGATCCGGACCCAAAGAATTGGGTCAGGTTTAGGGCGTTACATTCCCTGCTACCTCCCTAACTGTCCATAATTGAGTCTAAATCCATTATATGCCTTAGTGTGCTTGATGAACTGGAAGAGCCAGAAGAGCCTGCATCATTAACAATATTGTCATCAACACCACTGTTCGCAGGAGTACTCGTTGAGTCCTCCTTATCACCCGCAGGTAAGGAGGACCAACGGTGGGGACACAACTGACAGATGGTATAGAAAAAGTTCCTAGGCTCTCTTATCTTCCTTAGTAAAACTGAAGCTAAGTCACCAAGGGCCTTATATGGCTAAGCAAGTTTAACGGGTAATAATTTATTTAGATGAGCAACAAGCCTAGCATCCTCTGCCCAGTAGCCATTGGGACTTTTCTCACCGAGATAATAAAGGACAATATTTTTATTGTTAGAAGGTCTTCCAATACTAAAGTGCGACCTCTGTACAGCCTAGTATATTGCTCGAAGGCAGTCAGTGAGTCAAGGACTTATCGTTGGAGGCCTGTGGCTTTACTTGGAATAGACCATTTGATTGGGAAGTCAAAATCACCCTTAAGTTTTCTCCTTACACTGATATACTTATTACGATTGAGACGGAGGTTCTTGACCCAGTTTTGAACAATTGGCTCGTTCCCTCTGTGGGCTAAAGTGAATTATCCCTTCCAAAGCTCTCGATGGCAGGCCTTAATTTGATATATGTTTTGAAAGACACTAAGCAGTGGTGGCTCCCCTCAAATGCAACAATCAATGAAGTAGGCCACCAATGTGCACCAGGATAGATCGATGAGTTGCGTGCAATTCCGTACTCGTTGAGTACGAAGGAGAAGAATGGATGTAGAAGAAGATGGAAACCGACTTCTAATAAATAGACAGGGAGCAAGAAGCCTCCTTTGGTGTCGCTCAGTCATGTCTCTCCCCCGACGACCTAAAAATTGTAGGCGAAATTTGGAAATAGATTCCTCAAGCCACCAGGTGTCGCATTATTTCCTCATTTGTTGATTGGCCATCATAAGCGGAACGCTAACATTTCAATTCCTTTGTTCATCGCTACCTCCAGAGGTCGAATTAGCTTTATGGCCTTGTGGATCTCGACCCGCACGATCCCTTACCCTCCCTCCTAACACCCCTCAAACCCTAACCATGGTTGTCAAATATACCTAAAGTAAAGAGAATAGCAAACGAAGAATAGAAGTTTACCTTGTGGGGTTGATATAAATTTGAAAGGATGTGAGAGAGTCTCTCAAGTAGAGAAAATTACAAACAGTTGGAGAAAGCAATAATGAGAAAAGGAAAATAGGGTTTTAGAAATTAATAGGAGACAATGCCTTTAGGAAAAATAAAAATTTGATGAAGATAGCGGCGATTAGACTTCCTTAACATTAGTTATATAACTGATCATCATCTATAAGCTTCGGTTTAATTTTAAATTAAAATTTCTGGACATGGCCACCGATTCATGCTCACCACGTGTCATCGTATTAGGCAGATTACCTTAAATTTCTTCGCTGATTAGTTAGAAGGAAGGGGGAGGCAAATTGTTAACAAATAGAGGTCTCATAGTTTGCAAGCCATGAATCCACGCGTATAGGCCAACAATTATGAGTTTGCAAGCATAACTACCAATTATGAATCCACGGGACTATTTACTAAATTAGTCCACATCTTAGTGACAACCTACAAGACCGTCTACCAAGCTTATGTTCTATGACATTCCATCTACCAAGATTGTCTATAAGTTTCCTAAATGCAAAAACTGTTATTCATTGTATATCATGTGAATTATTTAATTATGCACGCAGTGTTCATCAAGCAAACAATCTATATGTGCGAGTTTTGTCGATGTGCGAACTGTGTTCTTCTGTGCTTTGCTAGTGTGCAAGCTTGTCTACATGGAAACGATGTCAAGTGCTCAAACTAGGCAATAAAAGGAGAGTAAACAAGTTATCAAGAATACAAGGTTTTTGAAATGCATACATCGCAAGGTAGAAGAGGCCACTAAGAATGAGAGAGTTCTATGTGGGATCTATACCCTCATTCTTTGGTAGGTAAAAAATTTTGGGGATGAAATTTCTGTCAAGGGTGGGAGAGTTGTCACACCCCAACATAGAAATAAAGCTTGGATATATTTGAATCGAAGTCATTGGATTACTTAATTTATTTTATTTCTCCCTATGGCAATTATTTAGTATTAACTTGTAAATATTTGGGTTGAAGTGGGCCTTAGAATAATTGGGGGATTCTTATATGGACGGTTGGGGAATAATTTGAGGGGAGCCAAATGGTTGAGTTGTAATTACCTGATTTCTTAATGGAAGACATAATGATGAGGTTAGAAAATTTTATAATGTTTACTGGGTTCTAGAGATCATGGCAGGAGGAGGGGTATAAAAGGGGGAGAATCGGAGTTGTTTTCCCCCAAACTCTCTCATTTTCACGTTCATTATCTTTCCTCCATTTCTTCCATGGTTTGTGTTGTAAGTGATAATAAAAGGAATAAGGGAACAATCTACATGTGGGTAGAAACCAACGTTTTAGCTTGAGTAACGGAGATTTTGGGAAGCTGCTAATAACAAGGGAGAAGTACTGAGCGACACTGGAGAAACTAAGTAGAGGAAGGTGGTATTGGCTTCTAGGCATGCTTGTTGGTGAGTTATTGACTCAAATCTTCAGTGTTTTCCTTGTATGCTTTGTATTATGATGTTCAGGTTGTGTGTTATGCTTATGAGGAAGTGTTACCTTGTCGTGGGAAAGTTACCACAATCGTGGATGTAGGTTACGAGATAAGGTGCATGTTAGTTGTGAGCCCAAGATATGGTATTGATGAATTGTTTATGAGAACAGTGTTATGGTGTTTGACGATTTCTAAATTGTTTATCAGTTACTTTGCATATCTAGCTGAAATGTTGATGCATGTCAAGTTGGGGTGCAAAAAGTATATCGGTTGTAAGCATAAGCTTGTTGTATTGATAACTTTTTACTAAGAAAAGTACTGTAGATTATGTATTATTGATGAATGTCTGATGAGTTTTTTTGGTAAAAATTAATGATATGTGGAGTATGGAGGGATGTGATAATGGATGAATGAATAAGAAGATGTGATGTTGTGCATTTGTGCCACATGTTATTTGACTTTGTGGAAGCTCAGTTGAACTGTACGAAGATATATGCGCACAAGTATGTGATGACCATACG
The DNA here is from genome assembly GCA_025698515.1 of Gossypium sturtianum. Lineage (NCBI taxonomy): Eukaryota > Viridiplantae > Streptophyta > Magnoliopsida > Malvales > Malvaceae > Gossypium > Gossypium sturtianum. The sequence continues at coordinate 67,148,941 of CM046953.1, forward strand.
AGGGTTCTTTTCAAGAATGAGACTTTGCGGAGTCAAGGCTCTAAGCCTCATGTATGTATGTAGATCCCATTGCCATGGGCATACGTAAGCTAAGACAGTCCATTGGACTTGTCCTCATGTTTCAAGCTAAGACAGCCTGCTAAACTTGTCCTCAAGTTCTCATGCTAAGGCTATATGCTAGATTTCACCATATATAAATTCACGAGACTATCTGTTCATTGAATCCGCACGTTTGAGTCGGCATGGACTATCTTTCAAGTAAGAGTCCATATGGACTATCCTTCATGTAAGAATCTACGTGGACTATTCTTCAAGCAAGAGTCTGCAAGAACTAACCAATGATTATTGTAACATCCCCAAACCCGGCCCACAAGTCCTGACCGGATCTGGTTATGTCACTGCGGAACCCGTTTGCAAAATCTTTGACTTCAGGATAAAACTTGAAAATTTTGTTAACTTTTGGGAAGTAAGTCCATTAAAAATTATTAAATATTATAAGCTTGGTTTGAAGTAAAACTTTATTATAACTTATTATAATGTAAATCCTTTGTAAAAATATTACTAAGTACGATATAACCTTTATCAACTATAAATAGAGTACTTTAATCAAAAGTGGCCCTTATTACATCAAATAAATTAAACCAAGTACTTCAAATTAAAATGCTTGAAATAAAAATATTCAAAACGTCTACTTCTGCATGAAAATCTGCTTCTGCATGGGCCACCTTGTATCCACTCCAACCCGGTCCATTACTCACGACCCACCTGCGATGTTTAAAAAGTTGGGTGAGTCATACAGACTCAGTGTGTAAGTTAACCACTGAAATCCACCCACATGCTAGCCACATAATATCCCAATTATCAATTGCAAAGAGTAATATATATATATTCATTTTAACAATTACCACAATCTGGGCTTGGCCCACATTCAAATCATACTCAAATACTGGGCTAGGCCCATTTCTCAATAAACCACATATCAACTGGGCTTGGCCCACTTCCACGTATGTTCCCAAAACATACCTATCCACATGTCATATTGGGCTTGGCCCATCACCATATTATTACAAAAATAATGCAACATGATTCCCAACCCAACCTAGGGTCCATCCGCTACACACCCCCTTATCCAGCCTACCACACACCAGGGGACTATCGAGTCACCCTCTCCTTTTCCCTCCAAAAAGGCAACCAATGCCATCCACGATGTAGCGTATAGCTAACATCAAACCACGATGGAGCACCGCGGCAATCCATCAAGCCACGATATGGCATAAAGCCCATATCAATCAAGGTAACCACGCGAACTAAATCGCAAAGATCCACAACGCGACCTCTCGCCAGCGCCAATCCACGATGTAGCACAAAGCTAACATCAACCACGTACTCGAAGTACACCCGTACCTTCTTTTCATATCCCACCCATGCACATGCCACATAAAATATAATCGTGATCATGCATGCACATGCCTATTAATGTCCATAAACATACTCATAAACAAATAATCACACCGCAATAGATCCGATACTAACTGGTCATCGCTTATACCCTTCTTGGGTATATATATGGCACACTTATTACCGCACTTGTTAGTAAACATATAACACATAAAACCCGGAAACAGTGGGTTAGTTACACACCTTATTACTTGGAGTTCTAGACTCTCGATCCTCGACGCTATCGTCTCAGCGAAACCACGCTTTTTGCCTAACGTTTTCGTTGTTGGCCCACACCTCGTGGCCAATCTCGCATGTGCCATAAACGGATCTCTTCTTGAACTTTGGGATGGGAGCTTTCCCTTGCCCACTTTGAGTGGTATTGGTCTCCATCAAAAAGCTTAATCAGAACCACACGATTAATCAACAAAGTCATAATCAACTAATTCTAAGTCACTTACTAATATCCTTACCGAGATAATCTGAGATCCCGAAGGCTTCCTTTGCTCTTGTCGATATGCCCCCTAAAAAGAACATAGCCACTCTTCGGTCAACACAACATTACATAATAAGGCCTAAGGCCGAATACCTTACCACTCTTACTTTGATGAGTCCAAACAATTCGAGACCTTCTTTTAAACTCCTTGGCGCTGGCTACAAACAAGCAAAACACATCACTTATAACCTAGAGAGCATTCGGCCAACCAATACTAAGGCCAACCATTCGGTTTCGGCCTCTAACCAATTAACTAGGATACTTACCTACAATTTTTAGATGTCGACAGCACCACACTTCACCGGTTCGGTTTCAAACTTGATAAAGTAGAAGAGAGATGGAGGGCTAAAGATTTCGGCTATCAAGGGATTAAAAGAAAACAAAAGAAATATTTGACTACAAAGGCCAAAGGAGAAATCGGCACACCAAGAGGGAGAGGGAGAGATTGGCAAAAGACTTGAAGAATAATTGGCACTCTACCCCCCCTATTTATAGCATTCGGCCAACACCCCCCTTGAAGAATCCAAGATTCGGCCAACACCCACTAATTCAAATCAATTTGAATTAGTTCAATTCAAAAACAACTTGAATTGTTCCACTATTATCCCACTTATCAAAAATAAATAATAGATAAATAAAAATAAATAAAAAAAACACATTAACCTCATCTAAATAAGAGTCTTCTAGCCGTCCAACACCTTCAAAATTGCTGCCAAAAATTAATAAAAATTCAAACTCCAAAACGCAGCTCTCTTGGTTCGAACCTGGGACCAGTCTGCTGCACACCTTGCCCCCAACGCCCAGGCCACTCGGCCACTTTGATTTTTATGCTAGAAACCCCCAACGTTTATTTTTAAACCCTTCTTAACTCAGCCCATAACCGCACAAAAATAAAAACGCCAACCTGCGGCTCCAGCGCGCGAACTCGCGCCTTGTTTCCTCTCAGCGCCTAAGTGGCGCATGAGAGCCACTTCACCAGCCCATCTTTCTTGTCCGAATTCCTCACCATATACCCTTAAGGCCTTACAAAGCCCAACGCCCAAAACAAAAATAAAACGCCAAATGCTTCTCCGGCCCCTCGAAACCGCGACCTCACTCCCCTCCAGCGCCTAAGTAGCGCCCAAGAGCCACTTTGCCAATTGGACTTTCATGTCCATCAACTTGAATATTTATTTTTAAGGCCTACTTAGCCCAGTCCCTTGACGCAAAAATAAAACAACATTGCTGCCCCAGCAGCTCGAACCCTTGAGCTCTTAGGCGCCTCCTTCCCAAGACCTTAAGTAGAGCCTCTATGCCCCTTTGCCACATCCTTTCTTGTGCCTTAAACGCCCAATTAATTCTTTTAAGGCCTCCCAAAGCCAAGCTCCCCTTTATTACTTAAAAATCCAAAAATTTTCTAAGGCATTCCTTGCCTTCTAGGGTTCTCCAAACCCCTAAAAATTCCTCCAACATGACCATAAGCCTACTAACTGCTCGGGTTATGCTCCAAGCGCATAACCCCTAAACCAGGGTGTTACAATTCTACCCTCCTTAAAAATAATTTCGTCCTCGAAATTACTTTACTAACAAACGTCCATACAACCTATCTTACCACCTTACGCTTATGCTGCGCACTCTGATCTTACTAAGGCTATCGTACCTACACAATCTCTAAGTTCGTGCTCAAAATTCGAAACACCTCTCTTAGCAACACAGAAAAGGCTAACTCATAAGCAAGCAAAGTAATTAAAGCATGTACCAAAGCAAAGGAGCTTACCTGATATCACATCCTTGGTTGACTCTCACTAGAACCATTCCTTCCATGACTAGAACCACGACCCCTCGTCGCTCGAGGACAATTCTTAACCAGATGTGCCTTAGATCCGCACCGAAAACATTTTTTTACTATTTCCCCAACACTCTCCTGTGTGAGGTCTTCCACATCGAACACAAGAACGATTCCGATCCACTGGTACAAGTGCACTTACAGGGTTCTCGATCCTTGGTCTTTTCTGGACATTACCAAACGATGCCTTTGACGGTCCAATATCTCTCTTATTCTCGCTCCTATTCTTCTCTCGGTTTTCTTATAGTCTTTTTAACCTCTTCAAGCAATCCGAGCTTTCTCCACTAGCACCGCGAAGTCTCTCTCCCTCTACGAGCAATCAAGCATTCGAAGTTCATCTCGCAATCCGTCCCTCAAACCGGACGCACCTCTCATAATCAGTGGCCACAATTCCCTTAGCATACCTGGCTTAACGCACAAATTCCGCTTCAGACTCAGCTATCGACTTACTCCCTTGTACTAGATTTAGAAACGCTTTCCTTTGCGAGTCCAAATAAGCGGCTCCTACGCATTACTTTCCTTCAAACTTGGCCTTAAAGAAATCCCAATCCAATCGATCCGCGGTACACCTTGTTTGACAAATGAGCCACCAACGATAAGCTTCGTCGCGAAGTAATGAAACAACACCCTTCACTTTTCCTCATTGGTGCAGTCCAAATCGTCCATGATTCTTTCGACTGCTTCTAGCCAATACTCCGCTACGTTCGGAGCTACTCCAGATACCCCTCTAAAGATCTCAGCTCCGTTCGATCTAAGCCTTTCCGATACTGACTTCCGGGTTCCATTTCCTCTACTAACTCCCGCTACTCGCTCTAGCACCCGCAACATGGCCCGCGATACTGCGTCATCTTCTCCTATCTGATCTTGCTCCTCTACGTCCACAGCTGGCGGCACTTCACTTTCTGACTCATGGCCAGACCCTACCGGTTCCGAAGTTGCCATCCTACCTCTACCGCGTCCCCTAGAACTCATCTCTACCGTCGCGATTTAATCTGATTAAGGAGTTTTATGCATTAGTATTTGTTCCACTGTTTAACCGCGAACAATTTTATGAAAAGAATTTCTAGAGGTAGTTCTTTCGATCACACAAATTTTCAGTTCAAGTTTGCTACTCTAGTTCAAGAATCACATTCACACACACATCCGTTCATCAACAAGAACACATTCCTTCCTCATTAAAGGCACATTCAGTGGTATCTACCACCCACATTCACTATTCGGACCTTTCTGCCCGTTTCTACCCCAGGGGTATTTCCGTCATTTTGTCCTACAGGGACATTTTCGTCATAAACCAGAGCGATTTAAAAACTTTAGTAAGTCAGGATCTTTTTGAAATTCCCAAAATTGAAGAGTATTTTCGAAAATTTGAAGGTATAACAGGATTTTGGTAACCAGGGGTATTTTGGTAATTTTGTCAATCAGGGTAATTTGTGAATTTCCAAAGTCGGGGTTATTATTTTTGCCATACAGAAAATTGGGTACTTTTGCAAAGTAAGAAAATTTTATTAAACTTGGGGTTAAACCGGAAATTTTGAAAGTCAGGGGTATTTTAGTAATTTTCAACACAGGGGTATTTTCGTAAATTTTCCAAATCGGAGTATATTGATATTTTGAAAACTAGAGATTTTGGTATTTTGCAAAGTAAAAATCATTTTAACAAAAAGTTTGAGGGTAAAGCGGTAATTTTACAATACAGGGCATTTTTGTAATTTTGCCGCTAGGGCATTTTGGCAATTTTGGGTAATTCGAGACAATGTTGTTCAAAACCAGATTTAGGGTTTACAAACCAAAAAGGGTAAATTTGAAAATAAAACCAAGAATTTTAAAACAGCAAGGCTAATCCCTTTCGGGTTTTAATAATTGGTTTAGCCTATGAACAAGTCCTCTTGGTTAAGGTGAACCGTAGCTACGCACTGTAGGATTCTGCGAAGAGGAGGTGAGTCACGAGGATCGCTTAAGTACCGTGCTCTTAGGATCCACTCCTAGACATGCGCACAATGGTTGCCACACCTTAACTCGGCGACTTACTTCACAGGTTTGTTTAGTAACCTTAAGTCTTATGCATGTGTTCGAGTAGACTAGTCCTAGGGTTCAATAGATCCTAGTTCACTAATCTACGAACCCAACTAAGCCCATAACAATTCATATAACAAGCTACTTCACAAGTCTGAAGTACTTACCTGGTGGACTCGGGCCGGAGGTACAGGTGCCATGTCAGAATACCTGAAAAATTTCTTAAAAGCCCATATTTTTTAAAAAGCCCATTTTGAAAATGTTTTTGGGCCCAAAACCCTCAAAGCCGAGTTTTGAACTTGCTCTCGATATATAAATCAGTAACATCCCCAAACTGGCCCACAAGTCCGACCGGATGCGTTATGTCATCATGGACCCGTTTGCAAAATCTTTGACTTCAGGATAAAACTTGAAAATTTTGTTAACTTTTGGGAAGTAAGTCCATTAAAAATTATTAAATATTATAAGCTTGGTTTGAAGTAAAACTTTATTATAACTTATTATAATGTAAATCCTTTGTAAAAATATTACTAAGTACGATATAACCTTTATCAACTATAAATAGAGTACTTTAATCAAAAGTGGCCCTTATTACATCAAATAAATTAAACCAAGTACTTCAAATTAAAATGCTTGAAATAAAAATATTCAAAACGTCTACTTCTGCATGAAAATGCATCGCATGGGCCACCTTGTATCCACTCCAACTCGGTCCATTACTCACGACCCACCTGCGATGTTTAAAAAGTTGGGTGAGTCATACAGACTCAGTGTGTAAGTTAACCACTGAAATCCACCCACATGCTAGCCACATAATATCCCAATTATCAATTGCAAAGAGTAATATATATATATTCATTTTAACAATTACCACAATCTGGGCTTGGCCCACATTCAAATCATACTCAAATACTGGGCTAGGCCCATTTCTCAATAAACCACATATCAACTGGGCTTGGCCCACTTCCACGTATGTTCCCAAAACATACCTATCCACATGTCATATTGGGCTTGGCCCATCACCATATTATTACAAAAATAATGCAACATGATTCCCAACCCAACCTAGGGTCCATCCGCTACACACCCCCTTATCCAGCCTACCACACACCAGGGGACTATCGAGTCACCCTCTCCTTTTCCTCCAAAAGGCAACTAATGCCATCCACGATGTAGCGTATAGCTAACATCAAACCACGATGGAGCACACAAAGCAATCCATCAAGCCACGATATGGCATAAAGCCCATATCAATCAAGGTAACCACGCGAACTAAATCGCAAAGATCCACAACGCGACCTCGGGCCAAGACCAATCCACGATGTAGCACAAAGCTAACATCAACCACGCACTCAAGTACACCGCATTCTTCTTTTCATATCCCACCCATGCACATGCCACATAAAATATAATCGTGATCATGCATGCACATGCCTATTAATGTCCATAAACATACTCATAAACAAATAATCACACCGCAATAGATCCGATACTAAACTGGTCATCGCTTATACCCTTCAGGGTATATATATGGCACACTTATTAATGCACTTGTTAGTAAACATATAACACATAAAACCCGGAAACAAAGTGGGTTAGTTACACACCTTATTACTTGGAGTTCTAGACTCTCGATCCTCGACGCTATCGTCTCAGCGAAACTACGCTTTTTGCCTAACGTTTTTCTCGTTGTTGGCCCACACCGGTGGCCAATCTCGCATGTGCCAGAAAACGGATCTCTTCTTGAACTTTGGGATGGGAGCTTTCCCTTGCCCACTTTGACTGGTATTGGTCTCCATCAAAAAGCTTAATCAGAACCACACAATTAATCAACGAAGTCATAATCAACTAATTCTAAGTCACTTACTAATATCCTTACCGAGATAATCTGAGATCCCGAAGGCTTCCTTTGCTCTTGTCGATATGCCCCCTAAAAAGAACATAGCCACTCTTCGGTCAGCACAACATTAAATAATAAGGCCTAAGGCCGAATACCTTACCACTCTTACCTTGATGAGTCCAAACAATTCGAGACCTTCCTTTACACTCCTTGGCGCTGGCTACAAACAAGCAAAACACATCACTTATAACCTAGAGAGCATTCGGCCAACCAATACTAAGGCCAACCATTCGGTTTCGGCCTCTAACCAATTAACTAGGATACTTACCTACAATTTTTAGATGTCGATAGCACCACACTTCACCGGTTCGGCTTCAAACTTGATAAAGTAGAAGAGAGATGGAGGGCTAAAGATTTCGGCTATCAAGGGATTAAAAGAAAACAAAAGAAATATTTGACTACAAAGGCCAAAGGAGAAATCGGCACACCAAGAGGGAGAGGGAGAGATTGGCAAACGACTTGAAGAATAATTGGCACTCTACCCCCCCTATTTATAGCATTCGGCCAACACCCCCCTTGAAGACTCCAAGATTTAGCCAACACCCACTAATTCAAATCAATTTGAATTAGTTCAATTCAAAAACAACTTGAATTGTTCCACTATTATCCCACTTATCAAAAATAAATAATAGATAAATAAAAATAAATAAAAAAAACACATTAACCTCATCTAAATAAGAGTCTTCTAGCCGTCCAACACCTTCAAAATTGCTGCCAAAAATTAATAAAAATTCAAACTCCAAAACGCAGCTCTCTTGGTTCGAACTCGGGACCATCACTGCACACCTTGCCCCCAACGCCTGTGCCACTGGCCACTTTGATTTTTATGCTAGAGAAACCCCAACGTTTATTTTTAAACCCTTCTTAACTCAGCCCATAACCGCACAAAAATAAAAACGCCAACTCAGCGGCTCCAGCGCTCGAACTCGCGCTTCTTGCTCTCTCTCCAGCGCCTAAGTGGGCATGATGAGAGCCACTTCACCACCCATCTTTCTTGTCCGAATTCTCACCATATACCCTTAAGGCCTTACAAAGCCCAACGCCCAAAACAAAAATAAACGCCAAATGCTTCTCCTACTCGAAACCGCGACTCACTCCTCCGGCGCCTAAGTAGCGCCCAAGAGCCACTTTGCCAATTGGACTTTCATGTCCATCAACTTGAATATTTATTTTTAAGGCCTACTTAGCCCAGTCCCTTGACGCAAAAATAAAAAACAACATTGCTGCCTCAAAGAAACTCTAACCCTTGAGCTCTTAGGCGCTCCTTCCCAAGACCTTAAGTAGAGCCTCTATGCCCCTTTGCCACATCCTTTCTTGTGCCTTAAACGCCCAATTAATTCTTTTAAGGCCTCCCAAAGCCAAGCTCCCTTTATTACTTAAAAATCCAAAAATTTTCTAAGGCATTCCTTGCCTTCTAGGGTTCTCCAAACCCCTAAAAATTCCTCCAACATGACCATAAGCCTACTAACTGCTCGGGTTATGCTCCAAGCGCATAACCCCTAAACCAGGGTGTTACAATTATGAATCCTCAAGTCTAAGTTCGCCAAGATATTATCCCACGAATCTAAGTCTGCCGAGAATGAGTTCGCATGCGTGAATCCACACATGTGAGTCCACAGGTGAGAGCCTGTGGAAGTGTGTCCACTAATAAAAGATCTGGAAGTAGGAATCTGCGTATATGAATCCGCATGTATGAAATCACTACATATGCGTAAGTGGAATCATCCTACAAAATATACTAATGCACGAACGATGAAAATGGAGAATCATGTCAACGTATAAAATGTGCCAATTTGGAAGTTGTGTTAAGGTGAATGTTGTCAAAAGTGCACCATGATGATGCACAATCCACCTTCGCGCAAGTGATGTCAAATATAAGACCAGGCCATTGAAGTTATACCATATTATGATAATATCAAGATTGGGTAAGATGAGCTATACGAGATGCTGGAAGGGACTAAGTCAGAATCTTTCGAGCCAGTGTGAGCTGTTGTTTTTAAGTTGAAGCATGCATATAGTGGAAAATTAGTAGGCTAAGCCTCAGGATCAAGGATTAGTGTAACTGAAATTCAAAAACAGTGTAATTAATTCAACGTGGATCAAAGGTCATAAATTAATAAAAATATTTTAGTAACCATCATTGAATTATGTATTAATGCTTTCAACACGAACTTAGTGTTAATCGTAACATTTCCATTTGACTTGTTGAACGTTTGGGTGGGTCACATCATGACGTCATTTTAAACTTTTGAAATCTTTGCAGTTTGGTCCGCATTTGATCTCGAGTCAACCTTAGAGCTTACGCAAGCTCGAACATGATTCAGGAAAGGTTTCAAATTTTGTTGAATAATTGAATTAATGGAATGTAATGGTTTTTGTTTAGAATTGACCGATTAAAATTTTTAATTGTTCCATTTTTCAGTTGTAACATTCTATAACTCTAGCCAGACAATTGGGTTGGACGAGGGGTGTTACAGTTTATATTAATAAAACTCTATTATATTTATCACATTTGTTGGTGTTATTTTATCTATTATTAATTATTAATTTATATTTCAATAAAAATATTTTATTTATTTTATTCATTATTATTTAGCTCAATGGTATATTTTAACATCAACAAAAACTTACATATTTATATAACTCTTTTATTACATATAAAAGATATATTAGACGTGATATTGTTATTTTTATAATTTTAGTTTATCAAGATAATTTAGCCTTTTAATATAAATTTAGTAATATAATGAATAATAAAAAAATTATTGGTTAAAAAATTTCTTCAAACTCATGATTATATATTATAGATATTTTTAAAATATTTTTTTGGTGTAAATATTTTTAAAATATTTAAATATTGATAATATGTTTATTTTTTTCATTCAAAACCATATTTTAATTATTTTTATAGTGTTTAATACTATATATACTAAACCCAACGTCTCTTCTTGAAAAAAAAAAAAAAGAAAAAAGCTTAGACCCGATGTTGATAAAGTGTTAATTAGTTTAGTGACAATAAATTATTTTATTAGGTATAAAACTCATAAATAATTTAAAATACTTAAAAATTGTCTAAAATGTGAAATAATAAAATAATAAAATAGTAAAACTTAATAAATATAATATTGAGCTCGTATATAATAAAAATTAAGACTGAAACTCGAACTCAATATAATTTAAACTCGAATAAAAAGTCGGAAACTTACAATTTCTGTAATAATTCCGTTTAGAAATTCTGCTCGCTCAGTCTTCACTAAAACAGTCATAACTTGAACTCCTGAACTCGAAATCGAGTGATTCAAATTGCATTGTGAAGCTAAGAGACAGATCTTCACTCGATATGCAGCCATATTGACCTAGAAATGCATGGATCCCTTCCAAAAATGCACCGCAGGTTGACTGATTATAACATGGCTAGGCGTGTGGGCTTGATTGGGGTCTTTGAAGTGTAACACCTAAGCTTGTTAACATCTTCCACATGGGCTTTTCATCATGGATTGAGGTTTTAAGCCCACAAACAAAAATGGTCCCTTCTTATTCATCACCGCTCTATATTGAACTCCAAAGTCCATCGCCTAGAAACTTCAACTCTTTTTCTCGAAATTTCTTCGTGATAAATTCTTGAACGAATAAGTTGAGTTTTGACTTCAATTGCTTGGATTTGGATCTTGTAATTGGGTCTTGAGGTAGTGTGAGCTCATCACGTACATGGGCATGAAATTGAGCCTTGAGACTCGCATCAGTGCCGCCCACCATGAAGGCTCCTAGTGAGAGTCAATGTTTTCTATTAAAATATTATTGTTTCTGTCACTTCTCTTTTTAGTAGAACTCTTGTGGATTTTTCCTATATATAAGGACTATGGGTTAAGTAAAAAATAGACATCATTGAGAGCAGTTGCTGTGCCGAAATATAAAAAGATTTATTTTGCAATATAAATTTTATTTTCATGAGAACATGATTTTAGTTTCTTACTCGTAGAGGTAATTAACTTTCCCCACTAGAAAGTTAAAGTTTTCATTGAGTGTTCATTTAAGGGTTTCGAGCTCACTCTCTAAGCAAATCGATGGTACAAGAATAGTGGAGAAGATCATGTTGATCGAAAGTAAAAAATCGACAAGTCCCTCTAAGCGAAAACACAAGTACTAATTTAATAAAGTTTATTATTGTAAATAACACTAAGGGCTCTGATTTAAAAAAAAAAAATTAAATTTCCACGGTAGAAACTAAATAGTTTTCTAAATCAAATTTTTCAAAAAGAATTTTGCAATCTCATGTTGCTATATTTTTCCTCCACTATATAGATTCTTAATCATATGTTATATTATTTTTTCCTACATGACATGCAAATTTTGGGTGCATGAATATTGAGTGCACATATATCATGTAGGTACATTCTAGCTCATTGCAGCTTCTTACAATTTCTCTTACGTTTTTTTGGGTGAGCATATGTTGATTTCTTCCTTCATTTCCATGAAGCTTAGGCTCCCTTCAAGTTGTTTGTCGGTTCAACTATCATGTTGTTCGTTGATTTTGTTTTTGCAAAGCTCCAACTCTGTAGCTTCTATAGTTTTATTTTGTAGATCCATCATATCGGTTTCTTTTAACTCTGCAGCCTTTGTAGACATTCTACAGATCTTGCAATGTAGCCTATGTAGTTCTACTCTATAGATCTAAGCTCCAACTTTTTTCTTGTTGTTTTTGGGTGCAACTGCCATGATTTATTTTGGTTAATTTCTGTGGAGCTTTGACTTCCTTTATATTGTTTGGGTAACATGATTGGAGCTTAGGCTTCTTTTATGTTGGTTTTGTTTATATGAAATTCAATCTCCTTTATATTGTTTGGATGTAACTCCATGTATTATGTTTTTGAGTGCACATATGATACGATTGGCTTCCTATAACTATTTACAGCTTATATAGCTTTTTACTGCTTCGTATAGCTTTTTATTGCTTCCTGCAGCTTTTAATTTCTATGCTTACATATATATCTCATATATATTCTCAATCGAAGAACTATTTTATTAAAAAATAAATATATATAATTTGGTAATGTCCACCAACCGAAAAAAAGCCCACATTATAGCGTGAGACATTACAACGCATAACAAACAAACAAAACTACAACCATGCATAGAAAAAAAATTACTAATAAAGACTGGAGTGTAATATGGATGCTATGGTGCCGCAACGTATCATGTAGTTTATGTGGCTTGCTTTGCACGAGAAGCGACTTACTAATATCGAGAGATGTCCGCGTCACTTAACGGCAGAGCCGTCGTGTTCAATTTGTGGGAGTGCTTAATAATCGGTTAGCAATGTTATAAGGACTGAACTGTTATCTTATAATAACATTACCACTAAATTAAAATTTTATTTTACTATAATATTTACAGTTTAATTGTTTTATACGTACTATCAATTATGTATATCTATACTTCTATTTAAACCATTGACTGAGTTGGTGTCACGAGTCAATCGGGAACCAACTCAATTACATTTTGTAATTAAAATAAGTTATATTATTTTAGGATATTTGATCCTATTTATTTTAAAAAATCCCAAATAAAACTTTATATATGGTTGGATTTAAACTTGTGCCATTTACATGAATAAAAATATTAACTTTACAACTAAACCAAAACTTTTTATTATTATAATATTTATATTTTAATTGTATTATGCATAATTTATTACCTCCATCAATTGTATATAATGATAACGTTGTTGATTGAGTTGGTATCACAAGTCAACTCGATACTAACTTAAAATTGATGACGAGATCATGATAAACATCTATAGTCCATTTAGTATTCTTAGTATGATATATTTACGTATTTAAATTTTATTTTACTCATAATCTAATCTATTTTTTTTTATTTTAATATCATACATATTTAATGTGTTATCATTTTTTTTGGTAAATAAAAAAACTTAGGCTAAAGGACTATCTAGCCTAATTAATAACAGCTTTCGCAGACAGCGCGTGATGCATATCTGCTTCCAAAATCCATCGCACAAAGATAGATGGGTAAAAAAAAAAACCAATTGATCCAAACTACCTTTAGCCTCCTTTGCCATACAGTCAGCAACTCGGTTACAATCTCGAGAGATGAGTCTAATCCTCACTTGCCAATTTTTTTAAACTCAAGTATGAATCATCCTAACTTCAACAACACTATTGTTTTCAGCTAATCCATTTTGTAGGATGTCAACTAAAAGAGTATTATCACTCTTCATTTCCACTTGTCAGAAACCATGAGCCCAAGCTAACTTTAGACCTTCAAGCATTGCTTTGGCTTCGACCTAAAATATGTCAGTCAATCCAGTTACCATTCCAAAACTCACAAGCCAGTCCCCATTAGGTCTTTTTATCACTCCACCTAAGGCCGCCCTTGAGTTTACCTTTGAAACTGAGCTGTCCACACTAACTTTGGTCCATCCGGTGTTCAGGAGTTTTCACCACCCTTTCAAATTGGATTTAGCTATCCAAGCTTGAGGCAAAAACTTGGTGTTTAGAGACCCTATCCAAGCGATCACCGAGGAAATAAGATCATGGTTGTTACCGTTGGCATGATTGAAGATAAAATCATTCTGATTCTTCCAAAGGAACCAACAAACAATCGAATAGAAAGAACCCCATCTACCACTTTAGAAATTAAACTTTCCCGCATTTCTAATGTTCCAAATAATCCACTTGACAAGTGGAAGGTTGAAGAAAACATTCCAACTAGACCTTGGGACAACCGACTTCCATACAACTTGAGCAAATCCACAATCTCAAACCACATGAATTGCAGATTTTATACATAAGCCACAATATTCACAACAGGGATAATTGGACATACCTCGCCTTGTCCGTTTCTCACTAGTCAAGAGTTTACCACGGGCAAGTAACCAAAGACAAATATGAACTCTTTGTGGTGCCAAAGTTTTCCAAGTGAGGGAATCACTTTTGAGTTTCCTTTGGACCTTAGGGGCAAGCAAATTCTTGTATGTTCCTGCAATAGAGAAAATACCTCTCGACATCCATCTCCATGTTAAGTAATCTAGCCCAGCAATTTCCATCGGTGGAGCGCAGCCTAATATCAACTTCACAAACTCACAAGGAAGAACCAAGTGTAACCAAAACACATTCCACGAACTATCCATATTTACAATATCACAAACACGTAGGGAAACTTGAATAGGTCTGTTACCAATGTAATATTGTGCCAAAGGCCCCGACTCCTTAAGCCAAGGATCAAGCCAGAAATTAACCAAATGACCATCTCGATTCACCCAGGTGAGGCCCTTCTTTACATCCTCCCAAACATTTTCTATGGACCGCCAGATGTAGAAGCAATTACTACGTTGAATGTCATTTGGAAAAATCCCATGGAAATTATATTTATTCCTCAATACTTGAACCCAAAACATCTCAATATTGGTCACCAGGTTGAAACCCAATTTTAATAGGAATAGTTTGTTTTGATCTTGAAGTCTCTTAATCCCGAGTCCCCCATTTAAACTCGGTGTACAACAAACATCCCAGCTGACCAAAGACACAATTCTTTCCAAGGCTGATGATCCCCACAAAAAATTACGAGCTATTTTTTCAAATTTCATAGTAGACCGATGTTGGAATTCTGGCAGTAGCCATGAAATAATTAGGGATCGTAATTAACACACTCTTTACTAGATTAAAAGGGCTAGCCAATGATAGTTTTCGAACATCCCAACCGTTAAGTTTAGCCCGAACTTTATCAACTAGAAACTGAAACGTATCAACCCCCACCTTTTTACGAAAGAAGGGTACTCCAAGATACTTGCCCAGATCATCGACTTTAGTAAAACCAAGTTTGGCACTCAAACTTGAAGTAACCTTTTTCGAAAGATTCCTCGAGAAAAATACATTGGTCTTCAACCTATTAACATGATGACCTGAGTAATGACAGAAACTATTCAGGACTTGGTTAAGACAATCAATGCCCTTATCATCAGCTCTACAAAAAAGCATAAGGTCATCTGCAAAGAAAAGATGAAATGAAACAGGACCTCTACGAGAAAGTAATAAAGGTTCCCAAGACCCTCTTTCCATAGTCACTTCAATTATATGGCCAAGCCTTTCCATCACTAAAACAAATAAATAAGGAAAGAGGGGATCTCCTTGTCTGACTCCTCTAGATGGAATAAATTTATCTAACAGAGCACCGTTCCACAAAAGTTGCATATATGACGACGTTACATAGTTCATTATTAAACGAACTATAGTTTCCAGCAAACCGACATCATATAATGCATCTTGTAGAAAATCTTATCGAACCCTGTCGTAGGCTTTCTCCAGATTAACTTTAATAGCAATCCATCCCTTTCATACTTTTTGTCGTTTTCATCGTGTGAAGAGCCTCTTAAGCAATAATGATATTATCAGAAATGGAACGTGAAGATATAAAACTTGATTGATTCATTTTCACAAGAACCTACATCACATGTCGAAAGTGGATGACAATCATCTTGGTAATGATCTTATATAAGACATTATAAAGGTTGATAGGTTAAAACTGACTTATAGAATCTACACTAAGCACTTTCAGGATCAAAACTAGAAGGGTTCTGTTTATATCTAAATCCAATTGTCTACCCTTAAGAACATGCTTAACCATCTTCAGAACAATGTTCCCTACAATATCCCAATTTACTTGATAGACATTAGCATGCAAACCATCAATTCTAGGAGCTTTAAGTGGCGTCATACTAAAGATATGTAACACTCCTAACTAGTATTCATTCTATTCAATTCAGCCCATAATACATATTTTTGCAAATTTACTCTTTTACCCCTAATATTTTAACATCTTTACAATTTAGTCCCTAGCTCATAAAAATGCAAATTCATGCAATTCCATTTTCAACCATACTAGCCAAAATTCACTTAATCCCATAGCATCTCATATTTTTCATTATTTCACATAATTACCACATAATTTTTATTTTTCTCAATTTAACCCCTTAATTTGCAATTTCATTCAAAATCACTTAACGAATGTTGTTTATCTAACAACAACCACTTATTTTCTACCATAAAACATCAAAACACATACATATTCATCAATGGTAAAACCCTAATACTTTAACAATTTTGCAAATTAGTCCCTAGGCCAGCTAGATTAAGCTACAACGACTCCAAAAACATAGAAATCATTAAAAACGGATCAAAAATACGTACCAATCTAGCAAGAATTAGTTGTCGAATGCTCAAGCTCAACAATGGCTTCTCAAGCCCTAACTTTTGATTCTCAAATGAAGAAATAAAGATGATACTTGGTTTTGTTTTATTTAATTATCATTTATTTACTAATTTACTTAATTAACCTTTTAATTTCAACAATACCAAGCCATCATATTCCACTATCAACAATTATGGGCTAATTACCCTATAAGGACCTTTACTTTAAAGTTCTATACTATTAGACACCTTTAGCTATTAGAGCTCAAGTTTTACATTTTATGCGATTTAGTCCTTTTTATCAAATTAAGCATACAAACGGTAAAATTTCTTAACGAAATTTTCATATGACTCGATTAACATGCTGAAGACATTAAAATAATAATAAAATAATTATTTTGACTTCAAATTTGTGGTCCCAAAACCACTGTTCTGATTTCACTAAAAATGGGCTATTACAACTCTCCTCCCTAAGGAATTTTCGTCCCCGAAAATCTTACTAGAAAATAGGTTAGGGTACTGTTTCCTCATAGCTTCCTCAGGTTCCCACGTAGCTTCTTCAATACCGTGACGTTGCCAAAGAACCTTTACTAAAGTCATGCTCTTATTTCTCAATTCTTTGATCTCTCGAGCTAAAATTCTTATCGGTTCTTCGCTATACGACATATGGGGCTAAATTTCAATCTCTGCAGGAGAAATTATGTGCAATGGATCTGATCTATTTCGTCTTAACATAGATACATGAAACACATTATGGATATTTTCTAGTTCTGACGGTAAAGCTAGCCGATATGCCACTGGCCCTATTCTCTCGATAATCTCATATGGTCCGATAAATCACGGACTCAACTTTCCTTTGCGGCCAAATCAAAAAATCTTCTTCCACCGTGATACTTTCAGAAACACTCTGCCGATGATTTGAAATTCAATATCTTTGTGTTTCAAATCCGCATATGATTTCTATCAATTTGAAGCTGCTTTTAAACTGTCGCGAATTACTTTCACTTTCTCTTCAGTCTCTCTGATCAAATCAACCCTGTGAATCTTTTTCTCACTAAGCTCGATCCAGAACAACGGAGTTCAGCATTTACAACCATATAAAGCTTCATATGGTGCCATCTTTATGCTCGATTGAAAACTATTATTATATGCAAACTCAACCAATGGTAAATATTTTTCCCAGTTGCCCTCAAACTCTAAAATGCAGCAACGAAGCATATCTTCGAGAATCTGAATCACTCTCTCAGACTGACCATCGGTTTGAGGATGAAATGCAGTACTAAAATGTAACCGCGTACCCAATGCTTCTTGCAATTTCTTCCAAAATCATGACGTAAACCGCGGATCTCTATCCGAAATAATGGAAACTGGCACTCGTGCAATCTGACAATTTCAAAGATGTATAATTCAACTAATCTATCAAGTGAAAAGTCTGTACGTACCGGAATGAAATGTGCAGATTTCGTCAGTCGATCAACAACAACCCAAATAGCATCTTTCTTTTTAAGAGATAGGGGTAATCCTGATACGAAATCCATCGTAACTCTATCCTATTTCCATTGTGGTATCATCGCTGGTTGTAGTAGTCCCGAAGGCACTTGATGTTCGGCTTTGACTTGTTGACAAACCAAGCATCTCGACAAAAATTCTGAACTGTCTCGTTTCATGCCTGACCACCAATACAACTGTTTCAAATCATTGTACATCTTAGTACTCCCTGAATTAACAGATAAGCAACCACTGTGTGCTTCGTGTAGAATTTTTTGAATAAGCTCGAAATTTCTCGGTACACAAATTCTACCTCGGAACAGCAAACAATCATCGAATCTGATATGATACTCTGAATCAGTAGTCAATTCGCACTATACTCTTTTAGCTTGTAATTCATTGTCACATTTCTGAGCTTCACAAATTTTCTGGAGAAATATCGGTTTAGCTTTTAACCCAGCTAAAATCGAACCATCATCAGACAATGTCAATAGTGTATTCATCACTCTCAAAGCAAGCAAGGATTTTCTACTCAGAGCATCCGCGACTTGTAACACCCCTTACCCTTATCCGATACCGAGACAGGGTACGAGACATTACTGGACTTAATTTGCTTAAACATACATCCTCGGCTATAAAATTTTTGTTACAACTTTAAACTCTTTCATTCTTATTCATAACATCCTTGTTATGGGCCTATGAGGCCCTAAACATACATCCAGGAGGTTTCGGAATTAAACTGGATACTTTTGAACACTCAATTTTTTTTTTACCTAAAACAGGGCCACACGCCCGTGTGGAATGGAACATGCCCATGTGGGCAGGCCATGTGGTCACACACGCCCATGTTCCCAGCTCATGTGGAATTTATTTTTCATTTTGAACCTACAGGGGTTTTCACACTGCCGAACACATGCCCATGTCTATGGCCCGTGTCCTTCACACGGCCTAAAAATGCCCGTGTCCTCACTCGTGTGAGAAAACCCTTACATTCTTTTTATGACGTCAGCAATCTCCTAAGTGCACACGGCCTAGGCACACGCCCGTGTGCTGGCCCGTGTGGCGAATCGAATTCTCGTAAATTTGATGCAGGGGACACACGGCCTATCAACACATCCATGGGGTTGGTCGTGTGTCACACACGGCCTAGGCACACGCCCGTGTGTCTATCCGTGTGGACAATTAGAAGGCTATTTACCAAGCCTATTGCCACCCTGAAACATAAACACATATATACCAATACAAGCAACACATAACATGGCAATAATACACACTAAGAAGAGTCTCTAATCATCATTCATGCACTTCACATTTTACTCCATCAATTGCATGAACTTCCACTCCATAAAACTCATCATCATTAAGATAATAAACTTGACAATTATTGGCCAAATACTAATGGCCATTTACAAAATGGGTGTATAACATTAATAGCCAACACTTTGGCTTTCAAAAATGACATAGCATAAAATGACCAAGTTCCTATACATGCCATACTCAAAATGAATCAACTTTACTATACCAAAAGAATAGTTGATAGTGTGATCCGAGCTCCGACGTCCTACGATCCCTGAGCTAGCTTGGCGAAACTACAAGGAAAAGGGAAAAGAAAGGGGTAAGCATATAGCTTAGTAAGTTTGCATGAATTAAAAATAGAAACATACATGCTCATGGCAAAATTCATTCATCTCTTAGAACAATAGTAATACAAGTTCTCAAGTACTTTGACATACTTACTCATACTTACGCTTACCCATTACATATCTCATTAGGATATCATAACTCGTATTTTACTCATGGTACCTGTATCACTTCATCACATAATTTAGCACTTATGCTTTCATAAACATAAACTTTAATCGTAATCATCTTTCACTTAAATGTAACTCTTTGTCATCTTTATATAGCTTAGCTCTTACCATCTTTGCATACTTAGCTCTTTTGCCTGTTGAATTACTCGGAATATCGGAGGATACTCAATCTCATCATACATATATTACGATGCCAATGCCATATCCCAGATATGGTCTTACATGGGATCACCTCTTGATGCCGATGCCATATCCCAGATATGGTCTTACACGGAATCTCTTAACTCGATGTCGATGCCATGTCCCAGACATGGTCTTATACGAGATTGTACATAGATGTCGATGCCATATCCCAGACATGGTCTTATACGGGACCTTCTTTATTCGGTGCCAATGCTATGTCCCAGACATGGTCTTATACGGGACCTCCTTTATTCGGTACCGATGCCATGTCCCAGACATGGTCTTATACGGGACCTTCCTTATCTCATGTCGTGACATGGGTATCTTCGTTAATCTGAATCTTCAACCGGGACTTAAACTTAATACATTCTCATTTCAATCTCATCAAAGCATCATAAATTAACTTCATGGAATTTATATACATTTCTCATAAAATAAAGTAATTACAAGTAGAATAACATTGTATAGCTTTAATTTCATACAAACTTACCTCGGTACTCAAAATGTGTGTAGATGTTCAATTTAGTCCAACACCTTGTTCTTGCCTCAGTTTCGGTCCGGGCTTCGTGTTTCTTGATCTATAATAACAATTTCACTGGTTTAATACTCACATTGACTAAATTGACTCATGAATCAAACTTTGCCAAAATTACAATTTTTCCCCTAGGCTCGTAAAATGATTTTTATTCAACTTCCTTGTATTTCAAGCCTAGCCGAATCATTTTCTTAACTACAACAACCTTCAATTTTCACTATTTCACTCATGTATGACCACTTTCATAACTTATACAATTTAGTCTTTTTTATGAATTTCTCATGAAAATCACTTAGGAAAAGATGTTTATCATACACCAAACTTTCATATTCTTCCATAAATGATCAAAATACATGCATGTCATACATGGGTAGATTTTTGAATATAAGCCCTAGCTCAAAATATAGCTAGAAATAGCTAAATCAAGCTACGAGGATCTAAAAAATACGAAGAACATTAAAAACGGGGCTAGGATGCACTTACTATCAAGCTTGGAAGTTGAAAAAACACTAGTTATGGCTCCTTAGTGATTTTCGGCCATGGGAGAAGAAGATGGACACAATTTTGACTTCTTTTTCCATTTTTTAATCTTTTATTTACCAAATGACAAAAATGCCCTTAATGGTCTTTTCTTGAGATTTTTCCTTCCCATGTCTATTTTTGTCCATCTAAACATATAATGGTCTAATTGCTAAATAAGGACCTCTAGCAACTTTTATAATTCTATTTCATACTTAAATCTTCTAGAATATCATATTTTCTAATCTTTGCAATTTAGTCCTAATGGAAAAATTGATCACTAATAAATAAAATTTCCTCATGAAATTTTCACACAATCATGCAACCACATCATAAGCCTCATAAAAATCATAAAACACATATTTCTACTTCGAATTTGTGGTCTCACACCACTATTCCGACTAGGCCCTAAATCGGGCTGTTACACGACTACATTCACTTTTCCCAGATGATAATCAATCACTAACTCATAGTTTTTCAATAATTCAAGCCATCTTTGTTGTAACACCCCTTACCCGTATCCAACGCCGGAACAGGGCTCAAGGCATTACCAAATTTATAACACAAGCATTCACACAATTCCCAGTGAAACACCCCAAACCCGGCCCACGAGATTTGCCCAGATTTGGTATGTTCCTCAAGTAAACCGGTTTCAAAATTCTTTCGTTACCTAGAGAAAACTTGTTCGATTTTGAAAAAAATTGTTTTGGGTTGGGCTTGTGTTGAAAACGAATTCAATTCTTTATATTAAAAATTTTACTTAAACTTTAATAGGTAAAACTCATAATCATAATAAATAGAAATAAATGGAAAACAATCCAACTATGGCCTTATGGCCTTATTACATCAAATAATTTCCAAGTAATTCAAGTACTTAAATAGAAATAGTAGTTAATAAAATAAAAACTTCATGTTGAGCATGGCCACCACAAGTTCTGCCGTCCCGGTCCATCACTGATCATCACCTGAAAAATATTCCCCAACGGGGTGAGTCAAACAGACTCAATGTGTACACAAACACTAAATCAAAATAGAATCAGGCATACAAATGTTACGCATTCATATCATAGCATACAAATTATGATGCATTCCCAAACCCAAACCTAATAAGCCATCCGCTACACTCCCCCATACCAACCTGTACACCGTGGGGACTACTAAGTCGACCCTCCTTCCGCTACACTCCATATCGCGGTCTTAGGTCACCGCATTTGTGGTCTTAGGTCACCACGTTCAGATTCATCGTGGTCTTAGGTCACCACTTTCAGACATCGTGGTCTTAGGTCACCACTTTCAGATACCACGGTCTTAGGTCACCGTGTTCGTGGTCTTAAGTCACCACATTCACTTCCCCTTTCAAACAAACCCATATGCCCCATATAATGATGATATGCATAAATATGCCGAGTTCACATTCTTATCATATTCTCATGTTACTAATGACCTTTTCATATTCTTTGTAGAAGTAGGAAACGTACATGAGTACTTAGTACCATAACATGGTACCCTAGCCACTTTCATATTCTTAATATCACATATTTTAATAAAGCAGCCATGAAACATATTAAGAAGTAGTGTGGGGTACACACTGATTTGCTTAACCACTTCACTTTGAAATCCCAAATCGATCTATCGCCTTAGATCTCAAGTTCCTACAATTGATTAATCACTTACTATTTAGCACAAAGCCTATTCGGTTAGAAAACCAAATCCTAGTAGGATTTGTATTCTTAAAGCTTACCTTGGTGTCGATTTGATGATTTAATCAAATCCCGTAAACTCGTATTTTCCCCTTTGAAATCGGCTAGTCACTAAATCCCTTGAATTGGTTAGTTTTCGGCTTAAAACACATAATAATAGATCTACTACTAAAATAGGCCTTGGCCGAATTTACCTTTGTTCTTACCTTCCAAATCTTAAATCCCGAATTGGATCCTTGCTTCTTTATTCTTTGTCGAAATCCCTATGTACCCATGTTAGATCCAATCTAACATTAAATCATAATAATATAGCTTATGGCCGAATGGTATTCATAACTTACCTTAGATCTTAGAAGTTAGAAAGATACCTTCTTGTAGTTGACAATTTCTTAAATCCCGAAAACACCCTTCCTTAACTCGGCCAAAATCCATAATAGAGATTAGTCCCTAAATTTTAGATAGGTTTAAAATATAAAAGAATTGAAACCAAACTTTGGATCTTACCCTTTTTAAGAAATCAGTAGCACCCTTGTTAAAAGCCCCTTAAAGAATCGGCCTTGATGACTAGATGATAAAGTTTCGGCTTTTGGGATTTAATGGAGAAGTCGACTAGAGGTTCTCTTGGGGTATTTGGTTTCCACGAAAATAAGGAAAATAAACTTGAGAATTTTGGCAATGGTGGACTATAGATTCGGCTTGACAAAAGAAAAGAGAAGAGAAGAGAGGAGAGCACTCGTAAATTCGGCAGAGAGAGAGGAGGAGGAAGAAAAATTGATGAGTAGCCCTATTTCCTTCCTTTTATAGCCGAAACTACTCCTCAGAATCCCTTACTTGGCCACCACTCTTCTTTATTTGATAGCTTTATCTCTTAATTTAAAATAATTAGAGAATAATCCTTTGTTATCTCTTCAAAAATAATCCAAATTAAATCCCTTATTTATCACCTTATTAATCGAATATTAAAGAGAATAAAACTCCTCCCTTCTAGAAGGCTTGTGCTGTCCACCTCAGAGCTTCTGGAAGCAAAAATAAAACTTCTTTTATTTGCTTCCCAAGTGACTCGAACCAGTGCCCAACACCTTGCATGTGGCGCCATTTCCAGAGGCCCTAAGTGGCATCTTCAGCCACTTTTCCAAGCTGTTTGTGTGCCAAATTTCACAAACTTTTTCTTTTAAGGCCACCTTGCCTTAATTTCCTCTTTTAAACTTTAAAACTCGACATTTCTAAGTCATTTCTAAGTTTCCAAAAATTTTCGTTCAGCTCAGTAAACTTGACATTTTCTTACATTTCCAAGTTTCTAGAAATGTGCACTTTCCTATTTTTAATCATTTCCAAATCATTTCCATCCATTTCCAAGTTTCCAAAAATGTTCACTTTCCATTTTTTTAACTTAACATTTCCATACATTTTCAGGTTTCCAAAATTGTTCAAAATTTATTCTTAGTACATAAAACATGTTACTTCGCACAATTAAACCGAAAATGCATAGGCCCTTTCCAGGATGTTACAATTCTACCCCTTAAAATAATTTCATCCTCGAAATTTTCTAACTAAAATAATTGAGGGTATTGTTGTCGCATTGCCTCTTTCGGTTCCCACGAAGCTTCTTCCGATCCATGATTGCGCCATAACACCTTGACTAGAGGAACCGACTTCCTCCGTAGCACTTTCACATCACGTTCCAATATCCGATCGGCTCTTCCTCGTAGGATAAGTCCGGCCTTAGCTCTACTTCTTCGACGGGTACCACATGAGACAGATCCGATCGGTAACGACGTAGCATGGATACATGGAATACGTCGTGCATCCGCCGCAACTCGTGGCAACTCCAATTGGTATGCCATCGCTTCAACTCGCTTCAAGACTCGATAGGGCCCTATAAACCTTGGGCTTAACTTCCTCTTGCGATCGAACCTCATTACCTTTTTCCAAGGTGAGACTTTCGTAAACACTTGGTCTCCCACTTCAAACTCTATTTCCTTCCGCTTAAGGTTTTGCGCGACGACATCCGCCTATCGAGGCTTCCTTTAACCGTGCTCGAATCATCTCAACCTTCTCTTCAGCCGCCACTAACTCTGGACCCAAAACTCGACGTTCTCCTAACTTCGGTCCAACAAGTAGGAGTTCTACACTTCCGACCATACAATGCTTCATATGGTGCCATCCGAATGCTAGCACGATAGCCGTTGTTGTTAGGCGAACCCGGCCTAAAGGCAAATAGTCTTCCCAACTTCCTCTGAAATCCATCACACGACCTCTCAACATATCCTCCAACACTTGTATAACTCGCTCGCATCGCTCGTCGATTGTGGATGAAAAGCCGTAGTGAAGTCCAACTTAGTGCCTAAAGCTTGATGAAGTGCCCTCCGAACCGAGACGTAAACCTTGGGTCTCTATCGAGATGATCGACATTGGTACACCATGTAACCTCACAATTTCCGCCACATATAACTTAGCCACTTCAAGAGAATAGTCAACTCTTACCGGGATGAAATGCGCGGACTTAGTCAAACGGTCCACAATCACCCATACCGAGTCCTTCTTAGTAGGCGTGGGGAAGCCCACTAACGAAATCCATGGTAATTCTCTCCCACTTCCATTGCGGAATCTCGATTGGTTGAAGCAATCTCGATGGAACTTGGTGTTCAGCCTTAGCTTTGTCGACACGTCAAACATTTCCCCACAAATTCAGCCACTTCTTGCTTAAGATCGGACCACCAAAATTGTTCCCTTAGATCTCTCAGACAAATTTAATGCTTCGGGATGCATAGCATAAGGGCTACTATGCGTCTCCGAAGAATCCTTTGTCTTAACTCCTTGTCCTTAGGCATACATGCCTTTCCCTTGAAGCACAATACTCCTCATCATTAACACTATAATCCTCTAACTCTCCGCTCGCACTAGTCAGAACTTAGTACTTAGATCCTTATCAACCAATCTGTCCCTCTTTCACCTCCTTCACCATGTGGGCTTGACTTGCAACTCGCCAACAAAGCTTCCATCATCGATACAAACTTAAGTGAGCGAACATAGCCCTTAGATCCGACACAACCTTCCGACTTAGGCATCGGCTACCACATTCGCCTTGCCCGGATGATATTCTATCGAACGGTCGTAGTCCTTCAACAAATCCACCCACCTTCGTTGCCTCAAGTTCAACTCCTTCGAGTCAACAGATACTTAAGGCTCTTGTGGTCCGTGTAGATCACCGACCTTTCTCCATAGAGGTAGTGCCTCCAAACCTTAAGGGCGAAAACCATCGCCGCCGGCTCCAAGTCATGAGTTGGGTAGTTAACCTCATGAGGCCTTAGTTGCGAGAGACGCATAAGTGACTACTTTTCCTTCTTGCATTAGCACACATCCTAATCCCGCATGCGGCGCCACAAAGACACCACAAAATCCTTCCCAGCCTCATTTGAATTAACACTGGAGCCTCTGTCAACACCTTCTTAAGGTTGTCAAAGCTCTTCTGTTGCTTATCGGACCATTCAAAGGGTACTTCCTTCCTTAGTAACTTTGTCAAAAGCGCGGCTATTGACGAGAATCCTTCTACGAACCTTCTCGTAATAGCCGCCAAACCTAAGAAACTTGAATCTCACCACGGACCTAGGTGGTTTCCAATCCAACACCGCTTTGATCTTCCTAGGATCAACTCTTATTCCTTCTCGCGGATACCACATGCCCTAAGAATGCCACCTCCTTAAGCCAAAATCCACACTTGCTGAATTTGGCATAGAGCTTCTTCTCCTTAACACTTGTAACACCACTCTGAGATGTTCATCATGCTCCTCTTCGCACTTAGAATACACTAAAATATCGTCGATGAACACAACGACGAACCTATCCAAGTAGGGTTGAAAACTCGGTTCATCATATCCATGAACACTGGAGCGCTTGTCAATCCAAACGGCATCACCACAAACTCAAAATGGCCGTATCTTGTCCTAAAAGCGGTCTTATGGATATCCGCCTCATTCACCTTCAATCGGTGATATCCCGACCTTAAGTCTATCTTTGAGAATCTGCGTCTCTTCGGTGATCGAACAAGTCATCGATCCTTGGCAAAGGATACTTGTTCTTGATGGTCACTTATTCAATCGACGGTAATCTATGCACATACGCATAGTTCCGTCCTTCTTCTTTACAAACAAAACTGGTGCTCCCCATGGAGACACACTGGGTCGTATGAACCCACGATCCAACAACTCTTGGATTTGAGCCTTGAGCTCAACTAACTCCTTTGGCGCCATTCGGTATGGAGCGATTGACACAGAGCTGCTCCCGTGAGTAAGTCTATTCCAAACTCCACCTCCTTATCTGGGGGTATTCTTGGTAATTCCTCCAGAAATACATCTTCAAAGTCTTTCACCGTTCTAACTCCACTGACACCTTCTTCCTTTCCACCTAACGCACTTACGAAGGCTAAGAACGCCTTGTACCCTTTCTTAACCATTTTCTCAGCCTTCAACGCTGAAACTACGTTGGACAGGTAGTTTCTTCTCTCTCCGATCATTACTACTACTTCATCCTCCGGGGTCCTTAGTTCCATTCGTTTAGCCGCACAATCCAACACGGCTCGGTGCTCTACTAGCTACCCATTCCAAGTATAAGTTCAAACTCCCGAAAGGTAGTTCCATTAAGTCACCAAAAGTTCACTCCCTGAATCTCTAGGGGTACATTCCAGAAAGATCTTATCCACCACTACGCTTAGGCCTAATGGGCTTACTAGTCGCTATCCGCTTATCGAAGGTTCAGAGTCTAGGCCTAGTGTTTCCACTACACTACATGCAACATAGGAATGGGTCGAGCCCACATCAATTAGAGAAAAATAGGGCTTGTCAAAAATAAAGAACGCATCGGTTATAACGTCCGACGCATCTCCATCTTTCCTCCGGTGAATCGCATAAACCAAACCTGGTTGCCTTGCCTCAAAGATTAGCAAAGCACTCTCTACCTTGTGTTCCACGGCCTCGCGCCAAAGACCATTACCTCTGTTACTCGAACCACGACCTCGTTGAGGTCGCGGTCCTCCTCTACCACCGACTAACATTCCGAAATGTTGGTCGGCTTTCATCCGATTGCTTAGGACAATCCTTGATCACATGGTCCTTGGACCCACATCTAAAACATCCTCCTATTTTCTTCCAAAGACTCTCCTAAGTGCTTCTTTCCACACACATCACAAGGTTGATACCGCCTTCCGAACCAACTTGTCGACCTCGCGGCCCATCAGCTCTAGGCCTCTTATGAACCTTTC
Source organism: Gossypium sturtianum (assembly GCA_025698515.1). Lineage (NCBI taxonomy): Eukaryota > Viridiplantae > Streptophyta > Magnoliopsida > Malvales > Malvaceae > Gossypium > Gossypium sturtianum. The sequence goes on from CM046953.1 coordinate 67,177,311, forward strand.
CAGACGCTCCAAAACCTCTTTTGGGCCTATTCCTATCCATAGCCCGCTTTGTAGAATCCTTAATTCCTCACCACCTTGGCCTTTTCTACCAAAGCGTAAAACTCCCGCTCTCGATGCGGTGCTATCAATGAGCCTCAGATCATCCCTTAGCCCGTCCTCAAAACGGACAGCGCTCATGCATGCTCGTTGCCACTACTCCTCGAGCATATCGGCTCAACCTCGTGAATTCAGCCTCATACTCCGCCACGGACTTGTTCCTTGAACCAGCCCGAAATGCCTTCCTTTGCTCATCAAGATACCTGGTTCCTACATACTTCTTTCCAAATGCTTCCTTAACATATTCCCTGTGTCGATCCTCACCGTGGCACCATCCCGAACAGTCAACCACCACTGATACGCTTCATCGCGTAACTATGCCACCATTCCTTTTAACTTCTCCTCAGGGGTCAAGTCAAGCTCATCCATGATGCGCTCTGTTGCTTCCAACCAAGACTCGGTGAATCGGGTGCCACACCCGATACCCCACGAAACATTTCGGCTCCATTAGCTCGGAGCGCGCCAGCCTGCACTTACGGGTTCCCGAATTTCCTCCCGCACAGCCCACTTACTCCAAAACTCGCAAAGCTGCGACGCGACACAAAGATCATCCCCGTCTCGAGCTTGCCGCTCAACACCAACAAATTGGGGGTGGTGGTGGCGGTGGTATCTCATTGTCGCACCCTTTGACCCGATCTAACGGGTTCGACACCGTCATCCTTCCTCTACCTCGTCCACGACGACCACGTCCTCTAGAGCTCATTTCTAACGTCGTGATCTGATTAAGAAGTTTTATGAATTAGTCTTTGTTTCACTTGATTAACCGCGAAGAAATTTTATGAAAAGAGTTTTAGGAGTGGTTCTTTCGTATGCACACAGTCTTTCCATTCATTCATCCATACATCCATCAAACAATCATGAACTCTCGTTCATTCAGAGAAAGGTTGTAGTTTTCATTGTTATTATTTTTTTTCCTTCCACTACCCAGGGGTATTTTCGTAATTTTGTCCTACAGGGGTATTTTCATAATTTTTCAAAAGGAAAAAGTTCCTTGGTGATTTTGTCACAAAGTATTTTGGTATTTTTAAATTCTGGGGTATTTTGAAAAATTTTGAAATCCAGGGGTATTTCGGTGATTTTGGACCTCGGGGGTATTTTGGTGATTTTTTTTCCAAGCCGGGGTAAATTTGTAAAATCTTATAAATCAGGGATATTTCAAAGGTTGCAAAACTTTGAGGGTTCTTTTTGAGAATTATACTTTTCAAAACGGTGATGTTGCAAAAATTTTAGAAATCAGGGTCATTTTGGTAATTTTATAAGTTAGGGGCAATTTTGAAATTTCCAAAATTTAAGGTATTTTTGATAATTTGCAAATTAGGGTTTTTGAACATTGATAAAATAATGAAATTTTGGCAAAACTGTTGGGTAGTTGGTCATTTTATAAACCAAGGGTATTTTGGTAATTTTACCACTAGGGGCATTTTTGTATAAATCGGAAATCTTTCGAAAAATTTTGTAAAGATGGTTTTCATGAATTTAGAAGAAAGTTTTAAGAGTTCTAAAACTAGGGTTTTGTTGTTTTTATAAAAACACGGCTAATTCCCTTCGTGTTTTAGTTATTATGTTTAGCCTATGACCGAGTCCTCTTGGTCGGGGTGAACCAAAGCTACGCACTGCTGTGGTTCGAGTGGAGAGGAGGTGAGTCACGCGGATCGCTTAAATACCAATCTCCCCATCTGAAACCATTCCTAGACATGCGCATGCAGGTTGCCACACCCACCGAGCCCTCCGGGTTAGGGGTGAACCGAAGCTACGCACTAGGTAGGATTCTGCGAAGAGGAGGTGAGTCACTAGGGATCGCTTAAATATCGTGCTCTTCCGGATCCAATCTTAGACATGCGCATTGTGGGTTACCACACCCTAACTTAGTGACTTAGCCATGGGTTTGTTTAACGCTCCTTAAGTCTTATGTGTTTGTGTTTGAGTAGACTAGTCCTAGGGTTCAAGTTCCTATCATGCTATTCTACGCTCCATTCCTTTTCTACCCTTCTAATATTCATTACACATAATCACACAAATAGTTAGGGTACTTACTACGGTGGATCATGGTCGGAGACTTTAGGTGCCATGCCGTAAAACCTGCTTGTTTCATAAAATATTTTCAAAAAAACTCATTTGGGCTCGCTATGAAAACGTTTTGGGCCTTGGGCCACAAAGCCGAGAGTTTTAAAACGGGCTCGATATTAAATCGAAACACCCCAAACCCGCCCACGAGATTTGCCCATTTGGTATGTTCCTCAAGTAAACCGGTTTCAAAATTCTTTCGTTACCTAGAGAAAACTTGTTCGATTTTGAAAAAATTGTTTTGGGTTGGGCTTGTGTTGAAAATCTAATTCAATTCTTTATATTAAAAATTTTACTTAAACTTTAATAGGTAAAACTCATAATCATAATAAATAGAAATAAATGGAAAACAATCCAACTATGGCCTTATGGCCTTATTACATCAAATAATTTCCAAGTAATTCAAGTACTTAAATAGAAATAGTAGTTAATAAAATAAAAACTTCATGTTGAGCATGGCCACCACAAGTTCTCCGCCGTCCCGGTCCATCACCGATCATCACCTGAAAAATATTCCCCAACTGGGTGAGTCAAACAGACTCAATGTGTACACAAACACTAAATCAAAATAGAATCAGCATACAAATGTTACGCATTCATATCATAGCATACAAATTATGATGCATTCCCAAACCCAAACCTAATAAGCCATTCGCTACACTCCCCGCACCAACCTGCATACACCGTGGGGACTACTAAGTCGACCCTCCTTCCGCTACACTCCATATCGCGGTCTTAGGTCACTGTGATTTGTGGTCTTAGGTCACCACGCTCAGACATCGTGGTCTTAGGTCACCAATTTCAGACATCGTGTGGTCTTAGGTCACCACTTTCAGATATCACGGTCTTAGGTCACCGTGTTCGTGGTCTTAAGTCACCACATTCACTTCCCTTTCAAACAAACCCATATGCCCCATATAATGATGATATGCATAAATATGCCAGAGTTCACATTCTTATCATATTCTCATGTTACTAATGACCTTTTCATATTCTTTCTAGAAGTAGGAAACGTGCACTGAGTACTTAGTACCATAACATGGTACCCTAGCCACTTTCATATTCTTAATATCACATATTTTAATAAAACAGGCCATGAAACATATTAAGAAGTAGTGTGGGTACACACCGATTTGCTTAACCACTTCACTGAAATCCCAAACTGATCTCATCGCCTTAGATCTCAAGTTCCTACAATTGATTAATCACTTACTATTTAGCACAAAGCCTATTCGGTTAGAAAACCAAATCCTAGTAGGATTTGTATTCTTAAAGCTTACCTTGGTGTCGATTTGATGATTTAATCAAATCCTTAAACTCGTATTTTTCCCCTTTGAAATCGGCTAGTCACTAAATCCCTTGAATTGGTTAGTTTTCGGCTTAAAACACATAATAATAGATCTACTACTAAAATAGGCCTTGGCCGAATTTACCTTTGTTCTTACCTTCCAAATCTTAAATCCCGAATTGGATCCTTGCTTCTTTATTTGTTTGTCGAAATCAGTATGTACCCATGTTAGATCCAATCTAACATTAAATCATAATAATATAGCTTATGGCCGAATGGTATTCATAACTTACCTTATATCTTAGAAGTTCGAAAGATACCTTCTTGTAGTTGACAATTTCTTAAATCCAGAAAACACCCTTCCTTAACTCGGCCAAAATCCATAATAGAGATTAGTCCCTAAATTTTAGATAGGTTTAAAATATAAAAGAATTGAAACCAAACTTTGGATCTTACCCTTTTAAGAAATCAGTAGCACCCTTGTTAAAAGCCCCTTAAAGAATCGGCCTTGATGACTAGATGATAAAGTTTGGCTTTTGGGATTTAATGGAGAAGTCGACTAGAGGTTCTCTTGGGGTATTTGGTTTCCACGAAAATAAGGAAAAGGAACTTGAGAATTTTGGCAATGGTGGACTATAGATTCGGCTTGACAAAAGAAAAAGAGAAGAGAAGAGAGGAGAGCACTCAGAAATTCGGCGAGAGAGAGAGGAGGAGGAAGAAAAATTGATGAGTAGCCCTATTTCCTTCCCTTTATAGCCGAAACTACTCCTCAGAATCCCTTACTTGGCCACCACTCTTCTTTATTTGATAGCTTTATCTCTTAATTTAAAATAATTAGAGAATAATCCTTTATTATCTCTTCAAAAATAATCCAAATTAAATCCCTTATTTATCACCTTATTAATCGAATATTAAAGAGAATAAAAATCCTCCCTTCTAGAAGGCTTGTGCCGTCCACCTCGTGAGCTTCGGAAGCAAAAATAAAACTTCTTTTATTTGATTCCCAAGTGACTCGAACCTGTGCCCAACACCTTGCATGTGGCGCCATTTCCAGAGGCCCTAAGTGGCATCTTTAGACCACTTTTCCAAGCCTGTTTGTGTGTCAAATTTCACAAACTTTTTCTTTTAAGGCCACCTTGCCTTAATTTCCTCTTTTAAACTTTAAAACTCGACATTTCTAAGTCATTTCTAAGTTTTCAAAAATTTTCGTTCGGCTCTGTAAACTTGACATTTCCTTACATTTCCAAGTTTCCAGAAATGTGCACTTTCCTATTTTGAATCATTTCCAAATCATTTCCATCCATTTCCAAGTTTCCAAAAAATGTTCACTTTCCATTTTTTTTAACTTAACATTTCCATACATTTTCAGGTTTCCAAAATTGTTCAAAATTTATTCTTAGTACATAAAACATGTTACTTCGTACAATTAAACCGAAAATGCATAGGCCCTTTCCAGGATGTTACACCCAGTCATAAATTTGTGTCCAAAATAAAACCATTCGTATTCAATCATAAAGTCCCTTATACGAGCCTATAAGGCCCAAATTATGTTTTGGAAGTGGTTCGGGACTAAACCGAGAACTTTAGAAAACTTGGAAAATTTTTCATGTTACAGGGGTCACACGCTGGTGTGGTTCAAAGGACACGCCCGTGTGACCCTGAGACATGGCCGTGCTACAGGCCGTGTCCAATTTAGGGTGCTCTATGACTTGTGCCACACGGTCGTGCCACACGCCTGTGTGCTAGGCCGTGTAGTCAATTTAATTTTCATAATTTTGTCATAAAATAGGTGCAGACTTCACACAGCCGGGGCACATGCCCTTGTTCACGGCCGTGTAGCACATACGGCCGAGACACATGCTTGTGTCTCTGCCCGTAGCTCAATTCTGGACATTCTGTTTCACAAAATTAAGGTGCAGGGGACACACGGCCAGTACACACGCCCGTGGGGCAAGCCGTGTGTCGCACACGACCTAGACACATGCCCGTGTGTCTAACCGAGTTGACAAAATAAAGGCTATTTACCAAGCCATTTACCACCCATATTCACACATACACTTACACCAATTCAAAGGCACAAAACATAACATACTTAGGCAACCAAACATCCACAACCAAGACATCCACACATCATTCACATGCTACATCTATCATACATAAACATCGCATATTTATCAACTCAAATCATGTAAGTTTCCACATTCATGAAAGGCATCATCATATGAATATACTTATACCAATATTAGCCATCATTCATGGCCATATACAAAATGAAATCATTAACCATTATAAACCAATACATTTGGCCACATTGCAAATGACACATATAACAAAATGACCAAGTCATACACTCAAAATGCCAAGACCATCAATACCCAAAATGAGAGTTTGATAGTGTGATCTGAATCTCCGACGATCTTTGATTTCGAGTTAGATTGGCGACACTATAAAAACATGGAAAATAAACGGAGTAAGCTATATAGCTTAGTAAGCTCATATGCAAGAAATAAGAAACCTTACCATTCATATAACATTTAATTAACATAACATAATTAAATGTGAACCTACCATAGTTTCATAATCACAATTTATCCCATCACAAAACTTACCTCATATTCATTATTTCACACATTTAATAAGCATAACCTTTACATACATACCTGAGCCATCTCAAAATGAATGTACACATACTTTCATCTTTGACATACCCGTGAACCACTCGGAATAACAATGTCGGATACTCGGGAAAATTTGCACACTTAGTGCCACATATGTAGCCAAAGCTACCTAAGTCTCATATCACATAATCGCTCGCTCTCGAGCTATTGACGGGCCTACTCACACAAGCTTTCAGTCAAGACGTAGCTACACGGTGCTGCTCATACAAGCTGTCAAGTATCCGCAACATATGCCGGTATACTCAGCCACCGGTACGACGTACGAGACCAGCACCCGGATTACATAATCACATAACACATAATGACCCTAGTGACATGTCACTTGTATCCTAACATATTCCTAAGGTTCAAACAGGATTTCTTGCTTGTCGATTCATCTTCGGACTCGTTCGTAGGATTATACTCATTTAAAACATCAAATATACAATTCATGAAATATTAAAGCATTTAGATACAATTATTCTAAAGCTTATTTTTAACATACGAACTTACCTCGGTACAAAATGGCTAATAGTTCGATTTAGTCCACAACTTTGTTGTTTCCCCAGTCTAGGTCAGAACCTCGTCTTTCTTGATCTATAATATCAAATTTAACTTATTCAATTATCACATTATTCAATTTAATCCCATAAACACTTTATGACAAAAATTACATTTTTGCCTCTAACTTTTCAACTTTTTACATTTTAGTCCCTAGGCTCGTAAAATGATTTTAATTCGATTTCTTCACTACCCAAGCCTAGCCGAATCTTTTTCATGCTCATAGCAGCCCACATTTTTCATTAAATCACACTTCTGCTACATATTTTACAACTTTTACAAATAGGTCTTTTTTGACATTTTCATCAAAAATCACTTAGTAAAAGTTGTTTATTCAACATCAAATTTGTATAATCTAGCATTAAACATCAATATACCCCCATGCCTAACATGGGTCAAACCCTAGACCTTGATCATATCTTAAATTAGTGGTAGAAATAGATAGATCGGGTTACAATGACTTCAAAAATGTAAAGAGCATTAAAAACGGGGCAAGAACGGACTTAGAATCGAGCTTGGAAGATGAACAAACCCTAGCTATGTCTTCCTTACTGATATTCAGCCATGGGAGAAGAAGATGGACAAGATTATGCTTTATTTTGCTTATTAATTCATTTAATTACCAAATGACCAAAATGCCCTTTCTTTAAAACACCCAAATTTCACCTAAATCATGTCTATTTTTGTCCACCAACTTAACCAATGGTCTAATTACCATCTAAAGACCTCCAATTTAAAATATCATAGCAATTAGACACCTCTAGCTTCTAGAACACACATTTTGCACCTTTTGTAAGTTAGTCCTTTTAACTAAATTGAGTGTCAAAACGTCAAAATTTTCGAACAAAATTTTCACGAAATCATTCCATAAAACTGTAGACCCTAAAAATATAATAAAAATAAATTTTACTGCGTCGGATTTGTGGTCCCGAAACCATTGTTCTGACTAGGCCCAAAATTGGGCTGTTACAACTCTCCCCCCTTTAGGGATTTTAGTCCCTAAAAATCTTACCAGAAAAGAGGTTTGGGTACTGTTTTCTCATAGCTTCCTCAGGTTCCCACGTAGCCTCTTCGACCCCATGTCGTTGCAATAAAACTTTCACTAGAGCTATACTTTTTTTCTCAACTGTTTAACTTCCCGAGCTAAAATCTTGATCGGTTCTTCACCATACGTCATATCCGATCGAATCTCAATCTCTGTTGGAGAAATCACATGGGAAGGATCAGAAAGATATTGTCGCAACAGCGACACATAAAACACATTATGGATCCTTTCCAACTCTGTCAGTAAAGCTAACTGATATGCTACTGGCCCTATTCTTTTAATAACCTCATAAGGCCCAATGAAACGTGGACTCAATTTGCCGTTATGGCCAAATCTCAGGATCTTCTTCCACAGAGATACTTTCAGAAATACTTTATCACCAACTTGAAACGCAATTTCTTTTCTTTTCAAATTTGCGTACGATTTCTGTCTATCCGAAGCTGCTTTCAAACAATCACGAATAACTTTCACTTTTTCTTCGGTTTCTCTAACCAAATCAACCCGTGAATATGTCTCTCACTGAGCTCGGTCCAGTACAACGAAGTTCGACACTTGCAGCCATACAATGCCTCATACAGTGCCATCTTTATACTCGACTGAAAACTGTTGTTATAAGCAAATTCGACTAAAGGTAGATATTTTTTCCCAACTACCTTCGAACTCTAAAACAACACAGCGAAGCATATCTTCGAGAACCTGAACTGTTCTATCAGATTGGCTGCCGGTTTGCGGATGAAATACGGTACTAAGGTTCAACTTTGTACCCAAACCTTCTTGCAACTTTTTCCAAAATTGAGATGTAAATCTCAAATCTCTATCCGAAATAATAGAAATAGGCACTCCGTGTAATCTAACAATTTCAGCAACATACAATTCAGCTAGCTTATCAAGTGAATAGTCGATACATACCGAAATAAAATGATTCGATTTCATCAATCTATCAACAACGACCCAAACGGCATTTTTCTTTTTCAGAGTCAGAGGCAAACCCGTTACGAAATCCATCGTAATTCTGTCCCATTTCCACTCGGGTACCATTACTGGCTGAAGTAAACCATAAGGTACTTGGTGTTCGGCTTTTACTTGTTGAAAAATCAAACATTTAGATACAAATTTAGAGATATCTCGTTTCATACCTGACCACCAATACAGTTTCTTCAATTCATTATACATCTTTGTACTTCACGGATGAACAGACAGACAACCATTATGCGCCTCATGAAGAATTTTATGAATAAGCTCATTATCTCTCGGTACACAAATCCTGCCTCGGAACATCAAACAATCATTAGCCCCAATTTGAAAATCTGAATCACTATTTGATTCGCACTGAGCTCTCTTAGCTTGAAGTTCTGTATCACACTTCTGAGCTTCACAAATTTGTTGAAGAAATACCGGTTTAGCTTTTAACTCAGCAAGAATCGAACCATCATCAGATAAAGTCAATCGCGTATTCATTTCTCTCAAAGCAAAAAAAGATTTCCTACTTAAAGCATCGGCGGCTACATTCGCCTTTCCCAGATGATAATCGGTTACCAACTCATAGTCTTTCAACAGCTCGAGCCATCTCCGTTGCCGCAAGTTCAAATCCTTTTGAGTCATCAAGTACTTTAAGCTCTTGTGATCGATAAAGATATGGCACTTCTCCCCGAACAAATGGTGTCTCGAAATATTTAAAGCAAAAACTATGGCAGCCAATTCTAAATCGTGCGTCAGATAATTCTTCTTATGCAGTTTTAACTGTCTCGAGGCATAGGCTATCACCTTGCCCTCTTGCATCAACACACATCCTAATCCATTTAGTGACGCGTCGCTATAAATCACAAACTCTTTTCCCGGCTCAGGTTGTACCAAAACTGGTGCCTCAGTCAATAAGGTTTCAACTGTTCAAAACTTCGCTGACATTTTTCGGACCATTCAAACTTAACATCTTTTTGCAACAACTTAGTCATAGGAGTAGCAATCATCGAAAAACCCTTAACAAAACGTCGATAGTAACCGGCTAAACCCAAAAAGCTTCTAACCTCTGATACATTTCTCGGCGACTTCCAATCAACAATTGTCGAAATCTTACTCGGATCAACCCGAATACCATCTCCTGAAACAATATGTCCCAAAAATCTGACTTCTCGGAGCCATAATTCACTTTTGCTGAATTTAGCAAATAATTTCATATCCCTCAAAGTCTGCAATATAGTTCTTAAGTGCTCGGCATGCTCGATCTCATCTCGAGAATAAATTAGAATATCATCAATAAACACGACCATGAATTTGTCTAAATATGGTCGAAAGATTTGATTCATCAGATCCATAAAAACAGTAGGAGCATTAGTGAATCCAAAAGGCATAACAAGAAATTCATAATGCCCGTACCTTATTCTGAACGCGGTTTTCGGCACATTCGACTCTTTAACTCTTAATTGGTAGTAGCCAGGCCTCAAATCAATCTTCGAGAACACTGTTGCCCCTTTCAATTGGTCAAACAAGTCATCAATCCTCGGTAAGGGATACTTGTTCTTTATCATAACCTTGTTAAGCTGACGATAATGGATATAAAGTCTCATGGATCTGTCTTTCTTCTTGACGAATAACACCGGTGCACCCCATGGTGAAAAACTCAGTCTCGCAAAACCCTTATCTGTCAATTCTTGCAACTGAGACTTCAATTCCTTTAACTCAGTTGGAGCCATTCTATACGAAGCTATCGATATTGGTGCAGCCCCCAGTACCAAATCAATAGCAAACTCCACCTCTTTGACCGGTGATAATCTTTGCAACTCTTTTGGGAACACATCCGGATATTTACAAACTACCGATACCGATTCAATCTTTATTTCAGTCACTTTCGTATTCAGTACATACGCAAGAAATGCTTCACAACCCTTCCTTACATACCTCTGAGCCGACATCGACGAAATCACAATATGCAATTCAACCGACTCATCTGATTCAACTTGAAGAATTTCATTGTTTTGAAATTTCAATTCAATAACTTTTCGTCTACAATTCACTACTACATCATGTAGTGTCAACCAATCCATTCCAAGAATCATATCAAATTCATCAAATGGCAAAAGCATTAAGTCAGCCGGAAAATAGTGACCCTGGATCATCAAAGGACAACCCTTGCAAACTTTATCGACTAATACATATTTGCCTACGGGGTTCGACACCTTAATCACAAACTCAGTAGACTCAACAGGTAAATTCTTATTAGACACAAAATTTATGCAAATATAAGAATGAGTTGATCCAAGATCGATTAATGCAACTACATTAGTATCATAAAGAGAAAATGTACCAGTGATCACATCAGGGGAGACGCATCCTCGCGAGAATGAATGGCATAAGCTCTAGCAGGTGCTCTAGCTTTCGATCTCACAGTTGAATCCTTGGATACACCTCTGCTACTGGTCCCATTGCCTGAATTTCTCACTGGTCTCCCTCTAGCAGCAGTGTTACTCAATCTTGCATTCTGAAAATTATCCTTTTCAACCATTTCAGGGCAATCTCGAATGAAGTGATCTTGGGAGCCACATTTAAAACAAGCCCGGTTGTTCATCCTACATTCATCGGGGTGTCGCTTACCACAGTGTTGGCATTCAGGCTTATTAGACCTGGCATTACCAACGCTCTCTATAGACGTAGTCTGGGCCTTAGTACCCGAATATTGTTTCCCACGATCTCTGTTGGGATACCCAGCTGAAGCATTTGAATGAGTATGCATATCCCTCGATTTCTTTGATGAAGACTGAAATGACTTATTCATTGGCCTCTTTATCGAGTCTCTAGCCTCAAACTCAGCTTTTCTCTTTCTTTTGCTCAACTCTTCGGCTTTGCAAGCTCGCTCAACTAGCACAACAAATTCTTTCAGTTCCAGAATCCAAACTAATAGTTTGATATCCTCATTCAAACCATCTATGAATCTCTTACACATGATAGCCTCCGTTGAAACACATTTCCAAGCATACTTACTGAGTCTAACAAACTCTTGCTCGTATTAGGTCACAGTCATTCGACCTTGTTTCTGCTCCAAGAACTCTTTGAGTTTCTGATCAATAAATCGTTCGCTAATATATTTCTTTTTGAACTCCTCTAGGAAGAAGTCACGAGTAACTCTTTCCCTTGGTACTACCGATACTAAAGTGTTCCACCAATGATATGTCGAATCCCTAAGGAGTGATATAACATATTTCAAGCACTCCTCCGGTGTGCAAGAAAGCTCATCGAATACCCGAATAGAGTTCTCAAGCCAAAATTATGACCTCTCGGGATCATCATCGACATTTGCTCTAAATTCTTCAGCCCCTTGCTTTCAAATCTTATCGACTGGAGGCTTATTCAGTCTTACCAATTCCACACCTTGGGGAGCTACGGGAACCGGTTGAGGGTTAGGTGGGGGTAGAGGATGTTGGGCAGCCGGATTTGTCCGAACAAACTCGGCAAGCAACTCATTCAACCTTTGAAAGAAGGCTTCTCTAGCCTCTCTTCCTTGACCAATTGTCACTGGTCTACTTTCGGATGGCGCGGTCCCTTGAGTGGGAGCCGGCGCATTACTTTCAATGTCATCAGCCACTTTTCAGTTGGGATCCATTTACTATATGAAAACACAGTTTAAATTGTCAGGAGTCGTCACACTATCAAAATTCATATATGGTATGTATAGCTAGACTCTTACACACGTTACGTTAGTCCGAGAACCAACTAAACTGTGACTCTGATACCACTAAATGTAACACCCCTTACTCGTATTCAACGCCGGAACAGGGCTCGAGGCATTACCGAGCTTATAACACAAGCATTAACATAATTTTGACTCATAAATTTTCGTCCAAATTAAAATCATTCATATTCAATCATAAAGTCCCCTCTACGAGCCTACGAGGCCCAAAACATGCTTTGGAAGTGGTTCGAGACTAAATCGAGAACTTTAGAAAATTTTACAAAACTTAGAAAATTTTTCATGTTACAGGGTCACACGCCCGTGTGGTTCAAAGGACACGCCCGTGTGACCCTGAGACACGCCCGTGCTATAGGCCGTATTAAATTTAGGGTGCTCTCCGACTTGTGCCACATGGTCGTGCCATACGCCCGTGTGCTAGGTCGTGTGGTCAATTTAATTTTCATAATTTTTTAATAAAACAGGTGCAAACTTCACACGGTTGGGCACATGCTTGTGTTCAAGGCCGTGTAGCACACACGGCCGAGACGCAGGCCTGTGTCTCTGGCCGTGTGCTTAATTCTGGACATTTTGTTTCTTAAAATTAAGGTGTAGGGGGCACACAGCCAATACACACGCCCGTGGGGCAAGCCGTGTGTCTAACCGTGTGGACAAAATAAAGGCTATTTACCAAGCCATTTTCCACCCATATTCACACATACACTTACACCAATTCAAAGGCACAAAACATAACATACTTAGGCAACCAAACATCCACAACCAAGACATCCACACATCATTCACATGCTACATCTATCATACATAAACATAGCATATTTATCAACTCAAATAATGGAGGTTTCCACATTCATGACAGGCATCATCTTATGAATATACTTATACCAATATTAGCCATCATTCATGGCCATATACAAAATGAAATCATTAACCATTATAAGCCAATACATTTTGCCACATTGCAAATGACACATATAACAAAATGACCAAGTCCCTATACATGCCATACATTCAAAATGCCAAGATCATCAATACCCAAAATGAGAGTTTGATAGTGTGATCTGAAGCTCTGACGATCTCCGATTCCGAGTTAGCTTGGCGACACTATAAAAACATGAAAAATAAACGGAGTAAGCTATATAGCTTAGTAAGCTCATATGCAAGAAATAAGCAACCTTACCATGCATATAACATTCAATTAACATAACATAATTAAATGTGAACCTACCATTGTTTCATAATCACAATTTATCCCATCACAAAACTTACCTCATATTCATCATTTCACACATTTAATAAGCATAACCTTTACATACATACCTAAGCCATCTCAAAATGAATGTACACATACTTTCATCTTTGACATACCCGTCAACCACTCGGAATAACAATGTCAAATACTCGGGAAAATTTGCACACTAAGTGCCACATATGTAGCCAAAGCTACATAAGTCTCATGTCATATAATCGCTCGCTCTTGAGCTATCGACGGCCCGCTCCACACAAGTCGTCTACCAAGACGTAGCTACATGATGTCGCTCACACAAGTTGTCAAGTATCTGCAACATATGCCGGTATACTCAGCCACCGGTAGGACGTACAAGACCAGCACCCGGATTACATAATCACATAACACATAATGACCCTAGTGACATGTCACTTGTATCCTAACCTATTCCTAAGGTTCAAACGGGATTTCTTACTTGTCGATTCGTCTTCGGACTCGTTCGTAGGATTATACTCATTTACAAAATCAAATATACAATTCATGCAATATTAAAGCATTTAGAAACAATTATTCTAAAGCTTATTTTTAACATACGAACTTACCTCGGTAAAAAATGGCTAATAGTTCGATTTAGTCCACAACTTTGTTATTTCCCCGGTCTAGGTCAGAACCTCGTCTTTCTTGATCTATAATGTCAAATTTAACTTATTCAATTATCACATTATTCAATTTAATCCCAAAAACACTTTATGGAAAAATTATATTTTTGCCCCTAACTTTTCAACTTTTTACATTTTAGTCCCTAGGCTCGTAAAATGATTTTCATTCAATTTCTTCATTACCATAGCCTAGCTAAATCTTTTTCATGCTCATAGCAGCGTACATTTTTCATTAAATCACGCTTCTACTACATATTTTACAACTTTTACAAACATGTCTTTTTTGACATTTTCATCAAAAATCACTTAGTAAAAGTTGTTTATTCAACATCAAATTTGCATAATCTAGCATTAAGCATCAAAATACACCCATGTCTAACATGGGTCAAACCCTAGACCTTGATCATATCTTAAATTAGTGGTAGAAATAGATAAATCGGGTTACAACGACTTCAAAAATGTAAAGAGCATTAAAAACCGGGCAAGAACGGACTTACAATCGAGCTTGGAAGATGAACAAACCCTAGCTATGCCTTCCTTAGTGATATTCGGCCATGGGAGAAGAAGATGGACATGATTTTGGCTTTATTTTGCTTATTAATTCATTTAATTACCAAATGACCAAAATGCCCTTTCTTTAAAACACCCAAATTTTACCTAAATCATGTCCATTTTTGTCCACCAACTTAACCAATGGTCTAATTACCATCTAAGGACCTCCAATTTAAAATTTCATAGCAGTTAGACACCTCTAGCTTCTAGAACACACCTTTTGCACCTTTTGCAATTCAGTGCTTTTAACTAAATTAAGTGCCCAAACGTCAAAATTTTCGAAAGTAATTTTCACGAAATCATTCCATAAAACTGTAGACCCTAAAAATATAATAAAAATAAATTTTACTGCGTCGGATTTGTGGTCTTGAAACCACTGTTTCGACTAGGCCTAAAATCGGGCTGTTACATTCGTTGTCGCAAATTCAAATCTTTCTAAGACATTAGATACTTCAAGCTCTTATGGTCGGTAAATATGTGGAACTTCTCACCGAATAAATGATGTCGCCAAATTTTCAATGCGAAAACAATAGCGGCCAACTCTAAGTCCTGCATCGGGTAATTCTTTTCATGCGGTTTTAACTGTCTAGAAGCATAAGCGATCACTTTGCCTTCTTGCATTAAAACACATCTCAAACTATTCAATGACGCATCAATGAAAATCACAAACTCTTTACCCAACTCAGGCTGAACTAAAACTGGTGCTTCAGTTAATTGTGCTTTCAACTGTTCAAAACTCTGTTGGCATTTCTCAGACCACTCAAACTTCACATCTTTCTATAGCAATCGAGTCATTAGGGTAGCAATCATCGAGAACCCTTTTACAAAACACCGATAGTAGCCAGCTAATCCTAAAAAAATCATGACTTCGGATACGCTTCTTGGTGGTTTCCAGTCAACAACTGCTGAAATCTTACTTGGATCAACTCTGATGCCTTCCGCTGAAACCATGTGTCCTAAAAATCCAACCTTTCGGAGCCAAAACTCACATTTACTGAATTTAGCAAACAGCTGCTTATCTCCCAATGTTTGTAACACAATTGTAACACGCCTAACCCGTATCCGTCGCTGAAACAGGGTTATGGAGCATTACCGAAACTTTTCAAAATATTTTTATATAAATCATGTAAATCACTACTCATTAACCGAGATCATCCGTAACATCCATTAGATGGACCCTCGAGGTCCAACACGAGCATTAGAATCAAGTCGGGACTAAATCGGGAACTCAGGGAATTTTTCGCGAAATTCTAAAATTTTCCAAGGTGCAGGGCTCACACGACCGTGTGGTCCAACGGACATGCCCGTGTGACCCTAAGACATGCCCGTGCTGCAGGCCGTATTCAAAATTAGGTAGCATTCTGACTTGTGCCACATGGCCATGCCACACAACAGTGTGCTAGGCCGTGTGGTTAATTAATTCAATTCGAATTAGGTGCAGGCTTCAAACGGCCAAGACACACGCCCGTGTTCAAGGCCGTGTCATCCACATGGCTGTGACACACGCCCGTGCCTCTGCCCGTGTGCTCAATTCTGAGCATTCTGTTTTCTCGAATTTAAGGTGCAGGGGACACACG
Organism: Gossypium sturtianum; assembly: GCA_025698515.1. Classification (NCBI taxonomy): domain Eukaryota; kingdom Viridiplantae; phylum Streptophyta; class Magnoliopsida; order Malvales; family Malvaceae; genus Gossypium; species Gossypium sturtianum. The sequence goes on from CM046953.1 coordinate 67,193,716, forward strand.
GCCTAACCACATGCCTGTGTGTCACTAACGGTCTAGAGACACGCCCTTGTGGACAAAAAAAAGCCAATCCTAGCTTCATTTCTCACCCCCAATCTTTGCCATAATCCTACACCACATCTTGCATTCATAACCCAAAAAATCCAAGCATTTTATTCAAGTTAATTCTATCATTTAACATGATATATCATCACATACAATTACTAACCATTTCAAACATTCTAATCAATCATATTCCATCCATCATCGTGGCATATCATTTCATGCTTACATGTTTACAATCTTAACTTGGATATGTCCTCATGTTAGACATAATTTGATCAACTACTTAACATATATGTGGCTAACAGAATATGACATTACAAGTATATCAAAACAATCATTACTAGCCATTCCAATGGCTAGATTACAAGCGTCGTTTATGTTTACATGCCAATATGGTCAACATATCCTATACATGCCATTACAACTGCAATTGAATTACCATACTATACCGACATGGGCCGATGGATAGTGTGAGTGATCTCCGCCGAGCTTCCAATCCAACGAGCTTTCGATTTACTCTAAAATAGGGGAAAATAAAATGGGGTAAGCATAAAATGCTTACTAAGTTCGAATAACATGGTACTTAACTTACCATACATCCTATTTGAGGTAACTAAGTAAGGCATATTCAATCACTTTGATCTCAAGCCCTACACACATCCTCATTACCCTTGTTAGTCATATATTCCATAGTAATATCAAGATATGTATGGGCTCAACAATAATCAAGTTTCCAAGCACATATGCTTTCCACATCATATATCCATTCAACATACATAATTCATCTCAGTATTTCATGTATAATTTCATAATAGTTCATTTCAAGTTCAGATCATTTTGCACCAAAACTTTACACATAATACTCAGAATATCAAAGTCACGATTAGTACACTCTAGGTGTACAAGTCCATAATCAAGAATGAACATTCTCATCAAATAGTTTCCATGTACAAATATCATCATCTCATATTTCATATATCACTTGTCATGTATCATCATTTTCTTGCATTTCATGTAATATTCTTTCATCTCATATTTCCATATCATATGTATCATTCAATGTCTAGTTGTTTTCAATTCATCTTTGCTCTTGTCAGAACTTTACCCGTTGAATTTATTCGAAATATCGATGGATACACAGGTAGTACACCCAAGGTGTATAAATCAGAATCCGTCAATTCACGTGCAATAGTACCTCTAAGGTACAATTTTCAGAGAGTTCACTCTCGAGCTACACATGTATACAACAGGATTACCAATCCAGGCTAAATCCTTTTTATGTCATATGCTCTAAAGAGCTTGATCTGGATTACCCGTCTAGGCTAAATCCAATCCATAACATATGCTCGAGAGGACTTATATCAGGATTACCCGTCTGGGCTAAATCCTATCAGAATTGAGGTTCAAAGGATTACTCATCCGAGCTAAATCCTATCCGCAACAAATGCAGGACCGCTTTCGTTTCGAGAAATCACATATCCATCGATTTTCCATTTATTCAACCGAGATTTAAACACTTTTCATACCTTATCAGCAATTGATTATTTTATACCTCCGTAACATTTATGTAATTCGAGTAAAACACATTCCACATTCATGTCAAGTATACAAGTAACATTTTATTCATTTACCATTTTATCGGACTTTTTCATTTATCGGGCTATATCGAGTAGGTGATCATTTCACATATTTATGACATTGATAAAATTCACAAACACAACATTTAAATCAAGCATAAAAACATTTACAATTTAGTTACACGAACTTACCTCGACAAAGGTTCGTGTACGTAACATCTACTAATCCAACATTTTCCTATTTTTCCTCGTTCTAACTCCGAATTTGGTCTATCTATATCTATACTAGTAGATTTAACATCAATTTATCATATTTTACATTCATGTGGACTAAATTTTCATCCTAGGCAAAATTACTATTTTGCCCCTAAGTTTTCCATAAATTCCATTTTCGTCCCTAGGCTCGGAAAATGAAACTTGTGCAAATTACTCCCTATTCCAAGCCTAATAAAAGCCCCATTACAAATTTTACAGCACATGTATTCAAAAAATTTCAGAACTTTTCATCAAATATTACAACTTTTCATTTTAGTCCCTAAATCATGTTTTCATCAAAAATCACTTTGTAAAAGTTGTTTATCTATCAATAATCTTTTATTTTCTACCATAAATTTCTAATTTTCAGCATATATATCCATGACCCATTTTTATACTTTGATAACTTTTCAAATTAATCCCCCAAATAGAGAGATTAAGCTATCATGTTTCCAAAATATCAAAATTACTAAAAACAGAACAAGGAAACTTACCCAATTTGGCCATGAAAGTCTCTTCTCTCTCTCCTAGGGTTTCCATGTTTATTTTGGGGAAGAAGATGAGAAAATATGATTTTTATTTTCTTTTCCTCTTTTTAATCAATTAAAACTTTCACTTTCCAATTTAGTCCCTACCCTTTTCTATATTTCCATGGATGAGTCACCAAGAAAAATCTACATACTTTTCTTAATGGTCTAATTATCATATAAGGACCTCTAGTTTTGAATTCCATACCTATTTGATCCTTATAGCTACTAGAAATCAACTTTCACATTTTAAGCGATTTAGTCCTTCTCGTAATTAAGCACATAATCGGTAAAATTTTCTTATCAAAATTTTCACACGACATTTCTAGTATAATATGGATCACATAATAAAATAAAAATAAAATTTATATTTCGGCTCAGATTTGTGGTCCCAAGACCACTGTTCTGATTTCACCGAAATTGGGTTGTTACAACTCTCCCCCCTTAGGAAATTTTCGTCCTCGAAAATTTTACCAGTAAGAAGATTCAGGCATTACTTTCTTATGTTTCTATCCGATTCCCAAATAGCTTTCTCTATATCATATCATTGTGCAATAACTTTCACTAAAGATACCTTTATACTTTTCATCTCTTTCACTTCACATGCCAGAATTTCAACCAGTCACTCGTTGTAAGTCATGCCAAGCTGAATTTAACATTTACCAAAATAATAACAGATGATGGGTCTGATCGATTCTGTCATAACACATAGACTCATAAAAAACATTACAAATTCTGTAAAACTCAGATAATAATACCAATCAATATGAAACCAGTCCAATTCTTTTCAATAATCTTTGTGACCTGATAAACCATAGACTTAATTTGCCTTTACAGGCAAACTAGGGAACCTTTTTTTCATGGTAAATCTCTAGAAATACTTTGTTACCATCAGAAACTCTATTTCTTTTCATTTCAAATCCACATCAGATTTTTGACGATCAAATACTGCTTTTAAACTATTTCAGATCATTTTCATCTTTCTTCGGTCCCAAATAATCAAACTTACTACATGTATCATTTCTCACTGAACTCCATCCAAGACATCGGAGTTTTACATTTGTGACCATATAAAACCTCGTACATTAAAATTTTGTGCTTGACTGCCAACTATTATAATAAGCAAATTCAACCCAAGGCAAATACTTTTCTTAGTTACCTTCAAATTCAAGTACACAACATCGAAGTATATTTTCCAAAATCTGAATCATATGTTCAGATTGATCATCCTTTTGAAAATAAAACACGGTACTAAAATGTAACTGTATACCCAGAGTTTCTTATAACTTGTTTCAGAATCTGAATACAAACCGTAGTTCTCCATCAGAAATAATAGAAACTAGCACATCATGAAATCTGACAATCTCAAAAATAGGTAATTCAAGCAATCTATCAAGTGAGAAATCCATTCATACCAGGATAAGATGTGCAGGCTTCGTCGAACAATCTACAATTACTCAATTCGTATCTTTTTTTCATGGTCAAGGAAAATCCTGATATAAAATTCATAGAAATTTTGTCCCATTTCCATTTCGGTATTTTCACTGTCCATAACCATCTTGAAAGTATCATCTCTATCTTGCTGATACATTCAGCATTTAAATATAGATTCAGATATACCACATTTCATCCCAGGCTACCAATACATCTTTTTCAAATCATTATGTATTTTATCATTTCCCTAGATAAACAAACATAGTACCACTATAATCATTCATATAAAATTTTCTGTACATGCTCCAAATTCTTTAGTACACAGAATCTGTCTCTGAATAATAGACATTTATCAGATCTATTCTAAAATTCTGATTCAGAAATTATTTCACACTGTATTCATTTAACCTACAACTCATTATCACTCTTCTGGGTTTCATTAATCTGTTGTAGAAACATCAATTTAGCTCAATACTCAGTTAAAGTTGAGATATTATCAGACAATCATAACCGGTATCCATGGCTTGAAAAGTATACAGAAATTTTCTACTCAGAACATCTGTAACTACCTTCGTTCTTTCTAAGTGATATGCAATTATCAAATCACAATCTTTCAACCTTTCAAACCACATATGATGTCTCAGATTCAAATCTTTTAGAAACATCGAATACTTCAAACTTTTATGATCAGTACTTATATGATATTTTCACCATACAGATACTGTTACCAAATTTTCAGTGCAAACACAACAATTGTCAACTCAAGATCATATTTCGGGTAATTCTTTTCCCGTAGTTTTATCTGGCTGGAAGTATAGATCATTTCTTTACCTTTCTTCATCAAAACACAGTTTAATCCATTCATTGATGTATCACTGTAATAATAAATTCCTTACCCGATTTAGACTGAACAAGAACTGAGGCTTCGATCATCAGGGCTGCCAACTGATCAAAACTTTACTAATATTTTTCAGTCCATTCAAATCTTACATCTTTCTGTAATATCCATATCATTGATGTAGTTATCATAGAAAACACTTTCACACAAATTAAAAAGGATATCGAAGCTTTTAATTATTCCGAGGTCACAATCATTAGATAAGTTAAAACCATAATACTATAATAGATCCAACGTTTCCACAATATAAATAGAACAATACCTCAACCTCAGTACTATTTTTCAAATAAAAGAGGAATACCAAGGTGGCTCCAATATCATCCAGTGCAATAATACAGTTTCTATATCTATGTTCCATATTACCAAATTCCCATGATCAAGTCAGAATTCATAACGGTAATAAGTATAATTACACTGACCAATGAATATCTTTCACAAATAAACCATGCTTGAATAATAAAGAGATTGATGATATCTCAGAGAAAATTTAGAAGAGTAATATCACGCATACTTAGTAGAAACAACTGTAATAAAGACAATATAATTTGCACATTCGCGATCCAGGGCTTCAATCAATAGAAATAGAAAGTAATATAATATGAACCTTATCATCCAATCTTATATCAATCATGATGAATTAGAAAACCCAAATAAGATAGAGTAATACTGCTCATGAATCAACCTAACTTACAGTAATTCCATCTATCATGATTTACTAGCCTTTCAATACGACGAATATTGCATCTAAACATGAAAAATTTCATATACCTTTGAGAATAACAGAACTTATAGAGTACCCAGGAGATGTTGCTGTAATATACTCAATTATAACAGCTGCTTTCAAATATCCTTGCAATTTCATCTCTATTCCACTGACCAATAAAGTCATCAATAATCTTACATCATTCAGTTCACTGAAAGAGTCAATTCAAAAGAATTTTCAGCTAATCCGTTCAGTAATTATTATATCTGGATAAGTCAATTACTCATGAATAACTTCTTCCTTAACAATGACATCACATATTCAGAAAAATCTTCAGAAAAATCTGATATCTCTTTTAATACCATCTTTACTTACTAACCCGTTCTCATTCTGACTACATCATTAGTCATTCAACCTTTGAACTCTTTAGTTCCATATTCATGAGCTTAATCCATATAAATCTTGTGAATTTCATTGTATAACACTATACTGGTAAGGGGTGGAGATCGTAAGCCTCAAAAATTAACTTTCATATATATATGCTCATATAACATAACACTTATCATTTTCATGTACTATAAAACATCTATCCATACCTTTTCAAATTCAATTTCATCATCAGTAACATTTTACTCAGATACTTGAGTATCTCTTTCGGAGTCATCGGAATTAGCTCGAATGAAAAGCATCTCTGTCTATTTGTAAAACAATTTTTCATCAGAGTCGAAAGATATTACACTATCACATTTTAAATAATGGCATGTATTTCTAGACTTCACATATGCTACATTTAGCCCGAGAACCGACTAAACCGTAGCTCTGATACCACTAAATGTAACGCCCCTAACCCGGATCCATCACCGAAATAGGGTTACGGAGCATTACCGAAACTTTTTAGAACATTTTCAGATAAATCATGTAAACCACTACTCATTAACTGAGATCATTCGCAACGTCCCTTAGATGGACCCTCGAGGTCCAACATGAGCATTAGAATCAAGTCAGGACTAAATCTGGAACTCAGGGAATTTTTCACGAAATTCCAAAATTTTCCAAGATGCAGAGCTCACACGACCGTGTGGTCCAAGGTACATGCCCGTGTGACCCTGGGACACGCCCGTGCTACAGGCCGTGTTCGAAATTAGGTAGCATTCTGACTTGTGCCACATGGCCATGCCACACACCCGTGTGCTAGGCCGTGTGGTTAATTAATTCAATTCGAATTAGGTGCAGGCTTCAAACGGCCAAGACACACGCCCGTGTTCAAGGCCGTGTCACCCACACGGCTGAGACACACGCCCGTTTCTCTGCCTGTGTGCTCAATTCTGAGTATTCTATTTTCTCAAATTTAAGGTGCAGGGGACACACGGCCTAACCACATGCCCGTGTTACCAGGCCGTGTGTCACAAACAGTCTAGAGACACGCCCGTGTGTCTGCCCGTGTGGACAAAAAAAGCCATTCCTAGCTTCATTTCTCACCCCAATCTTTGCCATAATCCTACACCATATCTTGCATTCATAACCCAACAAATCCAAGCATTTTATTCAAGTTAATTCTATCATTTAACATGATATATCATCATATACAATTACTAACCATTTCAAACATTCTAATCAATCATATTCCATCCATCATCATGACATATCATTTCATGCATACATGTCTACAATCTTACCTTGGATATGTCCTCATGTTAGACAAAATTTGATCAACTACTTAACATATATGTGGCTAATAGAATATGAAATTACAAGTATATCAAAATAATCATTACTAGCCATTCCAATGGCTAGATTACAAGCATCGTTTATGTTTACATGCCAATATGCTCAACATATCCTATACATGCCATTACAACTGCAATTGAATTACCATACTATATCGTCATGGGCCGATGGATAGTGAGAGTGATCTCCACCGAGCTCCCAATACAACGAGCTTTCGATTTACTCTAAAATAGGGGAAAATAAAATGGGGTAAGCATAAAATGCTTACTAAGTTTGAATAACATGGTACTTAACTTACCATACATCCTATTTGAGGTAACTAAGTAAGGCATATTCAATCACTTTGATCTCAAGCCCTACACACATCCTCATTGCCCTTGTTAGTCATATATTCCATAGTAATATCAAGATATGTATGGGCTCAACAATAATCAAGTTTCCAAGCACATATGATTTCCACATCATATATTCATTCAACATACATAATTCATCTCATTATTTCATGTATAATTTCATAATAGTTCATTTCAAGTTCAGATTATTTCGCATCAGTACTTTACACATAATACTCGGAATATCAAAGTCACAATTAGTACACTCTAGGTGTACAAGTCCATAATCAAGAATGAACATTCTCATCAAATAGTTTCCATGTACAAATATCATAATCTCATATTTCATATATCACTTGTCATGTATCATCATTTTCTTGCATTTCATGTCATATTTCCATATGATATGTATCATTCCATGTCTAGTTGTTTTCAATTCATCTTTGCTCTTGTCAGAACTTTACCCGTTGAATTTATTCGAAATATCGATGGATACACATGTAGTACACCCAAGGTGTACAAATCAGAATCTGTCAATTCACGTTCAATAGTACCCTTAAGGTACAATTTTCAGAGAGTTCACTCTCGAGCTACACATGTATACAACAGGATTACCAGTCCAGGCTAAATCTTTTTTATGTCATATGCTCTAAAGAGCTTGACCTGGATTACTCGTTTAGGCTAAATCCAATCCATAACATATGCTCGAGAGGACTTATATCAGGATTACCCGTCTGGGCTAAATCCTATCAGAATTGAGTTCGAAGGATTACTCATCCGAGCTAAATCCTATCCGCAACAAATACAGGACCGCTTTCGTTTCAGGAAATCACATATCCATCGATTTTCCATTTATTCAACCGGGATTTAAACACTTTTCATACCTTATCGGCATTTGTTTATTTTATACCTCCGTAACATTTATGTAATTCGAGTAAAACACATTCCACATTCATGTCAAGTATACAAGTAACATTTTATTCATTTACCATTTTATCGGGCATTTTCATTTATCGGGCTATATCGAGTAGGTGATCATTTCACATATTTATGACATTGATAAAATTCACAAACACAACATTTAAATCAAGCATAAAAACATTTACAATTTAGTTACACGAACTTACCTCGACAAAGGCTCGTGTACGTAAAATCTACTAATCCGACATTTTCCTCTTTTTCCTTGTTCTAACTCCGAATTTGGTCTATCTGTATCTATACTAGTAGATTTAAATCAATTTATCATATTTTACATTCATGTGGACTAAATTTTCATCCTATGCAAAATTACTATTTTGCCCCTAACTTTTCCATAAATTCCATTTTCGTCCCTAGGCTCGGAAAATGAAACTTGTGCAAATTAATCCCTATTCCAAGCCTAATCAAAGCCCCATTACAAATTTTACAGCACATGTATTCATAAAATTTCAGAATTTTTCATCAAATTTTACAACTTTTCATTTTAGTCCCTAAATCATGTTTTCATCAAAAATCACTTTGTAAAAGTTGTTTATCTATCAATAATTTTTCATTTTCTACCATAAATTTCTAATTTCCAGCATATATATCCATGACCCATTTTTATACTTTGATAACTTTTCAAATTAAACCCCCAAATAGAGAGATTAAGCTATCCTGTTTCCAAAAATATCAAAATTACTAAAAACGAGACAAGGAAACTTACCCAATTTGGCCATGAAAGTCTCTTCTCTCTCTCCTAGGGTTTCCATGTTTACTTTGGGGAAGAAGACAAGAAAATATTATTTTTATTTTCTTTTCATCTTTTTAATCAATTAAAACTTTCACTTTCAAATTTAGTCATTACCCTTTTTCTATATTTCTATAGATGAGTCACCAAGAAAAATCTACATACTTTTCTTAATGGTCTAATTACCATATAAGAACCTCTAGTTTTGAATTCCATAGCTATTTGATCCTTATAGCTACTAGAATTCAACTTTCGCATTTTAAGTGATTTAGTCCTTCTCGTAATTAAGCACATAATCGGTAAAAAAAATTTATCAAAATTTTCACACGACATTTCTAGTATAATATGGATCATATAATAAAATAAAAATAAATTTTATTTTTCGGCTCAGATTTGTGGTCCCAAGACCAATGTTCCAATTTCATCGAAATTGGGCTATTACAACTCTCCCCCTTAAGAAATTTTCGTCCTCGAAAATTTTACCAGTAAGAAGATTCAAGCATTACTTTCTTATGTTTCTATCTGGTTCCCAAATAGCTTTCTCTATATCATATCATTGTCCAATAACTTTCACTAAAGATACCTTTATACTTTTCATCTCTTTCACTTCACATGCTAGAATTTCAACCAATCACTCGTTGCAAGTCATGCCAAGCTGAATTTAACATTTACCAAAATAATAACAGATGATGGGTATGATCGATTCTGTCATAACACATAGACTCATAAAAAACATTATGAATTCTGTAAAACTCAGCTAATAATACCAATCAATACGAAACCAGTCCAATTCTTTTCAATAATCTTTATGACATGATAAACCATAGACTTAATTTGCCTTTACAGGCAAACTGGGGAACTTTCTTTCATGGTGAATCTCCAGAAATACTTTGTTACCATTAGAAACTCTATTTCTTTTCATTTCAAATACACATCGGATTTCTAACGATCAAATACTGCTTTTAAACTATTTCAGATCATTTTCATCTTTCTTCGATCCCAAATAATCAAACTTACTACATGTATCCTTTCTCACTGAACTCCATCCAAGACATCAGAGTTTTACATTTGTGACCATATAAAACCTCGTACAGTAAAATTTTGTACTTGACTGCCAACTATTATTGTAACACCCCACACCCGAGTCCGAGGCTTAGACCAAATACGAGATGTTACTATGCTTGAACTCACTTAATCATGTACTTACGGCTATAAAATTTCGTTTCGAAATTAGAACTTCTCTACTTCAATCAACTCGTACTTTTCATGGGCTTACGAGGCCTTAAACTCATGTTCGTAAACTTTCGGAACTCAACCGAAAGCTTTTCATGGAAACAGGGGTCACACACCCATGTGAGTTGGGACACGCCCGTGTAACCCTGAGACACGCCCATGTCTCCCAACCGTGCTTAAAACTCGAGCTTACTGCCAAATTTCACATGGCCATGGCACGCCCGTGGTCCTAGCCCGTGTGAAAAACCTTAGCATACTGACTTATAACACACGGCCTGGGCATGCCCGTGCTACCCAACCGTGGGGAGCTACTGACTATATTCACACGGCCTTGACACGCCCGTGGGCTCAGGCTGTGTACTAATCCTTGATATACTGACTTAATATACAAAGGTGCAGGGTACACACGGCCTAGACACACGCCCGTGTGTCCAACCGTGTGGGCACTTAAAGGCTATTTACCAAGCCAATTGCCACCCTAAAATAAAAATCAATCTCATATACATCTCAACAATTCAAATCATTTCATCTTTAATGAATAATACTACATGCTTCATTGATAATTTTAAACATACACACTTAGTCAATCTTGGCCAACCACTTAGCCATATACAAAAGAATAAATAACTTGATAGCCTATACTTTGGCCTTCTTTAAAACATGTACTCAAAATGAATTGCTTCCTATACATGCCATACTTAATAAAACAACTTGGCTATACCAAAATAGTGATTGATAGTGTGCTCCGAGCTCCGACTTCAACGATCCACAAATTAGCTTGGCGGGACTACACGGAAAGAAAGAGTAAAAGACATAAGCATTTAGCTTAGTAAGTTTGCATATAATGCACATAAAAACATACTTGTTTAATATAAACCATTTGGCATACACAATGGTATCATAATTTCAGCTATAAAGCTTACTTGCTCATACTTGATTCTTACATATCTCGTGGTACTTACTAGTCTCATACTTGTGAGGTAAACAAGGTACCTGTATCACTTGATCACATTGATCAGCATACTTTAACATAATTATCATAATCTCTAATTTTTCATTCATAACATGAATAATACTCATTTTCAGTTGATACTAATTTTGCTTTCTTATTATCACATTTGAGCTTAGCTCATTGCCCGATAAATTTTTAGAAATAATCGGGGGTACTAAATCTCTTCTCACATTACTCTATGCCAAGGCCATATCCTAAAAACGGACCTACATGAAATATCTCATCTTGGTTTCGAGGCCATGTCTTGACATGGACTTATACGAAGTCTTTCTCGCGAGTTCCTTCGAAAACATACCATTGCCATGTCTTGACATGGTCTTACTTGGTATTTTTACTCATGAACTGTCAATGCCAAGCCTTGGCTTGGACTTACATGAAATCTCTTTCTCTTGATAACTTTTCAATGCCAAGCTTGCCTTGGGCTTACATGATAACTTGTCAATGCCAAGCTTGCCTTGGACTTACATGATAACTTGTCAATGCCAAGCTTGCCTCGGACTTACATGATAACTTGTCAATGCCAAGCTTGCCTTGGACTTACATGATAACTTGTCAATGCCAAGCTTGCCTTGGACTTACATGATAACTTGCTTCATTGCCGATGCCATGCCTCGGCTTGGTCTTATACGGACTTTCTCATACTTGATCTCATTGATTTCATTGTCTAACTTAACATTAAACAATTTCATAATAACATTGTACATTATACTAAGCAATTCAATGATATAGATCATAAAGCTTAGAAATCATACAAACTTACCTCAATATACAAAATGTATGTAGTTATGCGATTTAGTCATCGACTTTGTTCTTGCCTCGGTTTCGATCCGGGCTTCATTTTTCTTGATCTATAATCATAAATAGATCATTTAATAATCACAATGACTAAATTGACTCTTTTCTCATACTTTGGAAAAATTACTATTTTGCCCATATACTTTCTCATATTTGCACTTTTGCCCCAAGGCTCGTAAATAAATTTTCATTCGACTTTCTTAAACTTCATGCTTAGCTGAATCATTTTCTCTACTATAACAATCATCAATTCTTGATACTTCTAACATGTATGACCAATTTTCATAACTATTACAAAATAGTCCACACTATCATCTTTCATGAAATTCACTTAGAAAAAGATGTTTATCTAACATCAAACTCTCATAAACTTCCATAAAACATCATTTAACATGCATATCCATCATGGGTAGATTTTTTGAACATGCATTTTAACTCATCTTATAGCTAAAAATAGCTCACTCATGCTACCGGGACTTCAAAAATACGAAGAATATTAAAAACCGGGCTTAGGAGCACTTACTAGCAAGCTTGAAAAATTGGGAGAGCCCTAACAATGGCTATGGAAATTTTCGTGACTTGGGAAGAAGATGAATGAAATTTTTGTCATCTTTTTCCCATTTTAAGCATTTAATAGGTAAATGACCAAAATGCCCTTCTAATAAAAATATCACCCTTTACTAACTCATGTCCAATTTTGTCCAAAAATATAATTTGGGAAAATTGCTATTTAAGGACTCATAATTGCTATTCTAGAGTTATTTCATACAAAAATGCTTCTAGAAACACTAAATTACAACTTTTGCAATTTAGTCGTTTTTAGATTCAACTTCAATTTAGCAAAATTGCTTCATGAAACTTTCACACTAACATGTAAACGTGACATAAATCTTAAAACTCATAAATTCACCTCAGATTCGTGGTCTCGCTCCACTATTCCAACTAGGCCCTAAATCGGGCTGTTACAATTCTCCCCTCCTTAGGGATTTTCATCCTCGAAAATCTTACCAGTAAATAGGTTTGGGTACTGGTTTCTCATACTCTCTTCTAGTTCCCACGTAGCTTCTTCTATCCCATGTCTTTGCCACAATACCTTTACTAGGGCGATACTTTTGTTCCTTAGCTGCTTGACTTTCTGAGCTAAAATCTTAACTGGTTCTTCACCATAAGTCATGTCAGGACGAATCTCTATCTCTGACTGGGGAATTACATGTGAAGGGTCTGATCGGTAGCGTCTCAACATTGACACGTGAAACACATCATGTATCTTTTCTAACTCTAATGGCAAAGCCAATCTGTAAGTTACAAGCCCAACTTTCTCGGTAATCTCATACGGTCCAATAAAACGTGGACTCAACTTGCCTTTCCGGCCAAATCTGAGAACTTTTCTCCAAGGTGACACTTTCAAGAAAACTTTATCTCCAACTTGATACTCTATCTCTTTTCTTTTTAAATCCGAGTAGGATTTACATCATCTCAAGTAGCTTTTAAGCACTCTCGTATCACTCTTACTTTCTCTTCAGCTTCTCTAACCAAATCAACTCCGTGAATTTGGTTTTCTTTAAGTTTAGTCCAAAATAAAGGCGTTCTGCACTTACGCCCATATAAAGCCTCATAAGGCGCCATCCTCAAGCTCGACTAAAAACCATTATTGTAGGCAAATTCTACCAATGGGAGAAACTTTTCCCAACTGCCTTGGAATTCAAGAACACAGCACCGGAGCATATCCTCGAGTACTTGTATTAACCTCTCTGACTGGCCGTCAATTTGAGGGTGAAAAGCTGTACTAAAGTTCAACTTTGTACCTAGGGCCTCTTGCAACTTCTTCCAAAATCTGGATGTGAATCTCGGATCTCTATCCGATATGATTGACATAGGAACTCCGTGAAGTCTTACTATTTCTGAAACGTACAAGTCTTCCAACTTGTCAAGTGAGTAATCCACTCGTACAGGTATGAAATGAGCTGATTTAGTGAGTCTGTCAATTACAACCCATACAACATCTTTCTTACTCGGTGATAACGGTAAACCGGTCACAAAATCCATAGTGATACGGTCCCATTTCCACTCGGGTATCATAATTGGTTGAAGCAAACCCAAAGGTACTTGGTGTTCAACTTTTACTTGCTGACAAATCATACATTTGGAAACAAATTTCGAAATGTCTCTCTTTATTTTCGGCCACCAATACTGTTGCTTCAAATTATTATACATTTTAGTACTACCCGGATGTACAGACAAACACCCGTTATGTGCCTTATGCAAAATTCTCCGAATAAGCTCCTCTTTTCTCGGTACACAAATTCTACCTTTAAACATCAAATATCCTCCAGAACTAATCCGAAAGTCGGATTCAACATCTGACTCGCACTGAGCTCTTTTGACTTGTAACTCGCTATCTTTTTTCTGAGCCTCAGAAATCTCTTGGAGGAATACTGGTCTAGCTCTCAACTCAGCGATAATGGAGCCATCATCAGATAAAGTTATCTGTGAATTCATTGCTCTTAATGCAAATAAGGACTTTCTGCTTAAAGCATCGGCGACGACATTTGCCTTTCCTGGATGGTAGTCAATGACTAACTCATAGTTTTTTATCAACTCTAACCATCTCCTTTTCCTTAAATTCAACTCTTTCTGCGTCATCAAGTACTTCATACTTTTGTGATCAGTGAAGATCCGACATCTCTCACTATATAGATGATGTCTCCATATCTTCAATGCGAAGACTATGGCAGCTAACTCTAGATCGTGCGTCGGATAATTCTTCTCATGAGGCTTTAACTGTCTTGAGGCATAAGCAATCACTTTGCCTTCTTGCATAAGTATACAGCCTAATCCATTTAAGGATGCATCGCTGTAAACTATGAACTCTTTCCCCGTCTCAGGTTGTATTAAGACTGGAGCTTCTGTCAATAATGCTTTCAATTTTTCGAAACTTTGTTGGCATTTTTCTGTCCACTCGAACTTCACATTTTTCTGTAACAACTTCGTCATCGGGGTTGCAATCATGGAAAACCCCTTGACAAATCGTCTATAATAGCCGGCTAGGCCTAGAAAACTTCTAACCTCAGAGATGTTCCTCGGTGGTTTCCAGTCCATAATGGCCGAAATCTTACTTGGGTCTACTCGAACCCCTTCTCCTGAGACAATATGTCCCAGAAATCCTACTTCATTAAGCCAAAACTCACTTTTACTGAACTTGGCATACAACTGATTTTCTCGAAGAATCTACAAAACTGTCCGTAGGTGCTCAGCATGCTCATTCTCATCTCGAGAATAAATCAGTATGTCATCAATAAAAATGACTACAAACTTGTCGAGGTATGGTCTGAAGATGCGGTTCATTAAGTCCATGAATATCGCAGGAGCATTGGTCAAACCAAAAGGCATGACTAAAAATTCATAATGCCCATACCTTGTTTGAAAAGCTGTCTTGGACACATCTGAGTCCTTTACTCTCAACTGATAGTACCCTGATCTCAAGTCTATTTTGGAGAACACAGCGGCTCCTTTCAATTGATCGAACAAATCATCGATTCTAGGCAATGGGTACTTGTTCTTTACTGTCACTTTATTAAGCTGACGGTAATCTATGCACAATCTCATAGTGACATCTTTCTTTTTCACAAATAAAATCGGAGCACCCCAGGGAGAACAACTTGACCTTGCAAAGCCTTTGTCTGTTAACTCTTGCAATTGTATCTTCAACTCTTTCAACTCCGTTGGAGCCTTTCTGTAAGGAGTAATAGATATCGGTACAGTACCGGGAGCTAGCTCAATACTGAACTCAACTTCTCTGATTGGAGGTAATCCCGGTAATTCTTCGGGAAAAACATCCACATACTCACATACTATCGGTACTGATTCAATCTTTAACTCTGTTTCTTTATCATTCATTACAAAGGCCAAATATGCCTCATACCCTTTTCTTACGTATCTCTGTGCCGTCATGTGAGAGATCATTACCGGTAATTTGCCTTGTTCATCTGATTCTATATGGAGAATATCTCCATTCACACATCTCATCTCAATATATTTCTTCCCACAATTTACTATTACATTATGGGTGGTCAACCAGTCCATACCAAGAATGATGTCAAACTCATCAAATGGTAGCAACATAAGATTTGCTTTAAAATAATGACCTCTAATCATTAATGGACAATCTTTACATATTTCATCAACCAACACACTCTTGCCTAAAGGATTTGACACTTTAATCACAAATTTTGTAGACTCTATAGGCATACTCATACTGGATACTAGTTTCATGCAAACATAAGAGTGTGTGGATCCAGGATCTATTAAAGCAATAACTTTAATATCATGAAGAGAAAAGGTACCCGTAATAACATCATGAGAAGATGCCTCTTTGCGGGTGCGAATGGCATAAGTCCTTGCAGGCGCCCTACCCTCGAGTCTCGCGGCCTGCTCTCTAAGGCTACCTCTCCCTCTTGCCCCATTTCCGGGGTTCCTCTGCGATCCTCTTCCGACCATACTCCCAGATCTCAGGTTCTGAGTTCTATCTTCTTTCATTGTCTCTGGACAATCTTTAATGTAATGGTCTTGGGAACCACATCTGAGACATGCATTTTCATGCGCTCGACATTCTCCAAGATGACGTCTGCCACACTGTGGGCATTCAGGTCTATCCGATCGAATGTTCCCCACACTGGCAACTGAGGTCGTCTGTGCCTTATTTCCCGAATATTGCTTACTTTTGTCCTTCCTTGAAAACCCAATGGACGTAGCCGTTCGGGTGGAGAAATCTCTTGACTTCTTGGATGAGGATTGGAATGACTTATTCCATTGTGTCTTTCTAGAGTCACGAGACTCCAATTCAGACTTTCTCTTTTCTTTTACTAGTTCTTCGGCTCTACAAGCCCTCTCTACTAGCACAACGAATTCCTTTAATTCTAGGACAGCAACAAATAGTTTGATGTCCTCATTTAGCCCATCTTCAAATCTTTTGCTCATAATGGCCTCGGTGGACACGCATTCTCGAGCGTATTTACTGAGCCGCACAAACTCACGCTCATAATCGATCACTGACATCTTGCCTTGCTTTAACTCTAGGAATTCTTTTCTTTTCTGATCTACAAACCTTTGACTGATATACTTTTTCTTGAACTCTTCTTGGAAAAATTCCCAAGTGATCTTTTCCCTCGGTACTACCGACACAAGGGTGTTCTACCATTGGTAAGCAGAATCTCTTAAAAGAGAGACCACACACTTCATGCATTCCTCAGTTGTGCATGACAACTCATTAAATACCCTGATAGTATTTTCTAACCAAAATTTGGCTTTTTCCGGATCATCATCTTTTCTAGCCCGGAATTCTTCTGCCCCATGTTTCCTGGTCCTGTCAACAGGAGGTTTGTCTCCTCTTACCACATCTACTACTTGAGGGGTTGCAGGGATAGGTTGTGGAACAGGTGGGGGTGGAGGGGGTTGTACATTTGGGTTCGTACGAACGAACTCTGAATACCACGAATTCATCATATGGAGGAAGGCTTCTCTAGCCCCTTCTCCTCCTTCTTAACTCACCGTAATGGGTCTATTCTCATTCTCATTTGGCATTGCCCCTTCTGCGGGAGCTGGCGCATTACTTTCAACATCATCTGCCATACCTCTTTCGGGATCCATTTACTATATGTATAAACATAATTTAAGTCGTCAGGAGTCGTCACACTATCATTCTAAAAACATTCTTACGTATGGCATGTATAGCTAGACTCATGCTCATGCTACGTTAGTCCTAGAACTGACTAAACCGTAGCTCTGATACCACTAAATGTAACACCCCATACCCGAGTCCGAGGCTTAGACCGAATACGAGATGTTACTATGCTTGAACTTACTTAATCATGTACTTACGGCTATAAAATTTCGTTCCGAAATTAGAACTTCTCTACTTCAATCAACTCGTACTTTTCATGGGCCTACGAGGCCTTAAACTAATGTTCGTAAACTTTCAAAACTCAACCGAAAGCTTTTCATGGAAATAGGGGTCACACGCCCATATGAGTTAGGACACGCTCGTGTAACCCTGAGACACGCCCATGTCTCCCAACCGTGCTTAAAACTCGAGCTTACTGTCAAATTTCACACGGCCATGGCACGCCCGTGGTCCTAGCCCGTGTGAAAAACCTTAGCATACTGGCTTATAACACACGGCCTGGGCATGCCCGTGCTACCCAACCGTGGGGAGCTACTGACTATATTCACACGGCCTTGACACGCCCGTGGGCTCAAGCCGTGTACTAATCCTGGATATATTGACTTAATATGCAAAGGTGCAGGGTACACACGGCCTAGACACACGCCCGTGTGTCCAGCCGTGTGGGCACTTAAAGGCTATTTACCAAGCCAATTGCCACCCTGAAATAAAAATCAATCTCATATACATATCAACAATTCAAATCATTTCATCTTTAATGAATAATACTACATGCTTCATTGTAAATTTTAAACATACACACTTAGTCAATCTTGCCCAACCACTTAGCCATATACAAAAGAATAAATAACTTGATAGCCTATACTTTGGCCTTCTTTAAAACATGTACTCAAAATGAATTGCTTCCTATACATACCATACTTAATAAAACAACTTGGCTATACCAAAATAGCGATTGATAGTGTGCTCCGAGCTCCAACTTCAACGATCCACAAATTAGCTTGGCGGGACTACACGGAAAGAAAGAGTAAAAGACATAAGCATTTAGCTTAGTAAGTTTGCATATAATGCACATAAAAACATACTTGTTTAATATAAACCATTTGGCATACACAATGGTATCATAATTTCAGCTATAAAGCTTACTTGCTCATACTTGATTCTTACATATCTCGTGGTACTTACTAGTCTCATACTTGTGAGGTAAACAAGGTACCTGTATCACTTGATCACATTGATCAGCATACTTTAACATAATTATCATAATCTCTAATTTTTCATTCATAACATGAATAATACTCATTTTCAGTTGATACTAATTTTGCTTTCTTATTATCACATTTGAGCTTAGCTCATTGCCCGATAAATTTTTAGAAATAACTAGGGGTACTAAATCTCTTCTCACATTACTCTATGCCAAGGCCATATCCTAAATATGGACTTACATAGAATATCTCATCTTGGTTTCGAGGCCATGTCTTGACATGGTCTTACTTGGTATTTTTACTCATGAACTGTTAATGTCGAGCCTTGGCTTAGACTAACATGAAATCTCTTTCTCTTGATAACTTTTCAATGCCAAGCTTGCCTTGGGCTTACATGATAACTTGCCAATGCCAAGCTTGCCTTGGACTTACATGATAACTTGTCAATGCCAAGCTTGCCTTGGACTTACATGATAACTTGTCAATGCCAAGCTTGCCTTGGACTTACATGATAACTTGCTTCATTGCCGATGCCATGCCTCGGCTTGGTCTTATACGGACTTTCTCACACTTGATCTCATTGATTTCATTGTTTAACTTAACATTAAACAATTTCGTAATAACATTGTACATTATACTAAGCAATTCAATGATATAGATCCCTCAATATACAAAATGTATATAGTTATGCGATTTAGTCCTCGACTTTGTTCTTGCCTCGGTTTCGATTCGGGCTTCATTTTTCTTGATCTATAATCATAAATAGATCATTTAATAATCACAATGACTAAATTGACTCTTTTCTCATACTTTGGCAAAATTACTATTTTGCCCATATACTTTCTCATATTTGCACTTTTGCCCCAAGGCTCGTAAATAAATTTTCATTCGACTTTGTTAAACTTCATGCTTAGCTGAATCATTTTCTCTACTATAACAATCATCAATTCTTGCTACTTCTAACATGTATGACCAATTTTCATAACTATTACAAAATGGTCCACACTATCATCTTTCATGAAATTCACTTAGAAAAAGATGTTTATCTAACATCAAACTCTCATAAACTTCTATAAAAAATCATTTAACATGCATATCCATCATGGGTAGATTTTTTGAACATGCATTTTAACTCATCTTATAGCTAAAAATAGCTTACTCATGCTACCGGGACTTCAAAAATACGAAGAATATTAAAAATCGGGCTTAGGAGCACTTACTAGCAAGCTTGAAAAATTGGGAGAGCCCTAACAATGGCTATGGAAATTTTGGCAGCTTGGGGAAGAAGATGAATGAAATTTTTGTAATCTTTTTCCCATTTTAAGCATTTAATAGGTAAATGACCAAAATGCCCTTCTAATAAAAATATCACCCTTTACTAACTCATGTCCAATTTTGTCCAAAAATATAATTTGGGCAAATTGCTATTTAAGGACTCATAATTGCTATTCTAGAGTTATTTCATACCAAAATGCTTCTAGAAACATTAAATTGCAACTTTTGTAATTTAGTCCTTTTTAGATCATTCAACTTCAATTTAGCAAAATTGCTTCATGAAACTTTCACACTAACATGAAAACGTGACATAAATCTTAAAACTCATAAATTCACCTCGGATTCGTGGTCTCACACCACTATTCTGACTAGGCCCTAAATCGGGCTTTTACAATTATAATAAGCAAATTCAACCCAAGGCAAATACTTTTCTCAGTTACCTTCAAATTCAACTACACAACATCGAAGTATATTTTCGAAAATCTGAATCATATGTTCAGACTGATCATCCTTCTTAAAATAAAACACGGTACTAAAATGTAACTGTATACCCAGAGTTTCTTATAACTTGTTTCAGAATCTGAATACAAACCGTAGTTCTCCATCAGAAATAATAGAAACTAGCACATCATGAAATCTGACAATCTCAAAAGTAGGTAATTCAAGCAATCTATCAAGTGAGAAATCCATTCATACCAGGATAAGATGTGCAGGCTTCGTCTAACAATCTACAATTACTCAATTCGTATCTTTTTTTCATGGTCAGGGAAAATCCTGATATAAAATTCATAGAAATTTTGTCCCATTTCCATTTCGGTATTTTCACTGTCCATAACCATCTTGAAAGTATCATCTCTATCTTGCTGATACATTCAGCATTTAAATGTAGATTCAGATATACCACATTTCATCCCAGCCTACCAATACATCTTTTTCAAATCATTATGTATTTTATCATTTCCCTAGATAAACAAACATAGTACCGCTATAATCATTCATATAAAATTTTCTGTACATGCTCCAAATTCTTTAGTACACGTAACTGTCTCTGAATAATAGACATTTATCGATTTATTCTCAAAATTCGATTCGTAAATTATTTCACACTGTATTCATTTAACCTACAACTCATTATCACTTTTCTGGGTTTCATTAATCTATTGTAAAAACATCAATTTAGCTCAATACTCAGTTAAAATTGAGATATTATCAGACAATCATAATCGGTATCCATGGCTTGAAAAGTATACAGAAATTTTCTACTCAGAACATCTGTAACTACCTTCGTTCTTTCTAAGTGATATGCAATTATCAAATCACAATCTTTCAACCTTTCAAACCACATATGCTGTCTCAGATTCAAATCTTTTAGAAACATCAAATACTTCAAACTTTTATGATCAGTACTTATATGATATTTTCACCATACAGATACTGTTACCAAATTTTCAGTGCAAACACAACAATTGTCAACTCAAGATTATATTTCGGGTAATTCTTTTCCCGTAGTTTTATCTGGCTGGAAGTATAGATCATTTCTTTACCTTTCTTCATCAAAACACAGTTTAATCCATTCATTGATGTATCACTGTAATAATAAATTCCTTACCCGATTTAGACTGAACCAGAACTAAGGCTTCGATCATCAGGGCTCCCAACTGATTAAAACTTTACTAATATTTTTCAGTCCATTCAAATCTTACATCTTTCTGTAATATCCATATCATTTATTTAGTTATCATAGAAAACACTTTCACACAAATTAAAAAGGATATCGAAGCTTTTAATTATTCCGAGGTCACAATCATTAGATAAGTTAAAACCATAATACTATAATAGATCCAACGTTTCCACAATATAAATGGAACAATACCTCAACCTCAGTACTATTTTTCAAATAAAAGAGGAATACCAAGGTGGCTTCAATATCATCCAGTGCAATAATACAGTTTCTATATCTATGTTCCATATTACCAAATTCCCATGATCAAGTCAGAATTCATAACGGTAATAAGTATAATTACACTGACCAATGAATATCTTTCACAAATAAACCATGCTTGAATAATAAAGAGATTGATGATATCTCAGAGAAAATTTAGAAGAGTAATATCACGCATACTCAGTAGAAACAACTATAATAAAGACAATATAATTTGCACATTCGCGATTCAGGGATTCAACCAATAGAAGTAGAAAGTAATATAATATGAACCTTATCATCCAATCTTATATCAATCATGATGAATTAGAAAACCCAAATAAGATAGAGCAATACTGCTCATGAATCAACCTGACTTACAGTAATTCCATCTATCATGATTTACTAGCCTTTCAATACGACGAATATTGCATCTAAACATGAAAAATTTCATATACCTCTGAGAATATCAGAACTTATAGAGTACCCAGGAGATGTTGCTGTAATATACTCAATTATAACAGCTACTTTCAAATATCCTTGCAATTTCATCTCTATTCCACTGACCAATAAAGTCATCAATAATCTTACATCATTCATTTCACTGAAAGAGTCAATTTAAAAGAATTTTTGGCTAATCCGTTCTGTAAATATTATATCTGGATAAGTCAATTACTCATGAATAACTTCTTCCTTAACAATGACATCATATATTCTGAATAATCTTCAGAAAAATCTGATATCTCTTTTAATACCATCTTTACTTACTAACCTGTTCTCATTCTGACTACATCATTAGTCATTCAACCTTTGAACTCTTTAGTTCCACATTCATAAGCTTAATCCATATAAATCTTGTGAATTTCATTGTATAACACTATACTGGTAAGGGGTGGAGATCGTAAGCCTAAAAAATTAACTTTCATATATATATGCTCATATAACATAACACTTATCATTTTCATGTACTATAAAACATCTATCCATACCTTTTCAAATTCAATTTCATCATCAGTAACATTTTACTCAGATACTTGAGTATCTTTTTTGGAGTCATCGGAATTAGCTCGATTGGAAAGCATCTCTGTCTATTTGTAAAATAATTTTTCATCAGAGTTGGAAGATATTACACTATCACAGGTTAAATAATGGCATCTATTTCTAGACTTCACATATGCTACATTTAGTTCAAGAACCGACTAAATCGTAGCTCTGATACCACTAAATGTAACACCCCTAACCCGTATCTGTCGCCGAAACAGGGTTACGGAGTATTATCGAAACTTTTCAGAACATTTTTAGATAAATCATGTAAACCACTACTCATTAACCGATATCATTCACAACGTCCCTTAGATGGACCCTTGAGGTCCAATACGAGCATTAGAATCAAGTCGGAACTAAATCGGTAACTCAAGGAATTTTTCGCAAAATTCCAAAATTTTCCAAGGTGCAAGGCTCACACGCCCGTGTGGTCCAAGGGACACGCCCATGTGACCCTGGGACACGCCCGTGGTGTAGGCTATGTTCGAAATTAGGTAGCTCTCTGACTTGTGCCACACGGCCATGCCACACGCCCGTGTGCTAGGCCGTGTGGTTAATTAATTCAATTCGAATTAGGCGCAGGTTTTACACGACCAAGACACACGCCTCTGTTCAAGGCTGTGTCACCCACAGGGCTAAGACACACGCCTATGTCTCTGCCCGTGCGCTCAATTCTGAGCATTCTATTTTCTCAAATTTAAGATGTAGGGGGACACGGCCTAACCACATGCCCGTGTTACCAGGACATGTGTCATACACGGTCTAGACACACACCGGGTGTCTGCCCGTGTGGACAAAATAAAGCCATCCCTAGCTTCATTTCTCACCCCAATCTTTTCCATAATCCTACACCACCTCTTGCATTCATAACCCAAAAAATCCAAGCATTTTATTCAAGTTAGTTCTATCATTTAACATGATATGTCATCACATACAATTACTAACCATTTCAAACATTCTAATCAATCATATTCCATCCATCATCATGGCATATCATTTCATGCATACATGTTTACAATCTTACCTTGGTTATGTCCTCATGTTAGACATAATTTGATCAACTACTTAACATATATGTGGCTAACATAATATGACATTACAAGTATATCAAAACAATCATTACTAGCCATTCCAATGGCTAGATTACAAGCATCGTTTATGTTTACATGCCAATATGGTCAACATATCCTATACATGCCATTACAACTGCAATTGAATTACCATACTATACCGACATGGGCCGATGGATAGTGTGAGTGATCTCCACTGAGCTTCCAATCCAACGAGCTTCCGATTTACTCTAAAACAGGGGAAAATAAAATGGGGTAAGCATAAAATGCTTTGTAAGTTCGTATAACATGGTACTTAACTTACCATACATCCTATTTGAGGTAACTAAGTAAGGCTTATTGATAAGGTCTGCCTCGGGATGAGTCGAAACGTATGCGAGTTGCCCAATCGTCTACGAGGAGAATTATAAGCCTTCAAAAATTATTAAAGAAATATGGATCAAAATGGATCAAAATTGTGGAAGCTATCAAAAGGGACGATAATTTGATTAAGTTATGGAGATGGATTGTTAATGAAAATGGATAGATGGTAAATGGATAGATTCGGCTGAGGATGGAAGGAAAGAAAGTTGGAATTTCGTTTTAAGGGTGAATAGAGATAATTTGTGGAAATGGAAAAGTGAACTTAAACACAGAAACGATTCAACACCAGAAAAGTGTCACCCCAGTTTCTTTATTTGTTTAAGGTGGAAATATGGAATTCAATGATGGACCAAAGACCCGTTGTCTAGGAAGATAAGAACCAATGGTATAATTTGATGAAAGAACAAGTCTAGACGCCACAAGCAACTTGATAAGTCTAGGAAACTTGTTCTTTCATCAAATTATACCATTGGTTCTTATCTTCCTAGATAACGGGTCTTTGGTCCATCATTGAATTCCATATTTCCACCTTAAACAAATATAGAAACCGGGGTGACAATTTTCTGGTGTTGAATCGTTTCTGTGTTTAAGTTCACTTTTCCATTTCCACAAATTATCTCTATTCACCCTTAAAACAAAATTCCAACTTTCTTTCCTTCCATCCTCAGCCGAATCTATCCATTTACCATCTATCCATTTTCATTAACAATCCATCTCCATAACTTAATCAAATTATTATCCCTTTTGATAGCTTCCGCAATTTTGATCTATTTTCATCCATATTTCTTTAATAATTTCTGAAGGCTTATAATTCTCCTCGTAGACGATTGGGCAACTCGCATACGTTTCAACTCATCCCGAGGCAGACCGTATCATCTAGTATCAGAGCTACAAAATAAGGAGTTTCGACAAAGAGCGTGAAGTCGAAAGTTAGTTCGTAAGTTTAAGAAAAAAGAAAAAAAAAGTTCAAAGTTGTAATTTTATTTTTTCTTGTAATCAGCATATAGTTTATTTTGAGTTATAAAAAAAAGAGAAATACGAAAATTGAAAAAAAAAAGAATATAAAAAAAGTGAAGTTTTATTTTGAAAGATTTGAAAAGTTTTTGGTTCTTTGTTTCTCATCTCATCTACCCCGATCTTTCAAAACCCTTTACCCATCATTTGGTATTGCCCCCACTCCTTCAAAACCACAATGCCGCACACACCCAAAATTTTTCTTTGCCTAGCCTACCCGAACACCCAACATTAACCTTTGTAACCATTTTTGAAGCTGACCCTCAAGCAGCAAATAAGTCTTTCGAAACGACATACGAATTTGTGAGAGTGAAGTTGAGCGGTAAAAGGCACGAGTGTATTCATCAAAGAAAAAGCCATAAAGCTAGTGAAACACGAGTGGAGTGATTTTTCTTTGTGAGTGACTTGTAAGTTTGGTGGAAAGGCATTTTAATTTTCTATTTATTTTCTTTCTTTATAACAGTTTCTTTTCAGCAGCAAACATGTCACAAGAAGGGTTCTCCGCCGCTGACTTCCAATACTTGTTGAGCGAAATGGAAAGCATGTTTGACCGGAAGATGACATCAAGTTGGAGAACGGAGTCAAGTTCTTCACAACGATATACATCCCGAGACTATTCGCGAAGAGACTCTTATCAAGATTCATGTTCGTTAAGGCTTTCGAGACGGAGAGAAGAAAGATATGAGTTGGAATCCTTTCGAGGTGACAAACGAGATTCTTCAAGTTAAAAAACGGAACCAAGAACCCCACAGAGATATACCCCCGAATATTACCTGAAGAAGTCCCGTCGTGATTTCCTTTCGCTATCGATTCCAAGTCAAGGAGTTTCATGCCATGATTCCTACTCCTTAAAGAGTTCGAGAAGAAATATCAATCAAAGATCTTATTCAACGAGGAATTCAAGGCGAAGTGAAGCGAACAACGAGTTTGAAGCCATTTACGGTGACGAACAAGAAAGCATGAGTTTTTCATCATATGATTCAAAGAAGTCACGCACGAAGAATTTTTCACGAAGAATCGATCGAGACATCTATGAGAATATTTCTTCTATCTTTGAGTCAAACCCTTCACTTTTCGAGTCTTTTGTATCATCTTCTTGTTGTAATCAAATCGAGAAAAGAGAAAATGAAAACGAAAGTGAAAAAGAGAGTGAAAAAGAAATTAAGAACATGAGAAAAAAAGAAAATAAAGAAATTGAAAAAGAAAATGAGAGAAAAGAAAAAGATCTTGAAAAAGAAGAACAAGAAAAAGAGAGAGAAATAAAATAAAAATATGTTGAAAAAGAAACAAAAGAACGAGATGAGCGAGAAAAAGTGAGTTTTGATTTAGCTAACTCATCGGAACTTTGTTCTTCTTCTGTTTCTTCATTTCAGGTTCCCGATAAACCGCGCGATGACCTTCAACTACAATACCTTCATGATGAAAGACGTTTTCATGTGATCGAAAAAGGTAAGATTTCGCCCCACAAGATTGAAGGTAAGAAAGGTAAGTGTTTTGAAACGTAAGGAAGGTAAGTGTTTTGAAACGATTTAGTCTCCACCAAATTTTTCTAATGATTGTGATCTTGTGAATGATATCGTCGTTTGCCATCCCTCGATCCATTGTGATATTTTACATGATGGTAAGGCGAGTTTATTTCAAGAAAATCATTGCGTTGCACAGTGTGAAGGTGGAGTAACATATATTCGAAAAATGCAAGACTCAATTAAGTATGATGATGAATTTTCTTTTAAACCCAATTTGCTTGATTATGGCAAGTACGAGATTTGTTCATTGTCCTGTACGAAATTTCTGAGTTTTTGCAAATCTGTTTTAAAACATGTCAAAAGTTTTGATTGCTCGATCTTGAGTATGCACAATTCTTATTGGTCTAACATGTTTGATTTATCAAAACTGTTGTTACATCTTGATCTCAATAATCAAACACATATTTTTAAATTGGGAATTTTTTCTGATTCGTTTTATGGAAAAATCAAGTTTCATCAATTGTGTGTGAGAAATTCCTATTATTTTGATACTTGGCTTTGAATAAAGTAACGAACTTTGCCCACTTTTTGTTCAATTTTTATTCGTTCATTAAACAATTCTTGTGGTTGTACTTGAAGTTTAAATGTCGTTTGGTCGAGGCTAACTCAACCCCGAAGTATCCACTACGATATGTTTCCGAGGAGCGAAGGTTTATGTTAAAGGAGAAAGGTAAAGCTGATCTTTTTCTTTCTGCTCCCGAAGGTAAGACACTTGAAACTCCTGAAACAATTCTGTTCTCCTCGGATGGTGTTCAACATCATGTTAATGATTTCATTTTTGCAAAACATTTAGATCATGATATGCTTAATCATTCTATTTTGCCTATGTCGTTTATTGAAGATCTATCTGTTTCAGATGTTGATAGAACACATGATGCTGATTTTCATTTAGATCATGAAGTGCTTGAATGTCATATTCTGCTTATTGATGGTCTGTCTGTTTTAATGGTTGACAAAATGATCCTTGTGTTCGAAAGTTTTTGTGATTCATGTGTGAGTGATTCCATAAATCGTTCAATGCAAGGTTTGGCTGTTCAAAATCGTGTGCAATGTGCATCTTCTCAATTACTTGCGTGTGACGATTCTATCTATCATTTGATGTGTTACTCGCATGATAATTTTGACTTGTGGACTCTATTCAAAACGTATGCATGCCATGAAGTCCATTCAATTATGATTCAAACATTTGATAAGGCATTGTTCCTTTTGTATGATAGTGTATTTACGCCCATTTGCGTGTGATCTATTTGTCTTGTGTTGATCATATTTGGATTGCAAGTCTGTTTGAAACCGATCTTGCTAATTCAAGGTTATCTTTTTCAGCTATCGCGATTATCATCCGTCCTGTTTGATCGAGGAAAGTCGAGCAAGGAGAATTTTGTTCAAGAAAACCAATAGGTCGATTCGAGGACGAATCGTCTTGAAGAGAGGGGGGATGATACGGGCACGCCCGGGGCACCAACGTTTTACAACTTAAGAGCTAGGGTCGAGTGTCGTGGAGCTGTTGTGCACTTTGGTACACGGCCAAATTAGCTCATTTGAGCTTGTTTCAGCTCATCGAGCTGTTTAGATAACTTGCTTAATTTTAATGCTTGAATAAATTTAATTAAGTTAGTTAAATTAGTTATATTTTGCTCAAAGTCATTTAATTAAATAAATATGAACATTTTAATTTTTAAAGTAATAAATATGTCTGAAAATTAATTCATAATGTTTATTATGTTCTTTTTAATACAAGTAATTAATTTGTCTAAGTTTAAATGCTGTTTTAATGTTGTCTAGTTTCAACCGAATTTAAGAAACCTATTAAACTTGTCTTAGTTCCAACATGCTTTAATTATGTCCTAAGGTTGGTTGAATTTATGGTGTCCGATTGCCCCATTTAATGTCTTTGATTTAATGAATTAATGAGTGATTTAATTTCTTGTCACGATTCATCTACCTTGGGGGCATGAAGTGGATTAATTAGGGTCTTGATTTTTGATGTCTTCAAGATGACTTTTCGGCCAACCATTCACTCCTCAAGGACGGAAATTAATGGATGTTTCGATTTCTTTTCTCCATGCTCCCATCGTAAATAGCAAGGGACAAAGCAATTAAAGGATGTTCTTGAATGCTTTTTCCAAGCTTTCATGCATGGGACGCCATCAATGCAAGCAATTAAGGAGCTGCCAAGTTCTTCTTTCAGAGTTGCTTCGGGAATGGAGAAAGAAGCGCATTAAAGAGCAGGATTAAAGGCGTTGATGGGTTACTTCTCCATGCGTGAATGACCATTTAAGAGGTCTTTGGTGATGTTGGAGTATGCACGACATTTAAGAGGTGTTGGTATGACCAAGACAAGGCATTAAAGTCAAGTTGCATGCATGGGAGGGCATTAAATGAGTTGTCTAGGAGCTTGCATGGACACCATTTAATGCGCTGCTGGTTGGTGTTCTCCAAGGGCCAATTTCGTGAAAAATAATGGCCAAAAGAAGCTTCATTATTTCCACTAAAAGAAAAGCAAGCTAGGGTTTGTCCACATTCGGCCAAGCCAAATTTCTTCCTCTAGAAGCATGACTATTCACGTCCCAATAGACTAAATATGGACTTGGCCATTGACCTTCTCTAAACATTCAACTTTTCAAGTGCAAGCATCCATCTAGAAGCTGCCCATTTTCCTTCCAAATTCAACCGAATTTTGCAAGCATGTGAAGGCCACATTCAGCCGAAAATAGCTAGGCAAATCATTGGTTTTCTTTCCAGAATTTCTAGTCATTTCTAGTCTAATTTAACTTAGCTATTAAGTTAATTAGTGACTATTCGGTTAGCTCTTGTTAGCCTATAAGTATTTGCTAATTTTCATTTGTATGGTTAGACAATAAAGATAGTTGAACTTTGATTAAAATATATGAACTTTTGTTCATCGAGTGAGTTTTATCTCCTCTTCCTTTTCGTACAAGTTTCCTAGACTTATCAAGTTGCTTGTGGAGTCTAGACTTTTTCTTTCATCAAATTATACCATTGGTTCTTATCTTCCTAGATAACGAGTCCTTGGTCCATAATTGAATTCCATATTTCCACCTTAAACAAATATAGAAACCGGGGTGACACTTTTCTGGTGTTGAATCGCTTCTGTGTTTAAGTTCACTTTTCCATTTCCAAAAATTATCTCTATTCACCCTTAAAACGAAATTCCAACTTTCTTTCCTTCCATCCTCAGCCGTGTAACAACCCGGTTTATACCCTAGTCGAAACAGTGGTTTCAGGACCACGAATCCAAGTCTGAATAATATTTTAATATTATTTTCTATGCCTCTGATAAGTGATTAAGCATGTGTTAAATTTTCGTAAGTTAATTTATCCGTTTGTGTGTTTAATTTGACAAAAAGGATTAAATTTCATTAAATGTGAAGTTTGCATGTTTTTATGAAGGGATGCCTAATTGTTATGTCTTATTAAGTATGAGGACTTATGTGGCAGTTAAGCCATTATCATGGTTAGTGGACGACTAAGGTCATGAATGACCTTGTAATTATATGTTATAAATATATGAATGAAGGCTATTTTACAAATGAATTGTTAGCATTAAATTAATGAAACAAAAAGATGAAGTGTTCATCTTTTATTTCTCTTCATTTGACCGAAACAAGCAAGGAAAGAAAGGAAAGAAATCTAGCTAGGGTATTCGGCCTTTATATTGCAAATTAAGACCAAGAAAGGAGAGGTTCGGATCGAGATCGAGGCAAAGATAAAGTACTCGATTAATCGACTGTTTCGGTATTTCGACGTCTGAGGTAAGTTCGGATATAATACTAGTTGTAAAATATATCTTTGTGATGTGAATTTGAATGAATAAATGTATATAATGATGAGATTAGAAATGCTATGTGCTGAATTGAATTGGAGGGCACTAGGTGTGTGAATTTAGAAACAAGACAGAGAAGATTAGCATTGTGTGTGCAAGGTGATAGAAGCTTCGGCTTATCGAATTGGCATTATGTGTGCGATACCGATATAGGTTCGGTTTAACAAATTGGCACTAAGTGTGCGATGATAAATATGTTTTGATTACGAATTGTCACTGTGTGTGCGATACCAATATAGGTTCGGTTTAACAAATTGGCACTAAGTGTGCGATGATAAATATGTTTCGATTACGAATTGGCACTAAGTGTGCGAATAAATCAAAAGTATAGTAAAGGCATGTATGATAACTGGGTGTTGGTTAAAGCATGTGTGATAACTATATATTGGCTAAGGTAAGTATGATAACTATGTGTTGATTAAGGTATATATGATATCTATGTGTTGGTGGATTTGAAAGTAGATGGATGGAGTGCTATGAGAGCATTGGGTATAGTTGAGTTGGTGTATCATTGATAAATTAATCTAATTGATGGCTTATTTTTGTATGTTGATTTGAATTGTTGAATTACATGTATTATATTACGGACTTACTAAGCTTTGGAAAACTTACTGTGAGCTTTGTTTTTTCTGCTTTGCAGTGTCAGTAAAGCTAGCTCGGATCCGGGGATCGTCAGTATATCAATCACACTATCGGCAATCTAATTTGGTATTTTTTTTGGAAAGATGTAAATAGATGAAATATGGCATGTATAGGCTAGAAGTTATGGTATGTTTTGGGAATGTTTAATCCTTGCCATGTGAGTTGGCTTGGAAGTGAAACGATGTTAAATTATGTGAAACACCCCAAACCCGGCCCACGAGATTTGCCCAGATTTGGTATGTTCCTCAAGTAAACCGATTTCAAAATTCTTTCGTTACCTAGAGAAAACTTGTGCGATTTTGAAAAAAAATTGTTTTGGGTTAGGCTTGTGTTGAAAACGAATTCAATTCTTTATATTAAAAATTTTACTTAAACTTTAATAGGTAAAACTCATAATCATAATAAATAGAAATAAATGGAAAACAATCCAACTATGGCCTTATGGCCTTATTACATCAAATAATTTCCAAGTAATTCAAGTACTTAAATAGAAATAGTAGTTCATAAAATAAAAACTTCATGTTGAGCATGGCCACCACAGGTTCTGCCGTCCCGGTCCATCACTTGAAAAATATTCCCCAACGGGGTGAGTCAAACAGACTCAATGTGTACACAAACACTAAATCAAAATAGAATCAGGCATACAAATGTTACGCATTCATATCATAGCATACAAATTATGATGCATTCCCAAACCCCAAACCTAATAAGCCATCCGCTACACTCCCCGCACCAACCTGCATACACCGTGGGGACTACTAAGTCGACCCTCCTTCCGCTACACTCCATATCGCGGTCTTAGGTCACCGCATTTGTGGTCTTAGGTCACCACATTTAGATATCGCGGTCTTAGGTCACCGAATTGAGACATCGTGGTCTTAGGTCACCACATTCAGACATCGTGGTCTTAGGTCACCACATTCGGATACCACGGTCTTAGGTCACCGTGTTCGTGGTCTTAGGTCACCACATTCACTTCCCTTTCAAACAAACCCATATGCCCCATATAATGATGATATGCATAATTATGCCAGAGTTCACATTCTTATCATATTCTCATGTTACTAATGACCTTTTTCATATTCTTTGTAGAAGTAGGAAACGCACACGAGTACTTAGTACCATAACATGGTACCCTAGCCACTTTCATATTCTTAATATCACATATTTTAATAAAGCAGGCCATGAAACATATTAAGAAGTAGTGTGGGGTACACACCGATTTGCTTAACCACTTCATTGAAATCCCGAAATCGATCATCGCCTTAGATCTCAAGTTCCTACAATTGATTAATCACTTACTATTTAGCACAAAGCCTATTCGGCTAGAAAACCAAATCCTAGTAGGATTTGTATTCTTAAAGCTTACCTTGGTGTCGATTTGATGATTTAATCAAATCCCGAAACTCGTATTTTTCCCCTTTGAAATCGGCTAGTCACTAAATCCCTTGAATTGGTTAGTTTTCGCTTAAAACACATAATAATAGATCTACTACTAAAATAGGCCTTGGCCGAATTTACCTTTGTTCTTACCTTCCAAATCTTAAATCACGAATTGGATCCTTGCTTCTTTATTCTTTGTCGAAATCCCTATGTACCCATGTTAGATCCAATCTAACATTAAATCATAATAATATAGCTTATGGCCGAATGGTATTCATAACTTACCTTATATCTTAGAAGTTCCGAAAGATACCTTCTTGTAGTTGACAATTTCTTAAATCTTGAAAACACCCTTCCATAACTCGGCCAAAATCCATAATAGATATTAGTCCCTAAATTTTAGATAGGTTTAAAATATAAAAGAATTGAAACCAAACTTTGTATCTTACCCTTTTTAAGATATCGGTAGCACCCTTGTTAAAAGCCCCTTAAAGAATCGGCCTTGATGACTAGATGATAAAGTTTCGGCTTTTGGGATTTAATGGAGAAGTCGACTATAGGTTCTCTTGGGGTATTTGGTTTCCACGAAAATAAGGAAAAGAAATTTGAGAATTTTGGCAATGGTGGACTATAGATTCGGCTTGACAAAAGAAAAAGAGAAGAGAAGAGAGGAGAGCACTCAGAAATTCGGCAGAGAGAGGAGGAGGAAGAAAAATTGATGAGTAGCCCTATTTCCTTCCTTTTATAGCCGAAACTACTCCTCGGAATCCCTTACTTGGCCACCACTCTTCTTTATTTGATAGCTTTATCTCATAATTTAAAATAATTAGAGAATAATCCTTTATTATCTCTTCAAAAATAATCCAAATTAAATCCCTTATTTATCACCTTATTAATCGAATATTAAAGAGAATAAAACTCCTCCTTTCTAGAAGGCTTGTGCCGTCCACCTCAGAGCTTCTGGAAGCAAAAATAAAACTTCTTTTATTTGCTTCCCAAGTGACTCGAACCTGTGCCCAACACCTTGAATGTGGCACCATTTCAGAGGCCCTAAGTGGCATCTTCAGCCACTTTTCCAAGCCTGTTTGTGTGTCAAATTTCACAAACTTTTTCTTTAAGGCCACCTTGCCTTAATTTCCTCTTTTAAACTTTAAAACTCGACATTTCTAAGTCATTTCTAAGTTTCCAAATATTTTCGTTCGCTCAGTAAACTTGACATTTTCTTACATTTCCAAGTTTCAGAAATGTGCACTTTCCTATTTTGAATCATTTCCAAATCATTTCCATCCATTTCAAGTTTCAAAAATGTTCACTTTCCATTTTTTTAACTTAACATTTCCATACATTTTCGTGTTTCCAAAATTGTTCAAAATTTATTCTTAGTACATAAAACATGTTACTTCGTACAATTAAACCGAAAATGCATAGGCCCTTTCCAGGATAATACAATTCTACCCCCTTAAAATAATTTCGTCCTCGAAATTTTCTAACTAAAATAATTAAGGGTATTGTTGTCGCATTGCCTCTTCGGTTCCCACGAAGCTTCTTCCGATCCATGATTGCGCCATAACACCTTGACTAGAGGAACCGACTTCCTCCGTAGCACTTTCACATCACGTTCCAATATCCGATCGGCTCTTCCTCGTAGGATAAGTCGGCCTTAGCTCTACTTCTTCGACGGGTACCACATGAGACGGATCCGATCGGTGAACGACGTAGCATGGATACATGGAATACGTCGTGCATCTGCGCGCAACTCGTGGCAACTCCAATTGGTATGCCATTTGCTCCAACTCGCTTCGAAGACTCGATAGGGCCCTATAAACCTTGGGCTTAACTCCCCTTGTGACCGAACCTCATTACCTTTTTCCAAGGCGAGACTTTCGAAACACTTGGTCTCCCACTTCAAACTCTATTTCCTTCCGCTTAAGGTCTGCTGCACGACTTACGCCTATCGGAGGCTTCCTTTAACCGTGCTCGAATCATCTCAACCTTCTCTTCAGTTTCGGCCACTAACTCTGGACCCAAAACTCGACGTTCTCCTAACTCAGTCCAACAAGTAGGAGTTCTACACTTCCACCATACAATGCTTCATATGGTGCCATCCGAATGCTGGCGATAATTTGTTGTTGTAGGCGAACTCGGCTAAAGGCAAATAGTCTTCCCAACTTCCTCGAAATCCATCACACAGCCTCTCAACATATCCTCCAACACTTGTATAACTCGTTCGGACTGCCCGTCTGATTGTGGATGAAAAGTCAGTAGTGAAGTCCAACTTAGTGCCTAAAGCTTGATGAAGTGCCCTCCAGAATCGAGACGTAAACCTTAGGTCTCTCGTCGGAGATGATCGATCTTGGTACACCATGTAACCTCACAATTTCGCCACATATAACTTAGCCGACTTACAAGAGAATAGTCAACTCTTCACGGGATGAAGTGCGCGGACTTAGTCAAACGGTCCACTATCACCCATACCGAGTCCTTCTTAGTAGGCGTAAGGGGAAGCCCACTAACGAAATCCATGGTAATTCTCTCCCACTTCCATTGCGGAATCTCGATTGGTTGAAGCAATCTCGATGGAACTTGGTGTTCAGCCTTAACTTGCGACGACACGTCAAACATTTCCCCACAAATTCGGATCACTTCTTGCTTAAGATCGGACCACCAAAATTGTTCCCTTAGATCTCTCAGACGACTTAATGCCTCCGGGATGCATAGCATAAGGGCTACTATGCGCCTCCCAAAGAATCCTTTGTCTTAACTCCTTGTCCTTCAAAGATACAGACTTTTCCTTTGTAACACAACACTCCTTCATCATTAATGCCATAATCCTTTAATTCCCCGCTCGCACTTGTCAGAAACTTAGCACTTAGATCCTTATCAACCAAGCTGTCCCTCTTTCACCTCCTTCACCATGTGGGCTTGACTTGCAACTCGCCTAACAGGCTTCCATCATCGCATACAAACTTAAGTGAGCGAACATAGCCCTTAGATCGCAGACACAACCTTCCGACTTAGGGCATCGGCTACCACATTCGCCTTGCCGGATGATATTCTATCGAGCAAATCGTAGTCCTTCAACAACTCCACCCACCTTCGTTGCCTCAAGTTCAACTCCTTCCGAGTCAACAGATACTTAAGGGCCCGTGGTCCTGTGTAGATCACCGACCTTTCTCCATAGAGGTAGTGCCTCTAAACCTTAAGGGCGAAACCACTGCTTTGCGGCCCAAGTCATGAGTTGGGTAGTTAACCTCATGAGGCCTTAGTTGCCGAGACGCATAAGCGACTACTTTTCCTTCTTGCATTAGCACACATCCTAATCCCGTATGCGGCGTCACAAGATTACCACAAAATCCTTCCCAGCCTTGGTGCCGACTAACACTGGAGCCTCCACAACACCTTCTTAAGGTTGTCAAAGCTCTTCGTTGCTTATCGACCATTCAAAGGGTACTTCCTTCCTTAGTAACTTTTTCAAAGCGCGGCTATTGACGAGAATCCTTCTACGAACCTTACGTAATAGCTTTGCCAAACCTAAGAAACTTCGAATCTCACCACGGACTTAGGTGGTTTCCAATCCAACACCGCTCGACCTTCCTAGGATCAACTCTTATTCCTTTTGCGGATACCACATGCCCTAAGAATGCCACCTCCTTAAGCCAAAATCCACACTTGCCGAATTTGGCATAGAGCTTCTTCTCCTTAACACTTGTAGCACCACTCGGAGATGTTCATCATGTTCCTCTTGAGACTTAGAATACACCAAAATATCGTCGATGAACACAACGACGAACCTATCTAAGTAGGGTTGAAAACTCGGTTCATCATTTCCATGAACGCTGGCCGAGCGCGTTTGTCAATCCAAACGGCATCACCACAAACTCAAAATGGTCGTATCTTGTCCTAAAAGCGGTCTTATGGATATCCGCCTCCTTCACCTTCAATCTGGTGATATCTCGACCTTAAGTCTATCTTTGAGAATATCATGCCCTCTTCGGTGATCGAACAAGTCATCGATCCTTGGCAAAGGATACTTGTTCTTGAAGGTCACTTATTCAAGCGACGGTAATCTATGCACATACGCATAGTTCCGTCCTTCTTTCTTACAAACAGTAATGGTGCTCCCCATGGAGACACACCGGGTCGTATGAACCCACGATCCAACAACTCTTGGATTTGAGCCTTGAGCTCAACTAACTCCTTTGGTGCCATTCGGTATGGAGCGATTGACACATGAGTCGCTCCGATAGTAAGTCTATTCCAAACTCCACCTCCCTATCCGGGGGTATTCACAGTAATTCCTCCGGAAATACATCTTCAAAGTCTTTCACCGTTCTAACTCCACCGACACCTTCTTCCTTTCCACCTAACGCACTTACGAAGGCTAAGAACGCCTTGCACCCTTTCTTAACCATTTTCTCACCTTCTTCAACGAAACTACGTTGGATGTGTAGTTTCTTCTCTCTCCGATTATTACTACTACTTCATCCTCTGGGGTCCTTAGTTCCATTCGTTTAGCCGCACAATCCAACACGGCTCGGTGCTCTACTAGCTTGATCCATT
The DNA here is from genome assembly GCA_025698515.1 of Gossypium sturtianum. NCBI lineage: Eukaryota > Viridiplantae > Streptophyta > Magnoliopsida > Malvales > Malvaceae > Gossypium > Gossypium sturtianum. Next base: position 67,231,487 of record CM046953.1, read on the forward strand.
CCAAGTATAAGTTCAAACTCCACGAAAGGTAGTTCCATTAAGTCACCCGAAAGTTCACTCCCGAATCTCTGGGGTACATTCGAAAGATCTTATCCACCACTACGCTTAGGCCTAATGGGCTTACTACGATCATCCGCCTATCGGAAGGTTGAGTCTAGGCCTAGTGTTTCCACTACACTACATGCAACATAGGAATGGGTCGAGCCCACATCAATTAGAGAAAAATAGGGCTTGTCAAAATAAAGAACGCATCGGTTATAACGTCCGCACGTCTCCATCTTCCTCCGCGAACCGCATAAACCAAACTCGGTTGCCTTGCCTCTCAAAGATTAGCAAACACCTCTACCTTGTGTTCCACGGCCTCTGCCGGCACCATTACCTCTCATTACTCGAACCACGACCTCGTTGAGGTCTGCGGTCCTCCTCTACCCGGTCGACTAACATTACGAAATGTTGGTCGGCTTTCATTTGATTGCTTAGGACAATCCTTGATCACATGGTCCTTGGACCCACATCTAAAACATCCTCCTATTTTCTTCCAAAGACTCTCCTAAGTGCTTCTTTCCACACACATCACAAGGTCGATACCGCCCTTCCGAACCAACTTGTTGACCTCATGCCCATCAACTCTAGGCCTCTTATGAACCTTTCCGCACGTTCCAAAACCTCTTTTAGGCCTATTCCTATCCATAGCTCGCTTTGTAGAATCCTTGATTCCCTCAACCACCTTGGCCTTTTCTACCAAAGCGTAAAACTCCCCGCTCCCGATGCGGTGCTATCAACATCTCAGATCTTCCCTTAGCCCGTCCTCAAGCGAGACCACGGCGCTCATGCTCGATTGCCACTACTCCTCGAGCATATCGGCTCAACCTCGAGAATTCAGCCTCATACTCCGCCACGGACTTGTTCCCTTGAACCGGCCCCAGAAATGCCTTCCTTTGCTCATCGGTATACGGTTCCCACATACTTCTTACCAAATGCTTCCTTAACATATTCCTGTGTCGATCCTCGGTAGTGGCACCATCCCGAACGATCAACCACCATCGTCGCACGCTTCATCATCGCGAATAGTGCACCATTCCTTTTGACTTCTCCTCGAGAGGTCAAGTCAAGCTCATCCATGATGCGCTCTGTTGCTTTCAACCGATTACCGGTGAAGCCCGGGTGCCACACCCGATACTCCACTAAACATTTCGGCTCCATTAGCTCGAGCCGCTCAGCATACGGACTTACGGGTTCTGAATTTCCTCCTGCACTGACCACCAACTCCAAAACTCGCAAAGACACGACTGCGACACAAAGATCATCCCCGTCGAGCTTGCTGCTCAACACCAACGGTAGGGGTGGTGGTGGTGGTGGTATCTCATTGTCGGACCTTGACCCGATCTAACGAGTTCGACACCGTCATCCTTTCTCTACCTCGTCCACGGCGACGACTCACGTCCCTCTAGAGCTCATTTCTAACGTCGTGATCGATTAAGAAGTTTTATGAATTAGTCTTTGTTTCACTTGATTACCCGCGAAGAAATTTTATGAAAAGTGTTTTAGGAGTGGTTCTTTCGTATGCACACAGTCTTTCCATTCATTCATCCATACATCCATCAAACAATCATGAACTCTCGTTCATTCAGAGAAAGGTTGTAGTTTTCATTGTTATTGTTTTTTTCTTCCACTACCTGTGGGGTATTTCGTAATTCTGTCCCTCAGAGGTATTTTCGTAATTTTTCAAAAGGAAAAAGTTCCTTGGTGATTTTGTCACAAAGTATTTTGGTATTTTTAAATTCTGGGGTATTTTGAAAAATTTTGAAATCCAGGGGTATTTCGATGATTTTGGACCTCGGGGGTATTTTGGTGATTTTTTTCCAAGTAGGGGTAAATTTGTAAAATCTTATAAATCAGGGATATTTCAAAGGTTGCAAAACTTTGAGGGTTCTTTTGAGAATTGTACTTTTCAAACGGTGATGTTGCAAAAATTTTGGAAATCAGGTCATTTTGGTAATTTTATAAGTTAGAGGTAATTTTGAAATTTCCAAAATTCAAGGTATTTTTGATAATTTACAAATTAGGGTTTTGAACATTGATAAAATAATGAAATATTGGCAAAACTGTTGGGTAGTTGGTCATTTTATAAACCAAGGGTATTTTGGTAATTTTACCACTAGGGGCATTTTTGTATAAATCGGAAATCTTTCAGAAAATTTTGTAAAGATGGTTTTCATGAATTTAGAAGAAAGTTTTAAGAGTTCTAAAACTAGGGTTTTGTTGTTTTTATAAAAACACGGCTAATTCCCTTTCGGGTTTTAGTTATTGTGTTTAGCCTATGACTGAGTCCTCTTGGTCGTGGTGAACCAAAGCTACGCACTGTGCAGGATTCGAGTGGAGAGGAGGTGAGTCACGCGATCGCTTAAATACCAAGCTCCCACCGAAACCATTCCTAGACATGCGCATAGAGGTTGCCACACCTACTGAGCCCTCTGGGTTAGGGTGAACCGAAGCTACGCACCAGGTAGGATTCCTGCGAAGAGGAGGTGAGTCACTAGGATCGCTTAAATGCCGTGCTCTTAGGATCCAATCCTAGACATGCGCATGTGGGTTACCACACCCTAACTTAGTGACTTAGCCATGGGTTTGTTTAACGTTCCTTAAGTCTTATGTGTTTGTGTTTGAGTAGACTAGTCCTAGGGTTCAAGTTCCTATCATGCTATTCTACGTTCCATTCCTTTTCTACCCTTCTAATATTCATTACACATAATCACACAAATAGTTAGGGGTACTTACCTGGTGGACTGCGGGTCGGAGACTTTAGGTGCCATGCGTAGGAAAACACGCTTGTTTCATAAAATATTTTCAAAAAAACTCATTTGAGCTCGCTTTGAAAATGTTTTGGGCCTTGGCCCACAGGCCGAGAGTTTTAAAACTTGGCTCTGATACCAAACTAAAACACCCCAAATCCGGCCCACGAGATTTGCCCAGATTTGGTATGTTCCTCAAGTAAACCGGTTTCAAAATTCTTTCGTTACCTAGAGAAAACTTGTGCGATTTTGAAAAAAATTGTTTCGGGTTGGGCTTGTGTTGAAAACGAATTCAATTCTTTATATTAAAAATTTTACTTAAACTTTAATAGGTAAAACTCATAATCATAATAAATAGAAATAAATGGAAAACAATCCAACTATGGCCTTATGGCCTTATTACATCAAATAATTTCCAAGTAATTCAAGTACTTAAATAGAAATAGTAGTTCATAAAATAAAAACTTCATGTTGAGCATGGCCACCACAAGTTCTGCCGTCCCGATCCATCACTGATCATCACCTGAAAAATATTCCCCAACGGGGTGAGTCAAACAGACTCAATTTGTACACAAACACTAAATCAAAATAGAATCAGGCATACAAATGTTACGCATTCATATCATAGCATACAAATTATGATGCATTCCCAAACCCAAACCTAATAAGCCATCCGCTACACTCCCCCGTACCAACCTATACACCGTGGGGACTACTAAGTCGACCCTCCTTCCGCTACACTCCATATCGCGGTTTTAGGTCACCGCATTTGTGGTCTTAGGTCACCACATTCAGATATCGCGGTCTTAGGTCACCGCATTCGGGACATCGCGTGGTCTTAGGTCACCACATTCAGACATCGTGGTCTTAGGTCACCACATTCGGATACCACGGTCTTAGGTCACCGTGTTCGTGGTCTTAGGTCACCACATTCACTTCCTTTCAAACAAACCCATATGCCCCATATAATGATGATATGCATAATTATGCCGAGTTCACATTCTTATCATATTCTCATGTTACTAATGACCTTTTCATATTCTTTGTAGAAGTAGGAAACGCACTGAGTACTTAGTACCATAACATGGTACCTAGCCACTTTCATATTCTTAATATCACATATTTTAATAAAACATGCCATGAAACATATTAAGAAGTAGTGTGGGGTACACACTACACGATTTTAACCACTTCACTTTGAAATCCCGAAATCGACCATCGCCTTAGATCTCAAGTTCCTACAATTGATTAATCACTTACTATTTAGCACAAAGCCTATTCGGCTAGAAAACCAAATCCTAGTAGGATTTGTATTCTTAAAGCTTACCTTGGTGTCGATTTGATGATTTAATCAAATCCGTAAACTCGTATTTTTCCCCTTTGAAATCGGCTAGTCACTAAATCCCTTGAATTGGTTAGTTTTAGGCTTAAAACACATAATAATAGATCTACTACTAAAATAGGCCTTGGCCGAATTTACCTTTGTTCTTACCTTCCAAATCTTAAATCCCGAATTGGATCCTTGCTTCTTTATTCTTTGTCGAAATCCCTATGTACCCATGTTAGATCCAATCTAACATTAAATCATAATAATATATCTTATGGCCAAATGGTATTCATAACTTACCTTAGATCTTAGAAGTTCGAAAGATACCTTCTTGTAGTTGACAATTTCTTAAATCCCAAAACACCCTTCCATAACTCGGCCAAAATCCATAATAGAGATTAGTCCCTAAATTTTAGATAGGTTTAAAATATAAAAGAATTGAAACCAACCTTTGGATCTTACCCTTTTAAGAAATCGGTAGCACCCTTGTTAAAAGCCCCTTAAAGAATCGGCCTTGATGACTAGATGATAAAGTTTTGGCTTTTGGGATTTAATGGAGAAGTCGACTAGAGGTTCTCTTGGGGTATTTGGTTTCCATGAAAATAAGGAAAAGAAACTTGAGAATTTTGACAATGGTGGACTATAGATTCGGCTTGACAAAAGAAAAGAGAAGAGAAGAGAGGAGAGCACTGTAAATTCGGCAGAGAGAGGAGGAAGAAGAAAAATTGATGAGTAGCCCTATTTCCTTCCTTTTATAGCCGAAACTACTCCTCAGAATCCCTTACTTGGCCACCACTATTCTTTATTTGATATCTTTGTCTCATAATTTAAAATAATTAGAGAATAATCCTTTATTATCTCTTCAAAAATAATCCAAATTAAATCCCTTATTTATCACCTTATTAATCGAATATTAAAGAGAATAAAACTCCTCCTTTCTAGAAGGCTTGTGCCGTCCACCTCGAGAGCTTCGGAAGCAAAAATAAAACTTCTTTTATTTGCTTCCCAAGTGACTCGAACCTGTGCCCAACACCTTGCATGTGGCGCCATTTCAGAGGCCCTAAGTGGCATCTTCAGGCCACTTTTCCAAGCCTATTTGTGTGTCAAATTTCACAAACTTTTTCTTTTAAGGCCACCTTGCCTTAATTTCCTCTTTTAAACTTTAAAACTCGACATTTCTAAGTCATTTCTAAGTTTCCAAAAATTTTCGTTCGACTCAGTAAACTTGACATTTTCTTACATTTCCAAGTTTTTAAATGTGCACTTTCCTATTTTGAATCATTTCCAAATCATTTCCATCCATTTCCAAGTTTCCAAAAATGTTCACTTTCCATTTTTTTAACTTAACATTTCCATACATATTCAGGTTTCCAAAATTGTTCAAAATTTATTCTTAGTACATAAAACATGCTACTTCATACAAATAAACCGAAAACGCATAGGCCCTTTCCAGGATGTTACATTATGAATGAGTTATGTTTATGTTATGTAAAGTTTATTTTGGTATGGCTTGGTGATAATGATATGTTTTTAAGTATGGTAAGATTAGTAAAGAATTGATGCCATAATAATATAATGATTTTGTGGATGAGTCATGCTTGATAATGTATGTGATTTGGTTGAGCAAGATGGTTTATAGGTTGACATATTTAGTAATGAGAATTGTATGTGATGATATGATAATCACTTGACATGAAATTGGTTGCTAAATTGTGTGGGGGATCATGCTTAAAAGTGCTTGTAGGATTGACCCTTGTGTGGGTGGCAATTTGGCCTTGTAAATGGCCTATAATGTCACACGGTTGTGGCACACGGGTGTGCCTAGTGACCGTGGGGCTAAGTCAATAGCTAGCCTAGAAGCACACGACCAAGACACACGGGCGTGTCTAGTAGCCTTGTGAAAAAGCCAGTATATGGCCTATGAGTGCACGGCCTTAGCACACAGGGGTGCCTAGTAAACGTGGAGCCAAAACCGATTTGACCACAGCAAAGGTACAGGGGCATGCGTTGTGGCCGTGGATGTAAAGTCAGATTCAACCACGGAAAGACACACGGGTGTGTCCAGCAGCCGTGGGAGGCACACGGCCTGCCTACACGAGCGTGTAGCCCCTGAAACTTAGAAAAGTTTTAAATTTCTGAGAATTTTGTATGTGTTTCGGTTTAGTCCCGACCCCTCTCTAGTATGTGTTAAAGGTCTCGTGGGCCTCAATAAGGGACTATTTGATTATGAATGAATATAATTGATTGATGATTGACTTTGTGTCGTGAAATGGATGTGAAATGATTTGATTATTCGGTAACACCTCTTAACCCTATTCCGGTGACGGTTTCGGGTTAGGGGTGTTACATTTAATTGGTATCAGAGCTACGGTTTAGTTGATTCTCGGACTAACATAGCGTGTGTGAGTCTAGCTATACATGCCATATATGAAATTACGATAGTGTGATGAATCCTGACAGTTATAAATGTGTTTTTATATAGAAATGGATCCCGATCGAGCAGTTGCTGATGACATAGAGAGTAATGCACCTGCTCCCGCTCAAGGGACAGCGCCGACCACATCTAGGCCGAATGATAATAGTGAGGGAGGAGAGGCTAAACAAGCCTTCCTTCGAATGATGAGTGAGTGGTTTTTAGAGTTCGTTCGAACGAATCTGACTCCTCCACAACCTCCACCCCCACAAGTACCTGATGTGCCACAAGTGGTAGATCCGATTCGATGGAATAAACCACCTGTGGATAAGATCCGGAAGTATGGGGACGAAGAGTTTAAGGCCAAAGCTGATGACGATGCTGAACGAGCTGAGTTTCGGCTCGAGAACATAATTTGGGTATTTGATGAGATGTCGTTAACCCCTGATGAATGTATTAAGTGTGTAGTTTCTTTGTTGAGAGATGCAGCTTATAATTGGTGGAAAACATTGATATCCGTGGTTCCGAGAGAGAGAATCACTTGGGATTTCTTTCAAGTTGAATTTAGAAAGAAGTATATCAGTAAACGCTTCATTGATCAGAAATGTAAAGAGTTCCTTGAACTAAAATAAGGTCGTTTGTCCGTTACTGAATATGAGCGAGAATTCGTAAGATTGAGTCAATACACGAGAGAATGTATTTCGACCGAAACTACTATGTGCAAACGGTTCATAGAGGGATTGAATGAAGATATTAAATTGTTGGTTGGAATACTTGATATAAATGAATTTGTTGTGTTAGTTGAAAGAGCTTGCAAAGCCGAGGAGCTCAGTAAAGAAAAGAAGAAAGCCGATTCTGAAGCTCGAGATGAAAGAAAAAGATCGATGAGTAAGTTGTCTCAACCTTCGATAAAGAAATTTAGAGATACAAGCAACCGATCAAATTCTTCATTTGAACATCCGTATAAAGACCACGCAAGACTAAGTGTTGGTCCGAGAACTCAAGCTCAAATTGAATCAAATGTTGAAAATGCTAAAAGCAACAAACCTGAGTGTAGACAATGTGGAAGACGACATGTGGGAGAATGCTGGGGCAAATACAACAATAGAGTTTGTTATAAATGTGGATCACGAGAACATTTCATTCGAGATTGCCCAAAGTTAGCTGAGGAAGAAAATGCTCAGAATGTGAGATCGAGTAATGTGATGGCTAGGGGTAGACCATCCAAAAATGTCGGGAATGTGAGTGGAAGTCAAAAAGGGACTACTAATACAGTTGTGAGTTCAGAGGCGAGAGCACCTGCCCGAGCTTATGCTATACGTGCACGAGAGGAAGCATCATCTCCAGACGTCATTACTGGTACTTTTACTCTATTTGATACTGATGTGATTACATTAATAGATCAGAGTTCAACTCATTTCTATGTGTGTGTGAATTTAGTATCAAGTAAGACTCTACCTATTGAGTCTACTGAATTGGTAATTAGAATATCGAACCCTTAGATAAGTGTGTTTTGATGGACAAAGTGTGCAAGAATTGCCCTTGATGTTTCGGGATATATGCTTTTCGGCTAATGTGATAATGCTACCATTCAATAAATTTGATATAATTTTTAGTATGGATTGGCTCACTTTGCATAATGCCATTGTGAATTGTAAACGAAAGAGTATAGATTTGAGAAGTCAGAAAGGTGAGATAGTTTGAATTGAATCTAGTGATATGAAAGGGGTACCAGTTGTTATATATGTGAAGAAAGCTTTGAACTATGTGAGAAGGGATTGTGAAGCTTATTTGACATATATGATTGATATAAAAGTGACTGATAAGAAAGTTGAATCTGTGACTGTGATTTATGAATTCTTAGCTATGCCTTTCGGATTAGCAATTGCTCCTGCAGTGTTTATGAATTTGATGAACTGTATATTCAGACTGTATTTAGATCATTTTGTTGTAGTGTTATTGATGACATTCTGATTCATTTATGTGATGAGACGCATCATGCCAAGCATTTGAGAATTGTGCTACAAACTCTGCGTAAGAAATAGTTGTATGCTAAGTTTAGCAGATGTGAATTTTGGTTGCGTGAGGTTGGCTTTCTAGGGCACATTGTGCCAACTGTGGGAATACAAGTTGATCCAAGTAAACTCTCTGCTATTTTAGAATAGAAGCCTCCAAGAAATGTGTTTGAAGTCCGTAGTTCTCTGGGACTAACGGGATATTATAGACGGTTTGTGAAAAAGCTTCTTGATGATTGCAACTCCGTTGACAAAGTTGCTATGGAAAAATGTTAAATTTGAGTGGTCAGAAAAGTGTTGTTGACAGTTGCACCAATGTTAATTCAATTTGAATCAGGTAAAGAGTTTATAATTTATAGTGATGCATAGTTAAATGGTTTGGACTATGTGCTGATGCAAGAAGGCAAAGTCATTGTTTATGCTACGAGGCAGTTAAAGCCGCATGAAAAGAACTACCCGATGCACGACCTTGAATTAGTCGCGATCGTGTTTGTGTTAAAGATTTGGCGTCATGATATTTTTGGTGAGAAATGCCATATTATACCGATCACAAGAGTTTAAAGTACTTGATGACTCAAAAAGAATTGAATTTGCGATAAAGAAGATGGTTGGAATTGTTGAAAGACTACGAGCTTGTGATAGATTACCACCCTGGTAAAGCTAATGTTGTAGCTAATGCCTTGATTCAGAAATCATTATGTGTTTTGTGAACTATGAGTATTCAAATAAATCTGTGTGATGATAATATGGGTTTGAAGGAGTTGAAAGTAAAGTCGATGTTTGTACGTCAGAATTGTGATCCTCAGAAAAGTGATGTTGAAATGATGGCTAAATGAACTCAGTGTGAATTGAATATTGATTTAGAATTTTGAGTTGATAGTGATGATCGTCTGAGATTTAAAGATCGGATTTGTATTCCAAAGAAGTCAGAGTTGGTGGCATGGTATAAAACGGGACATCTATGACTTTGTGTCGAAATGTTTAGTTTGTCAGCAAGTTAAAGCTAAACATCAGGTTCCGTCCGGATTATTACAATCGATAATGGTACCTGAGTGGAAATGGGAAAAGATTACGATGAAATTTGTGTCAGGATTACCTTTATCTCCGAGAAAGAAAGATGCGATATGAGGCTCTTTAAGGTCGAAAATGCTGAACTCCATTGTATTGAACTGAGCTGCATGAAAATGAAATTTACGGGATTAATTTGATAAAAGAGACTGAACAGAAAATGAGAGTGTTGTGGCACAAACACGGAGTTGAGGAGGCTAAGTGGGAGCCTGAAAACATTATGAGAAAGCCATATCCACACCTTTTTACTGGTAAGATTTTCGGGGACGAAAATCCCTAAGGGGGGAGAGTTGTAACAGCCCAGTTTATACCCTAGTCGGAAGAGTGGTTTCGGGACCACAAATCCGAGTTTGAATAATATTTTAATATTATTTTCTATGCCTCTGATAAGTGATTAAGCATGTGTTAAATTTTCGTAAGTTAATTTATCCGTTTGTGTGTTTAATTTGACAAAAATGATTAAATTGCATTAAATGTGAAGTTTGCATGTTTTTATGAAAGGATGCCTAATTGTTATGTCTTATTAAGTATGAGGACTTATGTGGAAATTAAGCCATTATCATGGTTAGTGGACGGCTAAGGTCATGAATGACCTTGTAATTATATGTTATAAATATATGAATGAAGGCTATTTTAGTAAATGAATTGTTAGCATTAAATTAATGAAACAAAAAGATGAAGTGTTCATCTTTTATTTCTCTTCATTTGACCGAAACAAGCAAAGAAAGAAATGAAAGAAATCTAGCTAGGGTATTTGGCCTTTCTATTGCAAATTAAGACCAAGAAAGGAGAGGTTCGGGTCAAGATCGAGGCAAAGACAAAGTACTCGATTAATCGATCGTTTCGGTATTTCGACGTCTGAGGTAAGTTCGGATATAATACTAGTTGTAAAAGATATCTTTGTGATATGAATTTGAATGAATAAATATATATAATGATGAGATTAGAAATGCTATGTGTTGAATTGAATTGGAGGGCACTAAGTGTGCGAATTTAGAAACAAGACAGAGAAGATTAGCACTGTGTGTGCGAGGTGATAGAAGCTTCGGCTTATCGAATTGGCACTGTGTGTGCGATACCGATATAGGTTCGGTTTAACAAATTGGCACTAAGTGTGCAATGATAAATATGTTTCAATTACGAATTGGCACTGTGTGTGCGATACCGATATAGGTTCGGTTTAACAAATTGGCACTAAGTGTGCGATGATAAATATGTTTCGATTACGAATTGGCACTAAGTGTGCAAATAAATCAAAAGTATAGTAAAGGCATGTATGATAACTAGGTGTTGGTTAAAGCATGTGTGATAACTATATATTGGCTAAGGTAAGTATGATAACTATGTGTTGATTAAGGTATATATGATATCTATGTGTTGGTGGATTTGAAAGTAGATGGATGGAGTGCTATGTGAGCATTGGGTATAGTTGAGTTGGTGTATCATTGATAAATTAATCTAAGTGATGGCTTATTTTTGTATGTTGATTTGAATTGTTGAATTACATGTATTATATTACGGACTTACTAAGCTTTGGAAAGCTTACTGTGAGATTTGTTTTTCTGCTTTGCAGTGTCAGTAAAGCTAGCTCGGATCCGGGGATCATCAGTATATCAATCACACTATCGGCAATCTAATTTGGTATTTTTTTTTTGAAAAGATGTAAATAGATGAAATATGGCATGTATAGGCTAGAAGTTATGGTATGTTTTGGGAATGTTTAATCCTTGCCATGTGAGTTGGCTTGGAAGTGAAACGATGTTAAATTATGAATGAGTTATGTTTATGTTATGTGAAGTACATTTTGGTATGGCTTGGTGATAATTATATGTTTTTAAGTATGGTAAGATTAGTAAAGAATTGATGCCATAATAATATAATTATTTTTGGATGAGTCATGCTTGATAATGTATGTGATTTGGTTGAGCAAGATGGTTTATAGGTTGACATATTTAGTAATGAGAATTGTATGTGATGATATGATAATCACTTGACATGAAATTGGTTGCTAAATTGTATGGGGGATTATGCTTAAAAGTGCTTGTAGGATTGACCCTTGTGTGGGTGGCAATTTGGCCTTGTAAATGGCCTATAATGTCACACGGTTGTGGCACACGGGTGTGCCTAGTGACCGTGGGGCTAAGTCAGTAGCTAGCCTAGAAGCACACGGCCAAGACACACGGGCGTGTCTAGTAGCCGTGTGAAAAAGTCAATATATGGCCTATGAGTTCACGGCCTTAGCACACGAGGGTGCCTAGTAACCATGGCGCCAAAACCGATTCGACCACGGCCAAGGTACATGGGCGTGCGTGGTGGCCGTGGATGTAAAGTCAGATTCAACCACGGGAAGACACACGGGTGTGTCCAGCAGCCGTGGGAGGCACACGGCCTGCCTACACGGGCGTGTAGCCCCTGAAACTTAGAAAAGTTTTAAATTTCTGAGAATTTTGTATGTGTTCCGGTTTAGTCCCGACCCCTCTCTAGTATGTGTTAAAGGTCTCGTGGGCCTCAATAAGGGACTATTTGATTATGAATGAATATAATTGATTGATGATTGACTTTGTGTCGTGAAATGGATGTGAAATGATTCGATTGTTCGGTAACACCTCTTAACCCTATTCCGGCGACGGTTTTGGGTTAGGGGTGTTACAAGCCGAATCTATCCATTTACCATCTATCCATTTTCATTAACAATCCATCTCCATAACTTAATCAAATTATCGTCCCTTTTGATAGCTTCCACAATTTTGATCTATTTTCATCCATATTTCTTTAATAATTTTCGAAGGCTTATAATTCTCCTCGTAGACGATTGGGCAACTCGCATACGTTTCGACTCATCCCGAGGCGGACCGTATCACATATTCAAACACTTTGATCTCAAGCCCTACACACATCCTCATTGCCCTTGTTAGTCATATATTCCATAGTAATATCAAGATATGTATGGGCTTAATAATAATCAAGTTTGCAAGCACATATGCTTTCCACATCATGTATCCATTCAACATACATAATTCATCTCATTATTTGAGTATAATTTCATAATAGTTCGTTTCAAGTTCAGATCATTTCGCATCAGAACTTTACACATAATACTCGGAATATCAAAGTCACGATTAGTACACTCTAGGTGTACAAGTTCATAATCAAGAATGAACATTCTCATCAAATAGTTTCCATGTTCAAATATCATCATCTCATATTTCATATATCACTTGTCATGTATCATCATTTTCTTGCATTTCTTGTAATATTCTTTCATGTCATATTTCCGTATCATATGTATCATTCCATGTCTAGTTGTTTTGAATTCATCTTTGCTCTTGTCAGGACTTTACCACTTGAATTTATTCGAAATATCGATGGATACACAGGTAGTACACCCAAGGTGTACAAATCAGAATCTGTCAATTCACGTCCAATAGTACCCTTAAGGTACAATTTTCAGAGAGTACACTCTCGAGCTACACATGTATACAACAGGATTACCAGTCTAGGCTAAATATTTTTTATGTCATATGCTCTAAAGAGCTTGATCTGGATTACCCGTCCGGGCTAAATCCAATCCATTACATATGCTCGAGAGGACTTATATCAGGATTACCTGTCCGCGCTAAATCCTATCAGAATTGAGGTCGAAGGATTACTCATCCGAGCTAAATCCTATCCGCAACAAATGCAGGACCTCTTTCGTTTCGGGAAATCACATATCCATCGATTTTCCATTTATTCAATCGGGATTTAAACACTTTTCATACCTTATCGGCATTTGATTATTTCATACCTCCGTAACATTTATGTAATTCGAGTAAAACACATTCCACATTCATGTCTAGTATACAAGTAACATTTTATTCATTTACCATTTTATCAGGCATTTTCATTTATCGGGCTATATCGAGTAGGTGATCATTTCACATATTTGTGACATTGATAAAATTCTCAAACACAACATTTAAATCAAGCATAAAAACATTTACAATTTAGTTACACGAACTTACCTCGATAAAGGTTCGTGTACGTAAAATCTACTAATCCGACATTTTCCTCTTTTTCCTCGTTCTAACTCCTAATTTGGTCTATCTGTATCTGTACGAGTAGATTTAACATCAATTTCTCATATTTTACATTCATGTGGACTAAATTTTCATCCTAGGCAAAATTATTATTTTGCCCCTAACTTTTCCAAAAATTCAATTTTCGTCCCTAGGCTCGGAAAATGAAACTTGTGCAAATTACTCCCTATTACAAGCCTAACCAAAGCTCCATTACAAATTTTACAGCACATGTATTCATAAAATTTTAGAATTTTTCATCAAATTTTACAAGTTTTCATTTTAGTCCCTAAATCATGTTTTCATCAAAAATCACTTTGTAAAAGTTGTTTATCTATCAATAATATTTCATTTCCTACCATAAATTTCTAATTTTCCAGCATATATATCCATGACCCATTTTTATACTTTGATAACTTTTCAAATTAATCCCCCAAATAGAGAGATTAAGCTATCCCGTTTCCAAAAATATCAAAATTACTAAAAACGGGACAAGGAAACTTACCCAATTTATACATGAAAGTCTCTTCTCTCTTCTAGGGTATCCATGTTTATTTTGGGGAAGATGAGAAAATATGATTTTTATTTTCTTTTCATCTTTTGAATTAATTAAAACTTTCACTTTCCAATTTAGTCCTTACCCTTTTTCTATATTTCCATGGATGAGTCACCAAGAAAAATCTACATACTTTTCTTAATGGTCTAATTACCATATAATGACCTCTAGTTTTTAATTCCATAGCTATTTTATCCTTATAGCTACTAGACTTTAACTTTCGCATTTTATGCGATTTAGTCCTTCTCGTAATTAAGCACATAATCAGTAAAATTTTCTTATCAAAATTTTCACACGACATTTCTAGTATAATATGGATCATATAATAAAATAAAAATAAATTTTATTTTTTGGCTCGGATTTGTGGTCCCAAGACCACTGTTTCGATTTCATCGAAATCGGGCTATTACAGCAATCCTCAAATGTTTGGCTTGCTCAGATTCATCTCGAGAATAAATTAGAATGTCATCAATGAATACAACGACGAATCTGTCCAAATACGGTCTAAAGATTCTATTCATCAAATCCATGAATACTACAAGAGTGTTAGTTAATCCGAATGGCATAACAAGAAATCCATAATGTCCATACCCGGTCCTGAATGCAGTCTCCGGTACATCCGAATCTTTAACCTGCAACTGATAATAACCATATCTCAGATCAATCTTTGAAAATACTGTTGATCCTTTCAACTGATCGAACAAATCATCAATTCTCGGCAAATGATACTTATTCTTAATCGTAACCTTGTTAAGCTTACAATAGTCGATACATAGTCTCATCGATCCATCTTTCTTCTTGACGAATAGAACTGGTGCACCCCAAGGCGAGAAACTAGGTCGTGCAAATCCTCTATCTGTTAACTCTTGTAACTGAGATTCAAACTCTTTCAATTCTATTAGAGCCATTCTGTACGGAGCTATCGATATCGGTGATGTTTCCGGTGCTAATTCAATAGCAAATTCAACCTCTCTAATCGGTGATAACCCGGGTAATTCCTATGGAAACACATCTAGATACTCACAAACCACTGGCACTGATTCAATCTTCGATTCAGACACTTTTGTATCAAGTACATAAGCAAGATAAGCATTGCAGCCTTTCCTCACATATTTCTGAGCTAGCATCATCGATATCACAACAGGCAACCCACTCGAATCATCAGTTTCAATATGAATAATTTCACTATTATGACATTTCAACTCAATAGTCTTTCGTCTACAGTTTACAATAGCATCATGCAGAGTCAACCAATCCATACCCAAGATCACATCGAATTCATCAAACGGTAAAAGCATCAAATCTGCCGGAAAATAGTAACCCCGTGTCATCAAAAGACAATTCTTGCAAACTTTATCAACTAAGACATACTGGCCTAAGGGGTTCGATACTTTAATCACAAATTTAGTTGACTCAACAGGTAAACTCTTACTAGACACTAAGTTCATACAAACATATGAATGAGTCGATCTAGGATCAATCAAAGCAATTACATCAGTGTCATAAAGAGAAAATGTACCGGTGATAACATCTGGTGCCAATGCATCTTCGTGAGCGCGAACAGCATAAGCTTTGGCTGGAGCTCGAGCCTCGGATCTCACAGCAAAATCCCTTGTTGCACCTTTGCTACTATTCACATTTCCAGTATTTCTAGGTGGTCTCCCTCTGGTCGCTGTATTACTCGGCCTTGTATTCAGAAATTTGTCTTTCTCAGGACAATCACGAATAAAATGATCTTGCGAGCCACATCTGAAACATGCCTTATTATTCATCAAACAATCTCCAAAATGTCATCTTCCACATTGTTGACACTCAGGTTTGTTGGCTTGGACACTACCAACGCTCGATACTGAAGTAGCTTGAGCTTTCGAACTCGTGTGTTGCTTTCCACGATCTCGATTGGAATACCCTACTGAAGCATTCAAACGATTATAGGAATCCCTTGATTTCTTTGAAAAGGAATGATAGGGTTTACTCATTGACCTCTTTCTCGAATCTCTAGCCTTAGAATCGGCTCTTCTCTTTTCTTTGCTAAGTTCCTCGGCTTTGCATGCTTTATCGACTAACACAACAAATTCTTTCAATTTCAGAATTCCAATTAAGAGCTTTATATCCTCATTCAACCCGTCTTCGAACCGTTTACACATAATTTCTTCAGTAGAAACACACTATCGAGCATACATACTTAATCTTACAAATTCTCTTTCGTACTTTGTCACCATCATACGACCCTGTTTCAACTCCAGAAATTCTTTGCGCTTTTGATCAATAAACCGCTGACTTATATATTTCTTTCTGAACTCAGTCTGAAAGAATTCCCACGTGACTCATTCTCTCGGCACCACAGATATCAAAGTGTTCCACCACTGATATGCAGTATCTCTCAGAAGTGATACATCACATTTAACACATTCCGATGGCATACAAGACAGTTCATCAAATACCCAGATTGTATTCTCAAGCCAAAACTCGACTTTCTCGGGATCATTATCAACTGTAGCTCTAAACTCTTCAACCCCGTACTTTTGAATTTTATCAACAGGTGGCTTACTCATACGCAAAGTTTCCAAACCTTGAGGAGCTACGGGAACCTGTTGGGGAATAGGTGGGGCTGGAGGTTACTAAGCAGTCGGGTTCGTTCGAACAAATTCAAAGAACCACTCGTTCATCATTTGGAAGAAGGCTTCCTTGGCCTCTCCTCCATGACTCTCAGATACAGGTCTCAATTCAGACTGCACTACTCCGTGAACGGAGGCTAGCGCATTACTTTCTACATCATCAGCAACTGCTCGATTGGGATCCATTGCTATATAAAAACATGATTTAAAACTGTCAGAAGATATCACACTATCACAGGTTATATATGGCATAAATAGCTAGACTGTAACACCCTTTACCCGCATTCAACGTCGGAACTGGGCACGAGGCGTTACCGTAATAAAAACCTCAAGATCGCCACTTAGGCACAACATGACCACTCTCTTTGGCCATCACAACAACCTCAATCCTGACTTACGAGGCCTCACTCATACACACGAGGACTCTCGAGACCATATCGAAACTTCTACGATTTTTAAAACTTTTCCATCTCTACAGGGCTCACACGCCCGTGTTCAGTCACACACGCCCCAAACCGTGCATAAAAACCCAAGCATTCTGCCAATGCCCCACGGTTAGGGCACACGTCCGTGCCTTCCACCCGTGGTGCACACTGGCTATCTTAACACATCCTAGAGTCTAGACACACGCCCGTGTGGCTAGCCCGTGGCCAACACTGATTAACACACATGTTCTAGGCACACGCCCGTGTGACTAGTCTGTGGTTTATTCTAATTTAAAACACTAACATGCAGGGGACACACGGCCAAGACACACGCTCGTGGGCTGACCGTGTGTCACACATGGCCTAGATACACGTCCGTGTGTCTATCCACATGGACAAGAACAAAGCTACTTGCCAAATTCTTTTCACCCTCCTAGCATACACAATCATGCACTCATTCAACACATTCATAATCAACTCAAAATCTTACAATCTCACTTAGATAACTACATCTTTTCATATAATAAAGTGCCAACAACTATTGCATTATACAAAATAGATTATCCATCTAAAGGCCAACACATCTTAGCCATATACAACAAAATTCACTAACTTGTCTAGCCCCTATACATGCCATATACAAAACATTGAGTCTAATGTACCAGAGTGTGCTGATAGTGTGGGCAATCTTCCAATTGATCCTCGTATCTCGATTCAACACTTTTGCTCTATAAGACAAGGGAAAAGAAAGAGAGTAAGCTTTGAGCTTAGTAAGTTTACACATAGACAATTAAGCTACATAGAATAAGCTAAACAACAATTAGCATTATACTAACAAATAATGCACAACTATGCTTACTCTTTCTATCCCTTACCACATTTCCAACACATCATGAGTCACTTACTCATATCCATTGACATGCACCCCTGCATTCAATATCACATTTACACAATATACAACACATCATTTTATCTCGATAACACATCCACACAGCTAATTCACACAGCTAATCCACACAGCTAATCCACACCGCTAATGTCTCGGTGGTTCCGCACTTAGCCCACCATAATCAATTATTAAGGTAGTATCGCACTTAGCCTACCAACAAGGTATTCATAGCAGTTTCGCACTTAGCCCACTAGATAGTATGCCTAACGATAGCATCGCACATAGCCAGCTCATCGTCATTATGCATTAGAATGGTATCGCACTTAGCCCACCTTTTTGCATTATCACAACACATCTACTTACTCAATCATTCATACATTCACAAGTTCTACCACAATCATTTCACTTGAACCACATAGGCTCTCAATCATTCTCAATCATGCTACACACTGGCTAGCATTAACAAATTGTAAGTATGAATGCATTGTCTATGCATAGACTTACCTCGATACTCAAAAGTATAGAAACGTGCAATTTAGTCCACCACTTTGCTCTTGCCTTGATTTCAATCCGGGCTTTGTCTTTCTTGATCTGTAATGAATAAATCAGCTTATTCAATGCACACATTGACTAAATTGACCCTTATCTCATACTTTAGCAAAATTACTATTTTTCCCCTAAACTTTCTCATATTTACACTTTAGCCCCAAGGCTCGTAAAGTGATTTTTATTCAACTTTCTAGCCTTTCATTCTTAGCCGAATCACTTACTCAACTAAAGCTATCATCAATTCTCATTAAAACACACATGTATGACCAAACTAAAGATTTTCACAATCAAGTCCCTACATACATTTTCATGGAAAATCATTTAGCAAAAGATGTTTCTACTATATCAAGCTTTCATATTCTTCCATAAAACATCAAAATACATGCATGTCATACATGACCACATTTTTGAACATCCATTTTAGCTAATCAAATAGCTAAAAATAGCTTACTCATGCTACTAGGACTTCAAAGATGCAAAGAATATCAAAAACGAGGCTAGAGGCACTTACTAGCAAGCTTGAAAAATTTGAAGAACCCTAACAATGGCACTTGAAAATTTCGGCAGCCTTGGAGAAGAAGATGAATGAATTTTGTCATCTTTTCTCCTATTTTAATCACTTAATTATTAAATGACCAAAATGCCCTTTTTGATAAACTTTCAATTTTAACTTATCCATGCCCAATTTTGTCCAAAAATTAGAGATTGGAAAAATTGCTATTGACGGACCTCTAATTAATATTCTAAAGCTATTTCACACAAATAGCTTCTAGAATCTCACATTTTGCAACTTTTGCAATTTAGTCCTTTTGGACAATTCAACCGCAATTTCACAAAATTTGCTTCATGAAACTTTTACACTAGCATGCATACACAGCATACACCTCAAAAAATCATTCATAATCCTCAGATTTGTGGTCTCGCACCACTATTCTGACTAGGCCCTAAACCGGGATGTTACATAGACTCACACGAGCTACGTTAGTTCGAGAATTAACTAAACCGTAGCTCTAATACCAATAAATGTAACACCCCTAACCCGTATTCATTCTATTCAATTCAGCCCATAATACATATTTTTGCAAATTTACTCTTTTACCCCTAATATTTTAACATTTTTACATTTTAGTCCCTCGCTCATAAAAATGCAAATTCATGCAATTCCATTTCAACCCATACTAGCCAAAATTCACTTAGGCCCATAACATCTCATATTTTTCATTATTTCACACAATCACCACATAGTTTTCATTTTTCTCAATTTAACCCCTAATTTGCAATTTCATTCAAAATCACTTAACAAATGTTGTTTATCTAACAACAACCACTTATTTTCTACCATCAAACATCAAAACACATACACATTCATCAATGGTAAAACCCTAATACTTTAACAGTTTCACAAATTAGTCTCTGGGCTAGCTAGATTAAGCTACAACGACTCCAAAAACATAGAAATCATTAAAAACGGATCAAAAATACGTACCAATCTAGCAAGAATTAGTTGCCGAATGCTCAAGCTCAACAATGGCTTCTCAAGCCCTAACTTTCGGTTCTCAAAGGAAGAAATAACAATGATACTTGCTTTTGTTTTATTTAATTATCATTTATTTACTAATTTACTTAATTAACCTTTTAATTTCAACCAAAGTTCAACAATACCAAACCATCATATTCCACTATCAACAATTATGGGCTAATTACTCTATAAGGACCTTCACTTTAAAGTTCTATAGCTATTAGACACCTTTAGCTATTAAAGCTCAAGTTTTACACTTTATGCGATTTAGTCCTTTTTATCAAATTAAGCATACAAACAGTAAAACTTCTTAACGAAATTTCCATATGACTCGATTAACATGCTGAAGACATTAAAATAATATTAAAATAATTATTTTGACTTCGTATTTGTGGTCCTGAAACCACTGTTCTGATTTCACTAAAAACAGGCTATTACAATACAACATGTCGCACCTCATCCAAAGATACCTCCATAGACACCAACCCATATCATCAATCACCAGCCCCTCGATTCTGTGCTATTTCCTTCGTTTCATAGTTCAACTATGAAAGTATTTAGTATTTTTGTCCCTATTAGAAAGCCACTCACTTATTGATTTTTGAAACCATAGTAATTCCTTTTGGTTTAAAATATTCTCAATTTCAAGATGTACCTCTGCTTCTCTACTTCTATGTCTCACAGAATCCCTCTGTTCTAGAGCCTTTTGAATACGGTCAAGCTCCATCATGGCCTTATGCTTTCTAACAAAGATATTACCAATAACATTTCTATTCCAAACGTAGATCAGGTGAGTAAATTTTTCCAAATTTGTGGTAATACCTTCTTCATCTCTCCAAGATTCTTCCACCATATTTTGAAAATCTGGATGTAAAAGCTAGCTAGCTAGGAAGTGAAACAGTCTTACTCCATTATTAGTCTTTGTTGAAGATGTTGAGACAACAATAGGCTGATGGTCTGATTTTAGTTTATACAAATGCCGAACAGTAGTGTTAGGCGTAAAGGAATGCCAAAAATCATTACAAAAAGATCTATCTAGTCTCTTAAATAAATTGCCTCTATTCCAAGTAAAACAAGGTCCTTGAAATCCCAAATCATATAAACCATTATCAAAGACAAAGGATCTGAAATGCCTACAACTTGTTTTTCGCATATCAGACCCTTATTTCTGCTCATCACCCCTTAAGATAGCATTGAAATCTCCCACAATCAACCATGGTTCTTGCACTACAGTCAGGATTTGACTTAGTTTAACCCACAGTTGAGCCCTTGAACTGCAATGAAGGCTAGCATAAATAGTAGTACAAAAAAAAGAGATATGCATATGAATTACCTAAATATGCATATAAACAAACTAAGAGTGAACATTCAAAATTTCCACACCAAAATCATCATTCCAGAGAATCCACAAACCTCCCGCGAAACTAGAAGCTTCCACTCTGAACGAATTATCAAAACCAAATTTTGCGATGACTGTATCCGCATTACATCCACTTATCCTAGTTTAAAAAATAGCAACAATATTTGGCCGAACCTCCTTCTTATATTCCTTCAATAAACTATAAAAGCAGGGGTGACCACACCCTTGAGCATTCTAAAAAAATAAATGTAAGTCTGGAACCATCATCCACAAAACAAAAAAAAAATTGTAAAAAAAATATCTATCATCTCAGGAATTCACAACATCTATAGAAGGCCCAATCTCTGACCCAATCACATAAGAAATTCCTCCCTTCATAGCAGTGTCTTTTTCGACCACTTTGGACAGTCCATGGATAATTTCTTCCATGGCTGCTGCTATCGGAACAACTGAAAAATCATCAACAAGACCAATAATCTAGGTACATCTCTCTCCCTCACCAGAAGCTTTGTTAATAACCTCCATCGATCTTTGACCAAAGTTTTCCCCCAAATTCCAGTTCACAATTGCGTTATAATTTCAGCTTTGTGTCTCTAAATCCATTGAACTACTTGATTTGTTCACAATTTTGATGCAACATTTTTATTGGAATTTAAGACAAACCTTATTGATTATAATTGGAAAGAATCCAAATCCTTTTCTAAAACCACAGGCCCATATTTGATCTATCATCAAAAGGGTTACTTTTCTGCTCAGATAAAGTAGAACCCATTTTATTAAAAGGCTTGAGGATATTAGAGTTGGGCTTTAGCCCACCACCTATTAAGACCTCTTTCCCTTTTGCTTTAGTAAACCCACTCCTTGAACCTCTAGGTTTATTAGCCACTCTTGCCCTATCGGACTTCTTAACCATCTTGGTAGCGTCCAAATCTTCTTCTCTTAAACTCACGTCTCCATTCTTGCCTTCTAAACCACCAAAATTCACACCAATTTCCTCCTCGTGATTGTTGTTAAGCACACCAAATCTGGAGCCACCGCTCACATCACCATTTGTAGTGCTACCAGGATTCGTAACTGGTCAAGTTTTCCTCTTATTCTTGCATTCAACAAGCATCCATAAGTCAAATTGTTCTTCCTCCACTCTTTGTTGCATCTCCGCTTCCCGTGAAAGTAATTGTTCCTCTTCAACTTCTTGTGAACCCTCTTTGTCAGACTTGAAACAACAATTGTCGCGGTTGTGCCCAAACTGACCACGGTCGAAACAAACCATGGGAAGAGCTTCATGCTCAACTCGTTGGATTCTCCCATCAGTATTTATCTTCGACACCAAAGGTTTCCCTAGATCAATATAAACAACCAAACGAGCAAACTATCCCTTGGAATTATTTTCGGTATTTTTATCCACCTTTGCCACTGGTCTGATAACCCCACCAATAAATTTTAGGAGACTCTTGGAGTACATGCCTTCAGGCAGTCCAGGAAGTCGGATCCAAACCAATAAAATTTGGGGTTGCAATTGACCGGTCAAAAACGACGACGTCCAAGGTCTCACCGTGAGGTAGTGCCCGAATATTGTCTACAAACCACCAGCTAAAGCAACCAAGTAATCCTCATCCTCTTGGAATTTAATCGAAAAATAATAATTTTATAGATCTAGAATTTGTATTGGTTGTTTTGTCCTCCATAATGCTTGCAATTTACTAGCCATGGTTAGATAAGAAATCTTTCTCCTAATCAGTTTAACCAGAATCATTCGTGCCATACTTTTAACAATGAGCTTATCCTTCCAGGAGATCACTCTCTCACTATCCACATTCATATTGTTAACATCAACAACAAGATCATCCGGATCCAAGTCAGGAGGTTCTGCCGGCCTTTGCCGGACCTTCTTGACAGATCTTCCCACAACACCGTCCAGAGAATTTTTGTTCTTATTAAATTCATGTGTTATCATTAATTAGCTTCAAACAATATATTTCATTTTTTACTGTATGTTGTTTTAAACACTTCTCTGTGTTCAAAGTATGTAATTTCTATAAGCATACATATGTGATAAAATTTCTAATATAATCTATCCCTGTTGCCTAACAATTTAATCATCAAATATTGAATTATACAATATATCAATTTAAAACTTAAATAATACATAATACAAAACCTAACCTTTTAATTTAGTTTCTGTATAATAAACTGAAAAATTAAGTATTAAATTTGAATTATAAAATCTATTTGATATATTTCTTAAAATTAAGTACTATAATATGATTTGATTGATTGATAAATATAAATCTTAAAATTTTAAAGTGAAGTTTTAAAAAGAAAATATTAAAAGAAATAAAATGAATTATCAAAATTTCATGAATTAAGTGGTATGTAGTTTATTATCTACCTATTATTATTCATACTTTCTCATTGAAAAAAATTCTATCATTTATTTATTTTTATTATAAATTATCAAATGAGTTTAAAAAATTAAATTACTAAAATTAAAAATTTTCAATATTTTATTAAGCAATCTCTTATTATTTAAATACAAAATAAAAAAAATCAATTTAAAATTAAGTTTTGAAAATTTTACACACCTCACATGTAAAATTCCCCGTCTTGGCCTAAATGTACTAAAAAAATCTTCAAACCTTCTTTTTCCTGATTTACTAATTATGAATTACGAAAGATCACTTATTGAATTTATGAAAAATAACCATTTTTTAAAAAAATTTCTGAATTAGGCCGTTTTTTTTTTAAAATGACGGGACTAGGCTGAAATAATGAAAACACTTTCAACTGGAAGCGTTTTCCTTGTGTTCTCTTTTTTAGGGTTAGGTTTTTATTTTTTAAAAGTAGGGTTAGGGTTTTGTGGTTTTTAAATTTTAAGGATTAAGGTTTTGTAGGATTTTGAGGTTTTTTTTATTTTTTAAGTTTATTATATATTCTTTAGTATTTTTATAATTTTTTGAGATGTAAAATTAATAAATATTTTTTTCGATATTTACAAGCATCGTATTTACACCAATCGTATATTCGAATTATTCAAATTGTAAAATTCAATTCGATTCATAATCGAAACTCGAACTACTCAATTTTTTAATGCAACTGAGTTTTGATAAGTGTTTTTTTACGGGAGGTTGAGATCGATCATATTTTTCATTGCATCATTTTAAAACTTTTAGTGCATTTTTCTTCAGAAAATATATCCCGGGAATCCCAAGATATCTAATGGGTGAGTGGGAGAAAGTGGGGAGTTTAAAGTGCAAGAGGGAAAATGCTCTACATACGACGTGTTTTTAGTGCATTGTCAGAAAAAAGCACTAAAAGCGCGTCCAACTAGACGTGATTTTGTAACACCCCAAACCCGGCCTAGAAGTTAGGCCCGAACCTGGTGTGTCACATGGAAGTGAAAACTTACTTGAGAAATACAGCTTCTTTGTTAAAACCCAAAACACTTAAGCAATTGTTGTCTACTGGAAAACGTAATTATCTTTTAAAAACCTTTTCAGTTACGAAAGCATATTTGAAATAAACAATTTACGAATATGTGACGTTAGAAATAGAGTTGCAGAAGCACTTTGAAAACGTTGCGGAAACGTAGATAAAATACAGCTATTTTGAAAGTTCGTTTGATGAGTCAAAAATCGAGGTAATGAGCTTTAAAACCGTGACTTTTGAAAATATCGTTTGATAATTCGAGTGAAAACTTCCGTGTTAAAATATTTATAATAGTTTATTATGAAATCCATTTGTTAATCGATTTTGGGAAAAACCTTTATTATGATTTTAGAAAATCCCCATTTAAAATAATGCAAGGAAATAATAAGTACGGCGAAACATAAAACCAAATAAAAATATCCCAGAGGCTTTATTACAACTTAAATCAAAATAGCAAAAATGATGAAATAAAGCGGAAAAGTAGGTTTACTAATATTCGAAATTATTATCTCCAAAGTATGGCCTCCACTGAGTCATCTGAAGCCCAAGTCCTCATTACGGTGCATTACCTACAAGAATTAAGAAAGGAGGGGGTGAGTTACAAGAACTCAGTGTGAAATCCCCTTACCGCTATCCACTGGGCCTGAACCCATATAGTAATCATCTTGGACCAAAGCCCATTAACAAGTAATAAATAAATGAAATGAATGCAACCCATCCCATCCTACCAGTCGTCTAACTCTCCACCCGTACCAACCAATCTCTCTGTGGGGATCAAGTCAACCCACCGCCTTGATCTCCAATTTTGATCAAGTGCCATTTATACTATTTGTGGCTGAGCCACCAGAATCATATACGGTAATATAATCAGCACACAGCCTTGATCACGATGGCACAAAGCCATATTTAAATTGGCACATAGCAATTATCAGAATTTGTGGCAGAGCCACCAGAATCATATACGGTAATATAATCGGCACATAGCCCTAGGTAACATTATTGGTGCAGCATGGCTGCTCGGTGGCTAAAAAGCCTGCGGTGGATCCATACCATACGGCCATGCGATCCTGGATCCATACCATACGGCCATGCGATCCTGGATCCATACCATACATCCATGCGATCCTCAAATCTTCCTCCGTACCATAATTCGCACCCATGCAATATGTCATGTAAATGAATCATACATAGCAATTCATGATATTTACAATATAACAACAATAATTAATAACTCAGAGTTTTATTACAAACAATTTGGCCCATTAACACTTTGCAAAATTGGCCATTAGGGCATCAAAACAAATCGGCCCATTAAGGCAATCTATCAAATCGGCCCATTAAGGCAATCTATCAAATCGGCCCATAGGGGCATTTTCGTAATTCGGCCCATAAGGGCATTTCGGTAAATCGGTAATCTTACCCACTAAGGGTAATTCGGTAATATTACCCTCCAAGGGTATTTTGGTAAATTCATAACCCAGACTTAACTACTAATTTGGGCATTATAATTGAAACTGTCTATCTGCATCATACTGACTAAACTGACTATAACTCGAGTTAGAAAACTCGAAATTTAGATCCGTAAATTTCCTTGAAACTAGACTCATATTCCTTCTTACTATAAATTTTCCAGAATTTTTGGCTTAACCATTTAGTACAGTTTATTCCTTAAATATTCCCTTGTTTCATTGACCAACGGTTCTGACCTCTCTTATCCAAAATTCAAATATCTCACTATACGGTTTTCATATGCTGCTCCCACTTGTTTCTATTGAAAAAAGACTCACTAAGGAATCTATACATATAACTTATAACTCATAATTCACTTTGTACAATTTTAACCGATTTTTCCAAGACTAAACAGGGAACCACGAAGTCAATCAGAACCAGTCTCACTAAAATTAACATATCACAAAATATAAAACTCCTCTTCCTCCTCTGTTTCTTTCATATGAAAATACACACAGTAAGCTTTAATTCAGTATCTTATTCGCTTTCTAATTCCCTTTATCCAATTTTTCGTGATTTTTCCAAAATCACATCACTGCTACTGACCAAACTGTTTCATTGCAAAAATATGGTTACTACTACGAACATACGCACGCCCGAGTGATCACGGATACCGGTTTCCGGTTTTCTTCGGTATTTCGACCGAATCACAGAACATCCATGTAAATATTCAAAGATATGTGAGATTACACACCATATCAAACATGTATTCGGAAGGGTACGGGATTGCACACCTTGATTACGAGTTGTGCTTTCTACCGTTTCAACGCCTATAATGATAGTTGATAGAAGGTTAGTCTCTACTTTGATAATCGTAACTAAAAACACTTTACTAGGCTAACTCCACTTACCACGAATGTGATCTCCCTCAGTGCACCAAAATCGATCCTACCCTTTGGCTACTGAATCCCGTCCTAATAATATTTGGTGAGCGAAAGAGTCGTTAGCAATTATCCCACCTTTGGCCAAAACAAATCTTATATCAATGTTCTTACCCCACTTGCTTGACGAGTCGACGATAACGGTTTGGCTAATACAAATCACTTGTGCTCCTTCACCTTGTTGAAAACCCTAAGTCCAACGATGGCCATATCACGAGAAAAGAATGTCTGCTTCGGACCCAACAAGAGAGAAAGAAGAACACACTCGATTATTAAGGAAAAACTCGGATGAAACAAAGTTATTGACAAAGAGAGAACTACTACTTACAGATTGTTAATTTCCTTGTAGCGCCACTCACTTAGATCATTACGAAAAAGAGGATGATTTGATCACAAGGTAATGTCGAATTAAGAATAGAGAAAAGGTTGATGAAAAGGTCAAAAGAAAAGAATGGATGGAGAGAAGAGTGCTAGATTGTTTCACTATCAAAGGGAGATGAACAAAAGGTGAATGTTTTGACCAATCAAAAGAGAAGAAAAATGCACAATTGTGCTAGGAAGTTGTCACAAAGAAGAAATAAAAGAAGAAAACTAAACTCACAAAGAGTAGAAATTTTGAGAAAATGACACAATTGATGCTAAAGGTATTTTTGACCAAAACAAACACTATAGTTTTACCAAAACACCAAGTAAAATTCGGCTACCTCCCTTTAGCCTCAAAACCGTCCACATACATGACCATAATGGTCAAAAGTTGGCCAACCACACTTTCCATAACGCTTCCCTTGAAAAAGGCCACATGTTCCCCGTACTTTCCCCTTTCTCTTGATTTCTTTCCTCACCCTCATCCTTTCCTATTTTCATTAGCCATCTTGCCAAAAATAAAAAAGTCCACCTTGCCTTATTTACAAGCTTGGCCGACACTTAGGGAAAGAGTACAAAAATAATAGTCAAAATTTGCACATTATGGGATTTGAACCTCTTCCCTTAAAGTCCTTCATGTGGCATCATATCCTCTTTACCAATTGCTCATTTATGCAAGCAAATTACTCTCTTATTTCCATAAGCCTTGATGCCACTTACTATCTCTCCTTAAAGTGCTTAAACACAAAAATTTTCCTATAACTTAACTTGAACCCGGCACTTCCTAGAAACCTCGTAACTCTCCAAAATCACCTTCCTAATAAGTCCAACTTGAAATAATGCCGTTCTCAAATTCCCATGAATTTTAAAACGCTTCTACGCTCAAGGCCCAATGGGCCCAATAGGTCAAATTCTACTAGGCCCAATTTTGGGATGTTACAATTCTACCCCCTTAAAGAAATTTCGTCCTCGAAATTTTCCAACCAACTACTAACCGCACTGCTTAAATCATACCACTTTGCTTTCGCTGCGCACTTTGATCTTAATAACACTAATGTACTTTTAACAAAATCTTGAATTCTCTTTCACGTAACCAAATATCTAACCACAGAAGCAAGCAGTTATCTACCACTTATTCCTAAAATTTTCTATATTCAATCATCACATCCAACCAAAACATACCTGATTTGATGGTGATGTAACAATCCCGAGCCTTATGCTCCTTAGACCCACATCTCAAGCATGCTCTAGACTTTCTCCAACATTCACCCGGATGACGCTTTCTGCAATAATCGCAACCCAAAAAGTTTGAACGTGCCTTAACACGCTTTACAGAACGAGACTGCGACCCAAAAGAACCGCGATCTCTTTTCTTCTCACAGTCTACACACCCAACTCGAAGTGCTTCACCGATTCTTTTAACCTCCTCCAATACTTCCTTAACTATCTGAGTTAGCTCATCAACCCCAGCTCGATCATGAGATCCTGTCTCAGCCACTGGCGATGCCAACACCTCCCTTTCGGAAACATGCCCCGATGTTGAAAATCTAGCCCTAGCACCTCGGCCTCTACCATGTCCACGTCTACCGCGTCCATGTCTTCTTACGTTCATGTTCACTAAGTCGATTTAATCTTATTAAGAGTCTTATGAATCAGTTATACTATTTCAATATTTATTAAACGGTGTTTTATGGAGTATAGGAAGTAAAGTTGTCTTTGTAGTACGTATCCTCAAGTCTCAATCTCTATAGTTTTAGCTCCTAAAGCTAAAAGTTTTAGAGTATTCTATTTTGTGGAATTTTCTTATCACAGTACTAACAAAATAATCATAAAATAAAACACATACTTAATTGACTTGGTGCCGGATACCCGTGGTGCCATACTTCTTTTAGAACATATATTTATAAATTAAAATTTTAAACGGCTTTGAAAATACTTTTGAACCCAAACCACAACCGAGTTTTGTAACCGGGCTCTGATACCATAAAATGTAACACCCTAAACGCGGCCTAGAAGTTAGGCCCGAATCTGGTGTGTCACATGGAAGTGAAAACTTACTTGAGAAATACAGCTTCTTTGTTAAAACCCAAAACACTTAAGCAATTGTTGTCTACTGGAAAACGTAATTATCTTTTAAAAACCTTTTCAGTTATGAAAGCATATTTGAAATAAACAATTTACGAAAATGTGACGTTTAGAAATAGAGTTGCAGAAGCACTTTGAAAACGTTGCGGAAACGTAGATAAAATACAGCTATTTTGAAAGTTCGTTTGATGAGTCAAAAATCGAGGTAATGAGCTTTAAAACCGTGACCTTTGAAAATATCGTTTGATCATTCGAGTGAAAACTTCTGTTTTAAAATATTTATAATAGTTTATTATGAAATCCATTTGTTAATCGATTTTGGGAAAAACCTTTATTATGATTTTAGAAAATCCCCATTTAAAATAATGCAAGGAAATGATAAGTACGGCGAAACATAAAACCAAATAAAAATATCCCAGAGGCCTGATTAGAACTTAAATCAAAATAGCAAAAATGATGAAATAAAGCGAAAAAGTAGGTTTACTAATATTCGAAATTATTATCTCCAAAGTATGGCCTCCATCGAATCATCCGAAGCCCAAGTCCTCATTACGGTGCATTACCTACAAGAATTAAGAAATGAGGGGGTGAGTTACAAGAACTTAGTGTGAAATCCCCTTACCGCTGTCCACTGGGCCTGAACCCATATAGCAATCATCTTGGACGAAAGCCCATTAACAAGTAATAAATAAATGAAATGAATGCAACCCATCCCATCCTACCAGCCGTCTAACTCTCCACCCGTACCAACCAATCTCTCCTGTGGGGATCAAGTCAACCCACCCCGCCTTGGTCTCTCAAATTTGCGTCAAGCGCCATTTATACTATTTGTGGTGAGCCACGTAATCATATCTGGTAATATAATCGGCACACAGCATTGATCACAATGGCACAAAGCCATATTTAAATTGGCACATAGCCATTATCAGAATTTGTGGCAGAGCCACCAGAATCATATACGGTAATATAATCGGCACACAACCCTCAGTAACATTATCGGTGCAGCATGGCTGCTCGGTGGCTAAAAAGCCTGCGGTGGATCCATACCATATGGCCATGCGATCTTGGATCCATACCATACGGCCATGCGATCCTCAAATCTTCCTCTGTACCATAATTCCCACCCATGCAATATGTCATGTAAATGCATCATACATAGCAATTCATGATATTTACAATATAACAACAATAATTAATAACTCAGAGTTTTATTACAAACAATTTGGCCCATTAACACTTTACAAAATTGGCCCATTAGGGCATTAAAACAAATCGGCCCATTAAGGCAATCTATCAAATCGGCCCATTAAGGCAATCTATCAAATCAACCCATTAAGGCAATCTATCAAATCGGCCCATATCGGCATTTTCGTAATTCAGCCCATAAGGGCATTTCAGTAAATCGGTAATCTTACTCACTAAGGGTAATTCGGTAATCTTACCCTCCAAGGGTATTTTGGTAAATTCGTAACCCAGACTTAACTACTAATTTGGGCATTACAATTGAAACTGTCTATCTGCGTCATACTGACTAAACTGACTATAACTTGAGTTAGGAAACTCGAAATTTAGATACGTAAATTTTCCTTGAAACTAGACTCATATTTCTTCTTACTATAAATTTTCTAGAATTTTTGGCTTAACCATTTAGTAGAGTTTATTCCTTAAAGATTCCCTTGTTTCACTGACCAATGGTTCTGACCTCTCTTACCCAAAATTCTAATATATCACTATACGGTTTTCATATGCTGCTCTCACTTGGTTCTATTGAAAATAGGCTCACTAAGGAATCTATACATATAACTTATAACTCATAATTCACTTTTTACAATTTTAACCGATTTTTCCAAGACTGAACAGGGAACCACAAAGTCAATCAGAACTAGTCTCACTAAAATTAACATATCACAAAATATAAAACTCCTCTTCCTCCTCTGTTTCTTTCATATGAAAATAGACACAGTAAGATTTAATTTGGTATCTTATTCACTTTCTAATTCCCTTTCTCTAATTTTTCGTGATTTTTCCAAAATCATGTCACTCCTGCTAACCAAACTGTTTCATTGCAAAAATATGGTTACTACTACGAACATACGCACGCCCGAGTGATCACGGATACCGGTTTCCGGTTTTCTTCGGTATTTTGACCGAATCACAGAACATCCATGTAAATATTCAAAGATATGTGAGATTACACACCATATCAAACATGTATTCGGAAGGGTACGGGATTACACACCTTGATTACGAGTTGTGCTTTCTACCGTTTCAACGCCTATAATGATAGTTGATAGAAGGTTAGTCTCTACTTTGATAATAGTAACTAAAAACACTTTACTAGGCTAACTCCACTTACCACGAATGTGATCTCCCTCAGTGCACCAAAATCGATCCTACCCTTTGGCTACTGAATCCCGTCCTAATAATATTTGGTGAGCGAAAGAGTCGTTAGCAATTATCCCACCTTTGGCCAAAACAAATCTTATATCAATGTTCTTACCCCACTTGCTTGACGAGTCGACGATAACGGTTTGGCTAATACAAATCACTTGTGCTCCTTCACCTTGTTGAAAACCCTAAGTCCAACGATGGCCATATCACAGAAAAGAATGTAACTCAGACCCAACAAGAGAGAAAGAAGAACACTCGATTATTAAGGAAAAACTCGGATGAAACAAAGTTATTGACAAAGAGAGAACTACTACTTACAGATTGTTAATTTCCTTGTAGCGCCACTCACTTAGATCATTACGAAAAAGAGGATGATTTGATCACAAGGTAATGTCGAATTAAGAATAGATAAAAGGTTGATGAAAAGGTCAAAAGAAAAGAATGGATGGAGAGAAGAGTGCTAGATTGTTTCAGCTATCAAAGGGGAGATGAACAAAAAGGTGAATGTTTTGATCAATCAAAAGAGAAGAAAAATGCACAATTGTGCTAGGAAGTTTCGGCAAAGAAGAAATAAAAGAAGAAAACTAAACTCACAAAGAGTAGAAATTTTGAGAAAATGACACAATTGATGCTAAAGGTATTTTTGACCAAAACAAACACTATAGTTTTACCAAAACACCAAGTAAAATTCGGCTACCTCCCTTTAGCCCCAAAACCGTCCACATACATGACCATAATGGTCAAAAGTTGGCCAACCACACTTTCCATAACGCTTCCCTTGAAAAAGGCCACATGTTCCCCGTACTTTCCCCTTTCTCTTGATTTCTTTCCTCACCCTCATCCTTTCCTATTTTCATTAGCCATCTTGCCAAAAATAAAAAAGTCCACCTTGCCTTATTTACAAGCTTGGTAGTGACACTTAGGAAAGAGTACAAAAATAATAGTCAAAATTTGCACATTATGGGATTTGAACCTCTTCCCTTAAAGTCCTTCATGTGGCATCATATCCTCTTTACCAATTGCTCATTTATGCAAGCAAATTACTCTCTTATTTCCATAAGCCTTGATGCCACTTACTATCTCTCCTTAAAGTGCTTAAACACAAAAATTTTCCTATAACTTAACTTGAACCCGGCACTTCCTAGAAACCTCGTAACTCTCCAAAATCACCTTCCTAATAAGTCCAACTTGAAATAATGCCGTTCTCAAATTCCCATGAATTTTAAAACGCTTCTACGCTCAAGGCCCAATGGGCCCAATATGTCCAATTCTACTAGGCCAAATTTTGGGATGTTACAGATTTCATGCCATGTCAGCTAAAAATGCGTACAGTTGAATGCGCTTTCAGTGCTTTTTTCTGATAGTGCACTGAAAATGCGTCCTACGTGGAGCGTTTTCCCTCTAGCACTTTCAACTCCCCACTCACCTGGGAAAACTTTTTGAATCAATTGCCACTCACCCCGATTCTATAAAAGGGTGGCTTTCAGTATTGAGTGGCATAAGAAATTTATGAGCAAAAAAAATTGTAAGAAGAATTGGAAGAAGAGGAAGTTCGCATATAAGGCATAATTTGGAGCTACTACGCAATTTTCATCAAGTAAGAATTGATTTTTGTTGTTCATATTTAATTACAACATTACTTTTTTGCATAATGTTTTTGTTTCGAGCATGTGGAACATGTTATTTCGTTAAAAATGAATGGATGAATTAATGCTATTGTTTATTATGACTGTGAAGTGCGTGACATCGAGAATGAGATTATTTTTTATCAGAGAACACAACGCGGTTGGCTTTTAAGCCAAACATACAATTGAGGGAGCTACATGGAAGAATTAGGTGAAAATTTGTCGAATCCAACTAGATGAGAGTATCGTCACTTAAATATCGATTTTGTGCTTCGGCCAACATCGTTAGATATGACGCTTTCGATATCATAGGCGCGAGGGAGTTGGAGACGATGGTGCAGACATTTATTGACAATGGATCACCATTTCTCGAGTTATATGCGAAGTTTGCAAGGGAAGATGAAGGCCCTCAGAGGTCAACATATGTTCCAGTTCAAAAGGTCGAAACATAAGAACAAGTCGAACGTCCAACGAAACAGTTTTGCAGTGGGTTCATCGCTTTGTTAGAAAGTTTCCATTATGATATTCTGAAATCATCAATAGGAAAACACTCATCTATTTCAGCCCTAGATTTCAACCACGATAGGCAGAACTCTAAACAGTCAAGGTTTGGTGGTAACACAAAATACCGGACCCCTACACGACACTCAGTTAATGGTTTTGATTTATAGTTCGATCAACTAATGTTCAATGCTGGGAACACTTACATGGGAATGGCATCAAGTTCCAGTAGTCGGTAATCGGCGGGTGATTTTGGTTGTTTCTACAACTATAAAAAAAGGGATGATGTACTCCCTACGACGTGCACCAATGATGGGACATCCAACCCTAGAGATGTTGGTGGGGTTGACAATGAAGAGGGCACTAAATCCGATGCCGATCTAATCTGGGAGCCTGGTGCGGATGGTTCGAAAATTACATTATTTTCTGAAACGGAGTCTGTTCCAACTGAACTAGAAGATGGAGGTTCAAACGGTGAAGGTTTGGACGAAGATGTTGAAAAAGATCCATGATTTAAGGTGTACTCACTTCTAGCCCACATGCATAATGTGGACCTATTAGCAGAAGATGGGTTGGATTTTGTAGAACTACCACACAAAAGACCAGGCCATGCGAGTTCTTCGTTGGATTTGGGTGATTTAGAAGTAGGGAAGGAGTTTTCCTCTAAAGATGGTTTTGTCACTGCAGTGAAGCGATACAATATCAAGAACGGGGTAAACTTCCACGTTGTTAAATCCCAATCTGATAAGTTTGAGGCGAAGTGCGCAATGCGAGATAACAGATGTGCATGGAAAATCATGGCTTCTGTTAAGAAGAAAATGAGGTTGTGGACCATAAATAAATATATCACTTCACATATATGTGTTGCTACGGGTACTACATCAAGACTATTTTATATTTGGAGAGTTAAATTGCTAATTTTAATGTACTCGTGTTGTTGCAGGCATTTTAAGAGATCATCCAAAATTGGATTTGGAGATGATCGCGGACATAATACTACCTATGGTGAAAGCGAGTCCTAGGGTTGTTGTGTTGATTTTAATTGAAAATATCCGTAGCCAGTTCGATTACATGTCGTCGTACCACAAAGCGTGGATTGCAAAGTAGAAGGCATTGGAGAATATGCATAATTGGTGGGATGTGTCGTACAACGATTTATGGTAGTGGTGTCAGGTACTGGAGAGGTACGTTCCAAATTATTTAACCGATCTAGAAATGATGTTTGCGTACTACAACAGGCGGTTGTTCCATGGATGTCGAGTATTCATTATTTTTTCTGGACTTTTAATCAATGTTGACAAATATTTCAGTACTGTAAGCCACTGGTACAAATCTACAACACCTTTATGTACGGAAGATATACCCATCGGTTGTTGTTGGTTGTGCCACAAGATGGTAAAAAAAAATCCTACCAATTGCCTTTACAATAACGCTGGGAGAGTCAACAGACGATTGGGATTTCTTCCTGTCTAGGTTGAGGAGGCATGTTTTCCCCCAACCCAATATATGTGTCATCTCCGAAAAGGAAGCCTTTGGGACCGCACACACCATAGGTACTGTCTAAGACATGTTGCAAAGAACTACCATAGACAACACGATTCTGCAGCTCAACGTGCACAAGTGAACAACATGGGTATGTATTCGCCACTATTTCAATTGTTTGATATTTAACCGATTAGCAGATGTTGGGCATATTATATTAACTATTCACTTTTCTTGAAAGGGTACGAGCTCGTAAAACATTGTTTCCATGAAATGTTGGAAAAATTACAGACAATTAACAATGTTGGGGTGGGGTACCTCTCCAACTTACCCTTTAATCAGTGGAAAATCGTATGACGGGGGTCTACGATATGGACACATGACGATAAACCTAGCGGAATACATCAATTGCATATTGAAGGGAACACGTTATTTGTCAATATCCTCGGTTGTCAAAGAAACATATTTCTGTTTGGCTGAACTTTTTCCAAAGCGAGCAGAAAAATATGTTGGATAGATGAAGGGCGGCTATATCTGGAGCGAGGACGTAATGAAAGAAATTGTGAAGGCTACAACACGAGTGAACTGTATGCATCCAGTGTGTCACTCGTGTGAAGACCTATTGTTTCAGGTTATGGAGTTCGATAGACTAAACCAAGGTATTGTTGAGGGAGCGTACCGTGTACACTTGAGAGAACGGACCAACGACTGTGGGAGATTTGATGCACTTCGTGTTCCATGTGCTTATGCAATTGCAGCATGTAACAATCATCGTTTGGATCACATGAGCTTAATGAACGAAGTGTCAAATTAGAACACATGTATAACGTGTGAAGAAACATATTCCCACCGGTCCTAGATGAACGTATGTGGCCGCCGGTATCGAGCGCTCCATTCAAGTTGTTACCTAATAGATCATTGTGTCGCAAACCAAAAGGTCGATCGACATCGACTCAGATACGCAATAACATGGATATTCGGGAGAAGACAAACCAACCGAGGTTATGCGAGTGATGTAGGAACCCAGGGCATACAATGCTGTCATGTCCACATTAACAGAATGATATAAGGACAATACCCTATTAACAGATTTATTAAATTTTTAACCTATTTATTAAATTTTTTAAACTACAATCTATTTGTTTTTTTTCATTCATACTCGAATTTTGTTGTAATTTGTAAACACGTTTTTATTATACCATACAAATCAATAAAATATACAACTCTATTCCATTGTTTCCGTGCAGACTTGATTTAATAATATGAAATGACAACGACAACTAATTTTGATGCAAAAATGATATTTATTTAAAAACATAAGGATGTACAACATCGATACAATAAAAACATTTCATATTCATTTAAAACTTTACATAAGAAGCAAAATAAATAAATCAATCTAATCCCCGATCAGAATGTGTGCCAAATCGGGGTGATCGATAGTTACGAGCCAGATTCCTTCTTGGTTCAACCTCCGGTACAAGTTATGGTCTCGGCTTCTCATATTCTTTTCCTTTATCCGTAGTTGATTGTGATCGGTTGCTCCTCGATTGTCATCGTGTATCCTCCGTTCTAGGAATAGGTGGTTACGAAGATGGTCGAACTTGGTAAAACAATGATATAAGAGGTGTTTGCAACACCATCAGCGTAGGGGTATAACTATATTGTGTCTCATACACCGATGACATCACGATCAGACTTTCGATCAGTGCCCCAAACATAGATGACCTATACGTTGTTGTCAGCTTCGTTGTCGTTTGAAATGTCAATGACATCCGCGTGCAATATGTCAGGGATAGAGGTCCAAAAGCAAAACCTGGCATCGAAGTAGAAGTAGAAAAATGTGGTGCAATATGTGGTGCTTGTGTAAAAATGATGGGGTTAGTATAACCACCAGAATAAGTCGAGTCATACTGACCGAGGGGTGTCGGTTCTTGTGTAGGTGTAAACAATGAACCCACCTCAAAAGCTCCGCCAGACCTTGAATGCCTAGGTGCCCGTCGTAGCCTCCTCGTATGCAGTTGCTTGCCCCTCGCCTCTTCTGCAGGTAGATATGGCCTGTCATGGATCCTAAACCATGACATATACTCCGGATAGTAGGCTAACTCCGGAGCGAAAATTGCCTCGTGAGTAGGTAAAAACTCGTACCTATTATTCTAAATGTTGATATATTGCACGTGGAATGTAGGCCAATGCTAATTTGTTCTCCCTCGCAAGTTGATATGATGTAGATCTTCGATATCTTGGGGTGTCGGTGGAATCGTTTACCTAAACTCGAATTGCTGCAATACTTTATCCGACTCGTGCATCTCCATAGTAGCGTACACGACCAATGACACCTTCACGTGCTAGATGTTGGGATTCACCAAGAATTCGGACGAGATGCATTCTTGAATTGTCGGATCAGAGTATGACGTCCATTCAAACTATATTAAAATAATAAAATTTTTAGTTTTATATATACTACTAATTTTTAAATTAACTACATTAATATTATATAATTCAAATATTAAAAAATACATACCTTCGCTTTCGATCGTTGGTCTAACAGAAGCCGTATATCTCGAAGCTCATCCGATAGTCCCATGTAACTCGGCCCATGGTTCCACCTATTGAAATAATATGTTAACACAATAATTTAAAATTTAAAATTTTTATTATGATAAATATATTATCTAATGAATTTTACTTTGTTAAAAGTGGGAATGTATAAGGGTAGTTCGCTCGAGGATGTAAAAATAGCAACCGATACCGCACACATAATTGTAGTAGTAGCATGCAACCACCAATTTTGATTTTTTGTGGTTCTGTCGCCCAACACATCTCTTGGTACAACGTCGTCAACACGACAGACCCTCAATTGAGTCAGCGAATTTTAGAAGCCACCTTAAATGGATAAGATTTCATGACTTATCAAGTATTAGGAGACCCCTAATAATCATAAGCGTTTTCTCCGACAACTATTTTCTCCAAAGATAAAAAATAGCCTAATCTAATAATTCTTTAAAAAAAAAGTAGATGTTTTTCAAAAATTCAGTGAAGATGACAAACATGACTCTCTCTTCATGTTTTCTTTGCACAGAAGATGACAATAATTTGAGAAAAAAGAAAAAAACCATTAATATTTTAAATATTAATTAAAACATCTGTAATAACTTTTGTGGAATTATTAGGATGCTAAATAATTATCAGTTTCATTTTTAGATGAAAACTGAAAAATGTGAAAAAAAGTTAAACAATAAATTTATTTTTATTTTAAATCGAAGAGACATTCTTTCTCTTGGTCTGACGAAAACAGAAGTAAAAAATATTATTTTTTATTAAAAAAAAAGCCTGTTTATCATTATCCATTAATTATTCAACAGTAATTTTTGTTTTCTCTTTAAATTTTTAATTGATCCTTCATCCATACAATGCACAGACTCTTATTAAAATTTTTAATCATTATAATATTTTCAAAATAAATGAGATATTATTTTTCAGTCGAATTTAAATTATTCTTAAAAAAATAAACACCACCAATAAATCATATTATGTTTTAAATAGGATGATTTTTTTTTTATTCCTCTCAAAAGTGATATGCAATCATTTTAAGGATTTTAAAATATTGAGTAGGCAAAATGATAATCTGGCGGCGGTTCCAACCCTGTTTTTAGGCAATCTAAGCATGTGCTGTTTGAAGTTTGCTGTCATATCTGTTTTATTAATAAATGATGTCGTTTTTCCAATCCACATGTTTTAGATTTGTCAACAGGTTACAACATGGTTGAAGCAGCAGTAACCATGTAGCTGCACATTGTATTTCACTCCTTCGTAGTCAATTCAAAGTCACCTTGACAGGAAAGAGAAAGAGTAATTATTGCAGAGTTTCTTTTTGAAAGTCTGTATATCCCACCCAAAGTAAAAAAACAATAGAATAATAAGGCATAAAGGGAAGAAGAACACTGAGAGGAGATTGGAGAAGAGCAAAGAGCAAAAAGACAAATCTTGTCATTCTCTTTAAAAAATAACTCAAAACAAATATACTATCTTTCCTTTCACTAAGCAAGTTGATTCCTTTTAATTCACTAGAATCAAAGTTTGATTCTTTCACTTTCAAATCTCATCATCCATAAGAAATGGAAGTACCCATCTTTTTTTCTTTTCCAATCTGATTCCTTTGTTAAGGTAAGTTATATTCTTCCTATGTCCTACCCAAGGTGTAGTTTTTTTTCGAGATTCTAAGATTTGGGTTTTGTTTACTGACTGACTTCTTATTGCTTTCCTGTCTGGATTTTTGGTTAAATTATTATTGTTATTATTATTTTTCTGATGTTGGGTTTTGAAAGTTGTAACTCTATTGTTGAATTCCTCTATTCATTTTCTTTCAGTTATGTGAACCAATTGGCTGTGCTTTGACTGCTTTCTTATCCATTTGTTTATTATTTTTTGTTGTTTGAATTGGAATTGTCCTGGGGTAGTTCTGCATTTATTTGCCTGGTACTGAATGTTAAAAACTGCATTTACTGTTCTGCATCCTGGAAAGGGACCTTTTGAGTTTTGAGCTTACTGGGCTGCTGTTTGGTTTTTCTTTCTCTGCAGTAAAACCAGGTTTAGATGAATTTACAGTTTTATTGACATTATGTTTTATTTCACCATTCTTGAAATTATGTGAAGATTCTTTCTAATTTTCTCCTCGGCTGTCTCTAGAGTCTAGCCTAATATTGATTTTTCCTTCTCATGCATTTTGAATCAAATAAAAGAATTTTAGCATGCAAGAAAAAGACACTTTACTTGCTTGCGAGAGTAATTTTTTAAAGAGGTGTAATGGTCTTTTGGGAACCTACACTTTGGGTTATTAACCTGTTCATGTCTAGTTCTGTGTGAATCATTTTCTCCTCACTTGTTTCCTGTTGGATTCTTTTTAGTTTCATACCCTCCATACTACCAAAAAGGAAGTGCTCTGTGAGACAAAGTCAAAGTTCTAAGATATTTTTTTCATTAGAAAGTTTTTGTTCACCAAACCTAGAACTTAATAAAAATGATGGTTGTGAAATTTTGTAAAAAATGTTACTGAAATGTTGGTAATAAACCAAAAAGAAGAGAATTGCCTGCCATGCTGAAAATTCTTGATGAGAGTCAATAGAACAAGAGGTGGCTGTTGTCCTTAAACGAAATTGTTAGTATTGGAGCTTTTTCTTTTGCTTTCTCTCTTCAGAATATTGATATTATTTCCTATTATGCTCTGATTCATGTTTGAGTGGGAATGAGCATGCTAGTATTTGCTTGTACGTATTCTGAAACCTGTTTTCAGATGTAGGATAATGTGTTCGATTTGGGCACTTTAGGAAAGTCGAGGTTTGAAGAAACAGCGGACTGGATTTGCTAATTGTGTTATGTGCCTTGTATTTACAATTTTTTGCAGAGATGGAAGTCATTTGTATGCTCATAAAAGATTTTGTATTTCGTTGCGTTGATCATTGGGGTTGACGTTGCTGAAGATGGAATTTCTTCTTGGAATTCTTATATTCACTTACTTGCTCTCTTTTGTATCAGCTGATTTACAAGGTACATAGTTATTTTTGTTTCACATTTTTTCATCAAACATTTAGTCCTGAAGTTTCCAAGTAAATTATTTTGAGGATTTCACTTAGTGTGTTAAATTTGATCATAGACATTGTCCAAAATATGCATTTGTGCGCATGTGTGTCCACTCAAGTCATGATCTAATTAAAAATTTCTTAACAATAAATAATTTGGAGTTTTTATGATCTAGTTAATTTTCTCATAACACTATATACCTTGGAGTTTTGAGTCTTTATTCATGCTAAAGTATTTAGATGTGAAGGGAAGATACTATTCAGACAATTAGCTCAAAGGGAACACAATAAGATCCCTGAATCATTTCTTCTTGCTCAATGAGACCTACATCCGTATTGTCCATCAACTGTTATCAGTCAGATTTGACTAATTGAGGCCTCTAGACTTGGCTGCTTATATATATTTTTGATCAAACTATTTGACACTTTATTTCCTTGACTGAAATATGGCTGGGTTGAGTTTGAGATTTCTTGAGGAACTTGGGCTGATTTTTGCCTAAATAATAGTGATGATAATTGATAAGATCATGTGGTGCATAACCTGGCTTCTATATAGAGGCATATGGAGGTCCATGCATGAGTGCATGTTTGTGTGGTATACTGAGATGAAATTCCTTTATAATCATATTTATTTTCATACTTCTATTGATTTTAGGTACTAATCCTTTAGGTTTGGGTTTGCCGGAGGGGTTATTTGTTTGCTTAACTGGATTATAAATATCCAAATCATCTGTTTCAGGAGATGCTTTATTTACATTGAGGAGTTCGCTCCAAGCTTCACCCACTCAATTGGCAGATTGGAATCAAGATCAAGTTAACCCTTGCACTTGGTCATATGTTATGTGTGATTCTAGTTATAAGGTTATTTCTGTGTAAGTAATCAGTGTACTTTATTTTTTTTCCCGACTATGAAACATAGTCATAAATGCATGCCTACATGATTTAGTTGTTCAAAGAGTATTATTTAGTTTTTCTACTTCTTACATTTGTCCTTATATTGTCATTGTGCTTTCAGGACATTGCCATCCATGAACTTTTCTGGCACCTTGTCTCCTAAAATAGGAGTTCTGAGTACTCTTTCATCACTGTACGTATGGAGTTCTTCAGTCAAACAGTAGATTTCAATAATATATGTTCTTCATGTGTAGAATTTTACCAAGGCTATTTTTCATGATTTCTAAATAATGAATGCGTGTTATCTTAGCTAATAGTGATAAAAAATCATTTCTATTATGACAATCTTTTATCTGCTTTAGGGTTAAACTAGGTTCATTCTGTGGTTTAATTTGTTAGTTTTGTGGATTCCTTGAATAGAGGCATCAAAAGGCAGCTCTAGAAAGCAGGATAGTTATCAGGAAAAAGAAAAGGAAAATTCTGAGATGTTTCTGCCAAATTCCACATTCAAATCCCTTTATTGCTAAGGCTACATCAATAAGAAGCTGAAATTAACGTAAAAGGCCCTTATTACTAATTTCTTAGGGTTGAGAACAAAAAATCCTTGTTAATAGTATGTGAACCTTACTTATAATCATGATTACGTCATGTTCCATACTCCTTATTGATTTATTTTGTACAGCATTATATGATCTATGTTCTTTTGTTACGGGGCTGAAAGTTCTCATTCCCTGGTGAAATAATTTGGATATTTTCGAAAATGAAAATTCTTAGAACAGTAAATAGCTTAATGAAACTTAAAAATGAACATTGGTATCAAGTGGAAGGGACAGGTTGCCACCTATGATTTCCGATTCCATAGGAGACCATTTACGGCCTTACCGTGCAGACTTTGCTGCTGAAGCTACTGATGCAATGCAACATTTCTGTATTGCAAGCACCCGCTTATTTGCCAAAGATCTTCAGTTTATCATCTCATGTGAGATTAATGCATCTTGCCATCTTCTTTCGAGTATTTTTGCATGAATTTCTCCCTACCCAATCTTGTGTCGGTCCCATCAGGTGCTTCATATCCTGTCTACAAGTGTTCAGTGTCAAGTCACAATTGGTCCACATTGCCTGCCCCATTTGCCGGGGCACTCAGCATGGAGTTGAACAGTCAAGGATTGGCTTTGATGCAAGCTGCGTGTATATTGTTTTTTATCTTTGTATTATTAGAAAATCCATGTAGTAAAATGTTAGGATCATATATTATCACTAATTAAAGCATAGACTGAAATTA
Source organism: Gossypium sturtianum (assembly GCA_025698515.1). Lineage (NCBI taxonomy): Eukaryota > Viridiplantae > Streptophyta > Magnoliopsida > Malvales > Malvaceae > Gossypium > Gossypium sturtianum. Next base: position 67,275,094 of record CM046953.1, read on the forward strand.
CAAGTTCCTGTTATTTCCAATTTCATATTTGGTCAACATTGTTGAATTTATTACTCAAGTGTATGATCCATTATAGCCTTGGGGTGAATCTTTTGTGTTAATATATTTGTGTTGTGTGCGTGTTCATCATGCAGCACTTTGAAAGGATGTGGTATAACTGGTGAGATACCAAAAGAGTTGGGGAACTTGTCTAGTTTGACCAACTTGGATTTGGAAAATAATCGTTTAAGTGGAGAAATACCCTCTTCCCTTGGTAATCTTAAAAATCTTCAATTCCTGTAAGTAATACAATTTCTATTATATTTGAGGGTTTTATTTGTTTATATATATATTTTCCATTATCTTGCATTTATTCATTGGAAGGCATTCTTTCTTTTGCTCAAGCAGGATACTGAGTAAGAACAATCTTAGTGGGACTGTCCCTGGATCAATTTCAGATCTTCCAAAGTTGATCAATCTGTAAGTATCGGGTAACAAATGGTATCTGAACATGTTGGAAAGTAGCATTTAATTGAATAAACCTTTTGTTTCAAATGAATCAGTTCGTGAGTTTCCAGTTTTTAAAGTTTTAGACTTGAACAAATATGAGGAATTAATTCTCTTTATACTTTTTAAAGTTACTGATGGCATGGTTGAACTTGTTTCTGCAGTCGACTTGATTCAAATGATCTTAGTGGTCAAGTTTCTGAGCATTTGTTCCACATTGCAATTTACAAGTACGGCTAACTTTGATTAGTTTGTTTCATTTCTTATTTTAATAAAAAAGAGTTACAAATATTGTTAATGATTCAGTCATTTTATTTCTGCATATTTATCTCCTTTTTCCCTATCTTCAACAGTATGTGTGCACACACCAGTCACAAATATTTATCTCAATGAACTTAAGATGACATAACTTTGTAATTATTTCAGTTTTACAGGAAACAAGTTAAATTGTGGTAAAAAATTTTCTCACAGTTGTGTGTCAAGCGGAAATGGTTCAGGTAATTGGATTAATTATTTTGACTGAATTACATTGTTTTACGATGTTCAATGGTTTCAAAGGCACCGTATATATTCACACCATAATTTGACCTGCTATCTCTTTGCTTCCAGGTTCTTCGCGGAATCCGAAGGTTGGAATTATTATTGGAATTGTTGTGGGATTTATAATTCTGCTTTGTGGTAGCTTGCTGTTTATCCTGTTCAGATGTAGGCATAAACGCTACAAGGGCGAAGTGTTTGTAGATGTTGCAGGTTACCACTACCTTTAATACTTCTGAATGAAAACTGGTGGCTGATGGTATTTTGTCTATTTTAAATTTTCTCTCTTCGCATTTTGTATTTCTTTTTAAGTCTTGTCTCCGTTCTGGGTCAAACAGTTTCTTTATCCATAGGGTGATTTATACTCCTGCTCAAGGTTTTGTTAATCTACGTCTGGTTTTAGGCCAGTGAAATTATATGAAAGGATTAATCTTAGTTCAGTATGGGGCCATGACACTCTGAGCTATTTACTTGGCTGAATTTCATGTTTTCATTCGGATGTTCATCTATCAGAACCGATCAAGTTTGCTGTTCTAGGAAAGCTATATATATGCTTATGAATAACTTTTCATCTTTTGGCATTGTACATTATATGCTTATAGTTTTGTTCTGAAACTCCTTAAACCTGCATGATCAGGTGAAGTTGACCGAAGAATTGCTTTTGGTCAATTAAAAAGGTTTGCTTGGAGGGAATTGCAGTTGGCTACTGATAACTTCAGTGAAAAGAATATCCTTGGACAGGGAGGTTTCGGAAAGGTTTATAAAGGTGTGCTTTCAGATAACACAAAAGTTGCGGTTAAGAGATTAACTGATTTTGAAAGTCCGGGAGGAGATGCAGCTTTTCAACGTGAAGTTGAGATGATAAGCGTAGCTGTTCACAGGAATCTCTTACGGTTGATTGGCTTTTGCACAACACCAACAGAACGCCTTTTGGTTTATCCATTTATGCAGAATTTAAGTGTGGCCTATCGTCTTCGAGGTACTAGTTCTTTGAGAATTTTATTTGGCATGACTTCTATTACTTATTTAAATTCTTGATATTGAGTTTCTAATGAGACGCAGTGTATCTTTCTTAAAACAAACCTTTCACTAAAAGTATGAGATACCTTTTCTTTTGGCCACAATTCTAATGTGAATTTTTAGTATGAACCCTTGATGGCATATGTAAATCTCACGGACATGTTTTTGTCATTTTCGAAAATTTCTACAATCATTGAGCTATTTTTATTTAATTTCTTTTTAAAGCATTTGGTTATAGGGGCCTTCGTATAATGTACGACTATTATCTGGAACTGCTGCAGAACTCAAACCCGGTGAACCTGTTTTAGCTTGGCCTACAAGAAAAAGAATAACACTAGGTGCAGCACGTGGGCTGGAATACCTTCACGAACATTGCAATCCTAAGATCATTCATCGGGATGTGAAGGCAGCTAATGTTTTATTGGATGAAGACTTTGAAGCAGTTGTTGGTGACTTTGGACTTGCAAAGTTAGTCGATGTAAGGCGGACAAATGTTACAACTCAAGTTCGTGGGACAATGGGCCACATAGCACCAGAGTACTTGTCCACCGGAAAGTCATCAGAAAGGACAGATGTTTTTGGTTACGGGATTATGCTTCTAGAGCTTGTAACAGGTCAACGTGCAATTGATTTTTCACGCTTGGAAGACGAAGATGATGTTTTGCTGCTTGATCATGTAAGATAAACCCAATTTATTACTATCTTGGATTTTGCACACGTGTCTTTCTCCTATTTCTTTACGTGCTTGATTTTGTACACTTTTTCAAGGGTAAGTCTAAACAAACATAATGTAAAATATTGCAGCCATCTGACCCTTTCAGTTGTGAATGTCAGTTTCTCGTAATTGACTCTCGTTAGAATGCTTCTAGTGTTTATTTGGAGTTGCAGATGCCTTATTTAACCATATCATCATGTATATCTTATGAGGATGCAACTTTAGCTTGGTTTTTACATTAGTTAATTAATTCTCATCCGTGCCTAATTCCATCAAAGCTGATTTAGCATTACATTTTGGTATGGACATGCATTCACAAAAGGATGTTGAGGTTGGTGGTTCAATTCTAATTAGTGTTAACCTGTATGGGAGGTCTCGTTTTATTGTTGCGATGGAATTTAATTAGTTTTGTTGCACTTTTCAAATGTCTACTGAATCCGAGTCATAATCTATATTAATCGAGTAATGTAGGACAATGGTATGTATTTGCTTGCCATATCTACTTCCTGTTACATTGGTCTGAAATAAAGAAGGAGAATCTTTATGCTACTTTTGAAAATTGTGCGAATGATATGTGGAGTGCTTACTGTTTCTTATGTTGTATCATTCAAGTCTAACATCTTTTTGGGTTTTGTTCACTGAATTCCATACTCATTTGTCATGAAGGTCAAGAAGCTGGAAAGGGAGAAAATGCTCGATGCTATTGTTGATCGTAATCTTAATAAAAATTACATCATGCAAGAGGTAGAGGCAATGATCCAAGTTGCACTGCTTTGTACCCAATCTTCACCAGAGGACCGTCCGGCAATGTCGGAGGTAGTGAGGATGTTGGAAGGAGAGGGGCTGGCAGAGAGGTGGGAAGAATGGCAGCACGTTGAAGTCAATCGTAGGCAAGAGTACGAAAGAATGCAAAGGAGATTCGAATGGGGAGAAGATTCCATGTATAACCAGGACGCAGTTGAGTTATCAGGCGGAAGATGAGGTACGGAGTTGCACTTTGCTTGTTAAAAACCATGTAACATCCGAGTTGTATTAGTAGGTGTTGCTAAATTAATGTTTCATTTGGTGTGGAAAACTATAATTTGAACAGTTAAAGGAAAATCCTGTAAAAGAAAAGGGGCAAAAATTGGCATCATGTTTTTATATCAGATCCTTTGTATTTGTTTGTCATAACTCCGGTTTCCAACATGTTTTATTCAAAAAATTTTGTATGTCTTCATGGCTGAACAAAAGGGAATGCTCTTATATTTCCGCATGATGCATAAGAATATTGAAAATATTCCACAATTTTACCAATCTTTCAAAGCCAACTTGAATTTTGTGCAACATATATGACTTTTCCACCATCTATAAAAGCTATCCCAATTTATTCGGATAGTTTGATTGGAAATGGAGTATTGTTAATTTTTAACCAAATTAGTAAAAACCTCAAGAGGGTAACTATGGAGAAGTAAAATTAGAAAATTTAAGAGTTTCTTTTAGGGATTAAAATGAAATATTATAAAGCCATTTAAGATTTACATTAAAATAATTTATTTATGTCGATTTCATCACATCCGTATATTTCTATTGTGTTTATATGATTTTTTGTCTATATTAATATATTTTTTAGTATTTGAAGTATCATGAATTTGTATGTATTACACATTAATAATTTATTCTATGTATATTTTTGCATGTTTGTGCATGCATGTCATGCATTTCTTGTGTATCATGATTTGCGTATTTATCATGATTTAATTTAAAGAATAATTTGTGCTTTGACTGTCATGTTTATATTGAGCATCACTTCATCCTATATTTTGTATAATTTATTGTAGAGACTCTGTTTAAGGGGAAAAAATGAATATATTTGTATTCACATTTTATTGTGTATAAATTGTTATGATCTAATTTATTTTTTGTGCTTAATTTTATGTAAAATTTGATACATTTGGGTATCTATATTGCGTTGACGTTATTTTTGTGTTATTTTACATTTTAATTATTTTTCACTATTTTTTATCATATCTTAATTTATTGTATATTTTGTATTATTGTGATTCAATTTTAACTCTAAGTTCATTTACTTCAGAACTAAATCATTACATTATATATACTTCATGGATTACATTATATTATATTATATATTAATATAAAATTGTTATTCAAAACATCATTCTAATTTTTAGAAGCGTAGCAAGGGACATGATTAACCCAAACTGTGATTTCAAACTAAAAGCAAAGGTAAATAAAGAGTTTCTCAAATCGAATAACATTTTTAAATTGGGATTTTAACTCAACTTAAAAAGTTAAAATTTTAGCTTTTAACTTTTGCAAAAGCAATTTTGGTTGAAATTATCCTAATTAAAGAAGTCTAACATGCTTTTACTTTACAAATCTTGTCTAAAATGAACATTTCATCGTTAGCCAAATGGTATATTAGAGGGTGTTAGAGGCCACTTCGCCAATGCTTCCAAGGCAACATTGCAGTAATTTCAACTTGCACTATCAATCCCATGGCGCTGCAAGACACAAGGTTTTATGATAGAGAAGCAGGGCCTTCCACAAATCAAAGAAATGATATGGAAAGGGGTAAGTAGCCTGTGCAATGGGTGATAGACATATTGGTTGAAAGCAACACTAAGTGGGCCACTTAAAACTCTAAACGAAAGGCACATTTGAGAAACATTATGTTTGTTGCTACTCTATTAAAGAAATCTAGATATTTTCCTTATTGGCAATTTCAATTTCAATTTTTGAAGATGACGAGAAAGAAGTATTGGATGCTGAGGGTGATGACCCCTTTGTTGTTACCACCACTATAACATCCTTTCAAGTAAAGCAGATACTAGTGGACATGGGAAGCTCAGTGCATATTCTCACATCTAAGGCATTCCATAAAATGGGCCTTAAGATTTGGCTTTGAGAAAGGGCATGTAACATCCCGGCCAGTGAAGTCCTAGTGTTCGGCTACTATTTATCGAAGTATGGTATGTAGAGTAAATTCTGAGTGAGTAAGGTATTAATTGTGGCTAGGTATGTAAGTCTGAGATTGCATCTTTGGGCTATGTCTGTGCCTGGCGAGCTTGGTGGTTGGGCAGACTCCTCTGTAAAGAACACGCCACCCCAGTTGCTAGACGTTGTGGTTAATCCTTAGTTTGAAAAGACTATTTATTATTTTATTACTCTGGTTGGATAATATAGTTGGTCTAATGAGAACCGGTTAGAATGAAACTAAGTTATCGTAGTCGATAAGACTCACATTTATGATGAGAGAGAAAGTTCTTAGTCATGAGAATCGAGGAAGTTAGTGGGATAATTTGACTTATCCATTAAACCTAGCTTCCATGTTTAGTTGTTTAAAGTTAGTATTGGCTTCTTGGGCAAGTTTTAAGCTTTTCTTGGCATCCATTCTTCATTTCAAATTTTCTCTGCACTTTCTCTTAGAAAACCTTAGACCAAAAACCTGCTTGGAGATTTAGGTATGATGTATTCAGCCAACTCCTTCGTTGTTTCAGCACCTGGTAAATATCGATGAACCTTAGGTTATTTTCATGGTTATTTACATGACCTTAGAGTTGCATACTTTAATGTCAATTTAGGGTGAAAGGATGGAAACTTCTCAAATCTGGGTTTTGTGATGATGCTTCTTGCAAGCTTGTTTAGCTTTTTGGTATAATGATCTGATAAGTTTAACTATTTATATTATAGGTCAAGACACTCTTGAAGGTTCTCGTGATAAGGGCAAAGGTCCTACTGTTTAGACTTGCTGTGTTTTCTAGTGAGTTCCTTCTTACTTCCATGTGTGTAATGCCTTGTTTATTTTTGTTTAAGGTAAGTATTCATATTATGCAAAGATATAATGTCTATACATGAGCGATGGATGTTCATAGTTTTTAGTCTGGTTTGACTTGTCTATATTAATGGTGTAAGAACCTTTCTTTGTGTTTAAGTCACTCCCATGTGCTTCTGACAAGGATAATATAGGTTGGAAAATGAAAATGAATTCATGGCGTTGCCTTCAATGGAATAAACATTGAACTGATAGATCGTGATACATGAAAATGGTTGTGTAGCCTCTAGTAGGGCAGAAATTATGCCGCAAACCAGATTGACAAATCATGACAAAGGAATATGAATGGAATGAACATTATGGCTTGACTATGGATTGGGGTACGTGGCTAACATGAAGAAGGTTGTCTGTATGGTCACATGGGCGTGATGTACATGCCAAAGGGAATAGTGTTGGGCGTATTGTCAGTCTGTGATTGGTACCCGTCAACTGGCGAATTGTGTGTCTACGTTGAGTAGGGAAAGTTTTGTTTGAATAATGTATAATCGATGTAATGTATACTTTTGGAACTCACTAAGTTCTTTAACCTTATTTAGTTACCTTTCCTTCTTAAGCTTACTGAAGAAGTAAAGGTATTTATGAAGATTACGCCAGAGGACAATTGCTGCCGTGAGAGTTCTAGTATTGTGTACTATGCATGGCATGGGGGTGGTTTCAAGGCACTTACATTTTGAAGAATGAATTTTGTATTTAAACTTGTGTTCATGAAACTATGATTTCCATGAAATTTTAGTGAAGTCTTTATGGTTCTTAAAGTGTACCATTTTATTTAGCCTTGAATGATAAACTGTTTACATTCTATATTAAATTAAACTGTAGTTTAAGTTGGTTTATTGATGAAACTCGAAACTAACTTTTATTTCGACAAAGGCAAGCGCACCTATCGAACAGAAGTATAGTTGTGGTGAGTCCGGAATATCGTATCCTCAAGGACCAAGAGTACTAGTATTAACTATCTTTTTATTATCTAGCCTAATAATTAAGGGGATTTATTTTTAATCTAAAATTTACTAACTAATTTAACTAACTATGAACGCGACAGAGAGTAAATTGGGGAAATACTTTTGGACAACTTATATGAGATAGACAATACCTAAGGAAGAATCCACCTAGACTTCACTTATTACTTTTGATTCATGCGATTTATTCACTTGGCTTAATCCGTAGAAATCCCTAAATTATATTAATACCTCTCTTGAGGCTACTAACAACTGACTCTAGGTTGATTAATTGAAATCTCTTTCTAATTAAAACCCCTATTGTCGCATTAACTCGATCTATGGATTCCCTTATTAGGTTTGACCCTAATCCGGTAGATTTTCGTCGCCCGATCTCTAGGGTTGCGATCAACTCCGCTTAATTGTGTTGATCTACTCTTAGACAGGGACTTTTGCTCCACTAAATAAGCACATTCGACTTGAATCAATAACCTGAATTATCAAAACAAGAATAAGAACTCACAATTAAGAATAAGCACAAGTATTTATCTCATAAATCAAATAATAATAAGATCTGTCTTAGGTTTCATCCTCTTAGGTATTTAAGGGATTTAGTTCATACTAAAAGAGGGAAACATCATAAAAGAGGAAAAACAACAAAACATAAGAAAACCCAAAAACTCCTAAAGAACTTGATGGGAGATCCTCGTCTTGATGGAGATCCTTCTCCTAAAAAATTTATTCGACTACTGTCTTGGAGTATTTTCTCCTTCTATTCGGCATTTATTCGACGTCCTGTCGAGCCCTCCCTTTAGGTTGCCCCCTAGGGTGTTTATATAGGCTTTGAGATGCCTTACTTGGCCCAAAAGTATCCTATTCCGAATGAAACTCATCTTGATTTCGGCAGGGACACGCCCGTGTGACACGCTAGTGGTGGATAGTCCAGGCCGTGGCTCGGTTGTTGCTCGAAACACACGGCCGTGAATGATAGCCCAGGCCGTGTGAGTCTCTAATGTAGGCCCATCTTGTCCCTTTTTGGCCCGTTTCTCGTTCCTTTCGACTTCCTAAGCCCTCCTGAGTATAAAACATGAAATTAAAATATTAGGAGCATCGAATTCAGCAAATCTAATGAATATTCATCCAAAATTAAGCCAAGCATGGGGTTAAAATATGTGTAAATTATGGTTTATCAAATACCCCCACACTTAAGCTTTTGCTTGTCCTCAAGCAAAATTCTCAACTCACAATTAGAATTAACTTCCCTCAATTCATAATTCTCATCAACAATGTCTTATCATAATTCATAGATAATTTATACATGGATAATTTAACTAAAAGAGTCCTAGAGATTCAAACAATCTAAGTCATAGATTTTTATAGCATTACAACATAGGTGTTTCCCCTTACCTAAAAATAATTACCTCTGATTCAAAACCGACAAGTATTGACATCCTTACTAAAGATTCACTCAAATCACTCGAAGTGTTTAAGGTTCAAAAATTAAGCACTCAAAAGTCAAACATGAAAAGTTAATCCCATAGGCTTGCATGAAAATCAAATCTCCACCACTATAAAATGAGATGATACACAAATCAAAAGGTCTTTTAAAGGGTTGTAATGGGGCTTGGGTTAAAGGTGTGGATAAAGGCTGAATTAGAGGGTTAGTATCGAGATTGAATTGATAAATTACCTAACTAGAAAAATAACTAAAACTTAAATAATTACATCAATTAAGAATTCATTACTAATAACACGAGCTTCTTCTTAAAATGTGAAATTAAACGCATAAGCTCAAATAGCATAGAACTAATAATGAATATACTTCGTTTTTTTCAAGAATAAACACATACAATAATAATAAGATAGAATTTAACAACTGAAATAAAGAAAATAGTTAAGCAACCGATCAAATCAAATCTCGATATAAGGGTAGTCAAGAGAAATGGTGATAACAAATACAAAGTGGGTTTTGGGTTAATATTAATGGGTGAGTCAAGAAATGGTTGATTAGGTTTCAAAGGGGTCACTAGGGGTTAATTAAACGGGTAGGCTTTTTAGTGGAATAAGTGGGTTAAAACCTAGGTGCCTTTATCATCTCAGTATATCAAATCAGAGGTGTGGTCTCGACATGTATGATCGAAGCAAGTTCTAGAATAACAAATCAATGTTGACACACTCATAATCAATAAAGTGAGCAAGAAAAGAATATGCTCTAAAAGGCTCAAAATCTCACAAAAATTATGGTTTTTGATGTCAACCTTGCAAATTTCAAATTTCAAAGTAATATTTAAATTTAGGAAAACAACTTAGAAATTTTAATTACGGAAAATAGACTTATCATGCTTGATTCTCTAATATATTAAAGTTTAAATCATCAATGCACAATTACTTATGGCTTAATCCAAAACATATCAATGAAAATCATAAATAAAAAGAAGTTTCATTCTAATAGTAATATGAGAAAATTACTTACGACAAGATATCATTCAGGGATTTTCTGGTAATGAAATCAATAACCTCCCCACACTTAAGATGTACATTGTCCTCAATGTACAAAGATAAGTAATGACAAATAGTAAGAAAATCATAAGATAGGGAGAGAAGTGAAATTTTTTGAATTTTGGATGGATTCCTTGAGTTGGAAGTGTAGAAAAAATTGAAGGAGGCGTGGTAGATTTTCCTCATTAGAGTTGGGTATTCCAGAGTGCTATTTTAGGCTTTTTAACTGCGATAAAATTAGTGGGTTCTTTAGACTGTAAGGATTACTCAAATATTGCCAAAAGATGTAAATTGGGTAATAGTGGTTATGAAACCTAAAAATAACTTAAAATAAACATGAGTAAAAAATAAAATGAAAATAAAAATAAAAATAAAATGAAAATTAGTATTCTAAAATTTAAAGGAAAATAACAAAAGAAAGAGGACTCAGAAGTCCTCATCGCCAGATTGCTCGCGAGGTGGGGGCGGAGATGAAATGTGAAGGTGCTGACACATCTGGTGGAGGGTGGCGTCGATGTGATCAAAGCGCTGGAAGCATTGCTACTCGAATCGTGTTAGGCGCTCAGATATGTCCGGAATAGAAGCTACCGCATGAACTGAGCGATTGTTCGGTGGTGGCTCCTCGTGTGGTTGGGGGACATCGTCAGTAATGTCCTCAGGCTCCTCCTCCTCGGTGGTATGGGCTAGACGGTATTGGGGAGGATCGGTCCCACTGCGACTCTTGATCATCCTCATGTTTATCATGGTCGAGATGCCCTGTGGAGCCATCTGGCCTATCAAGGTGAGGGAGGATGATTGTGCCCCGGTGTTGAAGAGGCCAAAGTGTCTCGTGAGGCGTGTCACATAGGGCCCCATGGAAATTACCCATTTACGATACCGCTCTGTCTGATGCTGGATGGCGAGAGCGATAAAGTAGGCAAGGTCGAACACGTGGCCGTGCGCCATGTTCCAAAGAAAATAGGCATCGTGGGTATTAACAATGCCGGTGCTCTCACGCCTTCCTGTAAATGTATGTGCGAGGATGGAATGGAGGTACCTCAGTGATGGGGGAAGAGCGGTCGCCTTGGAGCGACTAGGATCGTATGTCACTGAAACTGGAACCAAGGCCTGCCAACATTTGGAAGGTGAATAGTGGATGTGGCGTTCTCCTCCATGAACTCATCTGTGTAGAGTCCCAGAGCGATTCCAAATTTAGGGACACTCATTTCACGAACCAAACCTCCTAGGCGGAACTATATGGTGCCTGGGTCGTCGTGGTTCGTCATCACCACCTGCAAATGAAAAGTAGAGCAAAGCTCTAATGTTAGTTGGAGGTATGTGGGCTCGACAATACTGAAGAACCGCTCCCAAGGGTCGGTAGACAGTAGGGCCTGAACGGTATCAGCAAGTTGTACTTGCTCCAGGGCGGCCCAGTCGATACACCTCCCCACACCGAGGGGTCGTGCTCGAAGTAACCGAAAGAGCTCCTCCTGGGGTTTCGAAGGAAACTGTAGAAAGGGGTGTTGGATTTCGACGGAGGCGCTCGAGGATGTTGCGCCGGATCCCTTTCATTTTATCGAAACAGGGACTCTGATTTTCTTGCCGCGGGAAGAAGACATTATGTTCCTGCAAAATAGAGTAAAGAACATCATCCCATATGTTGTCATAATGATGATAGTACCTATGAGTCCAGGATTACAATCTCATGATATTAACAATGAAATTTTTTTCGAATTATTCTCCTAATACTAGAGGTTCAAGGAATTCAAAAAATCAGAGTTAAATTATCCATAACACTTAAGTAAACATCAGTATTGAAAATGATTTTCAAGAGTGAATACTAAAAATTTAAAGGAATAAATCTAAGATCTAAAAACAAGCATGGAATAAATAGGATTAAGCAGCAAAGTAGAGAGTGGAGGGGATAGAGGGCACCGACGGAGGTGTTGGGACGGCGCATGGTCGTGGAGGGATAACACATGGGTGTGTGGATCTCACACGGGCGTGGTCTGCGTGTAGAATAAGGGGGAAATGAGGAAGGGAATGAGGAAAAAGAGAGAAGAGAAACCTTGGGGTGGGTGTCGACGGTGATGGCCGGACTGAGTAGGGGAGGGGGAAAATGGCTAGGGTTTTGAGGAGAAGGATTTGGGAAGAAGATGAATAGTGGGTTGGTTTAAATAGGAAATAGGGAACATGGTCAGAGGCCACGCCTGTGTTTCATTTATTTAGCCTGTGTGTTTCGAGAATTTTGAATTTAAGCGCGTCTGAGTTGTGTCCCATGCCCGTGTTACCTGGGCGTGTTGGGTCACACAGCCGTGTGATGCTTCAATCGTTTCTCCCATGCCCGTGTAGATTTAGCATGCCCGTGTTGATTTAGTCAGTGTCGATCACGAACTATAGGCACGGGCGTGTCACTTGCCCGTGTCACTTACTCAGTGTCGACCACGGTTTTTTGGCACGGGCATGCTACTTGCCCGTGTCACTTACTCAGTGTCGACCACGGTCTTATCGTACGGCCGTGGCCTTTTATCACAGCCCGTGTTTTTGAGTCAGTTTCGACCACGGCTGTGTCGCACGGCCATGGCGTTTTATAGTAGCCCGTGTTTTGGGAAAAAATTACGTCCTTGGCTCGCACGGTCTCCGCCACGCCAATGTGCCTACCCGCGGTGTCCACACGGCCACGGCCACGGCCGTGGGTAAGGCCCTGTGGTATGGAAACCTGCGCTTATTAATCTGGTTAGTTTTTAGTTAGGTGCTAAAAATCGAAAGTATGAATATTAATGGGGTTAGTGTTCGAGTTGCCTCCTGAGAAGCGCTTGTTTAGAGTCCTAAGCTAGACTTGCTGTAACACCCCTTACCCAGTTTCTACGCCGGAGCCGGGCACGAGGCATTACCGGACTCAAACCACTTGATCGCCACTCAGGCTCATCGTGACTACTCTCATAAGTCATCTCAACGACCACATTCTCGACTTACGAGGTCTCACTCATACACACGAGGACTCTCAAAACCATATCGAAACTTCTACAATTTTTAAAACTTTTCCATCTCTGCATGGCTCACACGCCCGTGCAAGATTAGACACGCCCGTGTGTAGTCACACACGCCCATGCCTCCAAACCGTGCGTAAAAACCCCAAGCATTCTGCCAATGCACCACGGTTAGGGCACACGCCCGTGCCTTCCACCCGTGGTGCACACTGACCACCCTAACACGGCCTAGAGTCTAGACACACGCCCGTGTGGCTAGCCCGTGGCCAACACTGACTAAACCCACACGGCCTGGACACGCCCGTGTGACTAGTCCGTGGTCTATCCTGATTTAAAGCACTAACATGCAGGGGACACACGACCAAGTCACACGCTCGTGGGTTGATTGTGTGTCACACATGGCCTAGACACATGCCCGTGTGTCTACCCACATGGAAAAGAACAAAGCTATTTGCCAAGTCCTTTTCACCCTCCTAGCATACACAATCATTCTCTCATCCAACACATCCATAATTAACTTAGAATCTTACAATCTTACTTATATAACTACATCTTTCTTTCATATAGTGTAATAGCCAACAACCATGGCATTATACAAGATAAGCTATCCATCTAAAGGCCAACACATCTTAGCCATTTACAACGAAATATCACTAACATGCCATATACAAAACATTAAGTTTCATGTACCAAAGTGTGCTGATATGTGGGCTATCTTCTGATGATCCTTGTATCTTGATTCAACACTTTTCACTCTATAAGACAAGGGAAAAGAAAGAAAGAAAGCTTTGAGCTTAGTAAGTTTACACATAAACAATTAAGCAATAATAGTATAAGCTAAACAACAATTAGCATTATACCAACATATAATGTACAACTATGCTTACTCTTTCTACCCCTTACCACATTTCCAACACATCATGAGTCACATACTCATAACCATTGAAATGCACCCCTGCATTCAATATCACATTACACAATATACAACACATTATTAATTCTCAATAATTCATCTACACATCTACTTTACTCAATATCGCAACCACACAGCTAATTTACTCAGCTAAATCACACAGATAATCCACACAGCTAATGTCTCGGTGGTTTCGCACTTAGCACACCACATTCAATTAATAAGGTGGTATCGCACTTAGCCTACCATAAAGGTAATCATAGTGATCTCGCACATAGCCACTAGATGATATACCAAACAATAGCATCGCACATAGCCAACTCATCGTTATTATGCTTTAGGATGTTATAGCACTTAGCCCACCCTTTTAGCATCATCACAACACATGCACTTATCTATTTACACAATCATTCATCCATTCGCACATCTATTGCATTCATTCTACTCGAACCACATAGGTTCTCAATCATGCTACACTCTAGCTAGCAATAATAAATTGTAAGTATGAATGCATAGTTTACGCATAAACTTACCTCGGTACACAAAAATATTGAAACTTGCAATTTAGTCCACCACCTTGCTTTTGCCTCGGTTTCGATCCGGGCTTCGTCTTTCTTGATCTATATGAATAAATCAGCTTATTCAATACATACATTGACTAAACTGACCCACATCTCATACTTTAGCAAAATTACTATTTTGCCCCTAAACTTTCTCATATTTACACTTTAGCCCTAAAGGCTCGTAAAGTGATTTTTATTCAACTTTCTAATCTTTCATGCTTAGCCGAACCAGTTATTCAACTAAAGCATCCATCAACTCTCACTAAAACACACATGTATGACCAAACTTAAGATTTTCACAATCAAGTCCCGACATGCATTTTCATGGAAAATCACTTAACAAAAGATGTTTCTACTACATCAAGCTTTCATAATCTTCCATAAAACAACAAAATACATGCATGTCATACATGACCACATTTTTGAACATCCATTATAGCTTATCAAATAGCTAAAAATAGCTTACTCATGCTACCGAGACTTCAAAAATAGAAAGAATATAAAAAATCGGGCTTAGGAGCACTTACTAGCAAGCTTGAAAAATTGAAAGAGCCCTAACAATGGCTATAGGAATTTTCGGCAGCTTGGGGAAGAAGATGAATGAATTTGTCATATTTTTCTCCTGTTTTAATCACTTATTAACTAAATGACCAAAATGCCCTTTTTGATAAACTTTCAAATTCAACTCTTTCATGCCCATTTTTGTCCAAAAATTAGAATTTGGGTAAATTGCTATTTAAGGACCTCTAATTAATATTCTAAAGCTATTTCACACCTATAGCTTCTAGAATCTCACATTTTGCAACTTTTGCAATTTAGTCCTTTTGGACAATTCAACCGCAATTTCACAAAATATCTTCATGAAACTTTCGCACTAGCATGCATACATAATATAAACCTCAAAAACTCATTCATAACCCTCGGATTTATGGTCTCGCACCACTATTCCGACTAGACCCTAAACTGGGATGTTACAACTCTCCCCCCCTTTAGAGATTTCGCCCCCAAAAATCTTACCAGTAAAGAGGTTTGGATGTTGCTCTCTCATAGCTTCTTCCGCTTCCCACGTAGCCTCTTCCACACCATGTTTCTGCCACAACACTTTCACTAGTGCTATGCTCTTATTTCTCAACTGTTTCACTTCTCGAGCCAAGATCTTAATCGGCTCCTCTTCATAAGACATATCCGGTCTTATCTCAATTTCTGTCGAAGGAATCACATGTGAAAGATCAGAGCGATACCATCGCAACATCAAAACATGGAACACATTATGAATCCTTTCCAACTCTACCGGCAAAGCCAACCGAGTGCACGCCATGCACTCCAATTGCATCAGTAATCTCATACGGCCCTATGAATCTTGGACTCAACTTTCCTTTTTGTCCAAATCTCATAATCTTCTTCCATGGCGATACTTTCAAAATTACTTTGTCGCCTACCTCAAACTCAATTTCTTTTCTTTTCAAATCCGCGTACGACTTCTGTCGGTTCGAAGCAGCTTTCAGACTATAACGGATTACTTTCACTTTCTCTTCGGTCTCTTTTACTAGGTCGACCTCATGGATCCGCTTCTCACTAAGCTCGGTCCAATACAAAGGAGTCCGACACTTACGTCCATACAAAGCCTCATACGGTGCCATCCGTATAGTCGACTGATAACTGTTGTTGTAGGCGAATTCGACCAAAGGTAGATATCTCTCCCAACTACCTATGAATTCTAACACACAGCACCGGAGCATATCTTCAAGAACTTGAATCACCCTTTTAGACTGACCATCGGTCTGCGGATGGAACGCAGTACTAAGATTCAATCTCGTACCCATGGCCTCTTGCAACTTCTTCCAAAATCTCGAAGTAAACCTCGGATCTCTATCCGAGATAATGGACACAGGCACACCATGCAATCTCACTATCTCTGCAACATACAACTAAGCTAACTTA
This sequence comes from Gossypium sturtianum, assembly GCA_025698515.1. Lineage (NCBI taxonomy): Eukaryota > Viridiplantae > Streptophyta > Magnoliopsida > Malvales > Malvaceae > Gossypium > Gossypium sturtianum. Next base: position 67,291,510 of record CM046953.1, read on the forward strand.
TCTAGCGAATAGTCAACACGTACTGGGATAAAGTGAGCCGACTTTGTCAATCTATCCACAACAATGCACACATCATCTCTCTTTTTCGGAGTCATTGGCAACCCCGTCACAAAATCCATGGTTACCCGATCCCACTTCCATTCGGGAACCATCACTAGCTGAAGCAATCCTGAAGGCACTTGATGCACAGCTTTCACTTGTTGACAAATCAAACATTTTGTCACAAACTCTGAAATGTCTCTTTTCATACCCGGCCACCAAAAAGACCTTTTCAGGTCATTGTACATTTTTGTACTGCCCAGATGTACTGACAAACATCCACTGTGGGCCTCATGCAAAACCTTTCGAATCAACTCCTCATCTTTAGGAACACAAATCCTGTCACGATACATCAGACAACCATTCAAATCCATTCTAAAATCAGAATCACTTTCTGATCCGCACTTAGCTATCTTAGCTTGCATCTCACTATCATTTCTCTAAGCCTCACATATTTGTTGAACAAATAGTCGCTTAGCTCTCAACTCTGCCAAAATAGCACCATCACCAGACAATGCTAAACTCGCTCTTATAACTCTTAGAGCATACAAGGATTTCCTACTCAGGGCATCCGCAACCATATTCGCTTTCCCCAGGTGGTAGTCAATGACCAACTCATAGTCTTTCAACAACTCGAGCCACCATCTCTGCCTCAGATTCAGATCCTTCTGATCCATCAAATACTTTAAACTCTTGTGATCCGTAAAGATTCGGTACTTCTCACCGTACAAGTAATGTCGCCAAATCTTTAACGCAAAAACAATCGCAGCCAACTCCAAATCGTGAGTCAGATAATTCTTCTCATGCGGTTTTAGCTGCCTTGAGGCGTAAGCGACTACCTTACCCTCTTGCATCAACACGCAACCGAGACCATTAAACGACGCATCACTATAAACCACGAACTCCTTCCTCGATTCTAGTTGGACCAAAACCGGTGCCTTAGTCAACATTTTTTTCAGTTTCTTGAAACTCTGTTGACATGTCTCAGTCCATTCAAACTTGACATCTTTATGCAAGAATTTCGTCATCGGGGTGGCAATCACAGAGAACCCCTTTACGAAACATCTGTAATATCTTGCTAATCCCAAGAAACTTCTGATTTATGACACGTTTCTTGGCGGTTTCCAGTTTACAACAGCCGATATCTTATTCAGGTCAACTCTGACACCATCACCTGACACAATGTGTCCTAGGAATCCGACCTCTTGGAGCCAAAACTCACTCTTGCTAAACTTAGCATACAATTGCTTATCTCTCAAAGTTTGCAAGACAATTCTCAAATGCTCTTCATGATCGTTCTCATCCCGAGAATAGATTAAGATATCGTCAATGAAGACAACCATAAACTTGTCCACATACGGTCTGAAAACATGGTTCATCAGATCCATAAAAATCGCAGGCGCATTCGTCAAGCCAAACGGCATAACCAAAAACTCATAATGGCCATACCTTGTCCGAAATGCAGTTTTCAACACATCTTGCTCTCTCACTCTCAACTGATAATAGCCAGACCTCAAGTCTATCTTGGAGAACACGGTAGCTCCTTTCAGTTGATCAAAAAGATCATCAATCCTTGGTAAAGGATACTTATTCTTCACCGTCACCTTGTTCAGCTGTCTATAGTCTATACACAACCTCATAGACCCATCTTTCTTCTTCACAAATAATACCGGAGCACCCCACGGTGAGTAGCTCGATCTTGCAAAACCTTTATCTGTCAACTCTTGCAACTGAACCTTCAGTTCTTTCAACTCTACAGGTGCCATTCTATATGGAGCAATCGAAATAGGTGCCGTTCCCGGGACCAATTCAATTCCAAACTCGACCTCTCTCACTGGAGGTAATCCAGGTAACTCTTCCGGAAATACATCTGGATACTCGCATACCACTGGAACGGTTCCAAACTCAACTCCAATCTCTCGAGTATTCAGCACAAAAGCAAGATAGGACTCACATCCTTTTCTCAAACATTTCTCACCACTAGGGAAGAAATCATCAACTGTAGACTATCCGATCCACCGATTCAACCCAACCACACCTACACTCTCACATTTCAATTCAATAAACTTACTACCACAGTTCACTAAGACACTATGGGTATCAACCAATCCATGCCTAGGATTAAATCAAACTCATTAAACGGTAACAACATAAGGTTCACCGAAAAACAATGATTCTCAAACAATAAAGGACAATTATTACACACTTTGTCCACTAACACATGCTTTCCTAACGGGCTTGACACCTTAACCACTATGTCTGTAGACTCAATGGTCATAGTCAAACTAGATGCTAATCTCATGCAAATATAAGAGTGAGTAGACCCTGGATCTATTAAAGCAATTACAAGGGTGTCAAAGAGAGAAAAAGTACCCGTTATCACATCCGGGGAGGGTGCTTCTTAGCGAGCGCGAATAGCATACGTCCTCCCAGGTGCCCGACCCTCTGGTCTCACAGCAGAGTCCCTGGACACACCTCTACCACTAGCCCCACCTCTTGGGTTTCTTGGAGGTCTACCCCTTGTAGATACATCACTAGGTCTCATCTCTTGCCTCTCTTCCTTATCGTCCTTCTCGGGACAGTTCCGAATAAAGTGGTCAGGGGAACCACACTTATAACATTTCTGACTGTTTCCCCAACACTCTCCAGTGTGGTACCTACCACAACTTGGACACTCCGGTTTGCTCTTTGTATTACCCACACTTTCCATCGAGGGGGCTCGAACTCTCGAACCCGAACGGGTATCGCCCAAGTCCCGATGCGAATAACCCGCTGGTGCCGTCGTCCGAGGATTCATTTCCTTGGATCTTTTCGATTGGCCTTGATACGACTTGCCCATTAGCCTCTTTCTAGCATCTCGGGCTTCACTCACAGCCCTTCTCTTTTCTGAACTCAATTCCTCGGCCTTACTTGCCCTCTCAACTAATACCACAAACTCTTTCAACTCCAAAATGCCCACTAGGAGTTTGATATCCTCATTCAGCCCATCTTCGAACCTCTTGCACAAGATGGTCTATGTCGACACACATTCTTGAGTGTATTTGCTAAGCCTAACAAACTCACGTTCATACTCTGCTACTGACATACTTCCTTGCTTCAACTCAAGGAATTCCTTCCTTTTCTGATCTGTGAATCTCTGGCTTATATAATTCTTCCGGAACTCTTCTAGAAAGAAGTCCCACATTAACCGCTCTCTCGGGACCACTAACGTCAGCGTCTTCCACCAATGGTATGCCGAATCTCTCAGCAAAGATACGGCACACTTCAAACTCTCCTCAGGTGTACATGAGAGCTCATCGAACACCCTCATCGAGTTCTCTAACCAGAACTCCGCCCTCTCAGGGTCGTCATCTACCTTAACTCTAAACTCCTCAGCCCTGTGTTTCCTAATCTTATCCACCGGGAGTTTCGATATCCTCACTACATCCATACCTTGAGGAGCCACTGGATTTGGCTGAGTTATAGGAGGAGGTGTAGGAGGTTGAGCATTAGGGTTCGCTCGAACATAGTCCGAGTACCAATTACTCATCATCTGGAGAAAGGCTTCCTGTGCCTCTTCTCCTTGACCCCTAACCCCGGGTCCACTCTCAGCAGGTGCGGTTCCTTGCGCAGGAGCCGTCGCATTACTAGCTGCTTCATCAGCAGTCAATGGATCAGAATCCATATTCTATATAAAACAAGATTTAAAATCATCAGAAACCACCACACTATCATTGTACACTTTTGGCATGTATAGCTAGACTCTTACACCCGCTACGGTAGTCCTAGAACCGACTAAACCATAGCTCTGATACCACTAAATGTAACACCCCTTACCTGGTTTCTACGCCGGAGCTGGGCCCGAGGCATTACCGGACTCAAACCACTTGATCGCCACTCAGGCTCATCGTGACTACTCTCATAAGTCACCTCAACGACCACATTCTCGACTTACGAGGTCTCACTCATACACACGAGGACTCTCGAAACCATATCGAAACTTCTATGATTTTTAAAACTTTTCCATCTCTGCAGGGCTCACACGCCTGTGCAAGATTAGACACGCCCGTGTGTAGTCACACACGCCCATGCCCCCAAACCGTGCGTAAAAACCCCAAGCATTCTGCCAATGGCCCACGGTTAGGGCACACGCCCGTGCCTTCCACCCGTGGTGCACACTGACCACCCTAACACGGTCTAGAGTCTAGACACACGCTTGTGTGGCTAGCCCGTGGCCAACACTGACTAAACCCACACGGCCTGGACACGCCCGTGTGGCTAGTCCGTGGTCTATCTTGATTTAAAACACTAACATGCAGAGGACACACGGCCAAGTCACACGCCCGTGGGTTGATCGTGTGTCACACATGGCCTAGACACATGCCCGTGTGTCTACCCACATGCACAAGAACAAAGCTATTTGCCAAGTCCTTTTCACCCTCCTAGCATACACAATCATTCTCTCATCCAACACATCCATAATTAACTTAGAATCTTACAATCTCACTTATATAACTACATCTTTCTTTCATATAGTGTAATAGCCAACAACCATGGCATTATACAAGATAAGCTATCCATCTAAAGGCCAACACATCTTAGCCATTTACAACGAAATATCACTAACTTGTCTAGCCCCTATACATGCCATATACAAAACATTAAGTTTCATGTACCAAAGTGTGCTGATATGTGGGCTATCTTCTGATGATCCTCGTATCTTGATTCAACGCTTTTCACTCTATAAGACAAGGGAAAAGAAATAAAGTAAGCTTTGAGCTTAGTAAGTTTACACATAAACAATTAAGCAATAATAGTATAAGCTAAACAACAATTAGCATTATACCAACATATAATGTACAACTATGCTTACTCTTTCTACCCCTTACCACATTTCCAACACACCATGAGTCACATACTCATAACCATTGAAATGCACCCCTGCATTCAATATCACATTACACAATATACAACACATTATTAATTCTCAATAATTCATCCACACAGCTACTTTGCTCAATATCGCAACCACAAAGCTAATTTACTCAGCTAAATCACACAGATAATCCACACAGCTAATGTCTCGGTGGTTTCGCACTTAGCACACCACATTCAATTAATAAGGTGGTATCGTACTTAGCCTACCACAAAGGTAATCATAGTGATCTCGCACATAGCCACTAGATGATATACCAAACGATAGCATCGCACATAGCCAGCTAATCGTTATTATGACTTAGGATGTTATAGCACTTAGCCCACCCTTTCAGCATCATCACAACACATGCACTTATCTATTTACACAATCATTCATCCATTCTCACATCTATTGCATTCATTCTACTCGAACCACATAGGTTCTCAATCATGCTACACTCTAGCTAGCAATAATAAATTGTAAGTATGAATGCATAGTTTACGCATAAACTTACCTCGGTACACAAAACTATTGAGACTTGTAATTTAGTCTACCACATTGCTTTTGCCTCGATTTTGATCCGGGCTTCGTCTTTCTTGATCTATATGAATAAATAAGCTTATTAAATACATACATTGACTAAATTGACCCACATCTAATACTTTAGCAAAATTACTATTTTGCCCCTAAACTTTCTCATATTTTCACTTTAGCCCCAAAGGCTCGTAAAGTGATTTTTATTCAACTTTCTAATCTTTCATGCTTAGCCGAACCACTTATTCAACTAAAGCATCCATCAACTCTCACTAAAACACACATGTATGACCAAACTTAAGATTTTCACAATCAAGTCCCTACATGCATTTTCAGGGAAAATCACTTAACAAAAGATGCTTCTACTACATCAAGCTTTCATAATCTTCCATAAAAAAAAAAATACATGCATGTCATACATGACCACATTTTTGAACATCCATTATAGCTTATCAAATATCTAAAAATAGCTTACTCATGCTATCGGGACTTCAAAAATACAAAGAATATCAAAAACCGGGCTTAGGAGCACTTACTAGCAAGCTTGAAAAATTGAAAGAGCCCTAACAATGGCTATAGGAATTTTCGACAGCTTGGGGAAGAAGATGAATGAATTTGTCATCTTTTTCTCCTATTTTAATCACTTATTAACTAAATGACCAAAATGCCCTTTTTGATAAACTTTCAAATTCAACTCATTCATGCTCATTTTTGTCCAAAAATTAGAATTTGGGTAAATTTCTATTTAAGGACCTCTAATTAATATTCTAAAGCTATTTCACACCTATAGCTTCTAGAATCTCACATTTTGCAACTTTTGCAATTTAGTCCTTTTGGACAATTCAACCGCAATTTCACAAAATTGCTTCATGAAACTTTCACACTAGCATGCATACATAATATAAACCTCAAAAACTCATTCATAACCCTCAGATTTGTAGTCTCGCACCACTATTCCGACTAGACCCTAAATCGGGATGTTACAGTTACCTTGTATCCGCTCTTTATAGAGGTTCACGGAGCTGAAGCTCCTCTCTAATATCTCTAAAATCCTCTCCATTATATAGTTTAAGGCGTTGACCGTTTACCTTGAATGTGCCACGAGTCGGATGAGTTACCTCGATCGCGCCAAAGGGAAAAATGGTTTTGATTACGAATGGACCTGACTATCTTGATTTCAGCTTTCCAGGGAACAACTTGAGCTTCGAATTGTATAGTAGAACAAGATCTCCAACTTCAAACTGCTTAGGTTGCTTCAAACGAGCATCATGGCGTCGCTTTGTTGCTTCTTTGTATAAACGTGAGTTCTCGTAGGTATTCGCTCTCCACTCATCTAGCTCATTCAACTGCATCAATCTTTTTTCACCTGCAAGTTTAAGACCGTAATTTAAAAATTTTGTAGCCCAAAATGCTTTGTGCTCTAATTCAAACGGCAGATGGCAACTCTTTCCCGTAGACAAGTCTGTATGGGGGTTTTAAAAGCGGTTCTATAGGCCCATAAAGCATCGTCTACTTTTAATGCCCAATCTTTCCTGTTCGATTCTACTGTTTTCTCTAGAATACGCTTAAGCTCTCGATTTGCTACTTCCACTTGTCCCTTTGGTTTGAGGGTGATAAGGGGGTAGCCGTTACGTGGTGTACTCCATATTTCTTTAAGACTCTATCAAATTGATTATTACAAAAATGAGTACCCCTATCACTAATAATTGCTCTAGGTGTTCCAAATCGAGAGAAGAGTTTCTTAAGAAATCCTACTACCACTCTAGCATCATTAGTAGGTAAGGCTTGAGCTTCCACCCATTTTGACATATAATCAACTGCTACTAAGATGTATTTATTCCCAAATGAGCTAGGGAATGGACCCATAAAATCAATACCCCATACATCAAATATTTCACATGATAACATATATGTTTGAGGCATTTCATCGCGTTTAGAGATATTACCTGTTCCCTGACATCTATCACACGAAGCAACATACCTGTTAGCGTCTTGGAACAGAGTGGGCCAATGAAAACCTGATTCGAGCGTTTTGTGTGCTTTCCTAACCCCACTATAATGTCCTACTGATGGTCCTGAATGGCAATGTTCTAGTATTTTGCTTGCTTCTGCCTTTGTAACACATCTCTGAATTACTTGATCTGCGCATATACGAAACAGAAAAGGGTCCTCCCAAAAATAGTTTTTTGCATCAGCAAAGAATCGCTTCTTTTGATGATGTGTTAACCCTTTTGGCAGGATGTTAGCAGCTAAATAATTCGCAATATCTGCAAACCAAGGTACCTCAGAGTCAGAGATAGCAAAGAGTTGTTCTTCAGGAAACGAGTCGTTTATCTCACTTTCATCGAGTTCTTTGATATGTGGATTTTTAAGTCTAGAAAGTTGATCTGCCGCGAGGTTTTCAGCTCCTTTCTTATCCTGAATTTCCAAATCAAATTCCTGTAGGAGTAAAATCCATCTTATGAGTTGAGGTTTTGCATCAGATTTAGTTAAAAGATAACGAATAGCTGAATGGTCAGTGTAAACGATAACTTTAGATAATATCAAATACTGTCTAAATTTATCAAATGCAAAAACCATAGCTAGCAACTCTTTCTCTGTGGTGGTGTAATTTTCTTGCGCGGCCGTCAATGTTTTGCTAGCGTAATAAATTGGCCGAAAATGCTTGTCTCTTCGCTGTCCCAAAACCACACCTACTGTAAAATCACTCGCATCACACATTAGTTCAAAGGGTAAATTCCAATCAGGTGCAATTATAATCGGAGCATTTATTAATTTATTTTTTGAGGGTATTAAATGCATCTAAACATTCCTGATCAAAATTGAAATGCACATCTTTTTCTAGTAATTTAGTTAAAGGCTTAGCTATATTAAAAAAATCCTTAATGAATCTTCTATAAAATTCAGCGTGTCCTAAAAAACTTCTAATAGCCTTAACTGAACTAAGGGGAGGTAATTTTTCTATGGTTTCAATCTTTTCTTTATCAACCTCAATCCCTTTACTAGAAATTTTGTGACCTAACACAATCCCTTCTCGAACCATAAAGTGACACTTTTCCCAAGTAAGAACAAGGTTCGTTTCCTCACATCTCATTAGAACTCGTTTTAAATTTTTAAGGCAAAGATGGAAAGAATTACCAAATACCAAAAATTCGTCCATAAATACCTCCATAATATCTTCCACGAGTTCATCAAAGATGGCTAACATGCATTGCTGAAAAGTAGCAGGAGCATTACATAATCCAAAAGGCATTCTACGATAAGCAAACGTACCATATGGACATGTAAATGTTTTCTTTTCTTGATCCTCAGGAGCTATTGGAATTTGGAAGTAGCCAGAGAGTCCGTCTAAGAAGCAATAGTACATATGCCCAGATAATCTTTCCAACATCTGATCAATGAAGGGCAATCGGAAGTGATCTTTTCTCGTGGCATCGTTTAACTTCCTATAGTCAATGCAAACTCTCCAACCTATGGCTGTCCTTGTTGGAATCAATTCATTCTTCTTATTGGCTACAACAGTCATGCCTCCCTTCTTTGGAACAACCTACACAAGACTTACCCAAGTACTTTCAGAAATAGGATAAATAATTCCAGCAACTAGAAGTTTAATTACCTCAGCTTTAACAACTTCCTTCATGTTGGGATTTAATCGTCTTTGAGGTTGCACACATGGTTTATATTCATCTTCCATTAGAATTTTGTGGGTGCAAAACGATGGGCTTATCCCTTTAATGTCAGAAATCTTCCAAGCTATGGCTATTTTATGCTCCTTTAGTACCTGTATTAACTCGTCTTTCTCATTGGGTTCCAATTCTGAAGAAATAATTACCGGTAGTGTAGAATCATCTCCGAGGAATGCATACTCTAAGTGATTCGGTAACTGTTTCAATTCCAATTTGGGGGGTTCTTCAATAGAGGGTTTTTGTTTTAGTTCGTCATTTATTTCCATGCCCTCGTACTTCTTTTGTCTTGGGGAAGAAATTTTTACTTCCCCCATTTCATTGGTATCGTCATCGGCCTCCCCTCATTGGGCAAGACACAGTTCCAACGTGTCTTTATTTATGATTTCGTGAAAAGAATCTTGAATAGAATGATCAATAGCATCGATAAAATAACATGAATCATCTTGCTCTCTAGAGTATCGCATAGCATCATAAATTTTAAAAATAATTTCCTCATCACTTATCTTGAGCACAAGTTTACCATCACCTACATCAATAACAGCCCTAGCAGTGGCTAAAAATGGGCATCCTAAAATTAAAAGTACCTCAACATCCTCATCCATGTCAAGCACAACAAAATCAACAGGGAATATGAATTTATCAACTTTTACCAAAACATCTTCAATAATTCCCCTAGTATACTTAATAGATCTATCATCTAATTGGATACTCATCCTAGTGGGATTTGGTTCCCCAAGACCAAGCTGCTTAAACATTTTATAAGGCATGAAATTAATACTGGCACCTAAATTAGTTAATGCTTTCTCAATATTTAAACTACCAATTAAACAGGGAATGGTAAAACTTCCTGGATCTTTCAATTTGGTTGGAAGTTTATTTTGGAGAATAGCTGAACGTTCCTCGTTTAGTTCCATGGTTGATAGCTCTTCAAACTTCCTTTTATTTGTTAGAAGCTCTTTTAAGAATTTTGCGTATGTCAGCATATGTGAAATAGCTTCGACAAAAGGTAAGTTAATATGTAATTGTTTAAAAAGTTCAAGAAATTTACCGAATTGTGCGTCCATGCGGTCTTTCTTCAACTTTGCCGGATATGGGATCGGTGGTTTATACTCTTTAAGTACCAGTGTGACATTTTCATTTACCTCCTCACCCTTTTCCTTATTAGTTCCTTGTGGCATTTTCTTTTTAGCTTCAACCAACTCCTTCCCACTCCTTAGCGTAACTGCTTTCACACGCTCTTTTGGTTTAGGTTTGGTGTTACTAGGTAAACTACCTGGTTGCCTTTCGAAAACTAACTTAACCAGTTGTCCAATTTGACTCTCAAGCCCTTGAATCGATGCTTGCTGATTTTTCAACTCCATTTCGGTATTTTGAAAACAAGTCTCTGACATCGAAATAAACTTTGCTAGCACATCTTCAAGGTTCGGTTGTTTCTCTTGCTGGTATGTTTGTTGTTGGAAACCTGGAAGGGGTTTTGTCTCTGATTTCCTTGACCACCCCATGAAGAATTGAGATGGTTCCTCCAACCTAGATTATAAGTGTTACTATAGGGATTAGTCTGAGGTCTAGAATTATTACCCATATAGTTTATCTGTTCGTTTTCTATGCCAAGGTTGTAGGATGGATATTCTGTATTTCCCATTCCTCCTCTATTCATATTGTAATGCATCACTGAATGTACCTTCAAAGAACCACACAAACCATCAATCTTTTTATGTAACAGTTCTACTTGGTTTGATAGCATGGTTAATGCGTCGAGGTTGAAAACACTAGCGGCTTTTGTTGGCTTTGTTCTCATAACTTTCCACTGATAATTATTCAGTGACATCTCCTCTATAAACTCATAAGTCGCCTTAGGAGTTTTGTTATTTAGGGTTCCACTGGCGGCTGAATCAATCAATTACCTAGTTGAGGGGTTCACACCGTTGTAAAAGGTTTGAACATGTAGCCACAAAGGTAACCCATGGTGAGGGCACCTTCTTAGTAAATCCTTGTATCTCTCCCATGCATCGTAAAGTGTCTCTAAATCCATCTGCAAAAAAGAAGAGATATCATTCCTCAACTTAGCCATTTTAACCGGCGAAAAATATTTAAGTAAAAATTTTTCGGTCATTTGATCCCATGTAGTGATTGATCCTCGTGGTAACAAGTTTAACCACTGTTTAGCTTTGTTCTTAAATGAGAAGGGAAACAACCAAAGGCGAATGGCATCATCAGAAACGCCATTAATCTTGAAAGTATCGCAAAACTCTAGAAAATTTGCCAAGTGATTGTTTGGGTCCTCATCCTGCAAACCATCAAACTGAACAAATTGCTGAATCATCTATATAGTGTTAGGTTTCAGTTCAAAATTATTTGCAGCAATAGCAGGTCTAACAATACTTGATTCGTTTCCTATTAAAGTAGGTTTAGCATAATCATACGTAGTACGAGGAACATGATTTTGATTCACCGAATTTGCGGTAACCATAGGAGGTAGCGGATTATTATCAGCCAAATCTTCGGTAGTGTTAGTGTCGTCCTCTTGCTCTTCTTGTATGTATTGTAGGCTTCGCCTTATCTCTCTACGATTTCTGCGAACGGTACCTTCAATATCACTGTCAAAGAGTAACGGTCCTAACGGGTTCCTTCTAGTCATAAACTAGAATTACCTGCCAGAAGCAAATAAAAGAAAAATTAGCAAAGTTAAAATAAAATAAAAAATAAATTGCAAATAAATAAAATGGCTAAAGTAATAAAAATTTAGTTTTCCTAATATCTTAGTCCCCGGCAATGGTGCCAAAAACATAATGAAACTCGAAACTAACTTTTATTTCGACAAAGGCAAGCGCACCTATCGAACAGTAGTATAGCTGTGGTAAGTCCGAAATATCGTATCCTCAAGGACCAAGAGTACTAGTATTAACTATCTTTTTATCATCTAGCCTAATAATTAAGGGGATTTATTTTTAATCTAAAATTTACTAACTACTTTAACTAACTATGAACGCGACAGAGAGTAAATTGGGGAAATACTTTTGGACAACTTATATGAGATAGACAATACCTAAGGAAGAATCCACCTAGACTTCACTTATTACTTTTGATTCATGCAATTTATTCACTTAGCTTAATCCTTAGAAATCCCTAAATTATATTAATACCTCTCTCGAGGCTACTAACAACTGACTCTAGGTTGATTAATTGAAATCTCTTTCTAGTTAAAACCCCTATTGTCGCATTAACTCGATTTATGGATTCCCTTATTAGGTTTGACCCTAATCCGACAGATTTTCGTCGCCCTATCTCTAGGGTTGCGATCAACTCTGCTTAATTATGTTGATCTACTCTTAGACAGGAACTTTTGCTCCACTAAATAAGCACATTCGACTTGAATCAATAACCTGAATTATCAAAAAAAGAATAAGAACTCACAATTAAGAATAAGCATAAGTATTTATCTCATAAAACAAATAATAATAAGATCTGTCTTAGGTTTCATCCCCTTAGGTATTTAAGGGATTTAGTTCATACTAAAAGAGGGAAACATCATAAAAAAGGAAAAACAACAAATCATAAGAAAACCCAAAAAAATCCTAAAGAACTTGATGGGAGATCCTCAGTCTTGATGAAGATCCTTCTCCTAAGCTGTTCCCGACGGCTGTCTTGGAGTATTTTCTCCTTCTACTCGACGTCTATTCGACGTCCTGTCGAGCCCTCCCTTTAGGTTTCCCCCTAGGGTGTTTATATAGGCTTTGAGATGCCTTACTTGGCCCAAAAGTATCCTACTCCGAATGAAACTCATCTTGATTTCGGCAGGGACACGCCTGTGTGACACACCCGTAGTGGATAGTCCAGGCCGTGGCTCGGTTGTTGCTCGAAACACACGACCGTGGATGATAGCCTAGGCCGTGTGAGTCTCTAATGTAGGCCCATCTTGTCCCTTTTCGGCCCGTTTCTCGTTCCTTTCGACTTCCTAAGCCCTCCTGAGTATAAAACATGAAATTAAGAGATTAGGAGCATCGAATTCATCAAATATAATGAATAGTCATCCAAAATTAAGCCAAGCATGGGGTTAAAATATGTGTAAATTATGGTTTATCATTTATGCCAACTATAGTTTTAAAAGTATTGATTTTATGTTAGTGACACGACATTTTTGGATCCTCCTTAAGGGTCGGGTTTGGAGTGTTACAAAATAGTCCTATTTATGGCTTTGCTAATCAATTGATTGTAGTGATGAGTTCAATTACTCTTCTGGTTACATTGGGTGATGGAGAGCATATTGTTACCGAAATGGTTTAATTTCTTGTTAATGACTACCCAACTGCATATAATGCTATCTTTAAGAGGCCAAGCATGAGAATGGCTTAGATGGTTGTTCCTATATTTCACATGATGCTCAAATTCCCCACTCCCTCTGGGAAGGGTACATGAAGTTTGACCAACAGGCTGCCAGATAATGCCACATCGCCTCTTTACAGTTGATAGAAGGAAGTAGTGAGCTCCCCACTCTGAAAGATTGCAATAGCTTGCATATTGAGATCTCTGTAAGGGTCAATGTGGTAGGGAAAACAATGCTGAATTTGGAAAGCTTACATGCGAGATCAGAGGCCAAATTCTCTAAGGCCAAGGGTGCAGAGCAGACAAAGACCCTCCACCTATGTGATGAGGACCCCAAGAAAGTCACATAGATACTTTCACCCTTCCACTCTAAGAAAGAATTATTGAGTTATTTGTTAAAGGAGTGTTGTGGTATTTTTTCTTGGTTAGCAGCTGATATGCCTGGTATTCACTCGTCTATCATCAAACATTCCTTGGGAGTATATCCTAAGGTTAGACTAGTTAAGTAGAAGAAGAAAAAAATTACTGAGGCTATAGTGGAAGCGGTGAGACAAGAGGTGAATAAGTTGCTAGCTGCAAGGTTCATTAGGGAGGTTATCTACCTAGATTGGATCTTCAATGTGGTCATGATGCCCAAGACCAATGGCAAGTGAAGGATGTGTGTGGATTTCACCAACCTCAACAAGGCTTGATCGAAGGATAGTTTCCCCTTTCTTTCCATTGAAAGATTGGTTAATGCCTCCACGGGGCCATAATTATATGAGCTTAATAGATGCCTTCTCCAGGTACAATCAAAATTTTTTAGCTAAAGAATACTAGGAAAAGACTACACTCATCGCACAAGACAGGTTGCTTTGTTACAAATTCATTCCTTTTGGTCTTAGAAACATTGGGGCAACATACCAATGGCTGGTCAACTGATTGTTCAAGGACCAAATTAGGCGGTGTATGAATGTAACACCCCTAACCCGTGTCCATCGCCGGAACAGGATTTCGGGGCATTACCAGAGTTTACAGAACATTTACAGATAAATCATGTCAATTATTGTTCATTTTTCTGAGATTATTCGTAACGTCCCTTAAATGGACCCTCGGGGCCCAATACAAGCATTAGCATCGAGTCGGGACTTAATCGGAAACTCTAATAATTTTTCGTGAAATTACAAAAAATTTCCAAGTTGCTGGGCTCACCCGCCCGTGTGGTCCGAGGGACACGCCCGTGCTACAGGCCGTGTTCGACTCCGTGTAACTCTTTGACTTGTGCACACGACCATGCCACACGCCAGTGTGCTAGCCCATGTGGTTAATTAAATTCTTTCGAAATTAGGTGCAGGTTTCACACGGCCAAGACACTTGCCCGTGTTCCAGGCCGTGTAGAACACACGGCTAAGACACACACCCGTGTCTCTGCCCTTGTGCTCAATTCTGAGCATTCTGTTTCTCAAAATTTTGGTGCAGGGGGCACACGGCCTAATCACACGCCCATGTACCAGACCGTGTGTCACACACGGTCTAGACACACGCCCGTGTGTCTTCCTGTGTGGACAAAATAAAGTCATTTCTAGCTTCATTTCTCACCCAAAATTTTTACCAAGTTCCTGCACCAACTTACATCCAAATACCAACCAATCCAAGCATTGAATTCAAGTAATTTATAACATCTAATATGATATATTGTTACATGCATTCATCCTTTTAATCTTACCTTTTATAAGCATACTCATTTAACCTTTCTCAATCAACCAATAATAAACACTTATGTTATCTCCATAAAATAAACTTAATGTGTAACACCCCTAACCCATATCCGTTACCGGATTAGGGTTACAAGGCATTACAAATCAAATCACAACATACAACATACATTTATGCATCTATTCTCAAACACCATTCAATCATAATCACATTGTCCCTCATAAGGGCCTATGAGGCCTTAAACATACTTTAACAGTGGTTTGGGACTAAACAAATAACTTACAAAATTTCTCGAAAACTTAAGAATTTTTCAAACATACAAGGGTCACACGCCTGTGTGAACAGGCCGTGTGCCTCACACGGCTCTAGACACGCCCGTGTCCCAGGCCGTGTGAAAACAAGGCATACATACTGACTTGGGTCACACGGCTGACCACACGCCCCCGTTTCTAGCCCGTGTGCCCTTCGAAATGGCCACACACGCTCGTGTGCCAGGCCGTGTGTTAGGCCATGCCAATCCTGTAGGGTATACTGACTTATGCAACATGGCCAAGTCACACGCCCGTGTGCTAGGCCGTGTGCCATTTAGGGGGGTATACTGACTTGTGCCACAAGGCCGGTCACATGCCCATGTGTGAGACCGTGTGGAGCATACTGACTTCAATTCAATTTCAACACCAGGGGACACACAACCATGTATCATGACCGTGTGTCGCACACGGCTGAGACACACGCCCGTGTCTCTGCCCGTGTGGACAAGAATAGGCCATTTGCAAGGCCAATTTGCCACCCTTTCTCATGCTCACCTAAACATCCAAAATAATACCATTTCAACACAATTATAGGCAACCAAAACATGCTATTTCATATACAAATCATGCCATTTAAAATCCATTCATTTCACTACTCAAATCATAATCCAAAACATACTAAAACATTATGCCATTACCAACAATTTCACCTATCTTCTCTATGCATTTTTCTCATCATCTTATCAACTATTTCATGTCATAAAACATACCAAATAATCATCTTAAAATCAAGCCACAACATGCCATTTCATCTTCAACCATACCAAACATGCCAAAACACAAGGCTATATATACATCACATATCACTTACCAAATTCATAAATTTAGCCAACTCAAATGGCCAAATACACACCCACATTTACATCATTTATGAGCCAAATCTCATGGCTAATATCATAACTCAAAACATAAAATCTTAATACTAGTCTATACATGCCATATACCATATTTACAAAGCATCAAAAGTACCAACAAGTTGTTCGATAGTGTGACAATGTTCCTGATGATCCCCGTCTCCGAGCTAGTTTTGATGATCTATAAAATAGGGAAAGAACACACAAAGTAAGCTTTAAAAGCTTAGTAAGCCATATACAAATAAAATTACCACATGAATCAATATCATTTTCATTAATAGGTAAATCATGAGAAGCATATAAAAGCTCACAAACCTTTCCCATTGAACACATATTGAAAATCATAAGTGAATTCATGAAATACTTCCCTTTTCAATACTCGTATGAATCTCGTACGTACCTGAGTCACTTAACTCATTCACACATTCTTTCTCGACTTGACCTTGCCCGTTGAACCATTCGAAATCGTTAAGGATACTCGAAAATCACATATAATTCGTACAATGCCATATCCCGGATATGGTCTTACATGTTATCACATATCGATGCCACTGTTCCAGTCAGGGTCTTATACAAAATCATCTAATGATGCCAATGTGCCAGACATGGTCTTACACGTAATCACATCTCGGTAATCCTAATGTCATGACATTTGTATCCTATACTATTTTTAAGGTTCGTACGGGACTTTTAGATATTGTAACCCTATCGATTCTTGCTCGTATTTGATCATTCAACATTCATAATAGTTCAATGACAATTAAACCTATATAATTCAATTTAAAGACATTTATTTGCATATGAACTTACCTAGTATTTGGAATAAACGAACTGGATCGACTATTCAATAACCTTTGATTTTCCCCGATCTAAATCCGATTTCTTTCGTTCTTGATCTATATACATTCAAAATTAACTCATTTATTCATCAAATCACTCAATTCAGTCCACAAACACATATTTGGGCATTTTTATACTTTAGCTCCTAAAGTTCCACATTTATTCAATTTAGTCCTTATCTCACAAATACACAAAATTCATGCAATTTAATACCTTCCTAAGTTAGCCGAATTTTCCTAGTGCACATATCAGGCCATATTTGTCATTTATTCACACATTTAACCACACATTTTCACATTTTCACAAATAAATCCCTATTTGACATTTTTACCAAAAATCACTTAACAAAATATGATAATCTATCAACAAATATCCATTTTTCATCATCAAACATTTAAAAGCTTAAACATTCATCAATGACACTTCACAAAATCATCAACAAACTCAAAAATTAGGGCACGGGCTAGCTAGTACTCGATGCAACAATCATAGAAACATAAAAATCATCAAAAACCGAACAAAATTCATACCTTAATCAAGAATACAAAGGGCCGAACCCTAAAATGCTTCAAATGGTCTTCTTCTTTTGATTTTCGGTTGAAAATGGAAAAGATGAACATCATTTTAACTTTGGTTTTGTTAAAATATGATTTATTTAGCTAATTACCAAAATGACCTTATTTAATAACATTTAAAAACACATAATGGATGGCTATTCATGTCAATTTCCACTATCCATGGTCTATTCACAACATAAGGACTTCAGATTTAATTATTTATAGCAATTAAGCAGTTAAACAATTAAAATGCAACTTTTGCATTTTACGCGATTTAGTCCTTTTATCAAATTAGACATCCAATCGTTAAAATTAAATCACGAAACTTTCACACATATATAATCACATGCTATAAACACCAAAAATAATATTAAAATAAATTTCTAACCTCGAATTTGTGGTTTCAAAACCACTGTTCCAATTTAGCTAAAACAGGGCTATTACAACTCTCCCCCCTTAGGGATTTCCATCCCCAAAAATCTTTCCAGTGAATAGGTTCGGGTATTGATTTCTCATAGCATCCTCGGGTTCCCACAAAGCTTCTTCAACCCCGTGTCGATGCCATAATACTTTCACTAATGCAATTTTCTTATTTCTTAAATCTTTGATCTCAAGAGCTAAAATTCGAATTGGTTCTTCAGTATATGACATATCAGACTGAATTTCAACCTCGGTCGGGGAAATGACGTGTGAAGGGTTAGATCGGTATCGTCGAAGCATCGACACATGAAACACATTATGTATTTTCTCTAACTCGGACGGTAGAGATAGTCGATAAGCAACTAGTTCGACTCGCTCGATAATCTCATACGGCCCGATGAATTGTGGACTCAATTTTCCTTTTCGACCAAATCGCAATATCTTTTTCCACGGTGACACTTTCAACAATACTTTATCCCCGATCTGAAACTCAATATCTTTCTGTTTCAAGTCTGCCTAAGATTTCTGTCGATCCGATGCTGCTTTCAAAGTATCACGAATTACTTTCACTTTTTCTTCAGTCTCTTTGATCAGATCAATTCCGTGAATCTTATTTTCGCTGAGCTCACTCCAATACAATGGTGTTTGACATTTACCCGTATAGAGCTTCGTACGGTGCCATTTGAACCATCTCCACAAATTTGTTGTAAAAATAATGGTCTCGCTTTCATCTCGGACACAATCGAACCATCATTACACAAAGCCATTTGAGTGTTCATCGCACGTAGAGCGAATAGGGATTTTTGGCTCAAAGCATCAGCAACAACATTAGCCTTTCCCGGATGATAATCGATCACTAACTCGTAATCTTTTAGTAATTCAAGCCACCTCCATTGTCGCAAATTTAGATCTTTCTAAGTCATCAAATATTTCAAACTCTTGTGATCAGTATAGATGTGGCATTTCTCACCAAAAAAATAGTGACGCCAAATCTCCAATGCAAACACAATAGCTGCTAACTCCAAATCGTGCATTGGGTAATTATTTTCATGCAGTTTCATCTGTCTCGAGGCATAAGCTATAACTTTGCATTAAAACACAACCCAGACCATCCAACGATGCATCACTGACTTTACCCGATTCAGGTTGAACTAATACTGGTGCCTCTATCAATAAAGCTTTCAACTGATCAAAAATTTTCTGACATTTATCTGACCACTCGAACTTAACATCTTTTTGAAGCAATTTCGTCATCGGAGTCGGAATCATCGAAAAGCCTTTCACAAATCGTCTATAATAGCCCTTGAGTCCCAAGAAGTTACGAACTTCAGATACATTTCTCGGAGGCTTCCAATCCATTATTGCAGAAATCTTGCTCGGATCGACTCGAATACCTGATGCTGACACAATATGCCCTAGAAAACCAACCTCGCGCAACCAGAATTCACATTTGCTGAACTTTGAAAATAACTGCTTATCTCGCAGAGTCTGTAGTACAATTCTTAAATGCTCTGCATGCTCAGATTCATCATGTGAGTAAATCAAAATGTCATCAATGAATACAATGACAAATCGATCTAGATATGGTCTGAAAATCTGGTTCATTAAGTCCATAAAGAAATCAGGTGCATTCGTTAGTACGAAAGGCATAACTAAAAATTAATAGTGACCATATCTCGTTCTAAATGCAGTCTTTGGCACATCAGAGTCTTTTACTCGCAACTGGTAATAGCCTGATCACAAATCTATTTTCGAAAACACAGTAGCCCTGTCGATTCAGATATTGTAACCCGATAACTCTTCAGGAAACACATCCAGATACTCACACACAACTGGCACTAATTCGATCTTCTTTTCAATCACCTTCGTATCAAGCACATAAGCAAAATAAGCTTTGCAATCCTTTTTCACATATTTCTGAGCTAATATCGATGAAATCACTGCTGGTAAACCATTCAAATCATCTGACTCAATCCAGATAATCTCATTATTCTGACATCTCAAATCAATCATTTTTTGTTTACAGTTTACTATAGCATTATGTAGCGTTAGCCAATCCATACCCAGAATTATATCAAATTCATCAAATGGCAACAACATCAGATCTGCCGGAAAACAGAAATCCTGAATCATCAATGGACAGTTCTTGCACACTTTACCAACCAAAACACACTTGCCTAAGGGGTTCGATACTCTAATCACAAATTCAGTAGACTCTACAGGCAAAGTCTTACTAGATACTAAATTCACACATATATACGAATGAGTTGATCCTGGATCTATCAATTCAATCACATTAGTATCATAGAGAGTAAAAGTACCGGTAATAACATATGGAGATGACGCTTCTTCGCGAGCGTGAATAGTGTAGGCTTGTGTAGGTGCTCTAGCCTCTAACCTTACAGTAAAATCTTTAGTCGCTCTCTGGCTACCACTCACATTTCCTGTGTTTCTGGGTGGTCTACCTCTAATTGCATGTTACTCGATCTCGTGTTTTGTACTGTATCTTGCTCAGCCAACTCAAAACAGTTATGAATGAAATGATCTAATGATCCACATTTAAAACAGGCCTGATCATTCAATCTACAATCACTGATATGCCGTTTTCCACAATGTCTACACTCGGGTCAGTTTTGTCTTACATTGCCAACACTAGCAATAGATGTAGCTTGAGCTTTAGAACTCACAGGTTTATCTTCACGATCCCTGCTTGAATATCTCATCGATGCATTGGAACGATCAAACAAGTCTGAGAATTTCTTTGATACAGACTGATAAGATTTACTCGTCGATCTCTGTCTGGAGTCTCTAGATTCAAAATAAGCTTTTCTCTTTTCTTTTCTGAGTTCTTCATCTTTACATGCTCTTTCGACGAGTATCACAAACTCTTTGATTTCTAGAATCCCAACTAATAGCTTCATGTCTTCATTTAAACCATCCTCAAATCTCTTGCACATAATAGCTTCAGTTGAAACACATTCCCGAGCGTATCTGCTCAATCTCACAAATTCTCGCTCGTATTCAATAACAGACATACGGCCCTATTTCAGCTCGAAAAACTCTTTGCGTTTCTGATCAATGAATCTCTGGCTAATATATTTCTTCTGGAATTCGGTTTGGAAAAACTCACAAGTAACCCGTTCTTTTGGAACCACTGATACTATGTATTCCACCAGTGATAAGCAGTGTCTCTTAACAAAGATACGACACATTTGATACATTCATCAGGAGTACAAGATAGCTCATCTAATACTCAGATTGTATTATCGAGCCAGAACTTAGCTCATTCAGCATCATCATCAATATTAGCCCAAAACTCTTCAGCCCCATATTTACGAAACTTATCAACATGTGGCTTACTCAATCGAATTGGATCTATCACTTGTGGCACAACTAGACTTGTTGAGGAATAGGCAGGGGCAGAGGTTGTTGAGCAGCCGAATTTGTTCGAACGAACTCCGTGAACCACTCACTCATCATTTGGAAGAAGGCTTGTTTAGCCTCCCCCTCTTGGATACTTGTTACAAGTCTAGAGTCAGATTGCGCTGCCCTCTGAGCAGGAACAGACACGTTACTCTCTACATCATCAGCTACAACTCTTTCGAGATCCATTACTATACGAAAACACAATTTAAGCTGTCAGGAATCATCACACTATTGCAGAGAATATATGGCATGCATAGCTAGACTCTCACACACGCTACGTTAGTCCTAGAATCGACTAAATCGTAGCTCTGATACCAATAAATGTAACACCCTTAACCCGTATCTGTTGCCGAATTAAGGTTACGAGGCATTACCGATCAAATCACAACATACAACATACATTTATGCATCTATTCTCAAACACCATTCAATCATAATCACATTGTCCCTTATAAGGGCCTACGAGGCCTTAAACATACTTTAGCAGTTGTTCGGGACTAAACCAATAACTTACAAAAATTCTTAAAAACTTAGGAATTTTTCAAACATACAAGGGTCACACGCCCGTGTGAACAGGTCGTGTGCCTCACACGGCTCCAGACACGCCCATGTCCCAGGCCGTGTGAAAACAGGGCATACATACTGACTTGGGTCACACGGCTGACCACACGCCCGTGTGTCTAGCCCGTGTGCCCTTCAAAATGGCCACACACACCCGTGTGATAGGCCATGTGTTAGGCCGTGCTAATCCTGTAGGGTATACTGACTTATGCAACACGGCCAAGTCACACACCCATGTGCTAGGCCGTGTGCCATTTAGGGGGTATACTGACTTGTGCTACACGGCCGGTCACACGCCCGTGTGTGAGACCGTGTGGAGCATACTGACTTCAATTCAATTTCAACACCAGGGGACACACGGCCGTGTATCATGACCGTGCACACACGGCTGAGACACACACCCGTGTCTCTGCCCGCGTGGACAAGAATAGGCCATTTGCAAGGCCAATTTGCCACCCTTTCTCATGCTCACCTAAACATCCAAAATAATACCATTTCAACACAATTATAGGCAACCAAAACATGATATTTCAAATACAAATCATGCCATTTAAAATCCATCCATTTCACTACTCAAATCATAATCCAAAACATACAAAAACAATATGCCATTACCAACAATTTCACCTATCTTCTCTTTGCATTTTTCTCATCATCTTATCAACTATTTCATGTCATAAAACATACCAAATCATCATCTTAAAATCAAGCCACAACATGCCATTTCATCTTCAACCATACCAAACATGCCAAAACACAAGGCCATATATACATCACATATCACTTACCAAATTCATAAATTTAGCCAACTCAAATGGCCAAATACACACCCATATTTACATCATTTATGAGCCAAATATCATTGCTAATATCATAACTCAAAACATAACATCTTAATACTAGCCTATACATGCCATATACCATATTTACAAAACATCAAAAGTACCAACAAATTGTTCGATAGTGTGACGACGTTCCTGATGATCCCCGAGTCCGAGCTAGCTTCGATTATCTATAAAATAGAGAAAGAACACACAAAGTAAGCTTTAAAAGCTTAGTAAACCATATACAAATAAAATTACCACATGAATCAATATCATTTTAATTAATAGGGAAATCATGAATAAGCATATAAAAGCTCACAAACCTTTTCCATTGAACACATATTGAAAATCATAAGTGAATTCATCAAATACTTCCCTTTTCAATACTCGTATGAATCTCGTACGTACCTAAGTCACTTAACTCATTCACACATTCTTTCTCGACTTGACTTTTCCCGTTGAACCATTCGGAATAGTTAAGGATACTCGAAAATCACATATAACTCGTATAATGCCATATCCTGGATATGGGCTTACATGTTATCACATATCGATGCCACTGTTTCAGACAGGGTCTTATACGAAATCATATAATGTTGCCAATGTCCCAGACATGGTCTTACACGTAATCACATCTCAGTAATCCTAATGTCATGATATTTGTATTTTATACCATTCCTAAGGTTCGTACGAGACTTTCAGATATTGTAACCCTGTCGATTCTTGCTCGTATTTGATCATTCAACATTCATAACAGTTCAATGAAAATTAAGCATATATAATTCAATTTAAAGACATTTATTTGCATATGAACTTACCTAGTATTCAGAATAAATGGACTAGATCGACTATTCGATAACCTTTGATTTTCCCCGATCTAAATCCGATTTCTTTCGTTCTTGATCTATATACATTCAAAATTAACTCATTTATTCATCAAATCACTCAATTCAGTCCACAAACACATATTTGGGCATTTTTACACTTTAGCCCCTAAAGTTCCACATTTATTCAATTTAGTCCTTATTTCACAAATACACATGATGGGCTCGAAACTAACTAATATTTCGACAAAGGCAAGCGCACCTATCGAACAGTAGTATAGCTTTGATGAGTCCGGAATATCGTATCCTCAAGGACTAAAATTACTAGTAATAACTATCTTTTTATTATTTAGCCTAATCATTAAGGGGATTTATTTTAATCTAAAATTTAACTAACTAATTTACTATGAACGCAACAGAGAGTGAAGAAAATAATCGAATAAACCAATGAATAAAGACAATACCTAAGGAAGAATCCACCTAGACTTCACTTATTATTCTGACTCTGAATTAAATGATTTATTCACTTGACTTGATCCGTAGAAATCCCTAAATTATGTTAATATCTCTTTCGAGACTAAAAACAACTGACCCTAGGTTGATTAATTGAAATCTCTTTCTAATTAAAACCCCTATCGTCGTATTAACTCGATCTATGGATTCCCTTATTAGATTTTACTCTAATCCGGTAGATTTATGTCGCCCTGTTTCTAGGGTTGCAATCAACTCCGCTTAATTATGATGGATCTACTCTTAAACAGGGACTTTTGCTCCACTGAATAAGCACATCAATCTTGAATTTATATTCCTGAAAACATTAAAACAAGGATTACGAACACATAATTAAGAACAAGAACAAGTATTTATCAAGTAATTCAGACTTATTAAATAATAAGATTCATCTAGGTTTCATCCTCCCTGGGTATTTAGGGAGTTTAGTTCATACTGATAGAGGGAAACATCTTAAAATAAGAAAAACTACAAAACATAAGAAAACCCAAAAACTTCAAGAGAAATTGATAGGAGATCTTCAGTCTTGATGGGGATCCTTCTTTCAAGCTGCTCCCAATGGCTGTCTTTGAGTATTTTCTACTTTCTACTCTCCCCCTCCCTCATGTTCTCCCCCCGAGTGTTTATATAAGCTTTGGAGCACCTTTCTTAGCCCACAAGTAATCTTTTTTCGAATAGAATTAAACTTGGGTTCGGTAGGGACATGCCCGTGTGCGATAGCTTAGGCCGTGTTTGATATTCCCATACTTAAGCCTTTGCTTGCCCTTAAGCAAAATCCTCAACTCACAATCAAAATAAAATTCCTCAATTCATAATTCTCATCAATAATGTCATATCATAATTCACAGATAATTCATACATTGATAATTTAACTAAAAGAGTCCTAAAGATTCAAACAATTTAAGTCATAAATTTTTATAGCACAAAAGCATAGGTGTTTCTCCTTACCTAAATAATCACCTTTAATTCAAAACCGACAAGAAATGACATCCTTACTAAAGATTCACTCAAATCACTCAACGTGTTTAAGGTTCAAATTAAGCACTCAAAAGTCAAACATGAAAAGTTATTACCATAAACTTGCATGAAAATCAAATCTCCACCACTATAAAATGAGATGATACATAAATCAAAAGGTCTTAAAAAGGGTTGTAACAGGGCTTGGATTATAAAGGCTGAATTAGAGGGTTAGAATCGAGATTGAATTGACAATTTACCTAACTAGAAAAATAAACTAATACTGAATAATTACAATAATTGAAAACCTATCAATAGTAGCATAAACTTCTTCTCAAGTGTGAAATTAACTGTTTAAGCTCAAATAACATGAAACTCTCTTTTTTTGAGTTGTGGAAAAAAATAGATAATTTAACAACTGAAACAAAAGAACATAGTTAGGCAACTGACCAAATCAAATCTCGACAAAAAGGGAGTCAATACAATAAGAAAAATTCTCAATGAATCAAAAAAAATGAGTTATGGGTTAATATTAATGGTAGATCAAGAAACGGTTTATTAGGCTGAAAGGGGTTCACTAAGGGTTAATTATGAAGGTAGGCTTTTAATGGGATAAGTGGGTTAAAACCTAAGTGCCTTTATCATCTCAGTATATCAAATCAAAAGTGTGGTCTCGACATGCATAATCAAAGCAAGTTCTAGAATAACAAATCAATATTGACACACTTATAACCAATAATAAAGTGAGCAAGAAAAGTGTGTGCTCTTAAAGGCTCAAAATCTCACAAAAATTATGGTTTTTGATGTCAATCTCGCAAATTTCAAACTTCAAGATAATACCTAAATTTAGGGAAACAACCTAGAAATTTTTAATTCTGAAAAATCAACTTATCATGCTTGATTCTCTAATGTCTTAAAGTTTAAACAATCAATGCACAATTACCTATGACTTAATCCAAAACATATCAATAAAAATTCATTTTAATAGTAATATGAGAAAATTACTTAAGAACAAGACATAATTCAGGGATTTTCTTATAATCATGTAAATAACCTCCCCACACTTAAGATATACATTGTCCTCAATGTATGAATATATATAATGACAGTATAAGTAGAATATCATAAGAGAGGGAGAGAAGTGAAACTGCCCTGAATTTGGATGAAGTCCTCAAATTAGTGACTAGAAAAATTGTAGATAAGGCTAAATGTAGTGCATGATTCTGAGCAAGCTATTAAGAAAATAAACACAACTGGTGGAGAAGATCAAAGAATTACTCAATTAGGAACAACCATAATAACTAAAATATAGTTCAAAATATAATAGACAAGTCTTTAAAAGATAATAAGAAACATAAAAAACAAATAAAATAAAAACAAAAACAAAAATAGAAATAGAAATAAGATAAAACAAGAAGACAAAATAAGAAAAGAGAAACGGGGTTAGGGTTTTTATGGGGTGACACGGTTGTGTGAGGGTCCTTGTTGGGCCACACGGCCGTGTCACACGCCCGTGTGGCTAGTTTTCAACCCGTGTTCGTCGAGGGAAAAAATTAGCCCAGTTTTCACACGGCCGAGTCGCACGGCCATGTATATCATCCTTCGCTTCTCCCACGCTCTTCTGACCTCCCACACGCCCGTGTGGCTAGGCCGTGTCTCGCACACGGCCGTGTACCTTGCCCGTGTAACTCTCTGACTTGTTTTAAAATTCAAAAAAAATTGTTCCAGGTTTCACACGGCATAGGACACGCCTGTGTGTCCAGGCCGTGTGGTCCACACGGTCGTGTCGCACGCCCGTGTGGTTTAATTACGGCCTTGTCTCTGTCAATTTTTGGGAAAATTTTAGCCCTGTTTCCATACGGCCAAGGACACGCCCGTGTGCCCAGGCCGTGTGGGTCAAAAATCTACATTTAAACATGAAAAAAAGTAAAAATAAACTAATTAGTAGGGTTAGTGCTCGGGTTGCCTCCCGAGAAGCGGTTATTTAGAGTTTAAGCTCGACTTACCACTCATTCGCATGGTCATGGTGGTTTGAGGAGTTGAAACTCCTCTCTCCTGCTCGACTGGTCCCCAACCTTAAATTGATTGGTTCTATCCTTAAGCTCGACATGGTGTTGCTTCTGTTCCTCTTTGACATAAGTCCGCCATTCGTCTAGTTCATCTATCTGCAGCATTCGTCTTTCATGGATGGTTCCATTGTTAGCGCATGAACCAGGACGTGGCTCATTTGTGTTTTTCGAAAGAGTTTCCTGTAAAGGGGGTTGAATCCCATGATTAACAGGATTTATAGAATCGTCTTTATTACTTGATGTCTTAATCAAAACACGAGCTTGGAGCTTGGTCGTATCATCACCTACACGAAGTGTGAGTTCACCTGTACCAACATCAATGATAGTTCTAGCAGTTGCTAAAAAGGGGCGTCCTAAAATTAAAGGGACATCACTATCCTCATCCATGTCTAGGACAACAAAGTCAACTGGGAATATGAATTTATCAATTTTTACGAGTACATCTTCAACAATACCCCTAGGAAATCTAATGGTTTTATCTGCTAATTAAATGCTCATCCTAGTTTGTTTGGGTTTCCCAAGACCTAGCTGTTTAAACATTTTGTAAGGCATGACATTAATACTTGCCCCTAAATCAGCTAAAGCATTATTTACATTTAAACTACCAATTAAACAAGGAATAGTAAAACTCACTGGATCCTTCAACTTGTTGGGTAGTTTATTTTGTAAGATAGCTGAGCACACTGCATTTAGCTCTACATGCGACAAATCATCTAACTTCCGTTTGTTTCCCAAAAGCTCTTTTAAAAATTTAACTGAGTTGGGCATCTGTGAAACAGCTTCAATAAACAGTAAGTTAATATGCAATTTTTTCAAAAGTTTAAGAAATTTACCGAATTGTTCATTTGTGCGGTCTTTCTTTATCACGTTGGGATATGGTACATGAGGTGTATACTCCTTACTTATCGGTTTTTGTTCGTTGTGGCTTACCTCAACCTTACCATTGCTTACCACAATTTCTCGCCTCGGTTCAGATTCAAATTCAGCTAATCCTTCTTCATCTCGAACAGTAATGGCATGAGGTTGCTCACTTGGGTTAGTTTCGGTGTTGCTTGGCAAGCTACCTTATGGTCGTTTTGAAATCATCTGTGCCAATTGGCCGATTTGATTCTCAAGCCCTTGAATCGACGCTTGTAGATTTTTAGTCTTTGTTTCGATATTTTGGAAGTGAGTTTCGAATCGAAATAAATTTCATCAACATCTCTTCAAGGTTTGGCTTCTTCCCTATTTGGTAGGGTTGTTGTTGAAAGCTTTGGAGGGGTTGTGGTCTCGATTTCCTTGACCACCCCATGAGAAATCGGGATGGTTCCTCCAACTTTGCATTGTAAGTGGTTACTATAGGGATTATTCGAGGTCTAGAATTATTACCCATATAGTGGACTTGCTCATTCTCTCGTGCTCGGGTTATAAGATGGATATTACGTGGTGTTCATCCCTCCTCCATTTGTGTTGCATTGCATCACCGGATGTACTGCGAAGAACCATACAAACCATAAATTTTCTTATTTAAGAGATCTACGGTTTGATAGCATGGTGACCAGCGTCAACGTTAAAAACACCGGCTACTTTCATCACTTTGTCCTCATGACTTGCCGCGATAATTATTGGTGACATCTCCTCTATAAACTCATAAGCCTCCTCGGTGTTTTGTTATTTAGGTACCGCCGGTATTCTGCATCGATCGATTGCCTAGTTGAGGTGTAACATCCTCGGAAAGGGCCTATGCATTTTCGGTTTAATTTATGCGAAGTAACATGTTTTATGTACTAAGAATAAATTTTGAACAATTTTGGAAACTGAAAATGTATGGAAATGTTAAGTTAAAAAAAAATGGAAAGTGAACATTTTTGGAAACTTGGAAATGGATGGAAATGATTCGGAAATGATTCAAAATAGGAAAGTGCACATTTCTGGAAACTTGGAAATGTAAGAAAATGTCAAGTTTACAGAGCCGAATGAAAATTTTTGGAAACTTAGAAATGACTTAGAAATGTCGAGTTTTAAAGTTTAAAAGAGGAAATTAAGGCAAGGTGGCCTTAAAAGAAAAAGTTTGTGAAATTTGACACACAAACAGGCTTGGAAAAGTGGCCTGAAGATGCCACTTAGGGCCTCTGGAAATGGCGCCACATGCAAGGTGTTGGGCACAGGTTCGAGAGTCACTTGGGAAGCAAATAAAAGAAGTTTTATTTTTGCTTCCAGAAGCTCTGAGGTGGATGGCACAAGCCTTCTAGAAAGGAGGAGTTTTATTCTCTTTAATATTCGATTAATAAGGTGATAAATAAGGGATTTAATTTGGATTATTTTTGAAGAGATAATAAAGGATTATTCTCTAATTATTTTAAATTAAGAGATAAAGCTATCAAATAAAGAAGAGTGGTGGCCAAGTAAGGGATTCTAAGGAGTAGTTTCGGCTATAAAAGGAAGGAAATAGGGCTACTCATCAATTTTTCTTCCTCCTCCTCTCTCTGCCGAATTTCGAGTGCTCTCCTCTCTTCTCTTCTCTTTTCTTTTGTCAAGTCGAATCTATAGTCCACCATTGCCAAAATTCTCAAGTTTCTTTTCCTTATTTTCGTGGAAACCAAATACCCCAAGAGAACCTCTAGTCGACTTCTCCATTAAATCCCAAAAGCCGAAACTTTATCATCTAGTCATCAAGGCCGATTCTTTAAGGGGCTTTTAACAAAGGGTGCTACCGATTTCTTAAAAAGGGTAAGATCCAAAGTTTGGTTTCAATTCTTTTATATTTTAAACCTATCAAAAATTTAGGGACTAATCTCTATTATGGATTTTGGCTGAGTTATGAAAGGGTGTTTTCGGGATTTAAGAAATTGTCAACTACAAGAAGGTATCTTTCGGAACTTCTAAGATTTAAGGTAAGTTATGAATACCATTCAGCCATAAGCTATATTATTATGATTTAATGTTAGATTGGATCTAACATGGGTACATAGGGATTTCAACAGCAATAAAGAAGCAAGGATCCAATTCGGGATTTAAGATTTGGAAAGTAAGAACAAAGGTAAATTCGACCAAGGCCTATTTTAGTAGTAGATCTATTATTATGTGTTTTAAGCCGAAAACTAACCAATTCAAGGGATTTAGTGACTAGCCGATTTCAAAGGGAAAAATACGAGTTTTCGGGATTTGATTAAATCATCAAATCGACACCAAGGTAAGCTTTAAGAATACAAATCCTACTAGGATTTGGTTTTCTAGCCGAATAGGCTTTGTGCTAAATAGTAAGTGATTAATCAATTGTAGGAACTTGAGATCTAAGGCAGTAGATCGATTTGGGATTCGAGTGAAGTGGTTAAGCAAATCGGTGTGTACCCCACACTACTTCTTAATATGTTTCATGGCCTGTTTTATTAAAATATGTGATATTAAGAATATGAAAGTGGCTAGGGTACCATGTTATGGTACTAAGTACTGTGCACGCGTTTCCTACTTCTACAAAGAATATGAAAAAGGTCATTAGTAACATGAGAATATGATAAGAATGTGAACTCTGGCATATTTATGCATATCATCATTATATGGCGCATATGGGTTTGTTTGAAAGAGGAAGTGAATGTGGTGACTTAAGACCACGAACACGGTGACCTAAGACCGTGATATCTAAAAGTGGTGACCTAAGACCACAGTAATCTAAAAGTGGTGACCTAAGACCGTGATAATCTAAACGTGGTGACCTAAGACCACAAATGCGGTGACCTAAGACCGCGATATGGAGTGTAGCGGAAGGAGGGTCGACTTAGTAGTCCCCACGGTGTACAGGTTGGTACGGGGGAGTGTAGCGGATGGCTTATTAGGTTTGGGTTTGGGAATGCATCATAATTTGTATGCTATGATATGAATGCATAACGTTTGTATGCCTGATTCTATTTTGATTTAGTGTTTGTGTACACATTGAGTCTGTTTGACTCACCCGATTTGGGAATATTTTTCGTGTGATGATCGGTGATGGATCGGGATGAATGAGAACTTGTGGTGGCCATGCTCAACATGAAGTTTTTTTATGAACTACTATTTGTATTTAAGTACTTGAATTACTTGGAAATTATTTGATGTAATAAGGCCATAAGGCCATAGTTGGATTGTTTTCCATTTATTTCTATTTATTATGATTATGAGTTTTACCTATTAAAGTTTAAGTAAAATTTTTAATATAAAGAATTGAATTCGTTTTCAACACAAGCCCAACCCAAAACAATTTTTTTCAAAATCACACAAGTTTTCTCTAGGTAACGAAAGAATTTTGAAACCGGTTTACTTGAGGAACATACCAAATCTAGGCAAATCTCGTGGGCCGGGTTTGGGGTGTTTCATGAGGGGTTCAAATCGTTGTAGAAAGTTTGAACCTGTAGCCATAGAGGTAACCCATGGTGAGGGCACCTTCTCAATAAGTCCTTATACCTCTCCCAAGCATTGTAAAGAGTTTCTAAATCCATCTGCACAAAAGAAGAGATATCATTCCTCAACTTTGCCATTTTAGCCGGCGAAAAATATTTTAATAAAAACTTTTCGGTCATTTGTTCCCAAGTAGTGATGGAACCTCTTGGTAACGAGTTCAACCACTTTTTAGCTTTATTCCTTAATGAAAAAGGAAATAACTGAAGGCGAATGGCATCATCAGAAACGCCATTAATCTTGAAAGTGTCGCAAAATTCTAGAAAGTTGGCCAAATGAGTATTTGGGTCCTCATCTTGCAAACCATCAAACTGAACAAACTGTTGAATCATTTGAATAGTGTTAGGTTTCAGTTCAAAATTATTTGCAGCAATAGCAGGTCTAACAATACTCGATTCAGCCCCAATTAAATTGGGCTTAGCATAATCGTACATAGTACGAGGAGCAGGATTTTGATTCACCGGATTCGCGGCAACCACATAAGGTAGCGGATTATTTTGATTTCCAGCCATCTCCTCGGTAATATTGGTATCGTCCTCTTGCTCTTCCTTTATATACTGTAGACTTCACCTTATTTCTCTATGATTTCTGCAAGCTGTGCTTTCGATTTCACTATCAAATAGTAGGGGTCCTGACGGGTTCCTTCTAGTCATAAACTAAAAATACCTGCTAGAAGCAAATAAAAGAAAAGTTAGTAAATTAAAATAAAAACACAAATAAATTGCAATAAAAATAAAAATGGCTAAAGTAATAAAAATTAAGCGTTCCTAATATCTTATGTAACGTCCTCGAAAGGGCCTATGCATTTTCAGTTTAATTGTACGAAATGACAAGTCTTAAGCACTATGAATAAATTTTTGGTATTTTTGGAATTCTAGAAATGCATAGAAATGGAAATGAACATTTTTGGAAACCTGAACATTTTTGGAAACTTGAATATTTTTGGAAACTTGAACATTTTTGGAAACCTGAATATTTTTGGAAACTTGAACATTTTTGGAAACCTAAACATTTTTGGAAATGTTTCAAAAATGGAAAGTGAACATTTCGGGAAACCTGGAAATGTAAGAAAAATGACAAGTTACAGAGCCAATCGAAAATTTTAGGAAACTTAGAAATAATCGAGAAATGCCAAGTTTAAAAGTTTAAAATAGGAAATTAAGGCAAGGGGGCCTTAAAAGAAAAAGTTGGTAAAATTTGACACACAAACGGGCTAGGAAAAGTGGCTCGAAGATGGCACTTATGGCTTATGGAAATGGCGCCATGTGCAAGAGGCATGAGCTGGTTCGAGTCACAAGGGAAGCAAATAAATGAAGTTTTATTTTTGCTTCCTGGCTAAAGGTGTGGACGGCAATTGTTTCTAGAAAAGGGAGGTGTTTTATTTCCATTAATATTGCTTAATAAGGTGATAAATAAAAGCTTTTTAATTTAGATTATTTAGAAGAGATAATAATGGATTTAACACTTTTATTTTTAAATAAAGGAGATAATATTATAGTAAGAGGAGTAGTGGCCAAGAAAGGGACTCTCCTATTGATAATTTCGGCTAAAAGAAGGAGAGTTAAAGGCTATTCTCTCATCTTTTCTAAGCTTTGCCGAAAATTCCATAGCAAAACCCCCCCTCTGCCGAATTTTCTATTCATCTTTTATTCTTCTCTTTTCTTCATCTGTCAAGCCAAAACCTTTTCTTTTGATCCCCGACTAAAACCTCATAGCCGAATCTACGTGGCTCTAGGCAAGGAAGCAATCGGTCAAAGCATTAAAGGTAAGGTTAAGCATCATTCAAGTTCTTTTTCTTTTCTATTTGCCGAAAGAGAAGGGTCTAATCCCTATTCCTGTTTTATGGCCGAATCTACAAGGGGTTTATCAAGTTTCTACAACTTGAATACAAGGAGGAATCTTAGGGATTCAAGGATCTAAGGTAAGATATACACATATTTGGTCAAAGTTATGGATTATATGTGAGATTAAAATTAACATATAATTATAGGGATTTCGACAGACATACAAGGCAAGGATTGTTTTCAGGAATTGGGAATTGCCAGGTAAGTGTATAGATCTAATCGGCCAAGGGTTACTTTGGTATCTAAAGGTATTTCCTTTTCTTTCCAAAAGTTAGAAACTGATGAAAATACATGTTTTTGGTGGCTAGCCGAATTTAAGGGAGGAATACCAAAATTTCGGGATTTAATCAATTCGGCAACAAGGTAAGTAATACAAATCCTACTAGGATTTGGTTTTTAAGCCAAATAGGTTTGTTAATATGTTTTAATAATTGGCCGTATATAGGAGTTAAAGATCTAGATCGGTAGATCGTTCTTCGGGATTTCAAGGAATCTATTAAGCGAATCAGGTGTGTACTCACACTAATTTTCAATATATTATGGCAATAATTATTTTAATATATGAATATGCATAAGAATGAGAATGTGGCTAAGTACCACAAATGTGGTAAAGAATACCTGTGCACGCGTTTCCTATTTTTGATAGGATTACGAATGTGATATATTTTGAACATGTGAATAGTAACATGAATGAGAAAATAAGTATGTTGTGCATGATAAAATATGTGGGGCATTTCGGGCTATATGCGAAAAGGGAAGAAGGTGTTGACTTCGGTCTCACCAACGGAATATGGTGACTACGGTCACAAAATTTGAATATGGTAACCGGTTACATTATCCGAATTTGGTAACCGGTTACATTATTTGAATATGGTGTCTAATGACACAAATTATATGGCGATGAGCACGTCGATTGCAATGATCGCCTTTGATGGTGTGTAGCGGATGGAGGGTTGACTTAGTAGTCCCCACGGTGTGATTGGCGAGTGCGGGTGGTGTGTAGCGGATGGACAAATAGGCTTCGGTTTGGGTTGCATCATTTTTTTTTATGAATATGTCTTTGATATGAACATGTATGCCTGAATTGTTGAATGTTAGTTTGTGTACACATTGAGTCTGTTGACTCACCCCGTTGGGGAGTATTTTTCAGGAGATGATCAGTAATGGACCGGGTCGGCAGGAGCTAAAGGTGGCCATGCATAGCAAGGAAAGACTTTTACTATTTGGGACTATTATTTATATTAAGTACTTAAATTTTATTATTTTTGGGTTTTGATTGATGTAATAAGGCCATAAGGCCCAAGTGAATTTCTTTATTTTTTTTTTGCTTTACTATTAGATATTATGTCACGAACTAATTTGGATGTAAGTAAGTACAAAATTTATTTTTCTTAAAAATGAACTCAAAAATTCTTTTGTCACCTTAATTAAATTGGATTTATAAAATTAAATAAATGGGTTTTTAATCTAAGCCCAACCCAAAACGAAATTTTTACGAAAATACACAAATTTTCTCTAAGAAACAAAGAATTTTGAAACCGGTTTACTTAAGGAACATACAGATCCGGTTCGGAGCTCGTGGGCGGGTGTGGGGTGTTTGATTTAGTATCGAGCCAGTTTTAAACTCTCGGCCTGTGGGCTAAGGCCCAAAACATTTTTAATTCGAGCCCAAATGATTTTCTTTAAAATAAAGCAGGTGTTCTGGCATGGCACCTAAGTCTCCGACCATGATCCACCGGTAAGTACCCTAACTTTATGTGTGATTACGTGATTTATGTAGAAAAGGCATGGAGCGTAGAATAGAATGATAGGAACATGAACCTTAGGGCTAGATTACTCAAACACAGAACCACATAAGACTTAATGCACTAAACAAACCTATGGCTAAGTCACAGAGCTAGGGTGTGGTAACCCCTGTACGCATGTCTAGGATTGGATCCGGAAGAGCCTGGTATTTAAGCAGTCCTAGTGACTCACCTCCTCTTCGTAGGAATCCTACTTGGTGCGTAGCTTCGGTTCACCCTAACTCAGAGGGCTCAGCGGTGAGGCAACCTCTGTGCGCATGTCTAGGAATGGTTTCGATGGGAGCTTGGTATTCAAGCAGTCCGCGTGACTCACCTCCTCTCCATTCGAATCCTCCCTGGTGCGTAGCTTTGGTTCACCCTGACCAAAGAGGGCTCAGTCATAGGCTAAACCTAATGACTAAAACCCGAAAGGGAACTAGCCATGTTTAAAAAAAAAAAGAGAACAAAACAACAAAACCCTAGTTTTAAAACTCTTAAAACTTTCTTTTGAGTTTGTGAAAATCATCTTTACAAGATTTTCCGAAAAAAAATTTATTACAAAATTGCCCCTAACTTACAAAATGACCAAAATGACCTGGTTTTGAAGATTTTGCAACATCACCATTTTGGAAAATAAAACTCTCAAAAGAACCCTCAAAGTTTTACAACTTTTGGAATATCCCTAACTTACTAAATTTTACCAATTTACCCCGATTTTTGGAAAATTACCAAAATACCCCGAGGTCAAAAATTACCAAACGCCCCTGGATTCCAATTTTTTCCCAAAATCACCCCAGAGGATCGACACTGGGAATATGTTAAGGAGGCATTCCAGAAGAAATATGTGGGAACCAGGTATACAGACGAGCAAAGAAAAGCTTTTCTGGGGCTAGTTCAAGGAAGAAGTCCGTAGCAGAATATGAGGCGGAATTTACGAGGTTGAGCCGTTATGCTTGAGGGTAGTAGCGATCGAACATGAACAACGTGTCAGGATTTGAGGACAGGTGAGAGACGACACGAGGATGTTGATAGCACCGCATCGGGAGCGGGAGTTCTCTTCTTTGGTGGAAAAGGCCAAGGTGGCCGAGGGAATTAAAGATGCTACCAAGCGGTGTGGACAAGAATAAGCCTAAGAGAGGTTTTGGACCATCCGGAAAGGGTCATAAGAGGCTTAGGGTTGACGGGCCACTGAAATCAACAATTTGGTATGGGGTGGCGATGTCGCCCTTGTGAGCATTGTGGAAAGAAGCACTTGGGAGAGTCTTTGGAGAAAGACGGTGGATGTTTCAAATGTGGATCCAAGGACCATATGCTTAAGGATTGTCCCAAACAACCGGATGAGAGCCGGCCGGTAGTTCGAATGCTAGCTTGACGGTGGTAGAGGCGGACAGCGACCTCGGCCGGGTCGTGGTTCGGCTACGAGAGGTAATGGTTGGCAGAGGCCGTGGAGCACAGGGCGAGGTGCTACTAATGCGAAGCAAGGCAACCGGGATTGGTTTATGCGGTTCGCCGAAGGAGGATGGTGGACGCACCGGATGTAATAACCGTCACGTTCTTCATTTCGACAAACCCTATTTTGCTCACGATTGATGTGGGCTCGACCCATTCCTATGTTGCATGTAGTGTAGTGGAAACACCGGGCCTAGACTCGAACTCTCGATAGAGCGGATGATCGTAGTAAGCCCATTAGGCCAAACCGTAGTGGTAGACAAGATCTTTCGGAATGTACCCCTAGAGATTCAGGGAGTAAACTTTTGGTGACTTAATGGAACTACCCTTCGGGAGTTTGAACTTATACTCGGAATGGATTGGTTAGTAGAACACCGAGCCGTGTTGGATTGTGCGTCTAAAGCGGATGGAGCTAAGAACCCAGGAGGATAAAGTGGTAGCTATGATCGGAGAAAGGAGGAACTACTTGTCTAACGTGGTTTCGTATTTGAAGGCCGAGAAGATGGTTAAGAAGGGGTGTAAGGCATTCTTAGCCTTCATTAGTATGATAGGTGGGAAGGAAGAAGGTGTTAGCGGACTTAGAAGCGGTTAAGGACTTTGAAGATGTATTTCGGAGGAATTACTGTGAATACCCCAGAGATAGGGAGGTGGAATTTGGGATAGATTTGCTACGAGGAGCAGCTCCTGTGTCAATTGCTCCATACCGAATGGCACCAAAGGAGTTAGTTGAGCTCAAGGCTCGAGATCCAAGAATTGTTGGATCGTGGGTTCATTCGACCCAGTGTGTCTCCATGGGGAGCACCATCTGTTGTGAAGAAGAATGATGGAACTATGCGTATGTGCATAGACTACCGTCGATTGAATAAGCCCGACCATCAAGAACAAGTATCCTTTGCCAAGAATAGACGACTTGTTCGATCGGTGAAAAAGGCATTTGTGTTCTCGAAAGATAGACCTAAGGTCGGGATATCACCGATTAAAGGTGAAGGAGGCGGATATCCACAAGATGGCCTTTAGGACAAGGTACGGCCATTTTGAGTTTGTGGTGATGCCGTTTGGGTTGACGAACGCTCCAACCAGCGTTCATGGATATGATGAATCGGGTTTTCCAACCCTATTTGGATAGGTTCATCGTGGTGTTCATCGACGATATTTTGGTGTATTCAAGGTCGGAGGAGGAGCATGATGAGCATCTCCGAGTGGTGTTGGAAGTGTTAAGGAAAAGAAGCTTTATGCCAAATTCAGCAAGTGTGAATTTTGGCTAAAGGAGGTGGCATTCTTAGGACATGTGGTATCATGAAGGAATAAGAGTGGACCCTAGGAAGATCGAGGCGGTGTTGGAATGGAAACCACCTAGGTCCGTGGGTGAAATACGAATTTTCTTAGGCTTAGCGAGGCTATTACTGAAGGTTTGTGGAAGGGTTCTCGTCAATAGCCGCGCCTTTGACAAAGTTGCTAAGGAAGGAAGTACCCTTTGAATGGACTAATAAGCAACAGGAGAGCTTTGATAAGCTCAAGAAGGTCTTGTGGAAGCTCAGTGTTAATTCAAACGAGAGGCGAGCAAGGATTTCGTAGTATATTGTGACGCCGCACTGCGGGGTTAGGTTGTGTACTAATGCGGGGAAGGAAAAGTGGTCGCGTGTGCGTCTCGGCAATTAAGGCCTCATGAGGTTAACTACCCAACTCATGACTTGGAACTAAAAGAGTGGTTTTCGCCCTTAAGGTTTGGAGGCACTACCTTTATGGAGAAAGGTCGGTGATCTACACCGACCACAAGAGCCTTAAGTATTTGTTGACTCAAAAGGAGTTGAACTTGAGGCGGGGAAGGTGGGTGGAATTACTGAAAGACTACGGTTGTTCGATAGAATATCATCAGGGCAAGGCGAATGTGGTAGCCGATGCTCGAGTAGGAAGGTTGTGTCGGATCTAAGGGCTTTGTTCGCTCACTTAAGTCTATATGATGATGGAAGCTTTGTTGGCGGAATTACAAGTCAAGCCCACATGGGTGAATGAGGTGAAAGAGAGGCCGGTTGGCGGATAAGGATCTAAGTGCTAAGTTACAAAGCAAGTACGAACGGATAAGTAAAGGATTATGGCGTCATTGATGGTGGAGTCTTGTGCTACAAAGGAAAAGTCCGCATGCCGAGGGGCGGTGAGTTGAGACAAAGGATTCTTCGGAAGCGCATGGTAGCCCTTATGCTATGCATCCCGGAGGCATTAAGCTGTATAGAGATTTAAGAGAACAATTTTGGTGGCTTTGATCTTAAGCGGGAAGTGACGAAATTCGTGGGAAAGTGTCGACGTGTCAACAAGTTAAGGTTGAACACCAAGTTCCATCGGGATTACTTCAACCAATTGAGATTCCCCAATGGAAGTGGGAAAGGATTACCATGGACTTCGTTAGTGGGCTTTCCCCTACGCCTACTAAGAAGGACTCGGTATGGGTGATAGTGGACCGTTTGACCAAGACCGCGCACTTTATTAGGTGAAGGTTGATTTTCTCTCGAGAAATTAGCCAAGCTATATGTGGCGGAGATCGTAAGGTTGCATGGAGTACGATGATCGATCATCTCCGATCGAGACCCAAGGTTTACGTCTCAATTTTGGAAGGCACTCCATCAAGCTTTAGGCACTAAGTTAGACTTCTCAACGGCTTTTCATCCACAATCGACGGGCGATGCGAGCGGGTTATACAAGTGTTGGAGGATATGTTGAGAGGTCGTGTGGTGGATTTTCGAGGAAGTTGGGAAGATTACTTGCCTTTAGTGAGTTCGCCTACAACAACGACTATCGGGCAAGCATACGGATG
The DNA here is from genome assembly GCA_025698515.1 of Gossypium sturtianum. NCBI lineage: Eukaryota > Viridiplantae > Streptophyta > Magnoliopsida > Malvales > Malvaceae > Gossypium > Gossypium sturtianum. Next base: position 67,331,133 of record CM046953.1, read on the forward strand.
GCACCATATGAAGCATTGTGCGGTAGGAAGTGTACAACACCTACTTGTTGGATCGAGTTAGGAGAACGTCGAGTTTTGGGTCCGAGTTAGTGGCTAAAACGGAAGAGAAAGTTGAGTTAATTCGGGCACGATTGAAGGAAGCCTCGATAGGCAAAAGTAAATCGCCGACCTTAAGCGGAAGGAGATAGAGTTCGAAGTGGGAGACCAAGTGTTCTGAAGGTCTCACCTTGGAAGAAGGTAATGAGGTTCGATCGCAAAGGAAGCTAAGCCCAAGGTTTATAGGGCCCTATAGAGTATTGAAGCGAGTTGGGCGATGGCATACCGGTGGAATTACGCGCGAGTTGCAGCAAATGCACGATGTTTTCCATGTGTCCATGTTACGTCGTTACCGATCGGATCCGTCCCATGTGGTACCAATCGAAGAGGTGGAGCTAAGGCCAGATCTATCCTACGAGGAAGAGCCGATTCGAATCTTGGAACGAGATGTGAAAGTACTACGAAGGAAGTCAGTGCCTCTAGTCAAAGTATTATGGCGCAACCATGGATCGGAAGAAGCTTCGTGGGAGTCTGAAGAGACAATGCGTCAGCAATACCCTCAACTATTTTAGTTAGGAAATTTCGGGGACGAAATTTTGTTTAAGGGGGGTAGAACTGTAACGTCCTCAAAAGGGCCTATGCATTTTCAGTTTAATTGTATGAAATGACAAGTCTTAAGCACTATGAATAAATTTTTGGTATTTTTGGAATTCTAGAAATGCATAGAAATGGAAATGAACATTTTTGGAAATCTGAACATTTTTGGAAACTTGAACATTTTGGAAACACGAATATTTTTGGAAACTTGAACATTTTGGAAACCTAAACATTTTTGGAAATGTTTCAAAATGGAAAGTGAACATTTCGAAACTGGAAATGTAAGAAAAATGGCAAGTTCTGAGCCGATCGAAAATTTTAGGAAACTTAGAAATAATCGAGAAATGCCAAGTTTAAAAGTTTAAAATAGGAAATTAAGGCAAAGGGGCCTTAAAAGAAAAAGTTAGTAAAATTTGACACACAAACGGGCTAGGAAAAGTGGCTCGAAGATGGCACTTATGGCTTATGGAAATGGCGCCATGTGCAAGAGGCATGAGCACAGGTTCGAGTCACAAGGGAAGCAAATAAATGAAGTTTTATTTTTGCTTCCCGGGCTAAAAAGGTGGACGGCAATTGTTTCTAGAAAAGGGAGGTGTTTTATTTCCATTAATATTGCTTAATAAGGTGATAAATAAAAGCTTTTAATTTAGATTATTTAGAAGAGATAATAATGGATTTAACACTTTTATTTTTAAATAAAGGAGATAATATTATCATAAGAGGAGTAGTGGCCAAGCAAGGGACTCTCCTATTGATAATTTCGGCTAAAGAAGGAGAGTTAAAGGCTATTCTCTCATCTTTTCTAAGCTTTGCCGAAAATTCCATAGCAAAACCCCCTCTGCCGAATTTTCTATTCATCTTTTACTCTTCTCTTTTCTTCATCTGTCAAGCCAAAGCCCTTTTCTTTTGATCCCTGACTAAAACCTCATAGCCGAATCTCTGTGGCTCTAGGCAAGGAAGCAATCGGTCAAAGCATTAAAGGTAAGGTTAAGCATCATTCAAGTTCTTTTTCTTTTCTATTTGCCGAAAGAGAAGGGTCTAATCCTATTCTGTTTATGGCCGAATCTACAAGGGGTTTATCAAGTTTCTACAACTTCGAATACAAGGAGGAATCTTAGGGATTCAAGGATCTAAGGTAAGATATACACATATTTGGTCAAAAGTTATGGATTATATGTGAGATTAAAATTAACATATAATTATAGGGATTTAAGCTGGACATACAAGGCAAGGATTGTTTTGGGAATTGGGAATTGCGGGTAAGTGTATAGATCTAATCGGCCAAGGGTTACTTTGGTATCTAAAGGTATTTCCTTTTCTTTCCAAAAGTTAGAAAGCGATGAAAATACATGTTTTTGGTGGCTAGCCGAATTTAAGGGAGGAATACCAAAATTTGGGATTTAATCAATTCGGCAACAAAGGTAAGTAATACAAATCCTACTAGGATTTGGTTTTTAAGCCAAATAGGTTTGTTAATATGTTTTAATAATTGGCCGTATATAGGAGTTAAAGATCTAGATCGGTAGATCGTTCTTGGGATTTCAAGGAATCTATTAAGCGAATCGGTGTGTACTCACACTAATTTTCAATATATTATGGCAATAATTATTTTAATATATGAATATGCATAAGAATGAGAATGTGGCTAAGTACCACAAATGTGGTAAAGAATACCAGTCACGTTTCTTATTTTTGATAGGATTACGAATGTGATATATTTTGAACATGTGAATAGTAACATGAATGAGAAAATAAGTATGTTGTGCATGATAAAATATGTGGGGCATTTGGGCTATATGCGAAAAGGGAAGAAGGTGTTGACCGGTCTCACCAGCGGAATATGGTGACTACGGTCACAAAATTTGAATATGGTAACCGGTTACATTATCCGAATTTGGTAACCCGGTTACATTATTTGAATATGGTGTCTAATGACACAAATTATATAGGCGATGAGCACGTCGATCGCAATGTGGCGCCTCGATGGTGTGTAGCGGATGGAAGGTTGACTTAGTAGTCCCCACGGTGTGATTGGCGAATGCGGGTGGTGTGTAGCGGATGGACAAATAGGCTTCGGTTTGGGTTGCATCATTTTTTTATGAATATGTCTTTGATATGAACATGTATGCCAGAATTGTTGAATGTTAGTTTGTGTACACATTGAGTCTGTTGACTCACCCGTTGGGAATATTTTTAGAGAGATGATCAGTAATGGACCAGGGTCGCGAGGAGCTAAAGGTGGCCATGCATAGCAAGGAAAGACTTTTACTATTTGGGATCTATTATTTATATTAAGTACTTAAATTTTATTATTTTGGGTTTTGATTGATGTAATAAGGCCATAAGGCCCAAGTGAATTTCTTTATTTTTTTGCTTTACTATTAGATATTATGTCACGAACTAATTTGGATGTAAGTAAGTACAAAATTTTTTTCTTAAAATGAACTCAAAAATTCTTTTGTCACCTTAATTAAATTGGATTTATAAAATTAAATAAATGGGTTTTTAATCTAAGCCCAACCTAAAACGAAATTTTTCGAAAATACACAAATTTTCTCTAAGAAACAAAGAATTTTCAAACCAGGTTTACTTAAGGAACATACGAGATCCGGTTCGGGCTCGTGGGTAGGGTGTGGGGTGTTTGATTTGTAATATCGAGCCCGATTTTAAACTCTCGGCACTGTGGGCTAAGGCCCAAAACATTTTTAATTCGAGCCCAAATGATTTTCTTTAAAATAAAGCGGGTGTTACGGCATGGCACCTAAGTCTCCGACCATGATCCACCAGGTAAGTACCCTAACTTTATGTGTGATTCTGTGATTTATGTAGAAAAGGCATGGAACGTAGAATAGAATGATAGGATCATGAACCTTAGGGCTAGATTACTCAAACACAGAACCACATAAGACTTAATGCACTAAACAAACCTATGGCTAAGTCACGAGCTAGGGTGTGGTAACCCCTGTACGCATGTCTAGGATTGGATCCGGAAGAGCCTGGTATTTAAGCAGTCCTAGTGACTCACCTCCTCTTCGTAGGAATCCTACTTGGTGCGTAGCTTCGGTTCACCCTAACTCAGAGGGCTCAGCGGTGTGGCAACCTGCATGCGCATGTCTAGGAATGGTTTCGATGGGAGCTTGGTATTTAAGCGATCCGCGTGACTCACCTCCTCTCCATTCGAATCCTCCCACAGTGCGTAGCTTTGGTTCACCACGACCAAAGAGGGCTCAGTCATAGGCTAAACCTAATGACTAAAACCCGAAAGGGAACTAGCCATGTTTAAAAAAAAAAAAAGAGAACAAAGCAACAAAACCCTAGTTTTAAAACTCTTAAAACTTTCTTTTGAGTTTGTGAAAATCATCTTTACAAGATTTTCCCGAAAGAAAAATTTATTACAAAATTGCCCCTAACTTACAAAATGACCAAAATGACCCTGGTTTTCGAAGATTTTTGCAACATCACCATTTTGGAAAATAAAACTCTCCAAAAGAACCCTCAAAGTTTTACAACTTTTGGAATATCCCTAACTTACTAAATTTTACCAATTTACCCTGATTTTTGGAAAATTACCAAAATACCCCCGAGGTCAAAAATTACCGAAACGCCCCTGGATTCCAATTTTTTTCCCAAAATCACCCCGGAGGATCTGACCTGGGAATATGTTAAGGAGTCATTCCAGAAGAAATATGTGGGAACCAGGTATACAGACGAGCAAAGAAAAGCTTTTCTGGGGCTAGTTCAAGGGAAGAAGTCCGTAACAGAATATGAGGCAGAATTTCTGAGGTTGAGCCGTTATGCTCGAGGGGTAGTAGCGACTGAACATGAACGCTGTGTCCGATTTAAGGACAGACTGAGAGACGACGAGATCGTTGATAGCACCGCATCGGGAGGCGGGAGTTCTCTTCTTTGGTGGAAAAGGCCAAGGTGGCCGAGGGAATTAAAGATGCTACCAAGCAGGCTGTGGACAAGAATAAGCCTAAGAGAGGTTTTGGACCATCTGGAAAGGGTCATAAGAGGCCTAGGGTTGACGGGCCACGAAATCAACAAGCTGGTATGGGTGCGATGATCGCCCTTGTGAGCATTGTGGAAAGAAGCACTTGGGGGAGAGGCCGAGAAAGACAGGTGGATGTTTCAAATGTGGATCCAAGGACCATATGCTTAAGGATTGTCCCAAACAACCAGATGAGAGCCGACGGCGACAGTTCAGAATGCTAGCCAGGCTGGTAGAGGCGGACAGCAGCCTCAGCGGGGTCGTGGTTCGGCTAACAGAGGTAATGGTGCTGGCAGAGGCCGTGGAGCACAGGGCCGAGGTGCTACTAATGCAGAAGCAAGGCAACCGGGATTGGTTTATGCGGTTCGCCGAAGGGAGGATGGTGACGCACCGGATGTAATAACCGGTACGTTCTTCATTTCTGACAAACCCTATTTTGCTCTGATTGATGTGGGCTCGACCCATTCCTATGTTGCATGTAGTGTAGTGGAAACACGGGCCTAGACTCAGAACTCTCTCGATGAGCAGATGATCGTAGTAAGCCCATTAGGCCAAACCGTAGTGGTAGACAAGATCTTTCGGAATGTACCCCTAGAGATTCGGGGAGTAAACTTTGGTGACTTAATGGAACTACCCTTGGGGAGTTTGAACTTATACTCGGAATGGATTGGTTAGTAGAACACCGAGCCGTGTTGGATTGTGCGGCTAAGCGGATGGAGCTAAGAACCCGGAGGATAAAGTGGTAGCTATGATCGGAGAAAGGAGGAACTACTTGTCTAACGTGGTTTCGTATTGAAGGCCGAGAAGATGGTTAAGAAGGGGTGTAAGGCATTCTTAGCCTTCATTAGTATGATAGGTGGGAAGGAAGAAGGTGTTAGCGGACTTAGAACAGTTAAGGACTTTGAAGATGTATTTCGGAGGAATTACTGTGAATACCCCCGAGATAGGAGGTGGAATTTGGGATAGATTTGCTACCGAGAAGCAGCTCTGTGTCAATTGCTCCATACTTGAATGGCGCCAAAGGAGTTAGTTGAGCTCAAGGCTCGAGATCCAAGAATTGTTGGATCGTGGGTTCATTCGACCCAGTGTGTCTCCATGGGGAGCACCAGTCTGTTTGTGAAGAAGAATGATGGAACTATGCGTATATCGTAGACTACCGTCGATTGAATAAACCGACCATCAAGAACAAGTATCCTTTGCCAAGAATAGACGACTTGTTTGTTCGATCGGTGAAAAGGGCGGTGGGTTCTCGAAGATAGACCTAAGGTCGGGATATCACCGATTAAAGGTGAAGGAGGCGGATATCCACAAGACGGCCTTTAGGACAAGGTACGGCCATTTTGAGTTTGTGGTGATGCCGTTTGGGTTGACGAACGCTCGGTAGCGTTCATGGATATGATGAATCGGGTTTTCCAACCCTATTTGGATAGGTTCATCGTGGTGTTCATCGACGATATTTTGGTGTATTCAAGGTCGGAGGAGGAGCATGATGAGCATCTCCGAGTGGTGTTGGAAGTGTTAAGGAAAAGAAGCTTTATGCCAAATTCAGCAAGTGTGAATTTTGGCTAAAAGAGGTAGCATTCTTAGGAAATGTGGTATCCATGAAGGAATAAGAGTGGACCCTAGGAAGATCGAGGCGGTGTTGGAATGGAAACCACCTAGGTCCGTGGCTGAAATACAAATTTTCTTAGGCTTAGCAGGCTATTACAGAAGGTTTGTGGAAGGGTTCTCGTCAATAGCCGCGCCTTTGACAAAGTTGCTAAGGAAGGAAGTACCCTTTGAATGGACTAATAAGCAACAGGAGAGCTTTGATAAGCTCAAGAAGGTGCTGACGGAAGCTCCAGTGTTAATTCAGCCAGAGGCAGGCAAGGATTTCGTAGTATATTGTGACGCTTCGCACACGGGGTTAGGTTGTGTACTAATGCAGGAAGGAAAAGTGGTCGCGTATGCGTCTCGGCAATTAAGGCCTCATGAGGTTAACTACCCAACTCATGACTTGGAACTAGCAGCAGTGGTTTTCGCCCTTAAGGTTTGGAGGCACTACCTTTATGGAGAAAGGTCAGTGATCTACACTGACCACAAGAGCCTTAAGTATTTGTTGACTCAAAAGGAGTTGAACTTGAGGCAGGGAAGGTGGGTGGAATTACTGAAAGACTACGATTGTTCGATAGAATATCATCCGGGCAAGGCGAATGTGGTAGCCGATGCTCTGAGTAGGAAGGTTGTGTCGGATCTAAGGGCTTTGTTCGCTCACTTAAGTCTATATGATGATGGAAGCCTGTTGGCAGAATTACAAGTCAAGCCCACATGGCTGAATGAGGTGAAAGAGGGCCAGTTGGCAGATAAGGATCTAAGTGCTAAGTTACAGCAAGTACAGAACGAATAAGTAAAGGATTATGGCGTCATTGATGGTGGAGTACTGTGCTACAAAGGAAAAGTCTGCATGCCGAGGGACAGTGAGTTGAGACAAAGGATTCTTCGGGAAGCGCATGGTAGCCCTTATGCTATGCATCCCGGAGGCATTAAGTTGTATAGAGATTTAAGAGAACAATTTTGGTGTCCTAATCTTAAGCGGGAAGTGACGGAATTCGTGGGAAAGTGTCTGACGTGTCAGCAAGTTAAGGCTGAACACCAAGTTCCATCAGGATTACTTCAACCAATTGAGATTCCCCAATGGAAGTGGGAAATGATTACCATGGACTTCGTTAGTGGGCTTCCCCTTACGCCTACTAAGAAGGACTCGGTATGGGTGATAGTGGACCGTTTGACCAAGACCGCGCACTTTATTCCGGTGAAGGTTGATTATTCTCTCCAGAGATTAGCCAAGCTATATGTGGCGGAGATCGTAAGGTTGCATGGAGTACCAGTATCGATCATCTCCGATCGAGACCCAAGGTTTACGTCTCGATTTTGGAAGACACTCCATCAAGCTTTAGGCACTAAGTTAGACTTCTCAACGGCTTTTCATCCACAATCAGACGGGCAGTCTGAACGGGTTATACAAGTGTTGGAGGATATGTTGAGAGGCGTGTGTGGTGGATTTTCGAGGAAGTTGGGAAGATTACTTGCCTTTAGGTGAGTTCGCCTACAACAACAAACTATCGGGCAAGCATACGGATGGCACCATATGAAGCATTGTATGGTAGGAAGTGTACAACACCTACTTGTTGGACCGAGTTAGGAGAACGTCGAGTTTTGGGTCCGAGTTAGTGGTGAAACGGAAGAGAAAGTTGAGTTAATTGAGGCACGATTGAAGGAAGCCTCGATAGGCAAAAGTCGACGCGCCGACCTTAAGCGGAAGGAGATAGAGTTCGAAGTGGGAGACCAAGTGTTCTGAAGGTCTCACCTTGGAAGAAGGTAATGAGGTTCGGTCGCAAAGGGAAGCTAAGCCCAAGGTTTATAGGGCCCTATAGAGTATTGAAGCGAGTTGGGCGGTGGCATACCGGTGGAATTACCGCGCGAGTTGCAGCAAATGCACGATGTTTTCCATGTGTCCATGTTACGTCGTTACCGATCGGATCCGTCCCATGTGGTACCAATCGAAGAGGTGGAGCTAAGGCCGGATCTATCCTACGAGGAAGAGCCGATTCGAATCTTGGGCGAGATGTGAAAGTACTACGAAGGAAGTCGGTGCCTCTAGTCAAAGTATTATGGCGCAACCATGGATCGGAAGAAGCTTCGTGGGAGTCTGAAGGGACAATGCGTCAGCAATACCCTCAACTATTTTAGTTAGGAAATTTCGGGGACGAAATTTTGTTTAAGGGGGTAGAACTGTAACGTCCTCGAAAGGGCCTATGCATTTTCAGTTTAATTGTATGAAATGACAAGTCTTAAGCACTATAAATAAATTTTTGGTATTTTTGGAATTCTAGAAATGCATAGAAATGGAAATGAACATTTTGGAAATCTGAACATTTTGGAAACTTGAACATTTTGGAAACTCGAATATTTTTGGAAACTTGAACATTTTGGAAACCTAAACATTTTTGGAAATGTTTCAAAATGGAAAGTGAACATTTCGAAAACTGGAAATGTAAGAAAAATGGCAAATTCTGAGCCGATCGAAAATTTTAGGAAACTTAGAAATAATCGAGAAATGCCAAGTTTAAAAGTTTAAAATAGGAAATTAAGGCAAGGGGGCCTTAAAAGAAAAAGTTGGTAAAATTTGACACACAAACGGGCTAGGAAAAGTGGCACGAAGATGGCACTTATGGCTTATGGAAATGGCGCCATGTGCAAGAGGCATGAGCACAGGTTCGAGTCACAAGGGAAGCAAATAAATGAAGTTTTATTTTTGCTTCCCAGGCTAAAGGGTGGACGGCAATTGTTTCTAGAAAAGGGAGGTGTTTTATTTCCATTAATATTGCTTAATAAGGTGATAAATAAAAGCTTTTTAATTTAGATTATTTAGAAGAGATAATAATGGATTTAACACTTTTATTTTTAAATAAAGGAGATAATATTATCATAAGAGGAGTAGTGGCCAAACAAGGGACTCTCCTATTGATAATTTCGGCTAAAAGAAGGAGAGTTAAAGGCTATTATCTCATCTTTTCTAAGCTTTGCCGAAAATTCCATAGCAAAACCCCCTCTGCGAATTTTCTATTCATCTTTTACTCTTCTCTTTTCTTCATCTGTCAAGCCAAAGCCCTTTTCTTTTGATCCCTGACTAAAACCTCATAGCCGAATCTCTGTGGCTCTAGGCAAGGAAGCAATCGGTCAAAGCATTAAAGGTAAGGTTAAGCATCATTCAAGTTCTTTTTCTTTTCTATTTGCCGAAAAAGAGAAGGGTCTAATCCCTATTCTGTTTTTATTTGAATCTACAAGGGGTTTATCAAGTTTCTACAACTTCGAATACAAGGAGGAATCTTCCGGGATTCAAGGATCTAAGGTAAGATATACACATATTTGGTCAAAAGTTATGGATTATATGTGAGATTAAAATTAACATATAATTATAGGGATTTCGATGGACATACAAGGCAAGGATTGTTTTCGGGAATTGGGAATTGCTGTAAGTGTATAGATCTAATCGGCCAAGGGTTACTTTGGTATCTAAAGGTATTTCCTTTTCTTTCCAAAAGTCGTAAATCGATGAAAATACATGTTTTTGGTGGCTAGCCGAATTTAAGGGAGGAATACCACAATTTCGGGATTTAATCAATTCGGCAACAAGGTAAGTAATACAAATCCTACTAGGATTTGGTTTTTAAGCCAAATAGGTTTGTTAATATGTTTTAATAATTGGCCGTATATAGGAGTTAAAGATCTAGATCGGTAGATCGTTCTTCGGGATTTCAAGGAATCTATTAAGCTTAATCAGTGTGTACTCATACTAATTTTCAATATATTATGGCAATAATTATTTTAATATATGAATATGCATAAGAATGAGAATGTGGCTAAGTACCACAAATGTGGTAAAGAATACCTGTGCACGTTCCTATTTTTGATAGGATTACGAATGTGATATATATTTGAACATGTGAATAGTAACATGAATGAGAAAATAAGTATGTTGTGCATGATAAAATATGTGGGGCATTTCGGGCTATATGCGAAAGGGGGAAGAAGGTGTTGACTTCGGTCTCACCAACGGAATATGGTGACTACGGTCACAAAATTTGAATATGGTAACCGGTTACATTATCTCGAATTTGGTAACCGGTTACATTATTTGAATATGGTGTCTAATGACACAAATTATATGGGCGATGAGCACGTCGATCGCAATGACGCCTTCGATGGTGTGTAGCGGATGGAGGGTTGACTTAGTAGTCCCCACGGTGTGATTGGCGAGTACGGGTGGTGTGTAGCGGATGGAGAAATAGGCTTGGGTTTGGGTTGCATCATTTTTTTTATGAATATGTCTTTGATATGAACATGTATGCCTGAATTGTTGAATGTTAGTTTGTGTACACATTGAGTCTGTTGACTCACCCCGTTGGGGAATTTTTTTCAGGAGATGATCGATGAATCTTGGACCGGGTCGGCAGGAGCTAAAGGTGGCCATGCATAGCAAGGAAAGACTTTTACTATTTGGGACTGTTATTTATATTAAGTACTTAAATTTTATTATTTTTGGGTTTTGATTGATGTAATAAGGCCATAAGGCCCAAGTGAATTTCTTTATTTTTTTTTGCTTTACTATTAGATATTATGTCACGAACTAATTTGGATGTAAGTAAGTACAAAATTTATTTTTCTTAAAAATGAACTCAAAAATTCTTTTGTCACCTTAATTAAATTGGATTTATAAAATTAAATAAATGGGTTTTAATCTAAGCCCAACCTAAAACGAAATTTTTCGAAAATACACAAATTTTCTCTAAGAAACAAAGAATTTTGAAACCGGTTTACTTAAGGAACATACCAGATCCGGTTCAGGCTCGTGGGCCGGGTGTGGGGTGTTTCATCTTAGTCCCCGGCAACGGCGCCAAAAACTTGATTGGCTCGAAACTAACTAATATTTCGACAAAGGCAAGCGCACCTATCGAACAGTAGTATAGCTTTGATGTGTCCGGAATATCGTATCCTCAAGGACTAAAATTACTAGTAATAACTATATTTTTATTATTTAGCCTAATAATTAAGGGGATTTATTTTAATCTAAAATTTAACTAACTAATTTACTATGAACTCAACAGAGAGTGAAGAAAATAATCGAATAAACCAATGAATAAAGACAATACCTAAGGAAGAATCCACCTAGACTTCACTTATTATTCTGACTCTAAATTAAATGATTTATTCACTTGACTTGATCCGTAGAAATCCCTAAATTATGTTAATATCTCTTTCAAGACTAAAAACAACTGACTCTAGGTTGATTAATTGAAATCTCTTTCTAATTAAAACCCCTATCGTCGCATTAACTCGATCTGTGGATTCCCTTATTTTGACTCTAATCCGACAGATTTATGTCGCCCTATTTGTAAGGTTGCAATCAACTCCGCTTAATTATGATGGATCTACTCTTAAATAGGGACTTTTGCTCCACTGAATAAGCACATAAATCTTGAATTAATATTCCTAAAAACACTAAAACAAGGATTACGAACACACAATTAAGAACAAGAACAAGTATTTATCAAGTAATTCAGACTTATTAAATAATAAGATTCATCTAGGTTTCATCCTCCCTAGGTATTTAGGGAGTTTAGTTCATACTGATAGAGGGAAACATCTTAAAATAAGGAAAACTACAAAACATAAGAAAACCCAAAAACTTCAAGAGAAATTGATAGGAGATCTTCAGTCTTGATGGGGATCCTTCTTCCAAACTGCTCCCAATGGCCGTCTTCGAGTATTTTCTACTTTCTACTCTCCCCCTCCCTCAGGTTCTCCCCTCGGGTGTTTATATAAGCTTTGGAGCACCTTTCTTAGCCCACAAGTAATCTTTTCCGAATAGAATTAAACTTGGGTTCGGCAGGGACACGCCCGTGTGACACGCCCGTGTGCGATAGCTTAGGCCGTGTTCGATTCTGCTCGTCACACACGACCGTATGGTCTGCCCGTGTGCGATAGTCCAAGCTGTGTTGATTTCTGAGGTAGGTCTATTTTGTCCCTTCTTGGCTCGTTTCTCGTTCTTTTCGACTCCCTAAGCTCTCCTGAGTGTAAAACATGAAATTAAAGGATTAGGAGCATCGAATTCATCAAATCTAATGAAAATTCATCAAAAAATAAGCCAAGCATGGGGTCAAAATATGTACAAATTATGGTTTATCAACAAAAAATTCATGCAATTTAGTACCTTCCTAAGCTAGCTGAATTTTCCTTGTGCACATATCAGCCCATATTTATCAATTATTCACACATTTAACCACACATTTTCACATTTTCACAAATAAATCCCTATTTGACATTTTTACCAAAAATCACTTAACAAAATATGAAAATCTATCAACAAATATCCATTTTTCATCATCAAACATTTAAAAGCTTAAACATTCATCAATGACACTTCACAAAATCACCAACAAACTCAAAAATTAGGGCACGGGCTAGCTAGTACTCGATGCAACGATTACAGAAACATAAAAATCATCAAAAGCCGAACAAAATTCATACCTTAATCAAGAATACGAAGGGCCGAACCCTAAAATGCTTCAAATGGTCTTCTTCTTTTGATTTTCGATTGAAAATGGAAAAGATGAACATCATTTTAACTTTGGTTTTGTTAAAATATGATTTATTTAGCTAATTACCAAAATGACCTTATTTAATAACATTTAAAAACACATAATGGATGGCTATTCATGTCAATTTCCACTATCCATGGTCTATTCAAAACATAAGGACTTCACATTTAATTATTCATAGCAATTAAGCACTTAAACAATTAAAATGAAACTTTTGCATTTTACGTGATTTAGTCCTTTTATTAAATTAGACATCAAATCGATAAAATTAAATCACGAAACTTTCACACATATATAATCACATGCTATAAACACCAAAAATAGTATTAAAATAATTTTTGACCTCGAATTTGTGGTTCCGAAACCACTGTTCTGATTTAGCTAAAACTGGGCTGTTACATAATGCATATATATACTTGTACCAAAACATAATCATCACTAGCCATTCCAATGTCTAGTTTACAATAATCATTTACATTTTCATGCCAATATGGCCAATTTAACCTATACATACCATTATAATCATAATTGAGTTACCATACTTTACCGACATGGGCCGATGGATAGTGTGAGTGATCTCCGCTAAGCTTCTAATCCAACGAGCTTCCGATGTATTATAAAACAGGGAAGTAAAACTAAGTAAGCATAAAATGCTTCGTAAGTTCGTATAACATGGTACTTAACTTACCATTTATTCTATTTTGAGGTAACTATGTGAGGCATATTCAATCAAGTTGACCTCAAGCCCTACACATATCCTCATTTCCCTTTGTTAGTCATATATTCCATAATAACATCAAAACATATTTGGGCTCATCAACAATCAGATTTCCAGACATATATATATGTATATACTTTCCATATCCCGTATTCATAAAATATGTATAAATCACATCGTTATATCTCAAGTATATTTCCCTATAATTCATCTCGAGTTCAGATTATTTCATATCAGAACTTTACTCATACTACTCGAAATATCAATGTCACATGAGTATTAGTATGTTCAAAGTGTACATGTCTATAACCAAGGATGATATATTCATCAAATGAATTCCATGTACAAGTATCATCATCTCATGTTTTCTTATATCAATTGTCATGTATCATCATTTTTATGCATTCCAGACGAATACGTGTAATAACTCATTTCTTATTCATATCTTCTCATGTCAAGATTTTTTTACCTGTTGAATTTATTCAGAATATTGATGGATACACAAGTAGTACACTCGATGTCTACAAATCAGAATCCGTCAATTCATGTCCAATGGTACCCATAATGTACTATTTCAGAGAGTACACTCTCGAGCCACACATATATACAACAGGATTACCAGTCCAGGCTAAATCCTATCTCCAATAGATATATACTCAATAGAGCTTAGTCAGGATTACCAGTCTAGGCTAAATCCTTTTCATGACATATGCTCTAAAGAGCTTAATCTGGATTACCCGTCCGGGCTAAATCCAATCCATAACATATGCTCGAGAGGACTTATATCAGGATTACCCGTCCAGGCTAAATCCTTTTTATAATAAGGTAAATGGAATTCCTCGTCTGAGCTAAATTCTGTCAGCAACAAATACAGGACATCATTCAATTCGAGAAATCACATATCCATCGAATTTTTTGTTTATTCAAACAGTTCCAAGCATTATCAGGCATGTGATTATTTCATACATTTATAATATTCACATAATTCAAATAGACACATTCCACATTCATTTCAAGTACATAAGTAACATTTTTATCATTTATCATTTATCGGACCTTCTTATTGATCGGAGCCACAGTATATATTTCAATGTCATATACATATAATATTTATACAATTCACAAGCACAACATTTAAATCAAGGATTTAAGTATACACAATTTAGTTACACGAACTTACCTCGACAAATATTCGTGTACATAAAATCTACTAATCCAACATTTTCCTCTTTTCCTCGTTCTAACTCTGAATTTGGTCTATCTTGATCTATATGAGTAAATTTAACATAAATTTATCACATTTCACATTCAAGTGGACTTAATTTACATCCTAGGAAGAATTATCATTTTGCCCCTAACTTTTCCACAAATTCCAATTTTGTCCCTAGGCTCGGAAAATGAAATTTGTGCAATTTAATCCCTATTCCAAGCTTTACCAAAATTCCATCACACAATTTAAAACACATGTATTCATAAAAATTCAGAATTTTTCATCAAATTTCACAACTTTACCTTTTAGTCCCTAAATCATGTTTTCATCAAAAATCACTTTGTAAAAGTTGTTTATCTATCAACAACCTTTCATTTTCTACCATAAATTTCAATTTTTCAGCATATTCATCCATGACCTAATTTCCATACCTTGATAACTTTTCAAATTAATCCCCCAAATAGATAGATTAAGCTATCCCAGTTTCAAAAATATCAAAATTACTAAAAATGGGACAATAAAACTTACCCAATTTGGCCAAGAAAGCTTGATTTCTCTTTCCTAGGGTTTCCATGGAATATTTTGGGGAAGAAGATGAGAAAATAAGATGATAATTCTTTTATCATCTTTTAATTAATTAAATTATTTCAATTTCCAATTTAGTCCTTAGCCTTTTTTTAATTTTCCATGGATGAGTCACCAAAAATATCTACATACTTTTCATTTATGGTCTAATTACCATATAAGGACCTTAAGTTTTGAATTCCATAGCTATTTAATCCTTATAGCTACTAGAATTCAACTATTGTATTTTATGCGATTTAGTCCTTCTCGTAATTAAGCACATAATCAATAAAATTTTCTTATCAAAAATTTCACATGACATCTTTATCAATATACAGACCATGTAATAAAATAAAAATAAATTTTATTTTCGGCTCGGATTTGTGGTCCCAAAACCACTGTTCCGATTTCACCGAAATTGGGCTATTGCAATGAAGGTTTATGTAGATGACATGTGTTGGATCTGGTGCCCTACGTGTAGTATATTTGTTTATAAACTTGTAATTTTTTCGACATATTGGTTAATAAAAAAAATTCATTGATTACATTAATATGCTTTGTATGATTGTCCTCATGTAGTTTTTTGCACGCAAAACAAAATAGAAGCAAATGTTGCTCATTACGTGGTTAGATCATAATACGAAAAGACAACTTATATTAGTAGATGAACCTAAACATATATTTAGTTTAATAAAAATTGAGCAAACCAATTGAAAGACTAATATTTCGTCTATCAAATCCAATTAGGGAGATGCTTTGTCTTAGGCATTAGAGCGGATGACTCCTATAAAATAGAGACATAGATGTGACTAAATTGGCTGATAGTACATCGAACTGGACCCAAGAAGAATAGATCCTGAATCCATTTATGTATTTATTCACTTGTGACGTTCATAATGAGGCATACCTAAATCCTGAGTGGATGACGGACTATGTATGCATGACTCGTGCACTTTGATGTAAGTAAAAGCCTGATTTCGAATAGATAAGGAACCAAAAGTTGGTGCGTTGGGTGTATGACTTCGGTAGTATGTAGAACCATTCACAATAGTGGAATTCATAGCCCGGGACATGGGTAAATGATATCCTCTTATTGACATTGCATGGTTGATTGAAAAGTAAACATGGTCACGATTCGTTTGTCTTTATGATGAATGACTTGATTTGTAACACCCCAGACCCGGTCAATACGACACAACCGAATCTGGCATGCCACGAAGGAAAACGTTTTGAAAAAATTGAGTTAACGATTAAATTTTAGTGAAAAACTCTTTGTTGTTCTATGTTTGTAGAAATCAGGTGTATAATACATTTAAAACTAATAATTTACTTTGAAATTCCGTAAATAAATCTTTAAAACTATGTTGCAGATCCATAGATTAGAAAACCTTTTATAATTTTTAAAGAAACCCAAGCGATTATTTTAAAAACCGTTTCTAATTGAAATTTGGAAACTTAACTTTTGAAAAATAGTATGAGTTATCGAAAACACTTAAGTTGCCATTTATTAACAAGAGATTTGTATTACCCGATGGTAGGGATTGAAAACCATTACGACTTGTAGTTTAGAAAACCTTGCGCTCATATTATTAAATTAATCAAGTGATATACTTAATCATGTTTAGAATAAATCCAAAGCATATAAATAATCCAAAAACGTAATTTAAATGGCCTTATTACAAACCCAAAATAAAAATAGAACCAAATTTAAATAAAGTAAAGTATCCAAACCAAAGTTCATATAGAACCGAATTTATTTAATGCATGGCCACCTCGAGTCTACAGGCTCCTCATCCGCGATCTATGAATCACACTGAAAAGATAAGGAGAAGGTGAGTCACCAAGACTCAGTGCATATATCCTTTCCCCGATTAATACATCATACTTACACAATTTATAACCAAGCAGTATATAAATATAATGCATCCAAACCTAACCATCCATAACTCCCTTTTCTACCCCGTGTGGTACCAAACCACTGGTGGTACCAAACCACTGGTGACCCAAAGTCACGAATAATAAAGTTGTGGGGCCAACCCATGTGTGATACCAAATCACTGGCGACGATCCCATAATATCGAATGTGGGGCCAACCCACTGTGGCACTAAGCCACTAGGATGAGTCGCTATGAGGTGCCAAACCTCTGGTGTCCCAAAGACACGAAATAACTGTGGTACCAAACCACTGGAGGTGCCAAACCTCTGGTGTCCCAAAGACACGAATATCAAATCCTTCCCCCTCCTCTCATATCACCCAAACCAATGTAACATTTAAACAAATCATGCCATTATACTGTATTAGAATTCACTTAGCAAATATATCATAATTCATATCATCATGCATCATATTGCAAAAGTCATATTGAAACGGACTTACCCGATTCATTGCTCATACCTTACGGTATCATATCAAGATCTCACAGTTTCCAACTTTAATAACATGATTAGTATATAAATAAATATATATTACCGAATTATAAAGTGTGTAAGATACACACTGTCACTAACGAAAGTTCTAAATCCCAAGACCCGATCTCATCGCACTAGATCTCCTTGTCCTACATTCGGCCAAACCACAAAACCATTAACAAGGCCATTCGGCCATACCAATAAATCTTAGTCTCATTAACCTTTGGTTTTTCTCAACAACTTAAAGAATATTGAACCAACATGAATCCTTACCACTTGACTTACCAACTTCGATTGCTAAAGAAATAGGGCTTAGATCGATTGCTTCCAAAATCCCGAAGAGCCTAAAAGAAAATCGGTTCCTATGAATAGTTAGAACCTTGCTAACAAATGCCCAAAAATTCGACCTTTGCCCTCATAAGAAACGATAGAGAATAGAAAAGGAAAATCGGCCAAGACACTTACCTATCTTCCAAAACCGATTATAGAAGAACCCAAAGAAAATCTACCCTTGATGATTTTCGGCCAAGATAACACCAAAAGAGAAAAAGGAAATTTGGCTATGGTGGAGAAAAAGAAAGGAAAATAAAAGTGAAAATGAAATAGGAGAAGGAGGATTCGAAAATAAAAGAAAAAAGAACATGGAAGGAGAAAATAGAATAAGGATGGATGTTTTTAATTTTGAGCAAAAGTGAAAGAAATGAGATTTGGGAAGGAGGAAGATTCGGCCAAGAGAAAGTAAAAAGGAAATGTGGTTTTGAGCAAATATAAAAAGAAAGAAAAGAGAGAGATGGGAGAAAGAGGTTCGGCCAAACACCTTGTTTGCCGAAAAGAAAAGTGCACAAAGTGCTAAGTGTGGTTTCGGTTTCAAAAGGAAAAATGAAAGAAAGAAAATAGAATTTGGTTCAAAAAAAAATGAGAGCTAAACCAAAAGCAAAATTGCACCTAATGCCTAAGGTACATTCAACTAAGGAAGAAAATTTTGGAGAGGAAAAGAAGAAATGCCAAATGGTGCACAAAATGCTAAAATTGACCAACCAATTCCCCCAACTTCCTATCAACATTGGCCACCCCTAGCCACACATGCCGTCCACATTCATGGATTAATGGCCTTAGATTAGTTTCAAAACACTCTCCATCATCCAAGCCCTTTGTCCCCCCATCCTTCCATAAATCTTAAGATTCTTATCCCAAAATACAAGGTTTCCTAAACTAATATTCAACTTGTCATAAAAATTGAAAGTCCAACCTTCCATAATTAGTGCTTGGCCGACACTTAATGTTAGGATGCATAAAAATAAAGTCTTCCAAATGCAATCCATGCTATTCGAACCATTTCCCTCGAGCAACCATCCATGCGCCATAACCACCTTGCCACAACTCCTCATGTGCTAAATTTAACACTTAAATTAACTTAAGTGTCAAGTTCACCTAATCCACTTCACTAAATTTTAATACTAAGAATTATTCCAGCTTCATAAATAAAATCAAGCCTTCTCAAGACTATGCTAACACACAAAATTCATACCCGAGCCAACACAAATAACAAGATGATACTCTAATTTTTAGGATGTTACAATTCTACGCCCCTTAAGAAAATTTCGTCCTCAAAATTACTCGATCAAAAGAGTTGAGGAGCTCATTGTCTCATCACATCCTCCGGTTCCCACGTAGCTTCTTCTACGCCATGGTTCCGCCATAATACCTTCACTAATGGAACTGACTTCCTGCGCAACACTTTCACATCTCGATTTAGAATCTGCACTGGTTCCTCTTCCACCGTCAGATTTGGACTCACCTCTATTTCTTCTACTGCCACGACATGCGATGGATCAGAACGATAGCGTCTAAGCATGGAGACATGGAACACATCATGTATCTGACTCAGCTCTGATGGCAACTCGAGTTGATAGGCTACTGGTCCCACTCGTCTCAACACCTTATACGGCCCAATAAACCTTGGACTTAACTTGCCTTTTCTCCCAAATCTTAACACTTTCTTCCATGGTGAGACCTTCAGAAAAACCTTGTCACCCACGGCAAACTCTATATCCCTCCGCTTGAGATTGGCATATGACTTCTGCCTATCCGAAGCTTCCTTCAGACGAGCCTGAATCATCTTAACCTTATCCTCAGTCTCTCCAACCAACTCTGGTCCTAACATCTGACGCTCACCCAACTCTGTCCCCGATGTAGGTGTGCGACACCTCCTACCATACAACGCCCATATGGTGCCATCTTAATGCTTGCCTGATAACTATTGTTGTATGCGAATTCAGCTAATGGCAAAAACTCTTCCCAGCTGCCTCTGAAATCCAAAACACAACCTCTCAACATATCCTCTAAAATCTGTATAACTCTTTCCGACTGCCCGTCAGACTATGGATGAAATGCCGTACTGAAATCCAACATTGTACCCAAAGCTTGATGTAACGCTCTCCAAAACCTCGACGTAAATCTAGGATCTCTGTCTGAGATGATCGACACTGGTACACCATGCAACCTTACTATCTCTGCCACATACAACTTAGCTAACTTCTGAAGTGAGTAATCTACCCTTACCGGAATAAAATGAGCTGACTTAGTCAGACGATCCACAATCACCCAAACTGAGTCCTTCTTACTTGGCGTAAGGGGTAATCCACTGACAAAGTCCATAGTGATCCTTTCCCACTTCCACTTTGGAATCTTCATCGGCTGAAGTAATCCAGATGGCAACTGATGTTCCGCCTTGACCTGCTGACACGTCAGACATTTACCCACAAACTCAGTTACCTCCCGCTTCAGACCTTGCCACCAAAACTGCTCTCTTAAATCCCGATACATCTTGCTACCTCTAGGATGCATAGCGTATGGGCTGCTATGTGCGTCCCGAAGAATCCTTTGCCTCAACTCAACATCCTTCGGCATACAAGCTCTCCCTTGAAAAAACAATACTCTATCACTGGACAAACTATAATCCTCTAAACCACCATTCTGAACCTGCAACCTCTGTTCATTCAAACCCTCATCCTCTAACTGTTTCTCCTTGATCTGCTCTAACCAAGTCGGCTTGACTTGCAATTCTGCCAAAAGACTCCCATCGTCATATAAGCTAAGACGAGCAAACATCGATCTTAAGTCTGATACAACCTTACGGCTCAACGTGTCTGCCACCACGTTAGCATTGCCCGGATGATACTCAATCGAACAGTCGTAGTCCTTTAACAACTCAATCCATCTACGCTGCCTCAAGTTCAAATCCTTCTGAGTCAAAAGATACTTAAGACTCTTGTGATCCGTGTAGACTATCGATTTCTCTCCATACAAATAGTGTCTCCATATCTTCAAAGCAAAAACCACTGCAGCTAATTCCAAGTCATGCGTTGGATAGTTAACTTCATGTGGTCTCAACTGTCGAGATGCATAAGCCACTACCTTCCCTTCCTGCATCAACACACATCCCAAACCAGTATGTGATGCATCACAGAAAACCGTGAATTCCTTGCCTGCCTCAGGTTGAATCAAAACCGGAGCTTCAGTTAGAATCTTCTTCAACTTGTCGAAACTTCCTTGCTACTTCTCGGTCCACACAAATGGAACTCCTTTCCTCAAAAAATTGGTAATAGGTGCTGTGATTAAAGAAAATCCCACTACAAATCTTTGGTAATACCCTGCCAGACCTAGAAAACTCTGAATTTCAGCCACTGACTTAGGCGGCTTCCAATCCAACACTGCCTCAATCTTCCGAGGATCCACTCTAATCCCCTCAGCTGATACTACATGACCCAAGAAAGTCACCTCCTAAGCGTAACTTGCACTTACTAAATTTGGCATAAAGTCGCTTTTCCTCGTAATTTGCAACACTACTCGCAAATGCGCATCATGCTCCTCCTCCGACTTTGAGTATACCAAAATATCGTCTATAAATACTACGACAAACCGATCCGAGCTCGCTGGAATACCCGATTCATCATGTCCATGAATGCCGCGCGTTAGTTAACCAAAACGGGATTACGTAAATTCGTAGTGCCCATATCGAGTGCGAAATGTCGTCTTATGGATATCACCTCTTTCACCTTTAGCTTATGATACCCGGACCTTAAATCAATCTTGAGAAAACCATCGCTTCTTAAGGTGATCAAACAAGTCATCTATCCTCGGCAAAGGATACTTGTTTTTGATCGTCACTTATTCAATCGGCGATAGTCTATACACATCCGCATCGAACCATCCTTCTTCTTGACAAAAAGTACCGGCGCTCCCAAGGCGAAACACTTGGTCGGATAAAACCTCAATCCAACAACTCCCGAACTCGAGCCTTCAATTCCACTAATTCCTTGGCGCCATCCTATACAGAGCAATAGACACTGGCTTAGCTCCGGGTAACAGATCTATACCAAATTCAACTTCACGATCCGGAGGCAGTCCCGGAAGTTCTTCTGGAAATACGTCAACATATTCCTTTACCGTTCGGACATTTCCCACGATGAGACTCCTTAGCTTCCAACGCACACACATGAACCACAAATGCCTCACAGCCCTTCCCGACCAACTTCACAGCTTTCAACGCAGATACTACGTTGGATAGATAATCTCTTCTATTACCTATCATAACCAACTCTTCACTCTCAGCTGACTTCAAAACCATGCGCTTAGCAGTGCAATCCAAACTTGCTTGATACTTGACCAACCAGTCCATCCCAAGAATCAGATCGAACTCCTCAAACGGCAGTTCCATCAGATCAGCTACAAACATTACCCCTTGGAGTTCTAGGGGTACATCTCTATACTGACTTATTTACTTCTACAGAGTGACCTAGAGGGCTGGCATCATGTCATCTTCCTAGAAGTAGTCTCAGAGTCTAGATTCATAATCTCTACTATGCTACTAGCAACATACGAATGTGTCGAACCCACATCTATCAAAGCCGTATATGGTACACCAAAGATTAAGAACGTACCCGTTATGACGTCCGGTGCATCGCCCTCCTCTCGACGCCTCGCTGCATACACCAAACCAGGCTGTCTTGCCTCAATGTTGCCTGCACCTCTGCCCGAAGCTCCGCGGCCTCGACCAGAACCATTACCTTCTCTACCATTACCACGACCTCTCTGTGGTGACGGTCCCTCATTTCTAAACTGAGCACGACCTTGACCCTCAGGCTGATTCCTGGCTAGCTTACGTGGACAGTCCCTCACACGATGATCCAGCGAGCCACACTCAAAACATCCTTTTCCTCCGGTCCAACATTCGCCCCAATGAAATTTTTCCACATCGGTTACTTTGTCTTTGGTCAGCGATTAGCGATAACAGCCTCCCGATTGATTCACCCACTGCGCTAACCCTCTTACGAGAATTACCGGTGACCGGATGATCCAAAACCTCTCTTATGTTTATTCTGTCATGACTCGCTTTACAGATTCCTTTATCCTTTGACTATCTTAGTCTTTTCAATTAGCGCGGCAAACTCTCGCTCCCGATGTAGAGCAATCAGCAATCTCACTCGTCCCTCAATCCATCTTCGAACCGGACACATCGCTCGTGCTCCGAAGCCACGATACCTCTAGCATACCGGCTCAATCTTAAAAATTTCGCCTCATATTCGATCACGGACTTACTCCCTGGACCAAACTCGAAATGCCTTACGTTGCGCATCAATGTAACTAGACCGAACATATTTCTTCCGATCTGTTGCCTTAAAATAATCCCAAGTGAGATCTCTCTGCTGCGGCACTATTCCATGACTTGTGAGCCACCACCGATATGACTCATCCCGAAGAAGCGACACTATCCCTTTCAGCTTTTCCTCAAAGATTCGGATCCAAGTCATCCATGATTCGCTCCGTCGCCTCTCTAACCAATACTCTGCATCTTGGGAGCCACACCTGAAACACCTCAAAATACCTCAGCTCCATTGGCTCGGAGTTGCTCAGATACGGATTTTTGAACTCCCGCGCCTCAACCTATTCCAGCTACCCTCTCAAGAACTCGCAAAGATCGCGCGAGATATCGCATCATCCCCGTTTGATCCTCGATGCTCAATTCCAAATCGGTGGTGGGGTGGTGGTACCTCATTTTCGGATCCTTGACCAGACCTCACTGGCTCAGACACAGCCATCCTACCTCGACCGCGTCCACGAGTAATACGACCCCGGCCTCGAGTACTCATGTCTAAAGTCTCGACTTATCTGATTTAAAAGTGTTATGCATTAGTCATTATTCCACTTTCTTTAAAGCACAGTTTTATGAAAAAATTTTAATAAGAGGTTGTTTCGCGAGTACATTCAACCTATAGTTTTGGGTCTCTAGAGTAGTTTCTACTACTATACGGTCATGCCATCATCATTATAATCATATCATCAAAAGCAATAGTTTGAGATACTTACAGGCGATCGGTGTGCAAGACTCGGTGCCATGCCTTTCCAACCATATAAATTTAAACAAAACATTTTAAGACCATACTTTAAATCATTTTGCGCCTCGGGCCACAGCCGAGCTTTTGAACTTGGGTCTGATACCAATTTGTAACACCCCAGACCCGGTCAATACGACACAACTGAATCTGGCATGCCACAAAGGAAAACGTTTTGAAAAAATTGAGTTAACGATTAAATTTTAGTGAAAAACTCTTTGTTGTTCTATGTTTGTAGAAATCAGGTGTATAATACATTTAAAAATAATAATTTACTTTGAAATTCCGTAAATAAATCTTTAAAACTATGTTGCAGATCCATAGATTAGAAAACCTTTTATAATTTTTAAAGAAACCCAAGCGATTATTTTAAAAACTGCTTCTAATTGAAATTTGGAAACTTAACTTTTGAAAAATAGTATGAGTTATCGAAAACACTTAAGTTGCCATTTATTAACAAGATATTTGTATTACCCGATGGTAGGGATTGAAAACCATTACGACTTGTAGTTTAGAAAACCTTGCGCTCATATTATAAAATTAATCAAGTGATATACTTAATCATGTTTAGAATAAATCCAAAGCATATAAATAATCCAAAAACGTAATTTAAATGGCCTTATTACAAACCCAAAATAAAAATAGAACCAAATTTAAATAAAGTAAAGTATCCAAACCAAAGTTCATATAGAACCGAATTTATTTAATGCATGGCCACCTCGAGTCTACTGGCTCCTCATCCGCGATCTATGAATCACTGAAAAGATAGGGAGAAGGTGAGTCACCAAGACTCGGTGCATATATCCTTTCCCGATTAATACATCATACTTACACAATTTATAACCAAGCAAAGTATATAAATATAATGCACCCAAACCTAACCATCCATAACTCCTTTTCTACCCCGTGTGGTACCAAACCACTAGTGGTGCCAAACCACCTGGTGACCCAAAGTCACGATATCCAATATTGTGGTGCCAAACCTTTGGTGACCCAAAGTCACGAATAATAAAGTTGTGGGGCCAACCCACGTGTGATACCAAATCACCGGCGACGATCCCATAATATCGAATGTGGGGCCAACCCATCGTGGTACTAAGCCACTAGGATGAGTCGCTATGAGGTGCCAAACTACGGTGTCCCAAAGACACGAAATAAGCGTGGTACCAAACCACCTGGAGGTGCCAAACCTCGGTGTCCCAAAAAGACACGGATATCAAATCCTTCCCCCTCCTCTCATATCACCCAAACTAATGTAACATTTAAACAAATCATGCCATTATACTTTATTAGAATTCACTTAGCAAATATATCATAATTCATATCATCATGCATCATATTGCAAAAGTCATATTGAAACGGACTTACCCGATTCATTGCTCATACCCTTACGGTATCATATCAAGATCTCATAGTTTCCAACTTTAATAACATGATTAGTATATAAATAAATATATATTACCGAATTATAAAGTGTGTAAGATACACACCCTGTCACTAACGAAATTTCTAATCCCGAAGACCCGATCTACCGCACTAGATCTCCTTGTCCTACATTCGGCCAAACCACAAAACCATTAACAAGGCCATTCGGCCATACCAATAAATCTTAGTCTCATTAACCTTTGGTTTTTCTCAACAACTTAAAGAATATTGAACCAACATGAATCCTTACCACTTGACTTACCAACTTCGATTGCTAAAGAAATAGGGCTTAGATCGATTGCTTCAAAAATCCCGAAGAGCCTAAAAGAAAATCGGTTCCTATGAATAGTTAGAACCTTGCTAACAAATACCCAAAAATTCGACCTTTGCCCTCATAAGAAACGATAGAGAAAAGAAAAGGAAAATCGGCCAAGACACTTACCTATCTTCCAAAACCGATTATAGAAGAACCCAAAGAAAATCTACCCTTGATGATTTTCGGCCAAGATAACACCAAAAGAGAAAATGAAAATTCAGCTATGGTGGAGAAAAAGAAAGGAAAATAAAAGTGAAAATGAAATAGGAGAAGGAGGATTCGAAAATAAAAGAAAAAAGAACATGGAAGGAGAAAATAGAATGAGGATGGATGTTTTTAATTTTGAGTAAAAGTGAAAGAAATGAGATTTGGGAAGGAGGAAGATTCGGCCAAGAGAAAGTAAAAAGGAAATGTGGTTTTGAGCAAATATCAAAAGAAAGAAAAGAGAGAGATGGGAGAAAGAGGTTCGGCCAAACACCTTGTTTGCCGAAAAAGAAAAGTGCACAAAGTGCTAAGTGTGGTTTCAGTTTCAAAAGGAAAAATGAAAGAAAGAAAATAGAATTTGGTTCAAACAAAAAAGAGAGCTAAACCAAAAGCAAAATTGCACCTAATTCCTAAGGTACATTCGGCTAAGGAAGAAAATTTTGGAGAGGAAAAGAAGAAATGCCAAATGGTGCACAAAATGCTAAAATTGACCAACCAATTCCCCCCCAACTTCCTATCAACATTCGGCCACCCCCCTAGCCACACATGCCGTCCACATTCATGGACTAATGGCCTTAGATTAGTTTCCAAAACACTCTCCATCATCCAAGCCCTTTGTCCCCCCATCCTTCCATAAATCTTAAGATTCTTATCCCAAAATAGAAGCTTTCCTAAACTAATATTCAACTTGTCATAAAAATTGAAAGTCCAACCTTCCATAATTAGAGCTTGGCCGACACTTAATGTTAGGATGCATAAAAATAAAGTCTTCCAAATGCAATCCATGCTATTCGAACCATTTCCCTTGAGCAACCATCCATGCGCCATAACCACCTTGCCACAACTCCTCATGTGCTAAATTTAACACTTAAATTAACTTAAGTGTCAAGTTCACCTAATCCACTTCACTAAATTTTAATACTAAGAATTATTCTAGCTTCATAAATAAAATCAAGCCTTCTCAAGACTATGCTAACACACAAAATTCATACCCGAGCCAACACAAATAACAAGATGATACTCTAATTTTTAGGATGTTACATGATTACTATTTGATAGTAATTGACTTTTCATGAAGGAAGATGTACTAATTATCATGAGATAAAATATGATCATATTGGGAGAGCAAATATTATCTCAAAGAGATTAAGGATATCCTATGAGGGAAACACACTTATGACAAGGTTATTGGACGAGCATTGACTTAGTTGCTTTCAAAATGATATGCCATTGGGGAGAGCTCAGTCACAATACTGTAGTGGAATAACTTCATGACTAAATGAGTTTATAATTAATCGGTGAAAATATAAAACTTAATTATAAATCATTCGAGCCTCAATCACATATGTCTAATTGGTCTTTTCGCTAGCTCGTTGAAACTAGAAATGAATTTCATATTGAATCAAATGAACACAAATGAATAGAAATGGTGAAAATAGAGAAATTGGAAGAATTTTGGAAATGATTATGGTTTTCTCCAAAATGAAATGAAAATGGAGAAATAAAAATATTTGGAAATGATTATGGTTTTCTCCAAACTAAAAATGAAAATGGAGAAATGGAATCATTTAGAAATGAATATGGTTTCTCCAAAATGAAAAAGAAAAAGAAAAAGAAAAATGAAAAAGACTTGAAAAATAAATTTATGTTTTTCGAATTAAATGAAGTTTGAAAATGGAAATAAACTATTTGGTCCTAGTGAACCGTTGAATACAGAAAAATTAAATATATTTTCTCATAAAATTCTTTTACGATAAAGTTGTCATGATTTTAACAAAATTAGAATTGGGTTGAGAAGATTATTTAATTGGAAATATTTTGAGAAGTTTATTCTAGGAAATAAAAAAAAATATCGGTTGAATCGAATTATAAAGTATTGGGTTAAAAGCCCGGGAAGTACTTGGAATCGGACCCGATACAAGAGAGGCCCAAAAGCCCCTCATGTTAAATGGGTGGATGGAAAACCCTAATAATATTAACTAGAATTGCTTCCACCTAAACTTCTAGTTAGACTAGGAGTTCATTTTTCTACTTGAAATAAAATTTTATAATTCAACAAGGGTTCTACCTTCTCTCTCTATAAATAGATGGCACCAGTAGGGTTATTTACACAACTTTTAGATATCATTATTCTACCTGAAAATAGAGAGAATTTTATTCTCTAAGAAATAAATATATTTTTTGGAGTAACGATTCTACAGTTTCTATTTGAGAAATGATTTTCGTTTTCAAATTAAAGAAAATAAAACTATTTCTAGTTTTGTGTTTGATTCAATTCATTCGTGCCCACACTCGAAGCAATTCATGGTACGGGAATAACAGAGAATAATATTTTATTAATAGCCGGGAATGACAAGGATACATTTTTTTGAGAATACAAGTGTGAATTCGGTCTAGGGTTTAATGCTATAAATATTAAGAACCGGATCAGTTTTCAAAATTTTTATTTTTTGCTGTTGAAGAATACCGTTTTCGAATTGGATTCTTTCCAATAATTAGTATTAGAGCGCCAAGTTGTCCTATGTTTATAGTGTAAATCGAGACCGAAATTCTCTATCTTCTTCATGTATGATTATATTTGATAAGATGTGACATTCTTTAAATGTATGCATGTTTAGGGGAATGTATAATATTATTTTTATTATATATGATAAAGTAATTTTTCCAAAGTTGTGATTCATAGAAAGTTAAATGTAATATATTATTTTCTTGGGCATGTATACGCGCAAGGTTTATTTTATTTTTATTATTTACTTATAATAAAATATGTGAGCCTGAAATGAACTGTAACACCCTTAACCCGTATTCATCGTCGAAACAGAATTACATAGCATTACCGGAACTTTTCAGAACATTTTCAGATAAATCATGTAAATCACTATTCATTAATTGAGATCATTCATAACGTCCCTTAGATGGACCCTCGAGGCCCAATACGAGCATTAGAATCGAGTCGGGACTTAATCGGTAACTCTAGAAATTTTTGTGACATTTCAAAAATTTTCCAAGGTGCAGGGCTCACATGCCCGTGTGGTCCAAGGGACATGCCCGTGTGACCCTGGGACACGCCTGTGCTACAGGCCGTGTTCGATTTTAGGTTGCTCTCTGACTTGCGCCACACGGCTATGCCACACGCCCGTGTGCTAGGCCGTGTGGTTAATTAATTCAATTTGAATTAGGTGCAGGATTCACAGGCAAAGACACACGCCCGTGTTCAAGACCGTGTCTCCCGCACGGCTGAGACACACGCCCGTGTCTCTGCCCGTGTACTTAATTCTGAACGTTCTGCTTTTCTCGAATTTAAGGTATAGGGGACACACGGCCAGGCCACACGCCCATGGGGTAGGCCGTGTGTCTTACATGGTCTAGACACATGCCCATGTGTCCGCCTGTGTGGACAAAATAAAGCCATTTCTAGCTTCCTTTCTCACCCAAAATCACCCCAATGACTTGCACTTAAACTCACATTCAAATACCAACTATTTCAGGCATTCAAATCAAGCAAATTCTATCATTCAACATGGTATACCATTATACGCATACATGTTTATTATCTTGCCTTGGTTTAGTCCCTATGATAGGCATAATTTGATCAATTATTTAACACATGTGTAGCTACCATAGTATTACATTACAAATATATCAAATCAAACCATTACTAGCCATTCCAATGGCTAGATTACAAGCATCATTTCCATTTACATGCCAATGTGGCCAATATAACCTATACATGCCATTACAACCATAATTGATTTACCATACTGTACCGACATAGGCCGAGGGATAGTGTGAGTGATCTCTACCGAACTTCCAATCCAACAAGCTTCCGATTTACTCTAAAAAAGGGGGAAATAAAATGGGGTAAGCATTGTATGCATAGTAAATGCGTATAACATGGTACTTAACTTACCATTTATTCTATTTTGAGATAACTATGTAAGGCATATTCAATCAATTTGACCTCAAGCCCTACACATATCCTCATTGCCCTTGTTAGTCATATATTCCATAATAACATCAAAACATATATGGGCTCAACAATGATCAAGTTTCCAGGCACATATGCTTTCCACAACACGAATTCATTTAACATGTATAAATCATCTCTTTGTATTACAAGTATAATTTCATAATAGCTCATCTCGATTTCAGATTATTTCATGTCAGCACTTTACTCATATTTTACTCGAATTATCAATGTCACACGAGTAGTAGTACACTCAAAGTGTACAAGTCTATAACCAAGGATGAACTTATATTCATCAACCAAATTCCAAGTACAAATATCATTGTCTCATATTTCCATGTATCAATTATCACATATCATCATTTTCATGTATTTCAAGTAGATACATGTAATAACTAATTTCTTAATCATAATCTTCTCATGTCAAGAGTTTTACCCGTTGAATTTATTTGGAATATCGATGGTTACACCGATAGTACACTCAAGGTGTACAAATCAGAATATGTCAATTCATGTCCATTAGTACCCATAAGGTACAATTTCAAAGAGTACACTCTCGAGCCACGCATGTATACAACAGGATTACCAGTCCAGGCTAAATTCTTTTTATGACATATGCTCTAAAGAGCTTGATCTGGATTACCCGTCCGGGCTAAATCCAATCCATAACATATGCTCGAGAGGATTTATATCAGGATTACTCATCCGGGCTAAATCCTTTTAGAAATGAGGTCAATAGGATTACTCAACCGAGCTAAATCCCACCAGCAACAAATGTGGGGCCTCATTCATTTTGGGAAATCACATATCCATCGATTTTCCATTTATTCAGACGCGATTTAACATTTTTCAAGTATTATCAGGCATGTGATCAATCTCATACATTTTTACATTCATGCAATTCAAATGTTCACATTCAACTCAAGCATAAAATTTACATTTTTATCACTTATCATTTATCAAGCATTATTCTTGATCGGGCACATTTCATTTATCGGGCTTTGAAGAATATGTGATCATTTCACATAATTAAGGCATTTATCCAATTGACAAACGCAACATTTAATTCAAGCATAAAAATATATATACAATTCAGTTACACGAACTTACCTAGATAAATGTTCGTGTACATAAATCTACTAATCCGACATTTTCCTCTTTCCTCGTTCTAGCTCCGAATTTGGTCTATCTGGATCTATACGAGTAAATTTAACATTAATTTATCACATTTCATATTCAAGTGGACTCAATTTTCATCCTAGGTAAAATTGCCATTTTGCCCCTAATTTTTCCATAAATTCCATTTTCGTCCCTAGTTCGGAAAATGAAACTTGTGCAAATTACTCCCTATTCCAAGCCTAACCAAAGCCCCATTACAAAATTTACAGCACATGTATTCATAAAATTTTATAATTTTTCCTTCAATTTCACAAGTTTACATTTTAGTCCCTAAATCATGTTTTCATCAAATATCACTTTGTAAAAGTTGTTTATCTATCAATAATCTTTCATTTTCTACCATAAATTTCTAATTTCCAGCATATATATCCATGACCCAAATTTCATCCCTTGATAACTTTTCAAATTAATCCCCCAAATAGATAGATTAGACTATCCCGATTCCAAAAATATAAAAATCGTTAAAAACGAGACTTGATTTCAAACCTTATTGAGCTTGAAAAGTTTTCATCCTCTCTCCTAGGGTTTCCATGGAAATATTTGGGGAAGATGATATGAAATTGTTTTCTTTTTCATTTAATTAATTTGTCATTTAATAACTTTTCATCTTTCCAATTTAGTCCTTAGCCTTTTTTTATTTTTCCATGGATGAATCATCCAAAAATATCTACATACTTTCTTTAATGGTCTGATTACCATATAAGGACCTTAAGTTTTGAATTCCATAGCTATTTGATCCTTATAGCTACTAGAATCCAACTTTTGCATTTTATGCGATTTATTCCTTCTCATAATTAAGCACATAATCGGTAAAATTTTCTTATCAAAATTTTCACATGACATTTATATCATATTACGAACCATAAAATTAAATAACAAATAAATTATATTTTTAGCTAAGATTTGTGGTCCCGAAACCACTGTTCCGATTTCACCGAAATTTGGGCTGTTACATGAACATAGGAATTGTGTAATATTTTTCTCAATGGAACCTAGAGAACCGAGATGCATCCAGACTGATTGAGATGATGCAAACCCAAACCAACCAAATCAGCACAAAATCAATGGTGGTCCGACAACAGGAGGTTGTCTGTGGTCTCGCGATGATCAACAACAAAGGGCTATCGGTGGCAACAACATAGAAATGGCGACAGGAAGACGGTGACGACAGAAACATGAATCGATACTGCAGCAAAAGTCTATAGTGGAAAAATTGAAGACCTAAAGTATTCTTTGGGACGAATTCTACAATTTTGAATTTTTTTTTCTAGGATGGAATCATGGAAACTTTGGCTAGTCAGAGTCATTTAAATTTTATGCTTTTAAATTTATGAAATAAGCATAATGATATTTATATGACTACGAATTTATGTTCATGAATATGTATGATAAGCATGCCATATAGTTTAAGGAATAATTCTACATGTACTTGTCATGCATATACTCAACATTTACGATTGAAACTGGACAAAAAAAACCTTGCATGTTTTTTAAAATATTGAGTGGGAGAAGGTACCTAAATAAGACCTACGACCTCCATCAATGGTGTGACACCCCTTACTCGGTCCGGTCGACGGACTCGAGCTACGGAGTGCTACAGTCAAAGCCAGAGTGAAACACATTCAATTCACATTGATTATTTCAAATAAACATTAAATTACTTCAAAATTACACAATTAACATTCAAAGTAAACATGAATCATACAATCATAATCAAATCAATGTATAATCACCAAATATAATTTTTCTCGGGCTTTATACGAGCTTACACATGCTTTAGTATCAACCTAGAATTTAATTAGGACTAATTTGCAACATTTCAAAAAAAAATACATATCAATTATATTATAAATAAATTCTTCAAGTAATCAATATATTCATAAACATTCAAATAGTATAATATACAATTAAATTTGAGTCTTAATCGAGCTTACGAAAGCTCTTAAGTTGACCCGAGCACAAATAATGATCAAATTGAAACAATTTCAAAAGATAAGGGCATTCATGAAAAACAGGGGACACACAGCCGTGTACCCAGTTCGTGTATCTCACTGTGTTCGTGTGGCACAAAAACGACCATGTCCTCTAGTAGTCACACGATCGTGTCACTAGGCCGTCTCTACCACATGACTTTGTGGCCAGCCTATGTAAACATTCGGGAATCGCGTGAACCAAAAAGTAACAATTTTACAAATAAGCACACAGTCGTGCCTCTGGCCCGTGTAGAACAAAATATGCCATTTAACTACCCAATTCATGCCAAGACAAAACAATGGCTCAAATGGTACATATTTGGCCATTTAAACTTGCACAAAACCAACTAATACTTATACCATCACACATTTAGCCAACTACAAGACCATTCAATCATACCACATGAAATGATCACATTGCCAGGCTTAACAACTTAGGTATTCATCAACTACTCACACAAGACACTTCTATCATCTTAATATTTCAAACTTAACTAAAATATGTCATATATCAAATTCCTAATCACCTAACCAATATCCCTCATTGGCATCACTTGAAAACAAGGTTACAAGCATAACAAACCATTCAATTAAATTGGTACAAATCTATACCATTCCTATCACATTAATCCAACCCTTTTTCTCCTTCAATTTACCCATTAAAGAGTTTCAAATAAAAGAATGCCACAATGCCAACATACATACTTCAAACATATTATCGGTTCAAATACATGCATACTCCAATAGCCACACATATACAGTTCAACCTAATATACATATCATATACACTTCCCAAAATAAACATTTCATATATAGACTATTTTCATCATTTTCAAAAATCAACATTTCAAATATAAGGTATCCCAAAAGAAACCATATTCTCGATTCAAACACATGCATAATCCAATAGCCATACATATACAATTCAACCTAATATACATATCATATACACTTCCCAAAATAAACATTTCATATGTAGACTCTTTTCAACATTTTCCAAAATCAACATTTATCCACATCAAGGCCTATATACATAATATTACCATTTGACACCATTTTTGTAACGCCCCGAATTTGGGCCTAGAAGTATTGGGCCTTGAGTATGGGTCCGTAAGGAGGCTATAAATAGGTATTTAATTGTGCAAGGAAATGACACAATTAAATGTCTGCTCAAGTGGTTAAGGGTCCTGAGAGGAGTTGGAAAAGTCATGGGTTCAAACCTGGGCTTTAGCAATAATTTTGGTTTTAATTGAATAAAACCCTGGATGCTTGGATGTAGGCCTTTTAATTTACTGTGTTAAAAAATTGACACAAGGAAGCATGTGGTCTAGTGGTTGTGGCGTCATTAAGGTTGTAAGGGAGCCTGGGTTCAAGTCTTAGCTCTTGCAATTTATTTTGGTTTTTCTTTTAAAGGAACTTGGACTTTGGCCTATAGACCTTTCTATTAATTGAGGATATTTTGTGATACAAAAGAGCTTGTGGCAAGGAGGCAAGTGGCGTGTTGAGCTATTGAGGGGGGTTTGGGTTCGAATCCCCTTGCAAGTAAAATACAGTTATTTTGCTACATGGGAATGGTAAGTGGTTGAATTGGATTGAAACTCTAGAAGGTTGTTGTGGACTTGGTAAAAGGGTGAAGTTTGAATTGGTCATGGAGAAAATGTAGGAGGAAAAAGGGGAATATGAATTGGATGGTGGAGAGGTTGGAGGAGGGATTTTAGGAGCGGTTTAAGGGTGGTGGATGGTTTGAGTGATTTGGAGAGGAAAATTCAGGATTTTGAAAGGAAAGAGGGGTGTGTGCCGAATGAGAATTTTGGCTTATCAGAAATCGGCTTTGAGTAGTCTTTTACTCTCTAATTCAGTGGCTCGAAACATTTTGGTTATTTTTCTTTCTTGGAGGCTGATTTGTGCTAAGAGTGTGGGCAGCATCTTTTCGTTTTTGGTCATATCGAATACCTTTCAGGTTCTTCTGTTCTCTACTTTTCATTCCTCTGCAAACCTCCTATCAAATTGATTCTTTTTCTCTCCTCTACCTCTTCACACTTTTGCCGAATATTTCTTTTCTCCCTCAATTGGTTGATGTGTTTTTGGCCAAGCACATTGTTATCTCCTCTCTTCTTTCTTTCGGCTTTTCTCATTTCCATCCTCTTTTGCTAGAGCTGAATAACCTCTGAACTTCTGTGCTAGTCGAATACTTTCTCTTATGGGAGTGCAATTGTTTCTTCTCGTGCCTCAGTTTATGGGTGTGTTGTGGTGGTGGCCGAATACTTCTGTCTCTCAGTCTTAATTCCACAGTTTGGGTAAGTTGCGATACTCCTGGTTCAATTATTTGCGTATATGATATTAGTTATTAAGTCGCGAATGGGATGCAGGTAGTTTTTTAAGGACTTGAAGTGAAGTGATCTCCTGCGACGGCCTGAGTGAGATTGATTAAGGCGGGTGATAGGTTGGTGTTCTTGTGGGTTAGTCGTGCACGTTCGCATCAGGTGTGTATTTTTACCCTGTACCTGATAGTCGACTGATAAGCCGGAGGTGTGTAGCAATACCCTGTGACCAATAATCGGTAAAAGAGCCGAAAAGCGTGTGTACACACACACACCACTCCAAGTAGATCGACAAAATGCCGAAAAGCCGAAGTACTGGCGAATGATGCCACACGAGCGTGCGATCGCACGTGTAGTGGACTTAGCCCACGAATATGGGCGTAAGATGGTCGAGGCCACCATGAGTGTTCTCATGGGCTTAGGTCATTTTGGGCCGCGAAATGAGCCGTGTGGGCCCACTGGGCTTGTGGGCCCCACACGGATAAAATGCATGTTATATGGTTTCTATTGGTTTGAATTGTGGCTGTTTCTGGGCTAAATGGGCCACACGAGTGTGTGGGACCACTTGGGCCGAGTAATGGGCCTTAGGCCCATTTGCACCGTTGTGTCTGCTTGGGTTACTTAAGTTGCTCGGGGCGACGGTGGACCTTCTGTTGGGTCGCTGAGACCCCGATTTGCAAAATTACTGAAATGCCCCTTAATGGAGCTCAAAACTAACTATTATTTCGACAAAGGCAAGTGCACCTATCGAACAGTAGTATAGCTGTGGTGAGTCCAGAATATCGTATCCTCAAGAACCAAGAGTACTAGTATTAACTATCTTTTTATTATCTAGCCTAATAATTAAGGGGATTTATTTTTAATCTAAAATTTACTAACTAATTTAACTAACTATGAATGCGACAGAGAGTAAATTGGGAAAATACTTTTGGACAACTTATATGAGATAGGCAATACCTAAGGAAGAATCCACCTAGACTTCTCTTATTACTTTTGATTCATGCGATTTATTCACTTGGCTTAATCTGTAGAAGTCCCTAAATTATATTAATACCTCTTTCGAGGCTACTAACAACTAACTCTAGGTTGATTAATTGAAATCTCTTTCTAATTAAAACCCCTATTGTCGCATTAACTCAATCTATGGATTCCCTTATTAGGTTTGACCCTAATCCGAAAGATTTTCGTCGCCCTATCTGTAGGGTTGCAATCAACTCCACTTAATTGTGTTGATCTACTCTTAAATAGGGACTTTTGCTCCACTGAATAAGCACATTCGACTTGAATAAATAACCTGAATTATCAAAACAAGAATAAGAACTCACAATTAAGAATAAGCACAAGTATTTATCTCATAAATCAAATAATAATAAGATCTGTCTTAGGTTTCATCCCCTTAGGCATCTAAGGGATTTAGTTCATAATAAAAGAGGGAAACATCATAAAAGAGGAAAAACAACAAAACATAAGAAAACCCAAAAAATCCTAAAGAACTTGATGGGAGATCTTCAGTCTTGATGGAGATCCTTCTCCTAACCTGTTCCCGACGGTTGTCTTAGAGTATTTTCTCCAACTACCCGACGTCTATTCGACATCCTGTCGAGCTCCCCTTTTAGGTTTCCCCCTAGGGTGTTTATATAGGCTTTGAGATGCCTTACTTGGCCCACAAGTATCCCATTCCGAATAGAATTCATCTTGATTTCGGCAGGGACACGCCCGTGGTGGACTCCCTTGGCCGTGGTCGATCCTGCTCACCACACACGGCCGTGTGATCTGCCCGTGGTCGATAGTCCAGGCCATGGTTGATCCTTGCTCAAAACACACGGCCGTGTCCAATGTTCCAGGCCGTGTTGATTTTTTAAGTAGGCCCATTTTGCCCCTTTTTGGCCCGTTTCTCGTCTTTTTTGACTTCCTAAGCTCTCCTGAGTATAAAACATGAAATTAAGAGATTAGGAGCATCGAATTCATCAAATTCAATCAAAATTCATAAAAAAGTAAGCTAAGCATGGGGTTAAAATATGTGTAAATTATGGTTTATCAAATATCCCCACACTTAAGCCTTTGCTTGTCCTCAAGCAAAATCCTCAACTCACAATTAAAATTAACTCCCTCAATTCATAATCCTCGTCAATAATATTTCATCATAATTCATAGATAATTCTTACATTGATAATTTAACTAAAATAGTCCTAGAGATTCAAACAATCTAAGTCATAAATTTTTATAGCATGAAAACATAGGTGTTTCCCCTTACCTAAATAATTACCTCTGATTCAAAACCGACAAGTATTGACATCCTCACTAAAGATTCACTCAAATCACTCAAAGTGTTTAAGGTTCAAATTAAGCACTCAGAAGTCAAACATGAAAAGTTAATCCCATAGGCTTGCATGAAAATCAAATCTCCACCACTATAAAATGAGATGATACACAAATCAAAAGGTCTTTTAAAGGGTTGTAATGGGGCTTGGGTTAAAGGTGTGGATAAAGGTTGAATTGGAGGGTTAGTATCGAGATTGAATTGATAAATTACCTAACTAGGAAAATTGGACTAATACTGAATAATTACATTAATTGAAAACTTAATACTAATAACACGAGCTTCTTCTAAAGATAATGAAATTAAAAGTTTAAGCTCATAACACTAATAATGAATAAATTTCCCTCTTTTTTTTAAGAATATGTATTTACAATAATAAGATAGAATTTAACAACTGAAATAAAGAATGTAGTTAGGCAACTGATCAAATCAAATCTCGATATAAGGGTAGTCAAGAGAAATGGTGATAACAAATACAAAATGGGTTTTGGTTTAATATTAATGGGTGAGTCAAGAAATGGTTGATTAGGCTTCAAGGGGGTCACTAGGGGTTAATTAAACGGGTAGGCTTTTTAGTGGAATAAGTGGGTTAAAACCTAGGTGCCTTTATCATCTTAGTATATCAAATCAAAGGTGTGGTCTCGACATGTATGATCGAAGCAAGTTCTAGAATAACAAGTCAATATTGACACACTCATAATCAATAAAGTGAGAAAGAAAAATATATGCTCTAAGAGGTTCAAAATCTCACAAAAATTATGGTTTTTGATGTCAACCTTGCAAATTTCAAACTTCAAAGTAATATTTAAATTTAGGAAAACAACCTAGAAATTTTAATTACGGAAAATAGACTTATCATGCTTGATTTCCTAATATCTTAAAGTTTAAATCATCAATGCACAATTAACTATGACTTAGTCCAAAACATATCAATGAAAATCATAAATCAAAAGAAATTTCATTCTAACTAGTAATATGAGAAAATTACTTAAGACAAGATATCATTCAGGGATAGTATTGTTGACACCTCCCCACACTTAAGACGTACATTGTCCTCAATGTACAAAGATAGATATCGAAAAATTATAAAATCATAAGATAGGGAGAGAAGTGAACTTCCTGAACTTTGGATGGAGTCAAGGAAAAGAAACGGTAAGTTGGGCATAGATGAAGTTGGAGGTGGATACTAGGGTCGTGGTGTGGTGATTCCCTAACAGCCTTTCGAACCTAAATTAAAGAAATCAAAATATAATAATAAAAATCTAGCACAAGAAAGATAAAAAGAAGGAAAATAAAGGAGAAGAGAAAAGAAAAATAAAAATTAAATGGACTCAAAGGTCCTTGTCTTGTCGAGTAAATAAAAGCAGCCGGCATGAACTTATGTAGATCGGTCTCGCAAAGGGAGACTGTGCTAGGGTCCTTTCACTTCTTCAACGTGGAGATGGTGGTGAGGATGGTGAAAGAAAAAGAATGAGGGGAAGGGGAAGGAAAATGAAGGGAGAAGATAGTGGGAAAAGAAAAGGGTGTGGTGGCTGGGGTTCGGGAGAAGAAGAATTTGGGGAGAAAATGAGAAGAATGGAGGGTTTTAAATAGGAATCAGAGACCTGGTTGCTGCCCACGCCCGTGTGCCATGGGCGTGTTAGGTCACACAGCCATATCGCATGACCGTGTGGTGGCTCGTTTGTTTCTCCCACGCCTGTGTAGATTTTTCCACGCCCGTGTAGCTTTCTCAGTGTCGGCCACGGCCGTACCGCACGGCCGTGGCATTTTATCGCCGCCCGTTGTTTGGGGATTTTTTGTCCTTGGTTTGTACGATCTCTGCCACACTGGTGTGCAAATCTGTGGTGTCCACACGGCCACGACCACGCCCGTGTGCAAGGCCGTGTGGTAGGGAAAACTGTGCTTCATTAATTTGGTTAGTTTTGAGTTAGGTGCTAAAAAATCGAAAATATGACATTAGTGAAGTTAGTGCTCGGGTTGCCTCCCGAGAAGCACTCGTTTAAAGTCTTAAGCTAGACTTACACTTCATTCGCATAATCATGGTGGTTTGAGGAGTTGAAACTCTTCTCCCCTACTACCAGTTCTATGATCACTATATAGTTTTAGTCGAGTAGTGTTTACCTTAAAAGTGCCGAACTTAGGATTAGTTACCTCGACTGTTCCGCATGGGAAGACATTGAGTACCTTAAAAGGGATTTCTTCGTTTGTATTAAGATCTGAAATGGCTATTTGAGGGTCTGTCTTGCCCAACAATACCTGATCCCCGATCTGAAATTGGTATGTCTCATCTTTAAGTTTGACATGGAGTTGCCTCGTTTTTGCTTCGTGTGTTTTTAGTTTCTCCTTGAAATGTGTCTTCCACTTGTCTAGTTTATCGATCTGAAGCCTTTGTTCCTCATGAGTTATTTCCTTGTTGGCACGAGGTTTAGGATGTGGCTCAGATGTGTAATTTCGTGGTGCTTTCTAAAAAGAAGGCTGAACTGAAATGTCATTTATAGAATTTATGTTCTCACCTTTATTACTCGATGTCCTAGCCGAGTCAAGAGCCTGGAGAGTGATTGTTTCGTCACCTACACGAAGTATGAGTTCTCCTGTACCAACATCAATTTTGGTTTTAGCAGTTGCCAAAAAGGGTCTTCCTAAAATTAAAGGAATATTATTGTCCTCATCTATGTCTAAAATGACAAAGTCTACTGGGAATATAAATTTATCAATTTTTACTAATACATCTTCGATTATACCCCTAGGAACTCTAATAGTCTTATCAGCTAATTGAATGCTCATCCTAGTTTGTTTGGGTTTCCCTAGACCTAGCTGTTTAAACATTTTATAAGGCATAACATTTATGCTTGCCCCTAAATTAGCCAAAGCATTATTAACATATAAACTACCAATTAAGCACGGAATTGTAAAACTCCCTGGATCTTTTAATTTTCGTGGTAGTTTATTTTGTAGAATTGCTGAGCACACTACGTTTAGCTCCACATGCGACGTATCGTCTAACTTCCGTTTGTTTGTCAAAAGCTCTTTTAAAAATTTCCTTGAATCTGGCATCTACGAAAGAGCTTCAAGAAATGCTAAGTTAATATGTACTTTCTTTAGAAGTTTAAGAAATTTACCAAACTGTTCCTCTGTGTGGTCTTTCTTTATTGCATTGGGGTATGGCGCACGAGGTTTGTACTCTGTGATTACCGGTTTTGTTTTATCATGGCTTACCTTAACCTTACCCTCTTCTACCACATTCTCTTGCCTCAATTTCGATTCATCTAACCCTTCACTATCGTGAACAGTAATGGCGTAAATTTTCTCCTTTGGGTTAGTTTCAGTGTTGCTTGGCAAGTTTCCTTGTGGTCGTTCTGAGATTAGCTCAGCAAGCTAACCTATTTGGTTCTCAAGCCCTTGAATTGACGCTTGCTGATTTTTAAGTGCTGTTTCGGTGTTTTAGAAACGAGTTTCTTACACCGTGATGAATTTCGTTAGCATCTTCTCAAGGTTCGACTTCTTCTCTTGTGGGTAGGGTTGTTGTTGAAAGCTTGGAGGGGGTTGTTGTCTCTGATTTCCTTGGCCACCCCATGAGAAATTTGGATGGTTTCTCCAACCTGGATTGTAAGTGTTACTATAGGAATTAATCTGAGGTCTAGAATTATTACCCATATAGTTTATCTGTTCATTTTCTACGCCAGGGTTGTAGGATGGATATTCTGTATTGCCCATTCTTCCTCTATTC
This sequence comes from Gossypium sturtianum, assembly GCA_025698515.1. Classification (NCBI taxonomy): domain Eukaryota; kingdom Viridiplantae; phylum Streptophyta; class Magnoliopsida; order Malvales; family Malvaceae; genus Gossypium; species Gossypium sturtianum. The sequence goes on from CM046953.1 coordinate 67,372,626, forward strand.
GTATCGTAATGCATCACTGAATGTACCTGCAAAGAACCACACAAACCATCAATTTTCTTACATAAAAGTTCTACCTGATTTGATAGCATGGTTACTGCGTCGAGGTTGAAAACACTGGCTGCCTTTGTTGGCTTAGTGCTCATAACATGGCACTGATAGTTATTCAGTGACATCTCTTCAATGATTTCGTAGGCAGCCTCAGGTGTTTTATTGTTTAGTGTACCGCCGGCGGCTGAATCAATCAATTGTCTGGTTGAGGGGTTCACACCGTTGTAAAAGGTTTGAACCTGTAGCCACAAAGGTAACCCATGGTGAGGGCACCTTCTCAGTAGATCCTTATATCTCTCCCATGCATCATAGAGTGTTTCTAGATCCATCTACACAAAGGAAGAAATATCATTCCTCAACTTAGCCGTTTTAGCCGGCGGAAAATATTTAAGTAGAAATTTTTTGGTCATTTGATCCCATGTAGTATTGATCCTCGTGGTAACGAGTTCAACCACTATTTAGCTTTGTTCTTCAACGAGAAGGGAAACAACTGAAGACGAATGGCATTATCAAAAACGCCATTTATTTTGAAAGTGTCGCAAAACTCTAAAAAATTTTCCAAGTGATTGTTTGGATCCTCATCCTGCAAACCATCAAACTGAACACACTGCTGAATCATCTGTATAGTGTTAGGTTTTAGTTCAAAATTATTTGCAGCAATAGCAGGTCTAACAATACTTGATTCGGTTCTTGTTAAAGTAGGTTTAGCATAATCATACATAGTATGAGGAGCAGGATTTTGATTCACCGGGTTTGCGGCAACCACAGGAGGTAGCGGATTATTATCAGCCATCTCTTCTGTAGTATTAGTTTCGTCTTCTTGCTCTTCTTCTATGTATTGTAAGCTTTGCCTTATTTCTCTTCGGTTTTTGCGAGCTGTACTTTCAATCTCGCTGTCAAAAAGCAAGGGTCCTGACGGGTTTCTTCTAGTCATAAACTAGAGACTCCTGCCAGAAGCAAAGAAAGAAAAATTAGAAAAGTAGACAAGAAATTAAATTGCAATAAAAAAGTAAAAAAATGGCTAAAGTAATAAAAATTTAGCGTTCCTAATATCTTAGTCCCCGACAATGGCGCGAAAAACTTGATGGAGCTCGAAACTAACTATTATTTCGACAAAGGCAAGCGCAACTATCGAACAATAGTATAGCTGTGGTGAGTTTGGAATATCGTATCCTCAAGGACCAAGAGTACTAGTATTAACTATATTTTTATTATCTAGCCTAATAATTAAGGGGATTTATTTTTAATCTAAAATTTACTAACTAATTTAACTAACTATGAACGCGACATAGAGTAAATTGGGAAAATACTTTTGGACAACTTATATGAGATAGGCAATACCTAAGGAAGAATCCACCTAGACTTCTCTTATTACTTTTGATTCATGCGATTTATTCACTTGGCTTAATCCGTAGAAATCCCTAAATTATATTAATACCTCTTTCGAGGCCACTAACAACTGACTCTAGGTTGATTAATTGAAATCTCTTTCTAATTAAAACCCCTATTGTCGCATTAACTCGATCTATGGATTCCCTTATTAGGTTTGACCCTAATCCGGTAGATTTTCGTCGCACTATCTCTAGGGTTGCAATCAACTCCGCTTAATTGTGTTGATCTACTCTTAAACAGGGACTTTTGCTCCACTGAATAAGCACATTCGACTTGAATCAATAACCTAAATTATCAAAACAAGAATAAGAACTCACAATTAAGAATAAGCACAAGTATTTATCTCATAAATCAAATAATAATAAGATCTGTCATAGGTTTCATCCCCTTAGGTATCTAAGGGATTTAGTTCATACTAAAAGAGGGAAACATCATAAAAGAGGAAAAACAACAAAACATAAGAAAACCCAAAAACTCCTAAAGAACTTGATGGGAGATCTTGGTCTTGATGGAGATCCTTCTCTTAAAGTTGTTCCCGACTTTGTCTTTGAGTATTTTCTCCTTCTACTCGGCGTCTAATCGGCGTCCCATCGAGCTCCCTTTTAGGTTGCCCCCTAGGGTGTTTATATAGGCTTTGAGATGCCTTACTTGGCCCACAAGTATCCCATTCGAATAGAATTCATCTTGATTTCGACAGGACACGCCCGTGTGACACGCCCGTGGTGGACTCCCTTGGCCGTGGTCGATCTCGCTTTCGCCACACTGCGGTCGTGTGATGCGCCGTGGTCGATAGTCCAGCCGTGGTTGATTCTTGCTCGAAACACACGACCGTGTCCAATGGTCCAGCGGTGTTGATTTCCTAAGTAGGCCCGTTTGCCTTTTGGCCCGTTTCGTCATTTTCGACTTCCTAAGTCATTTCGAGTATAAAACATGAAATTAAGAGATTAGGAGCATCGAATTCATCAAATTCAATCAAAATTCATCCAAAAGTAAGCTAAGCATGGGGTTAAAATATTTGTAAATTATGGTTTAACACCCCCGATATGCAAAATTATTGAAATACCCTCAATTTATGAAATTACTGAAATACCCTCGATTTGTAAAATTACCAAAATACCATCGATTTGTAAAATTACTGAAATACCCTCAATTTGTGAAATTACTGAAATACCCTCAATTTGTAAAATCACCGAAATACCCCTCAAAATTACCGAAATACCTTCGATTTGTAAAATTACCGAAATACCTTCGATTTGTGAAATTATCGAAGTACTCTCGATTGGTAAAATTACCGAAATACCCTCGATTGGTAAAATTACCAAAATACCCTCGATTTGTGAAATTACTAAAATACCCCCAATTTGCAAAATTACCGAAATACCCCCAGTTTGCAAAATTATCAAAATACCCCCGATTTGCAAAATTATCGAAATACCCCCGATTTGTAAAATTACCGAAAGACCCCTGTAGGGTAGAATTACTGAAATACCCCTGAAGGGTAGGATCACCGAAATACCCTTAATGGGTAAAATGACTATTTGCCCTTGTGGGTAAATGACTGACTTAGACTATGGATTTGACTGATTTGACTGTGATCGTGTGATTGTGTTTTAATTGACTTGACTGTGGTCGTGTGACTGATATGCTTTTAATATATGTCTAAATGACTGTTACTAAGCATGGCCATTTTTGCATACACGTGTAATGATTGAGCATGACTGACACGAAATTCTGCACTGGGGTTGGGATTCTGATTTGGAGGAAGTACTGTACTAGTAGCTCTGCCACATTTTTATTATTCTAGTGGCTTCGCCACGTCTTCTGATATTAGTGGCTGGGCCACGTTTACTGTTGCTAGCACTTATGCTACGTTACCATTAGCAGCTATGCTGCGATATTGGTGTGTTGGCTGGGTGGGTCGACTTAGTCCCCACATGGTGTGTTGGTTGGCACGGGTGGTGTGTTGGCTGGATCGGGGTGGGATCATCCTCATACTGTTGCATACCTATTTATGATGTCACTATACTGGGCTTAGGCCACTTGTTCCGTTATTGGTTTGGGCTAGGCCCAATTGAATCTGTTATGGGCTGTGACCCAAATGATATTGTAGTGGGCTTTGGCCCATGTATGCTCTGAACTGGACTGTACTGTTACTGTTAAAGGGCTTTGGCCCAGACTATTTCAGTTTTTGTTTCTGTATACTGACTGTTACTCTAGTAATGTAACATCGTAGAATTAGAGGTTCTACATTTTATGCTTTTCTGTGTGCTTGGCTTGTTCTGCTTGTTATTTAGGTGTGCTTGGGGGTCCTGGGGAGGCTCGGGTTCAAGCCAGAGCCTTGGTGAAATTTTTCTTTTTGGGCATCTAAGGGAGAGAGGTAGTAGGAGCAGGCTTTAAGTTTATTTAAGTGTGCTTGATGACACAAAGGAGCTTGTGTCCAAGTGGAGGTGGCGTCACTTGTAGGAGTAGAAGGGGAGGAGTTCGAATCCCATAAGCCTCATTATGGAGCTTTATTTTTGTGCCAAGGTGGAGGAGTGGTGGTTTCGGCTGGGACTCTTCAAAGGTGTTGTTTGAATAAGTCAACAAGTTCAAATGGATGGACAAGAGATCTTGAAGGAGTTTGAATTGGTCAAACCAATTTAAAAGAGTGATAGGGAGTATTTGGTGGCGCAAATCAAGGGATTTGGTGGGTGGTGGAGTTGTTGGCCGAATGTGGGGATCTTGGATGGGAGAATTTTGGTTTAGTTGCTAGAGGTGTATGCCAAAATTCTCATTAGTCTTAGGCTTTTCCCATTTTGGTATTTTCGGTCATAGGAGGTGAGTGTGTACCGAATGTGAGAGAGAGCTCTTTTGATTTCCATTTCGAGTTTTTCTATTCTTTGTAAGTGCTGAAAAGTCCATAAGTGCATCTTGGTTTTTTACTTCTTTTTACATTTCCTTCTTAAGGGCTTTCGGGTTTTCTTTTGGTCATTTTCATCATCCCTTTCTCCAATTCTTCGCAAGCCGAATTCTCTTGAAGCCACTTCTTGCCAAATCACCCTCTTACCATTCTCTTTCGATTATCACCATAACCGAACCTTACCTCACTGAGATCATCTCCCTCTTTTTATTTCTATTCACTTCCTATTCTACACTCTTTTTCTTCATAGCCGAACCTCAGGTTACCCACGTGCCTTTCTTTTTCATTTTTCTTCTCTTTGTTCTATTCTTCTAGCCGAAACCTGCTCTCCTTTTACTGTCTTTTCATTTAATTTCCTTAGGCCGAATTCTTCTTGTTCATCTCCTGCAAGTTGTTTCCATCACCAAAACCGAATCTTTCTTGTTACCCCTTTCTAAACCTACTCCTTACTTGTGTGTCCATCATAGTCGATTTTGGATTTATTCTATTATTCAAGCCAGAGATGATTTGCCTTGGGTCACATTCGGCCTCTCACTGTTCAAGGTAATGTTCTCTTCTTTTTATTAATCTGTCCATTTCTATTACTTCTCCTAAAAAAGCCGAGCACTCATCTTCTAATCGTTAAACCGAATGTGATTTTTATCTTTCGTATCTGGTTACTTCATCACATTGTGATCTTGCTTTTTCTATGATTCATGATAGATTTTCGTTAGATAAGCTAAGCATACTGCAACCGAATTCGTGGTGGTGCAATTCCTCATTTTCCTTAAGGTAAGGAGTTTTCTTTAGTCTTATACGATTAGACTCTCTTCCGTTTCACTCTACCTTAATCAATTCTTTTGGTTAGCCAATCAAACGTTTCTCTTTGAGTACTGATCAAGGCTCTTCATGGATGCGAGTGCCAGTCAATCTAAGGGGGAGTGGTCCCGTAGTCTCTGCTCCTAAGTTTAAACGACGTGTTGTGTCGGCGATTCGAGACTTTCTACCGGGTTGTGGTAGGGAATCGACTTCTGCTTGGGATAGACAAATTGCGGTTGTTTCTTCTAGTGAGAGTGTCGACGACCTAGAGTGTATAGTTTTACGCGTAATCAGGTGTGTAATGCTCACACTTTTTTTTTTACTTTGCGATAATAACTGTGTTGGCTGAAAGCCGAAACAACTTTATAGACAGTTGAGATACCCTTGTGGGTAAAGTTGGCGACACCAGGTAAGTACCGTTATAATTTTCTTTCATATAATATAATTATGTATGACTTGGTTAACTGCTGTAAATTGGTAATATGCTGCATGGGCTTTGGGATGCGAATGAAAGGGGAAGTGTGATTCAGTGACTATTGTCACAGTGGTCTTGGACCATAGTCGTTTGGAACCACGTATGCATATATTCATCAGTGACTGTCACAGTGGTTTAGTACCACAGTGGGTTGGCCCTACATATACTTATCAGTGACTGTCACAGTGGTCTGGGACCACAGTGGGTTAACCTCACGTATATCTATCAGTGACTATTGTCACAGTGGTCTGGGACCACAGTGGTTTGGAACCACAGTGGCTTGATGCCACGGGTGTTTGGCTGATTCAGGTGACCTAGAGGATGGAAGAGTAGGTTGAAATTTGGGCTGGGCTGCATTGCTTACATTTTTAATATGCTATATTGTGAGGGCTAAGGCCCAATGTGCATCTGTAGGCTTAAAGCCCGATTGCGTTATAAGGGGAATTACACACTGAGTCTCGGTGACTCACCCCTCTGCTTAATTTTGCAGGTAACTCCTAGTTGCAGATTTGGAGCCGAGGTGGGCTTGAGGTGGCCATGCATTATTTTCTCGTAAACTTTTGTTTCTTATTTTAAACTTACTTTTTAATTTTTGGATTTTGCAATGTAATAAGGCCTCCATAACTTTAATTTGGGTTTTTGCTTTAAATTGGTTATTGCATATCTTATGAATTGTCAAATAAGGAGTTTCCTAAAATAAAACTATAAACAATCATATTTTCAAAGTATTAACAAAAGATGACAAGCGATTAAAGGTTTAAGCTAAATAATCTGGAGATTTTCTCTAAAACCTCAACATCATTTTCAAATGTCACGTTTATGGAATTTCCTGATTTCGGCCTTCGTGAAACAAAACCGTTTACGAATTTTTAGTTCATTTTTAAATAGAAGATGGTAAGAAAATCTTCAAACAAAATTTTAAATTATCTCTAAGATGGAATCACTAAACGAAAAGTTTTTCCAAATTACGATGTTCTGTTGAAAATTCTAAAACTACCTTTCTTGGAACATACCAGATTCGGTCGTAACGTATTGACCGGGTTTAGGGTGTTACAATTATGGTATCAGAGCCTAGGTTGCAAAACTCGGCTGTGGGTTTAGGGTTTAAAAATGTTTTTAAAAGTTGGTTTGGAATATGGTTTAGAAAAATACATGTTTTCTGGAAGTATGGCACCCGAGTCTCCGGCACCAATCCGCACTGTAAGTTTTTTGATTATTGTTTGAATTCTTATGAAATTTTTTTTATTGTGATAAATAGTTCTAAGAAATTCAACTTTAGAAACTGAGACCTTTAGAAATATGTTTTTGCGAAAACTACTTCTAATGCTATTTTCATAAGATCGCCCAAAGAATAAATAAGTGGAAGAAATGCTAACTCATAAAATTTTAATCAGATTAAGTCAAAATCATGAGTGCTAGAGGACGTGGACATGGTATGCGCGGCCGTGGTAGAGGCCGGGGTGTTGAGGCTGAACCCTCGAAATCAGGGCATGGGCCGAAAGGTGAAGTGCCGGCATCACCAATTGCGGAAGCGGGATTCCATGACCAATCTGGTGGAGACGATGCTGTGTCTCAAGCTATGTTGTGTGTTTTGGAGTGGGTTGCTGGAGCAAGCACGGGATCAGTAGCTCAAAAATCTATTTCTGAGCGACTCCGAGCTAATGAAATTTGAAATATTTAGGGCATTTACGGTGTGGCTCCTAACGTGTCAGTCTTGGGTGAAGCGATTGAGCGAATCATGGACGATCTTGATTGTACTGTGGAGGAAAAGTTGAAAGGAGTAGTGTCCCTCATTCGAGATGAGGCATACCAATGGTGGCTCACGGTAAGAGATGGTACATCAGCGGACCGTATTACCTGGGACTTCTTTAAGTCAGCATTCCAAGGAAAGTATGTTGGGACAAGCTACGTGGACGCTCAGAGGAGGGTATTTTTAAACTTGGTCCAGGGGAATAAGTCAGTGGCTAAATATGAGGCAGAATTCCTGCGTTTAAGCCGTTATTCCCGGGGTATCGTTGCAACAAATCACGAGCGTTGTGTCCGATTTGAAGATGGTCTGAGGGACGAATTGCGAATACTGATAGCTCCGCAGCGGGAAAGAGAGTTTGCTACTCTGGTTGAGAAGGCTAAGATAGCTGAAGAGGTGAAGCGGTCTGAGAGGCAGAATTAGGATAAGGATAAGGGTAGGAATAAAAGAAATTTTGGGTCGTCAGGATCTGCTGGGAGTTTCCAAAAGAGGCCTAGGTTTAATGTGTAACACCCTGGTTTAGGGGCTGTGCATATGGGGTATAAATCAAGTGTTAGTAGGTTTTTGGGAGTGCTTGGTTGAGTTTTAGAGGCTCTAAGAATGTTGGGATGAGAAGGGAAGGCTTTGGAAAATTTAGATTTTTAGGGTAAAAAGGAATTGGGCCTAGGAGAATTGAGCCCAATGGGCCTTAGGCGTAGTAGCGTTTAAATTTTTGGAGAACAAGAGACCGGCTTAAATGCAAGTTGGACCTATTGGATAAGTGATTTTGGAAGGTTAGAAGGCTTCATGAAGTCCCGGATCAAATATTGGCTTTGGGGATGAAAGCAGTTTGGTATCGAGCCGGTTCAAAACTCGGCTTTGAGGGTTTTGGGCCCAAAAACGTTTCAAAATGGGTTTTTATGAAAGGTTTTCAGAGTTAGGTGGCATGGCACCTGTACCTCAGGCCGAAGTCCACAGGTAAGTACCCCTTACTATTGCTTGTGAGTTATTGATGTGATCGGATGATTGCAATAGTGGATTACTTTAGAATCGAAACTTTGATTGCTCGAAAGAACGACTTCCGAAACTTGTTCATAAAATTTGCTCGTGGATTAAAGCGAGTGGAACAAAATTTCTAATGCATAAAACTTTTAATCAGATTAAATCGCGACGCTAGATATGAGTTCTAGGGGCGTGGTCGTACTTCTCGTGGACGTGGTAGAGGCGGTTTGGTATTTGTTTGTTTTGTTGCTCGTAAAGTATGTTAGCTCTTGGAGATCGAGTGCGCGTAATGATAAGCGTAGTGGAGAGAATTGGATCATTAGTTTAGACAAGTAATTTCGAGAGGACGAAATTATTTTAAGGAGGGTAGAATTGTAACACCTGGTTTAGGAAATTTTGTGCATATGGGGTATAAATCAAGTGTTAGTAGGCTTTTGGGAGTGCTTGGTTGAGTTTTAGAGGCTCTAAGAATGTTGGGATGAGAAGGGAAGGCTTTGGAAAATTTAGATTTTTAGGGTAAAAAGGAATTGGGCCTAGGAGAATTGAGCCCAATGGGCCTTAGGCGTAGTAGCGTTTAAATTTTTGGAGAACAAGAGACCGGCTTAAATGCAAGTTGGACCTATTGGATAAGTGATTTTGGAAGGTTAGAAGGCTTCTATGAAGTCCCGGGATCAAATATTAGCTTTGGGGAAATTTTGGTTTTAGGTGAAAAAAAAACACGGAAGTTGGCGGGTAGGCCTTAAGAATAAAATGTGGGAAAAATGACACAAGTGGAGTGTGTGGTGTAGTGGAAAAGTGACACCACATAAGAGACAAGGGATGCATACAAGGGAAGGAAGGAGGTCCAAGGTTCAAGTCTTGGCTTTTGCATTTTGGTTTTCTTTTTACTTGGACCTCGAGAATTTGGCTATAGTTTATATTTAGTTGCGCATGGTTTAAGACACAAGAGGAGCTTGTGGCCAAGTGGCTATGGCGTGGATTATGTTGCAAGGAGCACAGGTTCGAATCTCACGAGAAGCAAGGAGTATTTATTTTGCTTGATGCTGGACGGGAAGAGTTTGATTGAATTTAAACTCCACTTGTGAAGGGATCCCACATCGGAAAGATACAAAGAAGGAAGGTGAAGTGCTAGCTATATAAGGAGCATCCTAGGAGGAGAGTAAACACATCTTGAAGGGCGTTTGGGCACAAGAGTGATCGGAGCGCGGATTAACACGAGTCCTATCGGTGTGTAACTCTCTACTCTAGTTGTAGAGCGGCAAATGCCGAGAAGTGCGGTCCACGGCAATAGTAGCCACGAGCGCGCGCGGCGCACGTGTGGGGCTTTCGACTTAGCGATAGTTGAGGCCATGTGTAGTATTCTCGTGGGTTGGGGCTACTTGGGCCTCGATGGGCGAAGTGGGCCCAATGGGCCCGTGGGCCCATATGAGTAAATTGCATGATTGGTTAGTATATGTTGAACTAGACTAGGTGGAACTTATATACATGGCTAGATTCGGGTTAGGTGGGCCACACGAGCGTGTGGGCCCGAATGGGCCGAAATTGGGCTTTAGGCCCAATAGTCCATTTCGACCGAGAAATGGTAGTTGGGTCGCTCGAGGCGACACGGGCCTTTGGAAAGGCCATTCCGGTGCGAAATACCGATATACCCTTGGTGGGTAAATTACGAAAATGCCCTTAGTAGGTAAAATTACGATTTTACCCTTAAAGGTTGATTAGCAAGGTAAGGGCGTGTTAGTTTTCTTTGTGCTATAGTTTTTGTCTTGGCCTAATGGCCTAAGTGTTCATTGTTTTTATGCCAAGGCCGATTGTAGGGAAGAAGAGCTGTCATTTGGGAACCTTTTTGTAAGTCTGCATGGTGCGAAGCGAAGTAGCGTTTGGGTTTTGGTATCATTTAGGTGCGTAATCATCGCACTATTTCGTGGTTTGGTTTGCTAACATGTTTATATGTGTATTATGTGTAATAGCCGTTTATAATGGCATAAGTGATGAGTAATGGTGATGGTAAGTTAATCTTGATATACATTTATATATGTACAATGTGGTAGTGATAAGTGATAAATACTCATTCTATATGATATTCTTGCATGATTTATTGACTCATGGGCATGGGATTGGATTGAAGAAGGAAGAAGTGTACACAGGATGTGCACGTGGTCTAATGATAGCTCAGGCTACATTAGCGCTTGAGGGTTAGCTTTGTGCTACCTCGAGGAGGTGTTGGCTAGGTGCCCATCTCGGCGGTTGATTGCTATGTGCATCACCGTAGGCGGTCTGATATTTGGATCACTTTGGTTGATCGGTGGCTCGACCACGGCCTCGGCGGCGAGAATGCCGAGGTAAGATTTATGGATCACGATGTGATCGGTGGCTCGACCACGGCCTTGTCGCAAGAGGTGCCGAGGTAACATATGTGGGATCACTTTCGGTTGTGATCGGTGGATTAGCCACGGCCTTAGGCGGAGTCCGCTAAGGTTGGTGTCACGGTTGGATAGTGAGTTGGGTGAGATGCATTCTTGCATGATTTGTTTCGATGGTTTGTGTGGGTATGGGCCAAGCCCATACGGATGGAAATATGTGTTGTGGTTATGCCTTGAGTCGGTGGACTCACTCTTTTCATTAACCATTTCGGGTAGTGCATAAAGTGGACCGGGATCGGAGAGGACAAGGTGGCCCATGCCGAGGATGATGTTCAATTATTCCATGCTTGATTTTGATATAAGTACTTTATTTGAATTGTTGGGTTGTAATAAAGGCCATTTTATGTTTTTGGTATTGCTTTAACTATGGTTTATTTAAATTAAATTGCTACGTGAAAATGATTTATGGTTTGCAACCTATTTATTCAAATTGGATATTATAAACTAAAGTTTTAAAAATGAATGAGTTTTATAGCAAAGTTTTATTCCAAAGATATGTTTTCCAAAATTCAGCAAACTACGATGTTTTATTTTAAGATTTTCAACCGTCTTTTCCCAGTGACATAACCAGATTCGGTCGTAGTGAATGGGCCGGGTTTGGGGATGTTACATAATGGGCCAGGTCGAGTTGTGAAGCCTGTTACTGTTGGTAGGTCTCAACTATATGCTAGATGTGGGAATTATCATTCGGGGGAGTGTTGGGCAAGAAGTAAAGGATGTTACAGGTGTGGATCTGTAGATCATGCAGTGAGGGGATCATCCACAAGAGCGAGAGCAGGGCACGGCCCGATGAGGTCGAGGATATGTATAGTCTGAAAGAGGTGGGCAGCAACCACCGAGAGGTCGTGGTCCGGCTAGAGGAGGAAATGGTTTTGGTCGAGGGCGTGGAGCACTGGGTAGAGGTGCTAGGAATACAGATGTAAGACAGCCTGGATTGGTTTATGCAGCTAGATGCCGAGAGGATGGCGATGCACTGGACGTCATAACCGGTACGTTCCTTATTTTTTGTTTGCCCTTTACAGCACTGATAGATATTGGGTCTACACATTCATATGTTGCTAGTAATGTGTCTAGAACTTTGAATATAGAATCTGAGATTGCTTCTAGAGAAATGACTGTGATTAGCCCTTTAGGACAATCTGTAGTGGTAAACAAACTATTTAGGAGTGTGCCTTTAGAAGTACAAGGGGTTGTTTTCCCGGCTGACTTGATGGAATTGCCGTTCGGTGAGTTCGATTTGATTTTAGGCATGGACTGGCTAGTTAAGTATCGAGGAAACTTGGATTGTGCTGCTAAGCGCATGATTTTGAATACTCTCGAGGATAAGAAGGTATTGGTAATAGGTGAGAGAAGGAATTACCTATCCAATGTGGTGTCTACATTAAAGGCTGAAAGGATGGTACGAAAAGGGTGGGAGGCTTTCTTAGCTTTCATTAGTGCTTTGGAGGCCAAGGAATTGTCTGTAAGAGATGTTAGAACGGTGAAAGAGTTCTTGGATGTTTTTCCAGAAGAACTTCCAGGGTTACCTCTGGATCGCGAGGTGGAGTTCGGCATTGATCTTCTTCCGGGAACAGCTTCGGTGTCCGTTGCCCCATATAGAATGCCGTCGAAGGAGCTAGTAGAACTTAAAGCTCAGATTCAGGAATTGTTGGATCGTGATTTTATTCGACCAAGTGTGTCTCCGTGGGGAGCACCAGTGTTATTTGTCAAGAAAAAGGATGGGTCGATGCAGATGTGCATTGACTATAGGAAATTGAACAAGTTGACGATTAAGAACAAGTACCTGTTGCCAAGAATTGACGACCTATTCGATCAGCTGTGAGGCGCTTCAGTCTTCTCGAAGATAGACTTGAGGTCAGGGTACCATCAGCTTAAGGTCAAGGAGGCGGATATTCATAAGATTGCTTTTCGAACTCGTTATGATCACTATGAGTTCTTAGTGATGCCGTTCGGATTGACGAATGCAGTAGCCATATTTATGGATATGATGAACCGGGTATTTCAACCCTATCTGGACCGGTTTGTCATAGTGTTCATAGACGATATCTTGGTATATTTAAGGACGGAAGAGGAGCATGATTCGCATCTTCAGATTGTTCTGCAGATTTTGAGAGAGAAGCAATTGTATGCCAAATTCAGCAAGTGTGAATTTTGGTTGAGGGAAGTTACTTTTCAGGGCATGTTGTGTGCCGCAGGGGATTAGGGTTGATCCCAGAAAGATTGAAGTGTTTTGGAATGGAAACCATGAAAGTCTGTGTGAGAAATTCGAAGTTTCCTTGGGTCAGCTGGGTATTACAGAAGGTTTGTTGAGGGATTCTCGTTGACCGCTGCACCTTCAACCAAGTTTTTATGAAAATGGGTACCGTTTGTATGGACAGATAAGCAGCAGGAAAGCTTTGAGAAGTTGAAGAAGAAGATTCGGACGGAGGCACGGTGTTGATTCGATTTGAGAAATTTTGGAAAGGAGTTTGTCGTCTATTGTGATGCATCGCACACAGGGTTAGGATGTGTGTTGATGCAAGAGGGAAAAGTGGTAACGTATGTGTCTCGGTAACTAAGACCGCATGAAGTGAACTATCCCACTCATAATCTAGAGTTAGTGCGGTAGTGTTCGCTCTGAAGATTTGGAGACATTGGGAGAAGTCTATTATCTACACAGATCATAAGAGCCTGAAATATCTCCTTACCCAGAAAGAGTTGAATTTAAGGCAGCGGAGGTGGATTGAATTGCTGAAAGACTACGATTGCTCGATCGAGTATCACCCGGGTAAAGCTAACGTAGTGGCAGATGCGTTGAGCCGTAAGGTAATAGTGGATTTGAGGGCAATGTTTGCTCATCTCAGTTTGTATGATGATGGAAGTTTATTAGCCGAACTTCAAGTGAAGCCTTCATGGGTAAGTCAGATTAAGGAGAAGCAGACGTCGGATTTAATTGTTAAGTTTTCGACTTCGGCAAGTGGAAGGGGTGAGCAGGAAGGATTTGGTGCGAGCGGTGATGGAGTATTGTGCTTTCGTGGAAAGGTTTGTATGCCAAAGGATTTCGAGTTGAGACAGAGGATTCTGCAGGAGGCACATAGTAGTCCATACGCTATGCATGCCGGTGGGAGTAAGATGTATCGAGATTTACGTGAACAGTTCTGGTGGCCAGGTCTGAAGCAAGAAGTTACCGAGTTTGTGAGTAAGTGTTGGACGTGTCATCAGGTGAAAGCAGAACATCAGTTGCCTTCGGGGTTGCTACATCCAGTGAAGATTCCACTTTGGAAGTGGGAGAGGATAACGAGGGATTTTGTTAGTGGGCTACCTCTTACGCCTACTAGGAAAGATGCAGTGTGAGTAATTATCGATCGGTTGACGAAGTCCACTCACTTTATACCGGTTCGTATTGATTACTCGCTACAGAAGTTAGCCAAGCTGTATATAGCAGAGATTGTGAGGTTACATGGGGTACCAGTGTCTATCATATCAGACAGAGACCCTAGGTTTACATCGCGGTTCTGGAAGGCGTTACATAAAGCGTTGGGTACAAGACTAGATTTTAGCACGGCATTTCATCCACAGGCTGATGGTCAGTCAGAGAGGGTAATTCAGATTCTGGAAGATATGTTGAGAGGTTGTGTTATCGACTTCAGGGGTAGTTGGGAGGATTTCTTACCGTTGGCAGAATTCGCATACAACAATAGCTATCAATCCAGTATTCAGATGGCACCCTATGAAGCGTTATATGGTCGTAAGTTTCGTACTCCTACTGCTTTGGATGAGAGTTGGGTGGCGGCGATTGTTGGGTCTAGAATTGGTTTTGAGACGGAGGAAAAGGTTAAGTTGATTTGGTCTCGGTTGAAGGAAGCTTCCGACAGGTAGAAATCGTATGTAGACCTGAAGCGTAAGGAGATAGAATTCTCAGTGGGTGATCAAGTTTTTCTGAAAGTCTCACCTTGGAAGAAGGTTTTAAGGTTTGGACGAAAAGGCAAGTTGAGCCCCAGATTTATCGGGCCTTATCGAGTGTTGAAACGTGTGGGACCAGTAGCATATCAGCTTGACTTACCGCCGAAGTTGAATCAGATACATGATGTATTTCATGTTTCAATGTTAAGAGGCTATCATTCGGATCAATCTCACAGAGTGCCGGTAGAGGAAATTGAAGTAAGACCTGATTTATCTTTTGAAGAAGAACCATTTTTGATCTTAGATCGAGATGTTAAAGTGTTGAGAAAGAAGTCAGTTCTGTTGGTTAAAGTCTTATGGCGGAATCACGGTTCAGAGGAAGCCACGTAGGAGCCAGAGGATGTGATACGACAGCAATACCCTCACCTCTTTTGATCAGGTAAATTTTGAGGCCGAAATTTCTTTAAGGGGGTAGAACTGTAACATCCTAGAATTAGGGGTTCTGCATTTTATGCTTTTTTGTGTGCTTGGCTTGTTCTGCTTGTTATTTAGGTGTGCTTGGGGGTCCTAGGGAGGCTCGGGTTCAAGCCAGAGCCTTGGTGAAATTTTTCTTTTTGGGCATCTAAGGGGGGAGAGCTAGTAGGAGCAGGCTTTAAGTTTATTTGAGTGTGCTTGATGACACAAAGGAGCTTGTGTCCAAGTGGAGGTGGCGTCACTTGTAGGAGCAGAAGGGGAGGAGTTCGAATCCCATAAGCCTCATTATGGAGCTTTATTTTTGTGCCAAGGTGGAGGAGTGGTGGTTTCAGTTGGGACTCTTCAAAGGTGGTGTTTGAATGAGTCAACAAGGTCAAATGGATGGACAAGAGAGCTTGAAGGAGTTTGAATTGGTCAAACCAATTTGAAAGAGTGATGGGGAGTATTTGGTGGTGCAAATCAAGGGATTTGGTGGGTGGTGGAGTTGTTGGCCGAATGTGAGGATCTTGGAGGGGAGAATTTCGGTTTAGTTGCTAGAGGTGTGTGCCGAAATTCTCATTAGTCTTAGGCTTTTCCCATTTTGGTATTTTTGGTCATAGGAGGTGAGTGTGTGCCGAATGTGAGAGAAAGCTCTTTTGATTTGCATTTCGGGTTTGTCTATTCTTTGTAAGTGCCGAAAAGTCCATAAGTGCATATTGGTTCTTTTAGTTCTTTTTACATTTCTTTCTTAAGTGCTTTCGGGTTTTCTTTTGGTCATTTTCATCATCCCTTTCTCCAATTCTTCGCAAGCCGAATTCTCTTAAAGCCACTTCTTGCCGAATCACCCTCTTACCATTCTCTTTCGATTATCACCATAACCGAACCTTACCTCACTGAGATCATCTCCCTCTTTTTATTTCTATTCACTTCCTATTCTATACTCTTTTTCTTCATAGCCGAACCTCAGGTTACCCACGTGCCTTTCTTTTTCATTTTTCTTCTCTTTGTTATAATCTTCTAGCCGAAACCCGCTCTCCTTTTACTGTCTTTTCATTTAATTTCCTTAGGCCGAATTCTTCTTGTTCATCTCCTGCAAGTTGTTTCCATCACCAAAACCGAATCTTTCTTGTTACCCCTTTCTAAACCGGCTCCTTACTTGTGTGTCCATCATAGTCGATTTTGGATTTCTTCTATTATTCAAGCCAGAGCCGATTTGCCTTGGGTCCTATTCGGCCTCTCCCTGTTCAAGGTAATGTTCTCTTCTTTTTATTAATCTGCCTATTTCTGTTACTTCTTGTAAAGAAGCCGAGCACTCATCTTCTAATCGTTAAACCGAATGTGAGTTTTATCTCTCGTATTTGGTTACTTCATCACATTGTGATCTTGCTCTTTCAATGATTCGTGATAGATTTTCGTTAGATAAGCCGAGCATACTGCAACCGAATTCATGGTGGTGCAATTCCTCATTTTCCTTAAGGTAAGGAGTTTTCTTTAGTCTTATACGATTAGACTCTCTTCCGTTTCACTCTGCCTTAATCAAATCTTTTGGTTAGCCAATCAAACGTTTCTCTTTGAGTACTGATCAAGGCTCTTCATGGATGCGAGTGCCAGTCAATCTAAGGGGGGGAGTGGTCCCGTAGTCTCTGCTCCTAAGTTTAAACGACGTGCTGTGTCGGCAGTTCGAGACTTTCTACCGGGTTGTGGTAGGGAGCCGACTTCTGCTTGGGATAGACAAATCGCGGTTGTTTCTTCTAGTGAGAGTGTCGACGACCTAGAGTGTATAGTTTTACGCGTAATCAGGTGTGTAATGCTCATAATAACTGTGTTGGCTGAAAGCCGAAACAACTTTATAGGCAGTTGAGATACCCTTGTGGGTAAAGTTGGCGACACCAGGTAAGTACCGTTATAATTTCCTTTCATATAATATGATTATGTATGACTTGGTTAACTGCTGTAAATTGGTAATATGCTGCATGGGCTTTGGGATGTGAATGAAAGGGGAAGTGTGATTCAGTGACTATTGTCACAGTGGTCTTGGACCATAGTCGTTTGGAACCACGTATACATATATTCATCAGTGACTGTCACAGTGGTTTGGTACCACAGTGGGTTGGCCCTACATATACTTATCAGTGACTGTCACAGTGGTCTGGGACCACAGTGGGTTGACCCCACGTATATCTATCAGTGACTATTGTCACAGTGGTCTGGGACCACAGTGGTTTGGAACCACAGTGGCTTGATGCCACGGGTGTTTGGCTGATTCAGGTGACCTAGAGGATGGAAGACTAGGTTGGGCTGGGTTGCATTGCATACATTTTTAATATGCTATATTGTGAGGGCTAAGGCCCAATGTGCATCTGTGGGCTTAAAGCCCGATTGCGTTATAAGGGGAATTACACACTGAGTCTCGGTGGCTCACCCCTCTGCTTAATTTTGCAGGTAACTCCTAGTTGCGGATTCGGAGCCGAGGTGGGCTTGAGGTGGCCATGCATTATTTTCTCGTAAACTTTCGTTTCTTATTTTAAACTTACTTTTTAATTTTGGGATTTTGCACTGTAATAAGGCCTCCATAACTTTAATTTAGGTTTTTGCTTTAAATTGGTTATTGCATATCTTATGAATTGTCAAATAAGGAGTTTCCTAAAATAAAACTATAAACAATCATATTTTCAAAGTATTAACAAAAGATGACAAGCGATTAAAGGTTTAAGCTAAATAATCTGGAGATTTTCTTAAAACCTCGACATCATTTTCAAATGTCACGTTTATGGAATTTCCTGATTTCGGCCTTTGTGAAACAAAACCGTTTACGACTTTTTAGTTCATTTTTAAATAGAAGATGGTAAGAAAATCTTCAAATAAAATTTTAAATTATCTGTAAAATGGGATCACTAAACGAAAAGTTTTTCCAAATTACGATGTTCTGTTGAAAATTCCAAAACTACCTTTCTTGGAACATACCAGATTCGGTCGTAACGTATTGACCGGGTTTGGGGTGTTACAAGTAAGGGGATTACACACTGAGTTTTCGTAAACTCACCCCGTTTTTAACCTTTCAGGTAATCCCCAGCGTTAGATGGTGCTGCGAGGGACTCGGAGATGGCCACACCACTGCTCCTGTTTTCGTTTAGTTGGCTTTTATTTACTATTAGTTTTCGTCTGGGTTTTTATATTTGTAATAAGGCCTCTCCAATTTTATAGCTTTCGATCTGAGATTTTAATCATTATGATTTTTACTTGTTAGAGGTAGAACGCGGTTTTCCCAAAACAATAACTGTTTTCAAAACACTATGTTTCCGCAACAATTCTTAAGCTTCCGCAACAAATAAGGTTTTAAAGGGAATAAATTTTTAATAAATCACAATTGAAAATGAACAAACGCGAACTGAGGTTTTGTACAAGTTTTACATGGTTTCAAAGTTTTGAATTTCAAGAAGGGTTTTCAATAAAAACATGGTTTTCGAAAAACACTTCAATGTGACACGCCAGATTCGGGCATAACTTCTGGGCCAGGTTTGGGTGTTACAATTTTAATATAATTTCCATATACCAAAACTTATACTACCAAATCACATTCAAAGACAAGCAAATACTATCAATCCAAACATAATATATCAATCTATGGAACATTAGAACTTAACCGTTCACTTGTCTCAAAGAGGGTGAGCGTTCAATTGAATCGAGTGAAAAAATTTTGAGTTAATCGAGTTGATGAGTCATATTTTATCATACGTACTTGATTTGAAATTTTTTGAATCGAGTCAAGTGAAATGAAATTCGAGTCAAGTTGAATCGAGTGAAATTGTTCGAGTTAAGTTAAAAAATCAAACATGCCAAATTAAAATCTTGTTACAGTATAACTAATTCCTTGTTAGAACACATAAATTTGAAACCATATATATTTGAAAACTTCTTCAAAGAAAAATTAAAAAAAAATACTTTATTATGATAAACTTGAATCATTAATTAACTTATTTAGCTCTCCAAAATTATTATTCTAGAATTTTTTTTAAACTTTCTTTATATATATTTAGATTTTTTTGAAATTTTTATAAATATTTTGAATTTTTGTAAGTTATTTTGATTTTTTTGTTTGTAATTTTTGTTGAGAGAGAGACCAATTTTCTCATTTTCAAACTTGACAGGGACCAAAAGGGTATTTAAACCAATATCTTATTTGAATTATTCGTGTTATTCGAATTGTAAAATTCAACTCAATTCGAACTTGAAACTCGAATTACTTTTTCGAGTTGACTTGAATAATTTGAATAACTCGAATAATTCGATCAATTAACTCAAAAATAAAAAAAAAATCAATTTTTTCAAATCGAATTGAGTTTTGCTCACCCCTATTCTCAAACATGGCTTACTACAATGTCAATTTCCACACTTCTGCACAACTTACCAAATCATCCCAAACTCAATATCATCATTAGACATAACTTATAATTTTTCAAGATAACATAAGTAAAAAACCAACCCTAATTACATGCCACATACTAGAACAATTAAGAGACTACGGAATCAGAGGCTGGGTAGTGTGAGCTTCAAGTTGATCCAACCGACACATTCCACAAAATAACCTATACAAAGATAGAAAAGCAAACAAAACAAGCATTACGAATGCTTAGCAAGCTCATATGAAATTAACACAACATACCTTGATCTTAAGCTAAACTATTAAACCAATTTGATAATTAATATGACATCCTTGCACTTTGGTATACATTTCCACAAAAAACAACCAATAGGTTAGTTTACTTATACGTAAAGAACTACTAATGCAAATCACATATATCTACGCAATGATTTAATATAGCAAAACATATGATATCAAATTCATACTCAAATTATTAACATAAATACTTGAGTTTCTTTCATATCACATTCAAATCATGCTCATTTTGCAACATAATAATTTAATTCATTCAATATTTTTATTCACGTTTAATTCATATGGGTAACAACTGATTTCACATTTAATCTTTCTATTCATTTTGAATTCATTTACTTACTGCTTTCGCTTCGAGAACTATAGCAAATTAACTGTGGATGCAAAAGACTAAAATTGCTCACATGAGCTATGAATATAATTGCTCACACGAGCTATAAATCAGGACATTAACCTTTACTTGATGTTGCTCATATGAGTTGTGGAGAACCGCAACATGTAGGATCTCAACCATCAGTAAGGTATTCAACACCGGTACATAGTACTTGATACAAAATAAACACCGGTACAAAGCATCTGCTACAATTTTAGACCCTAATGACATGTCATTTGTACTCTAATTGTTTACTAAGTTCACATGAGCCTTAACACTATATTAATAACATTTTAATGACTATAACATCATTCTATACATATCATCATATCATATAAACGTTTCATATTCGCACAGTACTCATATCATATTCATACCAACTCAATCTTTGTAGCCGTATACATATTTTTTGTATTTCAAAAAGCAATCCAAATACATTTTAAACCGTATGACATCATCAAATACACATCGTCCAATTATATAACAATTTCACATTCATTCAATATCACACATCTATTCCTATTTATCATATATTTCATATTGTACGATTTAATCTATTTAATGCCAAAAACTATATATATAACATTTCTAACTAATAGAAGAAATAATAATACAACGATACCAAAAATTAATAAAGTAAGTCCATACGAACTTACCTGTAAAAAACAACAACCAATCGAAAGTTGATGACTAATCTATAATTTCTCCTATTTCTCGATTATCATCCGATTAATCCAAATCTTGATCTATGATAATTCATTTTAATTGATCAATTTTAAACATATTTTAAAAGCTTATCACAAACATATATCAAATCAATTTTATTTTTTGAATTCCCCTAAAGTTTTACATGTTATTCAATTTAATCACTAAAATCGTAGTAGCCATATCTTTCAAATTTGAGCTCCGATTTTTAAACCAATTTCCAATGCATCATTCTACAACTCTCAAAAACAAAAATTATAAAAGTTTCATGTCAAATTTAACATATTTACCTTTTAGTCTTTATACTCAAAACTATCAATTTTCTTTTACAAACTAGTCCCTATTTCATTTCCAAGCTTATAAACTAACATATTGACACCAAAAGTTTCAAAATTCATTAATGGCAGCTTTACTAAACTTTAACAGTTTTACGATCGAACCCCCAAGTTAGCTAAATCAAGCTTCAGGTATTTCAAAAACATAAAAAAAAAATACAAGAAACAAAATAAAAACGGCTTATCAAG
Organism: Gossypium sturtianum; assembly: GCA_025698515.1. Taxonomy (NCBI): domain Eukaryota; kingdom Viridiplantae; phylum Streptophyta; class Magnoliopsida; order Malvales; family Malvaceae; genus Gossypium; species Gossypium sturtianum. Next base: position 67,393,998 of record CM046953.1, read on the forward strand.
CAAAGATGGAAGCTTGAACGAACTTGAGACTTCAAATGGCTATTCATGTGTTTTTTCTTTTGTGTAAAATTAGTGGAAGATTGAAAGTGATGAAGATGGTCACTTATAATTATGTTTTACTATATTTTATTAATATATAACATTATTTAATATATAAATTTCCCTTAAAACAAGCATCCACCGTCCACTATCTTTAAAAAGTGGTGAATTGCCACTTTGATCCTCAAATATTTACCTTTTAAACCTTTTTAACTAATTGAATTCAATAGAGATTAACTTTTACGATTTTTGTGATTTGTTCCTTGTACCCTAATTAATCACTAATTCAACAGAATTACTATTTCAAAATTCAATTCACCTATACAATAACTCCATAAATATTTAATAAAAATATTTACGGCCTCAGTTTATAAAAATAAGGTCCCGATACATCAATTTCCAAAACCACTGACTTTTGAACCGATACACTTGTACCTTGACTAACTTTCCCCGTAACCAAATTATTAGACCAGAATTCAGTATAATACTATAATAACCACATAATATTAATAAATAATATTTACCGACTTGATTACCGAAAAATGGAGTTCTGAAATGACCGTTTTTGGTACTGTTGAAAATCGGGTTGTTACAACTTTTTCCCCTTAAGAAATTTCGTCCTCAAAATTTTTACTTGAAAATAGGTTCAGGTAGCTTCTTAAACACTAATGCCATGTCGATATTATAATATTGTTACTAACTGTACTCATTTACTTCAAAATTCTTTAACTTATCGAGTCAAAATTCTAATTGATTCTTCATTGTATATCGAATCAAGTTTTAGCTTCAGGTCATTAGGAAATATTACATGAGAAGGACCAAATCAATACTGTCATAATATACTCTTAAATATAAAATTCATCTATTCTGTTTGTTCATTAGTAGGATATTGAAACGTCACTTCAAAGTTTAGTTACCTTTTGGAGTGAATACTCAACTTAGAAGGAAGGAAAATGTGATAATTTGATCCAATTATCAACTTATAATCCAGATTGCATCTTTCTTTTCGGTGACTATAGTACATCCATTATGAAATCTTAAATAACTCACTCCTATTTCATTCCTGAATCATCACAAATTATAACTAACTTGTTGGAATTTGATGCTTGACTTTAGTTTGTTGACATATCAGGCAACTCATTACTTATTTTGTAATCTCTTTGAGGAAACACTGTTTTAGTTCTCAAGTCTACTGAAAATAGAATTTCCATAATTCTGAATCAAATGAGTGTTCACAATAAGCTCTATCAACTATTTTCTGACTCAATTAAACTAGCAATTTTCTGTAATAGTTTCCTTAACGGTAATGCGATCACCATGAAGGCTCAATTAATCGTCTAAAACACTTACCCATCCTCAGAAATTATGCTCCTTTGTACATTCTTCGGAGATTTACACATTAGATATGATGATCTTTTGTTCAGATTAATACGGATATCTTTAGCTGATGTTACACGTTCCAGAAATCTTACTTGTAGGAGTCAGAATTCCCATTAGATAAAATTTGCATACAACTGCTTTTCTCGTAAAGTCTATAGTACAGATCTCAGATGTTGGTCATGTTTGTTTCTTTTCTTCAAGTAAATCAGTATGTCATCAGTACAGAACAACAGATATTGAAGCAGTTTCCAATGCTAATTCAATAACAAATTCAACTTTTCTTTTGAGCAAAAACTCTAGCAAACCCTTTGAAAACACATTAAAGAATATATTATCCAACAAACTTGTTTTATCTTCGATCTCTATACAAACCGATCTATCCATTTTGTGAAAACATTTGACACTGACTGCTGATGTAGTTAGGGATCTCAAGTTACTCTATTACGACTTATCATTTTCTCGAAAATCTTGATGGAGAAGTGAAATGACTATAATTTTTTTTTGATTTCTTCGATGGAGGAGTTGAAAACCATCTAATTGTACTCTTTTACTAGAATCTCGAAGTCTCAACTTGATCTGTTTCCTTTCACTGCATAAGTGTTCCATTTTCTATGACCGTTCAGATAAAATTACAAACTCTTTCAATTTCATAGCTCTCACTAACATCTGTATGTCTTTGTTTAGACCTCATTCAAAACGAGTACACAATTTTGATTCTGTCGGTACAATATCTCTTGTATATTTACCAAGTCCAATAAATTCTCGTTCATTCTCTACTGCAAACATAATGTAACAGCCCAATTTTAGTGAAATCGGAACAGTGGTTTCGGGACCACAAATCCGAGTCATAAAGAAAATTTATTTTAATATTATTGCATGGTTTGCATTATGATAGGAAAGACATATGAAAATTTTGATAAGAAAATTTTATCGATTTCATGTTTAATTGTGGAAAGGATCAAATTGCATAAAATGCAAAAGTTGAATTCTAGTATCTATATGTATCAAATAGCTATAAAATTCAAAACTTGATGTCCTTATATGGTAATTAGACCATTAAAGAAAAGTTAGTAGATGTTTTTGGTGAATCATCCATGGAAAATTAGAAAAAGAAAAGGACTAAATTGGAAAGTGGAAAAATTAAAAGATGATAAATTAAATAAATGTTTAATATCATTATTTTATATCATCTTCATCCCCAAATACATGGAAACCCTAGGAAAGAGAAAACAAGCTTTCTTGGCTTAATTGGGTAAGTAATCTTATCCCGTTTTTAGTAGTTCTTATATTTTTGAGATGGGAATAACCTAATCTATCTATTTTGGGGATCAATTTGAAAAGATATTAAAGTATAGAAATTTTACCATGGATGAATATGCTAAAAATTTGAAATTTATGGTAGAAAATGAAAGGTTGTTGATAGATAAACAACTTTTGTAAAGTGAATTTTCATGAAATTGTGATTTAGGGACTAAATTGTAAAGATGTAAAATTCATGGAAAATTTCTTATTTTTATGAAATATATGTGTTGTAAATGTTATATGTAAAAATCAGTTAGGCTTGGAATAAGGACTGAATTGCATGAATTTAATTTTCCGAGCCTAGGGAAAAAAATTGTTATTTATAAAAAGTATAGGGGCAAAATAGTCATTTTTCCTAGGAAGTGAATTGAGTTCAATTGAGTATGAAATGGATTAAATTGATGTTAAATTCATTTATATAGATCCGAAAAGATCAAATAAAGAGTTAGATCGAGGAAAAGAAAAGGTGACGGATTAGTAGATTTTCATAAACGAACAAGTGACGAGGTAAGTTCGTGTAACTAAATTGTGTTCATTTTTATGCTTGAATTGAGTGTGGTATGTATTTATGTGAATTATATAAATGTTATAAATGTATGAAATAATCACATGTCCGATAATGTCTGGAAAATGTTAAGTTTCGTTTGAATAATGAAATTCGATGGATACATGATTTCCCATATTGAATGTGGTCCTGCATATGTTGCGAACAAAATATAGCTCAGACGAGCAATCCTGTTATAAGACCTCTTGAGCATCCTGTTATATAGTTCCTGCGAGCATCCTAATCGGTAGTGATCCTGCATGTGTTGTGCACTACCACAGCTCTTTGTGAGCGTCCTGTTACATGATTCTATCGGTTGTGATCCAACATTTATTGCGGACACAAACGCAGCTCTTCGTGAGCGTCCTGATATAGGCTCTTATGAGCTTCCTAACATTGCTTGCTTGAACTCCCTGTTATGCTATCCGGAGCTCCCTGATAATAACTCTTCGGAGTTACTTGTTAAGCTCAATGAGCTTCTTGATATAGACTGTTATGAGTTTCCTGTTTAGCCCGGATAAGCTTCTTGATACATGGCTCACATGAGCATCCTGATATATGGCTTGAGAGTGTGCTTCCTGATTATGTGCCCTAATTGGGTACTCCTGGATATGAATTGACGAATTTCAGTTTTGTACACTTTAAGTGTACTACATGAGCGTATCCATCGATATTTCAAATAAATTCAACGGATAAAGTTTTGACATGGCTAAACTGAACTTGAAATTATTTGTTATGGAAATATACATGTAATATAGAATAATGATATGGAAAGCATATGTATATGGAAGTCATTAAATGATGAGCTCATCCATTTTCTTGGTATTATGTGAATTACTTGACTAACATGATTAGTGAAGTTGTTTGTTTTAGGCTATTAGCCAAATTGTTTGGATGTATTTTTGTATGCTTATCCTAAATGTAAATATATGGTAAGTTAAATTCCTATTATACAAACTTACTAAGCATTTGAAATGCTTACTCGATTTTCTTTTCTCTATTTTATAGTGCTCGGAAGCTCGTAAAGGTTGGAATCTGTCGGAGCATCATCACACTATCCTTCAGCCAGTTTTGGTATAAATAGAAAACTTATTTTGGTATAATGGCATGTATAGATTAACTTGACCAATGTTGGCGTATAATGATTGTTTGTAATCTAGCTATTGGAATAGCTAATGATAGTATGTTTAGTGAATATATATATGAGGTTATAATATGGTTAACATGTGTGTGCTTCGTATGATTTGATTTAATTATGGAAAGCATATATGTACTACAAAAGGTAAGTTTGAATACATGTGATTATATATATTATATAATGTTAATATTGGCTTGGTTTTAATGTCTTGAAGTGGTTGGTATATGTATGTATATATTGGTGTAGGTTGAAGATAGTTTGGGTGAGAAAAATGGTCATGAAAATAGCCTATTTTTGTCCACACGGGCGTGTGTCTCAACCGTGTGTGACACATGACCATGCACACGGGTGTGTGGCTTGGCTGTGTGTCCCCTGCATCTTAAAATTTGAGAAACAAAATGCTCAGAATTGAGCACACGGGTTGAGACACGGGCGTGTGTCTTAGCCGTGTGAGACACACAGCCCAGCACATGGGCGTGTGTCCTGGCCGTGTAACCCCTACACTTAATTTTCAAAAATTAAATTTTCCACACAGTCTAGCAAGCAGGCATGTGGCTGGCCGTGTGACCCAAGTCAGAGAGTTACACGGGTAAGGACATGGGCGAACCGTGTGACCCAACCCACCCCGATGCAATGCAACATACAAGAATGACATGCTGTTATGCAATTAAAACTCATATATTCAGATCAGTATACATGCTTAGTACAGAAATCAGATAGATAGATCATTCATTTAAGGGTCTAAGTATTGCTTACCAACCCTACAGTAGGTCCACAGTCGACTTGGGCGAACCGTGCAACCTTACAGAGTTTTTCAGAAAAATGGGTTCACACGCCCATGTGGCCCGCCCGTGTGGGGCCACACAGCCCAAATTGGCTTTGGCCGTGTGGATCACACGGCCTGGCCCAGAACCCCACACGCCCGTGTGGTTCACCCGTGTGGGCTCGCACGCCCGTGCGACCCACATGACCCAATTGGTCGGGCCTGTGTCTCACACATGGCCTCACCTGGCCCTCACAGGTGCACGGCCAGGGTCGTCGATCACACGGCCGTGTGGTGACTTACAGTCTTGCACACGGCCTACCACACGGGCGACCACACGCCCGTGTGGCGTCGACAGTAAGGATTTTGGCTTTTGCTGAAACCTCATTTTCTACATTTTTGGGTACACACCTGGTTCGATTTTGATGCGTAATCACTCGTGAACACAGCAAAACCTAAAATCAGCAATCCAAATCCCAATTCTAGTCACTTAAATCGATACTAAATCGAATCAGTATGATCAGACAATTCCTAAATCTTACCACTGACCCCTACTTTAGCGAACAGCGACGGATTCGCACCTCGTCAGCTCCGACTGGAAATCCACAGCCTCTTAAGGACCTCCTAAACATCCCATAAAACCCTTCTTTACTAACTAATCATGAGGAACAACTAAGAATCATTGAAACCATCACTTACCGAACACGCGAAGAGAGCGTTGTGCAAGCAAGAAGTAAAATAAAAATCGAAAAGACAGGGGAGGAGAGCAAAATAGAATTCGGCTAGGGGAAAGATGAGAAGAACGTCCAACAATTTTCAGCATGAGGGAGAAACCAAATTGTCAAAAGAATAATGGTTAAACTTGAACACTATCCCCAATCCCTTAATTTGCTCCCACTCACCCTCAACTACTCAACCACTTCAGTGTTTCGACCAAACCGAAACACCCACACAGCATAAGCAGCAAAATTATTTCCTTGCTCATGCTGGGATTTGAACACAGGACCTCCAACACTCCAACACTCCACTTAACCACCAGACCAGCAGGTCCATTTTGTTATCTTTCACCAGCATTAAAATATAAGCCCACTGACTAGAGGTAAGGCTTTAATCATAAAAATACCAAAATTTTCCCAAGTCAAGGCTTGAACTTGGGACCTCTCACACATACCCATAACACATAACCACTGAAGCAGATACAGATTTTGTGTCTCAAAATTACAAATGCCGAAATTAATGAAAAATCGAGGCGTTGCACATATGAGGGACATTATGATTGATTTTTGGAAATAAATAGTAAATGACAATTGTAATTGAACTGTAAACTACGGTAATGCTCCATAACCCTATTCCGGCAAAAGATATGTGTTAGGGGTGTTACACATAGTTCTCTGTTTCAGTTCTAAAAATTCTCCGTGCCTCTTTTCTAGGTACAGTATGATAATGTATTTCTTTTTGAACCCTGACTGGAAGAAATTAAAATTTGCTCGATTTTTAGGAACAAATGCTGTAAAAGTTATTCATCTCCGATAAGCTTCATCTTTCAAAGTGACATAGCGGTTCGGACTACCTTCAGAAGAACGTATTATTTAGTCAAAACTCGCTGAGTATTTTCAAACAATATTCAATTCTGGTCGGATTATCATCAGTTTTATCCTTGAATTATTCAGCTTCACATTTTCGAATCTTATCAATTAGAAGTCTGTGAACACTACTAGATTTTGAGGACAAGAGGGTGACGTGGGAGGCACAATCGGGGGTGAAGGTTGTGGAGCCACAAGATTAGTTCACATAACTTTAAGAACTATTAGTTCATCTTTTAAAAGAAAAAACCGTTTATTTCACTATCTGGCTTTTGCGTAACAAAACACTATGACTAGCTCCCTGATCAGAAGTGGAAATATTACCATTTACCTTATCTGATACTACATTATTAAACTTAGCTGACATAATAAATCTAAAAGAAAACAAAGTCAGATCGGATTATAAGTATCACACTATTACAGGTTAATATGACATGTCATTCTAGACTCAACATATGCTATGTTTAGTCCTAGAATAAATTAAATAGTAGCTCTGATACCACTAAATGTAACACCCGTTACTCGGTTAATGGGCCTGAGCTACAGAGTACTACAGTCAAAAGTCGAAAAAGAACGCATTCAATTCACATCGATTATTTCAAATAAACATTGAATTACTTCATAATTACACAATTAACATTTAAATTAAACATGAATAATACAATCATAATCAAACCAATCCATAATCACCAAATATAATTTTTCTCGGGCTTTATACAAGCTTATATATGCTCCAGTATTAACCTAGAATTTAACTGGACTAATTTGCAACTTTTCCAAAAATTACAGATCAATTATATCACAAATAATCAATATAGTCATAAACATTCAAACATTATAATATACAATTAAATTTGAGTCTTAATCGAGCTTACGAAAGCTCTTAAGTTGACTTGAGCACAAATAAGGATCAAATTGAAACATTTTAAAAAGATAAGGGCATTCATGAAAAACATGGGACAAACGGTCGTGTGCCCAAACTATGTATCTAACTATGTCCGTGTGGCACAAAAATGACCATGTCCCCTAGTCACACGATCATGTCACTATGTCATGTCTACCACACGGCCATGTGGCCAGCTCATGTAAACATATGGGAACCGTGTCAACCAAAAAGTAACAATTTTAAAAATAAGCACACGACCATGCCTCCGGCCCGTGTAGAACTAAATATGCCATTTAACTACCCAATTCATGCCAAGACAAAACAATGGCTCAAATGGTACATATTTGGCCATTTAAACTTGCACAAAACCAACTAATACTTATACCATCAAGCATTTATCCAACTACAAGACCATTCAATCATACCACATGAAATGATCACATTTCCAGGCTTAACAACTTAGGAACTATTCACACAAGACACTTCCATCATCTTAACATTTCAAACTTAACTAAAACATGACATATATCAAATTCCTAATCACCTAACAAATATGCCTTTCGTGTGTAAAATGGCGTGTGATTTTTGTGCAAGTATACATGTCTGTTCAAGTAATAAAGAGGTAGGTGAGTATCGTTCCTACAAGGATCAGATTGAGGCACAAAATTGGTCAAGTTATCTTATTAAGGTCAAGTTAATGCTATATTAAAATGATTAAAGGAAATGTTATGGAAAAAACTAAGGTAGATATGCGATGATTGGTAAATAAATGGAATTTCTATGGAAAAGGTGATAAGAGAAATGTAAATATGGGAACTACTGCATGAATAATATATAAATGAACAAATAATTAAATAACAATGCTAAGGCGAAGATATTTCTGTACAGAATCAAGTATATTGTCTACGATATTTATGTGAAAGGTTGGTGTAACGCCCCAAAAGTTAGGGGTTATAATTTTTGCTTAATTGTATGTTGTGCTTGCTCAACTGGTTAATTGAGGGTATTTGGGGGTTCTAGGGAGGCCTGGGTTCGAGTCTGAGCCTTGGAAAAATTTTAGTTTTTGGCCTTTAGTGGAGAGGGCTGTTGGAAGTAAGGCTTAAGTATAATTATGTGCACTTAGGAGACAGAAGTTGAGTATGTGGCAGGGTGACTATGGCGTCAATGGGAGAGCAAGGAAGGAAGGGGTTCGAATCCCACAGGTTGCAAATGGAAGCTTTTATTTTGTGACTGGAGAGTGGAGGAAGCAGAGTTTAGATCAAACTCATCAAGGGGAGTTGGAGACTTGGTCAACAAGTTTGAATGGGAGGCTATGAGTGATTCAAGGAGAAGAAAGTGGAGAAAATCAAGGAGTTGAGGAGTGACGGAGTAGTGGCCAAATTTGGGAGTGTGCCTAAGAGGGAGATTTCGGCTGAAGAGGGGTCATGAGTAGCATTTTTTGGCAGCCTTGAGTGTTAGTAGAAATCGAAACCCCTTTTTGATTTTGAGTGCTCTCTTTTTGTTTTCCTCGGGTTTTCTTCTCTGAAGCTTTTTGTGCATTTTTCTTTACCTTTCGTGCTCTTTTTCTTCTGTCTTCTCATCTTGCTAATAGCCTGTTATAAACTTTTGTCACTCGAGTTAGCTTTCTCTTGTTGGCCGAAACCTACTCTTCTACCCCATATCTCTTCACACTTCATTCGGGTTCCTTTCTTTACCTCTATGCCTGAGAGCTACATACCTTCTTTTGATTTCTCTTTTAGCCGTATATTATTATCTTCTTAAAACCTTGGTTTTTCCTGTTGGCCGAATCCTATAAGTCTGAATCTACATACTTTTTCATCCTGAATCTTGTGTTCTTGGTGGTTGGGGTCGGATCCTGTTGTCGAGCAACTGCCGATTATCGTCGTTCTTTGGTGTTGGTAAGGGTAGTGTAATCCAAATGCTTTCTTAATTCGTTGCTAATCTGTATTCTTACGACATCAGGAGTAGACTTCGGTCTCCTTTTTTTCTTTGTGGGGGGCTGAATATTTGATGGATGCTAACCCTTTTTTGTGCATCAAATATTTCTAGGGACCCGTTTACATTAGCCAATGAGCAAGGCCGAATACTGTCACTCTGTAGGAGGTCACGTCTTGTGGTAAGTGGATTTGGTTGGGTAGTATATTTCGATATTATGGATTTTCTGGGGCGTTGAGATTAACTAATGGTCATTGTTATCATAGGGGCATCGAGGAGTGTTTCATTCGGCAATCCAAAGTAGGTGTGTAATCTCACACCATTGTTATTCTGACATGCAATGTTCTGTGAATCGGCTAAAAGCCATAAAACTGAAAAGCCAGAGTATTGGCAACTGAGAGCTCACGAGTGTGTGAGTGCTCGTAGAGTTAATCTGAGTCAATAGTATTGGTGATCGACTGTTGGGAGTGTCTCGTACACTCTCGCGGATCTGAGGTAGTAATGGGCCTTATTGAGCCGAAGTGGGCTAAGTGGGCCCAATGGGTTAATGGGCCGTAAGGGGCGAAATCCATGGTAAGTGCCGAATGAATGAAGTGGCTGAGAAGTCTGTAGATCTGAGACCAAAAATGGGTTGTTTGGGCCACACGAGTGTGTGGGCCCGTTTGGGCTGAAATTAGATTTTAGGCCCAATTGCACCGTTTTGACCAAAATGGAACTTGTATCGCTCGAGGCGACAGTTGGCCACCGAAAAGATCGTAGATGAGTAAATTATCGAAATACCCTTGATGGGTAAATTACCGAAATACCCTTGATGGGTAAATTACCTAAATACCCTTGATGGGTAAATTACAGAAATACCCCCGATGGGCGAAATTACCGTTTTACCCCTAAATTACCGTTTTACCCTTAGTGGTAGGATCACCGATGTATGAGTAGTAATTGTATATTTGATGTCGATGATGATGCACTGATTACATGATTTAATTATGACATGGCATACTGCATGGGTTGGGTTATGGATTTGGAGGAAGCACTATACTGGTGGCTCTGCCACGTTATACTGATTTAGTGGCTTCTGTCACATTATACTGATTTAGTGGCTCAGCCACGTATACTGTTATTAGCAGCTTGTCTGCGCTATTGGTGTGCTGGTTGGGTGGGATTACTTGGTCCCCACAGGTGTGTTGGTTGGTACGGGTGGTGTGTTGGTTGGACTGGGTTGGGTACATATCTGTTTTGCATATCATAGGGCTTCAGCCCAGACTGTTACTGAATAGGGCTTCGACCTAGATTGTTATTGAATAGGGCTTTGACCCAGACCGTTACTGAATAGGGCTTACGCCCAGATTGATATTGTATGGGCTTGGGCCCAACTGTGGGTGTAATAAGGGGATTACACACTGAGTTCTTGTAACTCACCCTTTCTCTTAAACTGTGCAGGTAATCCCCAGCCTTAGAGGATTTGGAGCTGCGAGGGACTCAGAGGTGGCCACACGTCCAATATGTTTTGGGGTTAATTTAGCGACTTTATTTTAATTTATTTTATTTTAAGTATTGGGTTAATAATTTTTGTAATAAGGCCATTGGGTTTTTTTTTATTTTTAACTTTTATGAGGTATTTCTTTTAATTACAAACTGCTAGTCAATTAAACACGGGTTTTCGAAACAATAATTACTGTTTTCAAAATATCACGTTTTCACAACAATCAAGGTTTTAAAAACTATATTTTTGGTAAGGGAATGACTTTGAGCAAATCTGGTTTAGTTAATAAGCAATGAAAATCGGGGTTTTAAACAGTCGAAAGTTTTGATTTGTAGAATGGTTTTTCCAGCGAACACAAAGTTTTCAAACAACACTTGATGTGGCACGTTAGATCCGGTCTTAAAGTCTGGGCCGAGTTTGGGGTGTTACATTTAGTGGTATCAGAGCTAGGTTGGAAAACTCGACTGTGGAGTGGGTTTTGAAAATTTTCCTAATCCGTTTAAATTTTCAACTTGGGAAGTGATAGTGTTACTAAAAGTGTGGGACACCGAGTCTCCGGCACCAAATCCGTAAGTTTCTTTACTCTATACTTTATTATATGCTGAAATGGTTGTACTATGAAAATACTAGAGATAGTAGTAGTATACTGAAACTCCTTAGTTGTGGAAACCGAGACTATAGGAGACTGAAACTATAGTAAACTCGATCTGCGAAAATAACCCTAATTACTGCTTTTCATAAGATATCTGTTGATAATTACATGAACTATAAGCCGATTTATAAAACTTTTTAATCAGAAAATACGCTACATCGATATGAGCTCAAGAGGTCGCGGAAGGGGTAAACGTGGCCGTGGTAGAGGCCGAGGTGCTAGGGCTGGGTCCTCAGCATCAGGACATATGCCTGAAAGGGAAGCACCGGCATCACCAGTGACTGAGATGGGGTCTCAAGATCGAGCAGGTGGGGATTATGCCCTGTCCCAAGCGATACTACGGGTTCTGGAAATGGTTGCTGGAGCGAGTACTGGGTCAGTGGCCCGAGGGTCAATTTCTGAGCGACTCTGGGCAAACGGGGCAGAAATCTTTAGGGGCATCTCTGGTGTAGCCCCGAGTGTAGCAGAATACTGGTTGGAGGCGGTTAAGAGAATAATGGATGATCTTGACTGCACGGTAGAGCAAAAACTGAAGGGAGCAGTGTCCTTACTGCGAGATGAGGCATACCAATGGTGGCTTACCGTGAGGGAAGGCACGTAGGCCGACCGTGTGATTTGGGACTTCTTTAAGGCGGCCTTCCAAGGAAAATATGTCGGGGTAAGTTATGTGGATGCCCGGAGAAAGGAATTTTTGAATCTGGTTCAGGGGAATAAGTCTGTAGCGGAGTATGAGGCAGAGTTCCTGCGATTGAGCCGGTATGCTCGAGGCATCATCGCGACTGAGTATGAGCGCTGCATGCGATTCGAGGATGGTCTCCGAGATGAGTTGCGGGTACTGATAGCTCCGCAGAGGGAAAGAGACTTCGCTGCCCTGGTTGAGAAGGGTAAGATTGCCGAGGATGTGAAACGCTCAGAGCGTCAGAACCGTGAATAGGATAAGGGCAGAGGTAAGAGGAATTTTGGGCTTTCAAGTTCTTCTGGTGGGCTTAGAAAGAGGCCTAGGTTTGATGAGCCAGCCCGAACTGGGGTTCCTAATGTTGCAGTCAGACCGCAGCCTTACGCTGAGTGTGGGAGATCTCATTTGGGGGAGTGCTGGAAAGGAACGAGGGCGTGTTTCAGATGTGGCTCCAGGGATTATCAGGTTAGAGACTGTACTCAGAAGCCCGTTCAGATGCAAGCTACAGGTCAGGGTTATGTGCAGCCAGAGAGAGGTGGTCAGCAGCCACCGAGAGAGGGAAATGGGTTTGGACGAGGTCGAGGAGCACCGGGTAGAGGTACTGGTAACACAGAGGCGAGACAGCCAATGTTGGTATATGCTGCTCGGTGTCGAGAGGATGGCGATGCACCTGATGTCATAACTGGTACGTTCCTCATTCATGATGTACCATTTACGACTCTAATTGACATTGGGTCTACACACTCGTATGTTGCATGTACTGTGTCGGGAACATTGGGCATACAGTTTGAACTTGCTGATAGGGAACTGTCAGTGATTAGTCCACTGGGACAGTCGATTAGAGTGAATAAACTATTTAGAGATGTGCCTCTAGAGGTCCAATGAGTTGTCTTTCCGACAGAATTTGATGGAACTGCCGTTTGGCGAGTTCGATCTCATTTTGGGCATGGATTGGTTAGTGAAACACCATGCGAATTTTGATTGTGCTGCAAAGTGGATGGTACTGAAGTCTTCAGAGATTGAGGAGGTGGTCGTGATAAGGGAGCGAAAGGACTATTTATCCAACGTAATCTCAGCATTAAGGGCTGAGAAGCTGGTTCGTAGGGGTTGCGAGGTGTTCCTAACTTATGTCAGCACATCTGATGTTAAGGGTTTGCTCATTGGGGATGTCAGGACCGTAAAGGAATTTTCGGATGTATTTAATGAAGAGCTTCCGGGGTTGCCACCAAATCGTGAGGTCAAATTCGGCATTGAGCTCCTACTGGGAATGGCCCTGGTGTTCATCGCCCCTTATAGGATGGCGCTGAAGGAGCTGGCAGAATTAAAGGCTCAGATCCAAGAGCTATTGGATCGAGGATTCATCTGACCGAGTGTGTCACCGTGGGGAGCATCGGTACTGTTCGTAAAGAAGAAGGATGGTTCAATGCGCATGTGTATCGATTATCGTCAATTGAATAAACTGACGATTAAGAACAAGTACCCTTTACTAAGAATAGACGATTTGTTTGATCAGCTGCGAGGAGCCGCGATTTTCTCCAAGATAGATCTTAGATCGGGTTGCCATCAGTTAAGGGTTAAGGAGGCAGATGTGTACAAGACTGCATTCCAAACTCGTTATGGACACTACGAGTTTTTGGTCATGCCGTTTGGGCTAACGAATGCACCAGCTACTTTCATGGATATGATGAACCAAGTTTTCCAACCCTACTTAGACCGGTTCGTGGTGGTGTTTATAGATGATATTCTGGTGTATTCACGAACCGAGGAGGAGCATGATCCACATCTTCGTGCTGTCCTGCAAATATTGAGAGAGAAGCAGCTTTATGCCAAATTTAGCAAGTGCGAGTTCTAGCTGAAAGAGGTGACATTTTTGGGTCATGTCGTGTCTGCCGAGGGAATTAGGGTTGATCCACGAAAAGTTGAGGCCGTATTAGATTGGAAGCCACCGAAGTCTGTATTTGAGATTCGAAGTTTTTTGGGTCTGGCCAGGTATTACAGACGGTTCGTTGAGAGGTTGTCACTGATTGCTGCACCCCTAACTAAGTTACTACGTAAGGGGGTACCGTTTGTTTGGACTGATAAACAGCAAGAGAGTTTTGAGAAACTGAAGAAGATTCTGACTGAAGACCCGGTATTAATTCAGCCAGAGGTTGGAAAGGAATTCGTTGTCTACTGTGATGCGTCGCACACGGGTTTGGGTTGTGTGCTGATGCAAGAGGGTAAGGTGGTGGCTTATTCGTCCCGTTAGCTTAGGCCGCATGAGGTGAATTATCCTACTCATGACCTGGAATTAGCCGCGGTGGTATTCGCACTAAAGATTTGGAGACACTACTTGTACGGGGAGAAGTCGATCGTTTATACCGACCATAAAAGTCTCAAGTACCTCCTTACTCAGAATGAGTTGAACCTTAGGCAACGAATATGGATAGATTTGCCTAAGGATTATGATTGCTCGATCGAGTATCATCCGGGGAAAGCTAATGTGGTAGATGATGCACTGAGTCGTAAGGTTGTGTCTGATATAAGAGCAATGTTTGCTTGTCTCAGCCTGTTTAAGGATGGTAGTTTGTTAGCTGAACTTCAAGTGAAACCGACGTGGGTAGTTCAAACTAAAGAGAAATAGATGTTGGATGAGTCGTTGGTTCCTCGGTTCCAACAGGTGAAGAAGGGAGAGACTGAGGATTTTGGGCTGAATAGTGAAGGAGTATTATGCTTCCGTGGAAGAGTTTGTGTACCGAGGGACTCTGAGTTAAGGCAGTCGATTCTGCAGGAGGCGCATAGTAGCCCATACGCTATGCATCCTTGTGGAAACAAGTTATACCGAGATCTGTGTGAACTGTACTGGTGGCCAGGACTTAAGCGTGAGGTTACCGAGTTTGTAAGTAAGTGTTTGACATGCCAACAAGTAAAGGCTGAGCATCAACTGCCTTCGGGTCTGTTGCAACCTGTTAAGATTCCGCTCTAGAAGTGGGAGAGGGTAACCATGGATTTTGTTAGTGGGCTACCCCTGACGCCTACTAAGAAAGATTCGGTTTGGGTAATTGTGGTTCGGTTGACTAAATCTGCCCACTTCATACCGGTTCGCACTGATTACTCATTGCAGAAATTAGCCAAGTTGTACGTGGCAGAAATTGTGAGGTTACATGGGGTGCCAGTGTCTATCATTTCGGACAGGGACCCTAGATTCACATCACAATTCCGGAGAGTGTTACACGAAGCTTTAGGTACAAGGTTAGATTTTAGCACAGCATTTCATCCGCAGACTGATGGTCAGTCAGAGAGGGTAATACAGATTTTGGAGAACATGTTGAGAAGCTATGTGATTGATTTCAAGGGCAGTTGGGAAGACTATCTACCCTTAGCAGAATTTGCTTATAACAACAGCTACCAATCCATTATTCAGATGGCACCATACGAGGCATTATATGGTCGTAGGTGTCGTACCCCTACTTGTTGGACGGAATTGGGTGAGCGGTGACTGTTGGGTCCAGAACTAGTCTCTGAAACCGAGGAGAAGGTAAAATTGATCCGGGGTTGGTTAAAAGAAGCATCTGATAGGCAGAAGTCATACGCCGATTTAAAGAGCAAAGAGATTGAGTACTCGGTGGGAGATTTTGTCTTTTTGAAAGTCTCACCTTGGAAGAAGATTTTGAGATTTGGGCGGAGGGGCAAGCTGAGCCCTAGATTTATCGGACCTTACCAGATATTAAAGCGTGTAGGGCCGGTCGCCTATCAGCTTGAGCTACCTCCTGAGTTAAACCGGATACATGATGTGTTCCATGTCTCTATGTTGAGGCGATGTCGTTCTGATCCCTCACATATAGTGCCGGTAGAGGAGATCGAGGTAAGACCTGATCTGACTTTTAAGGAAGAACCGGTGCAGATACTGGAGCGTGATGTTAAGGTGCTGAGAAGGAAATATGTTCTGTTAGTCAAGGTGTTGTGGCGTAATCACGGTTCAGAAGAAGCCACGTGGGAGCCTGAGGAGGTGATACGGCAGTAATACCCTCACCTCTTCTGATTAGGTAAATTTCGAGGCCGAAATTTCTTTAAGGGGGTAGAGTTGTAACGCCCCAAAAGTTAGGGGGTTATAATTTTTGCTTAATTGTATGTTGTGCTTGCTCAGCTGGTTAATTGAGGGTATTTAGGGGTTCTAGGGAGGCCTGGGTTCGAGTCCGAGCCTTGGAAAAATTTTAGTTTTTGGCCTTTAGTGGAGAGGGCTATTGGAAGTAGGGCTTAAGTATAATTATGTGCATTTAGGAGACACAAGTTGAGCATGTGGCAGGGTGGCTGTGGCATCAATGAGAGAGCAAGGAGGGAAGGGGTTAGAATCCCACAGGTTGCAAATAGAAGCTTTTATTTTGTGACTGGAGAGTGGAGGAAGCAGAGTTCAGATCAAACTCTTTAAGGGGAGTTGGAGACTTGGTCAACAAGTTTGAATGGGAGGCTAGGAGTGATTCAAGGAGAAGAAAGTGGAGGAAATCAAGGAGTTGAGGAGTGAGGGAGTAGTGTCCGAATTTGGGAGTGTGCCTAAGGGAGATTTTGGTGGAGAGGGGTCATGAGTATTTTTTTAGTGACCTTGAGTGTTAGTAGAAACCGAAACCCCTTTTTTCTTTTGAGTGCTCTCTTTTTGTTTTCCTCGGGTTTTCTTCTCTGAAGCTTTTTTTGCGTTTTTCTTTACCTTTCGTGCTCTTTTTCTTCTTTCTTCTCATCTTGCTAATAGCTTGTTATAAACTTTTGTCACTCGTGTTAGCTTTCTCTTGTTGGCCGAAACCTACTCTTCTCCCTCATATCTCTTCACACTTCATTCGGGTTCCTTTCTTTGCCTCTATCCCTGAGAGCTACACTACCTCCCTTTGAATTATCCATTAGCCGTATATTATTATCTTCTTAAAACCTTGGTTTTTCCTGTTGGCCGAACCCTATAAGTATGAATTTACATACTTTTCATCCTGAATCTTGTGTTCTTGGTGGTTGGGGTCGGATCCTGTTGTCGAACAACTGACGATTGTCGTCGTTCTTTGCTGTTGGTATGGGTAGTGTAATCCAAATGCTTTTTTAATTCGTTGCTAATCTGTATTCTTGTGACATTAGGAGTAGACTTCAGTCTCCTTCTTTTCTTTGTGGGGGGCCGGATATTGGATGGATGCTAACCCTCTTTTGTGCATCAAATATTTCTAGGGACCCGTTTACATTAGCCAAGGAGAAAGGCCGAATACTGTCACTCTATAGGAGGTCATGTCTTGTGGTAAGTGGATTTGGTTGGGTAGTATATTTCGATATTATGGATTTTCAGGGGCGTTGAGATTAACTAATGGTCATTGTTATCATAGGGGCATCGAGGAGTGTTTCATTCGGCAATCCAAAGCAGGTGTGTAATCTCACACCACTGTTATTCTGATATGCAATGTTCTGTGAATCGGCTAAAAGCTAAAATACCAAAAAGCTAGAGTATCGGCAACTGAGAGCTCACGAGTGTGTGAGTGCTCGTAGAGTTAAACCGAGTCAATAGTATTGGTGATCAACTGTTGGGAGTGTCTCGTACACTCTCGCGGATCTGAGGCTGTAATGGGCCTTATTGAGCCAAAGTGGGCTAAGTGGGCCCAATGTGTTAATGGGCCGTAAGGGGTGAAATCCATGGTAAGTGCCGAACGAATGAAGCGGCTACGGAGTTCGTAGATCCAAGACCGAAAATGGGTTGTTTGGGCCACACGAGCGTGTGGGCCCGTTTGGGCCGAAATTGGATTTTAGGCCCAATTGCATCGTTTTGACCAAAATGGAACTTGTGTCGCTCGAGGCGACAGTTGGTCACCGGAAAGACCGTAGATGAGTAAATTACCGAAATACCCTTGATGGGTAAATTACCGAAATACCCTTGATGAGTAAATTACCTAAATACCCTTGATGGGTAAATTACTGAAATACCCCCGAGGGGCGAAATTACCGTTTCCCCCCAAATTACCGTTTTACCCTTAGTGGTAGGATCATCGATGTATTAGTAGTAACTGTTTAATTGATGTCGATGATGATGCACTAATTACATGATTTAATTATGACATGGCATACTGCATGGGTTGGGTTATGGATTTGGAGGAAGATCGCATCGGGTGGCTCGCGCCACGTTATATCGATTTAGTGGCTCACCACGATATCGTTATTAGCGACTTGTCCGCGCTTATTGGTGTCTTTGGTTGGGTGGGTTGACTTGATCCCCACAGGTGTGTTGGTTGGTACGGGTGGTGTGTTGGTTGGACTGGGTTGGGTACATATCTATTTTGCATATCATAGGGCTTTGGCCCAAACTGTTATTCAATAGGGCTTCGCCCGCACTATTCTCGAATAGGGCTTGGCCTGCATCATTATCGAATAGGGCTTAGGCCCAGATTGATATTGTATGGGCTTGGGCCTAACTGTGGGTGTAATAAGGGGATTACACACTGAGTTCTTGTAACTCAGCCTTTCTCTTAAACTGTGCAGGTAATCCCCAGCCTTAGAGGATTTTGAGCTGCGAGTGTAACACCCCAAACCCGGCCTAGACGTTATGACCGGATTTAGCATGTCACATAGAAGGGTTGTTTAGAAACTGCGCGTTCGTTAAAAAGTTCGTATCCTTTTTGAAACTTCGAGCTTTGTTGATTGTGGAATTCAGATTTGCTTTTATGATTTTCTTGTATAAACGTTATTATTATTTCCGAAAACTTTGTTTATAACAGAAATCAGATTCAGTGAATTGCGGAAATGTGATATTTTGAAAACAGTTATTGTCTTTTTAAGAAAATCCAGAGTTTAATCATTTATAGTTCGAATATATCTAAAATGAAAGTTTAAAAGAAAGATAAAATGCAATGGCCTTATTACATAATATTAAACCCAAATTAAAATAATCTTAAAATGAAGCAAAACTGAAATTTACTAAAGTTTGTGAGAAATACTCCGATGTATGGCCACCACAGAGTCCTCCGCAGCTCCAAATCCTCTAACGCTGGGGATCACCTGTAAGGTTAAAGCAGAGGGGTGAGTTACAAGAACTCAGTGTGTAATCCCCTAATCGGTCATTAACTAGGCTCAAGCCCATACGAAAGTAGTCTGGGCCGAGGCCCTATTCGGTGACAATCTGGGCCTTAGCCCTATAAACATGATAATGCAAGCAGAGAATGCAGCCCAACCCAATCCAACCAAACACACCCCCGTACCAACCCTACACACCTGTGGGGACCAAGTCAACCCACCCAAATTTCTACACACCAATATGGCGACAAGTCGCTAATCATGGAATTTGTGGCGGAGCCACGCGAAAGAATATACGTGGCATGGCCACTACACAGAATGTGGCAGAGCCACCAGAATACACTTCCTCCGATCATCAAACCCAACCCATGCAACATAATATAAATGCAATGCATCATACGTACAAAAGTGTAAATAAAGCATATACATGATAACCAACCATAATCAAGGGTATAACGGTCACTTCCCCTTTAGGGGTATTTCGGTAATTTACCATTCCAGGGGTATTTCAGTAATTTAACCTCCAGGGGTATTTCGGTAATTTTATCACTTAACGGCCTTTTCGAAGGCCTACTATCGCCTCGAGCGACACAAGACCCTTTTTGGTCTCTACGGAACTGTTGGGCCTAAAATCCATTTCAGGCCCAAACGGGCCCACACACTCGTGTGGCCCATTTCGCATGGTTTCGGTCTCAGATTTTCATATTTCGCAACCGCACTTATCCTTTGATAGTTTTCCATCAATTTTTCCCATGTGGGTCGGATAGCCCATTGGGTCCATTTGGCCCGTTTCGGCTCGATTTGGCCCATTACAGCCTCAGTTTCGCGAGAGTGCTCGCGACACCCTCTATGGCTTACCGCCCTTATTCCTGTTTCGATTTACCACTACGAGCGCTCGGACGCTCGAGTGGTCACAGTTGCCGATTTTCTGGCTTTTCGGCTTCCGGTCGAATTACAGAACATTGCAAGCATTCATCCAGAGGGGTGTGAGATTACACACCTGATTACGTAGAGTGCTATACACCCACGATCGTCGTCACCTATACCAAACATATCACACAATTAACTCTATACAATAGAAATGGGAGATCGTTAATCCAAACACCTAACTATACGATTTACTAACACTAACCTTCACTAGCGCGATCAACTACGATTTGCTTATCTAAACCAGATGTCGACGCCCTTCCGCATCCAGGCAGAAAGTCCTGAACCACTGACACCCTATGCCGCTTAACTTAGGAGCAGGCGCAACGAGTCCATTTCCATTAGGCACTCTTCCTGAATCCCCCTCAGATCAGCTACTATTTTCCTCCATGAAGAACTTGATTGGCTAAACCCACAAGATTCGGCTCTTAGCACGGAGAACAAAAAGATCTCGAGACGGAAGAGTGTGAGTAAATTCGGCCTAGACCATACAGAGTTTAAAGTTGAGTGTTTCGGTTCTTGAAGAGAGAAAAGAGAAGAAGAAACTAAAAAGAAAAGGAACCATTACCTTGAAACTAGAGAAGAACAGAATGAGAAAGAAGATTCGGCAGACAGATGTGAACCCAGTTCCCTGCTATTAGACGTTCGGCTAAGGAAAAACAAGATGGAAATAGAGGTGTTTTTCTTTCGGCTTTACGGGAGAGAAGAAAAAGATGCCATAAGTGGGTAGATGATTAAAAGAAGTTTCGGCTATTAGCAAAGAATAGTAGAAAAACACTTCAAATTTGGAGAAGAGAGGGAGAAAATGAATTCGGCCAGGAGGAAATTGCAAAGAAAGAATTGACCCGAAAAGCTCCCAATAAAAAAAAAACAAAACTAAAAATGCTCAGGAAACCAAATGGAATTTCGGCTAAAGACACTACCCAAAATGTTTCATTTTCCTCCCTAGCCGAAAATGCATAGATGGAGTCCCCACTCATGGCACAACTCTCCCACACCTTGATTCACTCCATGATTCTCTCCTCAAATTCCTCTCCTCCTCCCATTCAAACGGTTTGACTGAGTCTTCAACCACCCTGGCAGAGTTTGAACTCATCTCTGCTTCTTTCTCTCCCAAACACAAAATAATAGCCACCAAAATGCAGCTTGAGAGATTCGAACCTCCAACCTCCTTACACTCCTCTTGACGCCACACCACCTCGCCACATGCCCAAATTGTGCTAACAAAACACCAACAAATTTCCTTAAGTCTTGCGTCCAACAGTCCTCTCGACTAAAGAGCCCAAAAACCAAAATTTTCCTATAGCCCAACTTGAACCCGGGACTTCATAGAACCCTCTAAACACTCCAAAATCACACACCTAATAGGTTCAACTTGTAATAGTGTCGCTCTCTTGTTCCCAAAAATTTGAAACGCTCCCACGCCCAAGGCCCAATGGGCCCAATTTCTACCAGGCCCAAATTCGGGTCGTTACAGCGAGGGACTTGGAGGTGGCCACACGTCAAATATGTTTTGGGGTTAATTTAGCGACTTTATTTTAATTTATTTTATTTTAAGTATTGGGTTAATAATTTTTGTAATAAGGCCATTGGGATTTTTTGTATTTTTAACTTTTATGAGGTATTTCTTTTAATTACAAACTGTTAGTCAATTAAACACGGGTTTTCGAAACAATAATTACTATTTTCAAAATATCACGTTTCCGCAACAATCAAGGTTTTAAAAACTATATTTTTGGTAAGGGAATGACTTTGAGCAAATATGGTTTAGTTAATAAGTAATGAAAATCGGGGTTTTAAACAGTAGAAAGTTTTGATTTGTAGAAGGTGTAACATCCTGGAAAGGGCCTATGCATTTTCGGTTTAATTGTACGAAATGACAAGTCTTAAGTAATATGAATAAATTTTTAATATTTTTGGAAATTCAGAAATGTATGAAAATAGAAATGGAAATGAACATTTTTGGAAACCTGGGAATGCATAGACATGAACATTTTTGGAAACCTGGAAATGTAAGGAAATGATTCAAAAATGGAAAGTACACATTTCTGGAAACTTGGAAATGTAAGAAAAGGGCAGGTTTACAGAGCCGATCGAAAATTTTAGGAAACTTAGAAATGACCCAGAAATGTCAAGTTTTAAATTCTAAAATAGGAAATCAAGGCAAGGTGGCCTTAAAAGAAAAAGTTTGTGAAATTTGACACACAAACAGGCTTGGAAAAGTGGCCTGAAGATGTCACTTAGGGCCTCTGGAAATGGCGCCACCTGCAAGGGGTTGGGCCTGGGTTCGAGTCACTTGGGAAGCAAATAAAGGAGGTTTTATTTTTGCTTCCATAAGCCAAGGAGTGGACGGCAAGGCTTCTAGAAAAAGGGAGGTTTATCCTCTTTAAAATTCGGCTATTAAGGATAAATAAAGGTTTTTTTTATTGGAGAGATAAATGATGATTTATCTTAAGTATTTTCAAAAAGGAATTTATTTATCATAATTTCCATGAGATAAAGGCTGGATTAAACTCTTTTATTTTATGATAATTAAAGGATAAAGCTATCAAATTGAAGAGTGGTGGCCAAGTCAGGGACTCCTTAGCTGATAATTTCGTCTATAAAAGGGAGGAAGGAAGGAGGGATACTCATCAGTTTTCTTTTTTTTCTCGCCTCCGAAATTCTTAGGGTTCTCTCCTCTTCTTTTCTCTTTTCCTTTGTCTAGCCGAATTCCCTAGCCTCCTCTCTCTTTTATTTCAAAACCAAAAACACAATCCAACCAAGCCAAAATTGCACAAAGCCGAATCTTTGTTGTGATGAAGGGTGTTGCCGATTTCATTCAAAAAAGTAAGATCAGCCATTATTTGATTTTCAATCTCTCTTTTAGCCAAAATATAGGAATCTAACTCCTTTAGAATTCCATGGCCGAAATTTGGAAGGTTTTCTTGGGATTTCTAAGACTCAAGGATTTTCATGGACTTATAAGGCAAGGTTTCGGATTTGGACAAAAGGAAATTGACACCAAGGTAAGTGTATAAATCCTACTAGGATTTGGATTGTGGTTGAAAAGGTTTATTAATATGTTAAATGATTGACCGAATATAGGAGTTAAGGATCTAAATCGAGTAGATCGGTTCTTGGGATTTCAAGGACTTCATTAAGCGAATCAGGTGTGTAATCCCCACTATCATTTAATATGATACATGGCAATATTTAATCTATGTATATATATATATATATATATATTTTAATGTGAATATGGCTAAGTACCCTAATGTGGTACAAAAGTACTCATGTACGTTTCCTACTCCCATTAGGATTATGAAATATGTTATTTTATAACATGTGAAAATATATATGAATGTGAATTTAAGTATGAGATGCATGATATAAAAAAATATGGGTCATTCGGGATTTATGAGAAAGGGGAAGTAAATGTGATGACTTCGGTCTCACTATCTGAATGTGGTGACTTCGGTCACATTATCTGAATGTGGTAACTTCGGTTACATTATCTGAATGTGGTGTTTCATGACACAATTATCTGGTGGCTATGCCACAAATTTTATATGGGCGATGAGCACGCCGATCGCAATGGCGCCTTCGAAGGTGTGTAGCGGATGGAGGGTCGACTTAGTAGTCCCCACGGTGTGCGAGGTTGGTACGGGGATGTGTAGGTGATGGCATCTAGGGTTTGGGGTTGGGTTGCATCATCATTGATATCTCTGTTGTATGAATAAAAGTTTGATATGAATAGATATGCCCGATCTATTGAATGTTAGTGTTGGTTACACATTGAGTCTGTTGACTCACCCCGTTGTGGGAATATTTTTCAGGTGATGAGTATTAATGGACCGAATTGCAGAAGGTTGAAGGTGACAATGCATCGCAAGGAGAAATTTAAAGATTTGGACTTTTATTTTTACTAAGTACTTTAGTTTTATTTTTGGGTTTTGATTGATGTAATAAGGCCATAAGGCCCAAGTTGGATTTCTTTACTTACATTTATTTTTTATTTTTTTATTATGTTAAGAATTATTTTTGATTAAAGTTTAATTAAAATTATTCCTTTCAAAATAAACCCTAAAATTGTTTTGTCACCATAATTAAATGATTTCTAAGTAAAATAAATGGGTTTCCAACTTAAGCCAACCCAAAACGATAATTTTCTAAAATTACACAAATTTTCTCTAAGTAACAAAGAACTTTGAAACCGGTTTACTTAAGGAGCATACAGATCCATTCGGGCTCGTGGGCGGTGTGGGGTGTTTGATTTGGTATCGAGCGGAGTTTTAAAATTCTCTACTGTGGGCTAAGGCCCAAAACGTTTTCAAATCGAGCCAAGTAAGTTTTTTTTGAAAGTATCTTAAGAAATAAGGAGTTTTACGGCATGGCACCTAAGTCTCCGACCATGATCCACGGGTAAGTACCCTAACCATCCGTATGATTATGTGATTTATGAGTTATGGAAGGGTAGAAAAGGCATGGAACGTAGAATAGTATGATAGGAACTTGAACCCTAGGACTAGTTTACTCAAACACAAACACATAAGACTTAATGCACTAAACAAACCTATGGCTAAGTCTTTGAGTTAGGGTGTGGTAACCTCTGCATGCGCATGTCAGGATTGGATCGAGGAAGAGCACTGGTATTTAAGCAGTCCTAGTGACTCACCTCCTCTTCGCAGAATCCTACCAGTGCGTAGCTTCGGTTCACCCTAACCCGCAGGGCTCGGTAGGTGTGGCAACCTGCGTGCGCATGTCTAGGAATGGTTTTGGTGGGAGCTTGGTATTTAAGCGATCCGCGTGACTCACCTCCTCTCCACTCGAATCTGCACTGGTGCGTAGCTTTGGTTCACTACGACCAAGAGGACCAGTCATAGGCTAAACACGATAACTAAAACCCGAAGGGAACTAGTCAGTGTTTTCTATAAACACAACAAAACCCTAGTTTTAAAACTCTCTTCTAAATTCATGAAAACCATCTTTACAAAATTCTCCGAAAAATTTCCGCTTTATGAAATTACAAAAATGCCCCTAGTGGTAAAATTACCAAAATACCCTTGGTTTATAAAATGACCAACTACCCAACAGTTTTGCCAAAATTTCATTATTTTAGAAATGTTCAAAAACCCTAATTTGCAAACTATCAAAAATACCTTTAATTGTGGAAAATTACAAAATTTCCCCTAACTTACAAAATTACCAAAATGACCCTGATTTCCAAAATTTTTGCAACATCGTTTTGAAAAGAACAATTCACAAAAAGAACCCTCAAAGTCTTACAACTTTTAAAATATCCCTGATTTGTTAACTTTTACAAATGTGCCCCGGTTTGCGAAAAGTTACCAAAATACCCCTGAGGTCAAAAATTACCGAAATACCCCCGGATTTCAAAATTTTTCCAAATTACTCCGGGACTTTGAAATTACCAAAATACTTTTTGACGAAATCACCAAGGAACTTTTCCTTTTGAAAAATTACGAAGATGCCCCTGTAGGACAAATTACGAAAATACCCCTGGGTAGTGGAAAAACAATAACAATGAAAACTACAACCTTTCTCTGAATGAACGAGAGTTCATAATTGTTTGATGGATGAATGAATGGAAAGACTGTGTGCATACGAAAGAACCACTCCTAAAACTCTTTTCATAAAATTCCTTCACGAGTAATCAAGTGAAACAGAAGCACTAACTCATAAAACTTCTGAATCAAATTTTGACGTTAGAAATGAGCTCTAGAGGACGTGGTCATCATGGAAGAGGTAGAGGAAGGATGACAGTGTCAGAACCCGTTAGATCGGGTCAAGGGTCTGACAATGAGATACCACCGCCACCACCACCCCCAACTGTTAATGTTGAGCAGCAAACTCAGACGGGGATGATCTTTGTGTCGCAGTCGCGGCCGCGAATTTTGGAGTTGGTGGTCGTGCAGAGGAAATTTGGGAAATCGAAAGTCGTGCAGGCTCGGCGGCCCGAGCTAATGGAGCGGAAATGTTTCGTGGAGTGTCTAGAGTAGCACCCAAGATGGTGAGCATCGTTGGAAGCGACGGAGCGCATAATGGATGAGCTTGATCTGATCCCTGAGGAGAAGTTGAAAGGGATGGTGGCATTGTTACGCGATGAAGTGTATCAATGGTGGTTAACTGTTCGGGATGGTACCACGGTGAGGATCCGACACAGGAGTATGTTAAGGAAGCATTTCGTAAGAAATATGTGGGAACAGTATATGAGATGAGCAAAGGAAGGCTTTTCTAGGGCTGGTTCAAGGGAACAAGTCTGTGGCGGAGTATGAGGCTAAATTCCTGAGGTTGAGTCGCTATGCTTGAGGAGTAGTGGCAACTGAGCATGAGCACTGTGTCCGTTTTGAGGACGGACTAAGAGACGATCTGAGACTTTTGATAGCCCTGCATCAGGAGCAGGAGTTCTCTGCTTTGGTAGAAAAGGCCAAGGTGGCTGAGGGAATCAAGGATTCTACCAAGCAGGCTGTGGATAGGAATAAGCCCAAAAGAGGTTTTGGACCATCTGGAAAGGTTCATAAGAGGCCTAGAGTTGATGGGCCACGAAATCAGCAAGCTGGTACAAGATGGCGATGATCGTCCTTGTGAGCATTGTGGAAAGAAACACTTAGGGAGTCTTTGGAAAAAACGGGAGGATATTTTCGGTGTGGGTCCAAGGACCATATGCTCAAGGATTGTCCCAAGAAACCGGATGAGAGTCGGCCGTAGCTCGGATCGTTAGTCAGCCGGTAGAGGCGACAGCAGCCTCAACGGGGTCGTAGTGGTGAAAGCAACAGAGGTAATGGTGTTGGCAGAGGCCGTGGAACATGTGGTCGAGTGTCTTTGCATCGTTGAGGCAAGGCAACCGGGTTTGGTTTATGCGGTTCACGAGGGAGGATGGTGACGCGCGGATGTTATAACCAGACGTTCTTTATTTTTGACAGGCCTTATTATGCCTTAATTGATGTGGGCTTGACCCATTCCTATGTTGCATGTAGTGTAGTGGAAACACTAGGCCTAGACTCTGAACCTTCTGATAGGCAGATGACTGTAGTAAGCCCATTAGGCCAAACTGTAGTGGTAGATAAGATCTTTTGGAATGTACCCCTAGAGATTCAGGGAGTGAACTTTCGGGCTGACTTAATGGAGTTACCCTTCGAAGAGTTTGAACTTATACTCGGAATGGACTGGCTAGTAGAACACCGAGCCGTGTTGGATTTTGCGGCTAAACGAATGAAACTAAGGACTCCGGAGGATGAAGTAGTATTAATGATCGGAGAAAGGAGAAATTTCTTGTCTAATGTAGTTTCAGCGTTAAAGGCTGAGAAAATGGTTAAGAAAGGGTGCAAGGCGTTCTTAGCCTTTGTAAGTGCGTTAGGTGGAAAGGAAGAAGGTGTCAGTGGAGTTAGAACGGTGAAAGACTTTGAAGATGTATTTCGGAGGAATTACCAGAATACCCCAGATAGGGAGGTGGAATTTGGAATAGACTTGTTGCCAGAATGACTCTCGTGTCAATCGCTCCATACCGAATGGCGCTAAAGGAGTTAGTTGAGCTCAAGGCTCAAATCCAAGAGTTTTTGGATCGTGGGTTCATACGACCCAGTGTGTCTCCATGGGGAGCACCAAGATTGTTTAGAAGAAGGACGGAACTATGCGTATGTGCATAGATTACCGTCAGATTGAACAAGTCGACCATCAAGAACAAGTATCCTTTGCCAAGGATCGATGACTTGTTTGATCACCGGTGAAGGGGGCGCATATTCTCAAAGATAGACTTAAGGTCGAGGATATCACCGATTGAAGGTGAAGGAGGCGGATATCCATAAGACCGCTTTTAGGACAAGATACGGCCATTTTGAGTTTGTGGTTATGCCGTTTGGATTGTGAACGCTCCAAATAAGCGTTCATGGATATGATGAACGGGTTTTCCAACCATACTTGAATAGGTTTGTCATTGTGTTCATCGACGATATTTTGGTGTATTCCAAGTCGGAAGAGGAGCATGATGAGCATCTCCGAGTTGTGTTACAAGTGTTAAGGGAGAAGAAGCTTTATGCCAAATTCAGCAAGTGTGAATTTTGGCTTAAGGAGGTGGCATTTTCAGGACATGTGGTATCCGCAGAGGGAATAAGAGTGGACCCTAGGAAGATTGAAGTAGTGTTGGATTGGAAACCACCTAGGTCCGTGGCTGAAATTCGAAGTTTCTTAGGTTTGGCAGGCTATTACAGAAGGTTCGTGGAAGGGTTCTCGTCAATAGCCGCGCCTTTGACAAAGTTGCTAAGGAAGGAAGTACCCTTTGAATGGACAGATAAGCAACAAGAGAGCTTTGAAAAGCTTAAGAAGGTGTTAACGGAAGCTCCAGTGCTAGTTTAGCCGGAGGAAGGCAAGGATTTTGTGGTGTATTGTGACGCTTCACATACGGGATTAGGATGTGTGCTAATGCAAGATGGTAAAGTGGTCACTTATGCGTCTCGGCAGTTAAGGCCTCATGAGGTTAACTACCCAACTCATGACTTGGACCTAGTAGCAGTGGTCTTTGCCCTTAAGGTTTGGAGGCACTACCTTTATGGAGAAAGGTCAGTTATCTACACAGACCACAAAAGTCTTAAGTACTTGTTGACTCAGAAGGAGTTAAACTTGAGGCAACGAAGGTGGGTGGAATTGTTAAAGGATTACGACTGTTAGATAGAATATCATCCGCAAGGCGAATGTGGTAGCCGATGATGCCCTAAGTAGGAAGGCGTGTGTCGGATTTAAGGGCTTTGTTCGCTCACTTAAGTCTCAGATAATGATGGAAGCCTGTTGGCGAGTTGCAAGTCAAGCCTACATGGTGAAGGAGGTGAAAGAGGGACGGTTGGGTCGATAAGGACCTAAGTGCTAAGTTACTGACAAGTCCGAATGGAGAATTAAAGGATTATGGTGTCAATGATGAAGGAGTATTGTGCTACAAAGGGAAGGTCTGTATGCCGAGGAACAAGGATTTGAGACAAAGGATTCTTCGGGAAGCGCATGGTAGCCCTTATGCTATGCATCCCGGAGGCATTAAGCTATATAGAGATCTAAGGGAACAATTTTGGTGGTCTGATCTTAAACGAGAGGTGACTGAATTTGTGGGGAAATGTCCGACGTGGCTGAAATAGTTAAGGTGAACACCAAGTTCCATCAGGATTGCTTCAACCAATCGAGATTCCACAATAGAAGTGGGAGAGAATTACCATGGACTTCGTTAGTGGGATTCCCCTTACGCCTACTAAGAAGGACTCAGTATGGGTGATAGTGGACCGTTTGACCAAGTCCGCGCATTTTATTCCGCTAAGAGTTGATTATTCTCTTCAAAAGTTAGCCAAGTTGTATGTGGCGGAAATCGTGAGGTTACATGGAGTACCGGTATCAATCATCTCCGATAGAGACCCAAGGTTTACGTCTCGGTTTTGGAAGGCACTTCATCAAGCTTTAGGCTCTAATTTGGACTTCACTATGGCTTTTCATCCACAATCGGACAGGCGATCCAACGAAAGTTATACAAGTGTTGGAGGATATGCCGAGAGGTTGTGTGATGGATTTCGAGGAAGTTGGGAAGATTATTTGCCTCTAGGCGAAGTTCGCCTACAACAACAACTATCTATCGTGCTAGCATTTGGATGGCACCATATGAAGCATTGTATGGTCGGAAGTGTAGAACTCCTACTTGTTGGGTGAGTTAGAGAACGACGAGTGTTAGGTCCGGAGTTAGTGGCGTAAACTGAGGAGAAGGTTGAGATAATTCGGGCAAGGTTGAAGGAAGCCTCTGATAGGCAGAAATCGTACGCGGACCTTAAGCGGAAGGAAATAGAGTTTGAAGTTGGAGACCAAGTGTTTCTGAAAGTCTCGCCTTGGAAAAAGGTAATGAGTTTCGATCGCAAAGGGAAGTTAAGCCCAAGGTTTATAGGGCCCTATAGAGTATTGAAGCGAGTTGGGCCAGTGGCATACCAATTGGAGTTGCCACCAGAGTTGCGGTAGATGCACGACGTATTCCATGTACCCATGCTACATCGTTACCGATCGGATCCGTCTCATGTGGTACCTGTCGAAGAAGTACAGTTAAGGCCAGACTTATCCTACGAGGAAGAGCCGATTCGAATATTGGAACGTGATGTGAAAGCACTACGAAGGAAGTCAGTTCCTCTAGTCAAAGTGTTATGACGCAATCATGGATCGGAAGAAGCTTCATGGGAGTCAGAGGAGACAATGCGACAGTAATACCCTCAGTTATTTTAGTTAGGAAATTTCGAGGACGAAATTATTTTAAGGGGTAGAATCGTAACATCTCGGAAAGTGGCCTATGCATTTTCGGTTTAATTGTATGAAATGACAAGTCTTAAGTAATATGAATAAATTTTTAATATTTTTGGAAATTAGGAAATGTATGAAAATGAAAAGGGAAATGAACATTTTTGGAAACTTGGGAATGCATAGACATGAACATTTTTGGAAACTGAAATGTAAGGAAATGATTCAAAAATGGAAAGTACGATTTCTGAAACTTGGAAATGTAAGAAAAGGGCAGTTTACTGAGCCGATCGAAAATTTTAGGAAACTTAGAAATGACCCAGAAATGTCAAGTTTTAAATTCTAAAATAGGAAATCAAGGCAAGGTGGCCTTAAAAGAAAAAGTTTGTGAAATTTGACACACAAACAAAGCTTGGAAAAGTGGCCTAAAGATGTCACTTAGGGCCTGGAAATGGCGCCACTGCAAGGGGTTAGGCCTGGTTCGAGTCACTTGGGAAGCAAATAAAGGAGGTTTTATTTTTGCTTCCATAAGCCAAGGAGTGGACGGCAAGGCTTCTAGAAAAGGGAGGTTTATCCTCTTTAAAATTCAGCTATTAAGGATAAATAAAGGTTTTTTTATTGGAGAGATAAATGATGATTTATCTTAAGTATTTTCAAAAAGGAATTTATTTATCATAATTTCCATGAGATAAAGGCTGGATTAAACTCTTTTATTTTATGATAATTAAAGGATAAAGCTATCAAATTGAAGAGTGGTGGCCAAGTCGTGGACTCCTTAGCTGATAATTTCGCCTATAAAAGGGAGGAAAGATGGAGGATACTCATCGGTTTTTCTTTTTTCTCCGCTCTACCGAAATTCTTAGGGTTCTCTCCTCTTCTTTTCTCTTTTCCTTTGTCTAGCCGAATTCCCTAGCCTCCTCTCTCTTTTATTCAAAACCAAAAACACAATCCAACTAAGCCGAAATTCTGCCAAAGCCGAATCTTTGTTGTGAGAGAAGGGTGTTGCCGATTTCATTCAAAAAGGTAAGATCAGCCATTATTTGATTT
Organism: Gossypium sturtianum; assembly: GCA_025698515.1. Lineage (NCBI taxonomy): Eukaryota > Viridiplantae > Streptophyta > Magnoliopsida > Malvales > Malvaceae > Gossypium > Gossypium sturtianum. Next base: position 67,425,612 of record CM046953.1, read on the forward strand.
TCAATCTCTCTTTTAGCCGAAATATAGGAATCTAACTCCTTTAGAATTCCATGGCGAAATTTGGAAGGTTTTCATCGGGATTTCTAAGACTCAAGGATTTTCGACAGACTTATAAGGCAAGGTTTCGGGATTTGGACAAAAAGGAAATTGACACCAAGGTAAGTGTATAAATCCTACTAGGATTTGGATTGTGGTTGAAAAGGTTTATTAATATGTTAAATGACCTGACCGAATATAGGAGTTAAGGATCTAAATCGTAGATCAGTTCTTGGGATTTCAAGGACTTCATTAAGCTTAATCAGTGTGTAATCCCCACTATCATTTAATATGATACATGGCAATATTTAATCTATGTATATATATATTTTTTAATGTGAATATGGCTAAGTACCCTAATGTGGTACAAAAGTACTGAGGCACGTTTCCTACTCCCATTAGGATTATGAAATATGTTATTTTATAACATGTGAAAATATATATGAATGTGAATTTAAGTATGAGATGCATGATATAAAAAAATATGGGTCATTCGGGATTTATGAGAAAGGGGAAGTAAATGTGATGACCGGTCTCACTATCCGAATGTGGTGACTTGGTCACATTATCCGAATGTGGTAACGGTTACATTATCCGAATGTGGTGTTTCATGACACAATTATCTGGTGGCTATGCCACAAATTTTATATGGGCGATGAGCACGCCGATCGCAATGCCGCCTTCAAGAAGGTGTGTAGCGGATGGAGGGTCGACTTAGTAGTCCCCACGGTGTGCGGGTTGGTACGGGGATGTGTAGCGGATGGCATCTAGGTTTTGGGTTCGGGTTGCATCATCATTGATATCTCATTGTATGAATAAATGTTTGATATGAATAGATATGCCCGATCTATTGAATGTTAGTGTTGGTTACACATTGAGTCTGTTGACTCACCCCGTTGTGGGAATATTTTTCAGGTGATGAGCATTAATGGACCGGGTCGACAGGAGCTGAAGGTGACCATGCATCGCAAGGAGAAATTTAAAGATTTGGACTTTTATTTTTACTAAGTACTTTAGTTTTATTTTTGGGTTTTGATTGATGTAATAAGGCCATAAGGCCCAAGTTGGATTTCTTTATTTCTGTTTTTTATTTTTATTTTTTTTTATTATGTTAAGAATTATTTTTTATTAAAGTTTAATTAAAATCATTCCTTTCAAAATAAACCCTAAAATTGTTTTGTCACCATAATTAAATGATTTCTAAGTAAAATAAATGGGTTTCCAACTTAAGCCAACCCAAAACGATAATTTTCTAAAATTACACAAATTTTCTCTAAGTAACAAAGAACTTTGAAACCAGTTTACTTAAGGAGCATACCAGATCCGGTCCAGGCTCGTGAGCCAGGTGTGGGGTGTTTCAGAAGGGTTTTTCCAGCGAACACAAAGTTTTCAAACAACACTTAATGTGGCATGTTAGATCCGGTCATAACGTCTGGGCCGCGTTTGGGGTGTTACAGTTGGGATTACTCAGAATTAACCTTAATGGCAATAATGCTGTGGCAAAATCTTGATTAACTTACGGTGCAGAAGAGTCTTAGAGTGGCTTGCCCCTTTTAGGGGAAAAACCTCAAGTCACTGTCCCTGCTCATATAGGGTCTTATTACAGTAATCTGTGTAATTTCTTTTTTATGACACAAACATCGTTCGAATGATACTTATGCCATCCAATATGATTTAAGTAATCTAAAATTTCTCGCATTAAATCAACTTAAAAATAATAATATGCCATTGACTATTCCTAGGGATTGCACTTAAACAATTGAATGCGCAGTAAAATAATCAGATTTATACCATGGAAACTTAAAACAATTAAGTATCATCAAAATAACCCCAACCCGATGAGATTTAACACATCGGTTGGAAAATATAATTCCAAACCATTACCATTATTTACAACCAAATAAGTTCACAAGAGAGCACTAAGGAAATAATGGAAGAACGTCGAGAAAATAGCTTCCACTAGTCACACTTCAGTAGCACAGTCTTGTGTTGACCGAGAGGACGACTTCCTCTTCCACTCGAGATCTCTTACTCTTTTATTTCTCTCCTGGATGACTTTTGAGGTTCCCTTCATCGTCCTTTTATAAATAGAGTTTAGTCAATCAGTTTGTGTTAATCTTCTCCTATTTTCTAGGGTGATTTATCTGGTACGAGTCTAAATTTCAAACTGAAACAGCTGCACATGAAACGTTTGACTCTGTCTTCCTGGCATTGCTGCAGCACTCATGTTGGCATATCATTTGCACTATGCCCTAGCAAAACTTCACTCATTTATTTCCTTTCTTCAAAAACCTGTTCCTTTCCTACCACCACACAAAACTTCCACAAAAACCAATTAAAAGCACCAATTAACTCAACATAGTCCAAGTTCGAATGCAATATAACAAATGCTAATTAAAATGCAACAAAATGTACCTAAGTACAAACAATTAGCTAGGTAAAAAGGCATAAAATATAACTCTTTTCAAGAGTATTCACACCCCCAAACCTATGCTATTGTTTGTCCTCAAACAAAAATTCCCTATATGTACTAATGCAAATATTTTGCCCTAGCACAAAACACTTTTCATATTGTTTATATGTCTGAAAAACAATGTATATCTCAATTCTCAGTAATTTTCTCTGTCCTAAAGCCTGTTCAAATGGCTAAGGTTTGTCTAGCAAAGGTAGTGCAGAAATATCTCCTAAAAACAAAAACTCTTAAATACTCATCCACTCTCCCCTTCCGTCGTATAACAAATATCTTCTAACCCATTTAGTTAATTTTCCACCTAACATCAATTATTTATTATTATTCCAGATTTTTCTCTTTTTCTTTTGAATGTGTTAGGGAATTTAGCATGTCACAACATTTTTTTCCCTGACAATCATAGTGGAGCATACACCGAATGGTCGAGGCATTACATATGTCACAATTTAAACAAGAAAGCATTCTTGAAGCTAGGGCCTTTGACTAAAAAGATGGATGGAGCATACAACTACCTCCTTAGTTACTCAGTCCTTAGCTACAGTGGAATGTCCCTAAAATTTTTTTATTACACACTCATACTTAAACCCGCCTTTCTAATCAACAACACGATAGAGCAAACAAAGTGATGCTGACCTACATAGCGATGTTGAATCATTGGAGTGTCTACTATAATTTATTTCAGTAATATGCTGTAGCATTGTTAATAATACTAGGTTGTAGAATCCCTAATACATTAAAAGATACTCACTATAATTCGTAAAAAAAAAAGTGTAGAGTATAAGGCATCCTACTTTTAGAAATCAGTTTCCATGCAATCTAGCCTCAACAAAACTTACCAAATCCATTTTTACAAATTCAGGAAAATCAAAAAATAATATTTATAATCATCATCGAACATCATGAATAAAAACTGTAGTTCCTATAGACAAACAATATACTGATAGTCATAATGCCATGGAAAAATACTCTTATATGAAACAATATGGATATATCCTAAATACAACATGCAACCTAGAGGCCCAATACAGCTCCAAACCTAAGGGATGCATTGTCCTCAATGCATGAACATAAATGTAACCTGAATGCATGAATATATTTACAAATAAATGTCATGGAAAAATATGAGTGCATGGTGTAATAAGGGGAAGTGAACTCCCCTGGCTTGGGTCTTTGTTATTATTACTTCACTGTGTAACACCCCTAACCCGTATCCGTCGCCGGAATGGGTTAAGAGGCATTACCAGACATAACACAAATTCAAATGTTCACATAATCATAAAAGTCAAATTCGTATATAAATACAGCATAAAGCTAATTAAAAATCAAACAGGCTTTAATAATAATTTCACATAAACAAACTATGCTTTGAAATTCAATCATAAAAGTATCATTTATTTATTCACATATTCGAACCAACAACATATAACAAATCATATTACAAATGTCTTATAAAATTTAATAGCCGAACCACAAGAACTATCATCATGGTATTCGAATAATCAAATTATAAATAAACTTATTACAATACATTGTCATATACGTAACATATGCATCGCATCACTCAATTGTATACATCTATCTTACTGGCTAAATATCAAACACCCCATTCAATAAGCTCATGTACATGCGCATTTCAATCAAGGCAAATCATAAAACACAGTCTAATATTCCTTCACATATAAAACATTAGTTAACTTTAAAACACAACCAAATATGCTTTTTGTGCTATTATAACATGCGCATATCACTTTAAAACAAAAGCCATTTCTAAACACAAATACCAAACCGTAACAAAACCAATTCCTTTAACTAATTAATGAATATACCAATTCACATATTATGTGCATTAGGTTATTAATCTAAATCAAGCTATCCCACACAGCTTAATAGACATAATTATAAAAACATAAACAAATATTACCAAATAACCGACTCATGCGCATCTCACCATAGTCACATAAAACATTTAAAAACACAAAGAACAATTCATAGCATACCAAATTCGCATGCTCTATAATCAATCCAAAATACATATACAAAACCATTCATCTCTTTATCTATTTGACTATCCAAGTTAACCACAAAAGTCATACCAATTTCACCATTTAGATCCGTACCAAAAAAATCAATCAAAACAATCATGAAACATATTCATTACTTGCCTTCACCAATCGTACCTAAATAGCCAAATACAAATAATTAGATACCATCACCTAACCTATATTTCACATATCATATATCAAAAATACATTCATCTTTTATCTCATTACTAAGCCGAATTACAAAACCAAACACCACAAACATATATATATATCATGAGATATACTTCCAACTTAAACTTATGTCATGACCGGATACACACAAGCATTAACATCAAAATCAAGCCATTTTCGCATGGGTATATATACACAAATTCAAAACCACACATATCAAAATATCTTATACATGCCATATGTCATATTTTCATATTCCAAAGTACCGAATATTGGTCGATAGTGTGACGATGTCTCTTGACGATCCCCGAGCTCGAAGCTAGCTTTCAAGATCTAAAAAAACAATGAATAAATACACAAAGTAAGCTTGGAAAGCTTAGTAAGCCATAAGCAAATAAATTAACACAAGAAAATTCATAATTCATTTTGAAACAACCAAACCTAAATAATTCCATACACATATACATAATCCCATTTCTCACATAGTTCACATGATCACTTTAATCATCAACACTTACCTTTTCTTTCAAAGTTCGTATAAACTTAACACATACCTGAATCGTTTAAATCAAACTCACATTCGTCTTGCTATGTCTTTGCCCGTTGAACCATTTGGAATTGTTAAGGATACCCAGAAATCATAATAAGCTCGTACAATGCCATATCCCGGATATGGTCTTACATGCGATCACATATCGGTGCCACTGTCCCAGACAGGGTCTTACATGAATCATATACGATGCCAATGTCCCAGACATGGTCTTACACGTTTTCTCACTTTGATGCCAATGTCCCAGGCATGGTCTTACACGAATCACACATCAGAAGTCCTAATGTCATGACATACGTATCCTATGCAATTCCTATAGTTCGTACGGGGCTTTCGGACGTCGTAATCCAATCAATTTAAGCTCAACAGAAGACATTTCATGCTTATATCAATTCGGCAATGTATGTATTTATACATATACAATTCAATTCGATATTATAAAATGTATTCACTTGAATTTAAACACATTTATTTACTTATGAACTTACCTCGTACGGACACGAACGGACCGGAACGACTATTTGACAACCTTCGACTTTCCCCGATCCAAATCCGATTTCCTCCTTTCTTGATCTAAATAGATTCAAATTTAACTTATTTAATTACACATTCATTCAATTTCATCCAAAAACACATAATTTGGGCATTTTGCATTTTAGCCCCTAACATTTCACATTTTAATCCCAATTTCAAAATAACACAAAATACACAAAATCTCATCAAACCCATGTTAGGCAAAATTCTCCTTAGGTCCCTAGCAGCCCATTTATTTCATTTATTTCACATTTTGACCCCTCAAATTGCAAATTTCCCAATTTAGTTCTAAATAAGTAGTTTTATGAAAAATCACTTAATTAAACATAATAATCTATCAACAAAGATTTATTTTTCATCATCAAACAACAAAAACATCAAGCTTTAAACAATGGAAAATTACAAATTCATCATCAAATCTAAAAATTAAGGCATGGGTTAGCTAGTATACGAAGCAACGATCTCAAAAACATAGAAATTACCAAAAACCAAACAAAAACGAACCTTTCCTCAAAAGCTTTCAAAGCATTATTTTTTTCTCAAGTTTCGGCAATGGGAAAGATGAACATGCAAAACTTTTCATGTTTTATTTATTTTATTATCATTTACCAAATTAACCTTAATGAAATAATATGAAAACTTTATAATGGTTGTCCATATTTGTCCACTCAAATATTTAATGGTCAATTTACAACATAAGGACTCCATAATTAATTCATCAAAGCAATTAAGCATTTTAACATATAGAAAGCCACATTTACATTTTACGCAATTAAGTCCTTTTATCAAATCGAGAACACAAACAATAAAATTTTCACACGAAACTTTCACACATATCAATTCACATATTGTAAAAAAAAAATAATATTAAAATAATTTTACAACTTCAAATTTGTGGTTCTGAAACCACTGTTTCGATTTAGCTAAAACTGGGCTGTTATAACTCTCCCCCTTTAAGGATTTTCGTCCCCGAAAATCTTACCAGCGAATAGGTTTGGGTATCGCTCTCTCATAAGATCCTGGGGTCCCACGTAGCTTCTTCAACCCCGTGTCGATTCCATAAGACTTTCACTAAAGAATTTTTCTTATTTTTCAATTCTTTAACCTCGCGATCTAAAACTCGGATTAGTTTTTCTTCCTATGTCATACCAGGCTTAATTTCAATCTCAGACGGAGAAATCACATGCGAGGGGTCATATCGGTATCGTCGAAGCATTGATACATGAAATACGTTATGAATATTTTCTAACTCAGGTGGCAACAACAATCTGTAAGCAACCGGCCCGATACGCTCAATAATCTCATACGGCCCAATGAATCTCGGACTTAATTTGCCTTTACGACCGAATTGGAGTATTTTCTTCCACGGAGATACTTTCAAAAACACTTTATCCCTGATTTGAAACTCAATATCTTTCCGTTTCAAGTCTGCGTACGATTTCTGACGATCTGACGCTGCTTTCAGACTTTCACGAATCACTTTTACTTTCTGTTCAGTCTCTTTGATCAAATCGACCCCAAGTATCTTATTCACACTGAGCTCAGTCCAATACAAAGGTGTTCGGCATTTGTGACCATACAAAGCTTCGTAAGGTGCCATTTTTATGCTCGATTGAAAGCTATTATTATACGCAAATTCAATCAATCGCAGGTATCATTCCCACGTACTTTCAAACTCAAGAATGCAAGATCTCAACATATCCTTGAGTATCTGAATAATTCGCTCGGATTGACCATCTGTCTGTAGATGGAAAGCAGTACTGAAGTGTAGCTTCGTACCTAATGCATCTTACAGTTTCTTCCAAAACCGTGATGTGAATCTCGGATCTCTATCCGAAACAATATAAATAGGTATTCCGTGCAATCTCACAATCTGTGAAATGTACAATTCTGTAAGTTTATCAAGTGAATGATCCTTTACGAACTGGAATGAAATGAGCCAATTTAGTCAGTCTATCAACAACTACCCAGATCGCATCTTTCTTACTCGGTGTCAGAGGCAAACCCGTAACAAAATCCATCGTGATTCTGTCCCATTTCCACTCGGGAATCATAATCGGCTGTAGTTGTAACACCCCAAACCCGGCCCAAACATTACGACCGAATTTGGTATGCTACGGAGGAAAAACTTTTGAAAATCCCTTTTTAAGTCGTTTTAAATTTTGATAAAAGATATTGTTTTGATTTAAAACAGTTGAGGTGTTATGAAGAAAGCATTACTTAATGTCATTTAAAAATATACTAAGTTAGGTTGTTACAGTTTCAAGGGTACCCGATGGCACAATAAAACATTTTTTTTACGAATTAATTTGAGAAAAACATGTGTACCCATTTTAATATCATAAAATAGTTAAGCAATTTATCAAAACATAAAATAATCCAAGTGCAAATTTTAGGAGGCCTTATTACATCTTAAACAAAATAAATCAAACCCATATTAAAATAAAAATAGTTCCAAATCCACCTAGTCCATATTTTCATTGCATGGCCGCCTCGAGTTCATCCGGCTCCTTATCCGCAACTACGAGTCACCTGAAAATGTTAAAGGAAAAAGGTGAGTCATCAAGACCCAATGTGTAACCCTTTTTCCCGGTTTAATGTAACATCATACACAAATCATAATTAATTTAATATGCACAAGTTTAATATGCACCCAACCTAGCCATCCGTACGCCTTTCTCTACCCCGTGTGGTACCAAACCACTGGTGGTGCCAAACCACCGTGACGATAGTCACGAAATCCATCAATATTCTGGTACCAAAACCTTTGGTGACCGAAGTCACAATCAAATGATGGGGCCAACCCATCGTGTGATACCAAATCACTGGCAGACGATCCCATATCTCAAAGTGGGGCCAACCCACGGTGGTATCAACCACAGGGACAAGTCGCTATGAGGTGCCAAACCTCTGGAGGTACCAAACCTCCGTGACCGTAGTCACAATGTGTTACCAAAACACCGTGTCCGTCGACACAAATATCACCGCCTCCACTCATCAACCCATATCAACAATTATATACTTTTATGAAATCATGATAATAGGTTTATTTAACAACGTTCATAGATTTATCATTACCATAAACCAAATATTGCACATACCAAATGTGACATGCTTCCCAAAAGCATCAAATAATAATCTCAAAGTAATAAAGACTTACCCATGTCCTTGTTAATACCATGATGGTATAACATCCATGTCTACACAAACCGATTAGGCATAATATAACACTTAGCATATTTAAAGATTATAAGATGTGTATCCACACACCGATACTAACGAGAGTCCTAAATCCCGAATAGACAAATCGGCCACACAAGTTTTCCTTGCCCCTATATTCGGCCAAAAACTAGATTAGTGCCATGGCCTATTCGGCCAAACCAAAATAATTGAGAAGGGTTCCTTGTGAACCCGAAACCTTACCCAAAAGCCTTGAACACTAGCCAACACACTCCTAAATGTGAACCGGTCTCACTTCCCTACAACCAACCATCATCATTAAGGTTATTAGCCTTCACTTAAACGAAAACTTAAAAGAATAATCCTTTGAAATAAACCCTTACCACCTTACCAAAATCAATTGATAGAAAAGTCCCGAGGAAAACTATGCTACCTTTAATATTCGGCCAAAGTGATTCAAGATAGGAGAAGAAAATTTTCGGCACAACAAAGAGGTATATTCGGCTAAAGAACAAAAAGAAAATAATAGGAAAAGGGAATAGAGTTTTGGCAAAGAAGAGAGTATAGAAGATTTTTGGTGTTTAAGCAAAACAAATAGGAGAACAAGATGTTGATGAATGTTTTGGTTTGAGAGAATGAAATGGAGAAAATAGAAGATGAGCAAAAGAAATGACCAAATGGTCAAAAGAGTTTAGGCTTATCACAAGGTAAAATTCGGCCAAAAGAAAAGAAAAGAGATTGAGAGAGAATTGCAACCTTTTTCACCAAATGCTAGGAATGACCAAAACACTCCTAAACCTTACCAATTACTAGCATATTCGCCAAATCCTCCCTTAGCCACATTGCCGTCCAAGTTCATGGTCAATTGGCCATGAGTTAGTTTCAAAACATTTTCCACAAACCAAGCCTTTTGTCCCCTCAATTTACCATAACTTCAAGATATCCTTCCATAACCTTAGGAATCTTATCCCTTATTCCATGCTTTCCTTTAAAATAAATTCAACTTACCAAAATGAAAGTCCATCCTATCATAATCATAGGTTGACCAGGCCATTAATGCTAACATACAAAATAAACTTTTAAAAATGCTAAACATACTACTCGAACCTCTAACCTCAAGCTATAAGTTCAAACACCATAACCACTTTGCCATTAATTCCTTATGTGCTTTAATTAACACTTAAATTAACTTAAGTGCTAACCTCACATAATCCACTTCATTAAATAAACCATACTAAGAATTATCCTACTAAACCGAGCTTACTCAAGACCCTAATTAAGTCTTATAACACCACAAATAATATCACGAGAGATTTAAACACAAGAAAAATAATTCAATCACAAATAGCCCCAATTTCGGGATGTTACGCTTCTACCCCTTAAAATAATTTCGTCCTCGAAATTACTCCGATCGTAAAAGATGGGGATATTGTTGCCTCATCACATCCTCGGGTTCCCATGTCGCTTCCTCCGTACCATGGTTTCGCCATAGCACTTTCACTAATGGTACCGCTTTACGCAAAACCTTGACATCACGTTCTAAGATCCGAATCGGCTCCTCCTCGAAAGATAGATCGAAAGTTAACCTCAATCTATCGCGCCCACAGCACAACGTGCGATGGATCGGACCCGATATCGCCTAAGCATTGACACATGGAAGACGTCGTGAATTTACCTTAACTCTACCAAAGAACTCGAGTGGTAAGCTACCGGTCCTACTCGCTTCAACCACGATATACGGGCCGATGAACCTTGGGCTTAACTTCCTTTTCGCCCAAAACGCAACACCTTTTTCCAAGGCGACACCTTCGTAAAGACTTTATCTCCTACCTCGTATTCCATTTCCTTGCGCTTGAGATCGGCATATGACTTTTGCCTATCCGATGCTTCCTTGAGACGAGCCCGAATTACCTTAACTTTGTCCTCCGTTTGATCACCAATTCGGACCCAAAACCGGACGTTCACCTAACTCGCCCAACACGTAGGAGTACGGCATTTTCGTCCATAGAGTGCTTCATATGGTGCCATTTGGATACTCGCTTGATAACTATTGTTATAAGCGAATTCCGCCAATGGTAGATACTCTTCCCAACTACCACCAAATCCAAAACGCAACCTCTCAAAGATATCTTCTAAAATCAGATCACTCTTTCCGATTGTCCGTCGGGTTATGCGGGTGAAAAGTCTGTCTTTGAAGTCCAATCTCATTCCCAAGGCCCGATGCAAAACTCTCCAAAACCTTGATGTAAACCTCGGATCCCTATCCGAGATAATCGATCTTGGCACACCATGCAATCTTACTATCTCGGCTACATATAGCTTTGCTAGCTTCAGGCTTAATAATCTACCGTTATCTTGGTATGAAATGCGCCGACTTAGTTAGTCGATCCACAATTACCCAAACCGAGTTCTTCTTACTAGGCGTGAGGGGTAATCCGCGACAAAATCCATAGTGATCCTCTCCCACTTCCATCGAGGAATCTTCACCGGTTGGAGTAACCCTGATGGCAACTGATGTTCAGCTTTAACTTGCTGACACGTCAGACACTTACCCACGAATTTAGTTACCTCAAGCTTCAACCCAAGCCACCAACACTGTTCCCGCAAATCTCCATACATCTTGCTACCTCTCGGATGCATAGCGTATGGGCTGCTATGTGCATCTTGGAGAATTCTTTGCCTCAACTCCACATCTTTCGGCATACAAGCTCGCCCTTGAAAATATAACACTCCCTCGCCAGACAAACTGTACCCTTCCAAACCACCATCTTGAACTTGCAACCTCCTTGCATTCAAACTGTCATCCACCAACTACTTTTCCTTAATCTCCTCGATCCAAGTCGGTTTAACTTGCAGTTCTGCCAAAAGACTTCCGTCGTCAGATAGACCGAGATGAGCAAACATCGCTCTTAAGTGCTGTCTACGACTTTTTGGCTCAAGGCATCACCACCACGTTCGCCTTACCGGATGGTACTCAATCGAACGATCGTAGTCTTTTAATAGTTCAATCCATCGACGCTGTCTCAAATTCAAATCCTTACGAGTCAAAAGATACCTCAAACTTTTATGATCCGTAGACTATTGACTTTTCCCCATCAAGTAATGCCGCCATATTTTCAAAGTGAAAACTATCGCCGCTAACTCCAAGTCATGCGTTGGATAGTTAACCTCATGCGGTCTTAGCCGACGGACGCATAGGCCACTACCTTCCCTTCTTGCATCAATACGCATCCCAAACCAAGATGGGACAGCGCCACAAGAAACCGTAAACAACTTTCCCGCCTCAGTCGTACCAAAACCGAGCTTAGTCAAAATCTTCCTTAGCTTGTCAAAACTTTCTTGTTGCTTCTCCGACCATACAAATGGAACTCCCTTTCTTAACAACTTAGTCAATGGGCGCTGCGATTAAAGAGAATCCTTCCACAAACCTCCGATAATACCGCTGCACTCCAAAAGCTTCGAATTTCTCGCCATCGACCTAGGGGTTTCCAATCCAACACAGCCTTCCACCTTGCGAGGATCTACTCTAATCCCTTCCGCTAACACCACATGACCTAAGAAAGCCACTCTCTAAGCCAAAATTCACACTCATCGAATTTGGCATATAATCGCTTCTCTCTCAAGACTTGTAGAACTATACGCAAATGCATGTCATGCTCCTTCTCCGTATTTGAGTAAACCAAAATGTCGTCTATAAACACCATGACAAATTGATCCAAGTACTGCTGAAACACTCTATTCATTAAGTCCATGAATCTTTCTTGGTGCATTAGTCAACCCAAAAGGCATCACCAAAAACTCGTAATGCCCATACCTTGTTCTGAATGCCGTCTTGTGCACATCAACCTCTTTCACCTTGAGTTGATGATATCCCGACCTAAGATCTATCTTTGAAAATACCGATGCACCCTTCAGCTTGGTCAAACAAGTCATCAATCCGAGGCAACGGATACATTCTTGATCGTTAACTTGTTCAATTGGCGGTAGTCAATACACATCCGCATTGAACCATCCTTCTTCCTAACAAACAACACAGGTGCTCCCCACGGAGATATACTTGGTCGGATAAATCCTTGGTCCAAAAGCTCCTGAATTTGAGCCTTCAGCTCCACCAATTCCTTTGGTGCCATTCGGTAAGGTGCTATTGACACAAGTGCCGTTCCAGGTAGCAAGTCTATACCAAATTCAACTTCCCGATCTGGAGGCAGACCCGGAAGTTCTTCTGGGAACACATCGAATTCCCTCATTGTTCGGACCTTCTCAACCGCTGACTCCTTAGCTTCCAAAGCACAAATTCGAACCAAAAACGCCTCGCAACCTTTCCTGACCATCTTTTCAGCCTTCAACGCAGACACTACATTAGATAGGTAATCTCTTCTATTACCTATCATGACCACTTCATCACCCTCAGCCATCTTAAGAACCATGCGCTTAGCGGTACAGATCCAACCTTGCACGATACTTAACCAACCGGTCCATACCAAGGATCAAATCGAACTCCCCAAACGGCAGTTCCATCGATCGACCACAAACACGACTCCCTTGGAGTTCTAGAGGTATATCTCTATATAGCTTATTAACAACTACAGAGTGACCTAAAGGACTAATTACGGTCATCTCCCTAGAAGCGCCTCAAGTCTAAGTTCATAGTCTCTACCACACTACTAGCAACGTATGAATCGCGCGAACCCACATCAATCAAAGCAAAGATATGGAACACCAAAGATTAAGAACGTATCGCTTATAACGTCCAGGTGCGTCACCTTCCTCTCGACGCTCGCCGCATAGACTAGACCGCATCGCCTTTGCTTTCGTGCACCTGCACCTCTTCCCGAAATTCCGCGACCTCGATTAGATCCATTTCCTCCTCTACCATTACCACGACCCTCCGTGGTGGTCCTACATTCCTAGCCCGAGCACGGTTCGACCCTCCGACCGATTCTTGGCTAACTTCCGAGGACAATCCTTACACGGTGGTCCAAAGACCCACATTGAAAGCAACCCTTCTCACCGGTCCAACAACCTCCCCAATGCGATTTGCCACGGCGACATGAGTGAGGAGGTCTGCCTCAGTTAGCGACCATGGGCCTTCCGCCGATTCGCCCACTCGCCTCACCCTTTTCTCGAACATTACCACCCAATCCAGACGACCCAAATCCTCTTTTTCTCGCTTGTTCCTATCATAGTTACGTCTCACGGACTCCTTGACCCCTTCGGCTACCTTAGCTTTTTCCACCAAGACAAAAACTCACGCTCCCTGCTGTGAGCAATCAGCAACCTTAACTCATCCCTAAGTCCGTCTTCAAAGTGGACACAACGATCATGCTCCGTTGACACTATACCCTGAGCATAGCGGCTCAACCTCAAGAATTCTGCTTCATACTCCGACACAGACTTATTTCCTTGTACCAACCCCAGAAAAGCTTTCCTCTGTGCATCAATGTAGCTTGTGCCCACATACTTCTTCCGATAAGCGGCTTTGAAGTATTCCCAAGTCGATCATCTCGCCGTAGCACCATCTCGAACCGTGAGCCACCATCGATATGACTCATCCTTGAGAAGCGACACCGCTCCTTTCAGTTTCTCCTCATTCATCAGATCTATCTCATCCATGATTCTTTCGATCGATTCTAGCCAATACTCACCGTATTGGGCGTTACACCGCACACACCTCGGAAAAATTCAGCTCCGTTAGCTCAAGTCTCTCGGTGCCGACTTGAGCTCCTCCACCTCCACCCATTCCAGCTACTACTCTCTCTAGAACCCGCAAAGATCGCAGTGACATCTGCGTCATCACCCGCCCGATCCTCGCTCCTCGGCTCTAAAGGTTGGGGGTGGTGGTGGCGGTGGTACCTCATTCTCGATCCCCGACCCGATCCGACTGGGTTCGACACGGTCATCCTACCCCTTCAAGGCCCACGACGGCCACGTCCTCTAAAGCTCATTCTAACTATCGCGCTTTAACTGATTAGGAAATTTTTATGAATTAGTACATGTTTCACTTGGTTATCCGCGAAGAAATTTTATGAAAAGAATTTAATAGAGATTCTTTCGATCAATCAAAGTTTTAAGTCTTCTCATTCTAATTTACATAGAAAAGTACATCCATTCCCTATACCTTTCATACCTATGCACTCTTGGGCATTATCTGTCCGCTTCTATCCTGTGGGTATTTTTCGTAATTTTGCCACTAGGGAAATTTTAGTAATTTTGGTAAGTTGAAGAATATTTTGAAAATTTTCTGAAAGTAAATTTTTGTTGCTATTGAAATGAGTATCATAACGATTTTTAAAACTTAGAGCTTTCACAAAACAGGTTAATCCCTTTTGGGTTTTATTTAACGTGTTTAGCCTATGACCGAGTCCTCTTGGTTAGGGTGAACCGAAGCTACGCACTGTGTAGGAATCCCATGAAGAGAAGGTGAGTCACGAGGACCGCTTAAATACCAAGCTCTTCCGAATCCAATCCTAGACATGCGCACTAAGGTTACCACACCTAACTCCGGCGACTTGGTCACGGGTTGGTTTTAATTAGGCCATTAAAGTCTTATGAGTTTTGTTGGGGTGGACTAGTCCTAAGGTTCAACACCTATCACACTAACTACGTTCCTTCTTACCCTTCTATAATAATAATCCATACAAAAAGTTAGAGATACTTACAGGCGGATCGGTGTTTGAGACTCGGTGCCATGCTTATTCAAAACCAAAATATTTCAAATAGACCTACTAAAACATTTTTGGGCCTTGGGCCCCCACAAATGAGCTTTGAACCGGGCTCGATACCAATTTGTAACACCCCAAACCCGGCCCAAACATTACGATCGAATTTGGTATGCTACGGAGGAAAAACTTTTGAAAATCCCTTTTTAAGTCGTTTTAAATTTTGATAAAAGATATTGTTTTAATTTAAAATAGTTGAGGTGTTATGAAGAAAGCATTACTTAATGTCATTTAAAAATATACTAAGTTAGTTTGTTACAGTTTCAAGTGTACCCGATGGCACAATAAAACATTTTTTTTACGAATTAATTTGAGAAAAACATGTGTACCCATTTTAATATCATAAAATAGTTAAGCAATTTATCAAAACATAAAATAATCCAAGTGCAAATTTTAGGAGGCCTTATTACATCTTAAACAAAATAAATCAAACCCATATTAAAATAAAAATAGTTCCAAATCCACCTAGTCCATATTTTCATTGCATGGCCGCCTCGAGTTCATCCGGCTCCTTATCCGCAACTACGAGTCACCTGAAAATGTTAAAGGAAAAAGGTGAGTCATCAAGACCCAATGTGTAACCCTTTTCCCGGTTTAATGTAACATCATACACAAATCATAATTAATTTAATATGCACAAGTTTAATATGCACCCAACCTAGCCATCATCCGTACGCTTTTTCTACACCGTGTGGTACCAAACCACCGGTGGTGCTAAACCACTTTGGTGACGTATAGTCACGAAATCCATCAATATTGTGGTAACAAACCTTTGGTGACCCGAAGTCACAATCAAATGATGGGGCCAACCCATCGTGTGATACCAAATCACTGGCAGACGATCCCATATCTCAAAGTGGGGCCAACCCACGGTGGTATCAACCACAGGGACAAGTCGCTATGAGGTGCCAAACCTCTGGAGGTACCAAACCTCGGTGACCGTAGTCACAATGTGTTACTAAAAAAGCGGTGTCCGTCGACACAAATATCACCGCCCCTCCACTCATCAACCCATATCAACAATTATATACTTTTACTGAAATCATGATAATAGGTTTATTTAACAACGTTCATAGATTTATCATTACCATAAACCAAATATTGCACATACCAAATGTGACATGCTTCCCAAAAGCATCAAATAATAATCTCAAAGTAATAAAGACTTACTCGTGTCCTTGTTAATACCATGATGGTATAACATCCATGTCTACACAAACCGATTAGGCATAATATAACACTTAGCATATTTAAAAGATTATAAGATGTGTATGCACACACCGATACTAACGAGAGTCCTAAATCCCGAATAGACAAATCGGCCACACAAGTTTTCCTTGCCCCTATATTCGGCCAAAAACTAGATTAGTGCCATGGCCATTCGGCCAAACCAAAATAATTGAGAAGGGTTCCTTGTGAACCCGAAACCTACCCAAAAGCCTTCGAACACTAGCCAACACACTCCTAAATGTGAACCGGTCTCACTTCCCTACAACCAACCATCATCATTAAGGTTATTAGCCTTGGCTTAAACGAAAACTTAAAAGAATAATCCTTTGAAATAAACCCTTACCACCTTACCAAAATCAATTGATAGAAAAGTCCCGAGGAAAACTATGCTACCTT
This sequence comes from Gossypium sturtianum, assembly GCA_025698515.1. Classification (NCBI taxonomy): domain Eukaryota; kingdom Viridiplantae; phylum Streptophyta; class Magnoliopsida; order Malvales; family Malvaceae; genus Gossypium; species Gossypium sturtianum. The sequence continues at coordinate 67,442,940 of CM046953.1, forward strand.
TAATATTCGGTCAAAGTGATTCAAGATAGGAGAAGAAAATTTTCGGCACAACAAAGAGGTATATTCGGCTAAAGAACAAAAAGAAAATAATAGGAAAAAGGGAATAGAGTTTCGGCAAAGAAGAGAGTATAGAAGATTTTTGGTGTTTAAGCAAAACAAATAGGAGAACAAGATGTTGATGAATGTTTCGGTTTTGAGAGAATGAAATGGAGAAAATAGAAGATGAGCAAAAGAAATGACCAAATGGTCCAAAGAGTTTAGGCTTATCACAAGGTAAAATTCGGCCAAAAGAAAAGAAAAGAGATTGAGAGAGAATTGCAACCTTTTTCTCCAAATGCTAGGAATGACCAAAACACTCCTAAACCTTACCAATTACTAGCATATTCGGCCAAATCCTCCCCTTAGCCACATTGCTGTCCAAGTTCATGGTCAATTGGCCATGAGTTAGTTTCCAAAACATTTTCCACAAACCAAGCCTTTTGTCCTGTAACATCCCAAAATTGGGCCTTAGGCGTAATAGCGTTTAAATTTTTGGAGAACAAGAGATCGGCTTAAATGCTAGTTAGACCCATTGGATAAGTGATTTTGGAAGGTTAGAGGGCTTCTATGAAGTCCCGGGATCAAATATTGGCTTTGGGGAAATTTTGGTTTTAGGTGAAAAACCCTAGAAGTTGGCGAGATAGGCCTTAAGAATAAAATATGGAGAAAAATAACACAAAGGAGTGTGTGGTGTAGTGGCAAAGTGACGCCACTTAGGGGACAAGGGAGTGACGCCACAAGGGAAGGAAGGAGGCCCAAGGTTCAAGTCTTGGCTTTTGCATTTTGGTTTCTTTTTGCTTGGACCTTAGAATTTGGCCCATAGTTTATATTTAGTTGCGCATGGTTTAAGACACAAGAGGAGCTTGTGGCCAAGTGGTTAGCAGCGTGGATTATGTTGTAAGGGAGCCTGGGTTCGAATCTCATGACAAGCAATGGAGTATTTATTTTGCGGATTGGACGACAAGAGTTTCAGTTGAATTTAAACTCTACTGACGAAGGGATCCCACATCGGAAAGATACAAAGTAGGAAGGTGAAGAGCTAGCTATATAAAGAGCATTCCAGGAGGAGGGTTGACACACCTTGGAAGGCGTTTGGGCTCAGGAGTGGTCGGAGTGCGGATTAACACCAGAGTCCTATCAGGTGTGTAACTCTCTCTACTCTAGTTGTAGAGCGGCAAATGCCGAAGTGCTTGGTCACGGCAATAGTAGTTACACACAGCGTGCGAGCGCACGTGTGGGGCTTCGACGCGATAGTTGAGGCCATAAGTAGTATTCTTGTGGGTTGGGGCTGCTTGGGCCGCGATGGGTCGAAGTGGGCCCAATGGGCCCGTGGGCCCTTATGAGTAAATTGTGCGATTGTGTAGTATATAGTGAACTAGACTAGGTGGAACTTATATACATGGCTAGATTTGTGCTAGGTGGGCCACACGAGCGTGTGGGCCCGAATGGCCGGAATCGAGTTTTAGGCCCAATAGTCCATTTCGACCGAGAAATGGTAGTTTAGTCACTCGGGCGACACACTGGGCCTTTGGAAAGGCCATTCAGTACTGAAATTACTGAAATACCCTTGGTGGGTAATTACAAAATACCTCGAAGGGTATATTACGAAAATACCCTTAGTGGGTAAATTTCTTGAAATACCATGAAGGGTAAATTATGAAAATGCCCTTGGTGGGTAAATTACCAATATACCCTTGGTGGGTAAATTACGAAAATGCCCTTGGTAGGTAAAATTACGGTTATACCCTTAGAGGTTGATTAGGGTGATTATGTTGTTTTATGTCTATCTCGATTATGATGGTAATTCATGTTATACTTATATTTGATATATGTCTAGCATACATGACATAACGCATACACGAATTATTATGTCATATTGCATGGGTATGATGAGAGGAGGGAATATGATATCCGTGTCTTTGAGACACCAGTGGTTTGGCACCACCAGTGGTTTGGTACCACAGATTGATTATTGTGACTTTGGGTCACCAGAGGTTTGGCACCTCATAGCGTCTCATCCCAGTGGCTTAGCACCACAGTGGGTTGGCCCACGATTGATTATACGGGATTGGCGCCCGGTGATTTGGTATCACACGATGGGTTGGCCCCATCATTGGATTCGTGACTTCGGTCACCGGTGATTTGGTATCACATTCGTGTCTTTGGGACACCAGAGGTTTGGCACCTCATAGCGCCTCGTCGGTGGCTTAGCACCACGAAAGGGTGGCCCACACGGTGATTATACGGGATTGACGCCCGGTGATTTGGTATCACACACGATGGGTTGGCCCCATCATTGGATTATTCGTGACTTTGGGTCACCAGTGGTTTGGCACCACAATTATGGATATCGTGACTTTGGGTCACCAGTGGTTTGGCACCACCAGTGGTTTGGTACCACATGGGGTAGAGAAAGGAGCATTGGATGGCTAGGTTTGGGTGCATGATATGCATATTTTCATGTGAAATTGTGTAAGGGCCTGTTGGATGGGGATTTACACACTGAGTCTCGATGACTCACCCCTTAGTTAAATTTTGCAGGTAATCATTAGATCGCGGATTTGGGAGCTAAGGTGGACTCGTGGAGGCCATACATATGTTCACTCGTAAATTCGTTTCTTTTATTTGGACTTATTTTTATTTGAGTTTTTGTTATGTAATAAGGCCTTGGGTATTTTATTTGGTTTCAGCTTTCAATTTGTTTATTGCTTGTTATTAAATGATCAATATGGGATTTTCCTAAAATGATAATAAACCATTTCTTATTCAAAATTACTTAAACTCGATTTCTCACCACAACTATAAAGAATATGAGCTTTTTAACGAATGCACAGTTTTTAGACATTCCTTTCATGTGACATGCCAAATTCGGTCGTAACATCCCCAAACCCGGCCCATTCACTACGACCGAATCTGGTTATGTCACTGGGAAAAGACGGTTGAAAATCTTAAAATAAAACATCGTAGTTTGCTGAATTTTGGAAAACATATCTTTGGAATAAAACTTTGCTATTAAACTCATTCATTTTTAAAACTTTAGTTTATAATATCCAATTTGAATAAATAGGTTGCAAACCATAAATCATTTTCACGTAGCAATTTAATTTAAATAAACCATAGTTAAAGTAATACCAAAAACATAAAATGGCCTTTATTACAACCCAACAATTCAAATAAAGTACTTATATCAAAATCAAGCATGAAATAATTGAACATCATCTTCGGCATGGGCCACCTTGTCCTCTCCAATCCCGGTCCAGCTTTATGCACTACCTGAAATGGTTAAGGAAAAGGTGAGTCACCCTGATCGAGTGTGCTACCCTTTTTCCCGGATTAGCAAAATATCACATACAAACATAATCATGATCATCATGCATCCCAATCATATGCACCCAATCCTAACCGTCCATACACCTTTTCTACCCCGTGTGGTACCAAACCACTGGTGGTGCCAAACCACCGTGTCCTCAAGACACAATAATCATCAATGTGGTGCCAAACCACTGGTGACGTATAGTCACAATGTGTTACTAAAACATCGGTGACCGAAGTCACAAATCCAATGATGGGGCCAACCCATCGTGGTGATACCAAATCATGGCGACAATCCCGTATCTCAAAAGTGGGGCCAACCCACGGTGGTGTTAACCACGTGGACGAGTCGCAATGAGGTGCCAAACCTCCGTGTCCCAAAGACACAAATGTGGTACCAAACCACCGTGACCGTAGTCACGATAATCGAGTGATGGGGCCAACCCATCGTGTGATACCAAATCACCGGCGCCAATCCTCAATATCGCCTTGTGGGGCCAACCCACCGTGGTGCAAAACCACGGGACGAGGCCGAGGTGCCAAACCTCCTGGAGGTGCCAAACCTCCGTGACCCAAAGTCACAAAGTTGTGTTACCAAAACACCGTGGTGCTCACAAGCACAAAATATCACCGCCCCTCCACTCATATCACCCATCATCATACCAACTCATGTATAGTATTCAAATCATGCAAACATGTTTAACGTTGCATCTCATAGCACATACATCATAAATCATGACATCATGTATCAATAACAATACTCATAATGAAACGGACTTACTCGAATCCGTGCACATACCCCATAGGGTATCATATCACTCAACCATACTATTTCGGTTTTACCAATCAATCGGTTTATCAAACATATACAAAGCAAGAAGTGTGTTAGTTTACACACGATTACTAATGCGACTATCAAATCCCGTAGATCAAGATCTAACGCACTAGATCCCCATTCCTTAACACTTTTCGAGCACTAGCCACAACCCGAGATATGCGAGATCAAGCCTTCCCTACAATCGGCCAAAATCAGAATAACCTAACTTAGTATAATTTTAAACGACTTAATAAGGGATTTTCAAAGGTTTTTCCTCCGTAGCATACCAAATTCGGTCGTAATGTTTGGGCGGGTTTGGGGTGTTACTGATTAGTATCGAGCCGGTTCAAAACTCGGCTTTGAGGGTTTTGGGCCCAAAACATTTTTTTAAAATGGGCTTTTCAAAGATATGGGTTTTATAAAAGGTTTTGGTGTATTCGCATGGCACTGTACCTCAGGCCCAAGTCCACTGTAAGTACTTGGACTTTCTTGAAGTGAATTGTTTACATGAATTGATTTGGGCTTAGTTTGGGCTCGTAGATTAGAAAGTTAGGACTATTGGACCCTAGTACTAGTCTACTCAAACATATGCATAAGACTTAAAGCTCTTAAACAAACTCGTGAAGTAAGTCGTACGAGTTAAGGTGTGGTAACCTTGGTACGCATGTCTAGGATTGGATCCTAAGAGCTTGGTACTTAAGCAAATCCTCGTGACCCACCTCCTCTTCGCAGAATCCTGCAGTGTGCGTAGCTACGGTTCACCTTAACCAAGAGGACTTGTTCATAGGCTAAACCGATTATTAAAACCCGAAAGGGAACTAGCCTTCTTTGTTTTTAAACTTTTCTGCTTTTAAAATTTTCAACTTTACCCCTTTGGTTTGTAAAACTCTAAATCAGATTTTGAAAGATGTTTTCTCGGTTTACAAAATTACCAAAATGCCCTAGTGGGAAAATTACAAAAATGCCCCTGTGTTATAAAATTACCAGATTACCCTTAATTTTTGATAAAATGCTCTTTACTTTGTAAAATACCAAAATCTCGAATTTTAAACATTAAGATACCTTGGTTTGTGAAAATTTACTGAAAATACCCCTGTGATGATGAAATTACCAAAACGCCCTTGGTTTCTAAATTTTGATTTCTCTCAACTTTTCTTGAAATATTCCTATTTTAGCAAATATCGAAATTACATTTTGTGAAATATTGTGGAATTATGATTTGGAGAATTTACAAAAATGCCCATGATTTCCAAAATTACAAAAATAACCTCGCTTTCGAATTTTTGCAACACACTTTGTTTGAAAAAAAATTTTTTCAAGATGACTCCTGAGATTTTGTAAACTTTGAAATATCTTTAATTTGAAAACTATTTTCAAATTGACCCTGAGTTATTACCGAAATACCCCTATAGGAAAATGTCGAAATTACCCCTGGGTTGGGAATGCTCAAGAAAGTGACATGGATGAATGAATGTGTCTTTAGTGAAGTATGTGAATGTTTGAATTAGAACAGAGAACTTGAGATGAAACTTTGATTGCTCGAAAGAACGACTTCGTAAACTGTTCATAAAATTTGCTCGTGGATAAAACAGTGGAACAAAATTTCTAATGCATAAAACTTTTAATCAGATTAAATCGCGACGCTAGATATGAGTTCTAGGGGACGTGGTTGTCGCGGACGTGGTCAAGGTGGAATGACAGCTTTATTAAGATCAGAGTGCGCAGCAAGAGCGTAGTGTGGTAGGTTAGGATGTGCGACTGTTAGTTAGTTGGAAATTTCGAGGACGAAATTTCTTTAAGGAGGGTAGATTTGTAACATCCCAAAATTGGGCCTTAGGCGTAATAGCGTTTAAATTTTTGGAGAACAAGAGATCGGCTTAAATGCTAGTTAGACCCATTGGATAAGTGATTTTGGAAGGTTAGAGGGCTTCTATGAAGTCCCGAGATCAAATATTGGCTTTGGGGAAATTTTGGTTTTAGGTGAAAAAAACCCTAGAAGTTGGCAGATAGGCCTTAAGAATAAAATATGGAGAAAAATAACACAAAGGAGTGTGTGGTGTAGTGGCAAAGTGACGCCACTTAGGGACAAGGGAGTGACGCCACAAGGAAGGAAGGAGAGGCCCAAGGTTCAAGTCTTGGCTTTTGCATTTTGGTTTCTTTTTGCTTGGACCTTAGAATTTGGCCCATAGTTTATATTTAGTTGCGCATGGTTTAAGACACAAGAGGAGCTTGTGGCCAAGTGGTTAGCAAACATGGATTATGTTGTAAGGAGCCTGGTTCGAATCTCATGACAAGCAATGGAGTATTTATTTTGCGGATTGGACGACAAGAGTTTCAGATTGAATTTAAACTCTCATCGACGAAGGATCCCACATCGGAAAGATACAAAGTAGGAAGGTGAAGAGCTAGCTATATAAAGAGCATTCCGGGAGGAGGGTTGACACACCTTGGAAGGCGTTTGGGCTCAGGAGTGGTCGGAGTGCGGATTAACACCGAGTCCTATCGGTGTGTAACTCTCTACTCTAGTTGTAGAGCGGCAAATGCCGAAGTTTGGCCACGGCAATAGTAGCTACACAGCGAGCGCGGCGAGCGCACGTGTGGGGCTTCGACGCGATAGTTGAGGCCATAAGTAGTATTCTTGTGGGTTGGGGCTGCTTGGGCCGCGATGGGTCGAAGTGGGCCCAATGGGCCCGTGGGCCCTTATGAGTAAATTGTGCGATTGTGTAGTATATAGTGAACTAGACTAGGTGGAACTTATATACATGGCTAGATTTGTGCTATGTGGGCCACACGAGCGTGTGGGCCCGAATGGGCCGGAATCGAGTTTTAGGCCCAATAGTCCATTTCGACCAGAAATGGTAGTTGGGTCACTCGGGGCGACACTGGGCCTTTGGAAAGGCCATTCCAGGTACGAAATTACTGAAATACCCTTGGTGGGTAAATTACCAAAATACCCCTGAAGGGTATATTACGAAAATACCCTTAGTGGGTAAATTACTGAAATACCACTGAAGGGTAAATTATGAAAATGCCCTTGGTGGGTAAATTACCAATATACCCTTGGTGGGTAAATTACGAAAATGCCCTTGGTAGGTAAAATTACGGTTATACCCTTAGAGGTTGATTAGGGTGATTATGTTGTTTTATGTCTATCGATTATGATGGTAATTCATGTTATACTTATATTTGATATATGTCTAGCATACATGACATATCGCATACACGTAATTATTATGTCATATTGCATGGGTATGATGAGAGGAGGGGGAATATGATATCCGTGTCTTTGAGACACCGGTGGTTTGGCACCACCGGTGGTTTGGTACCACTGATTGATTATTGTGACTTTGGGTCACCAGAGGTTTGGCACCTCATAGCGTCTCATCCGGTGGCTTAGCACCCAAAGTGGGTTGGCCCCACGATTGATTATACGGGATTGACGCCGGTGATTTGGTATCACACGATGGGTTGGCCCCATCATTGGATTCGTGACTTCGGTCACGGTGATTTGGTATCACATTCGTGTCTTTGGGACACCAGAGGTTTGGCACCTCATAGCGCCTCGCCCCGGTGGCTTAGCACCACGGTGGGTTGGCCCCACGGTGATTATACTGGGATTGACGCCCGGTGATTTGGTATCACACGATGGGTTGGCCCCATCATTGGATTATTCGTGACTTTGGGTCACCAAAGTGGTTTGGCACCACAATTATGGATATCGTGACTTTGGGTCACCGGTGGTTTGGCACCACCAAAGTGGTTTGGTACCACATGGGGTAGAGAAAGGAGCATTGGATGGCTAGGTTTGGGTGCATGATATGCATATTTTCATGTGAAATTGTGTAAGGGCACGTTGGATGGGGATTTACACACCGAGTCTCGATGACTCACCCCTTAGTTAAATTTTGCAGTAATCATTAGATCGCGGATTTGGGAGCTAAGGTGGACTCGTGGAGGCCATACATATGTTCACTCGTAGAAATTCGTTTCTTTTATTTGGACTTATTTTTATTTGAGTTTTTGTTATGTAATAAGGCCTTGGGTATTTTATTTGGTTTCAGCTTTCAATTTGTTTATTGCTTGTTATTAAATGATCAATATGGGATTTTCCTAAAATGATAATAAACCATTTCTTATTCAAAATTACTTAAACTCGATTTCTCACCACAACTATAAAGAATATGAGCTTTTTAACGAATGCACAGTTTTTAGACATTCCTTTCATGTGACATGCCAAATTCGGTCGTAACATTTAGGCCGGGTTTGGGGTGTTACATGTCCCCTCAATTTACCATAACTTCAAGATATCCTTCCATAACCTTAGGAATCTTATCCCTTATTCCATGCTTTCCTTTAAAATAAATTCAACTTACCAAAATGAAAGTCCATCCTATCATAATCATAGGTTGACCGGCCATTAATGCTAACATACAAAATAAACTTTTAAAAATGCTAAACATACTACTCGAACCTCTAACCTCAAGCTATAAGTTCAAACACCATAACCACTTTGCCATTAATTCCTTATGTGCTTTAATTAACACTTAAATTAACTTAAGTGCTAACCTCACATAATCCACTTCATTAAATAAACCATACTAAGAATTATCCTACTAAACCGAGCTTACTCAAGACCCCTAATTAAGTCTTATAACACCACAAATAATATCACAGAGATTTAAACACAAGAAAAATAATTCAATCACAAATAGCCCCAATTTCAGGATGTTACAGTAGTAACCCAGTCGGTACCTGATGCTCAGCTTTGACTTGTTGACATATTAAACATTTCGAAACAAACTCAGAGATATCACGCTTCATACCAGGCCACCAATAAAGCTGTTTCAGATCGTTATACATTTTTGTACTTCCCGGATGTACAGATAACCGACTGCTATGAGCTTCATTTAAAATCATTCGAATCAACTCTGAGTTTCTCGGAACACAAATTCGACCTCTGAATCTCAAACAATCATTAACATCAATCCGAAATTCTGAATCAGTATTCAAATCATATTGAGCCCGTTTTGCTAACAATTGATTATCAACTTTCTGAGCTCTGAAAATCTGTTAAATAAATAACGATCTCGTTTTCAATTCAACTACAATCGAACCGACATCGGATAGGGCCAACTGAGTATTCATCGCACGTAGGGAAAACAAAGATTTCTGACTCAAAGCATTAGTGACAACATTGACTTTCCCCGGATGGTAGTCAATCACTAACTTGTAATCTTTTAACAACTCTAGCCATCTTCGCTGTCGTAAATTTAGGTCATTCTGAGTCATTAAATATTTTAAGCTTTTGTGATCAGAATAGACATGATATTTCTCACCGAACAAATAGTAGTGCCAAATCTTTAACGCAAACACAATAGCTGCCAATTCCAAATCGTGTGTCGGATAGTTCTTTTCGTACGGCTTTAACTGTCTCGAGGCATAAGCTATGACTTTGCCTTCCTGCATTAAAACACAACCCAGACCATTCAAAGATGCATCACTATAAATGACAAATTCTTTACCCGACTCTTGCTGAACTAGCACCTGAGCTTCGGTCAACAAAGCTTTAAATTGATCAAAACTTTTCTTGCACTTTTCTGACCACTCGAACTTAACATCTTTCTGAAGTAGTCTCGTCATCGGGGTTACAATCATAGAGAAACCCTTTACGAACCGTCTTTAATAACCAGCGAGTCCCAGAAAACTTCAAATTTCAGATACATTTCTCGGAGGCTTCCAATCTAGTATAGTCAAAATCTTGCTCGGATCAACCCGAATACCCGATGCTGATACATGTCCCAAAAAACTGACTTCTCGTAACCAAAACTCACATTTTCTGAACTTCGCATACAACTGCTTATCACGCAAAGTCTATAGCACTACTCTTAGATGTTCAACATGCTCGGATTCATCATGGGAATAGATCAAAATGTCATCTATAAACACAACCACAAATTGATCCAAATATGGCCTGAAGATCTGATTCATTAGATCCATAAAAGCGGCAGGTGCATTTGTTAGTCCGAAAGGCATAACCAAAAACTCATAATGTCTGTATCTCGTTCGGAAAGTAGTTTTTGGCACATCAGAATCATTCACTCGCTGCTGAGAGTAACCCGATCTTAAATCAATCTTTAAAAACACTGTATCCCCTTTCAACTGATCGAACAAATCATCTATACGTGGCAAAGGATATTTATTCTTTATGGTCACTTTATTGAGTTGTTGTCGATGCACATTCTCATAGTTCCCTCTTTATTTTTCACAAAACAAAACTGGTGCACCCCAGGGAGAAAAACTCGGTCGTGCGAAACCTCTATCTGTCAATTCTTGTAACTGAGCTTTCAATTCTTTTAATTCAGTCGGTGCTATTCTGTATAGAGCTATTGATATCGGAGTCATCCCTGACACTAACTCAATACTAAACTCTACCTCTCGGATTGGCAGCAAACCCGGTAATTCTTCAGGAAACACATCTGGATACTCACATACAACTGGTACTGATTCAATCTTCTTTTCGGTCACTTTAGAATCGAGCACATAGGAAAAGTAAGCTTCATAACCCTTTTTCACATATTTCTGAGCTAACATCGAAGATATCACTGTCGGTAAACCATTCAAATCATTAGACTCAATCCGAATAATCTCATCATTCTGGCATCGCAAATCGATAGTCTTCTGTTTACAATTCACAACTGTATCATGTAACGTTAGCCAATCCATACCCAGAATTATATCAAACTCGTCGAATGGCAATAACATCAAGTCGGCCGGAAAACATGAATCTCGAATCATCAATGGACAATTCTTACCTACTTTATCAACCAAAACACACCGGCCTAAGGGATTCAATACTCTAATCACAAACTCAGTAGACTCTACAGGAAAAGTCTTACTGGATACTAAAGTCTCACATACATAAGAATGAGTTGATCTAAGATCAATCAATGCAACAACACTAGTATCATAGAGAGTGAAAGTACCGGTAATAACATCTGGAGATGAAGCTTCTTTGTGAGAGCGAATAGCATAAGCTCTGGCAGGTGCATGAGCCTCAGATCTAACAGCAGTGTCTTTAGTTCCTCTCTGGCTGCTACTCACATTACCCGTGTTTTTGGGTGGTCTACCTCGAGCTGACATGTTACTCGGTCTCATATTCTGCACTGTGTTTTACTCAGCTAACTCAGGGCATTCAAGAATGAAGTGATCCATCGATCCATATTTAAAACAGGCCCGATCATTCAATCTATAATCACCAGGGTGGCATTTACCATAATGTCTACACTTGGGTCGGTTTGGTCGGATGTTACCAACACTAGCTACTGAGGTAGCTTTCAAACTTACAGGTGGTCTGTCTCGTTCTCGTCTAGAATAACATGCAGTAGCCTTAGAACGGATAAAATCATCTCGGAACTTCTTTGAGGCTGACTGAAATGACTTATTTGATGATCTTTTTCGCGAATCTCTAGCTTCAAAGTTAGCTTTTCTTTTCTCTTTCCCGAGCTCTTCAGCTTTGCATGCTCACTCGACCAGTACCACGAACTCTTTTATTTCAAGAATCCCGACTAACAGCTTAATGTCTTCATTCAACCCCTCTTCAAATCTTTTACACATTATAGCTTCAGTCGAAACGAATTCTCGGGCATATTTGCTGAGTCTAACAAATTCCCGTTCATATTCTGTCACTGTCATGCGACCCTATTTTAACTCGAGGAATTCTTTGCGTTTTTATCTATGAATCTCTGACTGGTATATTTCTTTCGGAATTCAGTCTGAAAGAACTCCCAGGTAACCCGTTCTTTTGGAACAACAAATACTAGTGTATTCCACCAGGGATATGCGGTGTCTCGTAACAAAGATACAACACATTTTATACACTCATCAGGGATACAGGACAGCTCATCAAACACATGGTTCGTATTATCAAGCCAGAATTCAGCTCACTCAGCATCATCATCCACAGTAGCTCTAAACTCTTTGACCCCGTATTTTCTGATTTTATCAACCTGTGGCTTATTTAATCGCACCGGATCAGTAACTTGTGGCACCACAGGTATTTGAGGAGGAATTGGTGAGGGTGGAGGTTGTTGAGCAGCCGGATTTGTACGGATATATTGTGTGAACCAATCGTTCATCATCTGGAAGAAGGCTTGTTTAGCCTCTCCCTCGTGGCTACTCGTAATGAGTCTAGAATCGATTACCTTTGCGCCTTTGAGCGGGAGCGGGTGCATTACTTTCCACGTCATCAGCTACGGCTCGATCGGGATCCATTTACTATATGAAAACACATTTTCAATTGTCAAGAATCATCACACTATCGCAGCTTATAAATATGGCATGTATAGCTAGACTCACACGCGCTACGTTAGTCCTAGAACCGACTAAACTGTAGCTCTAATACCAATAAAATGTAACACCCCTAATCCATATCCGTCGCCGGAATGGGTTAAGAGGCATTATCGGACATAACACAGTTTCAAACGTTCACATAATCATATAAGTCAAATTCGTATATAAATACAATATAAAGCTAATTAAAAATTAAACAGGCTTTAATAATAATTTCACATAAACAAACTATGCTTCGAAATTCAATCATAACAGTATCATTTATTTATTCACATATTCGAACCAACAACATATATCAAATCATATTACAAATGTCTTATAAAATTTAATAGCCGAACCATAAGACCTATAATCATGGTATTCGAATAATCAAATTATAAATAAACTTATTACAATACATTGTCGTATACGTAACATATGTATCGCATCACTCAATTGTATACATCTATCTTACTGGCTAAATATCAAACACCCCATTCAATAAGCTCATGTACATGCGCATTTCAAACAAGACAAATCATAAAACACAGTCTAATATTCCTTCACATATAAAACATTAGTTAACTTTACAACACAACCAAATATGCTTTTTGTGCTATTATAACATGCACATATCACTTTAAAACAAATGCCATTTCTAAACACAAATACCAAACCGTAACAAAACCAATTCCTTTAACTAATTAATGAATATACCAATTCACATATTATGCGTATTAGGTTATTAATCTAAATGAAGCTATCCCACACAGCTTAATAGACATAATTATAAAAACATAAACAAATATTACCAAATAACCGACTCATGCGCATCTCACCATAGTCACATTAAACATTTATGAACACAAAGAACAATTCATAGCATACCAAATTCGCATGCTCTATAATCAATCCAAAATACATATGCAAAACCATTCATCTCTTTATCTATTTGACTATCCAAGTTAGCCACAAAAGTCATACCAATTTCACCATTTAGATCCGTACCAAAACAATCAATCAAAACAATCATGAAACATATTCATTACTTGCATTCACCAATCGTACCTAAATAGCCAAATACAAATAATGACATACCATCACTTAACCTATATTTCACATATCATATATAAAAAATGCATTCATCTTTTATCTCATTACTAAGCCGAATTACAAAACCAAACACCACAAACATATATATATATATCATGAGATATACTTCCAACTTAAACTTATGCCATGACCAAATACACACAAGCATTAACATCAAAATCAAGCCATTTTCGCATGGCTATATATACACAAATTCAAAACCACACATATCAAAATAGCTTATACATGCCATATGTCATATTTTCATATTCCAAAGTACCGAATATTGGTCGATAGTGTGACGATGTCCCTTGACGATCCTCGAGCTTGAAGTTAGCTTTCAAGATCTAAAAAAACAATGAATAAATACACAAAGTAAGCTTGGAAAGCTTAGTAAGCCATAAGCAAATAAATTAACACAAGAACATTCATAATTCATTTCGAAACAACCAAACCTTATTAATTCCATACACATATATATAATCCCATTTCTCACATAGTTCACATGATAAGTTTAATCATCAACACTTACCTTTTCTTTCAAAGTTCGTATAAACTTAACACATAACCGAATCGTTTAAATCAAACTCACATTCGTCTTGCTATGTCTTTGCCCGTTGAACCATTTGGAATTGTTAAGGATACACAGAAATCATAATAAGCTCGTACAATGCCATATCCCAGATATGGTCTTACATGCGATCACATATCGATGCCACTATCCCAGACAGGGTCTTACCCGAATCATGTACGATGCCAATGTCCCAGACATGGTCTTACACGTTTTCTCACTTCGATGCTAATGTCCCAGACATGGTCTTACACGAATCACAGATCAGAAATCCTAATGTCATGACATACGTATCCTATACAATTCCTATAGTTCGTATGGGGCTTTCAGAAATGTATGTATTTATTCCTATACAATTTAAGCTCGACAGAAGACATTCCATGCTTATATCAATTCGGCAATGTATGTATTTATACAAATATAATTCAATTCGATATTATAAAATGTACTCACTTGAATTTAAACACATTTATTTACTTATGAACTTACCTTGTATGGACACGAACGGAATGGAATGACTATTCGACAACCTTCGACTTTCCCCGATCCAAATCGGATTTCCCCCTTTCTTGATCTAAATAGATTCAAATTTAACTTATTTAATTACACATTCATTCAATTTCATCCAAAAACACATAATTTGGGCATTTTGCACTTTAGCCCCTAACATTTCATATTTTAATCCCAATTTCAATATAACACAAAATACACAAAATCTCATTAAACCCATGTTAGGCCAAATTCTACTTAGGTCCCTAGCAGCCCGTTTATTTCATTTATTTCACATTGACCCCTCAATTTGCAAATTTACCAATTTAGTCCTAAATAAGCAATTTTATTAAAAACCACTTAATTAAACATAATAATCTATCAACAAAGATTTATTTTTCATCATCAAACAACAAAAAAATCAAGCTTTCAATAATGGAAAATTACAAATTCATCATCAAATCTGAAAATTAAGGCATGGGCTAGCTAGTATACGAAGCAATGATTTCAAAAACATAGAAATTATCAAAAACCGAACAAAAACGAACCTTTAATCAAGCTTGGACCAAGGCCTGTAATATCCGGGAGTTATGGCTTGTGCATTATTGCTTAATTATGTGAAGTAGCATGCCTATGTGCATTATAAATATGTTTTATGAATTTTGAGAACTTAAGAGTGTAGGTGAATGCCTTAGAAAATATTGTATTTTAAAGTTTTAAAGAGGAGCTAAGCTTGATAGGCCTTAAGAAAATTAGTAGGGGAAATATGACACAAAAATGGGCTTGTTTAAGTGGCTTGGAGGCGCCACTTAAAGCCTCTGTAAGTGACGCCACAAGGAGTGTCGAGAGAGGCTGGGTTCGAGTGCAAGGGAAGCAAATAGGAGAGTTTTATTTTCTTTGCAAGATTGAGCAAGAGAGGACTGCAATGGGGCACTAGGGGATGAGTTTAAAATGTGGTCTAATCCTTTTAAAATTTCGGCTAAAGTAAGGGATAATTGATGATTTATTTTAAATTATTTTGATTGTGCAAGGAAGAGGAAAAATAGGAGAATAACAAGGGATTTGATAATGAGAGGAGGAGTTGGCCGAATAGGGGACTCTAGGTGGAGTAATTTCGGCAAAAAGGGGGAAGTGAGGCCATTCTTAATTCTTTTCTTTTCTCTTTTGTTCCTCTGGCGAATTCTCTAGCAAATATCCTCTCTTCTCTTTTATTTTGTCAAAGCCGAAATACCCTGTGTTCTAGCCGAATGTCCATTAGCAACCTCCTTCTTCTTTTGCAAACTCAATCAAAAGCTGAATATACCAATAACCATAGCTGATTGGTTCATTAAAACCCCAAATGCCGAAACTTGTGTGATCATCATCTAGCCATAACCGAATATTGCTGTGGATTCAAGCAAGGGAGCAATCAATTTCAGTACTAAGGGTAAGATCAGTCGTTATTCGATTTTCAATCCTTTCTCCTATTAGCCGAAAGTTGAATCTAATCCCAGAGATGCTCTTTGGCCGAATCATTGAAGGAGAATCTCGAGATTTCTTCTAAGTCGACAACAATAGAAGATCATTCGGGTTTGGTTAGCTAAGGTAAGAAACGCATGATCTTAGGCCAAAGGCTATTTATTAAAGTTCATTGAAGTGATTGGAAATTGGATCTAAACCATGTCTATAGGGATTTCGACAACTTCATAGCCAGAGACCACTTTCGGGATTTAAGATTCGCAAGGTAAGGAGGTGTAATATTCGGCCATATTGGTTATTATGCTAGCCGAATCTGACCATTGTTATTTAGGGGCAGTCGACAGTGGTATACAAGGATTTCGGGATTCAAAATCGCAAGGTAAGTGCACATACACATTCGGTCAAGGCCCTATTTAGCAACTTAGATCTATTTCTTACTTATTCAAAAGCTGAAAACTAACCAAGTCAATTGATCTAGTGTTACCCGATTTTAAGGAGGAAATACTACAACGTTTCGGGGTTTGATTAGTAATCAAATTGGCAGCAAGGTAAGGATTTTGGTTGCAATAATCCTTCGGGATTTGATTCTCTAGCCGAATGGCTTGTTGTTAACATGCTTAAGGTGGCCGAATATAAGAACTAGAGATCTAAAGCATTAGATTGGAATTTTCGGGATTTCAGTGAACTCGTTAAGTAAACTAGGTGTGTACCCCACACTAAACCTTATTAGATTACGGCTTAAATTAGTTATGTATGGTTACAATAATATGAATGTGGCCAAAGGTACCATGCAATGGTACAAAGTACTCAGGTACGTTTACCCACTCTTACTATGAGTATAATATGATCTGTTATGGCACACATGTGAAACTATAAGAATATGAATAAAGAATATGGCATGATATTGCATGTTTTGTATGGCATGGGCATATGGGTTATATGGAAAGGGGAAGTGATTGGTGGTTATATACCCCAATATATGAATGTGGTGGCTTCGGTCAAAATATCTGAATGTGGTGACTTGGTCCACGTTATCGAATGTGGTGTCTCATGACACAAAATAATTATTTGGTGGCTATGCCACACGAATATTATAAGGGCGATGAGCATGTCGATCGCAGCAATGATCGCTTCGATGATGTGTAGCGGATGGAGGGTTGACTTAGTAGTCCCCACGGTGTGCAAAAGTTGAGTACGGGTGATGTGTAGCGGATGGTAACTAGGTTTGGGTTCGGGTTTGCATCATTTTATTATTTAATTATATGCATATGTATGAACTAATATTCCTAAACTATTGGGATTTAGTGTTGGTTACACATTGAGTATGTTTGACTCACCCCGTTGGGGAATATTTTTCAGGTGACACTCAGTGATGGACCGGGTCGGCAGGAGCTTAGTGGTGGCCATGCTCAGCACAAAGATTATTTTCAATTTGGACTCTTCATTTTCTTATAAGTATCTTGGATTTATTTCGTGTTTTTCTTCGATGTAATAAGGCCACTAGTATGAAACTGTTTATGCATGCATTTTAATTATTTTATTATGATACAATTTTTATCAATCTAAAGTTTAAGCAACTCTTCTTAAAAATAAGTGTAAATGTTTAGACACCTAAACACAAACGATTTTCGAATTAAAGATTAACCCCAAAACAACTCGGTATTTTTATAAAACCACCCCAAATTTTCCAAGTAATAAACATGAAATTAAAACATTTTACTCGAGGAACATACCAGATCTGGTCTGGGCTCGTGGGCCGGGTTTGGGGGTGTTTCAAATTAGTATCAGAGCCCAGTTCAAAACTCGGCTCTGGGGTTTTTGGGCTCCAAAACATTTTCTAAAAATGGGCTTTTTAAAGGATAACAGGTCTGTTAGCTCAGATGGCACTTTGCGTCTCTGACCCAAGTCCGCCATGTAAGTACCCTAAACCATTGTGTGATATACATGTGGGCTTTATGGGCTTTATGGGATGTAGACTAGTTTAAATAGACTCTGATAGACTATAGGCTTAGTTTAAACCACTCCTTAAACTTTCATAAGACTTAATTTCACTAAACAAACCCGTTAACGAGCCACAAGAATAGGGTGTGGTAACCGTCGACGCGCATGTCTAGGATTGGATCAGGAAGAGCTTGGTATTTAAGCGGTCCTAGTGACTCACCTCCTCTTCGCTGGAATCACAGTGTGCGAGTGACTGCTCACCTTAGTCAAGTTAGGGTGTGGCAATAGGCGACGCATGCCTAGGAGTGGATTCAGGAGAGCTTGGTATTTAAGCGGTCCTAGCGACTCACCTCCTCTTTTTGGAATCCTACCAGTGCGTGGTGACTATTCACCCTAGTTATGAGGACTCGTTGATGGGCTAAACCCTATAATTAAAACCCGAAAGGACCAGCCACCCTAGTTTGGAAAAAAATTACTGAAATACCCTTATTTCATAAAATCACCAAGGAACCCTGAATTAGAAAATTTACAAAATTACCCCTGATTTACAAATTTTTAAATTAACCACAATTTATTACCAAAATACCCCTGTAGGTGAAATGACGAAAATACCCCTGGGATAGGAATAGGACGAAAATGTTTGAATGATGAATGTGTGTTGAATGAATGTGCTCCTTTAAATTAGGATAGAAGACTTGAAACTTTGATCGATCGAAAGAAGTACTTCTAAACTGCTTTCATAAAATTTCTTCATGGATAATCAAGTGGAACAAAATACTAATGCATAAAAATTTCTTAATCGAGTTAAAAGCGATCGTAGACATGAGTTCTAGGGGACGTGGTCGTAATGTGCGAGGACGTGGTAGAGGCAGAATAACCGTATCAGAACCCGTTAGGTCTTGACAAGGGTTCGAAAATGAGGTACCACCACCCCCACCACTAGCTGTTGGTGTTGAGCAGCAAGATCAGACAGGGGAGGATGCAGTATCGCAGGCAATGCTACGAGTTCATGAGATGGTGGCTGGAGCAGGTGGAGGTATGGGAGCTCAGAAATCTGTACCCGAGCGACTCCGAGCCAATGGGGCTGAGGTGTTTCGTGGTGTATCCAGTGTGGCACCTGGTACGGCTGAGTATTGGTTGGAGGCAACCGAGCGAATTATGGACGAGCTCGATTTAACTGCTGAGGAGAAACTAAAAGGGATGGTGGCACTACTTCGCGACGAAGCATATTAATGGTGGCTCACAGTCCGGGATGGTGCCACAGCTGAAGATCTTACTTGGGAATATGTTAAGGCGGCGTATCAGAAGAAGTATGTTGGTACCAGTTATATTGATGCGCAGAGGAAAGCGTTGCTGGGGCTGGTTCAAGGGAACAAATCTGTGGCGGAGTACGAGGCTGAATTCTTAAGGCTGAGTCGGTATGCTCGAGGGATAGGGGCTACGGAGCATGAACGGTGTGTCCGGTTTGAGGACAGACTTAGGGATGACCTAAGGTTGTTGATAGCTCCGCAGCAGGAGCGGGAATTTGCCGTATTAGTGGAGAAGGCTAAAGTGGCCGAAGGAGTTAAGGACTCGTGAAGGTAAGAACTACGATCGGAATAGGCAAAAGAGAGGATTCGGATCGCCTAGGTCATCCGGGAATGCGCAGAAGAGGCCTAGAGTTGATGGGCGCGAGGACGCAAGTTGTGATGGGAGGCGTGATCGTACTTGTGATCGGTGTGGGAAGAGAAACCTAGGAGAGTGTTGGAAGAAGACACAGGATGTTTCAAGTGTGGGTCCAAGGACCACATGATTAAGGACTTGTCCTATTAAAATAGACAGGGCCAACCAACAAAGTTAAGGTTCTAATCAGTGGAAGAGGGGACAATGACCTCGGTGGGGTCGTGGTGATGAATAACAGAGGTAATGGTCTTTGGAAGAGGACATGGGACCTGGGCCGAGGTGTTAGCAATGCCGAGGTAAGACAAGGGTCTAGTGTATGCGGTTCGCGAGGAGGACGAAGACGCTACGGACGTCATAACCGCACGTTCTTTATAGCGAACAAGCCTTATTTTGCTTTGATTGATGTGGGCTCGACCCATTCCTATGTTGCATGTAGTGTAGTTGAAACACTAGGCATAGACTCAACGAACTATCGATAGGGAGATGATCAGTAGTAAGCCCATTAGGCCAAAGCGTAGTGGTGAATAAGATCTTTCGGAGCGAACCCTTAGAAATTTAGGGAGTGATATTTTCTGCCGACTTAATGGAACTTCCCTTCGGAGAATTCGATCTCATACTTGTTATGGACTGGCTAGTAGAACACCGAGCTATATTGGATTGTGCAGCTAAACGAATGGAGTTAAAGACGTTGGAGGATGAGGCGATAATTATAATAGGAGAAAGAAGAAACTACTTGTCTAACGTAGTCTCTGCCTTAAAGGCTGATAAAATGGTTCGGAAAGGGTGCAAGGCATTTCTGACTTTTGTTAGGGCGTTGGATGCCAAAGAAGGGGGAGTTAGTGGAGTTAGAACAGTAAAGGAGTTTGTGGATGTCTTTCCGGAGGAGTTACCTGGAATACCCCCGGACAGGGAGGTGGAGTTTGGAATTAACTTGCTGCCTGGAATGGCGCCAGTATCTATCGCTCCGTATAGAATGGCACCGAAGGAGTTGGTTAAGCTCAAGGCTCAAATCCAAGAGTTGCTTGATCGTGGGTTCATTCGACCTAGTGTGTCTCCATGGGGAGCACCGGTCTTGTTTGTGAAGAAGAAAGATGGGACTATGCGTATGTGCATAGATTATCGTCAGTTGAATAAGCTGACCATCAAGAACAAGTACCCTTTGCCAAGGATAGATGACTTGTTCGATCGACTTAAGAGGCAAGCGGTATTCTCAAAGATAGACCTAAGGTCCGGATATCATCAGCTTAAGGTGAAGGAAGCGGATATCTATAAGACGGCTTTTCGGACAAGATACGGGCATTATGAGTTCGTAGTGATGCCATTTGGTTTGACAAATGCCCCAGCCGCGTTCATGGATATGATGAACCGGGTTTTTCAACCCTACTTGGATCGGTTCATCATTGTGTTCATCGACGATATCCTAGTATACTCCAAGTCTGAGGAAGAACATGACGAGCATCTCCGGAAAGTGTTGCAAGTGTTAAGGGAGAAGAAGCTATATGCCAAATTCAGCAAGTGCGAGTTTTGGCTTAAGGAGGTTGCATTCTTAGGGCATGTGGTGTCTGCAGAAGGAATAAGGGTGGACCCTAAGAAGATTAAGGCAGTACTAGATTGGAAACCACCTAAGTCTGTGGCTGAGATTCAAAGTTTCTTGGGATTGGCAGGCTACTACAGAAGGTTTGTGGAAGGATTTTCTTCAATAGCCGCACCGTTGACAAAGTTGTTGAGAAAGGAGGTACCTTTCGTTTAGACAGATAGGCAACAGGAGTCAGAAGCTTAAGAGAGTTTTGACTGAAGCTCCGATTTTGATTCAGCCGGAGGCAGGGAAGGACTTTGTGGTGTACTGTGATGCTTCCCACACAGGATTAGGATGTGTTCTAATGCAGGACGGGAAGGTTGTAGCTTATGCATCTCGACAACTGAGGCCACATGAGGTTAACTACCCGACGCATGACTGGAATCGCGGCGGAAGTGGTCTTTGCTCTTAAGGTGTGGAGGCACTACCTTTATGGAGAAAAGTCAGTGATCTACACGGACCACAAGAGTCTTAAGTATCTGTTGACTCAGAAGGAGCTGAACTTGAGACAGCGAAGGTGGGTGGAATTACTGAAGGATTATGATTGTTCCATAGAGTATCATCCGGGCAAGGCGAATGTAGTGGCAGATGCCTTAAGTCGAAAAGTGGTGTCGGATCTGAGGGCAATGTTTGCACATCTGAGCTTGTATGACGATGGAAGTCTTCAGCGAGTTGCAAGTTAAGCCGTCATGGGTGAATGAGGTAAAGGAAAGTCGGTTAGTGGATGAGGACTTAAGTGCTAAGTTGCAACAAGTGCAGAGTGGAGAGTTGGAAGATTATGGTATTAATAACGAAGGAGTGTTGTGTTTTAAGGGTAAGGTCTGTATGCCGAGGAACAAGGAGTTAAGGCAGAGGATTCTTCAGGAATCGCATGGTAGCCCCTATGCTATGCATCCTGGAGGTACTAATTTGTACAGGGATCTAAGGGAACAGTTTTGGTGGCCTAGTCTGAAGAAGGAAGTTACGGAATTTGTCGGCAAGTGCTTAACGTGTCAGCAAGTTAAGGCTGAACACCAAGTTCCGTCAGGATTGCTTCAACCAATAATGATTCCGCAGTGGAAGTGGGAGAGAATTACCATGGACTTCGTTAGTGGGTTTCCCCTTACGCCTACTAAGAAGGACTCGGTATGGGTGATAGTGGACCGGTTGACCAAGTCCGCGCACTTCATTCGGTAAGAGTTGTTTATTCTTTGCGTGAAGTTAGCAAAGTTATATGTGGCGGAAATTGTGAGGTTGCATGGAGTGCCACTATCAATTATTTCAGATAGGGATCCAAGGTTTACGTCTCGGTTTTGGAAGGCTCTACATCAGGCTTTGGGCACTAAATTGGATTTCACTACGGCTTTTCATCCACGATCGGACGAGGCGATCGAACTAGTAATCCAAGTGTTGGAAGATATCTTTGAGAAAGGTGGGTGATAGACTTCAGAGGAAGTTGGGAAGAATATTTGTCGTTAGCGGAATTTGCATACAACAACGGCTATCAAGCCGATTCGGATGGCAATTGTATGAAATGTTGTATGGGCGAAAGTGTCGCACTCCTACGTGTTGGACGGAATTGGGGAACAGCGAGTTTTGGGTCCGAGAGATTGTGGCGAGAATCAAGAGAAAGTTGAGATAATTCGCGCAGACGGTTGAAGGAAGCATCGGCGAGCGTAAGTCGACGCAGATCTTAAGAGGAAAGAAATAGAATTTGATGTGGGAGATTAAGTGTTTCTTAAGGTATCGCCTTGGAAGAAGGTGATGAGATTTGGTCGCAAAGGAAGTTAAGTCCAAGGTGTATAGGACCATATCGGTATTGAAGCGAGTTGGACCGGTGGCATACCGATTAGAGTTGCCTTTGGAATTGAAAGCGATACACGACGTATTCCATGTGTCCATGCTACGTCGTTATCGTTCGGATCCATCTCATGTAGTTCCGGTTGAAGAGGTGTAATTAAGGCCAGATTTGTCCTATGAGGAAGATCCGATTCAGATCTTGGAACGAGATGTGAAAGTGTTGCGAAGGAAGTCAGTTCCTTTGGTCAAAGTGTTATGGCGTAATCACGAATCGGAAGAAGCTTCGTGGGAGCCAGAAGAAGCAATGCGACAGCAATACCCTCACCTATTTTAGCCAGGTAATTTCGAGGATGAAATTATTTTAAGGGGGGTAGAACTGTAATATCTGGGAGTTATGGCTTGTGCATTATTGCTTAATTATGTGAAGTAGCATGCCTATGTGCATTATAAATATGTTTTATGAATTTTGAGAACTTAAGAGTGTAGGTGAATGCCTTAGAAAATATTGTATTTTAAAGTTTTAAAGAGGAGCTAAGCTTGATAGGCCTTAAGAAAATTAGTAGGGGAAATATGACACAAAAATGGGCTTGGAGGCGCCACTTAAAGCCTCTGTAAGTGACGCCACAAGGAGTGTCAGAGAGGCCTAGGTTCGAGCTGCAAGGGAAGCAAATAGGAGAGTTTTATTTTGCTGCAAGATTGAGCAGTAGTGGACGGCAATAGGGCACTAGGGGATGAGTTTAAAATATGGTCTAATCCTTTTAAAATTTCGGGTAAAGTAAGGGATAATTGATGATTTATTTTAAATTATTTTGATTGTGCAAGGAAGAGGAAAAATAGGAGAATAACAATGGATTTGATAGTGAGAGGAGGAGTTGGCCGAATAGGGGACTCTAGGTGGAGTAATTTCGGTAAAAAGGGGGAAGTGAGGCCATTCTTAATTCTTTTCTTTTCTCTTTTGTTCCTCTGCCGAATTCTCTAGCAAATATCCTCTCTTCTCTTTTATTTTGTCAAAGCCGAAATACCCTGTGTTCTAGCCGAATCTCCATCAGCAACCTTTTTCTTCTTTTGCAAACTCAATCAAAAGCCGAATATACCAATAACCATAGCCGATTGGTTCATTAAAACCCCAAATGCCGAAACTTGTGTGATCATCATCTAGCCATAACCGAATATTGCTGTGGATTCAAGCAAGGGAGCAATCGATTTCAGTACTAAGGGTAAGATCAGTCGTTATTTGATTTTCAATCCTTTCTCCTATTAGCCGGAAGTTGAATCTAATCCCAGTGATGCTCTTTGGCCGAATCATTGAAGGAGAATCTCGAGATTTCTTCTAAGTCGACAACAACAGAAGATCATTCGGGTTTGGTTAGCTAAGGTAAGAAACGCATGATCTTAGGCCAAAGGCTATTTATTAAAGTTCATTGAAGTGATTGGAAATTGGATCTAACCCATGTCTATAGGGATTTCGACAACTTCCTAGCCAGAGACCACTTTCGAGATTTAAGATTCGCAAGGTAAGGAGGTGTAATATTCGGCCATATTGGTTATTATGCTAGCCGAATCTTACCATGGTTATTTAGGGGCAGTCGACAGTGGTATACAAGGATTTCGGGATTCAAAATCGCAAGGTAAGTGCACATACACATTCGGTCAAGGCCCTATTTAGCAACTTAGATCTATTTCTTACTTATTCAAAAGCCGAAAACTAACCAAGTCAATTGATCTAGTGTTACCCGATTTTAAGGAGGAAATACTACAACGTTTTGGGATTTGATTAGTAATCAAATCGGTAGCAAGGTAAGGATTTTGGTTGCAATAATCCTTCGGGATTTGATTATCTAGCTGAATGGCTTGTTGCTAACATGCTTATGGTGGCCGAATATAGGAACTAGAGATCTGAAGCATTAGATCGGGATTTTCGGGATTTCAGTGAACTCGTTAAGTAAACCAGGTGTGTACCCCACACTAAACCTTATTAGATTACGGCTTAAATTAGTTATGTGTGGTTATAATAATATGAATGTGGCCAAAGGTACCATGCAATGGTACAAAGCACTTAGGTACGTTTACCCACTCCTACTATGAGTATAATATGATCTGTTATGGCACACATGTGAAACTATAAGAATGTGAATAAAGAATATGGCATGATATTGCATGTTTTGTATGGCATGGGCATATGGGTTATATGGAAAGGGGAAGTGATTGGTGGTTATATACCCCAATATATGAATGTGGTGGCTTCGGTCACAATATCTGAATGTGGTGACTTCGGTCACGTTATCTGAATGTGGTGTCTCATGACACAAAATAATTATCTGGTGGCTATGCCACGAATATTATAAGGGCGATGAGCACGTCAACTGCAGCGACTGCCTTCGATGATGTGTAGCGGATGGAGGGTTGACTTAGTAGTCCCCACGGTGTGCAGGTTGGTACGGGTGATGTGTAGCGGATGGTAACTAGGTTTGGGTTCGGGTTTGCATCATTTTATTATTTAATTATATGCATATGTATGAACTGATATGCCTAAACTATTGGGATTTAGTGTTGGTTACACATTGAGTCTGTTTGACTCACCCCGTTGGGGAATATTTTTCAGGTGACACTCAGTGATGGACCGGGTCGGCAGGAGCTTAGTGGTGGCCATGCTCAGCACAAAGATTATTTTCAATTTGGACTCTTCATTTTCTTATAAGTATCTTGGATTTATTTTGGGTTTTGCTTCGATGTAATAAGGCCACTAGTATGAAACTGTTTATGCATGCATTTTAATTTTTTTATTATGATACAATTTTTATCAATCTAAAGTTTAAGCAACTCTTCTTAAAAATAAGTGTAAATGTTTAGACACCTAAACACAAACGATTTCCGAATTAAAGATTAACCCCAAAACAACTCGGTATTTTTATAAAACCACCCCAAATTTTCCAAGTAATAAACATGAAATTAAAACGTTTTACTCGAGGAACATACCAGATCCGGTCTGGGCTCGTGGGCCGGGTTTGGGGTTGTTTCAAGGCCGAACCTCAAAAGCTTTCAAAGCTTTATTTTCTTCTCAATTTTCGACAATGGGAAAGATGAACATGCAAAAATTTTCATGTTTTATTTATTTTATTATCATTTAATATTCATTTACAAAATTAACCTTAATGAAATAATATGAAAACTTTATAATGGTTGACCATATTTGTCCACTCAAATATTTAATGTTCAATTTACAACATAAGGACTCCATAATTAATTCATCAAAGCAATTAAGCACTTTAACATATAGAAAGCCACTTTTACATTTTACGCAATTAAGTCCTTTTATCAAATCGAGAACACAAACGATAAAATTTTCACACGAAAATTTCACACATATCAATTCACATACTGTAAAAAAAATAATATTAAAATAATTTTATGACTTCAAATTAGTGGTTCCAAAACCACTATTCTGATTTAGCTAAAACCGGGTTGTTACACACTGTCTACGAGTGGACTTGCGTAGCCGAATGCTCATAATGCATCTTCCTTTTCAGTGAATTGAGTGGCACATCCTCCTCATCTTTGTTAGACTCGGTGATCTCATTAATAACATAATTGATTTTGCAGTCTTGTGCGGTCATTGCTGCTATTGGCATAGGTGGGCCAGCTTCAGTATTGTTCCTTGGTGGTGGATAGGTAGGATTTGCTTCTTCCATTTCCTCATGATTAGTTTTTATGCTAACTGATTCAGTCTTTTCTGCTTCCTTCTCAGGTGCTCTAGGTCCTTTCTCTTACAACAACTTTCAAGAAAATAGAGATACCAGTATACGAAAGAAGTAAAATTATTAAACAAATTAAATGAAATAACTAAGAACACCTTAAAATCGGTAAAAATAAATGAAAAAAAGTATTGTGATGCTCAAGTTAAACATATTAGAGATGAATGGACTGTTTGTATCTCTCTACATGAGCACCTCAATAGTGCTTCAAGCGTTGTCCATTGTCTTTAAATGTGATCCTAGTCTTTATCTCTTTGACACCAACAACTCCATAAGGATATACATGAGCTACCAAACAATGTTCATCAAAATTGAAAGGTCTATTTTGCTCTAGCAAAGTGTTGTTTTCTCCCAAATGGACATACTTTAAATGCAATGGCAAAGGCTTCAACTCTATTGTGGGGGGTTCCTCTATAAAAGGTTTAGGAAGCTTGAAAGAGCGATATGATAAATCCAACGATTCACACTTTTCCCCTGGTCTATCCACAATTTGCTTCACCTCCATTAATTTACTGAATTATTCGAAAGTCTCCGTCTCATTTAGCTCAACTAAATTAGTATCACTATCAGAATTGATGTGGCAAAATCTTACAACCTCTTCCTCCACTGTTGTTTTTATTAGATTAATGGCTTGGCATTCATTATTCTCATCAGTAAATTTCAGGGCATTGAATACATTGAACATAATCTACTGATCATTCATCCTCATGGTTAATTCACCTTTCTGCATATCAATTAAAGTCCTGCCAGTAGCAAGAAAAGGTCGTCTGAGAATAATTGGCACGACATGGTTAGCTTCACATTCTAAAATAAGAAAATTCGTAGGAAAGATAAATTTATCTACTCTTACCAGCACATCCTCAATTTTACCTTTCGGATGGGTGTAGAATCGATCAGCTAATTACAAAGTCACTGTAGTAGGTCTTGCTTTCCCAATTCCTATCTTCCTGAAAATAGACATAGTTATTAGACTTATACTCGCTCCTAAATCACATAACGCTTTACGAACATAATGATTTCCAATTGAACATGGGATAGTGAAACTCTCTGGGTCCTTTAACTTTGGTTGTAGTTTGTTCATCAACATTGCTGTGCACCCTTCAATGAGAGCAACAGTCTCAAATTCTTCCAATATGTGCTTCTTTTACAGTATGTCTTTCATAAATTTCGCATAGTTGGGCATCTGCTCCAAAGCTTCTACCAGCAATATGTTGATATGGAGTTGTTTAAGGACATCTAGAAATCTTTTGAACTGGGCCTCTTGTTTACAATTGTTGAATTGCGAAGGAAAAGGTAGGGGTGGTTGTCCTTCAGGTTACTGATACTGTTTTGCTGTGGCATTTTTGTTGGCAGTCTGATCTAGTTTTGCCATAGTATTCTTCTGTTTACCATTTTCAAGTGTAGTATGTTTTCCAAATGGCTCTGGGATCTTTACCTGGTCACGTCTTAAGTTGTCCTCTTCTGCCGTGGCATTTTAAACAACATTATCTAGTTGAGTCCCGCTTTTAAGAGTAATAGCCTTGCATTGCTCCTTTCCTAGTGTCCTCAAATTTTTGGAATGCTCCTTTCGGTCTTGTGTTCAAAGCATTGGCTATCTGCCCCACCTGATTCTCAAGCGCTCGGAGGGATGCAACCTAACTTTTGATCACAACATCATTCTTGGCCATATACTCCTTTAACAAAGCTTCCATAGAAGTAGATGATGATGCCTGACCATATTGATTACTTTGCCATGGCATTGGTTGAACGTATCCTGGCAGTGCATTGTTGACATTCTACCTTGCGACAATATTAAAATTTCCTGCACTTTGATTATTCCAACTAAAATTCGAATGTTGCTTCCACCCTGAATTGTAGGTATTAGAGTATGCATTGCTATTCTGATTGGAATTTCCCATATAGTATACTGACACTGGATTGGATGGACAATCATCAAACATGCAACTTTCACCACAATAAACACATGATGATTCAACTGCTTTTATTTCCTACACAGTAGGAACCAATAGCTCTCTTACCGATCCCAACTTATGTAGTCGGATATTGGTAATCATTGTTGGCAATTTTTTCCAAAATTTCGTATGCTTCATTATATGTCTTATCCAACAAAGTACTATTTGCTGCAGCATCGACTACCATTCATGCATGCGCATTTAGCCCATTGTAAAACATCTCCATCTGAGTTCAGTGTTGGAATCCATGCATCGGACATTTCCTAATTAACTCTTTAAATCGCTCTCACGCTTTATATAGCATTTCATTTTCAAATTACCAAAAGGATGTAATATCATTTTTCAACTTGGCATTCATAGTGGGAGGATTATACTTTAATAAAATATCTGTCAAATGTCATTCCATGATGCCACTGTTCTTGATGGCAAAGCATTCAACCATGACTTGGCACGATCTCTTAAGGAATACGAGAATAGCTTAAATTTCAAGGCGTCTTCAGGAACACCTTGTTGTCTGAATGTGTCACAGATTTCTAGAAAAAGTCTTAAATGTAGTCGTGGGTCTTCAGTGGGTAAACCACCAAATTTCCCTACAGTTTGTAACATCTGGAATTTCAACTCGAATTTCTAAGCTTGTGTAGTTAATCTGACTATTCCTGGATTCAAGTCATCTAGCATCGGGACAACATGATCTCTGATTGGTCTATCTTGAACATCCACTACAAGCCCAATGTGAGGATTCTCATTGTGATCATTTGGATTTCCATTGAGATCATTCATGTTTCCAACCATTTTTCTCATTTCTGTTCTCTTTCTTTGCCAAGTTCTATCAATCTTTGGATCAAAAAGGTATTCTGTGTTAGGAGGAATGCCTCTTCTCATGCACTGATGACAAACCTGTAAAAATTAAATAAAAATAAATTAAATAAAACTACTAAGTAAAATAACCAAACCAAATTTCACCAAATTGCCGATCCCAAGCAACGGTGCCAAAAACTTGTCGCGTGTAAAATGACATGTGATTTTTGTGCAAGTATACACGTCGGTTCAAGTAATAAAGAGGTAAGTATCATTCCCACAAGGATTGGATTGAGGCAGAAAATTGGTCAAGTTATCTTAATAGGGTCAAATTAATGCTATAGTAAAATTATTAAAGGAAATGTTATGGAAAAAAAAACTAAGGTAAATATACGATGATGGGTAAATAACTAGAATTTCTATGGAAAAGGTGATAAGAGAAATGTAAACATGGGAACTATTGCGTGAATAATATATAAATGAACAAAGAATCAACTAAGAATGCTAAGGCGAAGATATTTCGGTAGAGAATCAAGTATAGTGTCTACGATATTTATGTGGAAGGTTGGGATTACTCAGAATAAACCATACTGGCAATAATGCTGTGGCAAAATATTGATTAACTTACTGTGCAGAAGAGTTCTAGAGTGGCCTGCCCCTTTCAGGGGTAAAACCCCAAGTCACTGTCCCTGCTCATATAGGGCCTTATTACAGTAACCTGTGTAATTCCTTCTTTATGACACAAGTGTCATTCAAATGTTGCTCATGCCATCCAATATTAGTTAAGTAATTTAACCTTTCCCGCATTAAATCAACTTAACAAGAATAATATGCCATCGACTATTCCTAGGGATTGCACTTAAACAATTGAATGGACAGTAAAATAATCAGATTTATACCATAAAAACTTAAACCAGTTAAGTATCATCAAAATAACCCCAACTCGATGAGATTTAACTCATCAGTTGGAAAATATAATTCCAAACCATCAACATCATTTACAACCAAATAAGTTCACAAGAGAGCACTAAGGAAATGTGGAAGAACGTCAGGAAAATATGTTCCGCTAGTCCACACTTCAGCAACGCAGTCTTGTGTTGACCGAGAGGATGACTTCCTCTTTCACTCGAGATCTCTTACTCTTCTAGTTCTCTCTGGGATGCCTTTTGAGGTTCCCTTCACCATCCTTTTATAGATAGAGTTTAGCCAATCAATTTGTGTTAATCTTCTCCTATTTTCTAAGGTGATTTATCTGGTAGGAGTTTAAATTTCAACTCAAATAGCTACGCGTGAAATGTTTGACTCTGTCTTCCAAGCATTACTGCGGCACTCGTGCTGGCATGTCATCTGCACTTTGCCTTAGCAAAACTTCACTCATTTATTTCCTTTCTTTGAAAACCTATTCCTTTCCTACTACCACACAAAACTTCCACAAAAAACAATTAAAAGCACCAAATAACTCAACATAGTCCAAGTCCGAGTGCAGTATCACAAATGCTAATTAAGATGCCCTAAAATGCAACAAAATATACCTAAGTACAAAAAATTAGGTAGGTTGAAAGGCAGAAAATATAACTCTTTTCAAGAGTTATCAATGCCTCATTGGCATCACTTCACAACAAGGTTATAAGCATAACAAACCAATCAATTAAATTGGTACAAATCTGTACAATTCCTATCACAGTAATCCAACCGCTTTTCACCTTCAATTTACCCATTAGAGAGTTTCAAATATAAAATGCCACAATGCCAACATACATACTTCAAAAACCATCATAAGGCATCCCAAAATCAACCATATTATCGGTTCAAACACATCCATACTCCAATAGCCACACATATTGTAACATCCCGAAATTGGGCCTAGTAGGATTGGGTCTTGAGCTTTAGGAAAAATTTGAGTATTATTTTTGTGTTGGCTCGGGTAGGAATTTTGTGTGTTAGCATAGTCTTGTGAAGGCTTGATTTTATTTAGGAAGTTAGAATAATTTTTTTTAGTAAGGTTTATTTAATGAAGTGGATTAAGTGAGCTTAGCACTTAAGTTAATTTAAGTGTTAATTAAAGCACATGAGGAGTTAGTGGCAAGGTGGTTATGATGCTTGGATAGTTTCTTGAGGTTAGAGGTTCGAGTAGCATGATTAACATTTTGAAGACTTTATTTTTATCCTAGCATTGATGGACGGTCAAACCTTATTTATGATAGGTTGGACTCTCAAATTTTGGTAAGTTGAATATTGGTTTAAGGAAAGCATGAAATTGGGGATAAGAATCTTAAGGTTATGGTATGATGAGGGGACAAAAGGCATGGATTATGGAGTGTTGTTTTGGAAACTCTTCTATGGCATTTTGTCCATGAACATGGATGGTTTCATGGACTAGGGGGAGTTGGCCGAAATTTTTGGTTAGCTTTTGGTATGGTATGGTGCTAGTTTTTGGTAGAATTAAGTGCTAGATGAGCACATCTTTCTTTTGGCTATTTTGTGTTTCTCTCTAATCTTTTTCTCCTCTTAGCCGAATGTATTTTGGCCAAAAGGTAACCATTTTCTTTTCTTTTGGCCATTTGAGTTTTGACCATTTTGGTTTTTAGTTGTTCATTCTCCCCTCAAGTCCATTCCTTCTTTCTCTTCTTTTTTTTTGTGACCGAAACTACAAAACCATCAAAGACCATTTCTTCTCTTTTTCCCTTATTGCCGAACACACTTTGACTCAAAGTTCTTCCTTGATTCATCTTCTATTCTTGAGAACCCGAAACCCATCCTCTCATTTGCAACAAAGCCGAAACCTCTCCACCTTTGTTCTACATTGCCGAATTCTCCTAACTTTCATCTACACTTCTTTTCTTCTTTTCTATACCTATTTTGTATTAGCCGATTATCCCATCTCCATTTGGGAGTTCTTGCTGAATCTTTTAGAGCCTTTAGAGGGGGAGGTGTCGACATTCCTTTTCATCAATCTTCCAATCGGTTTCGAGTATAGTAAGTATTTTCTTAGCAATCGAATTCTCTTCTTCTTCATTTAGTATGCCGAAACCAATGGTTGGCCTTGGGTTCTAAAGGATGGCCGAATGTATGTAGAGTCATAATATTGTGTTTCTTTTGTGTAGCCAACGGTAAGGAGCCTTAAGGTGGATTGTAAGAATTTAATTCATCAAGGTAAGTGTTATGTGGTGATTCGGGATTTAGTTAAGCAAAGTAGGTGATTTGTAGTATTCGGCCATAGGCCATTGTATGAGTTTAAGTGATGACCGATTTCTGACTTTGGTTCTTAGGAACAAATCGACTGGAATAAGAGAGTTTCGGGATTGAGTAAACTGTGCCAAAAAAGTGCGTAGTTATCGCACTGTCTCTTGTTTGTGTGTATGTGTTATATTTATGTATATGTTATATGATGTTAATGGTAGCCGAATTAAGGGCTAAGATTGTGAATACCCGTGGTGGGTGATCGAATACTGAGGTCAGTTTTACGATATTAAATGATCATTGATGAATATATGAAATGTGATGGCATGTGATGCATTATTGTTCAAGTGATATGTTGCCATGATACACATATATGCATGGGACTTGGGATGTGACTATCGAAGGAAAGGGTGTACTTTATGTACGTGGTCTGATGTTAGCCTTGTGCTACATTGGCGCTTGATGGTGGCTATGTGCTTCATCAAGGGAGGTGTTGGCTAGGTGCCCATCTCGGTGGATGATAGTTGTGTACATCACCGTAGATTGAGGATGACCTCGAGTCACCTCGTGGATACAGATATGTGGATCACTATGTGATCGGTGGCTTAGCCACGGCCTTGGGCAGCAAGTCTGCCAATGTAAGATATGAGGCTCATTATTTGATCGGTGGATTAGCCACGGCCTTGGGCGGCAGGTGTGCCGAGGTTGGTGTAATGGATGGAACTAGGTTGGGTTGGGCTTCATTTTGCATAATTTTGCATGTGGACTGTGTGGATATGGGCCAAGCCCATATGTGGGGACATGTGTAATAACTATGCACTGAGTCTGTGTGAGTCACCCAATTTTTCTCAAACCTTACAGGTGATGCATAAAGCTTGGACCGAGTTGGAGTGGATACGAGGTGGCCCATGCAGAAGTTATTTTCTTATTTTATATATTATATATATTTTCAGAATTTGCGAATATTTGGTTATTGTAATAGGGGCCATTTAAAGGTTTTGAAGTTTATTATTATGTTTTAAAGTGGATTGACAATTTTTATTATTTGGATATGTTTTATTTTTAGCAACTCATATCTTAAAGATATATGTTAAAATTTCAAATCGAAGAAATTGTAACAACTTGATTTTATTTTGATTTATAAATATACAATGTTTTATTAAAGACAATAAATTTTTATGTTTTCACTCTAAGTCAAAATATTTTTCAAATGTTTTCTGCAGTGGCATTCTAAATTCGGCCGTGGCGTATGGGCCGGGTTTGGGGTGTTACACATATACAATTCAACCTAATATACATATCATATACTGTAACACCCCAAACCCGACCCATGCGGTATGACCAGATCTGGCATGTCACATGAAGAAAACGAGTAAAGAACTTGTGATTCCTACTAAAGATGTTGTTATTAGGTTATAGTTTAAGAAATCAAATTTGATTAGAAATATTTGATGAAAATACTACTATTCTTGAAAGGTTGATTGAAGAATCGATAATTGAACTAGTGATCTTTTAAAATCGTGACTTTTGAAAATGACATCGATAATTTGAAAGAGAATCCGAGTTAAATTATTTGTGCATATTTATTATGAAAACTATTTATTAATCAATTTTGGAAAAAAAACCGTTATTTATGATTTTAGAAAATCCCTATTTAAAATAATTCAAGAAAGATAATAAGTACGACTAAACATAAAACAAAAAAAAAAAATCCCAGAGGCCTTATTACAACTTTAAAACCCAAAATAGTAAAAGTAACGAAATAAAACGGAAAAGAAGTTTTACTAATGTTTGAAAACATTATTTCCAAAGTACAGCCTCCACCGAGTCATCCATGGCCCAAGTCCTCATCACTGAGCATTACCTGCAAGGGTTAAGAAAATGGGTGAGTTACTAGAACTCAGTGTATAATCCCCTTACCGTCATCCACTGGGCCTGAACCCACATAGCATAATCTTGGGCCTGTGCCCATTTACATAACAATAATTAAATGAAGTAAATGTATGCAACCCAACCCAATCCATCCATCACACCCCCGACCAGCCAATCACACCTGTGGGGATCAAGTCAACCCACCCCGCCGCTCACACTAAAATTGCAGCCAAGCTGCTAGAGTATAATATTTTTGTGGTCAAGCCACCAAAAACATAATTAAGCCCAATAATAAATAGATTTGTGGCAATGCCACCAGGCTACACTGCTCTCCATACAATTTATCCCATCCCATGCAATATATGAAAATGTATCATACATAATAAAATAAAATATCCATATATATACAACAACCATTACTCTAGAGAATTAATTCGGTGAATCGGCCCATTAAAGCACTTTGATAGTTCGGCCTATTTAGGCATTATAGCAAATCGGCCCATTTAGGCATTTTGGTAAATCAGCCCATAGGGGCATTTTCGTAATTTAATAAATTAATACCGGTTTTGACAGATCTTAGAATTAACATCGTTTAAGCCAATTACTCGATTCATGCTATATTACTGTTTTTAGGCTTGTAAATACAATGATCTATTCTTCCATCATAATGGTGAGTCATGAATCAACGGGATTTCGGTGTGAGATTACACACCTGATTACGGTAAGGACTAAACCTTCTTGATCGTCGGCACCTATATCACCATAATACTCGATTAACTAACATAAGAGATTTTTCTTAATCCAAATCTAAATCAACAATCTAAAATGCTTACCCTTAGTATCGTGAACGACAACGATTTGTCTATTCTCACCGGATGATGGTCCACAACCTGGTGGGAAATCCCGAACTATTGATACCGCCCTACGTTTGAACTTAGGAGTAGGAATTGCAAATCCACTCCCTTTTTGTCCTCCCATCGCTTTTCCTTTCAAATCGCTACCACTTGCCTCTATTGAAAAAGTCTTGGTCAGTAAAATACTACTATGAGAGAGAATAGTTGTTTAGGGATAGGATTCGACTTACCACTACTTCCGTACGATCAACAAGTAGAGAAGAACGAGCGATTTAGTCGCTAAAATAACCGATTAGTCAAATCCATCGATCCGTTTTAACGGAATAACCAAGCATTGAGATATATCGAAATAAACCTTGAAGAAATTCCTTACCTTAACAATAATATCTCCAACTTCCACCAATTGGACTTATGGCTAGAAATGAATCGGCAAGGATGATATTCGGCCACCCACTAGAACACTACGAAAAAGAAGATGATCAAGATATGAGGGCGTAGGAGAAAGTGATATTTTCGTTTAGAAACAAGTAGAATAGCCGAATAGTGATGGACACACATTCGGCTAGGAAGAAAAAAAATGAAAAGAAGAGAAAGAGATCACCTACCAATTCGGTCAAGAAGAAATGCCCAAAATGCAAGAAAGAAGAAGAAATAATGTGATTAAAGTTTCGGCTATTTAGAGAGAAAATATCAAGCAAGATTCGGCCATCAAAATATTGATTAAAGAAGAAGAGAGAAGGATTGAAGAAATGGTGAAAAAGAAAAGAAGAGATGGAAAAAAGAGTGCTAGATAGTTTCGGCTAACAAAGAGAAAATAAGCAAAATGAGGTGAGTGTTTCGGCAACAAAGGAGAAAGAATTGGAAAAGAAAACACCGAAAATGCTAAAAAGAAATCAATCCTCTCATGCACCAAAACTTTGTAAAAAGCTATAGGAAATTTGGCTCCCTCATTCCCCCTACCAAAACCGTGCATCTCTTTACCAAAAAGATCAAGGTTGACCAAAAAAATTCTTTCCCAAACACCTTCCACAAAATCGGCTAACATGTTTCCCTCCCTTATCCCTTTCCTTTATTTCTTTCCTTGTTTTTCCCTTGCTTTCCTCCTTGCCATATTCCTTAGTCTTCTTTCCATCACTAGAAAGTCTTCCTTTCCTTATTTATAGCCATGGCCGACACTTTGAAAAGAAGCACAAAAATTAATCCAAAAATTTGCACTAGGTGGGATTCGAACTCAGGCTCCCCTGTAACTTAATCCACGCTGCTAGCCACTAGGCCACAAGCTCCTCTTGTGCTAGCAAAATACACACTTAATTCCTTAAGTCTTGATGCCACTTACCTTCTCTCCTTAAAGTGCTTAAACACAAAAATTTTACTAAGGCCCAACTCAACCCAAAGTCTTCTTAGGACCCCTAAACATACACAATTAGCATTCTTAACTAGCCTAACGCATGGTATAAAGCAAAACATAATATCCCAAATTTCAGGATGTTACAATTCTACCCGCTTAAAGAAATTTCGGCCTCGAAATTTAGTTGATTAAAAGAGATGAGGGTATTGCTGCCGGATTGTGTCCTCTGGCTCTCATGTAGCTTCCTCTGTCCTGTAATTATGCCATAATACTTTGACTAACGGAACCGACTTCCTCCTTAGCACCTTAACATCCCGATCTAAAATCTGCACTGGCTCCTCTTCAAAAGACAAGTCAGGTCTTATCTCAACTTCCTCCACTGGCACAACATGAGACGGATCCGAACGATAACGCCTTAACATTGAAACATGAAATACACTATGTATCTGACTTAACTCCGGAGGTAACTCAAGCTGATAAGCCACTGGCCCAACACGCTTCAATACACGGTAAGGTCCGATAAACCTGGGCTCAACTTGCCCTTCCATCCAAATCTAAAGATCTTTTTCCAAGGTGAGACCTTCAGAAAGACCTGATCACCCACAGAGAACTCTATCTCCTTCCGCTTCAGATCCGTGTATGATTTTTGTCTGTCCGAAGCTTCTTTTAACCGTGTCTGAATTACCTTAACTTTTTCCCCCATCTCCGAGATCAACTCAGGACCCAATAATTGTCGTTCTCCTAGTTCAGTCCAACAGGTAGGAGTATGACACCTACGACCATACAACGCCTCGTAGGGTGCCATTTTTTGGATATTGGATTGATAGCTGTTGTTGTATGCAAACTCGCCAATGGTAGAAAATCTTCCCAACTACCCACAAGAAGTCGATCACTGGCCCCTTAACATGTCTTCTAGAATCTGGATTACTCTCTCCGACTGACCATCAGTCTGCGGATGAAACACCATGCTGAAATTTAGTCTTGTACCTAAAGCTTCATGTAAAGCCTTCCAGAACCGTGATGTAAACCTAGGATCCCTGTCCGATATAATAGACACTAGTACCCCATGCAACCTCACAACTTCTGCTATATACAACTTGGCCAACTTCTGCAACGAATAATCCGTACGAACAAATAGGAAATGAGCAGACTTCGTTAACCGATCCACTATCACCCATACAGAATCTTTCTTAGTAGGCGTTAAAGGTAACCCACTAACAAAGTCCATCATTATCCTTTCCCATTTCCATAGTGGAATTTTCACCGGTTGCAGTAACCCTGAAGGCAGTTAATGTTTCGCCTTCACCTGCTGACATGTCAAGCACTTGGTCACGAAGTCAGTAACCTCCCGTTTCAATCCTAGCCACCAATACTGCTCACGGAGGTCTCGGTACATTTTGTTTCCCCCGAGGTGCATAGCATATGGGCTACTATGTGCCTCACGCAGAATCATTTGTCTCAATTCAAAATCCCTGGGCATACAAACTCTTCCGCGGAAACATAATACTCCATCACTATTTAATCCAAAATCCCTTATCTCACCACATTCCACTTGCTGAAGTCGAGAACCCAACACTTCATCTATCAACTGCTTTTTCTTAATCTGACTTACCCATGCAGGCTTCACCTAAAGTTCGGCTAACAGGCTACCATCTTCATAAAGGCTGAGATGAGCGAACATCGCTCTCAAATCCGATATCACCTTACGACTCAACGCATCTGCTACTACGTTAGCTTTTCCTGGATGATACTCGATTGAGAAGTCATAATCTTTCAACAGTTCTATCCACCTCCGCTGTCTTAAGTTCAACTCCTTTCGGGTAAGGAGATACTTCAGACTCTTATGATCCGTGTAGATAATCGACTTCTCCCCATACAGATAGTGTCTCCATATCTTTAGAGCAGAAAGCACTGCAGCTAACTCCAAATCATGTGTGGGATAGTTCACCTCATGCGGCCTTAATTGACGAGATGCATAAGCCACCACTTTTCCCCCTTGCATCAACACACATCCCAAGCCCGTGTGTGACGCATCACAATAAACAATAAACTCTTTATAAGCTTCAGGTTGAATCAATATTGGCACTTCTATCAGAATCTTTTTTAATTTTTCAAAACTCTCTTGTTGTTTATCTAACCATACAAACGGTACTCCCTTATGCAACAACTTAGTTAGGGGTGCAGCAATCAACGAAAACCCCTCAACGAAACGCCTGTAATACCCAGCCAAACCTAGAAAACTCTGAATTTCTGCCACTGACTTCGGTGGCTTCCAGTCCAATACAGCCTCAACCTTTCGAGGATCAACCAAAAAGGTCACTTCCCTCAGCCAAAATTCACACTTACTGAATTTGGCATACAGTTGCTTCTCCCTTAAAATCTGCAATACGACCCGTAAATGCGAATCATGCTCTTCTTCAGTCTTTGAGTACACCAAGATGTCGTCTATGAACACCACAACAAACTGATCTAGATAGGGTTTGAAGACTAGGTTCATCATGTCCATAAATGCAGCTAGTGCATTAGTCAACCAGAACGGCATCACTAAGAACTCGTAATACCCATATCGAGTTCGAAACGCAGTCTTGTGAATATCTGCCTCCTTGACTTTTAACTGGTGATACCCCGATCTCAGATCTATCTTTGAGAAAATTAAAGCTCCACGCAACTGATCGAACAGATCATCGATCCTCGGTAACGGATACTTGTTCTTGATCGTCAACTTTTTCAATTGTCTATAATCGATGCACATATGCATCGACCCATCCTTTTTCTTAACGAAAAAAATCGGCGCTCCCCACGGTGACACACTTGGTCGAATAAATCCACGATCCAACAACTCTTGGATCTGAGCTTTAAGTTCCACGAGCTCCTTCGGTGCCATTCTGTAAGGGGCAATGGACACCGGAGCCGTTCCTGACAACAACTCAATGCCAAACTCCACCTTCCGATCCGGAGGTAATTCTAGAAGCTCTTCCGGAAAGACGTCTGAAAACTCTTTCACCGTTCTAACACTCTCTACCGACAACTCTTTGGCATCCAAAGCACTGATAAATGCTAAGAACACTCCACACCCCTTTCGCACCAACTTTTCTGCCTTTAAAGCAGATACCACATTAGACAGATAATTTCTTCTTTCACCTATCATCATCACTTCCTTATCCTCCGAAGTTCTTAGTACCATCTGCTTTGCAGTACAGTCCAAGTTTGCACGGTGTTTAACCAGCCAGTCCATGCCTAATATAAGGTCGAACTCCCCGAATGGCAGTTCCATCAAATCCGCCAGAAATACTTCCCCCTGAACCTCTAAGGGCACGTCCCTAAACAAATTATTTACTACCATCGACTGTCCTAAAGGGCTAATCACAGTTGTTTCTCTAGCAGTAATCTCATATCTAATATTCAAAGTTCCAGACACAGCACATGCAACATACGAATGGGTGGATCCAATATCTATCAAAGCAGTAATAGGTACATCAGATATGAAGAACGTACCGGTTATAACGTCAGGTGCATCACCATCCTCTCGACGTCTGACCGCATAGACCAAACCTGGCTGCCTCGCCTCCGTGTTACCCCTATTACCGGTACCTCTACCCGGTGCACCCTGACCTCGTCCTACGCCATTACCACCTCGACCTGGCCCACGGCCTCTCGGGGGCTGATGAGCGCCCGCTGGCTGCGCGCAAATCATTCTGAACTTGCCTGAGTTTGATCAGGCTTTCGAGGGCAATCCCTAAACCGATGGTCCTTGATCCACATCTGAAACAACCACCAGTTCTCTTCCAGCATTCACCCGAGTGAAGTTTCCCACAATCCACACAAGGCTATAACTGATTGGTAGTAGCTGGAGCACCCACTCGAACTGGCCCCTCACTCCTGGGCCTCTTCTGAAAACTTCTAGCAGGACCTGAGTACCCAGAGTCTCTCTTGCTCCTGCCCCTATCCTTTTCTCGATTTTGTCGTTCTGAGTGTTTGACTTCTTCAGCTATCTTAGCTTTTTCCACCAGTGTAGCAAAATTCCTCTCCTTCTGTAGGGCTATCAGTACCCGTAACTCATCACGCAATCCATCCTCAAAACGCACACAGCGCTCATGATCAGTCGGCACTATTCCCCAGGCATACCGACTCAGACGCAGAAACTCCGCCTCGTATGCTGCCACAGATTTACTTCCTTGAACCAGATTCAAAAATTCCTTCCTTCGGGCATCTACATAACTATCCCCGACATACTTTCCTTGAAATGCGATCTTAAAGAATTCCCATGTAATACGATCAACCTGAGTGCCTTCCCGAACAGTGAGCCACCACTGATACACCTCGTCTCTTAGCAATGACACAGCCCCTTTCAGTTTCTGCTCAG
Source organism: Gossypium sturtianum (assembly GCA_025698515.1). Classification (NCBI taxonomy): domain Eukaryota; kingdom Viridiplantae; phylum Streptophyta; class Magnoliopsida; order Malvales; family Malvaceae; genus Gossypium; species Gossypium sturtianum. The sequence goes on from CM046953.1 coordinate 67,484,123, forward strand.
CGGTGCAATCAGGTCATCCATAATCCGCTCCATCGCCTCAAGCCAGTACTCCGCTATACTTGGGGCTACACCCGAAATACCCCTAAAAACTTTAGCCCCATTCGATCTGAGTCGCTCCGATATCGACCCGCGAGCTGCCGACCCAGTTCTTACCCCAACAACCCTTTCCAGTACCCGCAACATCGCTTGGGATAGAGCGTCGTCCTCTCTCATTTGATCATGTGGCCCAGCTTCAGTCATTGGTGACGCAGGTGCGTCCATTTCTGACATATGTCCCGATGCCTCAGATACAACTCTAACACCTCGGCCTCTACCACATCCACATCTACCGCGTCCGCGTCCTCTAGCGCTCATGTTTGCTAAGTTGATTTAATCTGATTAGGAGTCTTATGAATTAGTATACTATTCAATGTTTATTAAGCAATGTTTTATGGAGTATAAGAAGTAAAGTTGTTTTCGCAAAATGTATCCTAAAGTCTCAATCTCTATAGTTTCAGCTCCTAAAGCTAAAAGTTCTAGAGTATCTCTATTTTGTGGAGTTTTCTTACCACAGTAATATCACAAAAATCATAAAATGAAAACAAAAAACTTACTGACTTGATGCCGGATACCCGTGGTGCCATACTTCCTCTAAAATATGCATTTATAAATTTAAAATTTAAACAGTTTTGGAAAATGCTTTTGAACCCAAACCACAGCCGAGTTTTGCAACCGGGCTCTGATACCATAAAATGTAACACCCCAAACCCGGCCCATGCGGTATAAACAGATCTGGCATGTCACATGAAGAAAATGAGTAAAGAACTTGTGATTCCTACTAAATATGTTGTTATTAGGTTATAGTTTAAGAAATCAAATTTGATTAGAAATATTTGATGAAAATACTACTATTCTTGAAAGGTTGATTGAAGAATCAATAATTGAACTAGTGATCTTTTAAAACCGTGACTTTTGAAAATGACATCGATAATTTGAAAGAGAATCCGAGTTAAATTATTTGTGCATATTTATTATGAAAACTATTTATTAATCAATTTTGAAAAAAAAAACCGTTATTTATGATTTTAGAAAATCCCTATTTAAAATAAATCAAGAAAGATAATAAGTACGACTAAACATAAAACAAAAATAAAAAAAACATCCCAGATGCCTTATTACAACTTTAAAACCCAAAATAGTAAAAGTAACGAAATAAAACGGAAAAGAAGTTTTACTAATGTTCGAAAACATTATTTCCAAAGTACGGCCTCCACCGAGTCATCCATGGCCCAAGTCCTCATCACTGAGCATTACCTGCAAGGGTTAAGAAAAGGGGTGAGTCACTAGAACTCAGTGTATAATCCCCTTACCGTCATCCACTGGGCCGGAACCTGCATAGCATAATCTTGGGCCTAATCCCATTTACATAACAATAATTAAATGAAGTAAATGTATGCAACCCAACCCAATCCATCCATCACACCCCCGACCAGCCAATCACACCTGTGGGGATCAAGTCAACCCACCCCGCCGCTCACACTAAAATTGCAGCCAAGCTGCTAGAGTATAATATTTTTGTGGTCAAGCCACCAAAAACATAATTAAGCACAATAATAAATAGATTTGTGGCAATGCCACCAGGCTACACTGCTCTCCATACAATTTATCCCATCCCATGCAATATATGAAAATGTATCATACATAATAAAATAAAATATCCATATATATACAACAACCATTAATCTAGTGAATTAATTTGATGAATCGGCCCATTAAAGCACTTTGATAGTTCGGCCCATTTAGGCATTATAGCAAATCGACCCATAGGGGCATTTTGGTAAATCAGCCCATAAGGGCATTTTTGTAATTTAATAAATTAATACCGATTTTGATAGATCTTAGAATTAACATCGTTTAAGCCAATTACTCGATTCATGCTATATTACGGTTTTTAGGCTTGTAAATACAACGATCTATTCTTCCATCATAATGGTGAGTCATGAATCAACGGGATTTCGGTGTGAGATTACACACCTGATTACGGTAAGGACTAAACCTTCTTGATCGTCGGCACCTATATCACCATAATACTCGATTAACTAACATAAGAGATTTTTCTTAATCCAAATCTAAATCAACGATCTAAAATGCTTACCCTTAGTATCGTGAACGACCACGATTTGTCTATTCTCACCGCATGATGGTCCACAACCCAATGGGAAATCCCGAACTGCTGATACCGCCCTACGTTTGAACTTAGGAGTAGGAATTGCAAATCCACTCCCTTTTTGTCCTCATATCACTTTTCCTTTCAAATCGCTACCACTTGCCTCCATTGAAAAAGTCTTGGTCATTAAAATACTATTATGAGAGAGAATAGTTGTTTAGGGATAGGATTCGGCTTACCACTACTTCCGTAGGATCAACAAGTAGAGAAGAACGAGCGATTTAGTCCATAAAATAACCGATTAGTCAAATCCATCGATCCGTTTTAACGGAATAACCAAGCATTGAGATATATCGAAATAAACCTTGAAGAAATTCCTTTCCTTAACAATAATAGATCCAACTTCCACCGATTAGACTTATGGCTAGAAATGAATCAGTAAGGATGATATTCGGCCACCCACTAGAACACTATAAAAAAAAGATGATCAAGATATGAGGGAGTAGGAGAAAGTGATATTTCGGTTTAGAAACAAGTAGAACAACCGAATAGTGATGGACACACATTCAGCTAAGAAGAAAAAAATGAAAAGAAGAGAAAGAGATCACTTACCAATTCAGTCAAGAAGAAATGCCCAAAATGCAAGAAAGAAGAAGAAATAATGTGATTAAAGTTTCGGCTATTTAGAGAGAAAAGATCAAGCAAGATTCGGCCATCAAAATATTGATTAAAGAAGAAGAGAGAAGGATTGAAGAAATGGTGAAAAAGAAAAGAAGAGATGGAAAAAAGAGTGCTAGATAGTTTCGGCTAACAAAGAGAAAATGAGCAAAATGAGCTGAGTATTTTGGCAACAAAGGAGAAAGAATTGGAAAAGAAACAACCAAAAATGCTAAAAAGAAAACAATCCTCTCATGCACCAAAACTTTGTAAAAATCTATTGGAAAT